>OY776129.1:11241018-12737836 GCA_963675135.1 Galeopsis tetrahit | reverse complement strand
TGGACCGGGCCGGCACCGGCCCACACATTTTTGTCGGGCCGGATTGGCCCGACCCAGTTGTTACCGGGCCTTAAATTTTGAGGCCCAGCCCGGCCCTGGTCGGGCTGCCGGGCCACCGGGCCAAAATAGCCCGTATTATTTTTAATTTAATTATTTGATTGGGCCATTAATTAATTAATTTGTTAGGGTAATAAAATAACTGGACTCAAATTTATTGTTTTGTTAATACTGATTGGGCCACTTTACAAGCCCATTTTTTGTTTAGTTAATATATATACTTCAATTAGGGTTTTTAATGAAGAACATATCATGAGGCAGCCGCAACTTTGATTTTTTTTTTTCTTTTTAATCGAAAAAAGTTGTGATTGAAGATTTAAGTGTTAATTCATGTCTCTGCTTTCAGGTGAGAATGTATGTTTGTTGCCCTTCTCTTTGATTTAATTATTCATCACAATCCATCATTTAAACAAAACAGTCATAAACAACATCAACAAGAATTTGTAGATTAACTCGTAAATACCAGAAATTTTGAACATACGAGTGTGGAAGTTGCCGGAGTAGGTGATCTCATATTTGGGTACGGCTCGCGAGCACCGTGCGAGCGCTGCCATCGCCTTGCGAAATGGATTGGATTTGGGGAGAGGGAGGCCGAAATGAATTTGGGGAAAGGGAGGCACAGCGGCTGGAAAGAAGTCAGGTTTCTTTTTTTTTGTTTGGCTTTCTGTATACCAATAGTAATTTAGAAAATATAATAAAAAAATTAATAAAAAATAATGTCAGAATCGGGCCAGCTCGAAAATTCGGGCTTAGCCCGGCCTGGGCTCGATCGGCCCGGTTATGCAAGTGGGCCGGGCCAATTCGGCCCGGTTGTTTTCGAGCCACTCGAATTTCAGCCCAGCCCAGCCCATAGGCCGGGTGGGCCGGGCTCATTTTGACAGCCCTACCTACGAACATCATCAAACCACCAACAAGTAAGCATATTTGAACTTTCTATTCTAAGCCTTAGAGTCTATATGCGCTAGAAGGATATTAGAGGCATGCGTGGAGACATAGCTAAGAGAAACTAAACATGCAACATGCGACATACTTCTTATCATACTTGACATGCTCAGAAAGCAACATACGTACACAGTAAGACAATATCCAGGTATAAGAGAAAGGGGAAAATAAAAGCATCCATCAGCAAAAGTTAAATTCAAGACCGGTGACACCATGTCCCAGCCCTCCACAGAAAAACACAGGAGTGTGGAGTCTCCTAAGAATACCAAAAGAGCTCAAAGGCCCCAACAAAAAAAGAAATGTTTAAGAGTACCAGAATATTGTTATCACAGAAAGAAAATAGAGTTATGAAGAGAAGGGAACATCACCCCCTCCAGTGCCTCCCATCACCTCGTCAACTTGACCACTGGAACCACCGCCCTCTTCCTTCTCCTCCGAGGCATTAGCCGCTACGGTAGCTAGGGGATCAGGATTAGCCACATGAATGGGGAACGTCGGATTGCTCACAGGCACCAAATCGTCCACTTTCAGAATAGCACCCTTCAGTTCTGAAATGGCCTTCCTCATACCAGGCAGCCACCAGGGAGTGTTGATATCCTCCTTAGGATCCCCTGGGAACTTAGGGGGAGTAGCCAGTGCATCTAGGCGAAGAGCGCGAGTGTAATGACCATCAAATCCCGGAGCAGTGTGCTCGACCACGGTGTTGGAGAAACCATGATCAATGAAGTGAAGAATGTATGCCCCCATGGCCCCCAAAAAGCTAGTGCTCTTGAGAAAAGCCTCCAACCAATCTTGATGCAGAGTGCCCAAGAAAGCTTGCCCTGCCGCAGATGTAAAGAGGAAATCAATACAAAGCTTCACCCCGGCCAAAGGAAGGTCGGTCTCTAAACGCTGAATCCCCCTATCCCGCTCGGCGATCTGACTCCGGAGCGAGGAAATCTCCTCAGACAAAGTTTGGTTCTGCGCGGAAAGCTGAACCTTTTCAGCCTGAGCCGTCTTCCGCCCCAGAGTGGCTTCCTGTAGCTCTGCCTCTAGTATCTCCTTCGTTACTTTGCCTAACTCCACCTGACTTTGGAGATCGTCATGAAGCTGAAGGGATTGGAGCGCCCGCTCGGATACGTCAGAGTAGAGAAGGCCGAACTACATAAGAAGTGATTGAAAGAATTAAGACATTTGTTCTAACCCTAATCAATCATGCAAAATTGTATGTATGTTATGGGTTTACCTGGGAGAAACTGTGAGCCGCATGCACTATTCGTTCCTCTAGGGATAAGGCACTAAGAGCCTTCGCAGCAGGGGTGGGAGTATAGCGGTCCACAAAAGCCTTGAACTGATCAACGCTAATATCACTAGGACCCTCTAGATCAACGGTTGTCGAAGAGGGGAGGGAAGACTTATCCTTAACTTTCTTTCTCTTGGAAGCACTGGAGGCGGGGAGCCCCGAAGAAAACATAACTTTCTCGGTGGAGGATCGGGTACGTTTGGCAACGGACCCTACTGAAGGCTTCACTGGAGAGGGAGGAGGAGGATCTTTTGAAGAACTTTCGGGAGCAGGAGGTTTGGCCACCATGGAAAGTGGAGCGGCATCTCGTGAGATTTGGGACAACCAACTCATAGCTGCGATCAAGAAAAATGAAAGACATCAGAAACCAAGGGGATCCAAACCTCAAAAGTAGCCACAGGAAAAAAGAAATGATATTACCGTCGTCTGGACCTAAAGGATAATCCGTATGACCAAAATCGAAATGGGATAAAGCCCTATGATTTTTACAAACACCCATTACATCAAAGTATCCGTGCTGAGCTACGTGTTGATTTAGGTTTTCCATTACAGCCAAGTAAAGGGGGGAACAAGCAGTGAGAGGAGGACAAGGCACCCCTGGATTCTCGTAAACCCATTTCTCATGAGGGAAATCCCATGGGGAGGGGTTGGTAACAAAGAAGTAATAATCCCGCCAGTCTTGAACCCCTTCATGGAGTTTTTCCATGAATTTCCCAACTCGGTTGGCACGGCCACTCACATAGAAGAATCTGTCTGCAAGTTTGCAGGCGTATTGGGTCAGGAAAAGTTGGGCCGAAGGTTCTCCCCCATTTTCCTTTATTAAGATGTAAAACCCTAACATTGCCCTAATGGCGTTGGGAGTGAATTGATTAATAAGGATACGAGTGTAGGAGGAAATTTCAGCTAAATATGGGTTAATAGGAAAACGGAGCCCGACTTTCAACTGAGCCTCCCAGAAAGCTAAGCTTTGAGGACCGGGGAAATTGGGGCGTTCCTTCGAATGGGCTGTTCTCACTACGAACTTCGGGGGAAACATACTTGACCGAACGAAGGAGGCTAAGCGCTCATCTGAGAGAGAAGAAGCGGTGGATATTCTGTTTCTTATGGCGGGTATGGTTATGGGAAATCGGAGGGTTCGACTAGAAGAAGAATTAGAAACTTCTCTCGAAACATCTTCCGTAGAAGAGTGAGAGAAGAAGACATGATGATAAAATAAAAAGAAAAAAAATAAAGAAGGGAAAAGGGAACGAAGATGGGTACCTGTGAGTGAAAGCACTTCTGGAAAATAAGTGGCTTACCGACGAACGTGCGAGAAAGGTGGTTGAACGTTGGGAACGAAGGGAAGATGTTGAAAATGGAGGTTGAAAGGAACCGATAAAAGGGGAGATGAGGAGTTTTAAAAGATGTAAGGAATTTTGAATTGGGGAAGTTATGATGGTTAAGCAAATGTGGGGGAAGGATCGAGAAGGGGTATTATCGAGGCCCAGTGGGGAAGCGCGTGAATAAAGAACGGCGGCGAAATGTCTTATCCGCTGCAGACACTTGAGTAAAGAGTGGGGAGGGTTTCGAGGCTGTACATAAGCGAAGTCGAAGGGGTTTTAAAGGTTAAGGACTCCTTTTAAATAATAATGAATGCTGGACCCAAGATTTGATTAGATTTAGGGATACAGTTTTAAAACGATGTACCAGGGGTAAGGAAATATTCCGCTTAATTCACCTTACTTTCTCTTCCTACTCTCATAAAAATCATCGCCCCTTTTTACGACAGTAGGGGGGAGTAGTTGATGCGGACAAAATATATCGCCTATAGAGATATCGACACGTGGAAATAAGATGAATTAAACCGGTCTTGGTGAGAGTGATTATCCGAAGAATAGGATTAATACACCCCTAGTCTAAGGAGAGAAACATGTGTAATTGGGCATGGGGCCCATATCTAGGGCTCAATTGTTCTTGGGCCGGATAGGTCCAGCCCATGAGGGAAAAGTCTAGAAGCTGCTCTTGAATTAGATACGGCCTTAGAAGGAGTCAAGGCAAGGAAGTGGAGAAGTCCACTGAGGGGTCGGGGTCTTGCGGAGCGGTTGAGAAAGAAAAGGGAGAAGGAGTCTCCCTCTCTCCCACGAAATGTGGGCAGGTATATAAGCAGGTTAGTGCTACCATTTTGAGTACGTTTTACATTAAGTCCATTTTTACTCTTATGATCTAAGAAAGTAGCCTGAGATACACACTGAATATACCAGAAACGCCATCATATTCACGAGAATTTCCCTTGAATCATAGGGAAATTCCTCTTTGATTCTCTTAAGAAAAGATTCTGACTTGAGCGTCGGAGATTCCACGCCGGAATCCCTTCCGGCGTGTTTTTGCAGGTCATTTACGGATCTTGAAGAAGTCTGTTCGTGGAGACTATTAAGGATAAAGGACGATTTCGGCCCGTGATTCATACTATCCATACGGGAACGTCCGATATCCCTAAGCGTTATTTTTTGACGCAACAATTAGAAATAAGGTAAAAAGTTTTGATTAAAAATATTATTAAAATGATGAGTAATAAAAGTTTACAATATGTACATATATATTTAAATACTTGTATTACACAATACACATTCATACATATTTAAACAACTATAATATAAAACTTTATTTTTTTTTATATTACAAAGTACTGATTGTAGTATATATTGTGTTACTATGTAGTGCAATTTTGATGCGAACTGTTGGGAATAAAATGAGATATGTTTTGATTCAATACCAAAACCCCTTGAGACATGCCTAAGTCAAGATGATTATGTTCTAAGACTGTTAGAACATATAGAATAAGGCTAGATGAGGAGCTAATATGTTAGGCAGCTCTTAGTTGTTTAGATGCACAATTTGAGGGGGAACACATGCTTTGAAGTCCATCAAGAACAAGTCCCCTCAAGGCTCAAATTCTGGAACCAACACTAAGTCTTTTGAAGACCAACTATGCTGATCAGGAGAGTTGTCCAGAGAAGTTGTCTCAGCACAATTAATCAAGATCAAGTGCTCTGAAAGTTTGAGGTCAACTATGCTGAAGAGTTAAAGACAACAATACCCTAAGATCAACAATGAATCATGCTAAGATCAATTTCAAGTGAAGCAAAGGGTAAGAGCCAAGTCATCTGAAATGAGCAAGCCAACCATGCTGATAAGCAAGTCAGCTGATAGTGATAAGGAGAGTTGTCCATTTGATAAGGAATGTTGTCCTATCATTGGAACAACCTTCAGAAGCCATGTCCATGTCCTAACAAGAGAATCTGAAAGTCAGACATTGGGAAGAGTGCTGCAGAATGAAGACAAAGTCTATACAGCCGTTTATTTCCCAAATGAGGACATGTCACTATCAAGAATCTGTCTTCAAAGTTGAAGAACTAAAAGAAGACATTTATGGACATTGGAGGCTGCCTCTCCAACGGGCAAATCCTCCATTTGTCTATAAATACAGAAGTGTGAAGACCATTTGAAAGCACCTCAACAATTGACAAGTATATCCAACTGAACCTCAACTAAGCACCTCTACCTGAACCTTGAGAAGAATTTCAAAGTGCTTTCAAAGCTTTCAAAGACTATCTTAGTCTTCATACACTTCTTCTAAGCTGAACCTCATTGTATATCCATACACAAGCTTAGAGAGATATCCTAATCCTTATACACTGATCTTCATTGTAAAGGATATCTCATTAGTTGGAACCTTACATCAATCCTTACCCCTTTCAAGAGTGAAAGTGAGAAGGTTGTTGTAGTAGTAGAAGTGGTAGGAGCTGACTGTTGAGAGAAGAACAGTTCAGTTCGGAGTTGAGAAGAGGGTACTAGGACTCTAGACATCCTAGGGATCAATTCACCAAGGAGTGGTGTTATTGATCAAGTGCACCTTGGCACTATAAAACAAGTTAATTCCAAGAGTGAAGGAATTATCCTGTTCAATCAGGGAAAGTGGATGTAGGAGCTTGAGTCTCTGAACCACTATAAACTCTTGTGTTGCTTTGCTTTCAAGTACTTACATACATTCAACACTGCACACAAAACTGATCTTTCAAAGAACTCATACTTAAGACTGTGCAAAAAGACATTTGGACAAGTTCCCTGAAAACTGGACTGTTTGATTAACCAAGTGATTTCAGATCTTTAAAGGAGTCTAAACTAAAGGCCCAACCACTATTTCGCACATATAACTCCTATAGATAGTTATTCAACTAAGTACTCTATAGTATTTAGTAGTTTGATTATCTTTAAAAGAGTTAATCATCTTCAGCAGAGTTGTCCAAGACAACATTGCTGATATCTGGTTTGATCAAGTTTGAAAAGAATTTGCATACAAGTGTATTCCCCCCCATACACTTGTTATATACTCCTTTCAGGACCAACAAGTGGTATCAGAGCAGGGGTTCAAAGACCACTGCTTCTGAAAATCCATCTTGATTTTCAAAATCACATATTTGGTGTGGTCACTGAACTGATCTATCTGAAATCCTATCAATTGTTGTCTAACTGTTTGTTCTTGAGATATGGCCAACAACAATGCTGCTATTCCACCTCCTGTTGTCCAAGGATTGGACAACATGGCCACAAATCCAGTCAACCACATCTCTCATCACAAATTGCCCATGTTCTCAATAGACAATTATGATTTCTGGAAAATCAGAATGAGGGCTCATCTTGCATCTCTACACACTGATATGTTGAGGGTGATCACAAGAGGCCCTTTTGTGTTCACTCAAGTAAATCCCAGGGTTACTGAAGCTCAAAGAGCAGATGTAAGGGAACTGATTCCCAAAGATGAGGATGACTTCACTGCTGATGAGAAGAGGAAAGATAATCTGAATTATCTTGCCATGAACACCCTCTACCAAACAATTCCAGATGCAATAATGGGTAGAGTCTATCATTGCACAACTGCCAAAGAAATATGGGATACTCTTGCTGAAATGTGTGAGGGTACTGACAAGATCAAGGAGAACAAGCTCCAAGTGGCAGTGCAAAAGTTTGAACAATTCACAATGGAGTCTGAGGAATCCATTGACAAATTTGCTGGTAGATTCACTGATGTGATGAATGAGATCAACTCATTAGGCAAGGTGTACTGTAAAAGAGAAGTTGGACTGAAGATCTTGAGAAGTCTCACTCAAAAGTGGGATGTCTATGCTGTCATGATGCAAAATACCAAAGATCTTTCCACAATGCCTATGCAACAAATCTTCTCCGAACTCAAGGCTTATGAGTTCGATCTCAACAGAAGAAAGCCTGTTGAGGAACCTTCAAATCCTACAAAGGGAGTGGCATTCAAAGCCAAAACTGCTGAACTAGAAATGTAGTCCACTCCTAGATTATCAAAGTCAGTCTCTAAGACTGAAATGAAGGAGGAACTAGCCTTAATGGCTAGAAGGTTTGACAAGCTAAACTCAAGGTTTGGTAGATACAAGAAATTCTACCAAGACAACAAATTCAGTAGAAGGTACAACTCTCCTGAAGCTCAGGTTGAAGTAAAAAAGCCTGAAGAGAAAAGATCAGAGGACAAGTACTCTGATAGGAGAAGGTCCAGTAGAGCTGAACCTTCATCATCAAAAAGAAGAGAACCAAAGAAAGATGATGATGAAGACCTGTGCTATAATTGCAAGAAGAAAGGGCACTTCCAGTATGACTGTCCTGAATTGAGCTCTAAGGAAAGAAGAGAAAGGCAAGAAAAGAGAGACAGAAAGTTCACCAATAGAAAAACTCCATGATGGCTGGTGAAGAATCAGAAAGTGCTAAAAGCTTCAACTCTTCTGATGGACTGTTCTCCAACAGTGAAGATGATGATGATGTCTGCAACATGGCTCTTGAGGATGATGAGGTATCCTCTACTTCTAGCTCATCATCATTCATCTCACAAAACACTAGTGAGGTCAACTTGAAACTTTCCCTTGGAAAGTTGATGGAAGATTTCACTATGTTGCAAGAATTTCATGACAACTGTGTGAGAGAAAATGAAAGATTGGCAATTGAACTTGCTAAAAACTCTGAGGTAGTTGTTGATGTCAAATCTGCTGAGTTGTATCAACAAGTCTTGAGAGAGCTTGAGGAAGCAAATCTCAGGATAGTTGACCAACAGAAGGAAATCGATGATCAACTTCTATCTCAGAAGAGAAAAGATTTTGAACTAAAAATTCTAAATGCCAAGTTTGAAAACCTCTCACATGAATATGACATTCTTAAATCAAGTGAAGAGAGCCTGAAGCTAAAGATGTCTACTCTGAAGAAATCCTCTAAAGCAATAGAGGAAATTCAGAGTTATCAAAGACCTATGGCTCAAAGAAGTGGATTAGGATTTGATCAATTTGAATCTTCACCTTGTCTTAGTGTTGCTTCTACAAGTAACACTAAGAGAATCTTTGTTAAGTCAGTGGCACAAACTGAAAATGAAAATAAACAGCCACTGAACAAAGGAAAGGGCAAAATGGATGACTTGCCTACTCAAGTGCTTCAGGAGACTAGGCCAAAACCTAAGGAAATGGCCAAAGCTCCTGAACACAAGAGGAATGTTGGTCAGCAGAGTAGACCCAATGGAAGGGCAACTCTCCTGAACAATGTTCAGAGGAGTTATCCAAGGTATAATCAGCCTAGGCCAACTCTACTGAGAAAGCCTCAGCTGACTAGACCTAAGGACAACTATCCTCAAAGGCAAAATAAAATGAGACAACCAAAACCCAATATGCCAAAGGGTAATGGTCATATGAAAGCCTTTCCTCAAAGATTCCCTCAAGTAGCACAAAGAACTCATAAGTTCAGGAGATTTGACAACTCTCCTGAAACTTACAGAGTTAACACTTTCACACATACTTTCCCAAAGGCATTTAAGGGAAAGACAGTGTATGTTGATGCTAGAGGAAAACAACTTAGCCACCTTGAATCAATCAGGGTTATTAGGCAAGTTTGGGTTCCTAAAGGTACAACTAACCTCTCAGGACCCAAAACTCAAAGGGTACCTAAACCTATCTAATTGCAGGTACCATTGGGCCACAAGAAGAGGAGCATGAGTAAAAAGTCAGCATGGTACCTTGACAGTGGATGTTCAAAGCACATGACTGGAAACAAGGAACTCCTCACTGATTTTATTGAAAAAGAAGGCCCAAATGTCACATTTGGAGACAGCTCACAAGCTACAACAAAAGGTTATGGTATTTTGATGATTGGTAACATCAAAGTATCCAATGTGTCTTATGTGGCTGGTCTCAAATATAATCTCCTAAGTATCAGTCAATTCTGTGATAAAGACTTCATTGTTGAGTTTTCAAGTGGAAAATGCTTAATCAAAGATAAAGCTCAACAAACTCTTTTGACTGGAACTAGGAAAGGAAATGTGTATTTTGCAGACGGGGACAAGTCTACTGATGCTGCATGTTTCATTGCTAAGAGTTCTAGTGAACAAAGCTGGTTATGGCATAAAAGATTAAACCACTTGAACTTCAAAACAATGAATAAGATTGCTAGAAATGCATTAGTTAAAGGACTACCTAATGAGGTTTTCATTAAGGAGCATGTTTGCAAACCATGCCAAGAAGGAAAACAAATTAAAGCCTCATTCAAGGGAAAGCCAGTCATCTCTACTGAAAGGGTACTTGAGCTTTTACATATGGACTTATTTGGACCAATTACCCCAGCAAACATAAATGGTAGAAAATACACATTGGTGGTAGTAGATGACTTCTCTAGGTTCACATGGGTAGTATTTCTCCTTAATAAGAAGGAAACTCAAGTCAAACTACATGAACTCTTAAAGGGATTGTCAAATGAGAAAAGCCTTAGCATTATCAAGATAAGATCTGATAAAGGCACTGAGTTTATAAATTCATACATCAATGAGTATTGCACATCAAATGGAATAGCTCATGAAACCTCAGCAGCTAGAACTCCTCAACAAAATGGAGTTGCAGAGAGGAGGAATAGAACTTTAAAAGAAGCTGCTAGAACCTTAATTGCTGATTCTAACTTACCTAAGAGGTTTTGGGCTGAAGCTATAAACACTGTATGCCATACTCAAAATAAATGTTTGATTACTAAGGGGCAAGGCAAAACCCCCTATGAACTCTGGAAAGGAAGAATGCCTAAAGTGTCATACTTTCACATCTTTGGTTGTAAGTGCTTCATTCACAATAATGGGAAAGAACAGTTGAAAGCTTTTGATAGGAAAGCTGATGAGGGAGTATTCCTTGGATATTCTCAAATCAGTAGAGCTTTCAGAGTCTACAACAAGAAAATCCTTATTGTGGAGGAAACACCTCATGTTGTGTTTGATGAATCTATTCATGAGTTCAGGAATGAGAACTTAGAATCAGAAGAAATCACACAAAGGACAACCAGACTGAGCCTAAAAGACAAAGACACTGAGTTCATAGATGTTGTCCAAGCCAATCTCCCTGAAAACTTTACATTGGACAACAACCCTGAAGGCAATCCTCCTGAGGCAAATCCCACTGAAGGAAATGGTGAACTGAATGATCCAATCCCAGTTCACATCCAGGTAACAACTACCAATGAAGAAGCAGTTCCTGCTGAGGTAGTTAATGGGTCAAATAATCAAGGGGGAACTCAAAATGTTGAAAATGCCAATGTCCCTGACATTGAGGACAACACCCCTGATTATGATCCTGAATTAGATCCTGCATTCAATTATCCTGAATTTTATGATCAAAATGACTCAACTTCAGTAGAGGACAACTCTACTGAAGAGATCAGAAAAAGAAGGACTTGGTTGTCTGACCATCCTACTGATCTAATACTTGGTGACCCAAGTATAGGAGTCAAAACAAGGAGATTTCATGGTGAAAGTGCTCTATTCTGTTATTTTCTGTCAGAACAAGAACTAAGTGATATTGAAGAAGCACTTCAAGATGCCAATTGGATCACAGCCATGCAGGAAGAACTGAACCAATTCACCAGAAATGAAGTATGGGAGCTGGTGGATAGACCTTCACATCAAGATGTTATTGGAACAAAATGGGTGTTCAAGAACAAGAAGAATGAAAATGATGTGATTGTCAGAAACAAAGCAAGACTAGTGGCAAAGGGCTATTGCCAACATGAAGGCATTGACTATGATAAGACATTTGCACCTGTGGCAAGGCTAGAAGCAATAAGGCTCTTCCTAGCCTATGCAGCCCACAAGAGGTTCAAAGTGTACCAAATGGATGTCAAGAGTGCCTTTCTGAATGGAGTCTTGAAAGAAGAAGTCTATGTGGAGCAACCACCTGGTTTTGAGGTTGGAAATCAAGTTTACAGACTGAAGAAGGCTCTATATGGACTCAAACAAGCCCCTAGGGCTTGGTATGATACTCTGCCACAATTTCTCTTGGATCATGGATTCACCAAGGGAACTGTGGATAGAACACTCTTCAGAATCTCTGAAGGAGAGGACATCCTGCTTGTCCAAATTTATGTGGATGACATAATATTTGGATCCCCCAATGAGAAGCTATGTGAGAAGTTCTCAAAGCTTATGCAAAGCAAGTTTGAGATGTCCATGATGGGGCTGATGAACTTCTTTTTGGGACTTCAAGTCAAGCAATCAAAAGAAGGGATCTTCATCAACCAAGCTAAGTACACCAGAGAAATGATCAAAAAGTTTGGGTGTACAACTAGCAAGCTAGTAAGGATCCCAATGAACACAAATTGGAAGATGGATCCTGATGAGAGTGGTGTTCCAACCAACTCTACTGAGTATAGAGGAATCATTGGTTCACTCCTCTATCTCACTGCCAACAGACCTGACATCACCTTTGCAGTAGGTGTTTGTGCAAGGTTTCAAGCAAATCCTAAGAAAAGCCACCTTAAGGCTGCAAAGAGGATCTTGAGGTATCTCAAAGGCACTGAGAATCTAGGCCTTTGGTACCCTGCTGATGACAACATTGAGCTAACTGGCTACTCAGATGATGATTATGGAGGTTGCAGAATTGATAGAAAGTCCTCTTCAGGGACTTGTCAATTCTTAGGCAACAAGCTCATATCTTGGTTTTCCAAGAAGCAAAACACAGTGGCCACTTCCACCACTGAAGCTGAATATGTTGCAGCTGGAAGTTGTTGTGCTCAAATCCTTTGGTTGAGACAGCAACTAAGAGACTACAAAGTCAACTCTACTGAAGTGCCTATATTTTGTGATAACAATAGTGCAATTGCAATATCACAGAATCCAGTATTGCACACAAGATGCAAACATGTGGACATCAAACATCACTTCATTAGAGATCATGTGGAGAAGAAGGACATAAAGTTGGTCAAGATCCACACAGATCATCAAAAAACTGATATTCTAACAAAGCCACTTGCAGAGGCAAGGTTTCTGGAGCTATCAGCAGAGTTGGGATTACTTGATCCAGGGAAGATGGACAAGTAAAAATTATTGGAGTTAATGGGCCTAAAGGGAATTAATTTGGTCTTCAGCAGACTTGGTCAAGTCTACTGAATCTCAGAAAAGATGACCTCTAATGATCAGGACCCCTGTCCAATGAATCTCAGGACACTTGTCCACATCTTTTCAGGACACTTGTCCAAGTGGGGTCAGATAAGTTGTCATGGCTATCAAACTATTCTCTTGGTTTGATAAGCACCTATTTTGGGTAATCATTGTCCATTTTGATATCTGTCCCATTCCTTTTACAGATATCACCTTTTTGGGATTTTAATTTGTCTCCCACCCAAAAGGTCGCTTTCCATGCATTTAATGCCAGGATTTAACTCTTGTTTGCATTACACTTTTCAAGCCATGATCTACCTTGAAAACTCCCCTGTTGGTCCTTGGTGGAGTATGACACAAGTGTATGGGGGGGGGGGGGGAATGCACTTGTGTATGCAAATTATTTCTTTTCAAACAGTTTAGTATTATCAGGCAGGTTGTCTCACAACAAGCCTGAGTGTGAACTTTGATAGATACTTGTGCTACTGATTACTATTAAGTGATCAGTTGGCTAAATATTTAAAAGAGTTGCTAAGTGCGGAATGTGGTTGGCCTTTGACTCAAAGAAATACTCCAAGTTGATTTCTGAAAAACACAGTTATCAGGGACTTTGTCCAAAACAGTTTTTCTTAACTTACTGAGAATAGCTCTTTAAAATATGTTTAAGTGCAAGTGCTATAATGAATACAGTAAGTAAATGGCACAAAATTTATAGTGGTTCAGAGACTCAAGCTCCTACATCCACTTTCCCTGATTGAACAGGATAATTCCTTAACAATGGAATTAACTTGTTTTATAGTGCCAAGGTGCACTGATCAACAACACTCTCTTAGTGTTTTGATCCCTAGGATAATCTGAGTCCCAGTGCTCAATCTCTCTAAGTTAAGACTGTGTTTCACAATAACAGTCCTTAACTCTCACTTCTACAACAAACACTACTTCACTCAATGAGGTAAGGGTTTGAGGTTTGGTTCCAACTAGTTGAGATATCCTTTACAATAAGAACAGTGTAAAGGCTTAGGATATCTCAATGCTAAGCTTTGGATGTTTACAAAGATTGGCTTAGCTATTTGAAGTGATCAGGAAACTTGGGATTCTAAATAACAACTTTGGTTTCCTTTGATTGCTTGATGATAGTTTGATAGCAAGTAGTTGGATGTTTGAATCCTTTGATCACTTCTGTATTTATAGGCAAATTTGAACAAACTAACCGTTGGAGGGATATCAATTCAAACTTGTCTATTTGCAGCACCATTGAAACGGCTATGAAGCTTGGCATCCTTTTATCCACTGTGCAAAAGCTTCTTCAATGGTTGCTAGAATGAATGTGTTGACTTCTGAGAAATGCGGCTGAGATGACTTGTGTCAGATTCCAAATATGCACATTTCCCAAGGTTGATTTGTGGCAAACTCTACACTCAACCAACGGTCAGATGGGACAACTTCCCTGAACATTCCTGCTGCAACTTTAGAATGTTCCAACATTCATTCAATGCTTCTATCTTTATTGCTCTAAGTCTTCAATGCTTGGTTCAGGCTTGATTGGCAATAAATGCTTCATTGAATGTGTCTTCTGTGAGTATATCATTCAATGTACTTGATCATTGGCACTTTGATTGATCTGATGCAGTTCTTATCAGTGCAACAGGCTTTGCCTTATCATTCTTTGATCTTTTCAGCCATGTTGTCCACTCAGTAAGCTTTGTCTTGTAGATTCAGCAAGTTTGGCCTAAAGTACTTAATACTTATCAAGCTGCCTAACATTCCAACTTTGGACAACTAACCTGAACTCTAAATCTCACAACATTTCTGAGATTTTAACTTAAGCATTTCTACACTTACTCAAGTGTCCTGAGACAATTAAACTGATCTCACTTGAGTGTATCTCAACTAATCTGAACATCATCAATCAGGGGTTTTGGTATCTAAATCAAAATCATTTTATTCCCAACAATTTCCCCCTTTTTGATGATGCCAAAACCTGTTACAAAGGGAACTTGACTTATACTAGACTTTACCTTCAGGATAAGTGATCTGGTCATATTTCCTGAAAGAAACTGTTAGCACAATAATAGATCAAGTAAATATGTCATGTCATGTTAGTTGAGATACTGAGTTGTTATCTCTTGATAGAAACATAGTGATCCTTTCATATATGTTATAGAACATTATAGTGCAGAAAATCAAAAGGACTCACTAAGCTGATACAAATGAAACAGAATAACAACAAACATTTAAATCACAGATAGAGAGGGAAGGAATGAACTTATCCTTCAGAGAGTTCCATCATCTTGAGGGGCAATCCCATACTGAGCCCAGACCCTCTTCTTCAATTCCCAAATATCCTTGTTGGATCCTTTAAGGCCAGGCTTCATCTTCTCCATCCTCATGATTGAGATGAACTCCTCTAGAATCTTTCCCTCATCAATAAGGTTCCCATTGAACTTTGGAGGCATGTACAGTATTGGACCAGGGGCCTTGAACTCAACTCTAGCCATCTCAGCTGTTGCAAATAACTTCTGGTATAGGTCCCTATGGTTCTCAAACATGAACTGTACAAAGACCTCATCAACACTCTCTTCAAGCCATTTTCCAATGACATAAAAGTCATATACAAAGCTTCTCTTGGCCTCCTCCCATGCATCATTCAGTGAGATTGGCACCCACTTATCATGGTGAGGGTACTGAGTGTCCCATCTCTGCAGCATCTGAGGCTTGAGTCTCTTGTAAGATGCCCTTCTCCTTGGAGCTCTGAAGTTTGCCCTTCTCTCATCTCTTGCCTTGTTGGCCTCAACCAACTGATCCATTCTTTCTTTAGCTCTTTGAAGAGCTAGCTTCTCCTGTGTCTCAGGATCCTTTCCAAATCCTTCTTCAAACAGCTTAGAAGGATCATCAGCAAGCTTGGGCACTCTAACTTCAGGCTCTTTGTCCTGTTCTTCTTCTTCATCAACTTCTTCTTGTATTTCAGGCAACTTGGCTGTTTTCTTCAATCTCTTAGACTGCCTCAGTGGAGTTGACTCTTCAGACTGGAATTCAGATGGAAGGGTCAGGCTGGTTGGGAATTCATTGAAGGCTTGTTCCTTCCTCTTTCTCTCAGAGGCCCTGGTCACCTTCCCCCTTACTTCAACAGCCTTCTCCTTAGGGTCAAGGCCTGCAGACTCACCACCAGGTCTCTGTTGCTTTCTTGCCTGACTTTCCATTGCAGAAATCATAGATTCTTTGACTGCAATCTGGATTTGCTCTTCTTCAGTCAAATTTTCAATATTCATTGGGCCTTTGCCTTTCCCAATGTCTTCTTCTTCCTCCTCCTCAACTTCAGGAACCTTCTCCTTTCCTTTGGATTCACCAATCCTCAAGGTTCCCTTTGCTCTAGCTCTCTCTCTTTCCCCCTTTTTGGCATTATCAAAACATTGGGGCTTCAACTCACTCATAGAGACAGAGAGATGTGAGTGAGCTTGAGTGAGGGACTTCAACTCCTGCAACAGATACACATTCTCATCATGAATGTTCTGCATTTTGTCATCAGCCATGCTCAAGAAGGTGTGGACAGGCTTCATTTTCTGAGCAACAATGGCATCCAGAGTGGCTTTCAGTGATTGATCAAGTTTGGCTTGCAGCTGATCAGTGAGGTTGGCCACAACTTGATCAGACACTTTGGCCATTAGTTCAACTGTGAACTTTTCTGCAGCTTCTTTCATCATAGCAGCTTTCAACTCTTCAGCCTTCCTTCTTTGAGCTGCTGTCCTCTGTCTCAAGGCATCCTTTATTGTCCTTCTTAAAGCTCTCACATTGTGCTTTTAGAGATCCTTGAGGCCCTGCTGCTCCTTTTTCACAGATTTTGTGAACTTTACCATCTCATCCTTGGCCCTTGTAACTTCTCTTGAAACTGTTTGCAGCCCAGTTTCAACTCCACAAATTCTTGCATCCAAAGTTGGCAAGATCACTTCTTCTGAGCCAGTAAGCCTCATCTCCACAGAGGCTAGAGTTTTGCGTTGGCCATCAAGAGTATCCACTGTTGCAGCATGTGCCTTCCCAACTTCCCTGACCAATGTGTCCAACTTCTCTGATTGCTCCTCAATGGAGGTTGCAGTCTTTGTTGCAATCTGCAAGCCAGCCTCAGTTGCATTAGCCTTCTCAAAGTATATCTTGTTCAAGGTGGACACATTTGCTGAAATTGCTTCAAGATCAGTATCAGCATCAATTGGAACGTCAGTGAGGGAAGCATCTGCAAAAATCTGTTCAATAGTAACAGCCACTGAATCTGCAAAACTCAAGGTGTTAGTAAAATCTCCCTCAACACCCTCATTCTTTTCTTCTCCCATAAGGTCTGATACATCAGCACCTTCTCTCTCATTTTCAACTCGATTCTTTTCTTCATTTTCAAATAATGGACTCACATGCACTGGAGAATCAGGCCTCCTTTCACCAAGGGATTCATCAAGTTCAGATTTGACTTGAAGAATATCCTGACTCTCATATTGGGGTGCACCCAATATTTCTACTTCATCTCCCTCTAATTGTGGTGCACTCAAACTACCAGTAATCACACAATCCTCATCATCTCCCTCTGATTTTTTAATGCTAACATCCTTTTCAACTCCTTCCATTCCTAATCCTGACACCTCCATATCCTCAACAGGATCCACAGAGGGCAGTTGTTGGGAGATCACAGTGCTTGGGCATCCCAAGGCCACTGAGTCATCCTGAATGACTAAAGGCTGGTCAATGTCCAACTTTCCTGACATTGATGAGGCTTTAGTCAAACCAGTTCTCCCATGGAAGTCTCAGCATTGTCAAGCTGTGCCTCAGGCTCAGAAGAACCATCCTTGGCCAATGCATCTTGGACTGAGTCACCATCCTTGGTCAACTCCTCTGAATGATCAGAGTCCTTAACAGAATGATAGGTCAAGTAATGTACCTGAGCAGAATTGAGGCCAGGAGGGTTGGGATTGGTGTTGTCATCATCATCATCATTGTCATCTGAGGTGCTATCAGGATGCTTAAGGCCTTGTGCAATCCTCTCTCTTTCTGCAATCACCTTCTCATGAACAATGGCACAAAACAAGGCCTCAGTGGTCAACACACTGGACTTCTTCACATTTGCAAAATGTAAGAGCCTGTTTTCTTCAACCTGCCACCAACTAGCACCCTTATCATTGATAGCTTGAGCTATCTCCACCATTGTTCTATCCTTGATCTCAACAAGTGCCCTGAGATCATAGAACTGTTGTTGCAGCCTAGGATAAGCTTTCAATCTTGGGTACAATTCATCCACATTAGCTCTGGCAATCTGCCTCAGCATCCCCTCATATGTGTACTCTTCTTCACTTCCATCTCCATCATAAGAGTTGGCTTGGGATTCAGGGGGGTTGGATTGTGATTCAGGTAGGTTGGGCTGGGGCTCAGAAAGGTTGGGTTCAGAAGGATTGGGTTCAGATGAGCTTAAAATAATTTGGGACTCTGGTGCTTTAGAGAGCAATGTTCCTGAGGAGGTAATTGGAATGGCTGGAATGGGTGGATAAACAACTTGATCACCTTCTTGAAGAACAGTTTCAAGAAGCTTGGTATAGGAGAGAAGTCTGGGATCAAGTGGGGAGAATGGCCTATCTTCAATTTCAACCAAATCAGCCAGGACATCAATACCTGTCCTATCAGGAGCACCTTCAGGAGAGTAAACTTTCTTGGCCACAATTGGGGCATCTTCAGGAGTCTTGCACTCCTCTTCTTCATGCCTTGGTGATATTATCTGAGATTGAATATGAGGAGAGTTGGCTTCAGGGCTGTTGGGCTTTGATTTTGACTTGGAGTTAGACCTTCTTGCTTGTCTAATCTCCTTGAAGAATTCCTTCATTTTCTTCTCTTCCTCCATCAACTTCTGCTTCTCAGAAGTTTTGATAATCCTTCTCTTTCTCTCTGACCTTGTGGGCTTCTAAAGGTCTCTAAACTCTGTTACAGATGCAGGTTGCAAGGGGACAACCTCTCTGAATTCTTCACTTTCTTCAGGAGGGTTGACTCCTTCTTCTGCCACTTTTTCAATCTCCTCAGAAGTGGCACCTCCACTTCTAGATTGGTTTTCTGGAGAGGATTCACTGAGGATCTTCTTCATCCTTTTCATCTTTGGCTGAGTTTTCACAGGTTGAGCTTTCCTCTTTCTTGGAGAGGATCTGGTGGCTGGTACAACAACTACTGTTTTCTTGGAGGCTGCCTCTTGCTTCCTCTTCTCAGTCTTGGAGGACAGCTTTCTAAACATCACCTTTTGGGCTGGAAAAGGCTTTGGCTTGGCTTGGAGGTGAGTGTAGTGAGCAAATCTTTCCAAGAGCAAGCTAGCTCTTGTGCAAAACCGAAGTCTCCCATCCACCACCACCTTGTGGTGCTTCACTTCTTTGAACTTAAACTTTTCATTCATCATTTTATCTAGAATGAAGTTTTTCCAGTCAAACTTCACTCTCTTCTCAGCAGAGTCAATCACAACAGCCATCACTCTCAATTTTGGCATACTGATTTGTTCAACACTCCCAGAGTGGCTCAATAAGCTCTTCACAACACAATCAAATAAGTTCCTATAAACTGGTTTTAAGGTGTTCTTGTTCTGAGCACTTACTAGCTTTTTGGGTACTAGCATCCATGGGTTGGAGAACTCCTGCTCCTCCCCTTCTCTGTAGAGCTCTGGATTCAAGCCTTCAGATGGTAACCCAAAACTGGCATCAAGGTCCTCAGCAGTGAAGATGATGGTGTGTTGACTCTCTTCTTCTTCATCTTCTTCAGCATAAGTCAACTTTGTGCAAACATCACCCTTTTTGCCCTTCCATCTGAGATGGGCAAATAACTCTGCCATAAAAGGATTTAGGCAGGAATCAGGCTTGGTGCCAGGAAATTTTTCAAGCCCTGCCTCCCTAAGCCAATGGAGGACTGGATGAACTTCTGTATCTGGGCTATCAAAGGCTACTAACTTCTCAAACCAAAGAGAGTTTGGATTACTGAGATATGAGAAGTCAATATCTAAAGATGAATCATTGAAGTCTACTAACTCTTCTCTTTTAATTTTGGGAGCCATAGATAAGTTTGAGAAAGATAAGTGTTTGGAGAAAAGTTGCAGGTTTTGAGAGGGTTTCAAATAGTTTAAGGATTTGAAAATATGAGTGCTTAGAGAAGGGAAGTAAAAACCGAAGAGATTATATATGAGGCAAAATTATTAACCGTTGGTTAATAATTTGTGAAGGTGGATAAAGATAAAAACCAATTGGATATTGTGGGGTAGTGTGTTTGGGGCGGTTTGATGAAGGTTACATGTTAATCAATGGCTTTGATGATGGCATAGTAATTAATGCAATCTTAAAGGAGATTTTTGCATTAAATGTTGATTTGCCATTTTGGGGGCAAAAATCTTAATAGCACACGCCATCCTAAAATGGCCTACTCTTAGACCAAGAAATCTTTTAAATGTCTAATCAATGCTAAAAATAGCAATAATTATCCTATTTACTCGGACAAACATCCTGAGATGTGTTTTGATTTCTGTAAAGGTCAAACTATCTGACCAACATGCCTAAATGGGTCCCAAAGTTTCTGAGTGGGTCCCACTAGGACAGATCTCCTGACCAACATTGCTGAATATCATAGGGACAACTTTGCTGAGTTTCCCTTTTTGGCAGACTGTTTCAGTGAGGTTGGTCAACCTTGCTGAAGTTCAACTTAATGAACTTCCCCCTTCATTTGAGCTTCCTTCCTTCATTTCTCCATCTTTCCTGGATCAAGTAAGCCTAATTCAGCTGAAAGTTCCAAGAATCTTGCTTCAGCTAGTGGCTTAGTTAAGATATCAGATTTTTGCTTATCAGTGTGAATTTTGACAAGCTTGATATCTTTCTTCTCCACATGATCTCTTATGAAGTGATGCTTGATATCAACATGTTTGCATCTGGTGTGTAGCACTGGATTCTGTGAGATGGCAATTGCACTATTGTTGTCACAGAATATTGGAACTTCATTGGAGATGACTTTGTAATCTCTAAGTTGCTGTCTGAGCCAAAGTATCTGAGCACAGCAACTTTCAGCTGCAACATATTCTGCTTCAGTTGTTGATGTGGCAACTGTATTTTGCTTCTTGGAGAACCATGAGATAAGCTTGCTGCCCAAGAATTGACATGTTCCAGAGGTGGACTTTTTGTCAATTCTACATCCTCCATAATCTGCATCTGAATATCCAGTGAGCTCAATGTTATCATCAGCTGGATACCATAATCCAAGATTCTCAGATCCCTTGAGATATCTTAGAATTCTTTTGGCAGCATGAAGATGACTCTTCTTTGGATTTGCTTGAAATCTTGCACACACTCCAACTGCAAATGTGATATCAGGCCTACTTGCAGTGAGATATAGCAAGGATCCTATGATTCCCCTGTAGTTAGTGGAGTTTGTTGATTCTCCACTTTCATCAGGATCCATTTTCCAGTTAGTATTCATAGGAATTCTGACTGGCTTGCTTGTAGCACATCCAAATTTCTTGATCATGTCCCTTGTATACTTAGCCTGATTGATGAATATTCCTTTCTTAGATTGAGTGACTTGAAGTCCTAAGAAGAAATTCATCAATCCCATCATGGACATCTCAAATTTTCTCTGCATGAGTTTGGAGAATTTTTCACACATCTTCTCATTTGGAGATCCAAATATAATGTCATCCACATAGATTTGGACTAACAAAATATCATCTCCTTCACAGATTCTGAACAAGGTTCTGTCAACAGTGCCTTTGACAAAACCATGATCTAGAAGATACTGTGATAAGGTGCCATACCAAGCTCTTGGAGCTTGTTTTAAGCCATAGAGGGCTTTCTTCAATCTGTACACCTTGTCTCCTTCTTCAAAGCCTGGGGGCTGTTCAACATATACTTCTTCTTTGAGCACCCCATTGAGAAATTCACTCTTCACATCCATTTGATACACCTTGAACCTCATGTGAGCTGCATATGCTAAGAAGAGTCTGATTGCCTCAAGTCTGGCCACTGGAGCAAAAGTCTCATCATAATCAATCCCTCCAGGTTGACAATATCCCTTGGCCACCAGTCTTGCTTTGTTCCTCACAATGATGTCATTTTCATTTTTCTTATTTTTGAACACCCATTTGGTTCCAATGACATCTTGATGAGTTGGCCTATCCACCAGCTCCCATACTTCATTTCTGGTAAACTGGTTCAGCTCTTCTTGCATGGCTATGATCCAGTTGGTGTCTTGTAGTGCTTCCTCAATATCTTTTGGTTCCTGTTCTGAAAGGAAACAACAAAACAAAGCACTTTCTCCATGAAATCTTCTAGTTTTGATCCCTTCACTTGGATTACCAAGTATCAGGCTAGTTGGGTGGTCATGCAACCAAGTCCTTCTAGACCTGATCCCTTCAGGAGGATTGTCCTCATCTGAAGTTGGATCACTAGACTCATTAAATTCAGGAAAGTTAATTGAAGGATCAAGTTCAGGATCATATTCAGGAGTATTGTCCTCATTGTCAGATAAGTTGACATTTTCATTGGTTCCCCCTTGAATATTGGATCCATTTACTACCTCAGCATTGCCTGCTTCTTCATTGGTAGTTGTTACCTGGTTTTGAACTGGGATGGAGTCAGTCAGTTCAATTTCACCTTCAGGTTGGTTGGCTTCTGGTTGATTGCCATCAGGTAGGTTGTCCAGTTTTTTATTGTCATCAAGTTCAGGCTGGGCAACATCTACAAACACTGTCTTCTTGCTTTGAAGCCTTAGTCTGGTTGTTCTTTGTGTTATCTCATCAATATTCAGGTTTCTATCCCTGAACTCATTAATAGATTCATCAAACACAACATGAGGTGTTTCTTCCACAATAAGGGTTTTACAATTGTAGACTCTGTAAGCCTTGCTGATGTGTGAATATCCAACAAATATTCCTTCATCAGCTTTGCTGTCAAAAGCTTTCAATTGCTCTTTCCCATTATTATGAATGAAACACTTACAACCAAATATGTGAAAATAAGCAACAGTGGGCAATCTACCTTTCCATATTTGATATGGGATTTTACCTTGTCCTTTGGTGATTAAGGACCTGTCTTGAGTGTGACATGCAGTGCTAATGGCTTCAGCCCAGAACCTTTTAGGCAGTTTGGATTCAGCAATCAATGTTCTTGCTGCCTCTTTCAAGGTTCTGTTCCTTCTTTCAGCAACCCCATTTTGTTGAGGTGTTCTTGCTGCTGAAGTCTCATGAGTGATGCCATTCTTGCTGCAGTACTCATTGATGTATGAGTTTATGAATTCAGTGCCTTTGTCAGATCTGATCTTGACAATACTTAGGCCCTTTTCATTGCACAATCTCATCATCAATTCAAGTAGCTTGACTTGGGTTTCCTTTTTGTTCAGCAAGAATACTACCCAAGTGTACCTAGAGAAATCATCAACAACAACTAAAGCATATTTTCTTCCATTTATACTTACTGGGATTATTGGATCAAATAAATCCATATGCAGTAGTTGAAGAACTCTCTCTGTTGAGATGACAGGCTTCCCTTTGAAAGAAGCTTTGATTTTCTTTCCTTCCTGACATGGCTGGCATATACGTTCTTTGATGTACACTTGATTAGGCAGCCCTTTAACTAGAGAGTTTCTTGCAATCTTGTTGATGGTTTTGAAGTTCAGATGGTTTAGTCTTTTGTGCCACAGCCAGCTTTGCTCACTTGTGCTTTTGGCAACAAGACAAACTGCTTCAGGGGTTTTGCTCCAATCTGCAAAATGGACATTTCCCTTTTTCACCCCTGTTAGTAGCACTTGTTGTGTTGAATTATCTTTGATAATGCATTCATTTGGTGCAAATTCAACATTATATCCTTTATCACAGATTTGACTTATAGACAGCAAATTGTATTTTAGGCCTAGGACATATGAGACATCAGTAATTTTGACACTACCAATGTTTAATGTACTATAACCTCTTGTGATTCCTTGAGAGCTGTCTCCAAAGGTTACTGAGGGACCATCTTTTTCAATGAATTCTGAGAGAAGCTCCTTGTTCCCAATCATGTGTCTTGAACATCCACTGTCCAAGTACCATGCTGTTCTCTTGTTGATGCTTCTCCTCTTCTTGTGGTCCTTGCAGTCCTGCAAAGTCAAAATTTAGGTACCCTTTGAATGTTGGGTCCTAGAGGGTTAGCTGTACCTTTTGGAACCCAAATCTGTCTAATTACTCTGATTGACTCAAAGTGACTGACTTGGTTGCCCTTTACATCTACATACACAGTCTTACCCTTAAATTCCTTGGGTGGCTTCTGTGTATAAGTGTTAGCCTTGTAAGGTTCAGGAGATTTGGTGAATTTCTTTGGGGCATATCTCCTGAAGTTACTAGACTTAGGTGCAGCTTGGTAAGACTTTTGAGGATGGGGGTTTGGATGGCCTTTTCCTTTTGGCATGTAAGGTCCAGGCTTCCTGAAGTTTTTATACCTATCAGAGGGGTTGGGCCTTAATCCATTCAGTTGAGGTTGCCTCATTTGAGTTGGCTTTTTCTGAACAGATTTTGGACAACTCCACTGATGAGAATTCAGATAGGTTGACCTTCCATTGGTTCTACCCTTCTGAACCTCATTCCTCCTGTAAGCAATGTCTTTAACCTTTTCCTTAGGTATGGGTTTAGGGACATTGTTTACTTGAGTTGGTATAAAAATTCCTTTACCCTTATCCTTGATCAGTGGTTGATTTACTTCCATTTCATTTTGTTGAGCCACTGATCTTACAAAAGTCATCTTAGAATTGCTTGATGAGGCAATACTAAGACCAGGTGAGGGTTCAAATGGATTATAGCCTAATCCTCCTTTTTGAGCAAATGGTCTTTGAAACCCTTGAATTTCCTCTATTGCCTTAGCAGATTTGTTCAAGGCAGACATTTTCATTTTTAAGCTCCCCCCACTTAATTTCAGAGTATCAAATTCACTTGAGAGATTGTCAAATTTAGCTTGAAGGATTCTAAGATCAAAATCCTTTTTCCTCAAGGCCAGTTCTTGTTCATCAATCAACTTTTGTTGTTCAGTGACTTTGAGAGACATTTCATCATGTTCTCTCACAGTCTGTTGATACAACTCAGTTGATTTAATGTCAAACTCTGGTTCAGGAAGGTTGGGAGTTCGAACTTTAGAATTCAATAACTCATTTTCTCTTAGTGCCATATTGCATACCTCTTGTAGCCTAGTGAAATCCTCAAGTAACTTCCCAAAGTTGAGTTTCAAGTGGATTTCACTGGACTCATGTGTGTTATTTGAAGAATTGGAAGATGAACATACCTCTTCATTTTCAAATGCCATTTGACAGTCATCATCACTGTCACTGTTGGAGAATAGCCCATCATCAGAAGAGTAGACACTCTCTTCACTTGCTGATTCCCCAGCTACCATGGCCTTTCTGTTGTTCAACCTCTTGTCTCTTTTGATCTGCCTTTCTTTTCTTTCTTTTGAGCTCAGGTCAGGACAATCATACTGAAAGTGACCCTTTTTCTGGCAGTTGTAACACACATCTTCATCATCATTCTTCTTGCTTGAGGACTCCTTCCTCCTTGATGATGATGGTTCTGCTTTGCTGTACTTCTTTCTGTCAGCATATCTTTCTTCTTTCTTCTCATCAGAGACTTTGTCCTTTGATTTGTTATCAGGAGAACTGAATCTCCTTCTGGTTCTGTTGACTTGGTAGAAATTTTTGTATCTACCAAATCTGGAGTTGAGCTTCTCAAATCTCCTCGCCATGAGTGCCAGCTCCTCCTTCGTTTCAGATTTTGAAACAGTTTGAGAGGATCTTTGAGTATTCTTATTTTCTGTTTCAGCAGCTTTGAAAGCAACACCTTTGCTTGAGGAGGATGGCTCATCATGCACTTTCTTTCTGTTCAAATCAAACTCATATGCTTTGAGTTCAGAGAACACTTGCTGCATGGGCATGTTGTCAAGATTGCTGGTGTTTTGCATCATGACACAGTATATGTCCCACTTGGATGTGAGACTTCTCAGAATCTTCAAAGCAACTTCTCTTTTGGCATAGAACTTGCCAAGAGAGTTTATCTCATTCATGATGTCAGTGAATCTGCCATCAAGATGATCAATAGTTTCATTGGGCTCCATAGAAAATTGTTCATATTTTTGGATAGCCACTTGAAGCTTGTTTTCTTTTATCTTTTGGGTACCTTCACACATAAGTGCTAAGGTGTCCCAAATCTCTTTTGCTGTTGTGCAGTGGTACACTCTTCCCATCACTACATCTGGAATAGTCTGGTACAAGGTATTCATGGCAATGTAGTTCAGGTTGTGCCTTTTTCTCTCTTCAGCTGTAAAATCATCCTCATCCTTTGGTAGCAACTCCTTTGGATCTGCTTTCTGAGCATCAGTGAGTTTGGGATTTGCTTTGGTGAATGTGAAGGGCCCTCTGGTGATGACTTTGAGCATTTCATCATGCTGGCAGGCAAGATGTGCTCTCATCCTGATCTTCCAGAAATCATAGTTCTCAATTGAAAACATAGGTAATTTGTGATGAGAAATATGATTGACTTGGTTTGGACCCATGTTGTTGATGGTATTGACAGCATCTCCTGGAACTGCATTGTTAGCCATTTAATTTATGGAAATAGATTTAGATAAGCACACAAAAGTTTTTCAGAAATTTGGATCAGTTCAGTGACCACAAAAATAATGTGATTTTGAAAATCAGTGATTTTCAGAGGCAGTGGTCTTTGAACCCCTGCTCTGATACCACTTGTTGGTCCTTGGTGGAGTATGACACAAGTGTATGGGAGGGGGGGGGAGAATGCACTTGTGTATGCAAATTCTTTCTTTTCAAACAGTTTAGTCTTATCAGGCAGGTTGTCTCACAACAAGCCTGAGTGTGAACTTTGATAGATACTTGTCCTACTGATTACTATTAAGTGATCAGTTGGCTAAATATCTAAAAGAGTTGCTAAGTGCGGAATGTGGTTGGCCTTTGACTCAAAGAAATACTCCAAGTTGATTTCTGAAAAACACAGTTATCAGGGACTTTGTCCAAAACAGTTTTTCTTAACTTACTGAGAATAGCTCTTTAAAATATGTTTAAGTGAAAGTGCTATAATGAATACAGTAAGTAAATGGCACACAATTTATAGTGGTTCAGAGACTCAAGCTCCTACATCCACTTTCCCTGATTGAACAGGATAATTCCTTAACAATGGAATTAGCTTGTTTTATAGTGCCAAGGTGCACTGATCAACAACACTCTCTTAGTGTTTTGATCCCTAGGATAATCTGAGGTAGTTGCTAAGAGTCTCTTGAGCAATACTGGAAGCTTGGAGCAGGTTAGCCATCCAAGAATAAGGATAATGGCTGCAGTTATTGATGCTAGTGACAAAGGCATAAAATTTGATTGGAGGACCTTCATCATGTCTGAGATGATGAAGGAAAAAGCTAAGTTTAAAGTGAAAGCCCACAACAAGGTTGTATTGGAGGGAAAACTCAAGTATTGCACCAGGGCAAGCTTGCTGATTGAGAGATTTTCCCACTATTCTCAAATGCAGACCTTTGCAAAGCCCCTCCCTGCCCAAAATATCATGTTTAGAAAGCTCAGCAAGAAAACTGAGCAAAGGAGGATGTTACTGGCCAAACCTGCTGAAGAGAAGGTGGAGGAGAAGCCCAAATTGAAAAAGAGGACAAAGGCCAGAGTGGTGAAGACAAGGAAAATGTCTCAAACCCCCTCAGAGGAGAATTCAGGAGCTTCAACTGAGATTGAAAAAGTTGCTGAAGAGGGAGTAAGTGTGCCTTCTGATCATTCAGAAGAGTTGAGGCAAAAGTACAATGAGACTAGACAAAAGTCTAAGGGTGATAAGAGGATCAGGGAAGTTGTCCCTGAGAAGGATGGAGAAGGAAGTGGGAGTAGTAGGGCTAGCAAGAGAAGGGCCAAGCCTACTGAGAAAGTGTTGGAGCTTCAAGAAGAAAGATCTCTCCAATTGGCTCTAAGGGAGAGCAGAGCTGAAAGCAGGACTAAATCAAAGTCTAGAACCAGTTCTTCTGGTTCTGGAACTCCAGAGTCCAAGGTCCCTGAAGATCAACCTTTAGTGGCCAACATCCCTGAAAATCAGAATCCTGAACCCAACTCCCCTGAAACTCACATAACCCCAACCAACCAACCTATCACCCCCATCAATCTTACCAAGAGATATTCTCCAGAAGGGAGTGTGCAAAAAAGTGGGATAGATGTGCTTGCAGACTTAGATGTAGATGAGACAAGATTGCAATCCCCCCATTGACTCATCTATGCTCAATTACTCAAAATTCTTAGAAGCTGCACTACATGAGCCAACCCCCCTGAGTAAAGCCCCTTCAGATCCATTGCTCTCTAAAGCAACTGAAGTACCTTCAATTGCACCCAATCCTTCTGAAGCCAATATCCCTGAACTTACCCTTCCTGAAGCCACTCTAGGAGAACCCAGAGCCAACTCCCCTATAACCCAAAGTCCCCATTCAAGTGGAGATGAAAAGGAGTATACTTATGAAAGTATGCTCAGAGGTGGAGCCAAGGCTACTGTGGACAGTTTGTATCCACAACTTGCTGAATTTCCAAGAATTCAGAAGATGTTTCATGATTTGAGGATGCTTGTGGATGTGAAAGACAAGACCATTATGGAGATATCCCAAGTCATCCAAGATAAGGGTGAAAACTGGTGGCAAGTGGAGGAGAGCAGATTGCTACACTTTGCTGGTGTAATGAAAACAAGATTCCTCATTGATGAGGAAGTTTTTGCAAAGTTGGTAG
The DNA here is from genome assembly GCA_963675135.1 of Galeopsis tetrahit. Classification (NCBI taxonomy): domain Eukaryota; kingdom Viridiplantae; phylum Streptophyta; class Magnoliopsida; order Lamiales; family Lamiaceae; genus Galeopsis; species Galeopsis tetrahit. Next base: position 12,709,343 of record OY776129.1, on the reverse strand, counting down.
ATGATAAGATCATTGAGGAGAAGGAGAGAAAAGCTAAGGGCATCAAACACCCTGATAGTAGCTCCAATGATGATGATTCCCCTGATGATCCCTCAAACCCTTCAAAACCCAACCCTCCTGAAACCCCTCAAACTAACCTCCCTGAACCTTTTCAACCCAAGTCTTTTGTATCAGACAGACTTTCAAACCCCCTAGAACCTATCTTAGGAAAGGCTCTGTATCTTCAGAGGTGTTGACCAAGGGTGGTAACACAACCAAAGACACATCTGCCAATGAAGGTTCTTCTGAACGAAGGCACAACCTAAAGATGTGGAGGTTCCTATTTTAGAGGCTGGTTTGGTTAAGGCCTATTCAGTGTCAGGAGAGTTGGACACTGATCAGCCCTTAATCATTCAGGATGACTCAGTGACTGCTGAAATAAGCACTGTGATCTCCCCACAACTGCCATCTCTGAACCTTGTTGAAGGTAGAGATGCTGCATGATTAGGTGATGGAGTTGAAAAGGAGATTTTAGTGGAAAAACCAGAGGGAGTAGAGGATGAAAGAGAGGTTGTAATCACTAAGATAGTGAGTGTACCACCAAATGAGGGTGACATAAGTGAGGAAGGGCAGGCTATTCTTGAAGTCAAATCTGAACTTCAAGAATCCCTTGATGAGAGGAGGCATGTTCCTTTAAGTGAGGAAATTATTACTGAAGGAAGAAAAGAAGTAGTTGAAAATGAGAAGAAGACTGATGATGTATCAGAGTCTTATGAAAAAGAAACTGAGGGTGATGAGTGTGTTTTTACTAACCCTTTTGATTTGTCTGACATTGCAGGTATAAGTTTTGAACAAATCTTTGCAGATGACTTCTTGACAGATGCTCCCATCCATGTTGATTCTGGATCAGCACAAGCCTTACTTGGCTTGCAATCAACAAATTTGGATTCCTTGGCTCATCAAGTCCAATCAGCTCATGCAGAAACTTCTGGAGCTTTGGATGAGCATGGAAGAACCTTAGCATCTGTAGAAATGAGATTAACTGGCTCTGAAGATGTTGTGTTACCCACATTGGAAGCAAGAATTGAAGGAGTGGAATCTGGTCTTCAAACCATTTCCACTGAAGTTCACAAAGCCAAAGTCAGTATGGAGAACATCTCAAAGGAAGTCAAGAAGGATCAAAAGCTGCTAAGAGATAATCACAATGCCAATGTTCAAGCTATCAGACTGACCATTAAGCAAGCTCTTAGCAAGAAGACAGCATTGCAAAAGAAAAGAGCAGAGGCACAAAGGCTTGCTATGGTAAAAGCAGCTTCAGAGAAATTTTCCCAAGAGGTGATGGCCAACATTGCTGAAGGTGCAGTGGCCAACCTTACTGAGCTCCTTAAGGCCCAACTAGATGCATCTCTAAAAGCAACCATGGAGGAGGTTGTCCAACAAAAGATGAAGCCTGTTCTAGCTTTCCTTAGCTTGAGCAGTGATAGGATGCAAAATATACATGATGAAAATGTATATTTGTTGGAAGAGATGAAGTCTCTAACCCAAGCCCAGTCCTTGATGGCATCAACTATGAGTGAACTCAAGCCTGAATGTTTTGATGCTGCCAAAAAGGGTAAAGGGAAAGAGCAAGGGTAAAAGGTGCCTTAGTTATTGGAAGCCCAGTGAAGGGGAAAGACAAAGTTGCTGAAGGAAAAGGGAAAGAGCCAGCAGTGCTGAACTTAGAAGATTTGGATGAAGAGGAGCAGTTAGCACTTGCTTTGAAAAACTCAATGGCCTCAGCTCAAGAGGAAAGAGTTAGGCTACAGCAAAGACCAGGAGGAGAGGTGTCTGGCTTGGACAAAGATGCTGAAGGTGTCCAAACTAGAGGAAAGATCAAGAAGGCCAAAGGAAAGAAAAGACAAGCTGAGACATTTACTGACTTTCCCAACAGCCTTGATTTGCTTCCTGAGTTCAGAATTGATGATGATGAGCCTATCTCAAAGAAGGCCAAGACTGCTGAAAAGGACAAGACTGCTGAAGTGCCCAAAGCTGCTGAAAAAGACAAGTCTTCTGAGAAGGAAAAGTCTACTGAGACTAAGTCCACTGATGGTGCCAAAGCTTCTGAAGATGTAGAGGAGCTGTATGAAGAAGGCTTTGGACCTGGACCTAAGAAGAAGAAAGTTGTGTTGCTAAATGATCCATCAAAGCTGTTTTATGAAGGGTATGGCAAAGACCCTGAAACTCAACATAAGCTGGCCATGATGAGGGCCCAAGAAAGGATGGATTTGATGGATGAAGCACAAAGAGCAAGAGACAAGAGAAGAGCAGACTTCCAAAAGCCTAGAAGAAAGAGAGCAACTTACAACAAGATGAAGCCACAGCTGTTGATCCCAATGGACACCAAATATCCTCACTTGGATAAATGGGTACCAATTCAGCTGAATGACTCATGGGAGGAAGCCAAAAGGGAGTTTGTCTATGATCAATATGTCATTGACAGATGGAATGGAAGAGATGCCAACTCCACTTTTGCTGAGTTCATGATAGAGTATCACAGAGAGCTTTATCAACAACTACTTGCAGCTGCTGATATTGCAAGATTTGAACTCACTGCCCCTAAGCCAATCATATACATGCCTCCAAAGCTTGATGGATGGATTGACCAAGCAAAGATCCTGAATGAGTTTACAGAGATCCTCAAGCTGAACAAGATGGTTCTTGGACCCAAGGGAACAAACCAAGAGGCCATGGAGCTGAAGAGAAGAGTGTGGGCACAATATGGAATGGTGCCACCAAAGGAGGATGATCTCTAAATTGGCTTAGTCTTCTGACCTTTTCGGATGAAAACTTATCTTACCTGAAGATATGTTTTATTTGGTCATCTATGCTGAAGTTTTGGTCAAGATTGCTGATGTGGTGTGATCTGACAAGTTGTTAAGCTCTGATATGATTTGGTTGCTCTGATATGCTCATGTTGCTCTGATATAAGTTTGTGCTCTGATACTGGAAGATCTAGATACCATTAACTGATTTGATTGTGCTCTGATACTGGAAGATCTAGATACCATTAACTGATTTGATTATGCTCTGATACTGGAAGATCTAGATACTTTTAAGTATTTAGTTGTTTGATCTGATACTCTAGATTTTATGTTTAGTGTATGCTATGAAACTTTTGTAATGAAATGATCAATTGTAATGGTGTCTTGAATTCATGCTCTGATATGTTATCTTCAACTATCAACATGCTTGTAATGATTTTCATATGAATGATAGTTGAACTGACTTTGAATCAAGAAACACTATTGCAGAAATCTCTCTATGCCTATCTTTGAAACCTATTTGCAACTTGAACAGTGAGTACACTAACACATTGTTTTTCAGGAATATTGACCTTAGTCATGTCTTCTGAAGATAAATGTAATAGGTGTAGCCAAGTCACTTTTGCATAAATTGTATAGGTTTTGGCATCATCAAAAAGGGGGAAATTGTTGGGAATAAAATGAGATATGTTTTGATTCAATACCAAAACCCCCTGAGACATGCCTAAGTCAAGATGATTATGTTCTAAGACTGTTAGAACATATAGAATAAGGCTAGATGAGGAGCTAATATGTTAGGCATCTCTTAGTTGTTTAGATGCACAATTTGAGGGGGAACACATGCTTTGAAGTCCATCAAGAACAAGTCCCCTCAAGGCTCAAATTCTGGAACCAACACTAAGTCTTTTGAAGACCAACTATGCTGATCAGGAGAGTTGTCCAGAGGAGTTGTCTCAGCACAATTAATCAAGATCAAGTGCTCTGAAAGCTTGAGGTCAACTATGCTGAAGAGTTAAAGACAACAATACCCTAAGATCAACAATGAATCATGCTAAGATCAATTTCAAGTGAAGCAAAGGGTAAGAGCCAAGTCATCTGAAATGAGCAAGCCAACCATGCTGATAAGCAAGTCAACTGATAGTGATAAGGAGAGTTGTCCATTTGATAAGGAATGTGTTCCTATCATTGGAACAACCTTCAGAAGCCATGTCCATGTCCTAACAAGAGAATCTGAAAGTCAGACATTGGGAAGAGTGTTGCAGAATGAAGACAAAGTCTATACATCCGTTTATTTCCCAAATGAGGACATGTCACTATCAAGAATCTGTCTTCAAAGTTGAAGAACTAAAATAAGACATTTATGGACATTGGAGGCTGCCTCTCCAACGGGCAAATCCTCCATTTGTCTATAAATACAGAAGTGTGAAGACCATTTGAAAGCACCTCAACAATTGACAAGTATATCCAACTGAACCTCAGCTAAGCACCTCAACCTGAACCTTGAGAAGAATTTCAAAGTGCTTTCAAAGCTTTCAAAGACTATCTTAGTCTTCATACACTTCTTCTAAGCTGAACCTCATTGTATATCCATACACAAGCTTAGAGAGATATCCTAATCCTTATACACTGATCTTCATTGTAAAGGATATCTCATTAGTTGGAACCTTACATCAATCCTTACCCCTTTCAAGAGTGAAAGTGAGAAGGTTGTTGTAGTAGTAGAAGTGGTAGGAGCTGACTGTTGAGAGAAGAACAGTTCAGTTCTGAGTTGAGAAGAGGGTACTAGGACTCTAGACATCCTATGGATCAATTCACCAAGGAGTGGTGTTATTGATCAAGTGAACCTTGGCACTATAAAACAAGTTAATTCCAAGAGTGAAGGAATTATCCTGTTCAATCAGGGAAAGTGGATGTAGGAGCTTGAGTCTCTGAACCACTATAAACTCTTGTGTTGCTTTGCTTTCAAGTACTTACATACATTCAACACTGCACACAAAACTGATCTTTCAAAGAACTCATACTTAAGACTGTGCAAAAAGACATTTGGACAAGTTCCCTGAAAACTGGACTGTTTGATTAACCAAGTGATTTCAGATCTTTAAAGGAGTCTAAACTAAAGGCCCAACCACTATTCCGCACATATAACTCATATAGATAGTTATTCAACTAAGTACTCTATAGTACTTAGTAGTTTGATTATCTTTAAAAGAGTTAATCATCTTCAGCAGAGTTGTCCAAGACAACATTGCTGATATCTGGTTTGATCAAGTTTGAAAAGAATTTGCATACAAGTGTATTTCCCCCCCCCCATACACTTGTTATATACTCCTTTCAGGACCAACACGAACGACTGACATTTATTTCTTCTTCGATATTTGATGTGTAATCAATCAATAGAGTAAGCCTCAAATCCATGTTTAGCACCCTTCGTAAAATGATGGCCCATACTGAATTAGAAATGAACCTTCTTATCAACGCTTCAACTTCTTGTTGGAATGTGGAATTGTATTGACACTGTCCACAGTCGATGCAACTACAATACCTATTAATATCCATGGTATGTGTAAGAGTAATGGTGAAGAATTTATAATTTATATGAAGTTGAGTTAGAAGTATATATATACACAATGAAGAATGGTTTGTGAGGGAATTGTCATTTTTTCCACTTGTCAAACAACATGCATATATATGCATATATGTGATAGTGTTGTCGTTCCACATATACTTGTATGTGTTATGAAATGTGTGAAATAACTTTTGGTTTGTATTCATATAAAAATAAGGGAAATAAGATGATGCATAATTGTTGAAATTGAAAATAAATAATATGTCAAAAGACAATTTTATGAATATAGTTGTATTATAATTTCCAAAAAAAATAAAAATTAATGAACTTTGTGCAACATATTTTTTTTTTATTAAATAAATATAGAATTTATTTTTATATTTAATTTAACTAGAGAAACTGATATTTGGCTGTAATTTTGGCATTTAGTTTGTTGCAAACATAATATAATATATATGTGTATAGCTTTCTAAAACACAAAATTAAATGTAGACAAACTTTTGGACATAGTTAATGTGATTTGAAAATGAAAAAAAAAGGGTATGTGCCGTGAAAAATTCTACATTTTTCTTTTAAAATCAAGTTTTAAAAGAATTATGATTAACATAATGTTAGAAATCGAATTAAATTGATTTTGATTAAGTGTATATGGATAAATTTAAAATAGAATGCATATATAAAATAAAATGTTATTATATAAAAGTACTTTCAGGAATACAAAAGTGATTCCAAAATGAGTAACTTGAGTAGATATATTCAGGTGGAAACATATGTGCAGCAAAAAGAGTTTTAAAAGTTTCAAAAGAGTGATATGTTATGCGTCTTCCAGGTTCTTAGTTTTGTTTGTTGTGTTTTGGGTTTTTAGTAATGGGTCTTTTGGGGAGTATAGAGTTCTTTTACCGGTTGCTTTTGAAGGGAGTTGTGGAAGATTCTTGTAATATTGCTGAGGTAGTTTTCTGAGATTCACGCATTGTCACATCTGTTTCCCAAGTTTGTTGAGGGTTTGAAGTGGAGCTTTTCTGTTGAAAGGTTTGCGATTCTGAAGACAGTCCTGTTGATGAAAGGCAGGATATTACTGTGTTTCGAATATTTTTTATGCCTCTTATTTCAAAGGTAGTCGTTCTTATGTGAAGTAGCAACTGTGTGTCTTTCAATTTCTCGTTGATTTCGTTGGAACATAACATCTTATCCTGTTAAACATGGAAAAAACGAAAATGTAAGTAGGTGTAAATGACAAAAAACTTACGTTAGATAAATATACCTCTAGATCTGCCTCGATGACCTTTTCAGTTGACATGTCTAATATCATTTCTTCCTCTTTTTCTTCAATGAAAAGCGTTCAAAGTCCATGTCCCGTCAAATAATTCTACCTCGAAACGTAACCTATGTATATATGTGTGTGTGTATACAAATTTACATTAAGTTGCTACAATAGAAACAAAAATGACAGTATATACTACAAATATTTAATTAAATAGAAAATTATTATTTATCACAGCATTATTAATGGTTGAGGACTGCAGACATTAATGTCTCTTCCATCACAATCAGACTGACTATAAAAGTGGTATAATTTTTTCTACTAATAAAGAGAAAATAGGTTTTGATGTTATAGTCAGTGCAATTACTCCCGGTAAACTTTTTCAATCAAGTTCCCTTCTTTGCTTCTAATCCTTTCTCATTCACTTTTCACACAAGCTTCAAGTTTTCTAGCCCTCAACATTGGGTAATTGAGACATGCTATGAGAAAAAAGGTTCGCAACTAATCTTTGACTGTGAGAAGGCCTGCTTTCTACTTTTCTTTCGTATTGTGTAACTTCGTTTACGTGTCTGCTGATGCAACTACGACAGCAAGAGATCGATTTGCTAAAGGTAAAATCTCTTTTGTTCTATTTACTGTTACTACAGAGTAAATGTTTAGGTCCATATTGTAATTCGTGTTACCCAAAACAGAGTTGCTTAGAAATAACATCATTGGTATGGATCAAATGTTTGTTCCTTTTATGATTTTTCAAATTTAGCAGCATGAAAAACTGAAGAAAATGTTGACAGCATACAGTAATGGATATTTGGCAAAACAGAAAACATAAGGTCCAAAAGTAAATCAATTTTTGCATGCATGAAATTCTTGAGAAATCATGAGACACTCAAGGGTAAAATCATAAAAGGAACAAACATTTGATCCATGTTGGGAAATGGAATGATTTTGAGTAAGATACCAAAACCCCTGATTGAAGATGTTCAGGATAGTTGAGATACAATGTAAGTAAAACAGTCACTTACTAAGAACAGATGAGCTAAGTACTGTAATGAGATGTATTTATATTCAGCACAGATGGTTTAGGATAGTTGAGACAGTCATATAAATTTCAGATTTATAGATATGTCTTAGTTGTCAAAGTTGGTATGTTAAGCAACTTAAGTTCTAGTCCTAAATAGTTGAGGGGGAACTTAAGTGATTGAATGACATCTCAGCCGATTCAAGAAGTCTACTCACTTGATATGAAGATATCAGAAGACTACTCAACTAATCTGAAGAAAGCAAAAGAACTCAGCTAATATGGAAGACAACACTGCTATTCTGAGTCAGCAGAGTTGATCAGCAGAGTGAGTCAACAAAGTTGATCAGCAAAGTAAGTCAGTAGAGTTGATCAGCAGAGTGAGTCACAAGAGTTGATCAGTAGAGTGTGTCAGCAGAGTTGATCAGCAGAGTTGATCAGTAGAGTGGATCAGCAGAGTACATCAACAAAGTACATCAGAAGAGTACATCAGCAGAGTAAAAATCAACCACGTTGATATGGACAATTAAGCTGATAAAGTCAAGAAGAGCTGAACTGATCAAACAGAAGAGATATCAGCTGAAAAGAAGTAAGGTCTCATATCAACAAGTACTTATGAACTCTCTACAACCATAATAGCTCAAAGACAAGGCTGGAAACACACACTTCAAGTATCAATCCCAACCAGACTGAAGCACATACAGAAGACAAAGACAACTCAAGAAGTAAAAGACACAAAATGGTCAAAGAACACTCTTACTGCAGCAGAGAATGTTCAGAATGAATGGAAGGACAACTTATCTGATAAAATAAGTTTTTAGGTATGTTGGACCTTGGAACCTGTGTCAAAAGGAGACAAAAGGCATCTAACAAACCGTGCAAAAGGAAGAGCATTTACAGCTACTCAAGCTAGCACCTAGAGCCTATATTACAAATGTAGAGAGAGAATTTGAATACATGACTCCCCAACGGTCATATACTCAATCCCCTCTATAAATACAGAAGTGATTTGAAGAACAAAGTGTGGAACTTACAACAAGGGGAACTTGTGGATAACAAACATACAAGAGAGGAAGAACTTCATGCTGAAGAAATTCAAAAGATAACCAAAGTTTCCACATCACTTCTAGCTAAGCCAAACTTTTATATCCAAAGCTTAGCAAGAGATATCATATCCTTTTACACTAATCTTATTGTAAAGGATATCTCACTTAGTTGGAACCAAACATCAATCCCAAACCTTTCAAAGAGAGAAAGAAATAGAGTTTGTTGTAAAAGTGAGGAACTAAGACTGTTAGAGAAAACACAGTTTAGTTCAAGAGAAGTAAGGAGCTAAGACTGTTAGAGAAAACACAGTTTAGCTCAAGAGAAGTTGAGTACTAGGACTCAAAATTCCTAGGGATCAAGGCACTAAGGATAGTGTGGTTGATCAGTGCACCTTGACACTATAAAACAAGTTAATTTCAGAGTGAAAGGAATTATCCTATTAAATTAGGGAAAGTGGATGTACGAGCTTGAGTCTCTGAACCACTCTAAATTGTTTGTGTTATTTAATTACTGCATATCATTTACTTAACACATTCATACACAAGCACACAATTCTGATCTTTCAAGGAGATATTCTTTCAAGTGTGAAAAACTGTTTTAGACAACATCCTTGAAAGAAAGTTTTCAGAATACTTAAAGGAGTTTTAAAAGATAAAGGGCCAACCACATTCCGCACTAATAACTCACTTGGAAAGTTTCTCAACTGAGTACTTCATAGTTCTCAGAAGATTAACTGTCTAGCTTGAGTTATTCATAATCAGAGAAGTTGTCAGACAACTCTCCTGATAGGCTATTCTGTTTGAGAAAAGAAAAATTGAATACACAAGTGCATTCCCTCTATACACTTGTGTCATACTCCTTCCAGGACCAAGAAGTGGTATCAGAGCAGGGGTTCAAAGACCACTTCTTCTGAAAATCCATCTTAATTTTTAAAATCTTATTTTTCTGTGGTCACTGAACTGATTTTTTCTAGAAACTCTTATTTGTGCATTACTTGATACTATATTGCAATACGCTTAAATATTATAATGCAATTGATGGAAGTGCAGTAAATACCTCAAATAACATGGCTCCCAACTCATTAAACCACATATCTCATCACAAGCTACCTATGTTCTCAATAGACAACTATGACTTCTAGAAGACCAGAATGAAAGCTCACCTTGCTTGCCAACACGATGAGATGCTGAAAGTTATCACTAAGGGACCATTCATCTTCATAAAGCTAAATCCAAAACTCACCGATGAAGAGAAAGCAGATCCAAGAGAGTTGCTGCCAAAGGATGAAGATGATCTAACAACTGAAGAAAGAAAGAGACATAATCTGAATTATGTTGCCATGAACACCCTTTATCAAACCATTCCAGATGCAGTAATGGGAAGAGTGTTCCACTGCACAACAACAAAAGAAATATGGGATGCCTTGGCACTCATGTGTGAAGGTACTCAAAAGATAAAGGAAAACAAGCTGCAAGTGGCCATCCAGAAATATGAGCATTTCACTATGGAAGCCAATGAGACCATTGATCATCTTGATGGCAGATTCACTGACATCATGAATGAGATCAACTCTCTAGGAAAATTTTATACCAAAAGAGAGGTGGCACTGAAGATCCTAAGAAGCCTCACCTCAAAGTGGGATGTGTACTCTGTGATGATGCAGAATACAAAAGATATGTCAATCATGCCAATGCAGCAAGTCTTCTCAGAACTCAAAGCATATGAGTTTGATCTTAACAAGAAGAAACCTAATGAAGAGCCTTCCTCAACTAGCAAAGGAGTTGCATTCAAAGCCACTGAGCCTGAAAAGAAAAGTGCTTAGAAATCATCAAAATCAAACCCCAAATTAGAGATGAAGGAGGAACTAGCTCTAATGGCAAGGAGGTTTGAAAAACATAACTCAAGGTTTGGTAAATACAAAAAATTCTACCAAGACAACAGAAACAGGAGAAGTTACAACTCCCCTGACAACAAACCTGAGGACAAACATCTTGAAGGAAGAAGAGAAGACAAATATGCTGAAAAGAGGAGATTCAGCAAAGTTGAGCCATTGTCATCAAGAAGAAAAGAGTCAATAAGCAAGAAGGATGACGATTAAGATGTGTGCTACAATTGCCAAAAGAAGGGACACTTCCAATATGACTGTCCTGACCTAAGTTCCAAAGAAAGAAAGGAGAGACAGGCCAAGAGGGACAAAAGACTCATCAACAGAAAAGCCATGATTGCTGATGAAGAGTCACTAAGTGATGAAAATGTCTACTCATCTGATGATGGACTGTTTTCCAACAGTGATGATGACTGTCAAATGGCATTTGAAGATGATATTGAAGAGGTATGTTCATCAACTAGCTCATCTTCTTATAACACACATAACTCTTGTGAAATCTACCTAAAACTTTCTTCTGGAAAGCTGATGGAAGATTTCATCAGACTACAAGAACTACAAGATCACACATTGAAAGAAAATGAAGCTTTAAACTCTAAGGTCAACAATCCTGATCATACTGAGTCATGTGTTGACATTAAATCATCTGAGCTGTTTCAACAGACTGTGAGAGAACTAAATGAATTGTCTCTCAAAGTCACTGATCAACAAAAGGTGATTGATGAGCAAGATCTGGCTCAGAAGAAAAAGGATTTTGAACTAAGAACCTTACAAGCCAAATTTGATAATCTCTCACATGAATTCGACATTCTTAAATTAAGTGAGGAGAGCCTTAAAAACAAGTTATCTGCTCTAAATAAATCCTCTAATGCAATAGAGGAAATTCAAAGGTCACTCAGACCAATGGCTCAAAAGAGTGGATTAATCTTTGATCCATTTGAAATCTCACCTAGTCTTAGTGATGCCTCAACAAGAAACACTAAGAGAACCTTTGTAAAATCAATGGCTCAACAAAAAGAACTAGAGCAAGAAGTGAATCAACCACTGAACAAGGATAAGGACAAAGAAGCGGATGTACCTACTTATGTGAACAATATTCCAAATCCCAAACCTAAGGAAATGGCTAAAGATGTTCAACACAAGATAAATGAGGTTCAGAGAAGTAGATCCAAATGAAGGACAACTTACCTGAACACTCATCAGAGAAGTTATCCTTGATGTGGACCAATGATGTTTCGACAACAAGTCTACAAGAGTTGACTTGGACCAAGACACAAAGATCTTTCTACAGAGTCGTACATGCATTTAATGCAAGTTACCATTTTAGGTAACATCGTACCTGAACTTAAACATTTCATCTGCTCATGAAGATTTCTACCTACAAATGGAAGATTTGTTGCAATGGCTAGTTTCTCACCAACGGCTAGTTTGAAGCTTAAGCCTGCCTATAAATACAACACTTGTTCTTTGGAAAAATGGACCGGAAACCTTACAAGCAAGAACTCTCGTATACAGTTGATATCAAGAACAACCAAGTCATAAATATTCTAAGTGACAAGTTGTTTAGAGCCTGCAAATTTATTTCATCCTTAGTGCTCTAAGTTTCCGATCCTAAGCCAGTTTTAAGAATCCAATTCTTAGTGCTTAAATTAGCAGTGTTGTTTTTTAACACATTGAGTTGGTTATAAACATCACTTTACATTTCCAGTTTAGAAACCAATTGTAAAGGTTACTTGTTACCTAACCAATAAGTAGATCCGTAGCCTCAGAAAGGAGTTGAGGTTCTTGATCACAAGTCTTCTCTTGGGACTATAAAGCAGCAAGATAGTGAATTTTTCTATCTGATTAGAGAGAGTGGACGTAGGATATTGAGATCTGAACCACTATAAATATTTGTGTTCTTATTGCTTTATTTATCATTCTGTATTCATATTCATACTGCTCATATTTGTCAAAGGCATCGATTTGTAAAATAGTCAAAATCCACTAAGTATAAGTTTTCCAAATCAGCAGATATCATATCAGCTGATAACATACATTGTTTTTAAAGTCATTCTTTAAAAGGAGGTTTTCATAAAATACCCACGAGTCTAAACATTTAGGGCCTACACATTTCCGCACCTATAGCTTTTGAGATAACTCTCAAATTGACCAGCTAAATTCAGCAGTCAATAAGGTTGTTATCTTAATCTGCTATATTACACTTCCGCACTCTATAGATCAAAACATCTTATTTGCATTCAGATGACTGAGTATATAACTCATCTGATCGTCCCATTTGATCTGAAACACGAAAAAGTTTTTAACACATTGAAAGTCTATTCACCCCCCCCCCCCTCTAGACTGTCACCATACTCTTTTTGGGACCAACACAATCCATTGGTAGAAGTTGAGGTGTAAGGCTAAGATTGATTTATCTTGATCAAAAGATTACACTAGTGCATTATGATGTGCTGAATAGGACCTACAGAATGAAGAATTAAACCTCAGTGGTTGTTGATTTCTTAATCTCTATCACTTAAATGAGATTGTATGTAGTTAAGAAGTATTGCTTTAATTTATTATGGGTAAAGAATCAATGTGATCCAATACTTTATATTTTGGGAAATATTATTAATTATAGAAAAGATCGACAATATTAATACAGAGAATTGTGTCTTGATGTGTCAAGTTGATTATGTTCCCTTGGTGGACTCGGAAAGTTTATCATATTAAATCTGATCAGTGGAATTTATTTCCGGTATGATAATAATGTTGAGTTGTCCTTACTCCAAGTAATAAAAGATATTAATTAATTAAAGCATCTAGTAGCTTAAATTAATTAATGGACATCGAATCTTAAACACGGGAAATAATAACCGGGAGCTATATTTCGTAATATGGGTTAGAATGGATAGTGCAATATTAATTCTATAGTGGAATGAATTAATGTTAATGGGCTGGAAAAATATTGTGGTTCAATATTGATTTCTGGCCCATTGGGAGGTCCAATCCTAATTCTCCTAAAAGTCCTCAAGTAGCCCAATAAAAGTCTATTAATTAATTAATTAATTAAGATAATTAAAAGATAAGGATTAATTTTGTGGCAAGAAATTAGAGAGATATTTATGGAAAAAAATATATGGAAAAAGATGTATGGAAATAATATAATATTTCTATATTGTAGGTCCCCAAAGTTGAGTTAATATCGAGGGAAGCTAAAGAAAATGTCTAGAGGGGGGTGAATAGACTTTTCAAAAATCTTTCGATATATCAGAATACAATATGCGGAATACGAAATTAACAATGAGCCCAATTCAAGTTTATACTCAACTTCTTAATTCGAGAACTCTGTTCTATACTTGGCTTGTCTAGTTCAGTTATGTATGTGTAAACAATTAATCAGTTAATCAATTAAAACAAACAAAACAGTAAAGTAAACAACACACAACGATTTATAGTGGTTCGACAACTTGTCTACGTCCACTCTCACAAACCCAGTTGTGATGTTTCCACTAAACTCTTCCAATCGAGTACAAAGTGTATGTTCCTGTGATTTTAAGTCCCAAGAAGAAGACTTAGATCTTCAAAGAATATACCACCAGATATATCTATGATCTAACTAGCTATTTAACAAGCAACTAGCAACTTGATAAAAACAACAAAAAAAACTTCTCTGTTCTTCAGTAGTAGCCTCTTCGATTCTTCACTTGTCTTCTGGCTTCTTTCTGAACTTCAATAAACTCTGAGAGTAATTCTCTTTTTGAATGCTTCGATCACGCTTCACTTGAGTATGAACGTCAGTGTATCAGTAGTCTTCAATTGATCAACACCATGAAGTATTTATAGACTTCAATCTTCAAGAACTTAGGTAGTTGTAACCAACTTTTCTTGAAAACTAACTTTAACTGAATCTTCTTATCAATCCACGCGTTTCTTGTTACGAATTAGTTATCCCCATAACTAACTTCTTCATCCTTATCTTTCCACGCGTATTTGTAACTAACTTCAAGTTGTACTTGTCTTGAGTAGTCTAGTAGATGCACTTGTCTTTGTCTTGTAGTCCATCTGTCTTGAGTAGTAGACTCCAAGTCTTCTTGTCTGATCTTCTCGTGCAATCTTTAGTAGTAGACTATACTAATCTATCAAGACTTGTTACATTACATTAAGCTTTTATAAAAACAAGCTTAGTCAACTTATAATCTATACAATGAATCTATCTATTACATTCAAAACATGAGCTCTATACACCATTTATCATAGCTCAATAACAAACTAACAAACATATATGAAGTACTTATAAATCGTACTTATCTTTTAATAAGAAACACAATACTTATCTTTCACGTGAACTCTACTGGTCTTGTTCAAGATGACTTAACTCAACTAGACTAGATTAGTCAACACTTAGAAAATATTCAAACTACTTTTGGCTTATCAAAACTTCATCTTTTATCTTTTCATCATGTAGGACTTGTTCTAGGATTCATATCCCAACAATTTCCCCCTTTTTGATGAAGCCAAAACTACTTGAATCTTTTCTTAACAGTAGACTAGTTAAGTAGTTATCTTGTCTTAACATCAAAAGTTGTTTATCTTTTCATTTATTCAAAATAAGATCAGTAGATTACACTTACTTCAAAATATAATCAGAGCAAAAAAAACTATCAATTAAAACATAAAATCAACTAATCTGACATAGTACCTCCTTCAGGATTTGGAACGTTGAATGCATCTAGAAGTATTCTGCGAATAATACTGATATGATCTTCATCATCAATCTTCTCTTTCTCTAGCAGTTCTTCTTCAAACTTCTTGACTTGATTTATATCAACTCTTCTTCCAGAACTAGTCATAGGACACTTCCATCTTGGAAATACAGGAACAAGAATGTTGAAGTTTGCTCCAGCAGAAATCCTTAAGATTAAATGCCATAACATTCTGTGTTGTCCTTCCATGAATTTGTCAAATAAAGAATATAGCTCATCTTGTCCTTCAGCATCACCATATTTACGAATGATCCAGTGATCAAGTTCCCATTGTCTTTTCACTTTGATCCATTCAGCTCGATGCTCATTATCAATGAAATAATCAATGAGTTGATCTTCCATTTGATCTTCATCAGCCTTCAGCTTCTGTAAATTCTCTATGTGTCGTCCAATTTTCTTCTTGCTCGCATAACGAGTTTCATCATTTGGATCAACAACTTTTTGCTTCTTCACTTTAATTGTTGTCTCCACTTCTTTTAGTTCTTCTATATGAATAGATTTCCTTTTAGATACTTGTCTTGTCTGAACCTCACCTTCAGGAGATGCAACCGCTTTGCCCTTCTCCTTCTTCATCAACTCAACTGCTTCTTCTTTAGTTCGCTCAAGATCTGCATGTTTAATCAACTTGCCTTTGCCTCTCTTAGGCCTTCTAAGATCTTGCATAGCTTCAGCAGCTTCCTTGGCTTCTGGTTCAGCACTGGACTTAGCTTTTTCACCTTCAGCAATAACTTCAACTTGTTGACTCGTCTCTTCCCCCTTTTTGGCTTCATCAGCTGCCTGGAGAGAGAATAGAGATGTGAACCGAGTCATTTCTTCCAACATAGCTTGCTTCATTAGGTTTGTAGCTTTCTCAATCTGCCTTTCATGAGAACCATTCTGACTCAGCTTGTCCAGCTTGGTTGCCACCAACTCCAACTTCTGAGTAGACAAGTTCAACTCATTCTTGAAATGGGTTGCAGTTAGTCGTAGCTTCCTGTTCTCTTCAGTCATAGCACTGATAATCTCTTTAGCTTGTGCTAACTGATCAAAGGCTTCTTTTCTTTGGACGTCAGCTACTTCGATTTTAGCTCTATAGACTCTTTCCATCTTTCTGGATTCAGTAGCTAGAACTTGAGCAAAATCGACTGAGCTCTTCTCCGAATATTCTACTTGATTCTGGAGAAATCCTTCAATTTGATTGAACATCTCTTGTCTGAAATCGTTGTCCAGCTGGTTGACTTCATTTATGATCATCTCTTTTGAACTGGTCACAAGGACACTATTCTGTTCAACAAGAGTCTTCTTAAGTTCAGACTTGAGAAACTCATCAATAGACGACTTGATAACAGCCTTCAAGTCCTCTTTCAACTCATCTATTGAAGCAACTGGGATAGCTTGAGACGACTGTCCAGCTTCAATATGAGTTGCTTCAATCATGACCTCATCTTCAGCAGTAGCAAGAGAGATACCTTTAATCAACTGGCCTTCTGGAGCAGTAGCTAAGACCTCGTCTTCTACTACTTCATCAACAAACACACTTCCAGCAATCGCCTTCAGACTAGGTAGAGGATAATAAGGCACCATAGCTAACTTAGCTTCCTCAGTCCTTCTTTCAGCATCAGCAAAGTCCTTCTTCAATAAGGCATGCAGCTTCTCCATATATCCACAAATTTCTATAGGAAGCAATAGATCAGTATATCGATTAATAAACTTGAAATCTGACCTCGGACTGTCAGCATGATCCATTTGAAATTTGAACACAATGCCTCTCAACTGGTTTGAGACATTGTCTAGCTCTACGACCGGATCAACTCAGCTTGTCCAGCTTCAATCATCTCAATGTCTTGCACAAAGTCAGATTCTGAAACCTGAACACCAACATCAAACTTGAATTCTGAACACATTAAGTCATCAGAGATACCCAGTAGCCTCTTAGCAAGAGCAGTGATAGCATGATTTGGGAAAAGCTCTGAGTGGTCACGAACACCACTATTCTCCTTCTGCTCCATTTCCCAATCCATGAAGTTAGAAATACCACCTTTCCCTAAGATGACTTCGAAGAGATCATCTGTACTTGACTTCTTCAAGGCCACCCAAGTGCATATTCTAACCAGTTTCTCAAACAAACTGTTCTGAGGAGTAGTCGACTTCGACAGATGAGAGCTGTTTCTTCAAATTTCTACTCATCTTTGCACGGACTCTTTTCTCTCGTAAACACATCGGATAGTAGACCAGGGATTCGAATCTAACTTCAGACGAGGTCTGAGTAGATGGGGTCTCTATCTCAGTTGTTGCAGTGGCAACTGTCGTCTTGTCTGAAGTAGATGGGTGAATGGGTTCAACATATTCTGTTGAGGGTAAGGGTAGAATTTGGTCTGTGGTTTCTTGGGGCATTGATGTGTCTTGGTTTGGTGTGATAACTGTAAGAGTATCAGTTATATCCATTTTGGGAGTGTTTTCGGGTAGGCTGACTCTCAGCGGATGTGCTGGCAGCACTTGTGACGTTGAGGTAATAGGTCTTGGCCTAGATCGATGAGATCTTGCCTTGGTTCGAACAGAAGGGAGAGAGAGAGGAATCGATAAATCATGAGAAGAGGAACCAACCTGGTGACTCAACTCGTTTGGTGGAGGAGGTGTTCCGATTCGCACTAGTTTGTATAACTCTGGAACTTGAGAACTTGGATCTAACTCCTCTTCCGACTGAGTCTTCTCAGAGTCATTTGCACTAGACGAGTCTTGTGCAGCTTCCTTTGACTCTTCTCCAGCAGACTCATCTTCTGAAGAACCAGACGCACCACCATACGGCAAGGCTTCCATGGGGTCAATTTTAGCTTGCCTAGGTGCAGCTGGCCTGGCAGCACCTTGCTTTCTCACTGCCTCCTTCTTAAGGTAGAATTTCAAAGGATGGAATGGCTTTCCTTTACTCCATTCCGTTTTGTTTGGCATTAAGAGAGGGAAAAGGATACTTAGCTTATTACCGTATCCAACCGCTGTAGACACCACCCAATTGTGAGTGTGGTCATCTACTCGAACACTTCTTTCAAAATACATGATTCGGTCTGCGATTAGTTTGAACCAATCACCTTCAGTAATACCATCGTATATCGCAGCCATAACCCTTGTCTTTGCAAAAGTCATAGAGTCATGAGAACCAGTAGAACTTAGCAAAATCTTGCTGGCTATATCCAGTAGTGTGCGATACTTTTCTAGAAGATCTGCCTTCTTGACTGCAGCATACTTTCCATCTGGTTTCGGTTTCAGCTTCCTGCCACAGAAAATGCTCAAATATCGAACTTTCTTGCCCTAGAGCGTAATTCTCAATATTAATCGTTCCGGTGGGCAGCTTTAGATGTTTGAACATCGCTTCTCGAGTAATTTGCACACGATCTTCACCAATGAAAGACTCGATAATATCACCTCGTCTGGTGACATTTGCATAAAACTCTAGCACCTCTTCCTCCAAGACGACTTGAGGAAATGCTTCTAAATACGGCTTTAGCCCACATCTGGTGCATTTGGTCAGGATCTCGGTATTCTCATCTGTGTGCTGTCCTTTGAAAAATACAGATGGTTCAACATTCACTTTATTATCGGAGATGTACCGGCCTAGGTCGAATGTGACCTGCATGTTGGTTCATAGATCGAAAACTGATCGAGTAGACATAGTGTTTTACGAGTATAAGCAGATAATCTTGAAGAATAGCAAAACAAATCGGATGCTTAGTAGTAGAGGAGTTAAGAAATTGTGAGGCAGGACGTGTGAGAGTGTTTGGGTTTTGTTCAAAACTGAATTTTAGATCCAATGGTCAAGATCGAAGGATTAGATCCAACGGTTGAGACTTTTGGAATTCGGTTACGGAATCGAGAATATAATGTGATTTGATATTGTAAAATTTGGAATCCGCCTCTTCTTAATTAGGACAGAGGAGTGAACTCATCTGACCTATTGTAGATGAGTGTGAACTAGATGTATACACCACTTAAATGGGAGTGTACAAATCTAATTCGAGGGTTTTCAACTTTTCAATATCTAATTACTATAATATCCTTAATCCGTTTTGATTAAAACACTTAGCATGTAGAATCAAAAGAACACTTAGCTTGTCTGTTCGAGTCTATCCAGAACAGACGAGTAGACTTAAGCTTCACAAGACGAGTAGACTCAAGCACACAAGACGAGTAGACTCAAGCACACAAGACGAGTAGACTCAAGCACACAAGGCGAGTTCCCCCTTCGCCTGTGCATGTCTATTTAGAACGTCGAACGGCTTCATGTACCTATCTTATGATTTGCAATGTGTAATCATTGGTACAGGTAGAGTAACATAAATAAGATGAATATCAATCGAAAACAATGATCAAGGTTTCGAACAAGATGACCTTTTAACAAACATAAGAGTCAACATAAGGATATTTAAGAAATCAGAGATTCCCCCTTAAATGTTTATTCTCTTAGTATTACCCTCAGCTTTACCAGCTTCCTCATCGGGTTGTTTGGTCATCTAGTCTAGCCTTTTATACCTGTCTGTTGCGTGAGTAGTCGAGTGCTCTGTCCTTGTTTCCTTTTCTTTGATGTACCTGACTGGTTAGTGCATAGCTATAGGCAAGTAGGATCTAAATCAATTAGCCCTAGACTAATGCATAACTCACGAAATCGTGCCTCAGCTAATGGTTTTGTAAAAATATCAGCTCTTTGAAAATCAGTATGAATCTTTTCCATGCGGATGTCCTTCTATTCTACATGATCACGTATGAAATGATGCTTCACATCAACATGCTTACAGCGTGTGTGCAAGACAGGATTTTGTGTAATGGCAATTGCACTATTACTATCACAGAAAATAGGAACATTTGATTCATATATGTTGTAATCTCTAAGTTGTTGCATAAGCCAGAGTAGTTGACTACAACAGCTACCAGCAGCCATGTACTCGGCTTCGGTAGTTGAAGTTGCAACACTAGTCTGCTTTTTAGAAAACCAAGATATGAGTTTCGTGCCTAGAAATTGACAAGAACCAGAAGTGGATTTCCTATCTATTCTACAGCCTCCAAAGTCCGAGTCTGAAAAGCCACTTAAGGATAGATCATCATTTGAGGGATACCATATACCACGATTGATGGTCCCTTTCAAATATTTCAAGATCCTTTTGGTGGTTTCCATGTGACTTTCTTTTGGATTGGCTTGGAATCGAGCACAAACACCAACAGAGAATGCAATGTCTGGTCTACTAGCAGTTAGGTACAGTAGGGAACCAATTAGACCACGGTAATAGGATTGGTCAGCACATTTACCGTTCTCATCTGGATCCATTCTGTAAGTTGGTTGCATTGGTACGCCAGTGGACTTACATGTTTTGATCCCGTACTTGTCTAGAAGGTTTCTTGTGTACTTCGCCTGATTTATGAAAATGCCTTCTGGAGTCTGTTTTACTTGAAGTCCAAGAAAGTAGTTCATCTCACCCATCATTGACATTTCAAACTTACTTTGCATGAGTGTAGAAAAACTTTCACTCAGCTTTTTGTTAGGTGACCCAAAAATGATGTCATCTACGTAAATTTGGACGAGTAAGATGTCCTTCCCTTCTTGTCTTCTGAACAAGGTTCGATCGACCTTGCCCTTAGTAAAACCATTTTCTAATAGAAAGAGAGATAGAGTGTCATACCATGCTCTTGGAGCTTGCTTTAATCCGTATAAGGCTTTCTTCAATCTGTACACCTGGTTGCCTTTGACTTCGAAACCTGGAGGTTGTTCAACATACACTTCTTCCGCAAGAATACCGTTAAGAAATGCACTTTTGACATCCATTTGATATACAGTAAACTTCATGTGAGCAGCATATGCAAGGAACAATCGAATGGCTTCTAGTCTAGCAACAGGAGCATAAGTTTCATCATAGTCTATTCCTTCAGCTTGTGAATAGCCTTGGGCGACTAGTCTAGCCTTATTCCTAACGACTAAATCATTCTCATCTTTCTTATTCTTGAAAATCCATCGAGTGCCAACTACATTATGATGTTTCGGCCTATCAACAAGTTCCCAGACGTCGTTTCGAACAAACTGGTTCAACTCGTCTTGCATAGCGATGATCCAATTACTATCAGCCAATGCCTCTTTAACAGTGGTAGGCTCAATAGCAGAGAGGAAACAACACCAGCAAAACAAAGTTGGACTCGGCCGTTCTTGCGACTCAAAGAGTTGTCGTCTAGTCTTCACACCAATAGTAGAGTCACCAATGATATTTTCAGTATCATGCGCAGATTTCCATGTTTTCCTATTTTTAACAGGAATACTATCATCATCTATATCATGTACAGCATCATGCATGTCAGTATCATTTGTATCATCAATTTTAATAGGAGTAGATGAGTCAACTAGAGCAGGCATGTCAACTGGTCTAGAGGACTTACCTTGAGCACTTACCTTCTCTTTATCATCAGAGTCGAGAGCTTTTAGGAATGGGTTGTAGGCTTGAACGGATTCATATATCTCTGAATCTTTGTCAGATTCGATCGATAGATCAGTTACCTTCTTACTGATCTTGTCGGCAGACGAGTCCTGTTGAGATTCATCGAAAACCACATGTGGTGTTTCTTCCACACAAAGAGTTGAGCGGTTGAATACTCTAAATGCTTTGCTAGTCGAGGAGTATCCTAAGAATATCCCCTCGTCTGCTTTTGCATCGAAAGCATTCAACTTGCTTTTACCATTGTTGTGAATGAAACACTTACAGCCAAATATATGGAAATATGAAACTCTGGGTTTTCTACCTTTCCAAACCTCATAAGCTGTCTTGCCTAGCACCTTGTTGATCGCGCTTCTGTTTTGTGAATGACATGCAGTATTGATAGCTTCGGCCCAAAACTTTTGAGGAGTGTTGAACTCAGCTATCATGGTCCTACAGGCTTCTTTAAGGGTTCGATTCCTCCTTTCTGCTACACCGTTTTGTTGTGGTGTCCTAGCTGCACTAGTAAGGTGCTGGATACCACGTTTAGTACAAAATTCTTTGATATAGCAATTAATGAACTCAGTTCCTTTGTCACTACGAATCTTGACAATGGACTGGTTCTTCTCAATTTGTAACTTCTTCAACAGATCAGGCAGAAGTGTTTGTGTATCACTCTTCTTGTGTAGAAAGACTACCCAAGTAAACTTAGAATAGTCGTCTACAATAACAAGTGTGTACCTTCTACCATTCAAGGTTGGAGGAGTTATTGGACCATGAAGATCCATATGTAGAAGTTCTAGGACTCTACTAGTTGAGAGAGTAGGAATTGACTTAAAAGAACCTTTAACCTGTTTACCCTGTTGACAGGCCGTGCATACATGTGACTTGTAGTAAACTTCATTGGGAATACCTTCAACAAGATAATCTCTGGCTATCTTATTAAGAACCTTAAAGTTTAGATGACAAAGGCGTCTGTGCCAGAGCCACCCAAGCTCTTTAGGATTCTTAGTAAGTAGACAGGTGTCCCTCGGACAACTGTTCCAGTTCACTATGTACACACTTCCTTGTCTTACGCCGACTAGTAGGACTGTATGCGTCCTTTTGTCAATGATTTCGCATTTACGGCTCTTGAACTGCACCTTGTAACCACGATCACAAAACTGAGAAACAGAGAGTAGATTATATTTCAAACCTTCAACATATGAGACATCTTGGATCTCAACGTCTCCATTCCGGATGTAACCAAATCCTTTAGTGACAGCAGTGGAGCTATCACCAAATATCACTTTTGGTCCTTCTTGCTCATGGTAGCTTGATAAGAGAGCCTTGGTACCAGTCATGTGGTGCGAACAACCACTATCTATGTACCAGGTTTCTCCTACTGAGCCACCTTTTTTATACAAGTCAAGTCGACCCTGCAATGAAGATATTCAATAATTTAGGTACCCATTTATTTATTGGGGTCCTTGGGGGTTAGTCGTGTTCAGAGGAATCCAAATATACATTGGAGTCTTGAACAAGTTCGATCTTTTAAGCTTTCGCCCATATTTGTTACAAAATAAGACCTTGTTGTCCTTAACTGGCCTATCAGTCGAGTTCGGATCTACTCTTTGGAGATAGCCTTTCGACTTAATCTCTACTTGAGCAGGCACTGGTCTATGATAGTCAGAGTAGGGCTTGTACGCATTAGGTCCATACGGTTTATAGACGCGTTTGGGTCTTTCCTCTAATAATATCATATGATAAAGGTGGAGGATATAGGACAGTTTGTGTACGATATTTCGGAGCTACCTGTCTAGGTCTAGTCGAGTAGAGCTGAGACTGCCTTATGAAAGGCGGTCTAGGCTCTTGTCGTCTAGTCTGTACCTGTCTAGTACTCGTCTTCTCAGGATACCAGTCCTCGTATCTGACCTGGTTGGGTCGTCCACGATTAGTGGTCCTTTGAAGATTAGTTCTAGATGGAACAGGCTTGTTGTTAGCATCCTTTTTACCTCCCTTGGTAATCGGAATGTTAACTAGAGCTTGTTTAGATGCAGTACCTTTAGAAGGAGTTCCAATATCGTACATCATTGGTCCTTTTCCTTTATCATTTGGCAAAAGTCTCGCTTTAATAGTAGTAGGGTTCTTAATGACTCGAGTAGACGAGCTAGATGACTCAGCACCTATACCAGTCTTGTCAGCTGGATCTCTATACCTATCTGACAATTCAAGGTTAATCTTTGAAGAGTTAACCAGGTCAGTAAGTTTGAGATCAAGTGTGACAACCTCGGTCTCTAAGAACTTATTACGTTCTTCAAGTCTGTTGCACTTGTTCTTTAAAACATTGAATTCATTTTTCTCAGTTGCATGTGTCTTAAGTAGGTCTTGATATAACCTGTCTGTCAATGCACACTTTTCTTTGAGTTGTCTCAACTCTTCAGTCAAGCGTTCATTTAGGACTGTTATATTAGGATCTACTTTAGACTGAGCTTCCTTAAGGTCAATGATTTCTTGTTTTAATGCAATGTTCTCATCACTGACTTCGATGAATGCTTGATTAGCAAGTAGAAGGTCGTCTTCAACAGCACCAGTCGAGTGCTGCAGACTACTTCCTACTTCACTACTAGCAGTGTCACTTTCATCAGTTTCTAAATCATCACAAGATTGAAAAGATGTAGCAGATGATACCTCTTGGTCGATTTTAGCCATGCAACATAGACCATCATCTACTATGAATGCTTCGTCGTGATCTTGATCAGTTGAGTGACTAGATACGGACGATGGCAACTCATCTGAATCCGAATCAGAGTCATCATTGACCATCATTGCCTTATTGCCACGATTATATCTTCTTTCTCTTCGTGCTTTGCGTTCTTCTCGATCATCAGTGCTCAGGTCTGGACATTCATATATGTAATGACCTGGCTTTTCACAATTATAGCACAAGAGATCATTAGTAGCCTTTTTAATAGGAGATTTGTCCCTACGTTTATCACGTCTATCAGAATGTTGAATCTTCCTATCGTCAGACTCTCTATCTCGTTTGTTACTTTTCGAGACTTCGTCTCTCCTTTCGGACGAGTTTCGGTCTCGTCTGGTCTCAGACGAGTTCTTAGACGTAGATGCTCTATGATCCCTATAGAACTTCTTGTTTCTTCCAAAGCGTTTATTGAGCCTATCAAACTTTCTAACCATGAGACTCATCTGATCCTTCAAACTAAGATCAGTATCTAACTCATCTTTCACAGAGGCAGACTTAGTTCTAGACTTGGACTTGTCTACCTTAGAAGACTTAGAAGAGCTAGACTTAAAGGCAACGTTCTTAGATACAGCATGTTCTCTATCACTACTGGCTAGTGGTTCATCTTCGTCTAGATCAAACTCATGGGCTTTAAGAGTTTGAAACATGGTTTCAGCAGTCCACGTATCTATATCTTGAGTGTTTTTAACAAGCATCTTTACCATTTTCCAACGACTATCAAGACTCTTCAAAATCCTAAGAGTGATCTCACGAGCAGTATAAGATTTACCAAGTACTTCCAAATCATTCATGATCTTAGTAAAACGAGTATCCAGCTGGTCGATAGTTTCTCCAGCTTTCATCCGAAATGATTCAAATCTTTGGACAGTTGTGGAGAGTTTGCTCTCTTTGATTAGGGAGGTCCCTTCACAAATGATAGCTAGTCTGTCCCACATCTCCTTGGCAGTTTTACATTTTAACACTTTTCCTAGATACTCGTTAGGAAGAGTGTGTAATATGTAATTCTTTGCCAGACTATCCAAATTATTTTGACGCATTTCTTCTGAGGTTAGATCTGACCTGGGTTTCTTGACGAGAGTACCAATTGGTTTGCTTGGGTCAAGAACAGCAGTATTTGGAATCATTGTAACAATGGGTCCTTCTGTGATAACAGAGATCATTAGGTCGTGCGTGGAACTGAAAATGGCTTCCATTCGCAGCTTCCAGTAGTCATAGTCCTGAACCTGGAACTTGGGTAACTTGTTAGCGCTTATTTCAAGAGACATGTTTACACAAGTAGATTAGTGCTAATTAGTTATATGATCAAGAAACAGATAGATCAAGAACAGGGAGCACGAAACAGATATAACAAGAGTATTTGATCAAGAACACGTAAGCAAGTACAATCAAGGACCAAGACTTCACCCTAAGTCTTAAGTCGGTTATCAAGAAACAGCAGTTCGTAAACTACTGCTCTGATACCACTTGTAGGTCCCCAAAGTTGAGTTAATATCGAGGGAAGCTAAAGAAAATGTCTAGAGGGGGGTGAATAGACTTTTCAAAAATCTTTCGATATATTAGAATACAATATGCGGAATACGAAATTAACAATGAGCCCAATTCAAGTTTATACTCAACTTCTTAATTCGAGAACTCTGTTCTATACTTGGCTTGTCTAGTTCAGTTATGTATGTGTAAACAATTAATCAGTTAATCAATTAAAAAAAACAAAACAGTAAAGTAAACAACACACAACGATTTATAGTGGTTCGACAACTTGTCTACGTCCACTCTCACAAACCCAGTTGTGATGTTTCCACTAAACTCTTCCAATCGAGTACAAAGTGTATGTTCCTGTGATTTTAAGTCCCAAGAAGAAGACTTAGATCTTCAAAGAATATACCACCAGATATATCTATGATCTAACTAGCTATTTAACAAGCAACTAGCAACTTGATAAAAACAACAAAAAAAACTTCTCTGTTCTTCAGTAGTAGCCTCTTGGATTCTTCACTTGTCTTCTGGCTTCTTTCTGAACTTCAATAAACTCTGAGAGTAATTCTCTTTTTGAATGCTTCGATCACGCTTCACTTGAGTATGAACGTCAGTGTATCAGTAGTCTTCAATTGATCAACACCATGAAGTATTTATAGACTTCAATCTTCAAGAACTTAGGTAGTTGTAACCAACTTTTCTTGAAAACTAACTTTAACTGAATCTTCTTATCAATCCACGCGTTTCTTGTTACGAATTAGTTATCCCCATAACTAACTTCTTCATCCTTATCTTTCCACGCGTATTTGTAACTAACTTCAAGTTGTACTTGTCTTGAGTAGTCTAGTAGATGCACTTGTCTTTGTCTTGTAGTCCATCTGTCTTGAGTAGTAGACTCCAAGTCTTCTTGTCTGATCTTCTCGTGCAATCTTTAGTAGTAGACTATACTAATCTATCAAGACTTGTTACATTACATTAAGCTTTTATAAAAACAAGCTTAGTCAACTTATAATCTATACAATGAATCTATCTATTACATTCAAAACATGAGCTCTATACACCATTTATCATAGCTCAATAACAAACTAACAAACATATATGAAGTACTTATAAATCGTATTTATCTTTTAATAAGAAACACAATACTTATCTTTCACGTGAACTCTACTGGTCTTGTTCAAGATGACTTAACTCAACTAGACTAGATTAGTCAACACTTAGAAAATATTCAAACTACTTTTGGCTTATCAAAACTTCATCTTTTATCTTTTCATCATGTAGGACTTGTTCTAGGATTCATATCCCAACATATATTATTCCAAGATAAAATATATAGTGGTCATAATTCTTTCTTGTGAGAGAAGAAAAAAATCAATTCTCTCTTATAAAAAGAAGGGAAAAAATCGGTACTCCCTAAGACAACACAGAAAAGAGAGATCTCTAATTTTCGAAATTAGAGTGTGTGCAACAAGAGAAAATTCATTCTTCCTTTAGAGTTAATAGTTCACGAGATCTCCCACCGCATCAACGGACTAGGACTTAGGGAATACTTGGAAAAACAATTGGGTTGAAGTTGTTAATTTTCTCAACGGTATCTCTCCAATTCAAAGGTAAAAACGTAATCCCTTAGTTCCGCATGTTTAGGGATTTAATTATTTTATGTACATTCATTACATGAATTAGTTGATTTAATTTGTTTAAATTATAAAATTAGATTTATAATAATTCATATTTAAATTACGTTTCAAATAGATCCAAAATAGATCCATGGTAATTTCAAAGGATTCACGGGAGTCCCAAAGGATTCCCAAAATTGATGGTCTCATAACCCACAAATTTCAATAATTCCCCACAAAGGAGATAGGGAAGGTGGTCCCATAATAATTCTCCACATTGTTGGGGGACCACCAGAGTTGGAAGACCACATTGTTCGGGGACCACAAGAGTTGGAGGAGGTACTTATTATTGGATATTGAGATAATTTTCAACAAACTTTTTAATGTTATGAGAATGATCGATTTTTTCAACTCTTCTTTTAAGAGTTGCGGTTTTCTCTTATTTATAGGAGAGAGAGAAGTCAATTTATATATTATAAAATATTGGAGATCTACAAATATTTTATTCTCCAAAAATATTATATTATTTCCATACATTTCTCCATTATATTTTTTCCCTCAAAATAAACGCTCATCTTTTAATTATCTTAATTAATAGACTTTTATTGGGCTACTTAGGAGAATAAGAATTTGACCTCCCAATGGGCCCAAAAATTAATATTGAGGCACAATATTTTTCCAGCCCATTAACATTAATTCATTCCACTATAGAATTAATATTGCACTATTCATCCTTACCCATATTATAAAATATGGCTCCCGGTTATTATTTCCCGTGTTTAAGATTCAATGTCCATTAATTAATTTAAGCTACTGAATGATTTAATTAATTAATATATTTTATTCCTCGGAGTAAGGACAACTCAACATTATTATCATATCGAATCTAGTAAATTTATAATCATAATTACAACACGTATAAATAATAAAATGGGTAGATGAGTTGCCCGACTTTGTTTTATGATTTGTTAAGAATACTTATTCGAGTAGTTTTTTTTGTATTAAAAAAAATGTATGTTTTGTGTCCATCTCTTTCGATGCTCGAAAATCCTAAAAACAAGGGGATCATGAAATTTATTGATAATTTTTTTACAAAAAAGATATAATATTGTAATCCCTCCGTTCCTTTTATGAAAAAAAAACACATCAATATAATCTTATTTGGATTAAAAAAATAATCAAAAGCATACAAATAATAATATGAAGCAGATAATATTTGTCATTTAAACACAAAATTAATCATATATAATTAAATAGCACATTAAAATCATTCCCTATCAATTAAATAGCATATTATATTTATCCCTAACAAGTAATAATGTGTTCCTATCAGAGTTGAAGTTACTCCACTCACTCGAACGGAAACACTTTAATTATTCCACTTCGTCTGCTCGATCAATTATGATCAGTGGACTTGGTGTTGCTAGTTTCACCAATGGAAGTATCGAAAATGCTAGATCGTTTCTTGCGGCTAAAGCCAGGCTCCTGCTGCATTTGGCCTTGACGCCTAAAATAATTTTGGGCATGACTTGCGGCTTGCGCATAATTTCTCGTAAGGACACTGTAGCGAGAGATGCTCTTCCAATCTCCTTTTTCATATTTTTCAAGTCCAGCAAGAAATACCCTATGTTCTTCTTCGGTCCATGCTCTACCAGTGTTTTTTATCACCTTTTTCTCAGATTTCATTTCCGAGTATGACGGCAGTGGCACTAATCCTGCCTCTATCGCCTCTATGTCCGCCAACAAATCGACGTTGTTCTGTTCGACGTCCGCCGCCGATTTGGTTTCAAGCGTTGCTGCGATCTTCTCCGAACGATTAGGAGTACCATGACGGTATTCACCAATCCCATAAGATAAAATAATTTATTTTAAAAAAATCTAAATAGTTGACGTTGACTAAGTGCTAGATCGGTGTCAATCCACCCAACTATCGAACGATAGACAAAACTTAAAAATGGTTCATGATACATCATGATACAAGAAAGGAAAAGAAACAACATTAGGAAAGTGTGTATGCAAAAGGAATAACAGAGAGAATCATGGCAAATCATAAATTTCAATACTAATGTATCAAAATTTTGAAATGGGATTGTTGGATTACCCTCAAGGTACTCACAATCGTTGGGAGAAGATCGCACCAACACTTGAAACTAAATCGGCGGCGGACGTCGAATAGAACTACGACGATTTGTTGGCGGACATAGAGGCGATCGAGGCAGGATTGGTGCCGCTGTCATCGTACTCGGAAATGAAATCTGAGAAAAATGTGATAAAAAACACTAGTAGAGCATGGACCGAAGAAGAACATAGGGTATTTCTTGCTGGACTTGAAAAATATGGAAAATGAGATTGGAAGAGAATCTCTCGCTACAGTGTCCTTACGAGAAATTTTGCGCAAGTCGCAAGTCATGCACAAAAGTATTTTGGGCGTCAAGGTTAAATGCAGCAGGAGCCTGGCTCTAGCCACAAGAAACAATATAGCATTTTCAATACTTCCATTGGTGAAACTAGCAACACCAAGTCCACTCATCATAATTGATCGAGCAGACTAAGTGAAATAACTAAAGTGTTTCTGTTCGAATTAGTTGATAGGAATTGATTATTACTTATTAGGGATAAATATAATATGTTATTTAATTGATAGGGACTATTTAATTATATATGATTAATTTCGTGTTTAAATGACAAATACATCTGCTTCATATTATTATTTGTATGCTTTTGATTATTGTTTTAATCTAAATAAGATTATATTGCCTTTTTTTTTTCATAAAAGGCACGTAGGGATTAAAATATTAAAGTATCATTTAAAAAAAAAATTATCAAGCAATTTCCACTACAAGAAAACTGCAATTTAGCCGTGAAAAAATTTGTCGCTAATTCTAATATTTTCGTCGCTAACGTGAGTTAGCGATGAAATAATTTTGTTGCAGGATTTGTTGCTATACGCCCGTCGCTAACGTGTTTGCGACAAAAAAAATTAATTTTGTCGCAAATATTTGCGATAAAAATTTGAGTTTCATCGCAAAATATTAGTGACGAAAATTTGAGTTTCATCGCAAAATATTAGCGACGAAAAATATAAGTTTCATCACAAAATGTTAACGACGAAAATATGAGTTTCATCACAAAATGTTTGCGAGGAAAATCAAACATTTGTCGCAAACACGTTAGCGACGGGTGTATAGCAACAAATCCCGCGACAAAATTATTTCATCGCTAATTCACATTAGCGACAAAAATATTAGAATTAGCGACAAATTTTTTCGTGATAAATATTTTAATTTCGTTGCAAATCTTAGTGATGAAACCCATATTTTTGTCGCTAATATTTGGCTATGATATTCGATTTACGAATCATTCTCTAAACCCACTTTCGTACTCGACCAACCCAACCTACACCCACACCCGACCCGACCCACCCCAACCGAACCAACTCAATCGTTCTCTAAACCCACTTCCGCACTCGACCCGCCCCGCCCCGCCCCAACCCCCAACTTGACCCAACCCAACCCGCACCCACATACCCCCTCCCCCATTTTATTTGATCTTGGTGGGAATTGATCCCGGGTGGATGGGCGCCCATAGCTGGGCGCCTACCACTCGGGCAGACAGCTCTTTGATTCAATTTTTAATATTAATTATATATGTATTCAATTGTTACTAATTTAGTAGTTATTTTTACTCATTTAATAATTTATTTCACATTTATTAATTGATTAATTTTTAACTTGTAAGTTGTAACAATTATATATATATATATATATTGTAATTTTTAAAACAATTTCAATTGTAAAAAATCATTGTTACTTTAACAATTAAAAAAAAAAAAAATATTCAATCCAATATTCATTCTCTCATCTTTATGTCCATTTTCATTTGCATCATATCATATTATAAATATTTTTATTAACATTCATACTGATTTATAAGACATAAAATTTGGAGAATTATTAAACATTTAATTATATAAATCGATTTTCTTGATTTAATATGCATAATTGATTTAATATTAGCCATAAAATATAATTTTCATTGTTTTTCTTATTATTAACAACAAAATAAAATAATTTGTTAAAAGTGTAGCGATAAAATATTTTAATTTTGTTGCAAATATTAATTCCAAGAAATTAGCCACAAAAAATATATTTCATCGCAAAATAATAGTGACTAAATATAATTTTCATTGTTGTCCTAATTATTAATAACAAAATAAAAGAATTCGTTGTTAGTTTAGTGATGCAATATTTTTATTTCATCGCATAAAGTAATTTCAATAAATTAGCCACAACAAATTATATTTCATTGCAAAACTTTAGCGACAAAATAAAATTTTCATTGTTTTTCTGATTATTAACAACAAAATGAAGCAATACGTTGCTAGTATAGCGATGAAATATTTTAATTTCATCACAAAAATTAATTTCAATAAATTAGCCACGAAAATTTATATTTCATCGTAAAATATTAGTGACGAAATATAATTTTCATTGTTGTTCTGATTATTAACAACAAAATGAAGCAATTTGTTGCTAATATAGCGATGACATATATAAATTTTGTTGCAAAAATTAATTTAAAGAAATTAGCCACAAAATTTTCAATTTCATCGCAAAATATTAGCAAGAAAATATAATTGTCATTGTTGCTCTGATTATTAACAACAAAATGAAGCAATTTGTTGCTAATATAGTGATGAAATATATAAATTTTGTTGCAAAAATTAATTTCAAGAAATTAGCCACGAAAATTTATATTTCATCGCAAAATATTAGCAACGAAATATAATTTTCATTGTTGTTCTGATTATTAACAACAAAATGAAGCAATTTGATGCTAATATAGCGATGAAATATATAAATTTTGTTGCAAAAAATAATTTCAAGAAATTAGCCACAAAAATTTCTATTTCATCGCAAAATATTAGCAACGAAAGATAATTTTCATAGTTGTTCTGATTATTAACAACAAAATGAAGCAATTTGTTGCTAATATAACGATGAAATATATAAATTTTGTTGTAAAAAATAATTTCAAGAAATTAGCCACAACAATTTATATTTCATGATCCCCTTGTTTCTAGGGTTTTCGAGCATCGAAAGAGATGATTCAACGCATAATTTTTTTTTTAATACAAAAAAAAACTACTCGAATAAGTATTCATAACAAATCATGGAACAAAGTCGGACAACTCATCTACCCATTTAATTATTTATACGTGTTGTAATTATGATTATAAATTGACTAGATTCTGTATATATGACTTTTAAAATTCAAAACAAATTAACACTATTTATAAAGTGTGAATAGTTAAAATATGCCCGGTATTCTTTAGGTTGTCGGTATCTTATGTATAACGTGTTGTTTTCTCACCCAAGCCACCTGCCCTTTCTCCCCTAATGTTCTTTTATCTTCCTTCACTTCACCTTCACGATTGTTCGTCATCATCTCTCATGTTTTACTTATCTCCACTGTCTTTCTGATTTCCTTCTCTCGACTTCGTCGCTGCTTTTGAAGGGTGGGTAACAGGAGTTGTGGAAGATTCTTGTATTGTTGAGGTGGTTTTCTGAGATTCACGCATTGTCACATGTGTTTCCCAGCTTTGTTTTATGTTGAAAGGTTTGTGATTCTGAAGACATGTATGTTGACGGAAGGCAGGATATTACTTGGTTTCGAACATTTTTTTCTACCTCTTATTTCAAAGGTAGTCGTTCTTATGTGAAGTAGCCACTATGTGTCTTTCAATTTCTCGTTGATTTCGTTGGAACCTAACATCTTATCCTGTTAAATATGCAGAAAACGAAAATTGTATGTAGGTGTAAATGACAAAAAAACATACGTTAGATAAATATACCTCTAGATCTGCCTCGATGACCTTTTTAGTTGACATGTTTTTAGATAAATGGATATTTGGAAAAATAGAAAACATGAAGTCTAGAAGTAAATTAACTTTTGCATGCATAAAATTCTTGAGAAATCATGAGACACTCAAGGGTAAAATCATAAAAGGAACAAACATTTGATCCATAACAATGTTTTCATTTCAAAGTAACCGTGTTTTGGGTAACACGAATTACAATATGGACCTAATACAACTACTCTATAGTAACAGTAAATAGAACAAAAGAGATTTTACCTTTAGCAAATCGATCTCTTGCTATCATAGTTGCATCAGTAAACACACAAACGAAGTTACAAAATACGAAAGAAAATTAGCAAGCAGTAAGTCCAAATTCAGGAAAATGACAAACAGATGGCAAAAGGCATAAGTTTCAGTAAAACTCGAGAGAGAGAGATATATCATTAAACATAATTGTTAGTATGTTAGATGTTGTATACACTTAAAAAATTGAAAGTTCAGTAAACAACAAGGGTTGAATCTCATGGCCTCTCTTTATATTTGTATATATATATTTAAAAGTTATATTGTTATTCTCTTTAAATGTTACATATATAACAAAATTGAAACGTCAGTAAACTAGTATTATATTTTTTTAAGTTATATTGATATTTTACTTATATTATAGATATATATATATATATATATATATATTCAATTTCAGCATATACTTACAATGGTTTTAGGCTGGGGAACTCATTGTTGCAGTAGAAACATGTGAAATCATATTTGTAGATTGCCCTAAAAGGTTTGGAACAGCTTGGACATATTAGAAAGGAAGTAACTTTGTGTTGGCTTTGTGATACATAGATTCACTTTAATCCAAAACGATTTTGCCTGTCAATAGAAATGTGTTAATATTATTTTATGTGTATGTGATATTTAGATGGTGTTTAAATTAACTATTCCATGAATTTGAAATTACCATTTGTGTTAAAAATTAACTATTCCATGAATTTGAAATTACTATTTGTGATAAACTTAAGATCTGGCTTATTTTTCAAATCTGAGAATGAAGTGGAAGATCTTTGCTTTGATATTTTTTCTCGTACAACTTTTGGGTAACAACGGTCTCAACGTAGTCTTTGTTAGTTTTTAGCTTGAGAAAAGTAGACAAATTGAAATATGTGAGCGTGTGAATTAGTGAATGAACAATGAATGTGAGCTTTAGTTAAGTCTTTAATTAGTACAAAAGAGTTGAGTTTACACGTTTGTATAAACTCTTAATATTTAAAAATTTAAAACTAAGCAACCAAACATGCAAATCTCAGTAGCTGCATCAAAGGATCATATGTACTTACAACGCATGGTAATAATGTGCAGAATAATATTGGAAGTTCTAAAAACTTATCCATTAACATCTATATATGAATTTCTTTTGCACCTTGACTTCCTTTCAAAACAATAAACTCCTTTAAACAGTAGTAGTATTTTCATAATTAGAATAAATATGCAGTAAAATGAAATCACATATATTGTAGAATATTTTAGAAAATAATACTGTCTCCGTCCCAGGGGAACTTGCACCTCTGGGATGGCACACATTTTAATAAATGTGTAAGAAAAAGTGTAACGAGTGATGTTTTGAGGTGTAGTTTTGTAAACTTTTATGAATAAAATAAAGTAAAAGGTAGGTTGAGTGTGAAAAAGTAATGGCATATGGGTAAATATGTGTATATTTTGAGGGTGAGGGTTATGACAATATTTCCTTTTATGGAGTGTGCAAATTCCTATGGGACAGAGGGAGTAGTAAATTGTGGGGTAAAAGTAATATAATGAGAATTCAAATTACCATGATTTCGGCTGCATGGCCTGTGGTATTGGAGGGTCAAATAAGATAATGTTGTTTGGTGATGTTCCAACAGATGTACCTATAATAGGGTATTAATGAATTGTAATTATTTAGTTGTGTAATATGTGGATGTTTTTCTTAATCAAATAAAGGGGAAAAACGGTATTTAAAAATGTTTATTACTGTAGAAAATGTTTACAGATAGTCGCATCCCTAATATCACATGCATTTTGTGAACATTTTCACTTAGAAGTGGTGCCTCAGTTTGCAAAAATTCTTCCCATAATGTAAGAATGGTAGGTCTTCGTCTGTATGCATTATAAGATTTTGATATTTGCCCTATTAAGAGTAAATAAATGCTTTATGCATAATTTGTATTTAAAATTAACTCACTCTTCATTAACAATGACAAATTCCTACACGTTTTCCTGGTTTTTTGCGATAAGGCGCGGTGGGAATACATGTATTACACCACATAATAGATATGAAAAAATAGATATAATAGAGAAGTAAGATCATATTAATATTGTAATTATCTATAATTAAGAAGAAGGAATTGTAAAAGAACTTAGCTGATTCATTTATCAGTGGAATCTGCAAGTTTGAGGACATTCTGCAAATGGTGTTATCTGATAAATGTGCTCTAATTGGAATTCTTCTTCCTTGTTTACGGATTTTATGTAAACATTTTTGTTTAGTATTATTTGGTATTTTGATTTTGGCAGCGCAGGTACATTTGCAGGTATTTCTCGAATTTTTCCATTTCCAATCAAGTATGTTTTGTAAAGCTGGAGCACCTTATCAAGCTGCTCAACATCCTGATTGTATATTATGCATTGCATGATCCCTTGCTGTAAAAAACCGTAAAGTATTAAAGCTAAAATTCAAGTAACATGAATTTAACTTTGTTACTTAATTGAGATTACCTTTTTGTCAACAAAAGTAAGCTTTAGTTGTTTTCCCCATTTGAAAAGGCGAACATGGGTCTCCTCTGCTATTAAGACTTTAACAAACCAATTTTGTGCACTTGGTTTCAGACTCTGAAGAGTTGTGTTAGTATCTTCCATTTGTCTGAAAATAGAGATTATAGAAATAAAATAGGTTGGTATATGATAACAATAAAAATCTTAATAGCTAATTTAACTACAACAAAGAATTGCAAGTAATATGTGTATTTTGCAGTACTTAAATAATAGGCAATGTAGAACTGAAATAATAAAACATAATAGGTAATATAGAAAAAGGAACTCGCTTCACAAATAAAGAAAAATCTAAATTATGATCACTAATATCTGGAAATACATAATTTATTAATGAATTTAGTGATGTAATGTCATTAGTAAAAGGAATGCTGATTCTAGATGGTATTTTGATTTCATCTTTTTCATTAGTGCACTCAATTCCATCACTTAGTTTTAATAAATAAGCTGAGAAATCGGGATCAAGTTGTGCTTTCATATTTTGCCTAAGTTTCAGCTTTTCAAATTGATACCATAACGGTAAAATGACAATGGAAGCATCTATAATATTGTCTTTTGAACCTTTAAGAATAACTGGTAATGTTTAACGAAAATCTCCTCCAAAAACGATAATTTTTCCACTGAAAATTTTGTTTGAGTTCATTACATCTTTTTACATTTCGTCAAATTTTTCGATAGTGCTACGTTTTTCCATTGTAGCCTCATCCCAAATAATCAATTTTTCAACCCTTATCAAGTGAGCCAATGAACTTTGTTTGCTAATATTACAAGACTTACTGTCATTTTCATCTAAAGGTATCTTAAACCTTGAATGTGAGGTACATCCTCTTAGAAGTAATGAAACTGCTACACCTGAAGTAGTCGTAGCAAGTGCAATATGACCGACTGATATTATTGTAGCTAAAAGTGTTTTATATAAAAATGTTTTCCCTGTATCTCCTAGACCATCGACAAATAAAATGTTTGGTAAACTATTATTAACATGGTACATTATTCGATAGTAACAAAATTTTTGTTCTTCATTTAATTGTTGCACAGTGGAAAAATCTTCATCAGGTGTAATTACATTTTGTTCAGTTTTTAGGGAAAAAAGCAGTTAATGTTTTCCCCATTGAATAAAGATTGTAAGCAATGATATCTAAGACTTTATGCCTAATTATTGTGGAGCTTAAAGTTTTGTTCCGAATAAAATCTTCAGAGAGTAAGTATTCAAACTTTAGCCACAATTCTTTGGGGCTTTTAGGATTGCAATAAACAAGGACCTTAGCAAATAATTGACGTAAAGTTGAAGGCATCAAGTATGCAGCAGCTTCTGCAATGCACATTTCAGATGTGTTATCTATTTATGTTAATCCTAACGTTTGTGCAGCCTCTCTATTTGTGTAAAAAGTATGCCCATTAATTGTTCTTAAGTCTGTAAAAGAAACTGATCCTCTAATGTGCATTAATAACAACCTTAAATAAAACTTTTCTCCTTCAGATGGTCTACAACTTGCAATTCGAGTTATAACTTGTCCTTTTTACGTTGTTTCCACTCTTTTAAATCGCTGTGCCAAGTAAAGTATTGTGGAAAATCAGTATATAGGCAGTTTAAGCTTTTTACATATTCGTCGTGTTTATTCATGTAAAAGAATTGTGTTAACATTGTTTTTTGGATTGCAGGATTGTTAGCAATGCTTTGTAATGTTTGATTACCAGGGAAAGTGTTTGGTTGTTCATTCTCTAAATGAATTGGTAAACACATTACAAATGGATGCATATGATTAAGTTCAAATTAAAAAATGCGCCAAACAGCCTTAGGAGGCGAAATCCATCTAGCACATTGGAAATTTTTTATTTCATCAATTATTTGGTCGTTTGGGTCTGTAATTAATGAATATGCAATTTTTTCAGTTTGTAGGTCTTTTTCTAAACTGTTATTAAAGTTTAGCATGATATCATCATCTTTAGGGAAAAAACCAGTTAATGTTTTCCCCATTGAATAAAGATTGTAAGCAATGATATCTAAGACTTTATGCCTAATTATTGTGGAGCTAAAAATTTTGTTGTTGGTCCTGGAAGGAGTATGACACAAATGTATTGGGGGAATGCACTTGTGTATGCAATTTTTCTTTTCTCAAACAGAATAGCCTATTAGGAGAGTTGCCTGACAACTCATCTGATTATAAATAACTCAAGTTAGACAGTTAATCTTCTGAGAACTATGAAGAACTCAGTTGAGCAATTTTCCAAGTGAGTTATTAATGTGGAATGTGGTTGGCCCATTGGCTTATAAAACTCCTTTAAGTATTCTAAAAACTTTCTTTCAGCGATTTTGTCCAAAATAGTTTTTTACACTAGAAAGAATATCTCTTGACAGATCAGTATTGTGTGCTTGTGTATTAATGTGTTAAGTAAATGATATGCAGTATGTAAATAACACAAATAGTTTATAGTGATTCAGAGACTCAAGCTCCTACATCCACTTTCCCTAATTTAATAGGATAATTCCTTTCACTCTGGAATTAACTTGTTTTATAGTGCCAATGTGCACTGATCAAACACACTATCATTTGTGCCTTGAACCCTAGGAATTCTGAGTCCTATTACTCAACTTCTCTTGAACTAAATTGTGTTTTGTCTAACAGTCTTAGCTCCTCACTTCTACAACAAACTCTACTTCTTTCTCTCTTTGAAAGGTTTGGGTTTGAGGTTTGGTTCCAACTAAATGAGATATCCTTTACAATAACATCAGTGTAAAAGGATAGGATATCTCTTGCTAAGCTTTGGATATAATAGTTTGGCTTAGCTAGAAGTGATGTGGAAACTTTTGGTTATCTTTTGAATTTCTTCAGCATGTAAGATCCTGAGTTCTGCTCTCACTAGTTTCACTTGTTGTAAGTTCCACCTCTTTGTTCTTCAAATCACTTTTGTATTTATAGAGGGGATTGAGTATATGACCGCTGGGGAGTCATGTATTCAAATTCTCTATCTGCAGCTGTAATATAGGCTCTAGGTGCTAGCTTGAGTAGCTATAAATGCTCTTCATTTTGCACGGTTTGCTAGATGCCTTTTGTCTCCTTTTGACATAGGTTCCAAGGCCCAACATACCTAAAAACTTGTTTTATCAGGTTAGTTGTCCTTCCTTCTGAACATTGTAGTAAGAGTGTTCTTTGGCCATTTTGTGTCTTTTACTTCTTGAGTTGTCTTTGCCTACTGTATGTGCTTCAGGCTGGTTGGGCTTGATACTTAAAGTGTGTGTTTCCAGCCTTGCTTTAAGTTTCATGGTTGTAGATATATTTATTGATATTTGACCTTTGCTCATATTCAGTTGATAACACTTATGTTACTTGGTTCAGTTCTACTTGACTCTATCAGCTGAGTTGTTCTTGTAATCTTGGTTGTTCATATCAACATGGTTATCTGGTTCAGCTATGTTGTTCATATCAGCTCAGTTGATCTTGTCATCTTGGTTGTTCATGTCACCATGGTTGTCTGGTTCAACCATGTTGTTCATATCAGCTCAGTTGATCATATTAGCATGGTTGATTTTTACTCTACTGATGTACTTTACTGATTTACTCTTCTGATGTACTCTGCTGATCTACTATGCTGATCCACTCTACTGATTAACTCTACTGATTAACTCTGCTGATCCACTCTGCTGATCAACTCTGCTGACTTACTCTGCTGATCTACTCTATTGACTCACTCTACTGACTCACTCTGCTGATTCACTCTGCTTATTCAGAACAGCAGTGTTGTCTTCCATATCAGCTGAGTTCTTCCATATCAACTGAGTTCTTTTGCTTTCTTCAAATCAGTTGAGTAGTCTTCTCATATCTTCATATCAACTGAGTAGACTTCTTGAATCAGGTGAAATGTCTTTCAACGACTTAAGTTCCCCCTCAACTACTTAGGACTAGAACTTAAGCTGCCTAACATACCAGTTTTGACAACTAAGACATCTCAATAAATCTGAGATTTACATAACTGTCTCAACTATCATGAAACATCTATGTTGAATATAAATACATCTCATTACAGTACTTAGCTTATTTGTTCTTAGTAAGTGACAACTTTACTTACATTGTATCTCAACTATCCTGAACATCATCAATCAGGGGTTTTGGTATCTTACTAAAAATCATTCCATTTCCCAACATTTGTTCCGAATAAAATCTTCTGAGAGTAAGTATTCAAACTTTAGCCACAATTCTTTTGGGATTTTAGGATTGCAATAAACAAGGACCATAACAAATAATTGGTGTAAAGCTAAAGGCATCAAGTATGCAGCAGCTTCTGCAATGCACATTTCAGATGTGTTATCTATTTATGTTAATCCTAACGTTTGTGCAACCTCTCTATTTGTGTAAAAAGTATGCACATTGATTGTTCTTAAGTCTATAAAAGAAGCTGGTACTCTAATGTGCATTAATAACAACCTTAAATAAAACTTTTCTCCTTCAGATGGTCTACAACTTGCAATTTGAGCTATAACTTATCCTTTTTTACGTTGTTTCCACTCTTTTAAATAGCCGTGACAAGTAAAGTATTGTGGAAAATCAGTATATAGGCAGTTTAAGCTTTTTGCATATTCGTCGTGTTTATTCATGCAAAAGAATTGTGTTAGCATTGTTTTTTGGATTGCAGGATTGTTAGCAATGCTTTGTAATGTTTGATTACCAGAGAAAGTGGGTTGTTCATTCTCTAAATGAATTGGTAAACACATTACAAATGGACGCATATGATTAAGTTCAAATTAAAAAATGCGCCAAACAGCCTCAGGAGGTGAAATCCATCTAGCACATTGGAAATTTTTTATTTCATCAATTATTTGGTCGTTTGGGTCTGTAATTAATGAATATGCAATTTTTTCAGTTTGTAGGTCTTTTTCTAAACTGTTATTAAAGTTTAGCATGATATCATCATCTTTAGGGAAAAAACCAGTTAATGTTTTCCCCATTGAATAAAGATTGTAAGCAATGATATCTAAGACTTTATGCCTAATTATTGTGGAGCTAAAAATTTTGTTGTTGGTCCTGGAAGGAGTATGACACAAATGTATTGGGGGAATGCACTTGTGTATGCAATTTTTCTTTTCTCAAACAGAATAGCCTATTAGGAGAGTTGCCTGACAACTCATCTGATTATAAATAACTCAAGTTAGACAGTTAATCTTCTGAGAACTATGAAGAACTCAGTTGAGCAATTTTCCAAGTGAGTTATTAATGTGGAATGTGGTTGGCCCATTGGCTTATAAAACTCCTTTAAGTATTCTAAAAACTTTCTTTCAGCGATTTTGTCCAAAATAGTTTTTTACACTAGAAAGAATATCTCTTGACAGATCAGTATTGTGTGCTTGTGTATTAATGTGTTAAGTAAATGATATGCAGTATGTAAATAACACAAATAGTTTATAGTGATTCAGAGACTCAAGCTCCTACATCCACTTTCCCTAATTTAATAGGATAATTCCTTTCACTCTGGAATTAACTTGTTTTATAGTGCCAATGTGCACTGATCAAACACACTATCATTTGTGCCTTGAACCCTAGGAATTCTGAGTCCTATTACTCAACTTCTCTTGAACTAAATTGTGTTTTGTCTAACAGTCTTAGCTCCTCACTTCTACAACAAACTCTACTTCTTTCTCTCTTTGAAAGGTTTGGGTTTGAGGTTTGGTTCCAACTAAATGAGATATCCTTTACAATAACATCAGTGTAAAAGGATAGGATATCTCTTGCTAAGCTTTGGATATAATAGTTTGGCTTAGCTAGAAGTGATGTGGAAACTTTTGGTTATCTTTTGAATTTCTTCAGCATGTAAGATCCTGAGTTCTGCTCTCACTAGTTTCACTTGTTGTAAGTTCCACCTCTTTGTTCTTCAAATCACTTTTGTATTTATAGAGGGGATTGAGTATATGACCGCTGGGGAGTCATGTATTCAAATTCTCTATCTGCAGCTGTAATATAGGCTCTAGGTGCTAGCTTGAGTAGCTATAAATGCTCTTCATTTTGCACGGTTTGCTAGATGCCTTTTGTCTCCTTTTGACATAGGTTCCAAGGCCCAACATACCTAAAAACTTGTTTTATCAGGTTAGTTGTCCTTCCTTCTGAACATTGTAGTAAGAGTGTTCTTTGGCCATTTTGTGTCTTTTACTTCTTGAGTTGTCTTTGCCTACTGTATGTGCTTCAGGCTGGTTGGGCTTGATACTTAAAGTGTGTGTTTCCAGCCTTGCTTTAAGTTTCATGGTTGTAGATATATTTATTGATATTTGACCTTTGCTCATATTCAGTTGATAACACTTATGTTACTTGGTTCAGTTCTACTTGACTCTATCAGCTGAGTTGTTCTTGTAATCTTGGTTGTTCATATCAACATGGTTATCTGGTTCAGCTATGTTGTTCATATCAGCTCAGTTGATCTTGTCATCTTGGTTGTTCATGTCACCATGGTTGTCTGGTTCAACCATGTTGTTCATATCAGCTCAGTTGATCATATTAGCATGGTTGATTTTTACTCTACTGATGTACTTTACTGATTTACTCTTCTGATGTACTCTGTTGATCTACTATGCTGATCCACTCTACTGATTAACTCTACTGATTAACTCTGCTGATCCACTCTGCTGATCAACTCTGCTGACTTACTCTGCTGATCTACTCTATTGACTCACTCTACTGACTCACTCTGCTGATTCACTCTGCTTATTCAGAACAGCAGTGTTGTCTTCCATATCAGCTGAGTTCTTCCATATCAACTGAGTTCTTTTGCTTTCTTCAAATCAGTTGAGTAGTCTTCTCATATCTTCATATCAACTGAGTAGACTTCTTGAATCAGGTGAAATGTCTTTCAACGACTTAAGTTCCCCCTCAACTACTTAGGACTAGAACTTAAGCTGCCTAACATACCAGTTTTGACAACTAAGACATCTCAATAAATCTGAGATTTACATAACTGTCTCAACTATCATGAAACATCTATGTTGAATATAAATACATCTCA
The DNA here is from genome assembly GCA_963675135.1 of Galeopsis tetrahit. NCBI lineage: Eukaryota > Viridiplantae > Streptophyta > Magnoliopsida > Lamiales > Lamiaceae > Galeopsis > Galeopsis tetrahit. The sequence goes on along the minus strand of OY776129.1, from coordinate 12,666,126 downwards.
TTACAGTACTTAGCTTATTTGTTCTTAGTAAGTGACAACTTTACTTACATTGTATCTCAACTATCCTGAACATCATCAATCAGGGGTTTTGGTATCTTACTAAAAATCATTCCATTTCCCAACATTTGTTCCGAATAAAATCTTCTGAGAGTAAGTATTCAAACTTTAGCCACAATTCTTTTGGGATTTTAGGATTGCAATAAACAAGGACCATAACAAATAATTGGTGTAAAGCTAAAGGCATCAAGTATGCAGCAGCTTCTGCAATGCACATTTCAGATGTGTTATCTATTTATGTTAATCCTAACGTTTGTGCAACCTCTCTATTTGTGTAAAAAGTATGCACATTGATTGTTCTTAAGTCTATAAAAGAAGCTGGTACTCTAATGTGCATTAATAACAACCTTAAATAAAACTTTTCTCCTTCAGATGGTCTACAACTTGCAATTTGAGCTATAACTTATCCTTTTTTACGTTGTTTCCACTCTTTTAAATAGCCGTGACAAGTAAAGTATTGTGGAAAATCAGTATATAGGCAGTTTAAGCTTTTTGCATATTCGTCGTGTTTATTCATGCAAAAGAATTGTGTTAGCATTGTTTTTTGGATTGCAGGATTGTTAGCAATGCTTTGTAATGTTTGATTACCAGAGAAAGTGGGTTGTTCATTCTCTAAATGAATTGGTAAACACATTACAAATGGACGCATATGATTAAGTTCAAATTAAAAAATGCGCCAAACAGCCTCAGGAGGTGAAATCCATCTAGCACATTGGAAATTTTTTATTTCATCAATTATTTGGTCGTTTGGGTCTGTAATTAATGAATATGCAATTTTTTCAGTTTGTAGGTCTTTTTCTAAACTGTTATTAAAGTTTAGCATGATATCATCATCTTTAGGGAAAAAACCAGTTAATGTTTTCCCCATTGAATAAAGATTGTAAGCAATGATATCTAAGACTTTATGCCTAATTATTGTGGAGCTAAAAATTTTGTTGTTGGTCCTGGAAGGAGTATGACACAAATGTATTGGGGGAATGCACTTGTGTATGCAATTTTTCTTTTCTCAAACAGAATAGCCTATTAGGAGAGTTGCCTGACAACTCATCTGATTATAAATAACTCAAGTTAGACAGTTAATCTTCTGAGAACTATGAAGAACTCAGTTGAGCAATTTTCCAAGTGAGTTATTAATGTGGAATGTGGTTGGCCCATTGGCTTATAAAACTCCTTTAAGTATTCTAAAAACTTTCTTTCAGCGATTTTGTCCAAAATAGTTTTTTACACTAGAAAGAATATCTCTTGACAGATCAGTATTGTGTGCTTGTGTATTAATGTGTTAAGTAAATGATATGCAGTATGTAAATAACACAAATAGTTTATAGTGATTCAGAGACTCAAGCTCCTACATCCACTTTCCCTAATTTAATAGGATAATTCCTTTCACTCTGGAATTAACTTGTTTTATAGTGCCAATGTGCACTGATCAAACACACTATCATTTGTGCCTTGAACCCTAGGAATTCTGAGTCCTATTACTCAACTTCTCTTGAACTAAATTGTGTTTTGTCTAACAGTCTTAGCTCCTCACTTCTACAACAAACTCTACTTCTTTCTCTCTTTGAAAGGTTTGGGTTTGAGGTTTGGTTCCAACTAAATGAGATATCCTTTACAATAACATCAGTGTAAAAGGATAGGATATCTCTTGCTAAGCTTTGGATATAATAGTTTGGCTTAGCTAGAAGTGATGTGGAAACTTTTGGTTATCTTTTGAATTTCTTCAGCATGTAAGATCCTGAGTTCTGCTCTCACTAGTTTCACTTGTTGTAAGTTCCACCTCTTTGTTCTTCAAATCACTTTTGTATTTATAGAGGGGATTGAGTATATGACCGCTGGGGAGTCATGTATTCAAATTCTCTATCTGCAGCTGTAATATAGGCTCTAGGTGCTAGCTTGAGTAGCTATAAATGCTCGTCATTTTGCACGGTTTGCTAGATGCCTTTTGTCTCCTTTTGACATAGGTTCCAAGGCCCAACATACCTAAAAACTTGTTTTATCAGGTTAGTTGTCCTTCCTTCTGAACATTGTAGTAAGAGTGTTCTTTGGCCATTTTGTGTCTTTTACTTCTTGAGTTGTCTTTGCCTACTGTATGTGCTTCAGGCTGGTTGGGCTTGATACTTAAAGTGTGTGTTTCCAGCCTTGCTTTAAGTTTCATGGTTGTAGATATATTTATTGATATTTGACCTTTGCTCATATTCAGTTGATAACACTTATGTTACTTGGTTCAGTTCTACTTGACTCTATCAGCTGAGTTGTTCTTGTAATCTTGGTTGTTCATATCAACATGGTTATCTGGTTCAGCTATGTTGTTCATATCAGCTCAGTTGATCTTGTCATCTTGGTTGTTCATGTCACCATGGTTGTCTGGTTCAACCATGTTGTTCATATCAGCTCAGTTGATCATATTAGCATGGTTGATTTTTACTCTACTGATGTACTTTACTGATTTACTCTTCTGATGTACTCTGCTGATCTACTATGTTGATCCACTCTACTGATGAACTCTACTGATTAACTCTGCTGATCCACTCTGCTGATCAACTCTGCTGACTTACTCTGCTGATCTACTCTATTGACTCACTCTACTGACTCACTCTGCTGATTCACTCTGCTTATTCAGAACAGCAGTGTTGTCTTCCATATCAGCTGAGTTCTTCCATATCAACTGAGTTCTTTTGCTTTCTTCAAATCAGTTGAGTAGTCTTCTCATATCTTCATATCAACTGAGTAGACTTCTTGAATCAGGTGAAATGTCTTTCAACGACTTAAGTTCCCCCTCAACTACTTAGGACTAGAACTTAAGCTGCCTAACATACCAGTTTTGACAACTAAGACATCTCAATAAATCTGAGATTTACATAACTGTCTCAACTATCATGAAACATCTATGTTGAATATAAATACATCTCATTACAGTACTTAGCTTATTTGTTCTTAGTAAGTGACAACTTTACTTACATTGTATCTCAACTATCCTGAACATCATCAATCAGGGGTTTTGGTATCTTACTAAAAATCATTCCATTTCCCAACATTTGTTCCGAATAAAATCTTCTGAGAGTAAGTATTCAAACTTTAGCCACAATTCTTTTGGGATTTTAGGATTGCAATAAACAAGGACCATAACAAATAATTGGTGTAAAGCTAAAGGCATCAAGTATGCAGCAGCTTCTGCAATGCACATTTCAGATGTGTTATCTATTTATGTTAATCCTAACGTTTGTGCAACCTCTCTATTTGTGTAAAAAGTATGCACATTGATTGTTCTTAAGTCTATAAAAGAAGCTGGTACTCTAATGTGCATTAATAACAACCTTAAATAAAACTTTTCTCCTTCAGATGGTCTACAACTTGCAATTTGAGCTATAACTTATCCTTTTTTACGTTGTTTCCACTCTTTTAAATAGCCGTGACAAGTAAAGTATTGTGGAAAATCAGTATATAGGCAGTTTAAGCTTTTTGCATATTCGTCGTGTTTATTCATGCAAAAGAATTGTGTTAGCATTGTTTTTTGGATTGCAGGATTGTTAGCAATGCTTTGTAATGTTTGATTACCAGAGAAAGTGGGTTGTTCATTCTCTAAATGAATTGGTAAACACATTACAAATGGACGCATATGATTAAGTTCAAATTAAAAAATGCGCCAAACAGCCTCAGGAGGTGAAATCCATCTAGCACATTGGAAATTTTTTATTTCATCAATTATTTGGTCGTTTGGGTCTGTAATTAATGAATATGCAATTTTTTCAGTTTGTAGGTCTTTTTCTAAACTGTTATTAAAGTTTAGCATGATATCATCATCTTTAGGGAAAAAACCAGTTAATGTTTTCCCCATTGAATAAAGATTGTAAGCAATGATATCTAAGACTTTATGCCTAATTATTGTGGAGCTAAAAATTTTGTTGTTGGTCCTGGAAGGAGTATGACACAAATGTATTGGGGGAATGCACTTGTGTATGCAATTTTTCTTTTCTCAAACAGAATAGCCTATTAGGAGAGTTGCCTGACAACTCATCTGATTATAAATAACTCAAGTTAGACAGTTAATCTTCTGAGAACTATGAAGAACTCAGTTGAGCAATTTTCCAAGTGAGTTATTAATGTGGAATGTGGTTGGCCCATTGGCTTATAAAACTCCTTTAAGTATTCTAAAAACTTTCTTTCAGCGATTTTGTCCAAAATAGTTTTTTACACTAGAAAGAATATCTCTTGACAGATCAGTATTGTGTGCTTGTGTATTAATGTGTTAAGTAAATGATATGAAGTATGTAAATAACACAAATAGTTTATAGTGATTCAGAGACTCAAGCTCCTACATCCACTTTCCCTAATTTAATAGGATAATTCCTTTCACTCTGGAATTAACTTGTTTTATAGTGCCAATGTGCACTGATCAAACACACTATCATTTGTGCCTTGAACCCTAGGAATTCTGAGTCCTATTACTCAACTTCTCTTGAACTAAATTGTGTTTTGTCTAACAGTCTTAGCTCCTCACTTCTACAACAAACTCTACTTCTTTCTCTCTTTGAAAGGTTTGGGTTTGAGGTTTGGTTCCAACTAAATGAGATATCCTTTACAATAACATCAGTGTAAAAGGATAGGATATCTCTTGCTAAGCTTTGGATATAATAGTTTGGCTTAGCTAGAAGTGATGTGGAAACTTTTGGTTATCTTTTGAATTTCTTCAGCATGTAAGATCCTGAGTTCTGCTCTCACTAGTTTCACTTGTTGTAAGTTCCACCTCTTTGTTCTTCAAATCACTTTTGTATTTATAGAGGGGATTGAGTATATGACCGCTGGGGAGTCATGTATTCAAATTCTCTATCTGCAGCTGTAATATAGGCTCTAGGTGCTAGCTTGAGTAGCTATAAATGCTCTTCATTTTGCACGGTTTGCTAGATGCCTTTTGTCTCCTTTTGACATAGGTTCCAAGGCCCAACATACCTAAAAACTTGTTTTATCAGGTTAGTTGTCCTTCCTTCTGAACATTGTAGTAAGAGTGTTCTTTGGCCATTTTGTGTCTTTTACTTCTTGAGTTGTCTTTGCCTACTGTATGTGCTTCAGGCTGGTTGGGCTTGATACTTAAAGTGTGTGTTTCCAGCCTTGCTTTAAGTTTCATGGTTGTAGATATATTTATTGATATTTGACCTTTGCTCATATTCAGTTGATAACACTTATGTTACTTGGTTCAGTTCTACTTGACTCTATCAGCTGAGTTGTTCTTGTAATCTTGGTTGTTCATATCAACATGGTTATCTGGTTCAGCTATGTTGTTCATATCAGCTCAGTTGATCTTGTCATCTTGGTTGTTCATGTCACCATGGTTGTCTGGTTCAACCATGTTGTTCATATCAGCTCAGTTGATCATATTAGCATGGTTGATTTTTACTCTACTGATGTACTTTACTGATTTACTCTTCTGATGTACTCTGTTGATCTACTATGCTGATCCACTCTACTGATTAACTCTACTGATTAACTCTGCTGATCCACTCTGCTGATCAACTCTGCTGACTTACTCTGCTGATCTACTCTATTGACTCACTCTACTGACTCACTCTGCTGATTCACTCTGCTTATTCAGAACAGCAGTGTTGTCTTCCATATCAGCTGAGTTCTTCCATATCAACTGAGTTCTTTTGCTTTCTTCAAATCAGTTGAGTAGTCTTCTCATATCTTCATATCAACTGAGTAGACTTCTTGAATCAGGTGAAATGTCTTTCAACGACTTAAGTTCCCCCTCAACTACTTAGGACTAGAACTTAAGCTGCCTAACATACCAGTTTTGACAACTAAGACATCTCAATAAATCTGAGATTTACATAACTGTCTCAACTATCATGAAACATCTATGTTGAATATAAATACATCTCATTACAGTACTTAGCTTATTTGTTCTTAGTAAGTGACAACTTTACTTACATTGTATCTCAACTATCCTGAACATCATCAATCAGGGGTTTTGGTATCTTACTAAAAATCATTCCATTTCCCAACATTTGTTCCGAATAAAATCTTCTGAGAGTAAGTATTCAAACTTTAGCCACAATTCTTTTGGGATTTTAGGATTGCAATAAACAAGGACCATAACAAATAATTGGTGTAAAGCTAAAGGCATCAAGTATGCAGCAGCTTCTGCAATGCACATTTCAGATGTGTTATCTATTTATGTTAATCCTAACGTTTGTGCAACCTCTCTATTTGTGTAAAAAGTATGCACATTGATTGTTCTTAAGTCTATAAAAGAAGCTGGTACTCTAATGTGCATTAATAACAACCTTAAATAAAACTTTTCTCCTTCAGATGGTCTACAACTTGCAATTTGAGCTATAACTTATCCTTTTTTACGTTGTTTCCACTCTTTTAAATAGCCGTGACAAGTAAAGTATTGTGGAAAATCAGTATATAGGCAGTTTAAGCTTTTTGCATATTCGTCGTGTTTATTCATGCAAAAGAATTGTGTTAGCATTGTTTTTTGGATTGCAGGATTGTTAGCAATGCTTTGTAATGTTTGATTACCAGAGAAAGTGGGTTGTTCATTCTCTAAATGAATTGGTAAACACATTACAAATGGACGCATATGATTAAGTTCAAATTAAAAAATGCGCCAAACAGCCTCAGGAGGTGAAATCCATCTAGCACATTGGAAATTTTTTATTTCATCAATTATTTGGTCGTTTGGGTCTGTAATTAATGAATATGCAATTTTGTCATGTCCTTTATAAATATATTTATATAAATATTTTATGGCCTAAAATGTGGAGCAAATTTCAACGTTAACGTGACAATTAAATTTAGGTAGAAGGTATGGATTGTAAGGTACAACACATTGGTTGTTAAGTTGTGATCCCCTAATGGTAATTGTACATTTATTATTTGGGTGTCGGTATATTGGGTAGGAGTTTGTACTATATTTAGTACTATCTGAGAAGTCTTTAGGGTATTGAAATTTGCAAGCACCTTTTTTCATACAAGGACATGCTGGGTTAAGTGAACCACAAGGGCCATGCATCATATGTTTTATTACCAGTGAAAATAAGTATGGATGAGTATGTGGATCAGAGAGTTCTGCACAAACAATCCTATCAAATGCCTCAGGAGAGAACATTTTTTATGTTTTTCTCAAAATGAGCATTTGGTTGACCTCTTTTTTTAAACTCAATTACATAAGCATATGCAACTACATGGCCGAAAATTTCTTCTTAAACAATTCATTTTTTAGAACTTGGAGTTTTGCGCGGAATATTCTAGCGATTAAATCAGGCATGTTTTGTATTTCATCAGAAGGTAAACACAATTCCTTTATTTCAGGCCAGTTTGGATTTGATGTTATTGTTAAAAATATATCAGGTTTCTCGAAATGTTGCACTAAAGCTATACCGTCCATTAGGGGTGGGCATAAAACCGAAAAAACCGAAAAACCGAACTGAACCGACGAATTTCGGTTTATTTGGTTCGGTTTATTCGGTTGTTCGGTTCGGTTGAAATTTTTTAAAATTTCGGTTTTTTCGGTTTGGTTCGGTTTATATTTTCTAAAAACCGAATAAACCGAACCGACCGAACTATAAATAAAAATTAATATAATTAATTAATAAAAAATATATATATATAAATAAAACCCTAGATTCTAAACACTCATTTCCATTTCTGCCGTTTCTTTTCCATTTTTGCCTCCCCTACTTCCACAACGTTTCTTTTCCATTTCTGTCTCCCCTACTTCCACCACCGCCATTAGGCCCACCAGTGCCTTCTTCGACGTCTGCCTCTCTTCGTTGTGTTGGACTCTTCCACCACCGCAGTATGTTCTGCTTTGCTTGAATGCCTTTTTTTTTGTAACATATTATTTAATTTATTTACAGTAGATTATTTAGCATTGTATATTTTATAAAGATTGCTTACCTTTTGTATTATTGTTTTGATTTACAACAGATGTCTACTTCTCAAGGGCAAGCAAATGAAATTACTCAGCGTGAAGAAGGATCTACACAATCTGAACAGCCAACAACTCCTCGTACTTCAGCTTCAGCTTCAAATCCCCCAAAAAAATGGAAAGCAATTCCTAAAAGATCAATTGTGTGGGATCATTTTGTTCCTTTCTTGGATGGGGAGAATGAAAGAAAAGCTCGATGCATGCATTGCGCAAAAGAGTTCTTTTGTGATCCAAAAAGAAACGGTACTACTAATCTCAAAAATCATATTGGTGTGTGCAAGAAAATCCTTGGTAGCGTTGAAACTAGTCAAACATTGTTAAACTTTAATGAGGTTACTAGTAGTTCTATGGACGTTGGGACTATTTGGAAATTTGACAAAGAGTTGCTTAGGAAATCTATAAGTCGCATGATTATTGTGGATGAGCTGCCTTTCAAATTTGTTGAAAATGATGGGTTTAAGGATGTGATGTATAATGCTTGCGGACCTAAATTTCAAGTACCATCTAGACGGACAGTTTCACGTGATTGCTTTGAGCTCTACATAAATGAAAAGAATTTTCTAAAAGCTTTGCTGAAATCTTCAAATCAAAGAGTTTGTCTTACTACAGACACACGGTCTTCTATACAAAGAATCAATTATATGTGTTTGACTGCTCATTACATTGATAGTGATTGGAAACTGAACAAAAAGATTTTAAATTTTTGTACAATTTCTAAAGATATTGGTTTGGAAATTGAAAAGTGTTTGAAAGAATGGGAGCTTGATAGAGTGTTTACTATTACAGTAGACAATGCTTATTCAAATGATACTGCAATTTCATATTTGAAAGAACAAATGAGTGATTGGAGAAGTACCATTCTTAAGTGTGAATTCATTCATATGAGATGTGTGGCTCATATAATCAATTTAGTTGTAACAGATGGTTTGAAAGAAATTGGGATTTCGGTATTGAAAATTAGGGCTGCAGTACGTTATGTGAGACAATCCCCGGCTAGGTTGAAGAAGTTTAAGGAGTGTGTTGAACATGAGAAAATTGAGAGCAAAAGTTTGTTGTCTCTTGATGTCGCCACAAGATGGAATAGTACTTATTTAATGTTGGAGTCTTCTCAAAAGTTTGAAAAGGCATTTAATAGGTACAGTTTACATGATCCCAACTTTGAAACTGAGCTTAATTTGGAGAAAGGTGTCCCTTCTAAGGATGATTGGAAAATTGCTAGAAGAATGTTGTCTTTTTTGCAAGTGTTTTATGAGCTTACTGTAAGAATCTCAGGCTCTCTCTATGTCACATCTAACTTGTTTTTCCATGAAATTTATATGGTGGATTGTTTGTTGAAATCATGGATGGTTAGTGATGATGATGAGTTGTGTGCAATGGCAATGAGAATGAAGGCAAAATTTGATAAGTATTGGGGAGATCCAAAAAAGATGAATAAAGTGATATTCATTGCAGTTATTCTTGATCCTCGATACAAGTTAGATTGGTTTCACTTTGCTGTTTCTAATGTGTATGAGGGTGAGTTGGGTGCATCAATTGCAAATGTGGTGAAAGATCAATTGTATTCTTTGTACAATGAGTACAAAAAACATTCAATGCTAGAAAATTCGAGTGCACTAAGTGTTATTCCTGAAGTGGTAAGTGGACTAAATGTTGGTGATCCAAGTCCGGTAATGAAACTGAAAATGATGATGGATAGTCAATATAAAAAGTTCAAGTCTGAAGTGGGTGGGGGCAAGAATAGTAAATCAGAAGTGGAAAAGTATCTTAATGAAGAAACTGAAGAAGATAATGGAGGTAAGTTCAACATTCTCTTTTGGTGGAAAATGAATTCTCATAGATTTCCTATTCTCTCAGAAATTGCTCGGGATATTTTTGCTGCTCCCATCTCAACAGTAGCTTCAGAATCTGCCTTCAGCACGGGAGGACGAGTGCTTGATGCATTTAGGAGTTCATTAAGTCCTAAAATAGTGCAATGTCTCATCTGTGCTCAAGATTGGCTTCGCAAAAAAAAGTCTTTTCCAGTTGAGGTTGAAGAAAGTATAGAGGATATTGAAGAAATTGAAAAAAGTAATATATTTATATTTTATTTGTTTATAATTTCAATTCATGTTATAATCTTTTAGATTTTGATCGTTGTGTTTTCTTTTGTAGGTTTTCGAGAAATGGCCTTTGGGGATTCAACCGATGCATGAAGATTTGTACTATTTTTTAGAACTATTTATGTAATATTTAAGGACTTGTAATGGAATTTTATTGTGTGGGATTTGTGATGTTATGTGGAATTTGTTTGATTATGAACTTGAATTTATGTGGGATTTGTAATGAGATTATATTATGTGTGTGATTTGATTTTATTATGTAGAATTTGTTGTGTATAATTCTGTGGATGAACTTTTATTATGTAGAATTTGTTACGTAGAATTCTGTAGATGAACTTTTATTATGTAGAATTCTTTTGAACTTCTTTCATGTAGAATTGATTTTTTAAAAATGTTTATTTGTTTAAATAATATTTTTTAATACTAGGCAGAAAAAATTCGGTTCGAACCGAACCAACCGAATTGTAATTCGGTTTTTATATAATTTCGGTTCGGTTCGGTTCATTTTTTTAAAACTTCGGTTATTTCGGTTCGGTTGGAAAAAGGTCAGAACCGAACCGAACCGACCGAATGCCCACCCCTACCGTCCATATATCTCTTACGCATATCTCTAGGTCCACCAACAAATGATGTAGGTAATAAAAAAATGTCTGCCAATTTGAGCACCTACTTCATACTCGTGTTATTTCGTCTATTAAACCACTATATACCTCATTTCTTAAACGATTTTGCATATCAGTGCTTCTGAAAAGGTCCAACCTTGAGGTTTCAATTTTAATGTACATATCTACTACATATTGTTGTAAGAGTCTGCCAACATGTAGTAGAAATGATTTATCGTGTTCTCTTATTTGTAAGTTTCATCCTTATTGCTCTAAGTTTCCGATCCTAAGCCAGTTTTAAGAATCCAATTCTTAGTGCTTAGATTAGCAGTTTGTTATAAACATCATTTTACATTTCCAGTTTAGAAACCAATTGTAAAGGTTACTTGTTACCTAACCAACAAGTAGATCCGTAGCCTCAGAAAGGAGTTGAGGTTCTTGATAACAAGTCTTCTCTTGGGACTATAAAGCAGCAAGATAGTGAATTTCTCTATCTGATTAGAGAGAGTGGACATAGGATATTGAGATCCGAACCACTATAAATATATTTGTTCTTATTGCTTTATTTATCATTCTGTATTCATATTCATACGACTCATATTTGTCAAAGGCATCGATTTGTAAAAGAGCCAAAATCCACTAAGTATAAATTTTCCAAATCAGCAGATATCATATCAGCTGATAACATACATTGTTTTTAAAGTCATTCTTTAAAAGGAGGTTTTCATAAAATACCCACGAGTCTAAACATTTAAGGCCTACACATTTCCGCACATATAGCTTTTGAGATAGCTCTCAAACTGACCACCTAAATTCAGAAGTCAGTAAGGTTGTTATCTTAATCTGCTATATTACACTTCCGCACTCTATAGATCAGAACATCTTATTTGCATTCAGATGACTGAGTATATAACTCGTCTGATCGTCCCATCTAATCTGAAACACGAAAAAGTTTTTAACACATAAACAGTCTATTCACCCCCCCCCCCTCTAGACTGTCACCATACTCGTTTTGGGACCAACACAATCCATTAGTAGAAGTTGATGTGTAAGACTCGGATTGATTTATCTTGATCAAAAGATTACACTAGTGCATTATGATGTGATGAATAGGACCTACAGAGAGGTAATTCTTCTAGACTGACTTTAGGAATGAAGAATTAGACCTCAGTGGTTGTTGATTTCTTAATCTCTATCACTTAAATGGGATTGTATGTAGTTAAGAAGTATTGCTTTGATTTATTATGGGTAAAGAATCAATGTGATTCAATACTTTGTATTTTGGGAAATATTATTAATTATAGAAAAGATCGACAATATTAATACAGAGAATCGTGTCTTGGTGTGTCAAGTTGATTATGTCCCCTTGGTGGACTCAGAAGGTTTATCATATCAAATCTGATCAGTGGAATTTATTTCCAGTATGATAATAATGTTGAGTTGTCCTCACTCCAAGTAATAAAAGATATTAATTAATTAAAGCATTTAGTAGCTTAAATTAATTATTGGACATTGAATCTTAAACACGGGAAATAATAACCGAGAGTCATATTTCGTAATATGGGTTACAATGGATAGTGCAATATTAATTATATAGTGGAATGAATTAATGTTAATGGGTTGGAAAAATATTGTGGCTCAATATTGATTTTTTGGCCCATTGGGAGGTCCAATCCTAATTCTCTTAAAAGCCCTCAAGTAGCCCAATAAAAGTCTATTAATTAATTAAGTAAGGTAATTAAAAGATAAGTATTAATTGTGTTGCAAGAAATTATAGAGATATTTATGGAAAAAGATATATGGAAATAATATAATATTTCTATATTATTCCAAGATAAATATATACAGGTCATAATTCTTTCTTGTGAGAGAAGAAAAAATCAATTCTCTCTTATAAAAAGAAGGGAAAAATCGGTACTCTCTGAGACAACACAGAAAATAGAGATTTGTATTTTTTGAAATTACAGTGTGTACAACAAGAGAAAATTAATTCTTCCTTGAGAGTTAATATATAGTTCGTGAGATCTCCCACCGCATCAACGGATTAGAACTTAGGGAATACTTGGAAAGACAATTGGGTTGAAGTTGTTAATTTTCTCAACGGTCTCTCTCCAATTCAAAGGTAAACACGTAATCCATTTGTTCCGCATGTTTAGGGATTTAATTATTTTACGTACATTCATTACATGAATTAGTTGATTTAATTTGTTTAAATTATAAAATTAGATTTATAATAATTCATATTTAAATTATATTCCAAATAGATCCAAAATAGATCCATGTTAATTTCAAAGGATTCTCGGGAGTCTCAAAGGATTCTCGAGAATGATGGTCTCACAACCCACAAGTCCCAAATATTTCCCACAAAGGAGATGGGGAAGGTGGTCCCATAATAATTCTCCACATTGTTGGGGGACCACAAGAGTTGGGGGAGGTCCTTATTATTGGTATTGAGATAATTTCCAACAAACTTTTTAATGTTTAGAGAATGATCGATTTTTTCAACTCTTTTGGTATTGAGATAATTTCCAACAAACTTTTTAATGTTTATAAAATGATCGATTTTTTCAACTCTTCTTTTAAGAGTGGCGATTTTCCTCTTATTTACGAGAGAGGGAATATTGGGATCACGTTTAGTAAATGGGCTCAACATAGAATTGGGGCTATTAAATTGGATCAACCTCTTTATTAAATTTTAATCCACTCTATTAATTTTATTTGCTCAGCCCTAATTTCTAGATTTTAATTTATTAATTTTACTTTATTTATTTTCAAATTTAGTGACAAGTTTTTTGATATGTAATATTATACACATCTCACGTTTAATAAAGTAACGTTTTTTTTTTACATGTAGTAATATGTTTTTTTTTTTTTTTAAATCTGTTGTCATATTATCTTTTTTTCTATTCATATAATAGTAGTTAATATTGTTTATACATGTAGTAGTTTAATTATGTTATTTTAGTAAAACATTTTTTCAAATGTAGTGACAAGTTTTTTGATATGTGGTATAATACATTTTTCATATAGTAATATTTTTTATGTAATGAAGTACTACTAACATTTTTTGTATATGCAGTAATATATTTCTGTTCATGTATTTTTTTAAATCTGTTGTCATATTATCATTTTTTATATTAATGTAGTAGTAGTTAATATTGTTTATACATGTAGTAATATTTTTTATTTTATGAAATAACATTTTTTGTACATGTAGTAATATGTTTCTATTCATGTTTTTTTTTTTTAATCGGTTTTAAGAGAAATATTTATGTGATTTAATATTTTAATCAAATAAATTTATTTATTTTAATTAATATACTGTATATATTTTATTATATTATTGAGACCCGCAAAATTAGTTTAAAATTTTAACGTTTGTTAATTAGGCTTAGAGTTTTGGGCTTTTGCCTAAATTAGTAAGATGCATGCATGCAATATTTCATGTAAGATCAACCCAACTTTTTAATGTTTAGAGAATGATCGATTTTTTCAACTATTCTTTTAAGAGTTGCGGTTTTCCTCTTTTATAGAGAGAGAGAGAAGCCAATTTATATATTAGAAAATATTGGAGATCTAGAAATATTTTATTTTCCAAAAATATTATATTATTTCCATATTTTTTTTCCATTATATTCTTTCCCTCAAAATAAACGCTTATCTTTTAATTACCTTAATTAATAGACTTTTATTGAACTACTTGATGGGCCTTTAGGAGAATTAAGATTTGACCTCTCAATGGGCCCAGAAATCGTTATTGATCCACAATATTTTTTCAGCCCATTAAGATTAATTCATTTCACTATAGAATTAATATCGCACTACTCATCCTTACCCATATTATGAAATATGGCTCCCGGTTATTATTTTCCGTGTTTAAGAATCAATGTGCATTAATTAATTTAAGCTACTGAATGCTTTAATTAATTAATATATTTTATTCCTCGGAGTAAGGACAACACAACATTATTATCATACCGAATCTAGTAAATTTATAATCATAATTACAACACGTATAAATAATAAAATGGGTAGATGAGTTGACCGACTTTGTTTTATGATTTGTTAAGAATACTTATTCGAGAAGTTTTTTTTTGTATTAAAAAAATGTACGTGTTGAATCATCTCATTCGATGCTCGAAAATTCTAGAAACAAGGGGATCATGAAATTTATTGATAATTTTTTTAAAAAAAATATATAATATTGTAATCCCTCCGTGCCTTTTATGAAGAAAAAAAATACATCAATATAATCTTATTTGGATTAAAAAATTAATCAAAAGCATACAAATAATAATATGAAGTAGATAGTATCTGTCATTTAAACACGAAATTATTCATATATTATTAAATAGCACATTAAAATCATTCCCTATCAATTAAATAGCATATTATATTTATCCCTAACAAGCAATAATGTGTTCCTATCAGAGTTGAAGTTACTCCACTCGCTCGAACGGAAACACTTTAATTATTCCACTTCGTCTGCTCGATCAATTATGATCAGTGGACTTGGTGTTGCTAGTTTCACCAATGGAAGTATCGAAAATGCTAGATCGTTTCTTGCGGCTAGAGCCAGGCTCCTTCTACATTAGACCTTGACGCCTAAAATAATTTTGGGCATGACTTGCGGCTTGCGCATAATTTCTCGTAAGGACACTGTAGCGAGAGATGCTCTTCCAATCTCCTTTTCCATATTTTTCAAGTCCAGCAAGAAATACCCTATGTTCTTCTTCGGTCCATGCTCTACTAGTGTTTTTTATCACCTTTTTCTCAGATTTCATTTCCGAGTATGACGGAAGTGGCACTAATCCTGCCTCGATCGCCTCTATGTCCGCCAACAAATCGACGTTGTTCTGTTCGATGTCCGCCGCCGATGTGGTTTCTGAAAACTTCCAAATAAACTTTGTCTATCCATAAAAGAAACGTCCACAATTAATTAATCATATGAGCACGTATATAATTAACCTTCACTTTCATAAAAGAATCAATCACTGCAAAATAACTGTCTATATTAGTATAGATATTTAAAAAATTATAATTTATATATTTTTTTTTTCTATAATTATATATATTTTCATTAATCAACAATTAACGGTTTATTATATATATATATATATATAATAATATCATTAGTTATATACTTTTAAGACAATTAATTTTTCAATTTTATATTAATTAATATATAATATAAAAAAATTATATGACTTAATCCTTAGGTTATTATAATTAGTAACATATTGATTTTTAGTTAATTTTTAAAAAAATATATTTTATTGTAATGCTTTCGATAATTATAAATAGTTTGTTAGTTAATGATGCATGGTCCTTCTATATTTTAATATAAATTTCATAAAACATTTTTTCACCTCCTCAAAATTTGATTGATTATTCCTTGAATATTTAAAATTTTAACATTTACAAATGTTTATTCTATAAGTATTCCTAATTTATTTATTGAAATTCTTATAAAAATATTTACATATCTATATATATACTTATAAAAAATTTAAAATTATAACACGTGTTTGTACTTTTGTTGTAAGTTGTTTATTTTCAATGTTATAATCAGTTTTATATAATGTATTTTTTTATGTGTAATTATATGTATTTTAGTGATTATATATTTTTATAATTGTGTAAATGTGTTAATTCAATAAAATTTTTTTGATAGTTTTTTTGTGAATTAATATTATATTTATTGGTTTAAATATTTTTTAAAATTATTAATTAAATAATAAAATGTTTATTAATCTATAGTAATTTAAAGTATGTTATAGGTTGTTTAGATTTATTTTAAAATAATTATTATATTAAGTTTATTTTAATGTGGATGTGATTTCACTATTTTTTTTCATTAATATTTTTGTTTGATAAGTTTATGTTATTACAGTGAATCTACCATGCGCAAGCTTCTAAGTTCAACTATAATAAATAAGAAACGATCAATTAGTGATATCCGTTAAAAAAGTTTATTTTTTAAAGTACATTTATTTAAATATATTTTTCTTATTAAATAATATTATTTGTATATATACTACCTTTATTTGAACTAATCACTCTTTCTTATAATTATCTTATATTAGAGAATGAAGCGCCAAATACTTAGAGAAGTGCTGACTCTACTTTAGAAAAAAAAAAGATGTTATGTTTTTTGTCAGAGTTTGGCGTCATCAAGTTTAGGCGATGTTTCAGTTCAACCTCTCACGAACACTTTCAATTGTATTTTTATTTATTTAATTAGTTCAATATAGTAGTATAAGTTTAGTTTATTATAGTATTTTTAAATGTCAAATTAATTTTTTTTTTATTATTATTATTTACAGTATTTGGTTCGAGATTTTTGATGTCAAGCAATTTATCTTCTGATAAAAGTTTTAATCGTCACGATAATTCAAGACAACGATCAATGTTAGATGAATCTTCATCTTTTGTAGTTGATTTGACTAGTGATGTTACTGATATTGTTGAATTACAAGCAAGAGATCCATTATTAAGAGAACTAATGAGTTTTAATGAGAAAAGTCCAGAGATTGTTGAAGTAGAACCTGATGATACATGTGATCATGGTAGTCACATAGAATGTAAGTTATAACAGTTTTATATATTAAAATATTAACATATATATATATTAATCATTTTATTTTGTAATATTATGTATATAGATGTATATATTTTTTAATATTAAGTAGTGCTCTATTGAACATGTTTTAATGCTTGCATTTTTTTTATTGCAAAGTTGTTGACTATTGAGATATTGGAGATTTTATTTATAGTTGTCAATATTGTGGTGCAATGTTTTGGTATGATGAAAGGTTAAAGCCCAGTCGAGTTTCAGAACGATCAAAATTCTCATTGTGTTGAACTCAAGGAAAAATACAGTTACCATATATGCTTCAACCTTCTTTAATTCTTTAAGAACTATGGGGTAATGCTGCAAAGAGCAAACATTACTTGGATAATGTTGGTGCTTTTAACAATATGTTCGCCTTTACTTATTTGGGTGGAAAGATTGATAGAAATTTTAATACCGAAGGCGCTCCATCGGTGTTCCGCTTACATGGATAAAATTATCATATAATTGGTGGTTTATTGCCATCAAATGGATCTCAACCAAAGTTTGCACAATTGTACATTTACAACACTAAAAATGAAATTTACAACAGAATAAAGGATGTTATGTATTTTTATTTTAATATTCAATTACATAGTTTTTTTCATTTTTTATATTAGTCTTATTTTTTTTTTAATAATAGGTCGGATTTGAACATCAATACATTGCATGATGAAATAGTAACATATCTTAAAAATATGTTGGATGGTTATAACGTACTTGCGAAGAAGTTTCGAGAGGCTAGGCATAGATTTCTTGAAGTAAATTCTAATGTGATTATGAGATTGATTGCTAAAAGGGGACATGATCCTAGAAGGTATAACTTACCTACTATGTCTGAGGTTGCAGCTGTGGTTGTTGGTGACATTGATCAAACTCTTGGTAGTCGTGATATTGTTTCAGAAACTTATGTTGGTTAACTTCAACGCATCACAAAGTTGAATCTGTCCTATCTTGGTTTACAATATCCATTTCTTTTCCCAAATGGTGAGGATGGATATAGAGAGGATATTCCATTTGCTACATCTGCACTGCATAGAGCTGGAACGCATAAGTTTGTTAGTTTTAGAGAGTACTTTTGTTGGTCCTTGGTAGAGTATGACACAAGTGTATGGGGGGGGGGGAATGCACTTGTGTATGCAAATTCTTTTTCTTTTCAAACAGATTGTCTTATCAGGAGGGTTGTCTCACAACAAGCCTGAGTGTGAACTTCAATAGATACTTGTCCTACTGATTACTATTGAGTGATCAGTTGGATAAATATCTAAGAGAGTTGCTAAGTGCGGAATGTGGTTGGCCTTTTTCTTAAATAAATACTCCAAGTTGATTTCTGAAAAACACAGTGATCAGGGACTTTGTCCAAAACAGTTTTTCTTAACTTACTGAGAATAGCTCTTTGAAATATGATTGAGTGCAAGTGCTAAAATGAATGCAGTAAGTAAATGGCACACAATTTATAGTGGTTCAGAGACTCAAGCTCCTACATCCACTTTCCCTGATTGAACAGGATAATTCCTTAACAATGGAATTAGCTTGTTTTATAGTGCCAATGTGCACTGATCAACAACACTCTCTTAGTGCTTTGATCCCTAGGATAATCTGAGTCCTAGTGCTCAATCTCTCTGAGTTAAGACTGTGTTTCACAATAACAGTCCTTAACTCCTCACTTCTACAACAAACACTCCTTCACTAAATGAGGTAAGGGTTTGAGGTTTGGTTCCAACTAGTAGAGATATCCTTTACAATAAGAACAGTGTAAAGGCTTAGGATATCTCAATGCTAAGCTTTGGATGTTTACAAAGATTGGCTTAGCTAATTGAAGTGGTCAGGAAACTTGGGATTCTGAAGAACAACTTTGGTTTCCTTTGATTGCTTGATGATAGTTTGATAGCAAGTAGTTGGATACTTGAATCCTTTGATCCCTTCTGTATTTATAGGCAAATTTGAACAACTAACCGTTGGAGGGATAGCAATTCAAACTTGTCTATTTGCAGCACCATTGAAACGGTTATGAAGCTTGGCATCCTTTTATCCACTGTGTAAAAGCTTCTTCAATGGTTGCTTGAATGAATGTGTTGACTTCTGAAAAATGCGGCTGAGATGACTTGTGTCAAATTCCAAATATGCACATTTCCCAAGGTTGATTTGTGGTAGACTCTACACTCAACCAACGGTCAGATGGGACAACTCCCCTGAACATTCCTGCTGCAAACTTAGAATGTTCCAACATTCATTCAATGCTTCAATCTTTAATGCTTCTAAGTCTTCAATGCTTAGTTCAGGCTTGATGGTAATAAATGCTTCAATAAATGTGTCTTCTGTGAGCCTAGCATTCAATGCTCTTGATCATTTGCACTTCAATTGATCTGATCATTTGCATTTATGAGCATTGCCTTATCACTCTTGATCTTTTCAGCCATGTTGTCCACTCAGTCAGCTTGTCCTGTAAACTCAGCAAGTTTGTCCTAAAGTACTTAACACTTATCAAGCTGCCTAACATTTCAGCTTTGGACAACTATCCTGAACTATAAATCTCACAACATTTCTGAGATTTTTAGACTTAAACATTTCTACTTACTCAAGTATCCTGAGACAACTAAACTGATCTCACTTGAGTGTATCTCAACTAATCTGAACATCATCATTCAGGGGTTTTGGTATTTGAATCAAAATCATTTTATTCCCAACAGTTTCCCCCTTTTTTGATGATGCCAAAACCTATTACAAAGGGAACTTGACTTATACTAGACTTTACCTTCAGGATGAGTGACCTGGTCATCTTTCCTGAAAGAAACTGTTAGCACAATAATAAATCAAGTAAATATGTCATGTCAGGTTAGTTAAGATAATGAGTTGTTATCTCTTGAAAGAAACATAGTGATCCTTTCATATAAGTCAAAGAGCATTACAGTGCAGAGAATTCAAAAGGACTCACTAAGCTGATACAAATAAAACAAGATATCAACAGGAACAGAAATCATAGAAAGATAGGGAAGGAGTGAACTTATGCTTCAGAGAGTTCCATCATCCTGAGGGGCAATCCCATACTGAGCCCAGACCCTCTTCTTCAACTCCCAAATATCCTTGTTGGATCCTTTAGGGCCAGGCTTCATCTTCTCCATCCTCATGATTGAGATGAACTCCTTTAGAATCTTTCCTTCATCAATTAAGTTCCCATTGAACTTTGGAGGCATGTACAGAATTGTTGGTCCCAAAGTTGAGTTAAGATTGAGTAAGCTAAGAAAAAGTCTAGAGGGGAGGGGTGAATAGACTTTTCAAATTCTATCAAAATATCAGAGTTTTTAGTGCGGAAATGTGTTCTGTACAGTACTGTTCTTAAAATCAGCTCAGTACTAAACAATTAGCTTTTATACTCAACTTTTCTTTAAATCTTTTCTTTAGAAAACTTACTGTTCTTATTCAACAAATATATCAACAGTTAATCAAAACATAAAGCAGTAAAGAACACAAGATTTTTATAGTGGTTCGACAACTGTCTACATCCACTCTCACAACTCCAGTTGCGATGTTTTATTACTCTTCTTCACTTGAGTACTTGTAGCTTAGAGTCCCAAGATTAAGACTTTGATCTTGTCGATTACACTACCAGGTATATCTTCGATCTACTAGTAATTTCACAAGTAACTAGCACACTTGTTTACACAATACAAACTTAAAACGAAAAGTAAAACTTCTCTTTGTAATAGCCTGTGATTCTTCAAATCAGATCTGTGGCTTCTCTTCAGTTCTACGATCTTCAACTCTGTGAGTGCTTGTATACTTGAATACTTCTTGATTTGCTCTTGAATAGTAATTGTATCAGTAGTGTCAGTAGTCTTTTCAAGTAGAAGATCACACGGTATTTATAAGATCTAGTATAACAGTTAGCAGTTTGTGAACTAACTCTCAACTAACTCATAACCGTTTCTTGTTGTAACTTCCTTCTTTGTAACCAACTTAAAACTTATCTTTCCAACTCAGCATACCTTCATATAAATCTTCAGTTACGTTTCAAATAAGTCATCCAAACTTATTCTTCAAACAAACCAACTCAGCACAGTAAACTACTCTTCTTAGTTTTACTGCTCTTGGTCAGTCAGCACAGTTCTTCCAAACTGTTCAGCTTCCTTCAAAAACTTCACTTGATTTCTTCATCTTCTAAAGTAGTCTTCTTAGTCATCTTTAGTCTCCTGACTTCAATCTAATCTACTGTTCTAACTATTACAATGCTGAAATACAATAGAATACAACTTTACAAATATAAAACCTATCTATACATCAACTGAACTACATACAGATGAGTATAACTAAGTCTTATACTATAAGCTGTCTATACAATACTTCATCAGCTTAGTTCTTAAACAGTTCATATATCAGATTAGTAACAGACTAAGATCAGTAAACTTAATCAACATAACACAATAAGATCAGTAAACTTATATCATATAACTCACATAAAACAACATATAATCACATATATCATTAACTCTAAAGTTACTTTTGGCCATCAAAACATATAATCATCAATTAGAACATTGTTTATAGGATTCATATCCCAACAATTTCCCCCTTTTTGATGAAGCCAAAACTACTTAACCATTCTAAGATCAGTAGTTAAGATATATAGTTAATCATATCAGTTCATCAATTCAAAACATCAGATTAAGATTCATATTCAAAATAAGATCAAATATATCACATATTACAACTAATTCACATAATCACAGAAATACAAAATAAAGAAATAAAGATAAGGATAAGAAATGTTATCTTCTTCAGCATAGTCCTTCGTCTTCAGTCTCTATCAGGAATTCTGAATGCCAAGTACAATCTGTTCTTGATATCCATCATGTGCTTATGATCAGTTATTCCTTCATCCTTAATAATCTGTGAAATTATGTTTCTGGTCTCTGAGTAATCTAGTTCACCATTTTCAAGTCTTGGAGGTTCCCAAACTGGTTCTTCAGGACATAATATCTGAATACCTGCACCAGCAGCTAACAACAAAATATGTTCCCAAAAATCTCTTGAGATATTCATCATGAATGCATCAAAGTCAGAATATTCATCTTCCTTGCTTGAATGGTTACCAAATTTCTTCACAATAAAATTTGCAATCTGCCATTTCTTTTTCAAGTTATTCCAGAACTCCATATCTTCTGGATCCACAACAAATTCCATGAATTGTTCATCCAGAACAGTTCCAACAGATTTAGACTTCATTTTCTTTTTCAATGCAGCAACTCTATTATCAAACTTTTTCCTTGTAGCTTCTGCATCTTTCATCTTTTGTTTTCTAATCTGTTCAGCAGATCTTTTCTCAGTAGCTTCAATTTTCTTCTTAGAAAGCATCTGATTATGCTTTTCAACTGATTCAGCTATCAGCACATCACTTGGTCTATTTTCAGTATCAACATGTTTCAGCTTGCTTTTAGACCTGGTAATTCTACCAATCTGTTCAGTCTCTTCTTCATCATCAATAATGAATTTTCTTTTTCTTTTTCCAGAAGAAGATTCAGCAACATGTTTCTGAGTAGCAGTTTCTTGAGTAACAAAATCAGGATTTTGTAACTTTAACTTCAGACTGATGATTTCTTCTTTCAAATCATCAATGCTGGCTTTCAACTCATCTTGACTCACAACCAATTGAGCTTGTTGTGATTAAGTTTGTTCCATCACTTTCATCACTTTTACTTCCCCCTTTTTGGCTTCATCTTGCCAATCCTTCAAGGGTGTTAAAAGTATCTCTACTTTCTTTTGCAGCTCAGTAGAAAGTGACTTTTCTTGTAATCTATGCAGATCATAGATTTTATTCATAGTGAATTCCATTATCTTGTCATAAGAACTAGCAGCAGTCAAACTTTCTAATTTCTCAGTAGCTTGCTGAAATCGTTTCAAATTCTCATCCAGCTTGCTTTGTAACTCTTCATTATGCTTTCTCAACACTTCAAAGCTAGAGTTGTCTTGAGCTGTCTCAGAAGGAACTGTTCTTACTGTCTCTTGAACATCATCAAGCACAGTATTCTTATCAATATCAATTGGTGTGCTCTCCAACTCATTAGCACCCAAAGATTGTTCCTCTAAGACCTCAGTGTCTTCAGCCACAACTGTGTTTTCAAACATCTCAGTTGCATTAGTATCAGCCTCATAATCAGCTTCCATATCAGCTTCATAATCAGCTTCAACATCAGAAAGTTTAACTTCAGCATCATCAGCATCCATGTTGACATCAGTATCAACATCTACATCAGCAGACTTAACCATGGAATATTTGCAACCCGTTATTCTTTCAATCAACTGAATAACAGATTCCAAGGTTGATAACTCATTATAAGAATTAACACCTGCAGCCTCTTTCTGTTCTTGTTCCCAATCATGAAACACAGAAAGACCACCCATACCTTCAGCAACAACCATCAGCTGATCTAGACATATACTTCTAAGATATACCCAAGTACCTATCCTTAGAAGTTGCTCAAAGGGTCTAGAGCTGTCATCTAATCCATGAAAACTTTTGAGAAGAGCATTTCTCAACTTAAATCGGATCCTCTCTTCCTTGTCACAAACAGGATAGTCCATCAAGAATACTGATTCTGGCTGTATGAATTCAGTTTCGGCAGAAGAGGTAATTTCAATTGGTTCAGACGAAGGTATATGTTCATGCTCAGTAGAGTGATCATGAACTGGTTCGGTTTCAAATTCAGGAGATAAATGAGGAGTGGGATTTTGATGAGAACTTGATTTGGGAGTGGAATGAAAAGAAGTGTTCTGAGGGGTTGAGTGAGGAGTGTTCTGTCGGATAGGAGAGTAGTGAACTGACTCCTCAGAACAGGAAGGCTCAGTTTCAAGGGGTTGGGCTTGAATAGAATGAGAGGTTGAGGGAGAAAGGGTAGTGTTCTCGAGGACTCTTCTGGGTCTAAGAACACTAGAAACTTTAGTTCTCTTGTGTGAAATGATAAGGTTTGAAGAACTTACCTCTTCCACAGAAGACTCCTTCACAACGGCCACAGACTCTTCTGACTTTTCAGAAACGGCCCTAGCTGATCGACCTCTTCGTAATCCAGATCGGTGAGGATCATGCCTAGCCTTCGTTCTCAACTCCGGCTCATCGTTGTCAGAACGAAACATAGAACCTCCAGATTCTTGTGGTTGATTCCTCTGGCTTTGTTCAAACAAAGTAGACTCCTTCTTGAACAAGAATTTACCCTGATGAAATCTTTTTGGAAGGCTCCAATCCAACTTCCTTTCAGCAATTTGAGGCAATAGTATGCTCAACTTACTTCAAAATCTAACAAGGATTTTATGGAAAATTCTCTAGTGACTTCATCAAAAACCACTTGCTCTCTTTCAGCCAATAATCTGCCAAGAAGAAAACCTTGCCAATCACCATTGACACGATCAGTGATTGCAGCCATAATGCGAATCTTGAGATTGGTGAGAGCGTCTTGACTGAAATGTTGCCCTAACAAGCATTTTCCAGCAATATCCATCAATAATTGCAAACCTTCTGGAAGAATGTCCTTCTTCAAATTTGATAACGTCGCTGGGTCAACATTCAACCACCTGCCCACGCGAACCTTCTCTTACCCTGCCATATAGCTCAGAATGTCTATTGGCCCGTCTGGTAGATTGAACGCGATTCCAAGGGTTTCTCTGGAAATGACAACCCTGTGGCCAGAAATGATCGAACGAATGCTGTTTGAGTCACCCTGTACCTGAAGAAAGAATTCCATCGCCTCAGGTTCATAAACCTTTTCAGGATATGATTCTAGGTATTTCTGTAGCCCACATTCTTCACACATGGTGAGAATGGCTTGATTCTCAGCTTTCTGACGTCCGGTGAAGTAAACGGAGTTTTCGACGAAGATTCCTTTCTCTCGCATCCATCTGGTAGAATCAAAAGTTCCTGCGACTTCATTTTCTTCGTTAAGAATATCGATAATCGCCATAGGAAAGAAATAGAGAAGTGTAGTTGCAAGAGTAGGAAGAATCGAAAATGCTTGAGCTTAGAGAATTTAGCAGAAAGATTTAGAGTAATGGAGAAGAAGAAGTTAATGTGATCGTGTAAATCAAAAATCAAGGCAAATCTAGGGCTTGGATTGATTTTGATTTCCACGTTGTGTGGTTTGGATTGAGTTGTAAATTGGGAGAAACGTTCCAGATTCATAACAGCTCAATTCCAATTTGGAGCCAACTTGTGTTGATAAATACACCTTTTAAATTAGGTTAAAAATAGAGGAGTGTATTAATCTTCTTTATATGTAATCTAACTTTGAACAGTCCTTGACTTAGAAGAATTCTAAGACAGGATACTGTTCTGATGTATATCAGCACAGTTGTTTTCCATACACACTATACTTCAATTTCTTATTACTATATGGAATTTTACTTATCTGGGTTCAGCTGAGTACTCTTTTGAAGATCAGCTCAGTAGTTGGGTCAGCTCAGTAGTCATCAGATCAGTTCCCCAACTCTTCTGATTTTCACCTTTTTGATACCAGCACAGTACTTTCTCAGATCAGTACTGAAAATATTATGTAGACAAATTTTCCTGTAATCAAATAAGCTCTGTAGACAGTTTAATCAGTAATCAGATCAGCTCTGTAGATTGAATGATATTGTAGTCAGAATAGTTCTGTAGACAAATTATCTTTGTAATCAGAATAGTCTGTAGACAACTCAATACAATAATCAGAACATATCTGTAGACAGATTTATACTGTAATCAGATCAGATTTGTAGACAGATCAAATCTGCAATCAGATCAGTTCCCCCTCCAGTGGAGAACTCCTCTTCTGTGCCTGTTTCACCTTGGTAGAAGTGTCAGTTCATGCATAGATGGTGAAATACAGTACAGAATAGTAAAGAATAATTAAAATAGGTCTATATAAAAGGCTTGTTCTAAGGTGTCTTGTGTTCTGAGTCAACATACATGATTTTTCAGAAATCATAGATTCCCCCTTAAATGTATATTTTCAATTCCCTCAGCTTTACCAGCTTCCTCATCGGGATTTAGGCACCTTAGTAACCTTTTTACCTGATTGTGATGAATGTAGAGGTCTTGACATGGTCTGTTCTTCAGAATTACCCTTCTAGGTGAACTGATCTTGATGTCAGCTCAGTACCTGAAATGTTAGTATACAGCTCTACATACAAGCAGGATCCATATCTATCAATCCTAAGCTTATGCATAGCTCTCCAAATCTAGTTTCAGCCAAAGGTTTTGTGAAAATGTCAGCTCTCTGAATATCAGTATGTATCTTTTCCATTCTAATGTTTTTCTTTTCAACATGATCCCTAATAAAATAATGCCTAACATCTACATGCTTGCATCTAGTATGTAAAACGGGATTTTGAGTGATGGCAATTGCACTATTGCTGTCACAGAATATAGGTACATTGGATTCCACAATGTTGTAGTCTCTAAGTTGTTGCATTAGCCAAAGAAGCTGACTACAACAACTTCCTGCAGCCATATATTCTGCCTCAGTGGTAGATGTTGCCACACTTGTTTGTTTCTTTGAAAACCATGATATGAGCTTAGAACCTAAAAATTGGCATGAACCAGAAGTTGATTTTCTATCTATCCTGCAACCACCAAAGTCAGAATCTGAATAACCACTTAAGGATAGATCATCATCTGCAGAATACCACAAACCTCGATTAATGGTACCCTTTAGATATTTCAATATCCTTTTAGCAGTCTCCACATGACTTTCTTTGGGGTTGGCCTGAAATCTAGCACATACACCTACTGCAAATGCAATGTCTGGCCTACTAGCAGTTAAGTAGAGTAGAGAACCAATTAGAGCTCTGTAATAGGATTGGTCAGCAGACTTACCTTGATTATCAGGATCCATTCTGTATGTTGGCAGCATTGGTACTCCAACTGTTTTACAGGTCTTGATACCAAATTTATCTAACAAATTTCTTGTATATTTTGCTTGATTGATAAAGATACCATCAGATGATTGTTTTACTTGAAGTCCAAGAAAATAAGTCATTTCTCCCATCATTGACATTTCAAACTTGCTTTGCATGAGCTTTGAAAAGCTTTCACTCATGCTTTTGTTAGGAGATCCAAATATTATATCATCAACATAAATTTGGACTAATAAAATGTCTGTACCTTCTTGTCTTCTGAACATAGTTCGATCCACTTTGCCCTTAGTAAATCCATTTTCAACTAAGAATAGTGTAAGAGTGTCATACCAGGCTCTTGGAGCTTGTTTCAGATCATATAGTGCTTTCTTCAACCTGTATACTTGATTACCATTTGCCTCAAATCCAGGAGGTTGTTCTACATACACTTCTTCAACAAGTATACCATTTAAAAATGCACTTTTCACATCCATTTGATACACAGTGAATTTCATATAAGCAGCATAAGCAAGAAACAATCTTATAGCTTCTAATCTAGCTACAGGGGCAAATGTTTCATCATAGTCAATACCCTCAGCTTGAGAGTAGCCCTGAGCCACTAATCTGGCTTTGTTTCTCACAACAAGATCATTCTCATCTTTCTTATTTTTGAAAATCCACTTTGTACCTACCACATTGTGATCAGTAGGTCTCTCTACGAGTTCCCATACATCATTTCGAGTAAACTGATTTAATTCTTCTTGCATAGCAATAATCCAGTTACTGTCAGATAAAGCTTCTTTCACATTAGCAGGCTCAATAGAAGATAAGAAGCAACACCAACAAAATAGAGAATTACTTGGTTCAGGTTTAGAATCAAACAGTTGTCTTCTGGTCTTAACACCTTTATTGGATTCACCAATAATCAGATCAGTAGAATGAGCAGATTTCCATGTTTTTCTAGTCTTAACAGGAATACTTTCATCATCCACATCATGTATAACAGAATCATCAATATCAATATCATCATTTTCAGCAGGTTTATTCACAGGAGAACAGTCAACCAATTCAGGCATATCAATTGGTCTAGAAGACTTACCATTGTCTTTTACCTTTTCTACATTATCATCTTTGTTTAGAACATTCAGAAATGGATTGTAGGCTTGTACAGATTCATAGACTTCAGTCTCTTCAGTGTCTTTATCAGTTTGAATGGTCAGATCATCAATTTTCTTACTGATCTATTGATCAGCAGAGTCCTGTACAACTTCATCAAAGACAACATGGGGTGTTTCTTCTATACATAGAGTAGAGTAATTAAATACTCTAAATGCCTTGCTTGTAGAAGAATATCCTAAGAATATTCCTTGATCAGCTTTGGCATCAAAAGCATTTAATTTGCTCTTTCCATTGTTATGAATAAAGCACTTACATCCAAAGATATGAAAATATGAAATTCTTGGTTTCTTCCTTTCCATACCTCATAAGGAGTTTTACCATGTACCTTATTGAATGCACATCTGTTCTGAGTGTGACAGGCAGTGTTGATTGCCTCCGCCCAGAACTTCTGTGGTGTGTTGTACTCAGCAAGCATTGTTCTGCATGCTTCTTTTAGTGTTCTGTTTCTTCTCTCAGCTACACCATTTTGTTGGGGTGTCCTAGCTGCACTTGTCAAATGCTGAATTCCAGACTTAGAACAAAATTCTTTAATATTGCAGTTTATAAATTCAGTCCCCTTGTCACTCCTGATCTTGACAATGGGCTGACCTTTTTCTACTTGCAACCTCTTTAACAAATCTGGTAGTTGGGTTTGTGTATCACTCTTTTTGTGTAAGAAGATTGTCCAAGTGAACTTTGAATAATCATCTACCACAACCAAAGTGTACCTTCTACCATTCAGTGTAGGGGGTTTTATTGGACCATGTAAATCCATGTGCAAGAGTTCTAAGACTCTACAAGTAGAAAGAGTGGGAATTGACTTAAAGGAAACCTTTACCTGTTTACCTTTTTGGCATGCATCACACACTTGTGATTTGAAATAGATTTCATTAGGGATACCTTCAACAAGGTAGTTTCTTGCAATCTTGTTAATAATCTTAAAGTTCAGATGGCATAAGCGTCTGTGCCATAGCCAACTGATTTCTTTAGGACTTTTAGAAAGAAGGCAAGCATCCCTAGGACAACTATTCCAATTTACAATGTAGACACTGCCCTGTCTAACTCCAACTAGTAGAATTGTATGTGTTCTTTTATCCCAGATTTCACATTTGGTGCTTTTGAAGTAAACTTTGTAACCCCTGTCACAAAATTGAGAGACAGATAACAAATTATATTCCAGACCTTCAACATAAGAGACATCCTGAATCTCTACATCTCCATTCTTGATGTATCCAAATCCTTTTGTGATTGCCATGGAACTATCTCCAAAGATCACCTTTGGTCCTTCCTTCTCATGATAGTCAGAAAGGAGAGTCTTGGTACCATTCATGTGGTGAGAACACCCACTATCTATGTACCAAGTTTCTCCAACTGAGCCACCTTTCTTGTAAAGATCCAGTCAACCCTGCAAGTAGTGATCTTAATAATTTAGGTACCCTTTCTTTATTGGGGTCCTTGGGGGTTAGTAGTAAGAGGTATCCAAATAAACATTGAAGTTTTGAATAATTGAGACCTCTTAAGTTTTCTACCATGCTTATCACAGAACAGTACTTTATTGACCTTATCCAAATTATCAGCAGACTTAGGATCTATTTTTCTGAGATAGTCTTTCCTTGGTTCTATCCCTTTTTCAGGAAGATCAGTATGTCTGTAATAGTTTGCATATGGCCTAAAAGCCTGTGGACCATACGGCTTATAGATGCGTTTTGGTCTTTCCTCTCCAATGATATCATAAGATAAAGGTGGAGGATAAAGAACAGGTTTGTTATGATAATGAGGCACAAATTTCCTAGGTTTAGTTGAGTACAGCTGAGACTGCCTTATGAAAGGAGGTCTAGGCTGTTTCCAACTTGCCTGAGTTTGTCTTGACCTACTGTTCTGAGTCTGCCTCTTCTGATTCCAGGACTTTTCAGCTCTGGTCAGAGGAGTAGAACTCTTCTGGTACGGTCTTGACTGTACTAGTCTAGATCCATTCTTCTGTTTACCATTCTTGGCATTAGGAGGAATGTATTTAGATTGTACTTTGGAGTTTGGTTCATTATCATAAGTCATAGGTTCTTTTCCTTTATCTAATTGCAAAGAACTTGAACTAGCTCCAGTAGTGTTCTTAATACCTGAAGTAGAGGGACTAGGCAGATCAGTACCTATTCCACTCTTATCATAAGGAGCTCTGTATCTGTCTGATAATGTTTGATTAATCTTAGAAGAGTTAATCATATCAGATAGCTTCAGATCCAAGCTCAGTACTTCAGATTCTAAGAATCTATTGCGCTCTTCAAGTTTTTCACATTTAATCTTTAAATCATTGAACTCATTTGTCTCTTTAGCTTGTGTATGAAGCATACCCTGATACAACTTGTCCATAGATGCATATTTATCTTTGAGTTGGGACAACTCTTCTGATAGTCGTGCATTTAGAATAGTTATATTAGGATCCACTTTCATTTGAGCTTCTCTAAGACTCATGATTTCTTGTCTTAAAGATATGTTCTCATCACTGATTTCTATGAATGCTTTGTTAGCTGGTAGGAGGTCTTCTTCATTCATTCCATTGGAATGGTGAAGACTACTCCCTACACTACTATCAGCAGTGTCACATAAATAAGAATCAGAGTCTGATTCATCACAAGATTGAAAAGATGTGACAGATGATACCTCTTGATCTATTTTTGCCATCATGACTAGTCCATCATCTGCAATGAAGACTTCTTTCTCACTGTTGGAAGGGTAATCAGAAGAGGAGGATGGTAACTCATCTGAATCCGTATCAGATTCATTGTTAGCCACCATTGCCCTCTTACCCTTTGCATATTTGCGATCTCTCCTTGCTTTCCTTTCTCTTCTGTCTTCAGCACTTAGATCAGGACATTCATGGATGTAATGACCTGGCTTTTCACAGTTATAACACAGAGGTTCATTAGAAGTACGTTTAGAAGGAGAATGATATCGGTTCCTGTCCTTTCTATCAGTAGAGTTCCTATCCTTCCTATCAGCAGAGTTCCTATCTCTTCTTTTCTCATTAGAGATCTCATCTCTCCTTTCAGAAGATTTGTGATCCCTTCTGGTCCTAGAAGAGTCCCTGTTGTTAGAGCCCTGAGTGTCCTTATAGTATCTTTTGTATCTACCATACCTCTTGTTAAGCTTGTCAAACCTCTTAATCATTAAATTCAACTGATCCTTAAGATCAAGATCAGTACTCTCTAGTTCATCTTTTATGCTTGAGGACTTAGACATAGATGATCTAGGCTTCTTAGAGGTAGACGCCTTAAGTGCAATGCTCTTGGAGATTTCCTTAACCCTATCACCACTAACTATTGGATCTTCTTCATCCAATTCAAACTCATGTGCCTGAAGGGTTTGGAAGGTAGTTTCGGCAGACCAGTTATCTATATCCTGAGTGTTTTTAATGATCAGTGTGACCATTTTCCACCGTTCATCTAAGGCTTTAAGGATACGTAAATTGATCTCCCTATTGGTATAAGTCTTGCCTAAAACATCCAGATCATTCATAATCTTGGTAAAACGAGTATCGAGCTGGTCTATTGTTTCACCAGGCTTAATTTTAAATGATTCGAACCTCTGGACAGCAGTGGATAGTTTGCATTCCTTTATAAGAGAAGTTCCCTCACAAATGATAGCTAACTTGTCCCACATCTCTTTGGCTGATTTACATTTAACCACTTTCCCAAGATACTCATTGGGAAGGGTGTGCAAAATGTAATTCTTGGCCAAGCTGTCCAGATTGTTCTGCCTCATTTCCTCAGTAGTTAAATCTAACCTGGGCTTTGGCACAAGAACACCAATGGCTTTTGAAGGCTCCAGAGTCGCAGTGTTGGGTATCATGGTAGTAATAGGCCCTTCTTTGATCACAGACATCATTAGATCATGGGTTGAACTAAAGATGGCCTCCATCCTCAGTTTCCAGTAATCGTAATCTGCAACCTTGAACTTTGGAAGTTTATTGATGTTAGTTTCTTCCATGATAGAGTAAACAGTTAAGATCAGTAGTATGACAGATAGGTCAAGAAAGACAAGTAAGATCAAGAAACAAGTATCAGTAATGAGAGACAATTAGACTTTCCCCAAAGTCTACAAGGTTATCAAGAAACAACAGTCCAAAGAACTACTGCTCTGATACCACTTGTTGGTCCCAAAGTTGAGTTAAGATTGAGTAAGCTAAGAAAAAGTCTAGAGGGGAGGGGTGAATAGACTTTTCAAATTCTATCAAAATATCAGAGTTTTTAGTGCGGAAATGTGTTCTGTACAGTACTGTTCTTAAAATCAGCTCAGTACTAAACAGTTAGCTTTTATACTCAACTTTTCTTTAAATCTTTTCTTTAGAAAACTTACTGTTCTTATTCAACAAATATATCAACAGTTAATCAAAACATAAAGCAGTAAAGAACACAAGATTTTTATAGTGGTTCGACAACTGTCTACATCCACTCTCACAACTCCAGTTGCGATGTTTTATTACTCTTCTTCACTTGAGTACTTGTAGCTTAGAGTCCCAAGATTAAGACTTTGATCTTGTCGATTACACCACCAGGTATATCTTCGATCTACTAGTAATTTCACAAGTAACTAGCACACTTGTTTACACAATACAAACTTAAAACGAAAAGTAAAACTTCTCTTTGTAATAGCCTGTGATTCTTCAAATCAGATCTGTGGCTTCTCTTCAGTTCTTCGATCTTCAACTCTGTGAGTGCTTGAATACTTGAATACTTCTTGATTTGCTCTTGAATAGTAATTGTATCAGTAGTGTCAGTAGTCTTTTCAAGTAGAAGATCACACGGTATTTATAAGATCTAGTATAACAGTTAGCAGTTTGTGAACTAACTCTCAACTAACTCATAACCGTTTCTTGTTGTAACTTCCTTCTTTGTAACCAACTTAAAACTTATCTTTCCAAGTCAGCATATCTTCATATAAATCTTCAGTTACGTTTCAAATAAGTCATCCAAACTTATTCTTCAAACAAACCAACTCAGCACAGTAAACTACTCTTCTTAGTTTTACTGCTCTTGGTCAGTCAGCACAGTTCTTCCAAACTGTTCAGCTTCCTTCAAAAACTTCACTTGATTTCTTCATCTTCTGAAGTAGTCTTCTTAGTCATGTTTAGTCTTCTGACTTCAATTTAATCTACTGTTCTAACTATTACAATGCTGAAATACAATAGAATACAACTTTACAAATATAAAACCTATCTATACATCAACTGAACTACATACAGATGAGTATAACTAAGTCCTATACTATAAGCTGTCTATACAATACTTCATCAGCTTAGTTCTTAAACAGTTCATATATCAGATTAGTAACAGACTAAGATCAGTAAACTTAATCAACATAACACAATAAGATCAGTAAACTTATATCATATAACTCACATAAAACAACATATAATCACATATATCATTAACTCTAAAGTTACTTTTGGCCATCAAAACATATAATCATCAATTAGAACATTGTTTATAGGATTCATATCCCAACAAGAATGGGACCAGGGGCCTTGAACTCAATTCTGGCCATCTCAGATGCTGCAAACAGCTTCTGGTACAGATCCCTGTGGTTTTCAAACATGAACTGCACAAAGACCTCATCAACACTCTCTTCAAGCCATTTCCCTATGACATAAAAGTCATACACAAAGCTTCTCTTGGCCTCCTCCCATGCATCATTCAGTGAGATTGGCACCCACTTATCATGGTGAGGGTACTGAGTGTCCCATCTCTGCAGCATCTGAGGCTTGAGTCTCTTATAAGATGCCCTTCTCCTTGGTGCTCTGAAGTTTGCCCTTCTCTCATCCCTTGCTTTGTTGGCCTCAACCAACTGATCCATTCTTTCCTTAGATCTTTGAAGAGCTAGCTTCTCCTGAGTTACAGGATCCTTTCCAAATCCTTCTTCAAACAACTTTGAAGGATCATCAGCAAGCTTGGGCACTCTAACTTCAGGCTCTTTGTCCTGTTCTTCTTCTTCATCATCTTCTTCTTGGATTTCAGGCAACTTGGCTGTTTTCTTCAATCTCTAAGACAGCCTCAGTGGAGTTGACTCTTCAGATTGGAATTCAGATGGAAGGGTCAGGCTGGTTGGGAATTCATTGAAGGTTTGTTCCTTCCTTTTTCTCTCAGAGGCCCTGGTCACCTTCCCCCTTACTTCAACAACCTTCTCCTTGGGGTCAAGGCCTGCAGACTCACCACCAGGTCTCTGTTGTCTTCTTGCCTGACTTTCCATCACTGAAACCATGGACTCTTTAACTGCAATCTGGATTTGCTCTTCTTCAGTCAAATTTTCAATATTCATTGGGCCTTTGCCTTTCCCAATGTCTTCTTCTTCCTCCTCCTCAACTTCAGGGGCCTTCTCCTTTCCTTTGGATTCACCAATCCTCAAGGTTCCCTTTGCCCTAACTCTCTCTCTTTCCCCCTTTTTGGCATTATCAAAACATTGGGGCTTCAATTCACTCATAGTGACAGAGAGATGTGAGTGAGCATGAGTGAGGGACTTCAATTCTTGCAGCGAATACACATTCTCATCATGAATGTTCTGCATTTTGTCATCAGCCATACTCAGAAAAGTGTGGACAGGCTTCATTTTCTAAGCAACAATGGCATCAAGAGTGGCTTTCAATGATTGATCAAGTTTGGCTTGGAGTTGGTCAGTGAGGTTGGACACAACTTGATCAGACACCTTGGCCATTAGTTCAACTGTGAACTTTTCAGCAGCCTCTTTCACCATAGCAGCCTTCAGCTCCTCAGCCTTCCTTCTCTGAGCTACTGTCATTTGCCTCAATGCATCTTTGATTGTCCTTCTCAATGCTCTCACATTGTGCTTGTAAAGATCTTTGAGGCCTTGCTGCTCTTTCTTTACTGTCTTAGTGAACTTTGCCATTGCATCTTTTGCCTTGGTGACCTCTGTTGAAACTGTTTGCAGGCCAGTTTCAACACCACAAATCCTGGCATCCAAAGTTGGCAAAATCACTCCTTCTGATCCTGTAAGCCTCATCTCCACAGAGGGTAGAGTCTTGCCTTGTCCATCCAGGGTATCCACAGTTGCAGCATGTGCCTTCCCAACTTCTTAGACTAATGTGTCCAACTTCTCTGATTGCTCCTCAATGGAGGTTGCAGTCTTTGTTGCAATCTGCAAGCCAGCTTCAGTTGCATTAGCCTGCTCAAAGTATATCCTGTTCAGGGTGGACACATTTGCTGAAATTGCTTCAAGATCAGTATCAGCATCAATTGGAATGTCAGTGAGGGAAGCATCTGCAAAAATTTGTTCAATAGTAACAGCCACTGAATCTGCAAAACTCAAAGGGTTAGTTAAAACACCCTCATCACCCTCATTCTTTTCTTCTCCCAATAGGTCTGATACATCAGCACCTATGCTCTTATTTTCAACTTTATTCTTTTCTTCATTCACATAAGATGGACTCACATTCACTGGAGAATCAGGCCTCCTTTCACCAAGGGATTCATCAAGTTCAGATTTGACTTGAAGA
Organism: Galeopsis tetrahit; assembly: GCA_963675135.1. Classification (NCBI taxonomy): domain Eukaryota; kingdom Viridiplantae; phylum Streptophyta; class Magnoliopsida; order Lamiales; family Lamiaceae; genus Galeopsis; species Galeopsis tetrahit. The sequence continues at coordinate 12,630,302 of OY776129.1, read as the reverse complement.
ATAGCCTGACTCTCATATTGGGCTGCACCCAATATTTCTACTTCATCTCCCTCTATTTGTGGTGCACTCAAACTGCCAGTAATCACACAATCCTCATCATCTCCCTCTGATTTTTTCACACTATCAGCCTTTTCAACTCCTTCCATTCCTAATCCTGACACCTCCATATCCTCAACAGGATCCACAGAGGGCAGTTGTTGGGAGATCACAGTGCTTGGGCATCCCAAGGCCACTGAGTAATCCTGAATGACTAAAGGCTGGTCAATGTCCAACTTTCCTGACATTGATGAGGCTTTAGTCAAACCAGCTTCTCCCATGGAAGTCTCAACATTGTCAAGCTGTGCCTCAGGCTCAGAAGAACCATCCTTGGCCAATGCATCTTGGACTGAGTCACCACCCTTGGTCAACTCCTCTGATTGATCAGAGTCCTTAACAGAATGATAGGTCAAGTAATGTACCTGAGCAGAATTGAGGCCAAGAGGATTGGGATTGGTGTTGTCATCATCATCATCATCGTCATCAGAGGTGCTATCAGGATGCTTGATTCCTTGTGCAATTCTTTCTCTCTCAGCCAGCACCTTTTCATGGACTATTGTGCAAAACAAGGCTTCAGTGGCCAACACACTGGACTTTTTAACATTTGCAAAATGTAAAAGCCTGTTCTCTTCAACCTGCCACCAACTTGCACCCTTATCCTTGATAGCTTGAGCTATCTCCACCATTGTTCTATCCTTGATCTCAACAAGTGCCCTGAGATCATAGAACTGTTGTTGCAGCCTAGGATAAGCCTTCAATCCTGGGTACAATTCATCCACATTAGCTTTGGCAATCTGCCTCAGCATCCCCTCATATGTGTACTCTTCCTCACTTCCATCTCCATCAGAAGAGTTGGCTTGGGATTCAGGGGGGTTAGATTGGGATTCAGGTAAGTTGGGCTGGGGCTCAGAAGGGTTGGGTTCAGAGGAACTCAAAACAATTTGGGACTCATGTGCTTTAGAGAGCAATGTTCCTGAGGAGGTAATTGGAATGGCTGGAATGGGTGGATAAACAACTTGATCACCTTCTTGAAGAACAGTTTCAAGAAGTTTGGTATAGGAGAGAAGTTTGGGATCAAGTGGGGAGAAAGGCCTATCTTCTATTTCAACCAAATCAGCCAGGACATCAATACCTGTCCTATCAGGAGCACCTTCAGGAGAATAAACTTTCTTGGCCACAATTGGGGCATCTTCAGGAGTCTTGCACTCCTCCTCTTCATGCCTTGGTGATATTCTTTGAGATTGAATATCAGGAGAGTTGGCTTCAGGGCTGTTGGGCTTTGATTTTGACTTGGAGTTAGACCTACTTACTTGTCTAATCTCCTTGAAGAATTCCTTCTTCTTCTTCTCCTCTTCCATCAACCTCTGCTTTTCAGAAGTTTTAATGATCCTTCTCCTTCTTTCTGACCTTGTTGGCTTATCAAGGTCCCTGAACTCAGTCACAGAATCAGGTTGCAGAGGGACAATCTCCCTGACTTCTTCACTTTCTTCAGGAGGGTTGACTCCTTCTTCTGCCACTTTCTCAATCTCCTCAAAGGTGGCACCTCCACTTCTAGATTGGCTTTCTGGAGAGGATTCACTGAGGATCTTCTTCATCCTTTTCATCTTTGGCTGAACTTTCACAGGTTGAGCTTTCCTCTTTCTTGGAGAGGATCTGGTGGCTGGTACAACAGTTAATGCTTTCTTGGAGGCTGCCTCTTGCTTCCTCTTCTCTGTCTTTGAGGACAGCTTTCTAAACATCACTTTCTGGGCTGGAAAAGGCTCTGGCTTGGCTTGGAGGTGAGTGTAGTGAGCAAATCTTTCCAAGAGCAAGCTTGCTCTTGTGCAAAATTGAAGTCTCCCATCCACCACCACCTTGTGGTGCTTCACCTCTTTGAACTTAAACTTCTCATTCATCATTTTATCTAGAATGAAGCTTTTCCAGTCAAACTTGACTCTCTTCTCAGCAGAGTCAATCACAGCAACCATTACTCTCAATTTTGGCATACTGATTTGTTCAACACTCCCAGAGTGGCTCAATAAACTTTTCACAACACAATCAAATAAGTGCTCATAAACTGGTTTTAAAGTTTTCTTGTTCTGAGCACTTACCAGCTTTTTGGGTACTATCATCCATGGATTGGAGAACTCCTGCTCCTCTCCCTCTCTGTAGAACTCTGGATTTTGGCCTTCAGATGGTAGCCCAAAGCTGGCATCAAGGTCCTCAGCAGTGAAGATGATGGTGTGTTAACTCTCTTCTTCTTCATCTTCTTCAGCATAAGTCAACTTTGTGCATACATCACCCTTTTTGCCCTTCCATCTTAGATGAGCAAAGAACTCGGCCATAAATGGATTCAAACAAGAATTAGGCTTGGTGCCTAAGAACTTTTCAAGTCCTGCCTCCCTTAGCCAATGGAGAACTGGATGAACATTTGTATCTGGGCTATCAAAGGCTACCAACTTCTCAAACCAAAGAGTGTTTGGATTACTGAGATAAGAGAAGTCAATGTCCAAGGAGGAATCATTGAAATCTACTAGCTCCTCTCTTTTGATTTTGGGAGCCATGGATAAGTTTGAGAAAGATAAGTTTGGAGAAAATTTGCAGGTTTTGAGAGGTTTTCAAAAGGTTTAAGTGTTTGGAAAATATGAGTGCGTAGGGAAGGGGATAAAAACCTAAGAGTTTATATATGAGGCAAAATTATTAACTGCTGGTTAATAATTTGTGAAGGTGGATAAAGTTAAAAACCAATTGGATATTGTGGGGTAGTGGGTTTGGGGCGGTTTGATGAAGGTTACTTGTTAATCAATGGCCTTGATGATGGCACAGTAATTAATGCAATCTTAAAAGAGATTTTTGCATTAAATGCTGATTTGCCATTTTGGGGGCAAAAATCTTAATAGCACACGCCATCCTAAAATGGCCTACTCTTAGACCAATAAATCTTTTAAATGTCCAATCAATGCTAAAAATAGCAATTATCACCCTATTAACTCGGACAAACATCCTGAGATGTGTTTTGACTTCTATAAAGGTCAAAATGTCTGACCAACATGCCTGAGTGGGTCCCAAAGTTGCTGAGTGGGTCCCACTAAGACATATCTCCTGACCAATATTGCTGAATACCATAGGGACAACTTTGCTGAGTTTCCCTTTTTGGCAGACTGCTTCAGTGAGGTTGGTCAACCTTGCTGAAGTTCAACTTAATGAACTTCCCCCTTCATATGAGCTTTCTTCCTTCATTTCTCCATCTTTCCTGGATCAAGTAAGCCTAATTCAGCTGAAAGTTCCAAGAACCTTGCTTCAGCCAATGGCTTAGTTAAAATATCAGCTTTTTGCTTATCAGTGTGAATTTTGACAAGCTTGATATCTTTCTTCTCCACATGATCCCTTATGAAGTGATGCTTGATATCAACATGCTTGCATCTGGTGTGTAGCACTGGATTCTGTGAAATGGCAATTGCACTATTGTTGTCACAGAATATTGGAACTTCATTGGAGATGACTTTGTAATCTCTAAGTTGCTGTCTGAGCCAAAGTATTTGAGCACAGCAACTTCCAGCTGCTACATATTCTGCTTCAGTTGTTGATGTGGCAACTGTATTTTGCTTCTTGGAGAACCATGAGATTAGCTTGCTGCCCAAGAATTGACATGTTCCAGAGGTGGACTTTCTGTCAATTCTACATCCTCCATAATCTGCATCTGAATATCCAGTGAGCTCAATGTTGTCATCAGCTGGATACCATAATCCAAGATTCTCAGATCCCTTGAGATATCTTAGAATTCTCTTGGCAGCATCAAAGTGACACTTAAAATTAATTTTTATATATATATATATATATATATATATATATATATATACATATATATATCAATAATAATTATGTGTATTAGTGAAAATATTCATATATTTATTAAATTAATTTTTCATAATGTTTTAATATGTAAAATTATTTTTGCATAAATTTATCACTTACTTACTTATGTAAAATCAAATATTTTATATTAATTTGTTTTACAAAAATTAACTAAATATAAACCTATATACATAATGATTAAATAATAATGTGATTTTTTATATCCTTATTTATCATTTTAAATATAAACATCTATTTAACTCTAAATTTCAACTACTTTGCATAAATTTATCACACTTTTACTTATGAAAAAAATTAAAATTTAATATTTATTTATTTTATCATAATGAACTAATATCATTTTATTTTTAAATTCTTGTAAAATTAATTAAGGATGACGGATGATGAAATCAAGAGTTTTTGTTTGATAGAAATTGATAATATGTTGCGGATTCTTGGTAAATTTTTGCAAGATTTTGAAGGCATGTTGGTGGTAAACCATGATCTAAACTTTTCATTTAGAAATAGATTGGTTTTGAATGAGTTTTCATACAATAAATCTGATTTGAAGTTAGAATATGAGGATTTAATTAGCAAACTTAGTGATGAACAACGTGGTGTGTTTGATATAATAATTACGTTCATTCAGTCTAGTAAGGGTGGTGTGTTTTTTGTTTATAGATATGGTGGAATAGACAAAAAATTTATATGGAAGAGTTTGTTAGCATGTTTGAGATCTAATGGCAAGATTGTAATTAACATAGCCTCGAGTGGTATAACTTCTGTTGGGAATAAAATGATTTTGATTTAGATACCAAAACTCCTGATTGATGATGTTCAGATTAGTTGAGATATGCTCAAAGTCTAGTTCAGGCAAGTTGTCTCAGTACACTTGAGTAAGTAGAATGCTTAAGTTAAAAATCTCAGGAATGTTGTGAGATTTTAGAGTTCAGGGTAGTTGTCCAAAGCTGGAATGTTAGGCAGCTTGATAAGTGTTTAGTCTATAGGCCAAAGTTGCTGAACTTTCAGGACAAGCTGACCAAGTGGACAACTGAGCTGAAGAGATCAAGAGTATTAAGGCAATGCTCATAAATGCAAATGATCAGAACAGTTGAAGTACAAATGATCAAGAGCATTGAATGCCAAAGCCCACAGAAGACACATTCAATGAAGCATTTATTGCCAATCATGCCTGAACCAAGCATTGAAGACTTAAAGCATTAAAGAGTGAAGCATTGAATGAATGTTGGAACATTCTAAATTGCAGCAGGAATGTTCAGGGAGCTTGTCCCATCTGACCATTGGTTGAGTGTAAAGTTTGCCACAAATCAACCTTGGGAAATGTGCATATTTGGAATCTGACACAAGTCCTCTTAGCCGCATTTTTCAGAAGTCAACACATTCATTCAAGCAACCATTGAAGAGCCCTTTTACACAGTGGATAAAAGGATGTCAAGCTTCATAACCGTTTCAATGGTGCTGCAAATAGACATATTTGAATTGCTATCCCTCCAACGGTTAGTTGTTCAAATTTACCTATAAATACAGAAGTGATCAAAGGGATTCAATATCCAACTACAAGCTATCAAACTATCATCAAGCTTTCAAAGGAAACCAAACTGTTCTTCAGAATCCCAAGTTTCCTGAATCACTTCAATTAGCTAAGCCAATCTTTGTAAACATTCAAAGCTTAGCATTGAGATATCCTACCTAAGCTTTTACATTGTTCTTATTGTAAAGGATATCTCTACTAGTTGGAACCAAACCTCAAACCCTTATCTCATTTAGTGAAGAGAGTGTTTGTTGTAGAAGTGAGGAGTTAAGGACTGTTATAGTGAAACACAGTCTTAACTCAGAGAGATTGAGCACTAGGACTCAGATTATCCTAGGGATCAAAGCACTAAAAGAGTGTTGTTGATCAGTGCACCTTGGCACTATAAAACAAGCTAATTCCATTGTGAAGGAATTATCCTATTCAATCAGGGAAAGTTGATGTAGGAGCTTGAGTCTCTGAACCACTATAAACTTGTGTGCCATTTACTTACTGCATTCTTTATTGCACTTACATTCAATCTTATTTTAAAAGAAGCAAAACTCAGTAAGTTAAGAAAAACTGTTTTGGACAAAGTCCCTGATAACTGTATCTTTTCAGAAATTAACTTGGAGTATTTCTTTGAGTCAAAGGCCAACCACATTCCGCACTTAGCAACTCTTTTAGATATTTAGCCAACTGATCACTTAATAGTAATCAGTAGGACAAGTATCTATCAAAGTTCACACTCAGGCTTGTTGTGAGACAACCTGCCTGATAAGACCAGTTTGTTAAAAAGAAAAGAATTTGCATACACAAGTGCATTCCCCCCCCCCCTCCCAATACACTTGTGTCATACTCCACCCAGGACCAACAAGTGGTATCAGAGCAGGGGTTCATAGACCACTGACTCTGAAAATCATTGATTTTCAAAATTACATTTTCTGTGGTCACTGAACTGATCCAAATTTCTGAAAAACCTATCTGTGCTCATTTTATATTATTTCTGTTGAAATGGCTAACAATGCAGTTCCAGGGGATGTTGTTAACACCATCAACAACATGGGTCCAAACCAAGTCAATCATATTTCTCATCACAAACTGCCAATGTTCTCAATTGAGAACTATGATTTCTGGAAGATCAGGATGAGAGCACATCTTGCTTGCCAGCATGATGAGATGCTTAAAGTCATCACCAGAGGGCCTTTCACATTCACTAAAGCAAATCCCAAGCTCACTGATGCTCAAAAAGCAGATCCAAGGGAGTTGCTGTCAAAGGATGAAGATGACTTTACAGCTGAAGAAAGAAAAAGGCACAACCTGAACTACATTGTCATGAACACATTGTACCAGACTATTCCAGATGCAGTGATGGGAAGAGTATACCACTGTACATCAGCTAAAGAGATTTGGGACACCTTAGCACTTATGTGTGAAGGTACCCAAAAGATAAAGGAGAACAAACTTCAAGTGGCTATCCAAAAATATGAACAATTCTCTATGGAAGCCAATGAAACTATTGATCATCTTGATGGCAGATTCACTGACATCATGAATGAGATAAACTCTCTTGGCAAGTTCTATGCCAAAAGAGAGGTTGCTTTGAAGATTCTGAGAAGTCTCACATCCAAGTGGGACATATACTCAGTCATGATGCAAAACACTAGCAATCTTGACAACATGCCCATGCAGCAAGTATTCTCTGAACTCAAAGCATATGAGTTTGATTTGAACAGAAAGAAAGTACATGATGAGCCATCCTCCTCAAGCAAAGGTGTTGCTTTCAAGGCTGCTGAAACAGAAAAGAAGAGTACTCAAAGATCCTCTCAATCTGTTTCAAAATCTGAAATAAAGGAGGAGCTGCCACTCATGGCAAGGAGATTTGAGAAGCTCAACTCCAGATTTGGTAGATACAAAAAGTTCTACCAAGACAACAGAACCAGAAGGAGATTCAGTTCTCCTGACAACAAATCAGAGGACAAAGCCTCTGATGAAAAGAAAGAAGACAGATATGCTGATAGGAAGAAATACAGCAAAGGTGAACCATCATCATCAAGGAGGAAGGAGTCCTCAAGCAAGAAGAATGATGATGAAGATGTGTGTTACAACTGCCAGAAAAAGGGTCACTTTCAGTTTGATTGTCCTGACCTTAGTGCCAAAGAAAGAAAAGAAAGGCAGAACAAAAGAGACCAGAGGCTGAACAACAGAAAGGCCATGATAGCTGGGGATTCAGCAAGTGAAGAGAGTGTCTACTCTTCTGATGATGGACTGTTCTCCAACAGTGACAGTGATGATGACTGTCAAATGGCATTTGAAAATGAAGAGGTGTGTTCTTCTTCTAATTCTTCTAATTCTTCAAATAACACACATGAGTCCAGTGAAATCCACTTGAAACTCAACTTTGGAAAGTTACTTGAGGATTTCACCAGGCTGCGAGAAGTATGCAATATGGCACTTAGAGAAAATGAGCTACTGAATTCTAAAGCTCAAACTCCCAACCTTCCTGAACCAGAGTTTGACTTTAAATCAACTGAGTTGTATCAGCAGATTGTGAGAGAACATGAGGAAATGTCTCTCAAAGTCTCTGAACAACAAAAGTTGATTGATGATCAAGAACTGGCCTTGAGGAAAAAGGATTTTGATCTTAGAATTCTTCAAGCAAAATTTGACAATCTCTCAAGTGAATTTGATACTCTGAAATTGAGTGAGGGGAGCTTAAAAATGAAAATGTCTGCCTTGAACAAATCTGCTAAGGCAATAGAGGAAATTCAAGGGTTTCAAAGACCATTTGCTCAAAAGGGTGGATTAGGCTATAATCCATTTGAACCCTCACCTGGTCTTAGTATTGCCTCATCAAGCAATTCTAAGATGACTTTTGTAAGATCAGTGGCACAACAAAATGAAATGGAAGTAAATCAACCACTGATCAAGGATAAGGGTAAAGGAATTTTTATACCAACTCAAGTAAACAATGTCCCTAAACCCATACCTAAGGAAAAGGTTAAAGACATTTCTTACAGGAGAAATGAGGGTCAGAAAGGTAGAACCAATGGAAGGCCAACCTATCTGAATCCTCATCAGAGGAGTTGTCCAAAATCTGTTCAGAAAAGGCCAACTCAAATGAGGCAACCTCAACTGAATGGATTAAGGCCAATCCCCTCTGACAGGTATAAAACATTCAGGAAGCCTGGACCTTACATGCCAAAAGGAAAAGGCCATCCAAAACCCTATCCTCAAAGGTCTTACCAAGCTGCACCTAAGTCTAGTAACTTCAGGAGAAATGTCCCAAAGAAATTTACCAACTCTCCTGAACCTTACAAGGCTAACACCTATACACAGAAACCACCCAAGGCATTTAAGGGTCAAACTGTGTATATAGATGTAAATGGAAACCAAGTCAGTCACTTTGAATCAATCAGAGTAATCAGGCAGATTTGGGTTCCAAAAGGTACAGCTAACCCTCTAGGACCCAACACTCAAAGGGTACCTAAATTTTGACTTTGCAAGGCTGCAAGGACCACAAGAAGAAGAGAAGCATCAACAAGAAAACAGCATGGTACTTGGACAGTGGATGTTCAAGATACATGACTGGGAACAAAGAGCTTCTCTCAAATTTCATAGAAAAGGATGGTCCTTCAGTAACCTTTGGAGACATCTCTCAAGGGATCACAAGAGGTTATGGTACATTAAACATTGGTAGTGTTAAAATTACTGATGTCTCATATGTCCTAGGCCTAAAATACAACTTGCTATCTATAAGTCAAATTTGTGATAAAGGTTATAGTGTTGAATTTGCACCAAATAAATGTATTATCAAAAATAATTCAACACAACAGGTGCTACTAACAGGGGTGAGAAAGGGAAATGTCTATTTTGCAGATTGGAGCAAAACCCCTGAAGCTGTTTGTCTTGTTGCCAAAAGCACAAGTGAGCAAAGCTGGCTGTGGCACAAGAGACTAAACCACCTGAACTTCAAAACCATCAACAAGATTGCAAGAAACTCTCTAGTTAAAGGGCTGCCAAATCAAGTGTTCACCAAAGAACATATATGCCAGCCATGTCAGGAAGGAAAGCAGATCAAAGCTTCATTCAAAGGGAAGCCTGTCATCTCAACTGAGAGAGTTCTACAACTACTGCATATGGATCTATTTGGACCAATAATCCCAGTAAGTATAAATGGAAGAAAATATGCTTTAGTTGTTGTTGATGATTTCTCCAGGTACACTTGGGTAGTATTCTTGCTGAACAAAAAGGAGACCCAAGTCAAGCTACCTGAATTGATGATGAGATTGAGCAATGAAAAGGGCCTAAGTATTGTCAAGATCAGATCTGACAAAGGCACTGAATTCATAAACTCATACATCAATGAGTACTGCAACAAGAATGGCATCACTCATGAAACTTCAGCAGCAAGAACACCTCAACAAAATGGGGTTGCTGAAAGAAGGGACGGGACCTTGAAAGAAGCAGCAAGAACATTGATTGCTGAATCCAAACTGCCTAAAAGGTTCTGGGCTGAAGCCATTAGCACTGCATGTCACACTCAAAACAGGTCCTTAATCACCAAAGGACAAGGTAAAACCCCATATCAAATATGGAAAGGTAGATTGCCAACTGTTGCTTATTTTCACATATTTGGTTGTAAGTGTTTCATTCACAATAATGGGAAAGAGCAATTGAAAGCTTTTGACAGCAAAGCTGATGAAGGAATATTTGTTGGATATTCACAAATCAGCAAGGCTTACAGAGTTTACAATTGCAAAACTCTTATTGTGGAAGAAACACCTCATGTTGTGTTTGATGAATCTATTAATGAGTTCAGGGATAGAAACCTGAATATTGATGAGATAACACAAAGAACAACCAGACTAAGGCTTCAAAGCAAGGAAACAGTGTTTGTAGATGTTGCCCAGCCTGAACTACATGATAATCAAAAACTGGACAACCTACCTGTTGGCAATCAACCAGAAACCAATCAACCTGAAGGAGAAATTGAACTGACTGACCCCATCCCAGTTCAAAACCAGGTAACAACTACCAATGAAGAAGCAGGCAATGCTGAGGTAGTAAATGGATCCAATATTCAAGGGGGAACCAATGAAAATGTCAACTTATCTGACAATGAGGACAATACCCCTGAATATGATCCTGAACTTGATCCTTCAATTAACTTCCCTGAATTTAATGAGTCTAGTGATCCAACCTCAGATGAGGACAATCCTCCTGAAGGGATCAGGTCTAGAAGGACTTGGTTGCAAAACCACCCATCTAGCCTGATACTTGGTAATCCAAGTGAAGGGATCAAAACTAGAAGCTTTCATGGAGAAATTGCTTTGTTTTGTTGTTTCCTTTCAGAACAGGAACCAAAAGACATTGAGGAAGCACTGCAAGATACCAACTGGATCATAGCCATGCAAGAAGAGCTGAACTAGTTTACCAGAAATGAAGTATGGGAGCTGGTAGATAGGCCAACTCATCAAGATGTCATTGGAACCAAATGGGTGTTCAAAAATAAGAAAAATGAAAATGACATCATTGTGAGGAACAAAGCAAGACTGGTGGCCAAGGGATATTGTCAATCTGAAGGGATTGATTATGATGAGACCTTTGCTCCAGTGGCCAGACTTGAGGCAATCAGACTCTTCTTAGCATATGCAGCTCACATGAGGTTCAAGGTGTATCAAATGGATGTGAAGAGTGCATTTCTCAATGGGGTGCTCAAAGAAGAAGTATATGTTGAACAGCCCCCAGGCTTTGAAGAATGAGACAAGGTGTACAGATTGAAGAAAGCTCTCTATGGCTTAAAGCAAGCTCCAAGAGCTTGGTATGACACCCTATCACAGTTTCTTCTAGATCATGGCTTTGTCAAAGGCACTGTTGACAGAACTTTGTTCAGAATCTGTGAAGGAGATGATATATTGTTAGTCCAAATCTATGTGGATGACATTATATTTGGATCTCCAAATGAGAAACTGTGTGAGAAGTTCTCCAAACTCATGCAGAGCAAATTTGAGATGTCCATGATGGGATTGATGAATTTCTTCTTAGGACTTCAAGTCACTCAATCTAAGAAAGGAATATATTCATCAATCAAGCCAAGTACACAAGGGACATGATCAAGAAATTTGGATGTGCTACAAGCAAACCAGTCAGAATTCCTATTGTTGGGATATAAATTCACCCTAAGCCCCACTTGATGTTAGAATAGTTTTGATGGCCAAAACACTTAGAGTTTATAAATGTAATAGGATCAGCTGACTTGTATAGAACAGCTTAGACTAGTCTTGTGTGATCAACTATATTGATATCAGCTGATCAGCACAGTCCTGGCTTACATGCCTATCCTCAAGATGAGAAGAGTAGAAGACATGAAGACTAGAAGATCCTTGAAGACCAGATAAGTTAAGGTGCTTGTATACCTACCTATCTGATGGAGTCCCATATTGAAGATGGCCTAAAGCAGTACAAAGAATTTCTAGATCAGAAGAGTGTTACTCGTCTGATATCAGAAGACAGAAGACCTAAGGCCAGAAGAGTAGTCAGAAGACTAGAAGTACAGATCAGAAGACTATGTGCTCTTCCAGGACTCGGCTGATTCCTAAGTCATCTTGCAATTCAAACGAAGACCTACCTTATTTAGAAGATTGACATGATCCCAGGATTGAAGCAATCAAGCGGCTGGAATCAAGGAATCAAGCTATTATGGAAAGATTGCTCAAACGGCTAGTCAACTCCAACGGCTAGTTGTAACCAATCTTCATTATAAATACAAGAGGATGAGGAATCACAAAGCACAAGAAGTCACAAGAGAGAATTCAAAAGCTAAGCAAGCAATCAAGCAAAAGCCATACTGTTCCAAGAGTTCTCCAAGAGCCAGAAATCCATTAAATTATCCATAGCTCTTAAGTGCTTCCTATCCAACCCTTAAGAACCTGAAACCTGTTCATATTGTATATCAATTGTTTTAGGCATAGTGGTTAAGCAAATTATAAGCTTGAACCATTAGTTGGATACATCTCAAAAACCCCAAACCCTCACCGAAAGGTTAAAGTTTTTGAACCCCTCAAAGTGCAAGTGCTTACAATCACTTGTGGAGACCGCAGCTGTTAGGACGGCTCAGATCTCAAAGTCCTAACCTTGGGACTATAAAGGACAAGACCCTTGTAATTTGTGGAAATTAAAGGGATTAAACATCACGTTAGGACGTGAGAGTGGACGTAGGAACGTATATCCGAACCACTATAAATCCGGTGTTATTTACTTTCTGCACTTTACATTTCTGCCTTTACATTCATTATTATATAGTGCATACTGTTATTTCAACACTCTTTAAAACAGGCCATAACTTTCAAACCGGCATCAGCTGAGTATTTTCATTAAGTAGAACAAGTTACAAGAACGAGTCTAAACAAGGGCCACCAAAATTCCGCATACAACCTTAACAATCAGATCACTATAGTCATCTGGACCAGCAGACTTGCAGTCCAGTTGACATAGCAATCAGAAGAGGTTCCCAACTCTGTTTGAAAAAGTTTTAAAGTCTATTCACCCCTCCCCTCTAGACTTTAATCCCATTCACTACTCGTTCAGGGACCAACACCTATGAATACTAACTGGAAAATGGTTCCTGGTGAAAGTGGAGAGTCAACAAACTCCACTAACTACAGGGGAATCATAGGATCCATGCTATATCTCACTGCAAGCAGACCTGATATCACATTTGCAGTTGGAGTGTGTGCAAGATTTCAAGCCAATCCAAAGAAGAGCCACCTTGATGCTGCCAAGAGAATCCTAAGATATCTCAAGGGATCTGAGAATCTTGGATTGTGGTATCCTGCTGATGATAACATTGAGCTCACTGGATATTCAGATGCAGACTATGGAGGATGTAGAATTGACAGAAAATCCACCTCAGGAACATGTCAATTTTTGGGCAGCAAGCTAATCTCATGGTTCTCCAAGAAGCAAAATACAGTTGCAACTTCAACAACTGAAGCAGAATATGTAGCAGCTGGAAGTTGCTGTGCTCAGATACTTTGGCTCAGGCAGCAACTTAGAGACTACAAAGTCATCTCAAATGAAGTGCCAATATTCTGTGACAACAATAGTGCAATTGCCATCTCACAGAATCCAGTGCTCCACACCAGATGCAAGCATGTGGATATCAAGCATCATTTCATAAGGGATCATGTGGAGAAGAAAGATATCAAGCTTGTCAAAATCCACACTGATAAGCAAAAAGCTGATATCTTGACTAAGCCTCTAGCTGAAGCAAGGTTCTTGGAATTGTCAGCTGAATTGGGCTTACTTGATCCAGGAAAGATGGAGAAATGAGGAAAGAAAGCTCATATGAAGGGGGAAGCTCATTAAGATGAACTTCAGCAAGGTTGACCAACCTCACTGAAGCAGTCTGCCAAACAGGGAAACTCAGCAAAGTTGTCCCTATGGTGTTCAGCAATGTTGGTCAGGAGCTTTGTCCAAGTGGGACCCAGTCAGCAACATTGGGACCCACTCAGGCATGTTGATCAGGCAATTTGACCTTCACAGAAATCAAAACACATCTCAGGATGTTTGTCCGAGTTAATTGGATAATCATTGCTATTTTTAGCATTGATTAGACATTTAAAAGATTTCTTGGTCTAAGAGTAGGCCATTTTAGGATGGAGTGTGCTATAAAGATTTTTGCCACCAAAAAGGCAAATCAACATTTAATGCAAAATCTTAATTAAGATTTCATGAATTCTTGAGCCATCATCAAGACCATTGATTTGCATTAAAACTCCATCAAACCGCCTAAAGCCCACTACCCCACTTTATCCAATTGGTTTTTACTTTTACCCACTGTTATTATCTATTAACCAACGGTTAATAAACTCCCCACATATATAAACTCCTCAATTTTTACTTCCATCCTTACGCTCTCATAATTCCAAACTCTCAAGTTTTTCAAAACCTCTCAAAACCTGCAACTCTTCTCCAAAAACCTACCCAATTCTCATATTATCCATGGCTCCCAAAATCAAAAGAGAAGAACTTGTAGATTTCAATGATTCCTCCCTGGACATTGATTTCTCCTATCTTAGCAACTCAAACTCTTTGTGGTTTGAAAAGTTGGTGGCTTTTGATAGCCCAGATACAGAAGTTCATCCTGTACTCCATTGGCTTAGGGAAGCAGGCCTAGAAAAATTTCTTGGCACCAAGCCTGATTCCTGCCTGAATTCCTTCATGGCAGAGTTCTTTGCCCATCTCAGATGGAAGGGCAAAAAGGGTGATGTGTGCACCAAGCTGACATATGCTGAGGAAGATGAAGATGAAGAAAGCCAACACACCATCATCTTCACTGCTGAGGATCTGGATGCTAGCTTTGGGCCATTCTGTGTTGTGAAGAGCTTGTTGAGCCATTCTGGAAGTGTTGAACAAATCAGTATGCCAAAACTGAGGGTGATGGCTGCTGTGATTGACTCTGCTAAAAAGAGAGTCAAGTTTGACTGGAAAAATTTCATTCTGGACAAGATGATGAATGAAAAATTCAAGTTTAAGGAGGTGAAGCACCACAAGGTGGTGGTTGATGGGAGACTCCAGTTTTGCACAAGAGCTAGCTTGCTCTTGGAAAGATTTGCTCACTATACCCATCTTCAAGCAAAGCCAAAGCCTTTTCCAGCTCAAAAGGTGATGTTCAGGAAGCTGTCTTCCAAGACAGAGAAGAGGAAGCAAGATGCAGCCTCCAAGAAAGTTGTAGCTGTTGTTCCAGCAACCAGAGCCTCTCCAAGAAAAAGAAAAGCCCAACCACCAAAAGCACAGCCAAAGATGAAGAGGATGAAGAAGATTCTGAGTGAATCTTCTCCAGAAAGCCAGTCAAGAAGTGGAGGAGCCACTTCTGAGTAGATTGAGAAGGCTGCTGATGAAGGAGTCAACCCCCCTGAAGAGGGTGAAGAATTCAGAGAGGTTGTCCCCTTACAGCCTGAGACTGTAACAGAATATAGGGACCTTGACAAGCCTACAAGGTCTGAAAGAAGGAGAAGAATTAACAAAACTTCTGAGAAGCAGAAGTTGATGGAAGAGGAGAAGAAGAAGAAAGAGTTCTTCAAGGAGATTAGACAAGCAAGTAGGTCTAACTCCAAGTCCAACAGCCCTGAAGCCAACTCTCCTGATATCCAATCAGAAAGAATATCTCCACCAAGGCATGAAGAAGAGGAGTGCAAGACTCCTGAAGATGCCCCAATCATTGCAAAGAAAGTTTACTCCCCTGAAGGTGCACCTGACAGATCAGGTATTGATGTGCTGGCAGATTTGGTCAATCTTGAGGATAGACCTTTCTCCCCACTTGATCCAAGACTTCTTTCCTACACCAAGCTTCTTGAAACTGTTCTTCAAGAAGGTGATCAAGTTGTTCTCCCGCCCATTCCAGTCATTCCAATTACCTCTTCAGGCACATTGCTCTCAAAAGCACCTGAATCCCAACTTATCTTAAGCTCTTCTGAACCCAATCCTTCTGAACCCAATCTACCTGAATTACAGCCAAGCCTACCTAAATCCCAATCCAACCCTCCTGAATCCCAAACCAACTCTTCTGAAGATGAAAGTGGTGAAGAGTACACTTATGAGGGGATGCTGAGGCAGATTGGCAAGGCTAATGTGGATGAATTGTATCCAGGATTGAAGGATTATCCTAGGCTACAACAATAGTTCTATGATCTCAGAGCTCTTGTTGAGATCAAGGATAGAACTATGGTGGAAATAGCTCAGGCTATTCAGGATAAAGGAGCAAGCTGGTGGCAGGTTGAAGAGAACAGGCTTTTACATTTTGCAAATGTGAAGAAATCCAGTGTGTTGACCACTGAGGCCTTATTTTGCACCATTGTTCATGAGAAGGTGCTTGCTGAGAGAGAAAGAATTGCACAAGGAATCAGGCATCCTGATATCCCATCTGATGATGATGATGATGATGACAACACAAATCTCAATCCTCCTGGCCTCAACTCTGATCAGGTACATTACTTGACTTATCATTCTGTTAAGGACTCTGATCATTCAGAGGAGTTGACCAAAGATGGTGACTCAGTCCAAGATGCATTGGCCAAGGATGGTTCTTCTGAGCCTGAGGCACAGCTTGACAATGTTGAGACTTCCATGGGAGAAGCTAGTTTGGCTAAAGCCTCATCAATGTCAGGACAGTTGGACATTGACTAGCCTTTAGTCATTCAGGATGACTCAGTGGACTTGGGATGCCCAAGCACTGTGATCTCCCAACAACTGCCCTCTGTGGATCCTGCTGAGGATATAGAGGTGTCAGGTTTAGGAATGGAAGGAGTTGAAAAGGCTGATAGTGTTGAAAATTCAGAGGGAGATGATGGTGAGGATTGTGTGATTACTAGTTCCTTGAGTGCACCAATTATAGAGGGGGATGAAGTAGAAATATTGGGTGCAGCCCAATATGAGAGTCAGTCAATTCTTCAAGTCAAATCTGAACTTGATGAATCCCTTGGTGAAAGGAGGCCTGATTCTCCAGTGAATGTGAGTCCATCTATTTTGAATGAAGAAGAAAAGAATAAAGTTGAAAATGAGAGAGAAGGTGCTGATGTATCAGGCCTTATGGGAGATAAAAAGAATGAGGGTGTTGAGGGAGATTTTACTAACACTCTTAGTTTTGCAGATTCTGTAGCTGTTACCATTGAGCAAATTTTTGCAGATGCCTCCCTTACAGATATACCAGTTGATGCTGACATTGACCTTGAAGCAGTTTCAGCAAATGTGTCCACATTGAATAAGATGTACTTTGAACAAGCCAACACCACTGAGGCTGGTTTTCAGATTGCTACTCAGACTGCATCCATCATTGAAGAGCAATCAGAGAAGTTGGATACACTGGTCAGGGAAGTTGGGAAGGCACATGCAGCAACTATTGACACTCTAGATGGCCAATGCAAGACTTTAGCCTCTGTAGAGATGAGGCTACCTGGCTCGGAAGAGGTGATCCTGCCCACTCTAGATGCAAGAATTTGTGGAGTTGAAACTGGACTGCAAACAGTTTCAACAGAAGTAACAAAGGCAAAGGATGAGATGGTGAAGTTCACCAAATCTGTGAAGAAGGAGCAGCTGGGCCTCAAGAATCTCTACAAGGACAATGTGAGAGCTCTAAGGAGGACAATCAAAGATGCCTTAAGACAGAGGACAGCAGCTCAGAGGAAGAAGGCTGAAGAATTGAAAGTTGCAATGGTGAAAGAAGCTGCTGAGAAGTTCACTGTTGAACTTATGGCCAAAGTTTCTGATCAAGTTGTGGCCAACCTCACTGATCAACTTCAGGCCAAACTTGATCAATCACTGAAAGCCACCTTGGATGCCATTGTTACTCAGAAGATGAAGCCTGTTCACACATTCTTAAGCATGGCAGATGACAAGATGCAAAACATTCATGATGAGAATGTTTATCTGCTGCAGGAGTTGAAGTCCCTCACTCAAGCCCACTCACATCTCTCTGTCTCTATGAGTGAGTTAAAGCCCCAATGTTTTGATAATGCCAAAAAGGGGGAAAGAGAGAGAGCAAGGGCAAAGGGAACCTTGGTGATTGGTGAATCAAAGGGAAAGGAGAAGGTCCCTGAGATTGAGGAGGAGGCAGTAGAAGACATTGAGAAAGGCAAAGGCCCAATGAATATTGAAAACTTGACTGAGGAAGAGCAGATTCAAATTGCTGTTAAAGAATATATGATGTCTGCAATGGAAAGTCAGGCAAGGAAGCAACAAAGGCCTGGTGGTGAGTCAGCAGGACTTGACCCCAAAGAGAAAGTTGCTGAAGTAAGGGGGAAGGTGACAAGATCATCTGAAAGAAAGAGGAAGGAATTGCAAGCCTTCAATGAATTCCCAACTAGCCTGACTTTGCCATCAGAATTCCAGTCTGAAGAAACAACTCCAATAAGGCAATCTAAAAGGTTGAAGAAAGCAGCCAAGCTGCCTGTTATTGAAGAAGAAGATGTTGAAGAAGAAGCACAGGACAAAGAGCCTGAAGTTGGTGTGCCCAAGCTTGCTGATGATCCTTCTAAGCTGTTTGAAGAAGGATTTGGAAAAGATCCAGAGACACAGGAGAAGCTAGCTCTTCAAAGGGCTAAAGAGAGAATGGATCAGTTTTTTTTTTTTTTTGATTACAAGTTAAATACCCACCCTTTTTCCCCTCCCCATGACTCGAACCCAGGACCTGAGGCCTAGGTAGTGGTGCTCTAACCACTTGAGCTATCCCACTTTGTCGTGAGAATTGATCAGTTGGTTGAGGCCAACAAGGCAAGAGATGAGAGGAGGGCAAACTTCAAAGCTCCAAGAAGGAGGGCTTCTTACAGAAGGCTCAAACCACAGATGCTGCAAAGATGGGACACTCAGTACCCTCACCATGATAAGTGGGTTCCAATCTCACTGAATGATGCATGGGAGGAGGCCAAGAGAAGTTTTGTATATAACTTTTATGTCATTGGAAAGTGGCTTGAAGAGAGTGTGGATGAAGTCTTTGTCCAGTTTATGTTTGAGAACCATAGGGACCTCTATCAAAAGCTGTTTGCAGCAGCTGAGATGGCAAGAGTTGAGTTCAAGGCCCCTGGTCCTATTCTGTACATGCCTCCTAAGTTCAATGGGAACTTAATTGATGAGGGAAAGATTCTAGAAGAGTTCATCAACATCATGAGGATGGAAAAGATGAAGATTGGCCCTAAAGGATCCAACAAGGATGTTTGGGAGTTGAAGAAAAGGGTCTGGGCTCAATATGGCATTGCTCCTCAAGATGATGGAACTCTCTGATGGATAAGTTCATCTCTTCCCTATCTGGTTTTTATGATCTTTATGATTGTTGTTATTCTGTTTTTCTTGTATCAGCTTTGTTGTCCTTTTGATTTTCTGATCTGTAATGCTCTATGATATATAAAAGGACCACTGATTTTCTATCAAGAGATAACAACTCATTATCTCAACTAACCTGACATGACATATATACTTGATTTATTGTGCTAACAGTTTCTTTCAGGAAAGTTGACCAGATCACTCATCCTGAAGGTAAAGTATAGTATAAGTCAAGTTCCCTTTGTAATAGGTTTTGGCATCATCAAAAAGGGGGAAATTGTTGGGAATAAAATGATTTTAATTTAGATACCAAAACCCCTGATTGATGATGTTCAGATTAGTTGAGATATGCTCAAAGTCTAGTTCAGGCAAGTTGTCTCAGTACACTTGAGTAAGTAGAATGCTTAAGTTAAAAATCTCAGGAATGTTGTGAGATTTTAGAGTTCAGGGTAGTTGTCCAAAGCTGGAATGTTAGGCAGCTTGATAAGTGTTTAGTCTATAGGCCAAAGTTGCTGAACTTTCAGGACAAGCTGACCAAGTGGACAACTGAGCTGAAGAGATCAAGAGTATTAAGGCAATGCTCATAAATGCAAATGATCAGAACAGTTGAAGTACAAATGATCAAGAGCATTGAATGCCAAAGCCCACAGAAGACACATTCAATGAAGCATTTATTGCCAATCATGCCTGAACCAAGCATTGAAGACTTAAAGCATTAAAGAGTGAAGCATTTAATGAATGTTGGAACATTCTAAATTGCAGCAGGAATGTTCAGGGAGCTTATCCCATCTGATCGTTGGTTGAGTGTAAAGTTTGCCACAAATCAACCTTGGAAAATGTGCATATTTGGAATCTGACACAAGTCCTCTTAGCCGCATTTTTCAGAAGTCAACACATTCATTCAAGCAACCATTGAAGAGCCCTTTTACACAGTGGATAAAAGGATGTCAAGCTTCATAACCGTTTCAATGGTGCTGCAAATAGACATATTTGAATTGCTATCCCTCCAACGGTTAGTTGTTCAAATTTGCCTATAAATACAGAAGTGATCAAAGGGATTCAATATCCAACTACAAGCTATCAAACTATCATCAAGCTTTCAAAGGAAACCAAACTGTTCTTCAGAATCCCAAGTTTCCTGAATCACTTCAATTAGCTAAGCCAATCTTTGTAAACATTCAAAGCTTAGCATTGAGATATCCTAAGCCTTTACACTGTTCTTATTGTAAAGGATATCTCTACTAGTTGGAACCAAACCTCAAACCCTTATCTCATTTAGTGAAGAGAGTGTTTGTTGTAGAAGTGAGGAGTTAATGACTGTTATAGTGAAACACAATCTTAACTCAGAGAGATTGAGCACTAGGACTCAGATTATCCTAGGGATCAAAGCACTAAAAGAGTGTTGTTGATCAGTGCACCTTGGCACTATAAAACAAGCTAATTCCATTGTGAAGGAATTATCCTGTTCAATCAGGGAAAGTGGATGTAGGAGCTTGAGTCTCTGAACCACTATAAACTTGT
The DNA here is from genome assembly GCA_963675135.1 of Galeopsis tetrahit. Classification (NCBI taxonomy): domain Eukaryota; kingdom Viridiplantae; phylum Streptophyta; class Magnoliopsida; order Lamiales; family Lamiaceae; genus Galeopsis; species Galeopsis tetrahit. The sequence continues at coordinate 12,609,562 of OY776129.1, read as the reverse complement.
GTGCCATTTACTTACTGCATTATTTATTGCACTTACATTCAATCTTATTTTAAAAGAAGCAAAACTCAGTAAGTTAAGAAAAACTGTTTTGGACAAAGTCCCTGATAACTATATCTTTTCAGAAATTAACTTGGAGTATTTCTTTGAGTCAAAGGCCAACCACATTCCGCACTTAGCAACTCTTTTAGATATTTAGCCAACTGATCACTTAATAGTAATCAGTAGGACAAGTATCTATCAAAGTTCACACTCAGGCTTGTTGTGAGACAACCTGCCTGATAAGACCAGTTTGTTAAAAAGAAAAGAATTTGCATACACAAGTGCATTCCCCCCCCCCCCCATACACTTGTGTCATACTCCACCCAGGACCAACAACTTCACTCTTTCTTCCTGGTGAACGTATTGCTCATTTCAAAATATTATTGAATTGAATCAACACGGGTGCCATACTAGTATCATTGAATCAACGTCCCATTTTATAACAATTTACGCTTCAAATATTATTGAATTGTTGATCCAATGTATGAATTTTGTTATATATGATGCCCTATGCAAAAGGCAATTGCAAAAGACAATTGCATTGCATCCGTCCTACTAATAAATTAAAAATTATGAATATATTCTTTTAATTGAAAATAAATAAAAATATTTAATTATAAAATGACATATATATCTAGAATTGTCAAATAGCCTGGATCGGACTAGGTCGGGCCCGCTAGTTCGGCCCATGGCCCATTAGGGGTGTATCATGTATGTTTACCTCAAATTGGACTGGGCCCAAACTGGGTCGGGTCGGACTGGGCTGGGTTGGGTCAGGGTCATGATTCGTGGGGGACCTCGAATTGGGTCAGGCTTTCTCTCGGGTCCAGTTCGATTGCTATCGAGCCTCGAGATCTACAGTCTAGTCTGACTCGAGACAAAAAATTTGGTATATTTTTTTAATATTTTTTAAAAAATACTATAAGGATATTTCAGTAATTTTTAAAAAAAAAAAAAACTTAATTGTTTTTGTAATGACAGAAGTGCGATCTCACATGATTCATTATAATAAATTTATCTATTTTTTTTTTTTCAAAATAGAAGAAGATGGCTCGGCGGAAGGTTAGAGTTGAATAAGCAGCAGGAATCAAAGTTAAATGACGTGACAAATTTTAATTGGACTCCAGTGTAAGTCAAGACGAATCCACCGTCTAATAGTATAAAATTTCAAATTAAGTTTCAGAGTAACACTGATTTCCTATGTCTATCCCCACAAATGTGATCGTTTGTTAATTGGCCTCTCATATTATTAATAAATGTTTATAGGATATTGAAACATATAATATAACTATGAGATAAATTATTTGATGTGATTTGATTGAATTTTAAGTTATTTAAATATATTTTCAATTTTTTAATTAAAATTTTAACTTATTACTACATTAGAAAGTGCACAATTAATCTAATTATGCGTAAGAAAAAAAAGGAAAATAAGGGCACAAGCTGACGAGTACTCCATAATAGTGGAGTAATAGTTATTTGGAATATTATACTACATGTGATGTGCAGATTCATTCATATATAAATAATTGGCAATTTGTTTGTTTAAATTATTGTTCTGACAACTGTGAGTAGGTACATGACACAAAAATATTATGTCAAGAGTGGTTGGCCTAAAATCTTAATTGGCGCCTTGGACCGATTTCATATGGTATACCAACGAATGAAAATGAAGTCATTTATTAATTTTTAAAAAGAAAAATGAATTTTTTCGGAACAATGTCTGAAAGTTGGGTCAACTATCAATTTAAGGTCTAAAAGAAAATTCTTATCGATATAAGGCTGGATTCATACAAAACTATCAATTTAAGGCATAAAATTTTAATGTCGTTAACAATTCATTTAACGGAAGCTGACGAGGCAATTAAGTGCCACATAATATATTTTATTCAATTAAATATAAAATAAATATATTTTAGAGTTTAGTACCTTATGTAATATTTAAAAAATTAAAAAAAAAAACACTCTTTGTTCAAATATTTGCTCTATATAATATTTAAACTCAATTTCAATTTAAGTTTTAGTAACTCAATCGATATAAGACTCGATTCATACAAAACTATCAATTTAAGGCTTAAAATTTTAACGCCGTTAACAATTCATTTAACGGAAGCTGACGAGGCAATTAAGTGCCACATAATATATTTTATTCAATTAAATATAAAATAAATATATTTTAGAATTTAGTACCTTATGTAATATTTAAAAAATTAAAAAAAAACACTATTTGTTCAAATATTCACTCTATATAATATTTAAACTCAATTTCAATTTAAATTTTAGTAACTTATGTAATATTTAATTTTCAATTTAAGTTTAATATTCAAACTCAATTTAGGTTTGAGTTTTATGTTTGATACCTTATATATATAATTTAAGTTTAGTTAACTTATGTAATACGGAGTATTCAAATTGGTTGAAATAAATATATTTACTAACTGTAAATGATTTCCTAAATAAATATGTAATGTTTTTTTTTTCCAAATCAAATTATACAATTTAATTCGTCCAACACCACTTACATACTTTTCTTCAACGCTTCCACCGTCCGACAATATTTGTACACTAATGGATGTGCCAAATTAAAGAAAGTGAACTAATAAATTGAATTTTTAAATAATTTTGTAGCATATTTTTTAAAATTAGGGTTAATTTGCAAAAAAAATCACGACTTTTAGTGTATTTATCAATTACAACATATTCTTTTTTTCTTTGCAATTTAATACACCGCCTTTTTATATTTTACAATTCGATGCACCAATATATTTTTCGGCCAATTTTGATTTAACTTGGCGTCGAAAATAGCGAATTAACCACGTTGTCGACACATAGACTATCAACTAATAATTTTTTTTAATGAATGAAACACATTTTTTAAAATATTTTTACATAAATTGCACACTAATCCATCAATATATATTTTCTTTGATTTTCGATAAAATTCTCCATCATTACGCTTTGATATTATATGTATCGATTGGGTGTTTTTCATCTCAAACTCTTATCCTCCATACAAATGTGATATCTATATAATTTTATTGGAAAAAAATAAATCAAGAAGTTATGCAAAACAATTCATATAATTATATTTATTCCTTTGAGGTGCATAAACGTGTTTTGTAAAAAAAAAAAAATTATAATCACTCAAGTTGTGCATTAACCAGAATCATATTTATTCCTCTATTGTCTTATTTATTTTCCTTTATGTTATTACTTTTTTTTTAATCACATAAAATAGTTTTTTCGTATGTTATATTGTATTTTTTTTCTAATCGTACACAACATGGTGAATTCATAATTTTAGATCGCCATATAGAATTAAAAATGACCAAAAAATATATCGGTGCATAAAATTGTAAAACTTAAAAAAAATGTGCATAAAATTGTAAAATTAAAAAAGATGGTGCATCAAATTGTAAAGAAAGAATATGTTGTAATTGATAAATAATCAAAAGGTTATGATTTTTTTTTTTTTGCAATTTTAAACCTTAAAATTATGGCGAATTTATAAAACAATAGTGGAATGTCCATCATGTTCCAATAAAATAACTGTCAAAAATAATAAGAATATAAGATAGAGAGTTTATAATTTGATCGTTGATCTAATGTTATTAATTGCCTATTGATCATTTTTGACCTAATTGCCTTTTATTGATCAAATTTGACCAAATATAATCCAATTTTGAGTATTTTGTCCGAAATTAAAAATAAAATAAAATCAATTCAATTCAATTTTATCATTCTTCATTTTTTTACAGTTTAATTTTATTATTTACATTTTTTTCTTAAAATAATACTTCATCGGCCCTCACACAATATCACAATTGCCATTTACACAAACTTAAATGTATAAGTTATTTATTAATATTTAAATATAAAATTATTTTTCTAATGGTGGGATACTTTGTCAATTGGAGTGAATAAAAAAAAAAAATTACTTATAAAAAATAATAATATGCAGCGTAATATTAAAACATTTTTTTTAAGGAAATGTCAAATTAAACAATAGGGTGGAGGGAATACTATTTATTTTTTCCTTCCACCTTCAAATATATATATATTTATAAACAATTAGTATTTTATTTATAATACTCTGTCTCTAATTTATTTATTTTATTTATAAACTGGTCAATATTAATTACAAAAATATTTCAATATTACAGGATACATTAAAATACTTGTCCAAAAATTACAAAAGTTATGTATCCTTGGGACAGGTAAGTGATGGAGAGAATATTATTCACCAGGGTAGCATGTATTTTATAAATCATACTGGTATGATTGCACCTCACGTCTGATATTATGTAGGTATAGATTAAAGTAATTAAGAGAGAGGAAAAGGAAAAGGAAAAGGAAAAGTAGATGATTATAGGTAGGCACGAAACGGCGCCGTGTAATATTTTGATTATCTTTGACCAGTCGTCCAGCCCAGCCTAGTGAATGGCGAATTAGGGTTTCGATGATTTGAAAAGTATAATAAATTGGTTGATGACTGTCTGACAACAAGTTTTTTGAAAAAGCAAAAGCCTCGTTTGAATGGTCAAAAGTAAAGAAAAGCAGCTCATAATTTCCTTCAATTTTACCCATTAATTATTAATGGAGTAATTTATATGCTTTCCGAGTCATTTTCCTGTTGACTCACTGACTCCCATCGTCAAATAGCTGGCTTATTCACCATTACCCAACAAACAATTCAGCTCTCTCCAACACCAGATTCTCATTGATTTCTCCGGTACGTCGCTAATTGCTTGTTTTGCCATCACAAGCACTTTGATTTCTCTTTGTTGCAATCGGTTTCTTCTTGAATCGTTGTGTTTGGTGGATTATGAGTTGAATTTTTGGTGGAATACATGTTTTTCCTTGACCCCTTTTTCTGTTCGTTCTAGGGTTTTTGATCTTCTGTTGTTTTGTTGGACCTACTCTTGATGTTGAAAAACTACCTGTACAACTTCTGTTCGGAAAATAATTGGTTTTTGTGCACTGTTTGATACTTGATTTGCTTTCTAGATCTCGTTATCTAGTCGTTTCCCTATTTTCTCTGTTGTACGAGTATATGTTGTTTATGTTTAAATTTAAATCAGCTACGAATTTCCCCTTTAACTGATTTATTTTGCCCAGTTTTAATCTCTCGTGTTCAAAATTGACGTCTGGGGCTGTCTGTTGAATGAAATTCTGCTGATACTTGTGGAGAGAACAATTTTTTTTTGCATCATTGCTTGTTCTACTTGATTATGTATTCATTTTACTAGCTTAAACTTGAGGATCTGACTCAAAAATGGACTTGGCACTTGTTTGTATGTTTTATAATCATAATTATGCAAAGGACCATTACTAATTTGTGATTTTACATTTCCATGAGGTTTTTGCGGGGGTGCTTTTCTCAGCACTATCCTTTTTGTAACTGTAATTTGAATATATTGCAGATAAGATTTTGGATTTGCTTCTTTATCTGAGTTGGTGAAGTTTAGAAAAGAATGGCCTCTGTAGGCGTAGCTCCTGGCACTGGTGTTAGAGATCCTGGTCGGAAAACTGGTGGTTTGGATAAGCTTCCTGATGAAATGAATGATATGAAGCTCAGAGATGATAAGGTATGATTCCTTATCTTGAAACCTCATTCTAATTTTGAGTTTGATTACTATTTGTTGCGTATAGGCGTGTAATAACTGTTATCATACATTATAGGATATGGAACCAGCTGTTGTAGATGGTAATGGAACAGAAACTGGTCATATAATCGTGACGACAGTTGGTGGTAGGAATGGCCAGCCTAAACAGGTTAAATTCTGTTCTTTGACTTTCCTTATTCTAAACATTATGATCTTGTTTTCTCTTTTGTTCATTGTTGTTTTATCTTTTGGGCTATCAGACAATCAGCTATATGGCCGAGCGCATTGTTGGACAAGGGTCTTTTGGAGTAGTGTTTCAGGTACTGTTATTGCTCAATGCTCCTCAGTTCTCACACGTCGTGAAAGAAAAACAAAATCTTTGGCAGGTTCACAATTTGGTATTTCCTAAACCTTTTGTAATATTCTTTGCAGGCCAAATGTCTAGAAACAGGTGAAACTGTTGCCATAAAAAAGGTTCTTCAGGACAAGAGGTACAAGAACCGTGAGCTGCAGACCATGCGTCTCCTAGACCACCCAAATGTTGTGTCTTTAAAGCATTGTTTCTTTTCAACGACTGAGAAGGATGAACTTTTCCTTAACTTGGTGTTGGAGTATGTTCCTGAGACTGTTCATAGGGTGATTAGGCATTATAACAAGATGAGCCAGAGAATGCCAATGATATATGTTAAACTTTATGCTTATCAGGTTAGTTTCACTTGTATTTTCTTGTTGAAATTCAGCACACAGGCCATATTGTTTTATTCCAATCCACAACATTTTTACAAGCAAATACCGTTTTCTAAATCAAATACTATGTTTCTTGGCAGATCTTCAGAGCACTGGCATATATTCATGGCAGTATTGGAGTGTGCCACAGGGACATCAAACCACAAAATTTATTGGTAAGTTTCTTTTGTACTCAGTGGTTTATTGTGGTAAGAAATGAATACTAACTAACTGCCATATTTTCTTCAGGTTAATCCACATACTCACCAAGTTAAGTTGTGCGATTTTGGAAGTGCTAAAGTGCTGGTTAGTGCCAATCTTTTCCTCTGATTTAATTATCTCCGATGCTTCGAATATTTTTCGTTTCATTTATCATATTTGTCTCAATTTTGTAGGTCAAAGGAGAGCCAAACATTTCATATATATGTTCGAGGTACTATCGTGCTCCAGAACTCATATTTGGTGCGACAGAATATACTACTGCCATCGACATCTGGTCTGCAGGATGTGTTTTAGCTGAATTATTGCTTGGACAGGTAGTTAAATATGTTGCCTTTTTCTCCTCACTTGCTTTGGTGATGTAGTTCTTATAATTATTTTGCTAAAGAAAGTTCTATATGGACATTTCAGCCCCTATTCCCCGGTGAGAGTGGAGTCGATCAGCTAGTTGAAATCATTAAGGTAATTACGAGGCAGTCCAATTCTTTCATATGCTCTCCCAAAAAAGAAAAATCTTTCATATGCTCTTTGGTATATGTATTAAATGAAATGTTTGATGTTATATTTTTATGGGGTTAAATTTAAATGCCAATTGGTTCCTTATGGCTTATATACCTAAACATGCCTGTATACATGTAGGTCCTTGGCACTCCAACAAGGGAAGAGATCAAATGTATGAACCCTAATTACACCGAGTTCAAATTCCCCCAAATAAAAGCTCACCCATGGCACAAGGTAGTGGAATATTATTTTCTGCGCCACCTTTTAATATTGTAAATTGCTGTAACACGTTTAATTTGATACATTCATTCATCTTCAGATATTTCACAAGCGCATGCCACCGGAGGCTGTGGATCTTGTTTCAAGGCTACTACAGTATTCACCAAATCTGCGATCCACTGCGGTGAGTAGAACCATGTTATCCATTTTTTTAATTTTTTTTATAGTAAAGACAAGCGGTATGCACTAAGGTGATTACTAAGTATACTTTTACTTTCAAGAAAGTAACTAGGTTTTGTTGTACCTCGGGGTTGTTAAAACTTGCAAGTGAACTTTAAAATTTGGAAAGTATCAAATATGCCTGATATTTGCCATGTTATACTTAATACTTTTATTATTCTTCATAATTTACTCAATTTTTAAGTTTCTTGGCAACATGCATTTAGTTGAAAGACTTGTTCCTGTTTCTCTGTTGTAATTTTGAAGTGTTGCATCTAGTTATTTATACTGTAATGTTTTGTGCTGTTAATTGTTAACTAGTGACTCATTCTGATGATGTTTTGGGTTTGTGGTAATGCAGCTGGAGGCATTGATCCATCCATTCTTTGACGAGTTGCGTGATCCAAATGTTAGGCTACCTAATGGACGATTTGTTCCACCTTTGTTCAACTTTAAGGCACACGGTGAGAAATCCTCCTCATATGCATAATCTATTTTGATATCAAGTTGCACGTGCATTATCTGAAATCTTCACCCGTTTGTGCTAATTAGAGCTCAAGGGTGTGCCGGCTGAGTTACTGGGGAAGCTGATTCCAGACCATGCTAAAAAGCAATGTGCATTCCTTGGACTCTGATATACATACTTCTTGGGTCTTTGTGTTCTACAATTAGAGATCGGCTACTGAAGAGACGAAATATGTTGGTATTCCATATTTTTTTTAAAATTGTATTTATTAAAATTTTATTGTAGTAGCAGCATGACAAGAATTTATTATGTATTGCCTAACTGACCACCATTTTTTCAGTTTTTTTTTTGTATGATGATATGACAAAACTGTAATTGTTGTTGAATGGAAGTTTTACTGTGTATTGTGGTTGTGGTGTTCCCCAACATCACATTACTGTTGTAATTGTTGTATATATGAAGGGAATCACAATGTCGATCCTTTTCATTATTGCATACGAACGCACCTCTCTCCTCTTTTCGAGCCCTACTAATCTTCATTAAATTCTTGAATACGAATGCATAATTGTAAGTTTATTTAGTTTATGGAATCGTACTCAAATGAGCTTTTTGAATTGATTAGATGTTTTGTACACTGTATCAGTTTGGAGATTTTTGTACCCTGTCTTTAAAAAAGCTACAAATTTGAAAGTTGTGGGTACACTACACATGCCTTGGTGTCCTTATCCTCCTCCCCCTTATAGCCCCAAAAGATAAAATGATAAAGTCACAAATATGGTATCCTTTAGTTTTGTGCTTGTACTATTATTCTTCTGCTTTAGAAAGCAAAAGGGTGCAATTATTCACCTCTACAAAAATTACTCATTACATACCCTCGCCTCATATCCGTTCACACTTTTAAGTATTATTTTTAATTCGTCCAAATTTAATATACATGTCTTAAAATGTGAATACTTGTTCCGTCCAAGTTTTTCATTACTGATTAAGAAAATTGTTTAAATTATAGATATGGTACAAGTAATGTTATTGAGAGATAAAAAAAGTAAGATATAAAGTGAAGTGTAAAAATAAAAAATTAAAAAATATTTGTAAAAAAGGGTATAAGAAGCTTATAGGTAGATGTACCAAAATGACAAAATGGGGAGCTTATAGGTGGTTGGAGTGAGTTTTTATCATCACCCTCCTAACTATCAATTTACTAAAATTGTCATTTATCGTTATTGACGGGAATGATATAATGTCCACCGGTGGATACAAATTTTATGCCCACCGCTTACGTGGCAATGCCACATCATATATTCTTTATTCTATATTTCTAGATTATTCCTATTTTATATACAAATCTTATCACTTCCATATAAATACGATTCACAAAAAAATCTTCTCTAAAAAAAAAAATTCTCGAAAAATTAATTTTTTTTAATTAAAAGTTATTTTGAAAAACAAAAAAACATTTAAATAAAATGATATTTTCGATGATTAAAAAAACTATTCCAAAAATTTGATGTATAATCTTAAAATTATTTTGAATATATATATAATAATTAAATAGGATAATTTTTTTTAATTAAAAGTTATTTTGAAAAATTAAAAAATATTTAAAAAATGATATAATTTTGATGATTAAAAAAAAACATTCCAAAAACATTTTAAAAAAACTTTAAATTTGAATATATAATTTTTAAATGAATAAGTTTAAAGTCGTACGCAATATAAATTATTTTAAAAAATCTACCGTCAATAAATTATATATTGGAGTATTTAAACAATTTTTTTCATAAAATAAACTTTTTTACGCATAGCAATAAAAATTTATTATGATAAAATGATTTATTTCATACATTTAAAAAAAACATATTTCATATATTAAAAATCATGTATTTAGATCTAAAACTCATTTTATTTACTAAACATTGATCGATTAATTTTTTTGAGAGAAGATTTCATTTTTGGAATAGTTTTTTTAATCATCGAAAATATCATTTTATTTAAATGTTTTTTTGTTTTTCAAAATAACTTTTAATTAAAAAAAATTAATTTTTCGAGAGTTTTTTTTAGAGAAGATTTTTTTGTGAATCCTATTTATATGGAAGTGATAAGATTTATGATATAAAATAGGAATAATTTAGAAATATAGAATAAAGAATATATGATGTGGCATTGCCACGTAAGCGGTGGGCATAAAATTTGTGTCCAACGGTGGGCATTATATCAATCCTGTCGTTATTGATATATAATTACTTTATTTATTTGTGTACTTTATAATACCTTCATAACACTTTTTTCCTGTCAAAATGAATCAAATACATACCAAATTTGGACGGTGTAAGCATTTTAAATTTGTTTGTACATATATTAATTAATTTACTGAACATCAAACTCTATAGCCATCTTCAAAAAAAATTGAAAATAAAAGATAGGGTCGACTATTTACACCTCCATTTCGGTTTAGAACACTCCCCGATTGATGCACCCCCTCTAAAATTTGTCAGAATAGATGCACCCCTAAAATTGTCCTAACTACCCTTTTAACACAAAAAAACTATTTACTAAACACACACCCCTAAACCCTAATTTCTCCCCCTTCATTTTCTCCTCTTCTTCTCTTTCCAGCCGCCGCCCCACCCCAATCCACGCCGGCCGCTGCCTCCACCACACCAGCCATCGGCAGTCGACCTCTGCCACGCGGCCCACGCCCCCGCGGCCAACGCCCCCAGTCGTCGCGCCCCCTCCCCTCTTCCCCCTTTTTTCTTCCTACGAATTTTTCCCTCATCTGCTCCGTCCGACTGCCCCCCTCCCCGTCCACCCGCCGGAATGCCCTCGCCCCCGTTGCTATGGCCCCCGTCCCCCGCGGCGGCTCAGCTACTGCCTTGGGCCGTCGCGGCCCCTCCCTCTCCCTTTCCCCCCTCCCCATTTTTTTCTTTTTTTCTGTGTCCACCCCGTCCGACTGCTCCCCTCCCCCGTCCGACGACTTCCTTCAGCCATCCACCGGCGTCGCCTCCCAGCCATTCGCCGCCGCCCCACGCCGCTTAGGTTTGCAGTTCCCCGGTGGTGGTGGTGGCGGCGGCGGCAATGGTGGTGGTGACAGGGTAAAATTAGGTTTAGGGTTTAAAGGTGAAGGAGGGGTGCAGTTAGTAACGAGGGTGCATTTAGTAATGTAATATGACTAAGAGGGTATTTTTGGTATTTTACAGTATTATTATAATATAAAACTGACTGGGAGAGTGTTTTAAACCGAAATGGAGGTGTAAATAGTCCCACCCTAAAAGATAAGGTACCCACAGCCAACAGACACGCCTGTGAATATGACACCATTATGGTGTTGGGTAACTGCTGGTGAATATGATGCAATTGACATCCAAGAATACACACACTTGGTAGTTGTGTCACTGATACCGAACTTGCTGCTTAGTTACCTTCAACTCGGTATGTACTTATTAATTCTACCTTAAGTGTTTTTTTTAACCAAAATATCCCTACAGTATTTTTTTAAAAGTGGCTAAAAAAATATATTTCAAGAGTTCTTTCTCGAGTCAAGTTGGACCGTAGATTTCGAGGCACTCTGTCTAACCTGGTCCGACCTATTTGACAACTTTAGAGTCTAGATATATATGTTATTTTATAATTAATTTTTTTTTATTTTAAATTAAAAGAACGTATTCGTAATTTTTTATTTATTAATTTAATTTATTAGTAGTGCGATGCAGTTTCATTACATTTTGCATAGAACAAATACATTAATGTGAAGTACAAATATATAAAAAAAATTCATACGATTAGATCAACAATTAAATGATATTTAAAATATTGTTTATTACTCCCTCCGTCCACCAAAAGTGTGCTCATTTCTTTTTTTGAGGTCCACAAAAACGTGCTTATTCTATTTAAATAGTTAACTTTTGAATATTTTTTATACTTTACTAACAAGATTGAGTATCTACCAAATATATTTTCTAATCATTATATTAAATATATTCTTTATAATTAAAATATGATTTTTTTAAAAACGCATATAAAAAAAAGTGAGCACACTTTTGGTGGACAGAGGGAGTATAAGATAAGAAGATATTACCTATACACAAGGTTGTAGAAATCGAAAAACGCTCATCGGGCGGATTGCACCCGCCTAGCGCCTAGGCCGCTTAGGCGCCGCCTAGTCGCGCCTAGGCGTTTTTCATTTTTTTTTTTTTTTTAAATTTATACTCCATATATTTTACAAAGATGTGGGCCTATGGCCCAAAACTTAATATTTTTCCACTATGAAGAAGGCTTAAAGCGTGTGGGCCTGTGTGGCCCAAAGAAACTAGGTTTTTGAGTCATTTCATAGTCACTCCCGTATTCAAATCTGAGGCCAACGCAGTTGGAGAAGGAGAAGAACAGAGTGGAAGCTTCAACAAATTATTCCAAAAAATATTCAGAAATTTCATATAGTTGTATGCTTGTATTAATTTCCGTTTTGAAGCCTTGGGCTGCTGGGCGACGACGGCATAGACGAGTGACAACGGTAAAGGGGGCGACGGCAGCACAGACGGATGTCTACGGCAGGGACGACGACAAGGCCTCCTTCACCTGAGCTTTTACCCTGCGACTTTGATATTTTTTTTTAATTTTATTGGATTGACGTCGGCCGCCTAGACGCCGCCTTGTAACCGCCCAAACCAAAAACGATTTTCTCTTCCGATTTGCACGAAATCGCGGCGGAAGGTAGGGGCCTAGCGCCGGCTAGCCCGATTTTTGCAACCATGCCTATACATTATTTATGATCAAAATATTTTTTGAGACTTGTAATAGTCCTGAACTTATTTAATTATCAATTTCAATAACTTTCTTAATTCTTATGGAAGTTAAATATTATAAAATACCATTCATTTCACTCTTACATATTAAAAAATAATTTAATACTGATAATTATTTGTAAAAAATTAATAGAATATTTCCTTATTTGGAAAAATCAATTTTCTACCCTTTTAAAAGACTCCCTCAAACATCTCTTATTTACACCATTATTACTTTTTACCCACTAACTCAATAAGTCAATATTCTCTCTTCAATAAAGTTAATTACTCATTATATCCCTCCTAAAAAGTCATTTTATCACCTTTAATATCCATAAATAATTCTTACATTAAACTCTTTGCAAACAGTAATTGTTCCATTAATAATGGAACGGAGGGAGTATCATTTATAGTCATCCTATCATATCAATCACAAAACTAATAGGGCAAAATTGGAAACACTCATTTAATATCTCTTGAAAAAAAAATACATAAATTTTGATTTTTTTTTTCCTTTCTAAAGCGACAATTAAAATGTAGGGTACAATTATTATTTACAAAATAGGAACACTAGATAAAATTGAGGAGCTGAATCGTAGAAATGCAAGATTGAAAATGATGCATGACCATAACCACACGACAGGATTGGGGAAGACTATGAAGCCACACCTCGTATCTTAATACATTGTGGAAAAGTGAAAAACTCATTTGCGTTAATTGTTGATCATTATATTTTTGTTTTTTAAAACAAAAATAATAGTAGTATACACAGATCAACAATACGAAACATGGTTGATAATTATACTGTTTAGATTTTTTATCTGCTAATCACGAAACAAGACGGAGGAATTATTATTTTTATTTTTTGAATGAATTAATGAGAAAAAATCAATAATAATAACAAATAAATTTATTCCAATTAATTGTTAATAATTATATTTTTGTAATTGTAGGGATTGATAAACTATTCAACATGGTTGTGTTTTTCGTGTTTTCAAATATTGTTCTTCGTCTCTTTAATGCAGGTATCTCTCTCTTTTTTTTTTTTTTTTTTTTGAAACAACATGAAGCATAGCATACAAATACACATTTTTCAGCAAATTACACAGCTGCTATGTCTGCCAACCAGATAGGAATCTCTCCATTGCTCCAATCGCGAGAAGAACGAGAGTGTGCGGCTGCTTGCGCTAATTCATGTGCCCCCACATTTGAAGTCCAGGGTGTATGTAGTACTTCGCACACTACGAAGTTTTTTGCCAAATTTTGTATCCTTTCCAGGACAAAGCCTTCCCAACTCCAAAAAATCTTCTTTTGCCTCACTGCTTTTACAGCGTCCATAGAATCCGAGAGGACCTTCACCCGTGTTATTGCGTTGTCCCTGCACCATTGTAGTCCCTCCTCTATGGCTCTGAGCTCAGCTCCCAAAACCGTCCTTAGATTTGTGAGGTGCCTGTAGCAGGCCCTGAATATGTTTCCTCCTAGGTCCCAAAGGACCCCTCCCATTCCATACATATCATTTTCCTCCCTAAAGGCTGCATTTACTTTAAGGGAGAACATATCAGCAAGGTTGTCATCCAGACTCAATTGGCCATTTGCTTTTATATCCCTCCCCAATTTTCTTCTACTTTCTTGGTAATCTTTTAGAAAGATTAGTGCCCACTCCATATTGGAGAAACACTCCTTGCGTTTGTGCATCAAACCATCTTCATGTAGAAGCTTACATCTTTCCTTCCAAATCCCCCAAGAAATAGCCACCAAGCTCTCCCAATTCTCATGCATCCCTAACTCATCTAACCTCAACAATATATCCCCCATTGAATCCCTATTGCATACTTTTAACATATTCCACCAACCATGAAATTTTCAGATATGTTTGATTAAAGGGCAGTAAAAGAGGACATGACTAGTTGATGCCATGTGATTCTTGCATAAAGAGCACGTACTTGACACTGGAACATGGTGTCTATGTAAGTTCCCCTCTGTCGCAAGAATTTCTCTAATCACTTTCCACCAGAAAAATTTGAGTTTTGGTGGAACATTGAGGCGCCAGATCTACTTCCATCTAGTCGCGAAGGAATTTCGGTCTAAGACCGACGATCTGCTCTTATCCTTCTCCTCCATTCGTAGTGCTTCCCAATACCCCGATTTGACCGTAAATTTCCCCTTTTTATCTGGCTTCCAAAATCTCGAGTCTATACAGTCCTTTCCCCCTATTGGAGTTCTTAGAATCACTTGGTATTCAAATGGTAGGAAGACCTGCTGAATCAGGCCCCTTTTCCATGTGCCCTGAGTATTAATAAAACGGCTCACAGACGAGCCACTTGCAATTCTTGAGAATATCCGTCCTCCTGGAAGGCCGTTAACCCATCTATCTTTAAAGAGCATAATTTGCTCCCCATTCCCAATCCTCCAGTACTGCATACCATTTTCCAAAAGCTCCCTACTCCAACACAGTGATCTCCATACAAATGAAGGGTTATGACCAATCACTGCCTCCATTACATCCGAGTGTTTAAAATATCTTGCCTTAAGTACTTTGCTCAACAAAGAGTTGGGATACTGAATAACTCTCCACATTTGATTGGCCAATAAGGCTTTGTTGAAGTGCACCAGACTCCTGTAGGCTAAACCCCCCATTTCCTTTGCTTCGCACAACACGTCCCATCTCTTCCAATGTAACCTCTTTCCCTCCTTTTTCAAGCCCCACCAGAAATATGCTAAAAGCTTCTCAATGTCCCTACAGATTGTAGTTGAAACCCTAAAACAGGCCATGGTGTATGTGGGAATTGCTTGAAGAATGTCCTTAATCAACACCTCTCGTCCTCCTTCCGAAAATTCTTTGCATTTCCACGTATCTATTCTCTTTGCTACCTTATCCCTAAAATAGCCGAACTGGATTCTCTTTATTTTCATCGTAAAAGTCGGTAAGCCTAGATACATTTCATGTCCCCCCGTCAGCCTAAGCCGCAGAGTATCTCGAACCAGCCGTATGTTCTCCTGCCGTGCCTTTGGGCTAAAGGTCACCGATGACTTTTCATAATTAATCCGCTGTCCCGAAGCCTTCTCATAATTAAGGAGGGCGGCTTTGACCGCTTCGCAATCCTGCCATGTAGCCTTGAAAAATAATAGACTATCGTCTGCGAAAAAATGATGAGTTATTGGTGGCGCTCCTCTAACCACTTGAACTCCATTGATGAGGCCATTCGTCGCCTCCCTCTTCAGATAAGATGATAACCCTTGTGCACACAAAACAAAAAGGAAAGGTGATAATGGATCACCCTGCCTTAACCCCCTTTGTGGCTGCAAACTCCCCACTATCTCTCTATTGATCTTTGATTCGGGTGGAATTTACACACTTTAGAGGCACATGTGAAGCGTATTTTGATGTGGATTTCATTGATTTATGCATTGATTATGATAATTTGAGCTAAAATGAGAGAAAGGTTGTGTTTTGTCGATTTTGTAGGAAATGCGATGGAATTTGGAGCAAAAAACCAACCATACTTCACTGTATTAAGAAGAGGAGTGCACGGTTGGGTTCGTCTCGAAAAACGGAGTGGAATGAAAAAAAGAATCGAGTCAATCGGAGGTCGGAAGCTCGAGATATGAAGAGACGAAAAAGCATGCCGGGTAGAATCAACCTGGCCGGGTGGTTTTAGCCCGGCCTAGCTCTGTCCATCCTAGAGCTTCGTATTTTGCCTGGGTAGAATCGACCTGGCCGGGTGGATTCCACCCGGGCAAGCCAATTTCACCTATAGCTTCGTATTTCGGCCGGGTGGCATGCCCGAGTAGAATCCACCCGGCCGGGTCACATGCTCCTCGGGGGTTTTTGGCCATTTTCTCCATTTTGAGGGACTAACTTGCAATTTTGGCATCCAAACCCTACCCCAACACTATATAAGCCCTCATTCTTCAAATCAAACACACTCTTCCCCAATTCCTCATTCCACACATACAAACACACACTTGGAGGTGATTTGGCCATATCTTCTTCAATTCTCCTTCAATTCATGCAAGGAAGGAATCTATAGCTTGGAATTTTCATTCTCTACCACATTTTAGACTAAGCTTTCTCTTTCTCTCTCTTTTTAGTTAGTTATTTCATTTGATTTTGTAATTTGATTATGTGGTTGATTGGCTAGAACACTTTTGGTTCTAGAGCTTTGTAAATACTCTTGTTGAAGTTTATGAATTAATGTTTTGCTTATTTGGTGTTTGTGTGGCTTAATTCTATTTGGATGCTTGATTTTCATTGCAAAGCATGTCATTAGTGTACAATGGTGATATGTTAATCTTAGTTAATTGAATTAGGTTGAGAAATCTACTTTGATTAATTGATTGCAAGCATTTAACCTAATTTTATTGTGAGATTGAAAGATGAACAATGATTAGGAAGATGTGTGATGATCTAAGAGCTTGATTGAGTTTTATTGTGCAATTTAGGTAGAGATACTGAGAAACAAGAAAAAAACAGGAACTTCAAAACAAATGGAATCATTATATAACAGCAACATCACTTTATTTAAAATATTTATGAATGTGTCTTCCCCTAGGATATAACATGAACACATTAAACTTTTTAATGAAAATTTACATCATGGAGGAAGATAATTTCTTTAGTCATCATCCGACACAAAATTGGTATTAAAGAACCAAACTGCTTTTTGGATGACATGAATTTAGGTAGAGATACTAAGTTGTGGGATATTTCCTTTGGATTACTTGGATTGAAGAAACTTTTAATTCATTATTATGTGATCAATCTTATAGACAAAGCATGAACACCACTTAAGTAGATAGTTAATCATAAATGGATTCATTAGTATTGCATGTGCTTTAGAACCTACTTTTTCATCTTTGGATTTCAATCGTTTTTCACCTCGTTTTCTTGAATTGCATGCTATTTGATCGATTTTACATTACTCTTTTAATTGTTTACTTGTGACACTTGGTAGATAATTTAGGGGTAATCACACTATTCTCTTTAATCAATCACCGTCTATTTAGAATTCCGTCAACAAACTCCACTTTTACACTACACCTCCCTGTGGGATCGACCTCGTACTTACTTCGCTACAATATACACCGTATACTTGCGGTCGTGTATTTTAGAGTTGTTAAATACGTGAATCAAGTTTATGGCGCCGTTGTCGGGGAGGTTTTGTAGTTCTTGAGTGTAGGTTGATAGAGTTTTAGTCTAGACATTTTACTTGCTTTCCTTATTTTGCAAAAATCCAAAAAATATTTGTGTTTGTTACTTTGATCTTACTTGCAATTCTCACTTTCATTTGATCTTTTGATAGATATGGTTTATGATCACACGATATAGGAGGAACCAACAAGAAGTGTTACCTTTAGATCCGGAGATCGAAGCCAATTGTCGAAGAAGGAACGCCGAAAGGAGAAGGATTGAGTTGGAAGAAATGAATCGAAAGGAAAATTCGATTGTAGAAGAAGTCGAGGAGGAAGTTGAGAACCAAGGGGTTGAAGGAGTTGAGGAACTGAATGGGAATGGAGGTAATCGACCTCAAAGAGTGTTAAGGGACAACTTTCACCGGAGAGTTGAAGAAAATATTGGTGTGGAAAGAGATGGAAGGCCAAGAGAGGTTGAGGAACCACAAAGAGTCTTGAGGGATCACTTTCGACCTATTCAAAGGCTGTACGGAGGGGCGGGTAGGGAGCCCGTAGACGCTCATAACTTTGAGCTCAAGCCGGCATTGATCATGATGGTCCAAAACAACCAATTCGGAGGGTTGTCAAAAGAGGATCCTAACTTCCATTTATCTCAATTCCTAGAGATAAGTGGGACGGTGAAGATAAACCGAGTCCCTCAAGACTACATTCGTCTCCAATTGTTCCCCTTCTCACTCCGTGATCGTGCAAAACAATGGTACATGTCTCTCGACTTGAGAACGATAGAGAATTGGAATGATTTGGTGGATGCTTTCCTAATGAAGTATTTTCCCCCAAGCAAAACCATTCAAATACGGGGGGAAATATCTTCATTTCGACAAGATGAGGAGGAATCATTGGCCGAGGCATGGGAGCGCTTTAAAGATCTCATAAGAAGTTGTCCTCAATATGGGTTTTCAAGGGATCAAATCATTTGTTATTTCTATAACGGGATGGATCACCGTACAAGAGGGATGGTAGACGCTTCGGCCGGTGGAGGGTCTTTATTAGGAAAGACGACGGATGAGGGTTATGTGCTTTTGGAGGAGATGGCTAAGAGTGACAATTAATGGCCATCCGAACGAAGGCAAAATCGAAGGGTAGCTTCCACTCAAAATTCGGAAGAAAGTGTCAACTTATCCAACAAAGTGGATAAGCTAATCTCTTTGATGACGGCCAAAGCACTAGTGGAGCCCAATAATGATCAATATGAAGAGGCCCATTACATGAACAACCAACGGGACCGAAATTATCGAGAGAGAGGTTGGGGAGAAAGACAAACTCATGGGAACTATCACCCTCCTAATCCGAACCAATACCACCCCGGCTTGAGAAACCATGAAAATTTCTCGTATGCTAGCCCTCACAATGCCATTCAACCACCGTCGAACTTCAATGCCCGAGATGGTGTGATAGAAGAGTCTTCGTCAAAGCTCACCATGGAAGAAATGTTCATAACATTCATGGGAGAGACGAAGAGTTTCATGACAAAGACTTGGCAAAAGATTGAAAGTCAAGATGAGAAAATTGGTCATTTGGCAAATGAAGTGATGGGAATCAAGAATGATATGAAAGCCATTGAGATTCAAGTGGGCCAAATTGCTAATATGGTTGGAAATCAACACAAGCCGGGTCGATTCCCCTCAACCACGGAATTGAACCCCAAAGAGCAATGCAAGTCAATCAAGTTGAGAAGTGGCACAAGCTATGAAGGTCCTATGATGCCAAAGGAAGATGGCGAAGAGGAGCAACAAGGAAGGAAAGTTGAAGAGAAGATGTTGAGAAGGAGAGAACAAATGAGAAAGAGAATTATGCATACAAGCCTCCATCTCCATACAAGCCTCCAATCCCATACCCTCAACGACTCAAGAAGACGAGTTTGGATGCAAAGTTCGTCAAATTCTTGGAGATGTTAAAAAAGATACACATCAACATCCCATTTGCGGAGGCCCTTGAGAAAATGCCTCACTATGCCAAGTTTTTGAAGGAGATTATGTCCAACAAGAGAAAGATGGTAGAATTTGAAACTGTGAACCTCACCGAAGAGTGTAGTGCAATCATTCAAGCTAAGTTACCCCCAAAGTTAAGGGATCCCGATTCATTTACATTGCCTTGTGTGATTGGCAAGGAGGGAACGTATCGTGCTTTGTGTGATCTTGGAGCAAGCATAAACCTCATGCCATTATCACTCTTCAAATCACTTGGCTTGGGAGAATTTACGCCTACTACCATGAATCTTCAATTGGCGGATCGCTCCATAGTATATCCCTTAGGCACGGTTGATGATGTGCTTGCCAAAGTTGGGAAATTCATATTCCCGGTTGATTTTGTGGTACTTGATATGGAGGAAGATAATGCAATCCCCTTGATCTTGGGAAGACCGTTCCTAGCAACGGGTGGAGCCATCATCAATGTACGAAATGGAGAGCTCGAACTAAATGTTGGTGATGAGAAAGTCTCATTCAACATCTACAAATCCATTAGATTTCGTGACGATGAAGATGAGGATGAAGAGTATATGTATTCCAAGGGAGATCATTATTCAATGCCCATGGAAGAGAAGGTGGAAGAAGAGCCCAAGATCAATTTTGTGAAAGAGAATCCCAAGGTGGAAGACAAAGATTTGAAGATAGACAAGAAGGCAAAGTTTGGGGGAGTTTTTGAAAACTCCCCCAAATCAAGAAAAGCTACTTGTGCAAGCTTGGGGATGAATGAGGCGTCAACCTCCTATGACATGATTGAAGAGCCGGATGGGCTAGCTAGTGGTGTTTTGATGGACTTAAGAAAGTTGTATGGGGAAAGAAGTCCAAGAGCAAGGATGATTATGGAGTGACTTGATAATCATCTCAAGGAAGAACCGTCCGGCATATGACGTTAAAAATAGCGCTTCTTGAGAGGCAACCCAAGGTTTTATTGCTTTCATGTTTTTATTGCTTTGATAGTTTTGATAGCTTAGTTTATTTTGTAGGTATGGATGAAGAGCACTATGGACATCATATCTTGGAGAATGAAGAAGGAAGCAAAACCAATTTTGGAGAGGGGAAGCAAGTGTTGCAATGGTGATTTTTGAAGAGCATTGGATGTGCAAGGAGGGAGGTAACAACTTGTAGCCCCAAACTTAGAATTTATACATAGTAAAATTCTAAGTTTGGGGGAGTTATTTTTCTTTTATTTTTCTACTAGTTGTCACCCTTTGCACCGTTTTGTCATTTCGTTTGTGTACATTTTGCAACGACGCACACTTGGCTTTCATATGCTTATTGTTGTTTGAGTTGGTTTTGATCATATGTTGGGTAGTGGTCTTTGGTGAAATGTGAGCATGAATAATCATTGGAATCCATGGTTGAGTAGTTGTGGTGATGTCTATTTGCTTTGAATGTATGCATGATTGGTGTTGGAGAATAGTATCATGTTGTGTTCATATTTGTGATCTTTGATAGCATGGATGCATGATATGTTGTTATTTGGGAACATTTAATGAATGTGAGAGTCCTATTGAATAAACCGGTGAGAATTGAGCCATAAATCGAACATGTAATCCGGTTTGTTGGGATATGAATCCTAGACAAGTCCTAAATGATGAAAAGATAAGATGAAGTTTTGATAAGCCAAAAGTAGTATGAATATATTCTAAGTATTGACTAATCTAGTCTAGTTGAGTTGAAGACATCTTGAACAGATCAGTAGAAGTTCACATAAAAGATAAGTGTTGTTTATATTTAAAAGATAAGTACGTTTTATAAGTACTTCATATATGTGTTCTTCTTAGTTTGTTATTGAGCTATAAATGTTGTATAGAGCTCATGATATTTTCTATGTAATAGATAGATTTGTTGTATAGTTCATAAGTTGACTAAGCTTGTATTATAAAAGCTTAATGTAATGTAATAGTCTTGTTAGGACTAGATTAGTTCTATTAGAGTCTACTGCACAAGAAGAGAAGACCAGTCTACTACTCAAGACAGGTGGACTACAAGACCAGTACATCTACTAGACTACTCAAGACAAGTCAACATGAAGTTAGTTACAAAAGCGCATATAAAGATAAGGATTAAAAAAAGGTTAGTTATGGAATAACTAATTCATAACAAGAAATGCGTGATTGGATAAAACTTGGAAGTTAGAAATCAGTTATCAAGAAGAGTTGGTTACAACTACTTAAGTTCTTGATTTCAGAAGTCTATAAATATCTCAAGGTATTCATTGATTCAAGACTACTGATTACAGACGTACTGATGTTCTAAGCATTGAAAGGCGATTTACGAAGTATTCAAAGAAGGAAAAACTCACAGAGTTAATCTTCAGAAAAGAAGCCAGGAGACGAAGTCATATTCAAAAGACTGCTACTGAAGATCAGAGAAGTTTTATTTTGTTGTTTTATCAAGGTGCTAGATACTTGTAAAATTTCTAGTTAGATCATAGACGTATCTGGAGGTATAGTCTGTTGAAGATCTAAGTCTTCTTCTTGGGACTCTAAAGACAGGAATTTTACACTTGTACTCGATTGGAAGAGTTTAGTGGAAACATCACAACTGGGTTTGTGAGAGTGGATGTAGACAAGTTGTCGAACCACTATAAATCTTTGTGTGTTGTTTACTTTACTGTTTTAATTGTTTAATTGCTTAACTGTTTAACTGCTACTACACTAGACAAGTTGAGTATAGAACAGAGTTCTCGAATTTAAAAGTTGAGTATAAACTTGAATTGGGCTCATTGTTAATTTCGTATTCCGCATATTGTATTCTGATATTTCGATAGAATTTTGAAAAGTCTATTCACCCCCCTCTAGACATTTTCATTAGCTTACTCGTTATTAACTCAACTTTGGGGACCTACAAGTGGTATCAGAGCAGTGGTTTACGAACTGCTGTTTCTTGATAACCGACTTAAGACTTAGGGTGAAGTCTTGTTCCTTGATTGTAGTTGCTTACGTGTTCTTGATCAAATACTCTTGTTATATCTGTTTCGTGCTCACTGTTCTTGACTTATTTGTTTTTCTTGATCATAACTCTACTTAGCACTTATTTCTTGAAAACATGTCTCTTGAGATCAGCGCTAACAAGTTACCCAAGTTCCAGGTTCAAGACTATGACTACTGGAAGCTGCGAATGGAAGCCATTTTTAGTTCCACGCACGACCTAATGATCTCTGTTATCACAGAAGGACCTATTGTTACTATGGTTCCTAATACTGCTGTTCTTGACCCAAGCAAACCAATTGGTACTCTCGTCAAGAAACCCAGGTCAGATCTAACCTCAGAAGAAATGCGTCAAAATAATTTGGATAGTTTGGCAAAGAATTACATTTTACACACCCTTCCTAACGAGTATCTAGGAAAAGTGTTAAAATGTAAGACTGCCAAAGAGATGTGGGACAGACTAGCTATCCTTTGTGAAGGGACCTCCCTAATCAAAGAGAGCAAACTCTCCACAGCTGTCCAAAGATTTGAATCATTTCGGATGAAAGCTGGAGAAACTATCGACCAGCTGGATACTCGTTTTACTAAGATCATGAATGATTTGGAAGTACTTGGTAAATCTTATACTGCTCGTGAGATCAATCTTAGGATTTTGAAGAGTCTTGATAGTCGTTGGAAAATGGTAAAAATGCTTGTTAAGAACACTCAAGACATTGATACGTGGACTGCTGAAACCATGTTTCAAACCCTTAAAGCCCATGAGTTTGATTTAGACGAAGATGAACCACTAGCCAGTAGTGATAGAGAACATGTTGTATCTAAGAACGTTGCCCTTAAGTCTAGCTCTTCTAAGTCTTCTAATGTAGACAGGTCCAAGTCTAGAACTAAGTCTGCCTCTGTGAAAGATGAGTTAGATACTGATCTTAGTTTGAAGGATCAGATGAGTCTCATGGTTAGAAAGTTTGATAGGCTCAATAAACGCTTCGGAAGGTACAAGAAGTTCTATAGGAATCATAGAGCATCCACTTCTAAGAACTCGTCTGAGACCAGACGAGACCGAAACTCATCCGAAAGGAGAGACGAAGTCTCGAAAGGTAATAGACGAGATAAAGAGTCTGACGATAGGAAGATTCAACGTTCTGATAGACGTGAAAAACGTAGGGACAAATCTCCTATTAAAAAGGCTACTAATGATCTCTTGTGCTATAATTGTGAAAAGCCAGGTCACTACATATATGAATGTCCAGACCTGAGCACTGATGATCGTGAAGAACGCAAGGCACGAAGAGAAAGAAGATATAACCGTGGCAAAAAGGCTATGATGGCCAATGATGACTCTGATTCGGACTCAGACGAGTTGCCATCGTCCGTATCTAGCCACTCAACTGATCAAGATCACGACGAAGCATTCATAGTAGATGATGGCCTATGCTGCATGGCTAAAATCGACCAAGAGGTATCATCTGCTACATCTTTTCAATCTTGTGATGATTCAGAAACTGATGAAAGTGACACTGCTAGTAGTGAAGTAGGAAGTAGTCTTCAGCACTCGACTAGTGCAGTCGAAGACGACCTTCTACTTGCTAACCAAGCATTCATTGAAGTCAGTGATGAAAACATTGCATTAAAACAAGAAATCATTGATCTTAAGGAAGCTCAGTCAAAAGTAGATCCTAATATAACAGTCCTAAATAAACGCTTGACTGAAGAGTTGAGTAAACTCAAAGAAAAGTGTGCGTTGACAGACAGGTTATATCAAGACCTACTTAAGATACATGCAACTGAGAGAAATGAATTCAATGTTTTAAAAAACAAGTGCAACAGACTTGAAGAACGTAATAAGTTCTTAGAGACCGAGGTAGTTACACTTGATCTCAAACTTACTGACCTGGTTAATTCTTCAAAGATTAACCTTGAACTGTCAGATAGGTATAGAGATCCAGGTGACAAGACTGGTATAGGTGCTGAGTCATCTAGCTCGTCTACTCGAGTCATTAAGAACCCTACTACTATTAAAGCAAGACTTTTGCCAAATGACAAAGGAAAAGGACCAATGTTATACGATATTGGAACTCCTTCTAAAGGTACTGTACCTAAACAAGCTCGAGTTAACATTCCGATTACCAAGGGAGGTAAAAAGAATGGTAATAGCAAGCCTGCTCCATCTAGAACTAATCTTCAAAGGACCACTAATCGTGGACGACCCAACCAGGTCAGATACGAGGACTGGTATCCTGAGGAGACGAGTACTAGACCGGTACTGACTAGACGACAAGAGTCTAGACCTCCATTTATAAGGCAGTCTCAACTCTACTCGTCTAGACCTAGACATGTAGCTCCAAAATATCGTACACAAGCTGTCCTATATCCTCCACCTCTATCATACGACATTTTAAGTGAGGAAAGACCCAAACGCGTCTATAAACCGTATGGACCTAATGCTTTCAAACCCTACTCTAACTATCATAGACAAGTGCCTGCTCAAGTAGAGATTAAGTCGAAAGGCTATCTCCAAAGAGTAGACCCGAACTCGACTGATAGGCCAGAGAAGGATAATAAGGTCTTATTTTGCAACAAATATGGGCGAAAGCTTAAAAGATCGAACTTGTTCAAGACTCCAATGTATATCTGGATTCCTCTGAACATGACTAACCCCCAAGGACCCCAATAAACAAATGGGTACCTAAGTTATTGAATATCATCTATTGCAGGGTCGACTTGACTTGTATAAGAAGGGTGGCTCAGTAGGAGAAACCTGGTACATAGATAGTGGTTGTTCGCACCACATGACTGGTACCAAAGCTCTCTTGTCTAGCTACCATGAGCAAGAAGGACCAAAAGTAATATTTGGTGATAGCTCCACTGCTGTCACTAAAGGATTTGGTTACATCCGGAATGGAGACGTTGAGATACAAGATGTCTCATATGTTGAAGGTTTGAAATACAATTTACTCTCTGTTTCACAGTTTTGTGATCGTGGATACAAAGTGCAGTTCAAGAGCCGCAAATGCGAAGTCATTGACAAAAGGACACACACAGTCCTACTAGTTGGCGTAAGACAAGGTAGTGTATACATAGTGAACTGGAACAGTTGTCCGAGGGACACCTGTCTACTTACTAAGAGTCCTAAAGAACTTGGCTGGCTCTGGCATAGACGCCTCTGTCATCTAAACTTTAAGGTTCTTAATAAGATAGCCAGAGATTACCTTGTAGAAGGTATTCCCAATGAAGTTTACTACAAGTCACATGTATGCACGGCTTGTCAACAGGGTAAACAGGTTAAAGGTTCATTTAAGTCAATTCCCACTCTCTCAACTAGTAGAGTCCTAGAACTCCTACATATGGATCTCCATGGTCCAATAACTCCTCCAACATTGAATGGTAGAAGGTACACACTTGTTGTCGTAGACGACTATTCTAAGTTTACTTGGGTAGTCTTTCTACACAAGAAGAGTGATACACAAACACTTCTGCCTGAACTGTTGAAGAAGTTACAAGTTGAGAAGAACCAGTCTATTGTCAAAATTCGAAGTGACAAGGGAACTGAGTTCATTAATTGCTATATCAAAGAATTTTGTACTAAACGTGGTATCCAGCACCTTACTAGTGCAGCTAGGACACCACAACAGAACGGTGTAGCAGAAAGAAGGAATCGAACCCTTAAAGAAGCCTGTAGGACCATGTTAGCTGAGTTCAACACGCCTCAAAAGTTTTGGGCTGAAGCTATCAACACTGCATGCCATTCACAAAACAGAAGCGCGATCAACAAAGCTCTAGGCAAGACACCTTATGAGGTTTGGAAAGATCAGTAAGAAGGTAACTGATCTATCGATCGAATCTGACAAAGATTCAGAGATATATGAATCCGTTCAAGCCTACAACCCATTCCTAAAAGCTCTCGACTCTGATGAAAAGGAGAAGGTAAGTGCTCAAGGTAAGTCTTCTAGACCAGTAGACATGCCTGCTCTAGTTGACTCTACTACTCCTAGTAAATCTGTTGATGATACAAATGATGTTGATATGCATGATGCTGTACATGACATAGAAGATGATAGTGTGCCTGTTAAGAATAGAAAAACATGGAAATCTGCGCATGATACTGAAAATATCATTGGTGACTCTACTATTGGTGTAAAGACTAGACGACAACTCTTTGAGTCGCAAGAACAGCCGAGTCCAACTATGTTTTGCTGGTGTTGTTTCCTCTCTGCTATTGAGCCAACCACTGTTAAAGAGGCATTGGCTGATAGTAATTGGATCATCGCTATGCAAGACGAGTTGAATCAGTTTGTTCGAAACGACGTCTGGGAACTTGTCAATAGGCCGGAACATCATAATGTAGTTGGCACTCGATGGATTTTCAAGAATAAGAAAGATGAGAATGATTTAGTCGTTAGAAATAAGGCTAGATTAGTCGCCCAAGGCTACTCACAAGCTGAAGGCATAGACTATGATGAAACTTATGCTCCTGTTGCTAGACTAGAAGCCATTCGATTGTTTCTTGCATATGCTGCTCACATGAAGTTTACTGTATATCAAATGGATGTTAAAAGTGCATTTCTTAACGGTATTCTTGCGGAAGAAGTGTATGTTGAACAACCTCCAGGATTCGAAGTCAAAGGCAACCAGGTGTACAGATTAAAGAAGGCCTTATATGGACTAAAGCAAGCTCCAAGAGCATGGTATGACACCCTTTCTCTTTTCCTATTAGAAAATGGTTTTACTAAGGGCAAGGTCGATCGAACCCTGTTCAGAAGACAAGAAGGGAAGGACATCCTACTCGTCCAAATTTACGTAGATGACATCATTTTTGGGTCACCTAACAAAAAGCTGAGTGAAAGTTTTTCAACACTCATGCAAAGTAAATTTGAGATGTCTATGATGGGTGAGATGAACTACTTTCTTGGTCTTCAAGTAAAACAAACTCCAGAAGGTATTTTCATAAATCAGGCGAAGTACACAAGAAATCTTTTAGACAAGTATGGGATCAAAACTTGTAAGTCCACTGGCGTACCAATGCAACCAACTTACAGAATGGATCCAGATGAGAACGGTAAATGTGCTGATCAATCCTATTATCGTGGCTTAATTGGTTCTTTACTGTATCTAACTGCTAGTAGACCTGACATTGCATTCTCTGTTGGTGTTTGTGCTCGATTCCAAGCCAATCCAAAAGAAAGTCACATGGAAACTACCAAAAGGATCCTGAAATATTTGAAAGGGACCATCAATCGTGGTATATGGTATCCTTCAAATGATGATCTATCCTTAAGTGGGTATTCAGACTCAGACTTTGGAGGCTGTAGAATAGATAGGAAATCTACTTCTAGTTCTTGTCAATTTCTAGGCACAAAACTCATATCTTGGTTTTCTAAAAAGCAGACTAGTGTTGCAACTTCAACTACCGAAGCCGAGTACATGGCAGCTGGTAGCTGTTGTAGTCAACTACTCTGGCTCATGCAACAGTTACGTGATTACAATATACATGAATCATATGTTCCTATTTTCTGTGATAGTAATAGTGCTATTGCCATTACACAAAATCCTGTTCTGCACACACGATGTAAGCATGTTGATGTGAAGCATCATTTCATACGTGATCATGTAGAAAAGAAGGATATTCGCATGGAAAAGATTCATACTGATTTTCAAAGAGCTGATATTTTTACAAAACCATTAGCTGAGGCACGATTTCGTGAGTTATGCATTAGTCTAGGACTAATTGATTTAGATCCTACTTGCCTATAGCTATGTACTAACAAGACAGGTACATCAATAAGAGGAGACAAGATCACTAGACCAGAGCACTCGACTATTCACGCAACAGACAGGTATACAAGGCTAGACTAGATGACCAAACAACCCGATGAGGAAGCTGGAAAAGCTGAGGGTAATACTAAGGGAATAAACATTTAAGGGGGAATCCTTGATTTCTTAAATATCCTTATGATGACTCTTATGTTTGTTAACAGGTCATCTTGTTCGAAACCTTGATCATTGCTTTAGATTGATATTCATCTTATTTATTTTACTCTACCTGTACCTATGATTACACATTGAAAATAATGAGATAGGTACATACAGTCGTTCGACGATTGAGATAGACAAGCACAGTCGAAGGGGGAACTCGACTGGTGTTCTTAAGGCTACTCGTCTTGTGAAGCTTAAAGGCTACTCGTCTGTTCTGGATAGACTCGAACAGACAAGCTAAGTGTTTCTATTGATTGATAAATGTTAAGTGTTTTGTCAATTGAATTAAGGGTATTGTTGTAATTAGATAATGACAGAATTTGAAAACCCTAGAATTGGTTTTATACACTCCCAGTTTAATGAGGTGTATACACCCAGTTCGAACTCAACTACTTTAGGTCAGATGAGTTCACTCCCCTGTCCTAAATAAGAAGAGCCGGATTTTAAATTTTTACAATATCAAATCACATTATATTCTCGATTCCGTAACCGAATCTCAAAGGTCTCGACCGTTGGATCTAATCCTTCAATCGTGGCCGTTGGATCAATTTACAGCTTTAACAAAACTCATCTTCCACACTCACTAGCCTTACTGTTCCATTACTCCCACACGTCTTTTCCACTTTGTTCTTAACTCTTCTACTTGAGACAGTTGATTTCGTGCTATTCCTCAAAGATTACTGCAATCTCTCTAATATACAATGTCTACTCGTTCGATTTTCGACATCAGAACTAACATGCAGGTCACATTTGACCTAGGCCGGTACATCGCCGACAACAAGGTGAATGTAGAACCTTCAGTGTTCTTCAAAGGCCAACACACAGCTGAGAATGAAGAGATTCTGACCAAATGCACACGCTGTGGTCTGAAGCCCTACTTAGAAGCCTTCCCTCAAGTTGTATTGGAGGAAGAAGTACTCGAATTCTATGCCAATGTCACTAGACAAGGTGACATTCTCGAGTCATTCATTGGAGAAGATCGAGTGCAAATCACTCGAGAGGCGTTATTCAAGTTTCTGAAACTGCCCACTGGAACTATTAATGTGGAGAATTATGGCTTAGGGCAAGAAGTTCGATATCTGAGTATCTTCTGCGGAAGGAGGTTGAAACCCAAGCAAGATGGAAAATATGCTGCAGTCAAGAAGGGTGATCTTCTTGACAAGTATCGCACGTTGTTGGACATTGCCAGCAAGATTCTACTCAGCTCCACTGGCTCACATGATTCAGTGACTTTTGCCAAGGCAAGGGTAATGGCTGCAATCTATGATGGCATTACGGAAGGTGACTGGTTTAGATTGATTGCGGATCGAATCATGTACTTCGAAAAGAGTGTCCGAGTAGATGACCACACTCACAATTGGGTGGTGTCTACAGCCGTTGGATATGGTAACAAATTAAGTATTCTACTTCCTCGTCTACTGCCGCACAAGTCGAGTTGGAGTCAAGGAAAGTCCTTCCATCCATTAAAGTTCTACTTGAAGAAAGAGGCTGTAAGGAAGCAAGCTGCTGAAAGGCCAGCTGCCCCAAGACGTGTCCAGATTGAGGATTCTGACGTCTTACCCTATGGCAACTCATCTAGTTCTTCAGAAGATGAGTCCGAGGATGAAGAGATGAAGGCTCCTGCAAAAGCTGAGTCGAGTGGAGATGATTCTGAACAGACTCACTCAGACAAGGAAGCTGATGTTATGAAGAAGGATGATGAAGAGAAGGAGACCCAAGTTCTTCGTCTTGTGAGGATTGGTACTCCACCTCCTCCAGAAGAGATGACTTACCAGGTTGGTACTTCATCTAAGTCTTTGTCAATACCCTCTCTCTCTCTCCCCTCTGTTCGAACCAAGGCTAGATCACACCGATCTAGGCCTCGTCCTTTACCCTCAACCTCTCAGGCATTGCCAGCATATCCGCTGAGGGCAAGCCTACCCCAAATCACTCCCAAAAGGGACACAACTGATACTCAGACAGTTGTCACACTTGACCAAGACACATCAAAGCCTATTGAAACCATAGCTTTCACTCCCTCTCCCTCACCAGAATATGGTGAACCCTCCATCCCATCTACTTCAGACAAATCACCAGTTGCCACTGCAACAACTGAGTTAGAGACCCCATCTACTCAGGACCCGTCTGAAATTAGATTTGAATCCCTTGTATACTATCCTATGTGTCTTCGAGAGAAGAGAGTCCGTGCCAAAGTTTCAAGAAA
Organism: Galeopsis tetrahit; assembly: GCA_963675135.1. Lineage (NCBI taxonomy): Eukaryota > Viridiplantae > Streptophyta > Magnoliopsida > Lamiales > Lamiaceae > Galeopsis > Galeopsis tetrahit. The sequence goes on along the minus strand of OY776129.1, from coordinate 12,578,529 downwards.
TCTGAAGAAGCAGCTCTCGACTCTTGATATCGACACAGCTTCTGAACAGTTTGAGAAGCTAGTCCGCGTCTGTACATGGTTCGCTTTGAAGAAGTCGTCTACAGATGATCTTTTTGAAGTTATCCAAGGTAAAGGCGGCATCTCCAATTTCATGGATTGGGAGATGGAACAAAAAGAGAATAGTGGAGTTAAGGATCACTCCGAACTATTTCCGCGCAAGGCCCTGGTTAACTTGGTTAAAAAGATGTTGAATATTCCTGATGGCATTCTTGAAGATGAATTCTCGTTTGATGTCGGAACCCAGACTAATCTGGTGGAAGACGAGATCAAGCCACAGGTAGCTGAGTTGGCCATTCAGACTTCAGAACCTATTTTGGAAATAGAGGATGATTCAGAAGACGTTGCTGAATGTTCTTTTCAGTTTGGTAAAGAAGATGATGACTTTATGGATGCTGAGATGTTCAATGAAGATGAGCTCGTTGAGAAAGTGCAAGAGCCTCAGTCATCTGTTCAAGTCGTTCCTGAAGGATTCTTAGACGGATTGAAGAAAGATTTGATGGATGTTGTTCAGTCGTCTATTGATAATCTTTTGGAATCTAAGCTGAAATCAACTCTTATGGAGCAGAATCAGTCGATTGTTGACAACGCCAGAGATTTGTTGATTGGTGAAGTTAACAAGTTGGACTCTACTTTCAGAGAAGAGTTGTTTGCTCAAGTTGAAAGTTTTCTGAAGACACAGGTTGATATTTCAGAGAAGAGATCGTTGGAGTTTTCTAGAGCTTTGGCTGAAGAATCAAGCAAAATGGAAAGACTCTATCGAGTTAAGATTTCGATTGCAGATGAGCAAAGAAGAGAAGCACAAGATCAGTTGGTGCGTTCTCAAGCTATTCTAGCCGAGTTCACTGCTCAGAATACTATACTTCAACAGACAGCTACACATTTCAAAGATGAATTTACTTCAATTTATCAGAAGCTAGAGCTGACTACTGATCGTCTAAACAAGATGGTTGATGAGAAGACGATTCAGACTCAAGTTCAGTTAGCTACTGAAGCTATGAAGGAAGCGGTTAAAGAAGAAATGACTCGCTTTACTAGTCTTTTCACTCTTAAGGCAGATGAAGCCAAAAAGGGGGAAGATTCAAGTATTGTAGAGAAGTCAGCTGAACCGGAAGCTAAGGAGGCAGCTGAAACTATTCAAGAGCTCAAAAGACCTAAAAGAGGTAAGCTGGTCAAGACTGCTGATTTAGAGAAGCTGAAATTGATCAAAGGCAAAGAAGCTGCATCTCCAGAAGCTGAGATTAAGACTAGACGAACGAAGAGAAAGTTGGATGTTGAAGATGCTACTGCTACTACAATTGTTGAAAAGAAACAAAGGATTAATGATGATGAGATTCATTATGCTAGCAAGAAGAAGATTATGAAGCATATTGAACGTTTGCAGAAGTTGAAAGCAGATGAAGATCTGATGGAAGACAAGTTCATTGATCACTTCATAGATAATGAGCATAGAGCTGAATGGATAGAAGTGAAGAATCAATGGGAACTTGATCATTGGATCATAAGGAAGTTTGGTGATGCTGAGAATCAAGATGAACTTTATCAACTGTTTGACAGGTTCATGGAAGGTCAACACAGGAAGTTATGGCATCTTATTCTAAGGATATCTGCTGGAGCTAACTTTAATATCCTTGTTCCTGGATTTCCTGAATGGAAATGCCCCATGACAAGTTCAAAGAAAAGAGTTGATATGAATCAAATCAAGAAATTCGAAGAACAACTACTCGAGAAGGAGAAGATTGAAGATGAAGATCATATTAGTCTGATTCATAGGAGACTCCTAGATGCATTTCAAGTTCCAAACCTAGAAGGAGGTACTCTTTCAGACTAGTTGATTTACATTCTTAGTTTTTTTTTTTGCTCTGATATTTTTGTGTAATATCTACTGATCTATTTTGAATGAATGAAAGATAAGAAATATTTTGATGATTAATAGACAAGATAACTACTTAACTAGTCTACTTATGAGAAAATATTCAAGTAGTTTTGGCTTCATCAAAAAGGGGGAAATTGTTGGGATATGAATCCTAGACAAGTCCTAAATGATGAAAAGATAAGATGAAGTTTTGATAAGCCAAAAGTAGTATGAATATATTCTAAGTATTGACTAATCTAGTCTAGTTGAGTTGAAGACATCTTGAACAGATCAGTAGAAGTTCACATAAAAGATAAGTGTTGTTTATATTTAAAAGATAAGTACGTTTTATAAGTACTTCATATATGTGTTCTTCTTAGTTTGTTATTGAGCTATAAATGTTGTATAGAGCTCATGATATTTTCTATGTAATAGATAGATTTGTTGTATAGTTCATAAGTTGACTAAGCTTGTATTATAAAAGCTTAATGTAATGTAATAGTCTTGTTAGGACTAGATTAGTTCTATTAGAGTCTACTGCACAAGAAGAGAAGACTAGTCTACTACTCAAGACAGGTGGACTACAAGACCAGTACATCTACTAGACTACTCAAGACAAGTCAACATGAAGTTAGTTACAAAAGCGCATATAAAGATAAGGATTAAAAAAAGGTTAGTTATGGAATAACTAATTCATAACAAGAAACGCGTGATTGGATAAAACTTGGAAGTTAGAAATCAGTTATCAAGAAGAGTTGGTTACAACTACTTAAGTTCTTGATTTCAGAAGTCTATAAATATCTCAAGGTATTCATTGATTCAAGACTACTGATTACAGACGTACTGATGTTCTAAGCATTGAAAGGCGATTTACGAAGTATTCAAAGAAGGAAAAACTCACAGAGTTAATCTTCAGAAAAGAAGCCAGGAGACGAAGTCATATTCAAAAGACTGCTACTGAAGATCAGAGAAGTTTTATTTTGTTGTTTTATCAAGGTGCTAGATACTTGTAAAATTTCTAGTTAGATCATAGACGTATCTGGAGGTATAGTCTGTTGAAGATCTAAGTCTTCTTCTTGGGACTCTAAAGACAGGAATTTTACACTTGTACTCGATTGGAAGAGTTTAGTGGAAACATCACAACTGGGTTTGTGAGAGTGGATGTAGACAAGTTGTCGAACCACTATAAATCTTTGTGTGTTGTTTACTTTACTGTTTTAATTGTTTAATTGCTTAACTGTTTAACTGCTACTACACTAGACAAGTTGAGTATAGAACAGAGTTCTCGAATTTAAAAGTTGAGTATAAACTTGAATTGGGCTCATTGTTAATTTCGTATTCCGCATATTGTATTCTGATATTTCGATAGAATTTTGAAAAGTCTATTCACCCCCCTCTAGACATTTTCATTAGCTTACTCGTTATTAACTCAACTTTGGGGACCTACACGGTTTGATTCATTTGAGAGTGGACTAGGTTATTGCTAGTGATCCTAGAACTTGCCCAAGTTCTTGTTTGAAAGCATGATTGTGTGTAACTTTGTGATATGATATAGGCCATCTTGTTCTAAAAGAGTCACTTAGCCAAAATTTCCTAAAATCGAAGTAATCTTCCGTAGTTAGCCCCTTTGAGCTTAATTCCTCATTTTCTTGGCAAACTACAATGTTAACCACTTAGCCTTTTTTGAGCCTTTGATACTTACATCTAGTGGAGGATAAAAAATACAAAGTGGAGAAACATGTGCTTGAATGTCTTTGGTGAAAGGAGAAATTGGAAAGGTTGAAAGAAAAAGAGAAAAGATGAAAAAGAAAATCAATGGAAAAGAAAAGAGGGACAAAGAGCCCCAAAAGCTTGAAAAGAAAAATGGTTAAAAAAGATGAGGTGATGAATGCTTGAAAAAGAAAGGAAAATGAAAAGTGAGGATGGAGTTTGTAAGCTTTGAAAGTGAAAGCACACATTGTAAAACAACAAGCTTTGTCCTCCACTAGAAGAGTCACAATTCCCAAATTCATCCTACCTTGTCCAAAAAGCCAATGTTACATCCTTGATTAAGCCCTATTGATCACATTGGTAAACACTTGAATGGTGTAGAAAGTAGAATGTGGGCAAGCTTATGGTAATTGCATAGCATAACTTGGTTGTTCAGTGCATTCATATCCTCAATTTGTTTGTGTGTTTGAGAGAAACACTCTATCATGTGAGTAGAGGACTTGAGCATTTGGATTATGTTTCTCATTCACAATGTGTTGTGTGCTTGTGCATTCTTTGATCTATGAGTGTGAATTGCAATAATGAGCCTATGTCCTTCATTGAGAAATGCATTTTGAGAAAAAGATATCACTACATTCTCCTTTGCATGTGTGATTTACATTAAATATTTCATTGTGATCATTCCACCCTCATTGCTTTAAGTGCTTAGTTGTTTGAGGACAAACAACATTTTAAGTTTGGGGGGGTTTGATTCGAGTGGAATTTTCACACTTTAGAGGCACATGTGAAGCGTATTTTGATGTGGATTTAATTGATTTATGCATTGATTATGATAATTTGAGTCAAAATGAGAGAAAGGTTGTGCTTTGTCTATTTTGTAGGAAATACGATGGAATTTGGAGCAAAACACCAACCATACTTCACTGGATTAAGAAGAGAAGTGCATGGTTGGGTTCGTCTCGAAAAACGGAGTGGAATGAAAAAAAGAATCGAGTCAATCGGAGGTCGGAAGCTCGAGATATGAAGAGAGGAAAAAGCATGCCGGGTAGAATCAACCTGGCCGGGTGGTTTTAGCCCGGCCTAGCTCTGTCCATCCTAGAGCTTCGTATTTTGCCCGTGTAGAATCGACCTGGCCGGGTGGATTCCACCCGGGCAAGCCAATTTCACCAATAACTTCGTATTTCGGCCGGGTGGCATGCCCGGTAGAATCCACCCGGCCGGGTCACATGCTCCTCGGGGGTTTTTGACCATTTTCTCCATTTTTGAGGGACTAACTTGCAATTTTGTCATCCAAACCCTACCCCAACACTATATAAGCCCTCATTCTTCAAATCAAACACACTCTTCCCCAATTTCTCAAATTCCACTCATACAAACACACTCTTGGAGGTGATTTGGCCATATCTTCTTCAATTCTCCATCAATTCATGCAAGGAAGGAATCAATAGCTTGGAATTTTCATTCTCTACCACATTTTAGACTAAGCTTTCTCTTTATCTCTCTTTTTAGTTAGTTATTTCATTTGATTTTGTAATTTGATTATGTGGTTGATTGACTAGAACACTTTTGGTTCTAGAGCCTTGTAAATACTCTTGTTGAAGTTTATGAATTAATGTTTTGCTTATTTGGTGTTTGTGTGGCTTAATTCTATTTGGATGCTTGATTTTCATTGCAAAACATGTCATTAGTGTACAATGGTGATATGTTAATCTTAGTTAATTGAATTAGGTTGAGAAATCTACTTTGATTAATTGATTGCAAGCATTTAACCTAATTTTATTGTGAGATTGAAAGATGAACAATGATTAGGAAGATGTGTGATGATCCTAAGAGCTTGATTGAGTTTTATTGTGCAATTTAGGTAGAGATACTAAGTTGTGGGATATTTCCTTTGGATTACTTGGATTGAAGAAACTTTTAATTCATTATTATGTGATCAATCTTATAGACAAAGCATGAACACCACTTAAGTAGATAGTTAATCATAAATGGATTCATTAGTATTGCATGTGCTTTAGAACCTACTTTTTCATCTTTGGATTTCAATCGTTTTCCACCTCGTTTTCTTGAATTGCATGCTATTTGATCGATTTTACATTACTCTTTTAATTGTTTACTTGTGACACTTGGTAGATAATTTAGGGGTAATCACCGTCTATTTAGAATTCCGTCAACAAACTCCACTTTTACACTACACCTCCCTGTGGGATCGACCTCGTACTTACTTCGCTACAATATACACCGTATACTTGCGGTTGTGTATTTTAGAGTTGTTAAATACGTGAATCAATCTTAAAAGCATATCTTACAGATTTAACACAGTGCATAATCAGTGTTACCCATTTCTGCTAAAAACCCAAGTGTATCAACATTTTTTTCAAATAGGTCCACTCCACTCGATCGTAGGCCTTGCTCATGTCTAGTTTCAAGGCATCCTTCCCTGCTTTTATTGTTACGTATCCAGTGCATGCATTCATAACCAAGAATGATGTTGTCCGAAATAAGCCTCCCCGGAGTGAAGGCACTTTGATTGTCATTTATCAACTTCCCCATCACATACTTTAGTCTGTTTGTGATTGTTCTGGCAAGAATTCGGTACACCACGTTGCTCAAGATAATTGGCCTAAAATCCGCCACCACCCTCGGATCCTTCTTCTTTGGTATCAAAGTGACCCATGTTTCATTCCATGCTGATAGGTCCCCTCCAAAATTAAGTATATTCAAAATTTCTTTCGTCGTATCCTCTCCCACCGTGTTCCACATTTAATGCGGGTATCTCATTCCCTCTCAATAATGACATTTTATTTATATTGTAACACATATTTCTCTGTAAAGTAATACACTTGTGTTTATATAATAACACAATTTTCAATCAATACATATGTTACTTTAAAAACAAATACTCCCTCCGTCCGCCTATAAGTTTCCCATTTTACCATTTTGGTCCGTCCGCCTATAAACTTCTCATACCTTTTTTGGTAAGTATTTTTTCTTACACTTCACTTTATATCTTACTTTTTCTCTCTATCTCTCTCCTCTCTCAATCACATCACTTGTACTATATCTATTATTTAATCACTTTTCTTAATCTCTGTGCCAAAAAGTAACGTAACACTTATAGGCGGACGGAGGGAGTATGTGTTACTCAAAAGCCAATTGTGTGTTACTTGTCCCTACTGTAACACATATTTGTCCGTATAACATATAATTGTATTTAAATTAACATAGATTAAGAACAAGTTTTTCTGTTTGTCTCTTGGATGATTTTTTTTTTAAAGATATGTTTGATTTGGTATGACTTTAGTATGACTTGGAAAAAATCTCGAATTTTTCTATCATTCTTTAAATTAATTGTATTAATATTTTCATGTGAAAATTCAATTTATGTGTTATTTGCACTTACAGTAACACATATTTGCCCTTATAGTAACATATAATTCCCTTTATAGTAACACAGATCTGAACCTCGCTTTTCTGTTAGTCTTCTGTGCGACTTTTTTCGCGATTTTTTTGAAAATATTCGTTTGACCGATCAAATCCGCTACAGATCCGCGAATTTTTGGTCCTTTCTTAAATATATTAATATTTCACGTGAAATATTTCATATATGATTTATATATGATTTACATGTATTTATAGAGTTGACATTTATAAAATTTATATTTATTTATAGTGTAGAGTTGTAAAATTACAAAATAGATGAGTGTTACATTTCAAAATTCTAATTCTAATTCAATATTTTAAATCTCTAAGGGGGTGTTTGTTTTGAGATTATGTAGGATGGGGGAAATTCGGATGGAAAAATTTTGGATGGAAAAATTATGATGAATATTGATTGTGTGTGTTTGTTTAGAAATTTTGAGTATGATATAATGTAATTTTATGTCAAATCAATTGTGTAAGAGTGAGTGATGTTATATTATAATATTATATAATATAATTTTATGTTAAATCAATTGTGTAATAATGTATGATATTGTATTATTATAATAGTATAATATATACTCCCTCCGTCCCGTGATTTCTTTCACGTGTGAAGAGGCACACAAAACAAGAAAAGTGAATTTAGTGGGAGATTTTGAGGGGTAATTTTGTAAACTTTTATGTATAAAGTAAAAAAATGAGTTGACTTTTGGGTATGTGTGTAGAAAAAGTAATGACATTTGTGTAAAATTGAGAATATTGTGAGGATGAAGTTTATAAAGGGTTTTCCATTTTAAGGGTGTGAAAGTTATTGTGGGACGTCCCGAAAAGGAAAGTGTGAAAGTAATTGCGGGACGGAAGGAGTATGTATTATTAGAAGTGAATGAAGTTGAATGGTGAAATTCAGATGTAAAATTCTAAACTAGAACATGACAGAAAATGTTATGTGCCATCGGAACGCGTGAGTTCCTAAACAAGCACCTCTAAACAAACACGTGTATTGTGCTTGTGCACTACATAAATTAAAGTGAAAGCCGAGAAATATGTTTCCTTTGGTTCAAATCACTCTGGTAGGCTTTCCTCATTCTACCAAACATTTTGGCAGCAAATAATCATTCTCTTCTTAAATTATTATTACCTTCTTTGTCAGACTCCCTAGTCCCTTCCACCACATGCGTGTTCCACATCTTATCGCAATCTAATACAGTAATACGTAATAAATAAAACTTCTTTATTAAATTATAATCCTCAATTACTATACTCAAACACCATTGATTAATTAATTAAATACAAGAAATCTCAATCATTTAATTCTCTCATTACCCATTTTGTATTGAGTTTTACTCGAATTAGTAAATTTGTAAAACATTCTCCCTCTGTCCAATTTCGTTATATCTACTTCTTCTGACACAAATTTTAATAAATATTGATTAGTTTATGTATAAAATAGATAAATTAGAGGGTATGATGAAATGTTGTGGGTCCATTTATATATAAAGTGATTGTTTATGAATAAAGTTAATGACAATTTGAGTAAATAAGTGATGGTTGAAGCCTTGAAGGGTGAAGATAAAATAGTATAAATAGTAAAAATTTTAAATAAGGAATAAGAATAATAAAATTGGACAGCCTGAAAAGGAAAGTGAGAATTATAAAATTGGACGGATGGAGCGCTTCTCAATTTTGTCATTTTGAACATTCCACCGAAAATCATCAATTTTTATTTTAGCACCACTCACTATCTCTCTCTCTCTATCTAATTTGTTTTTTTTTTTAATTTTCTACCTCTCGTTACTTTTATTTTTCCTATCTCTCGACATCAATACATATAATACTACTCCCTCCGCCCCGTAATAAACTCCACACTTTCTTTTTTCGTCGATTTCACAATAAACTTCACACTATTAAAATGGACACCCCATCTTAAATTTCACCCTCATAATATTCATAATTTTACATAAAATGTCATTACTTTTGAACCTACATATGCCCACAATATTCCAAATCATTAATTTAGTTTTTACACAAAATGTCATTGAGCCCACATATGCACACAATATTCAAAATCATTAATTTAGTTTATATATAAAAGTTTACTAAATTATCCCCAATATTCTACTCATTATTCATCTTTTTTAAAAAATGTGTCCTACAAAATATATTTTTTAATCAATGTGCAAAATACAAATGAATAGTTTTAAAAGGACGTGAAAGAATTCCGTCTCATCTAAAAGTTCGAACTTGTAGAGAGGTCCCCCTCACTCGTGGGCCGGATCAGCAGGAATCGAACCAAGGACGTTGACTCTGATATCATGAAAGAATTCTGTTTCATCTAAAAATCGAAACTTGTAGAGCAGTTGAAAATTAATTATTGCATATTGTATATTAATTTCTACTAGGACGGAAGAAGTAATATATTATGCTTAAAATTCTGAAATATTTGACCTATATAATGCAATTTAAGTAGATATGGATTCACATTATCGCATGCATGATACAGAATCAAGTTAGTTGGAATATTTTGGACAAGTCATTTGGGACAAGTCTTATGAGAAAAGTCACTCGAAATTAATCAAGTCTCCTAAAAATGAAATTGATCAGAAACAAGTTCTATAAAACTGTTTAGAGACAAGTCCTATGAAAAACCAACTCAATTAATTAAAACGGTTGAAACTAACTCCAACACAAGTTAGTTGAGAATAGACAAAGTGGGATAACCCCAGACCTTAGATCCTGGGTTCGAGTCATGAGAGGGGAAAAAGGATGGGTTTATAATGTAATTCAAAAAAAAAAGTTAGTTGAGAGTATACAATTAGTTCACATATTTGAGAGTTAGAATTTTATCAAGAGAGTTCATATTCATAATTTTTGAGTTGAGTGACTTGTAATCTGTAATATTTCGATTGATTCTTAGTGAAGACCGTGGACGAGATCTTATGATTGAATCATGCATGTAAAATTCTTGTATTTCACTTGTATTAGAAAATTAATATACAATAATTAATTCTCCACTATTGTACATGTTTAGACTTTAAGATAAAACAAAATTCTTTCATGGTCATAGTCTTAATTAGGCACACGCTCACACGTTATGGGTTCGATTCTTATTGAAAGCAACTCCACCACCCATTTAAATTGTCCACTCGATGGACATCCTCGTCAAATAGTAGAAGTGAAAACCGATCGACAAGTGAGGGAGAGTATTAGGAAATTTAATATATATATACAAGAATTTATAATTCGATTACCACCTCTTTACAAGTTCGTATTTTTAGATGAGATAAAATTATTTCAACTTGCATGCATAATTTTTCATTCGATTGCCCTTGTGGATAGTTCGATCCTTGATTGTTTTGTGGAGATTTAAAGCATAACAAAAAATAAAAACACATGTTCATTCTCAAAATACATTAAATAGAAGTATTTTAAACGTACAATTTACACAGTATAATTTGGACACACCAAAAATAAAATCATGAGTATTTTTTTTCTTGGGGGAGAGGGGTGGAGGTGGGGTAGGGGACCAATGCAATGCCGTAGAAATTTCTGGAGAATATATAGCTAGAATGGTCGTCATTGCAAATTCACTAAATTAATTAATTAAAATCTGGCATGTAGTCTGTAAAAGATATATAGCGTGCATATATATATCATTATTAAAACTGAATCTTTCTTTAACACTATTTTTTTGTCCATAAAGAACATTCAGTCCAATTCTTGGAGCTGCTTTCGAGTTTTTAATTTTATTGATCAAGCTTTCTTACGTACTCTTAAAAAAGACTAGATTATATTAAATTAAAAACAATTGATATATGTCACGAGTTATATGATACAGATATAGAATTTCATAATCACTAATATATCAGTGATGAATGATACTCCACTCTAACTACTCTTTAAAGGTTTAGCATGCATATATCTTGTCGGAAGCTTAATTCACATAATATGAAGGTACATATCATGATGTATCTATACAACTTTTTCTGTTGACTAGCTAGCTAGGGTTTAATTTTATTAGTTTCTTCAGTTGTTGCTGACTCATGCACATATTCTTTTAACTACATATATTGCAATTCAGATTATTAATTTAGGATCAAACTTACCCAAAAAGGTAATGGCAGTGGGCCAATGGAAGTGGGAGGAGGTTATGGGAAGAACATGGAAGAGGTAGGGTAGGTGAGGATATAAGAGATTAAAGTCAAAGTTGTTTCATAAAATATTACTCACACCGTCCCATAATTTCTTTCATTTGTACTATATTTTTTGAAGCGGTCTCGCAAATTTCTGATTTCCACACACACACACATATATATATATATATATATATATATATATATATATATATATATATATGGGTTCAAATTGTATATTCTCTCCGTCCATGAAATGTAGTCTCATTTGCTTCATATTCTTTGTCCATCAAATGTAGTCCCATACACATTATGAAAACTATCACCCTTCAATCCATCACTTAATTACTCAATTTGCCATCAACTTTATTTACAAACAATCACTTTATTCACAATGGACCCCACAATACCCTTACTTTATCTACTTTTTCCTTAAAACTTGTGTCCCACCCCAATGAGATTACATTTCGTGGATGGAGGGAGTATTTTTTTTGTTCCATGCATTTCTCTGAGAATAAGCACAAATGACGCCGCATTCGGGGCAAATAGTCGGAAAATGTGACCGACACATGCTAAAAACGACGTCGTTTCATGATTTTTTTTCTTGCAATTTGGGAGGAAAGTATGCAATTTGAACATTTGAGATTAAATTGAAGAAACAAAGAATTGAGAGAATATGGAACATTCGACTAGAAATTATGTTCAACTAGGGGGTAAACGATCTGAGTAGTGCTGAGCTCGAAACTCGATTGTTATATAGAGAAACAATGAATTAAGAAATTATAATTTCATTGAGTGAGTGTAAAGAGTACATGAAGGAAGTATTTATAGATACAAAATATATCTATCTTAAATCTCTAAGTAAGGAAAATAAAGATTTACAAGATATATAAAATATATTATACAAAGATATATAATATCTCTTAATATATTTGTATATGCCTAATATGTTATACTTGAAGCTCGAAACTCGACTTGACTCAGTCGAGTCTAAAATTTTAAAGATCGAGCACGAAAAGAAACTCAATAAACTCGAGTTTGGCTCGACTCGTGCGATTACCTATATGATTTTTAAAACTAATTGTAAAACATATTTTTTTCTAAAATAAACTCGAGCTCGACTCTATTACTTGTATATAAATATAAATTATATATTAATGGTAAAATAGTAAATAATGTTTAAGCTCGATTAGACTCGCGAGACTTTCGATCGAGTCGAGTATTTATGAGTTCGAACTCGAACTTGGTAGCTATTCGAGTAACTCGAAACTCGATTCGAGGAGCACGAGTAGCTCGCGAGTTGACTCGACTCACTTACACCCCGTGTTCAACTGGGAATGGCCATGAGACCGGTCAAACCACCCAAAAAACCGTTTTTAACGTTAAATCGAAAAAAAAATAGTTGAAACCTGGAAATCGGTAAACTCGATTTTAACTTTTTTTTTTCAATATTATATTTTCTATTTTATTTTATAATTTTCTAAATTCTTAAACCTTTATGTATTTTAAGCTTTTAACACTTGAGGTTGGTGGTAGAGTCGGACGCTAAGGTGGTCGTCGACGTCGCCATCAATAAGGGGACAAATGAAACATTTTTCTTGTTGATTATGTCAAAGCTTGCAATGGATTATGCATTTCATTTAATTCTTGTTGCATTCATTTTGTTCCCCGCATTGCTAATATGGTGGCACATACGTTTGTTAGAGTCTCGAGAAATTTCTCCAGCTCTTATACTTGGGTTGAACCTCCAACGTTTGACCTTCTCAATGATTTTTGCTTAACTTGTGAATAAATGAATTCGTTCCGCGTTAAAAAAAAAAAAAAAAAACACTTGAAGTTGAAGTGAATACAAAATAGTACTCCTATGTTTTATTTTTAATATTTAATTTTAATTTGAGACTTTTATGGATTATGCATCATGAATAATACTTTAACTTGAGTTATTTTGAGTATTTTAATTATTTGTATGATCAATATGAATCTTAAAAAAAAAAGTAGGGATCATTTTACTGTTAAACCGTGGGTTCAGCATGTGCTTAATCCTATTTGGTTGCGGATCATGTTATAAAATCACTGATTCCAAGTGGGTCCGATGAAATGAATGTAGGGACGAGCTGGAAAGCAGGTGACTTGGTTGAAATCTTTGTCCACTAACTATATTCTCATTCAACTTTTTCCCTCCACTCCACTCCACACACAAAAAGCCTTGTGTCTTGTATGAAATATATGTTGGTCGGTTATTTTTTTCATTTTTTACACTAAAACAATTAAATAGGAGTATATAAGCTAGCAGAAGAATAATATAAATAAATATTCTAAAGATGTTTCTTACTTTTGCATGTCTTTATAAGCAAGTCTAAAACTTAACCATTCACTTTGTCACCATCAAAAATTCAATTCTTGTTTTCAAAATGGCGAATCATCATGAATATCTCGTAGTATTTTATTTCATTTTGATCATGTCCACTTTCATCTTTTCCCATACCCATGCCCGATTCCATCATCACCACAAGAAACACAAACACTCTCACCATGCATCCCAAATTTCTCCATCTCCAGGCGACGACAATTCTTACAACTACACAACCACATTATACGATGTAAGAATGTTTGGCGCCGTTGGTGATGGCGAAACCGATGACACCGAAGCATTCAAAACAGGTTGGGACAATGCTTGCCAAACTCATTCTGGGGTCTTGCTAGTTCCCTACGGTTACACTTTCATGATCCAATCCACTCTATTCACTGGCCCTTGCCAAAGTGGACTCGTTTTTCAGGTCAATTTTTGTAATTGATAAACATCCGGTCATTATTTTTTAATTATGTTTGAGAGTATACATTTTTCATCTTGTGACTAAAAAAATATGTAATTTTTACTTCACTTTTAATCTTTTATTTTTACCAATTTAAGTCATTTTTCCAATGAAAATGAACTGAAATTAAACACGTGCAAACGATAAAGTAAAAAGACAAATGATTTTTTCTAGAATATCCTTATGTTGTTGGACGAAAATGAAGTTAATTATCTCAAACAATATATGATAAAAATAAATGATATTGTTTTTGAAATAAAGGTCGATGGGACTATAATGGCGCCTGATGGGCCGGAATCGTGGCCCAAGTATAACAGCCGGCGGCAATGGTTGGTTTTCTATAGAGTGGATGAAATGTTGCTAACTGGAGGAGGATTGATTGATGGAAGGGGACAACAATGGTGGAGTTTACCTTGCAAACCTCACAAGGTATACTACGTACCTAGCTAGGTTTTCTTTATAGTTTTTCGTTAATATTTTATACATGAAATATAACTAATTAAAATTAATTGAGGCTAAAATTTATGGTTCAAATTCGAGTCAAATTTAACTACAATAGCCTTTTTGCTCTTATATACCATTTGTGTTACCTATAAAGGTTTACATAAATTTTTTACACAAAGATTAAGAAATATAATATAAATGTGTAGTTGGTAGCTGAAATAGAGAGATACCGAGTATAAAAAAAAAAGTTTGAAAGACAAAGAGGTAGAAAGGATAAAAGGCATAGAGAGAGATGATTTTGATAAATTAAATAAGAAAATTTAAATTTTAGGTTGAGACGACGAACCAATAAAGAAAGTATAAACTTTAGAAAGAGACATATACTAAAAGTACTGTAATAAAATTTAGTTTTTTTGAGCGAATTCACGGGTAAAAATTTTACAGTAGCGCAAATTGTCGGTGTAGTAACATATATAATAACATATTTCTGGTCTTGTAATAATAAAACATTTTTTGTCTTGTAGTATTATTTTTTTGGCTTTATGGTATCATGATATTTTTTGTTTTGAAAATTTGCCAAAAAAAAATTAAGTGTCTTTGCAATATATTTTAAATCTTCTAATATCATATTTTGGTCTTGTAAAAAACCACATACTTGCTACTCATAATTTTTTTTTTGGACGACCTGCATTTGATTTTAAGTATTACCTGCAAACTTTTAGAATTTATCTTTAGTAAACATATTCATGTAAAACTTTTTACATAAGTGTTGTTCTTACTAAAATATCCAATCTTGAATATTCATTCTTCTGAAAAGTATGTAATACTTTGGCTTCTTATTTTTGCTGACTTCCACATATATAGGTAGCTAACGGAACTATTGTGAGGGAACCATGTGATAGTCCAATAGTAAGTACATTTAGTATAACATTACATTAAACTAAATTAAAATCCAATATTCACTATTTTTTCTGACAATGAGATCTCTGTTTGGATGTTAATATAGGGTATAAGATTCTTTATGAGCAGCAATTTGAGAGTTGAAGGAATAAAGATGAAAGATAGCCCACAATTCCATTTCAGATTCGATAACTGCAACAACGTTCATATTGACTCACTTCACATAACTGCTCCTGCTTTAAGTCCCAACACAGATGGGATTCATATAGAGAACACAAACAATGTCGGAATATATAATTCTGTCATATCCAACGGTACATTCACACTATACAAGTTCAGACTTTTAGATAAAATATAATTTTTTCAATTTATTGTTCTAATAATTTTCATTTATATATTTCCTCGGACAGGCGATGATTGTGTCTCGATTGGATCGGGTTGTTACGATGTAGACATAAGGAATATAACTTGTGGCCCAGGCCATGGCATCAGGTACCCTATAATTAATTTCTCATTGTATAGCGCAATGCGAAATTAGCATATATTTTTTTTTTGAAATATATGTCATCCTAAGCTTATGCACACATGTTAAAAAAACAATTGACTTCTCATTTTACTCTTAATCAATACTTGTAATTCTTATTTTAAAAAAAATACATGTATGTAAATATTTATTGATCCTAATGGTAAATTTGGAATAAATGCAATTAATTTGCATTAAAAAATGCAAAACGGCTTATATTTATCAAAAAAAAAAAAAAAAAACGAAAAGTCAAAACGACTTATAATATGAATAAAAGGGATTATAAGATATACTAGTAATTTGGAATTTTGCAAGAAAAAATAAAAAAGAAAAGGAGGTTAAGTAGTTTTTTTTATTTAAATTTGGTCACCCACCTACTTTCATATTCCCTCGCAAAATTGATAATCAAAATTTCTTTTTGTTTGCCACGGAATCATCAATTTGGAGTACTAAGTGTAATTTTTGAAAAGTAACCCCAAATAGTCAATTCTAGCATTCAGCAAGTAGTCAATGACGACCACAATATTAAAAGTAAGCGCAAAATGAAATTTTATTGATCAATTTTGAGAGTGTGTGAACTAGTAAAATAATGTGCAAACAGTAAATGAGTAACTTATCGAAAAATGTGCAGTATAGGGAGTCTAGGCAAGCATAACTCGCGGGCATGTTGTAGGAACATCACAGTAAGTGATTCTGTGATCAAGAACTCGGACAACGGAGTAAGGATCAAGACATGGCAAGGAGGTTCGGGAGCTGTGTCAGCGGTGAGGTTCGAAAACATCCACATGGACAGCGTTAGAAACCCGATCATAATAGACCAATTCTACTGTCTGAGCAAAGATTGTTCGAATCGTAGCTCAGCAGTATACGTATCGGATATAGAATATAGGGGCATAAAAGGGACGTACGATGTTAGAAGCCCTCCAATGCATCTTGCATGTAGTGATTCTATACCTTGCACAAACATTACATTTTCGGATGTAGAGTTGCTCCCGGCTAAAGGGGACATGGTTTTGGACCCCTTTTGCTGGAATGCATATGGACAACTGCAAACCTTAACCATTCCGCCTCTACTTTTTTGCTTGTTAGAGGGCCAACCTAGTGCTCCCTCCGAAAATCATGACCCCGCCTTTTGTTGAAGATGAATGGATTTATTTTATTTTAGTATGTGTTTCCTCGTTTGACATATTATATACTTCATCAGTTCCACAATTGTTTTTTTACACACAAACTAAAAAAAAAAAAAAAAAGGGTAATAGTTGAGTATTGAAAGGTAATTGAATAATTTGAAGAGAGTTAGATTTTCCGGAGAGCATCTTGGGTATCATTTTGAAGAGCATGTGTCGGGGCGGACATTCCTAGTATGTTCCTGCAAATTAGTAGTAGTATATATATAGCAAACAATACTCACTTGTACCTATTCTATTTGAGTATTTTTTTAATTTTTTCTATTAAATTAAAAAGTTTGTGTATATATTAATAATATTCTTCACTTGTTACTCCACACATCTTTTTTATAATTAAAATATGATTTTATAAAAAATATGTATTAAAAAGAGTAAGCATACTTTTGATGGACAAATGGAGTAATGTTAATATTTTAGAAGCTGGACATTAAATCTTAATCAAAAGCCATATTTTGTAATATGGGTTAGTAATTATAGAATGAATAGTTCAATATTAATTTTAGAGTAAATTAATATAAATAGACTGGAATAATATTGTGGCTTAATATTGATTTTTGGCCCATTTAATTCTCCTATCTGAATCATTTCCTCCTGGTTATTCTTATAACGGAAGTGGTGTCATCCTACTGAAGGATATGGATAATGGTCAAGTCAACACACGGGATTTCAATTTGTGTTTTAATATTCACTCTGGAATAGGAATTTGTGCTACAAGCTGTATATATACTGCTCCAATTTAAAAGAATGCATCAACAAGATTTCCGACAGGAGGAAATTTGAACAACAACCCTGCGCGCAGGGAGGTGGAAAATTTAGAGCTTCAAAGCTCAGGTCTCTCAAAGTTGTCTTCAAAGACAAGTCGGCCTCTTGTTTCGGCCTTTACTCCTTTGCTTACATACCCGGAAAAGGAGGAGAATATGAATTGTTTCTGTCAGCTGGAGATCTTATTATTTACTTGTTGCTTTTGCTTTCAAGTAATTGTCTCTTATGTTGGATTCCCTGGTTTTAGTAACCTCTCTATGTAACAACTTTTGAACTGCATCTTATTTTATTATTGTCAATCTTTTTTTTAGAAGCTTGTTTCTAGTTAAAAACAATGTAAGAACAGGTCGAGAAAAAACATAACTTAATTTATAGCTTACACTTGCTTGTAACTGATCTACTCAATTTTAGATAATCCGAGTGCGAGGTATACCTTTGGGTGTTGAATTTGTAGAATATTTGTGTGGCGAAAACACCAGGTAATGTAGTAATAGACTTTGACATCCCAAAATTGCATATTGGATCATGGCCTCAATCAATGTCGCCTCTCCTGCACACTGTCAATGGGTTTGTCATAACCTGCCCATGCAAGAAGTGACCTAAATCGAACATTTATTATTGGTGTTTGCTGTTGGCCCCAAGTTTACTCACATGTTGTTTTGCTAATGACTTTTGCAAAACATACTGAAGTTCACATTTCTTCATTAGATAAGGCATTTCATGCAGCTAGCCACTGAGAATGCATGTAATCAAGCTAAGGCTTCAAAAGTGGCTCTGGATATAGACGACTTGAATATCTGACGTTACGTTAGTGGGGAGAAAGGAAAAGACAGATCGCATTGCTAGCTCGTAACTCCATGGCTGAAAATTTTAAGAAACAACTTAAGGTTGGAAATCCGATAGTCAGTTCGCTTCATGCAATCTTGAACTGCTTGTGTTCAAGGAAAGAGTCTTAAAAGTCAATAAATGCTTTGGTTACACCACACCGTGTCTTCCAATTCTGCAAGCAGTACAGAGACCAGCGAGATAGGCCTGATCTTACTGCTCCGGAGATACCTTTGAGCAACCGAGAGTTGCTACTTTCTTTTTTTTTTGTTGATTATCTGATATGTATGACAGAATGTAGGGAGAAGGCCGGGGCCCATGCCGATTTCTTTGACCAGTGAAGTGTACACTGCTGATCATTCAAAACAAGAAATCCATTTGAGGATCCCATTACCTCTGTAGAATCATACTCCAAGTCGACAACTGATATCACATTTTCCTTTTATATAATTTGCTAAATGGCAAATTAGTTTTTATCAGGGATGTATAGAATGCTCTGGTTTTTTTTGCTGCAAAACACAACATAACAGCTGATGTAGAGGTGATTCCAATGGGGTATATAAACGCCTCGGTGTCAAGTATCGATTTGTCATCGATGTTGCTACGACATTGAAACATGAATCTGATTACCATTGAACGGAGGGAGGCCTTCGTTATCAAGTCGGAATTCCTATAATATTAAAGTGTCAGTTGTACTCAACGTGTGTGTAATAAAATACTGTAATAGATATAAGAGAAGGAAAGATGTTAGCTTAGTTTACCTTCTCCTGAATTTGGCTAAGAACAGGGTTGTATTCAAGAAAAACCAATCTCCAACAACATTTAATGTGTTACCATAAGCACTTCTCCATGAACGCTTCAATACCAAAGAAGCAACAACTCCCCAGAATCCAACGAAAAAACCCATGAACACCGACGCAAACAGTTCTTGTCGGAATCTTCTTCGATGTGTTGAAGCAGCTCAGGAGAGGAGGCCCGCACAATCCATCATTCCCTGCATAAGCATTGAAGCTTTGCAGCTGAGTGCTTGATGGAATTGTTGTTTGCCAAATCGTGTGTTTAAATTAAATGCTTGTGTACCTTTGATCGGGCCTCATTGGATTTAAGTGTAATAGACTTTGACATCTCAATTGCATATTGGAGGATTCATGGCCTCAATCACATGCCAAGCTGCTGCATTTTTGCAATTGATACCATCAAAATATGTCCAGGTAAGATTTGAAACCTTCAAGTCTTGTTTAGTATCAACCTTACCTCGATAAAGTGTGTCTGTGTGGATACTACCAAAAATCTGCAGGGGAGCTGATGAGAATCAATGTCCCTCTCCTGCACCCTGTCAATAGGTTTGTTGTAACCTGCTCAACAAGTGACCTAAACCGAACATTTAGGAGGGTGTATTCAATGGATATTCTATAAGATTTTTTTGGACTTTTTAAAAGTACGTGTATTTAGAGTTCATGCAGAGTTTGACTGACTTTTTTTATTAATTTATACGGAGTATGAATTTTCATAAACTTGACAGGATTGTAGAATATATTTTATTATTGATTTACATAGATTTTCATAAACTCCATGCAAAGAGTTAAAGACTTAAAGAGTTAATTTTAATTTTTTTTAAAATTAATATTATATAAAATATATATATATATAAAATTTATTTTACCAATAATATATATATGGTAAATACTTATGTGTATCAGTTACATATATGTAATTGGATCCAATTTTCGGATCCAATTTTCTATTTACCCTCCTTTTTTTAGTAAGTCCACACTCCCTTCTTTTAGACATTATGTGTACAAGTTACATACATGTAATTAAATTCAATTTATTAGTTATTTACCCTCTTCTTTATTAACTTCACCCCCAATTTTTTTAAAAGAAAAATACATGTAAAAAACTATATTACGGAGTACCATTTTATCAATTAAATTAAAATACAATTCATTAAAATTATAATTATACACCGACTATCGAGTCACCAATGAATCACCACTAAGTCAAATATTATTCTATTTTTTTAACTTTCAAAAAATAAATATAAAAAAACAACGAATATAAAAAATAAATATAAAAAAACAACGAATATAAAATTATGAAATAAAAGTTTCAATTTTTTTTTTCAAAAAATGATCAAAATTTAGGAAAAAAATACAAAAAAAAAAATTAAACTAAAAAAATTCAATTTTTTTCTAATTTGGGTATAAATGTATGAATATGCCATGCTCACATTCTAGATTTAATTTGATTTATAATATGTAAGATTATTTTGTTATGTCTTCATTATTTCTACAATGATATCTGGTTTGTTACAAGTTTTTTAAAGTTGTAGATTATTTTTTAAGACTAATTAATAACATAATCTAATTGAAAAATAAAAATTATGTTTAGAAACTTAAATGATCAGTGGAGAATTGGGGAAGAAACCAACAAAATATTGCATCAACTTTATTATTTTCTTTGTGATCATCGCCGTGTTGATGCATTCATATGTTTATTGAGTGTGATCGTATCTATTAATTGAATTGTGTGTTAAGTGTGTTCATTTTCACTTTTGTTCTTCTTACTAATTGGAGTAGTTAATATCAATCTTTTAATATTGATGTATTAATTAGCATGGTATGCCTGTAATTATAAATGTGTCATGTTATGTATTTTTTGTTAATTAAGTATAATATTAGTTTAAATACGATATAGTATTAATACGCATATGGTATAATACTAGTTAATATATTGTATAGTACTAGAGATTAATGTGGGTATACAAATATTATTTAATATATGGACTAATAATATACAATATGTGAATTAATATTATACTATATTTGAACTAGCACCATAGAGTATGTGAACTAATACTATACAATATGTGAACTAATATTATACTATATTTGAACTAGTACCATAAAGTATGTGAACTCGAAACTCGAAAACATTAGAACTTGTACCATATAAACTAATATTATATTGTATATGAACTAATACGTACAGTACTACATATTAACTAATAATATACCATAATACTTATCAATTGTCATCATCTAAAAATTATATTCATAAAAAACTAAAAAAAAAGTGATTAAAAATGAAAGTTCGAATAAAAATAATAATTAAACAATGTAAAACGAAGTAAAATTTGTAAGGAATGAAGTAAAATTTTGAAAGGATAAGGAAAAATTACACACCAATTAATTAAAGTAAAATAGTACCAATAGAATTGAACACTTGCAGTTAAGAGAGATGAGAGTTTTATTTTTTAAAACAAATTATTATTATACTATTTAATACTTAAAAAAATAATTAATATTATTTTTAAAATTTTCTTATTAGACTTTCAAATTTTAGAATAATTATTTTCCGCATAAAAAGAAAGTACGTGAAAAAAATTATCATTTGAAACACAAACAAATGATAAATAGGAAGAAAAATAAATTTAAAAAATAATATTAAAAAGAGAAATATAAATATCAATAATTGGAGTAAAATAAAAAAATAAAAATTTAAAAAATTAATGGAGTATTATTTTTTAATGAAAAAATTAAAAAAAATTAATTGAAGTAAAATAAAGGTCCGTGAAAAAATCTATATGCTAAATTGATATAGTAAATGGGTCATGTGTTATTTGTAATGGGTTATTGGATTGAATATAGTAAATGGGTCATGTGTTATTTTTAATGAGTTATTGAATTGGAAGAGTGCAACCCTATATATATAAAGTATTTTACCAATAAAATATATATATATATAAAAGTTTATATATTAATTTGGGGTGGGGCGGATACCCGCGGGTCGGGCATAAGACCTAAACCCGACTCATACTCAATACGGGGCGAATCTGACCTGACCCAAAGCTCGCGGGTGGGGTGGGTACCCGCGGGACGGGTCAATATTGTCATTCCTACTTCTGATCTCTACTTTTGATCTTTAGTCTTCAGAGTTCTTTGAGAGAATCCGTTGAAATCTCTTGCTTTTAGAAGAGATTTTGATAGTGCAATTTATTTATATTTTTGGATGAAAATCCAACAAAATTCATAGAGTATTAAAATCCATATACTATTAAATACCTAAAGATTTTTAAAGACTTTTTAAAATTTCTATTGATAGTTCAAAACCCAGAGCAGTCACCAATAATGTAATATTTAATATACATGATTAATCCCTGTCCCACTGCTTTTATTGTATCTTTGATTTGAATTAGGGTTGAAAAAATATATCAAAATTTCGGTATAACGACCTTGAGAATCAAAATTCACCGAACAAATTAAAGGAGACATTACAAAAAACGCTAAAAATTATACATTTATACTATTAAAAAAAAAAGTCTTAAGCCAAAGGCGAAGAAGAGTACCTTATTAACAGCAAGCAATAATGGTGAGAAAGAAACGAGAATCGAATTCTGTTGACGAAGATTGAGAAGAATCGAGAAGTTACACAAATCTTCTTTCTTTTAATATTTGTATAAATTTTGTAATGTATTTACTATTTACTGTTTTGACATTGGACTTGAGAGCTTATGGGTCAGCCTTTCAAATTCAAAGTTAGGGCCCAATCATAATGGTGTCTAGCAGCCCAAAATCGTCTCACCATAGTAAGGTACCGTATAGGCGTGGGTGTGTGTATACAAATAAAATCGGATTTATACATCTTACTTATATATGGAAAAATATATACTCGTATTTGCTAACTCATTTTACACGAAAAATGGATTTATACATCTTAGTTATATATATGGAAACAAATATATTTAGAATTTCATTTGATAACCCTAACTATAAATCATCTTATAGTATATATGGAAACAAATATATATATTTGGTATTTCATTTGAAACCCTAACTATAAATCATCTTAGTTTATATATAGAAACACATATATTTGGTAATTCATTTGATAACCCTAAGTCTAACTATAGCTATATATACATACATACACCTCACTAATTAATCACGTATTCTTTATTCTAAACTCCATTCTTTTCATCCATGGCTAAGATTAAATTATTTGGAGTAGAAATTGATGTTAATGATAAAGAAGCAGCAGCTTCTAATGATCATCAAACGAGAGATGATGAACAAGAATTGAGAAATACTTAAGTTCTCTCCCAACGTTTCTTTTCATTTCCCTTAATTTTTTGTTCATTTATTCTCTAGCTAGTTTTTTCTTTTCTTGAAATTTCTTTTTAAAATATAATCTCCTCTCTTTATTTTTCAAGAAACTCCTTCCATCTTTTATTTTTTTATGATGATGATGAGAAACTCATTGATTTGAAAAATACCTACTTTTGTGTAGGTGAAAAACAAGAAAGTCAACATTAAGTTGGATTCAAGAAAGAGAAAACGAGACAACAATCACAATGTTGGCAATGAACCTACGGTCCCAATTCCTCAACAACTTCTAGAAAAAATAAGGTCCACTACTGAAGTTGTTTTTTTGTATACAAAAAAACTCAAAAAGTCGGATGTCATAAAAAGTCAGAATAGGTTGTTCATCAACAAACGAGAGAGATTCGACGTGTTTTTTAACGATGGTGAGAAACAAACATTGAATAATACCAGTGAAGGGCTTAGTATTAATGGTGTTGATCGGAAAGGGGAGGTCTTATAAGTTGGTGCTAAAAATATGGGCAAGCATGCACAAATTGATTGTCAACTTTGATTGGAGTAAACTAGTGAACGCAAACAATGTGAAGCAAGGACACACAGTTCACATTTGGGGTTACCGAAATTATTTGAAAAAATTATGTTTCGCCGTACATTTCAACAATGAGGAAGAAGCAGCTGGGAGATCGCAAGTTTAATCTTCTAAATTTTCATTCTACTAGCTAGAATTAGAAATTAAATGTAACAGTGTTAATTTTGGTTTGTTTTGAGTAAGGATTTGAGGAATTTTATTTTTTAATGAACTTACGAATTATGATATTTCTTGGTCAATTGTATTATTGGGTTGTTAATCAGTTTTTTTATGTTTCTATTTATAATCATAGTATTATATTACTTATTAATTGCTTGAATCTTGATTCATTTTATCAATTTGTTACTAATTCATTTGGTAAGCAGAACTCTTACTAAGAATGAGATATTTGAAAAATATTTATATTGTATAAAGCACTCCAATATTATGGTTGGAAAGAAGTGAGAAGGAGTATAATTAAATGTTTGCAAATTTCATATTGTCAAATAGATATCTTTAAGTAAATTATATCGGTTTAAATTTGGAATTCATATTAGTTTTTATTTTTATAATTGTAAATTTTGAATTGCATGTCATCCCCTCCTTTTTTTTAATAATTGATGTTTTGGTGGAATTTTGTAATCACATTAATTTCCAAATGCACATTATATTTTAAATCATTCCAAATTCTTTTACTTTGAGGAGATTAGTTAATAAAAGTAAGTTAGAAAAAAAAATTAAAAAAAAAGCATAGTTGGAACAAATGGTGTAAAATATTTTAAAATATTATTTAATTGTGTATAAAAGAAAAAGATTAAAATATCACTTATTAAAAAATAGAGTTATTATTATATTTTGTATGTAAAATGAAACTTTTATTTATAATCGAGCACCATAGAAAGTAATATGTATTGACATGATTATTAGTTTTGTTTACAATTAAAATTTTGAAATAAATGAATCTATATATGTGCATAAAGAAGATATTTAAGACATGAAATAGTAAAACATAGTATAATAAAATTTTGAAATAAATGAATCTATGATATTATTCTTAACCTTTTTTTTTTTTTTCGTATTTCTCTAACTCAACAATCCACTGCACATATAATATTATGTTTCTTAATATCCAACTATGTAAAAAATAAATAGACAACTTTGAAGGAACTAAAATTAAGATACATAATTAATTGCACCTTTTTTCTAGCACAATTACTTACGTTTATCATCCTTAATAGTATCAAATAAATTAGAATAAATCAAGATGATTTGGTCCTTAATTATTCCACAAATTTAGGGATTGAAATCCTTTGACTTTCCATAGTAGTTTCCTAATCTTTTGTATATATTAACAGTGTAATTACTTTTATAATTCATTGATAAAAATACAATTTTATACTTACATGGTATCAGTTTCTAGGGCACGAAACCTTTTCGCCGCCTACTCTGTCTTCTA
Source organism: Galeopsis tetrahit (assembly GCA_963675135.1). Lineage (NCBI taxonomy): Eukaryota > Viridiplantae > Streptophyta > Magnoliopsida > Lamiales > Lamiaceae > Galeopsis > Galeopsis tetrahit. The sequence continues at coordinate 12,552,774 of OY776129.1, read as the reverse complement.
GACTCTCTTTTTTCTCTACTCAATACACTGCTGCTTTCTTTTCCCCTTTTCTCACAATAAAATTTCCACCGCCCATTGTTACTTTGATAAACATATATCACTCACCTCCATTTATTTATTATTATTTTTTCCCCTCAAATATCAAATCTCTGAGGCCCTACTCTCTCCATTCTTTTCCACGAACCCCTGTTACTTTTAATTTCCACCATGGCCGCTTCAACTGATTCTTCTACCACACTTCCATACAATACTTTAATCCACATGCTCACAATAAAACTTACTTCTACAAATTACCTCCTTTGGCGCAGTCAGGTATCACCTCTTCTGATTGGGCAAGGCCTCATCGACCTTGTCGACGGAACACGGTCGCCACCGCCGTCCGAGATCGATTCAGCCGGAAAACCTGCCCCCAATCCAGCCTACGCCGCCTGGCGTGTTGAGGACCAGCGACTTGTAAGTCTTCTTTTTTCTTCTTTGACCGAGGAGGCTATGTCCGTTGTGGTGGGTTGTTCTTCGGCTCGGGAGGTGTGGCTTGCTCTCGAAAACTCATTCAGCCATCACTCAAAGGCTCGTGAGTTTCGTCTCAAGGGCCAACTTCAATCGATTAAAAAGGGTGAAAAATCGGTAGCCGATTTTTGTCGCGATTTCAAGCTCATTTGCGATCAATTATCGGCTATCGGTAGCAATGTGGACGCCACTGATAAAATTCATCTATTTCTCAAGGGTCTTGGTCCTGCTTTCTCAAGTTTTTCTGCTACACAAATGGCTTTGTCGCCTCTTCCTACCTTTGCAGACCTCCAAAATAATGCCGAGGCTTGGGATTTGTTTCAACAGGCGCTTGACCCGCCCGCTCCTGTCCAGGTCGCTTACACTGCTCATCCTGTCCGTTTTAATGGTAAGCTCGGGGGTCGTGGTCCTGCTCAACGTCGTCCACCTCATTGTCAGATTTGTCGTACCAATGGGCACTATGCGAATGCATGCCCAGATCGTTATGCACAACCCCCTGCAGCCTCGTCCCCTTTGTCGGCTCCACCTGCCCGTCCTATTCCAGTCCCTCTGCCCTCTCTTGGTGATGCCTCTGCTAATATAGCAGAAGCTTTTCAGGCTGCTTGTTCCGTCTCTGATGCCCCGTCTGACTGGTATCTCGACACTGGAGCTTCTGCTCATATGACCCCTTCCACATCTCGGCTAGACTCTTCTGTTCCATATACAGGTTTGGACTCTGTCGTCGTTGGTAATGGCGCTTCTCTTTCTATTTCTCATATTGGGTCTCTTGTTTTAAATCCTTATATTTCTTTGTCAAATGTTATGGTTGTTCCAGGCCTCACCAAAAATTTGCTATCTGTTAGCAGATTAACGGCTGATCTGCCTGTTTCTGTTGTTTTTAATGATAATTGTTTTTTGGTTCAGCATCGGGTCACTCAAGCTATACTGGCTCGGGGCAGTCGTAGAAATGGCCTTTACGTTTTGGATGTTATGCAATTGGCTATGGTTGCTTCCAGTTCTCCAAAGGCCTCGTTTGAGTTATGGCACTCAAGACTAGGCCATGTTTCTTTTGATGTAATTTCGTTACTGCAAAAACTTGGTTTTATTACTGTTACTGCTTTATTGCCTAAACCTGTGCTTTGTGATTCGTGTGAACAAGCTAAAAGCAAACGCTTGCCTTTTAATTTGGACATTAAGCGTGCATCTTCTGTTCTGGACATTATTCATTGTGACTTGTGGGGCCCTGCGCCCGTGTGTTCTGATTCTGGTTTTCGTTATTATGTCATATTTGTGGACGATTTTTCACGTTTTACTTGGTTATATCCGTTACGGCATAAATCTGATTTTTTTGAGGTACTCCTCCAATTTACTAAATTTGTTGAGAATCAATTTTCTTGTCATATTAAAACATTTCATAGTGATGGAGGTACCGAATTTACTAATAATAAAGTGCAACATTTTTTCCAAAATAAGGGCGTTCGTCATATTTTTTCTTGCCCTTACACACCAGCTCAAAACGGTCGGGCCGAACGTAAACATAGACATATCACTGAGACCGGTCTTACCATGCTCTTCCACTCTCACACTCCAATGAATTTTTGGGTGGATGCTTTTAGTAGTGCTGTCTATATTATTAATCGTTTGCCATCTAAAATTCTTGATGGAAAATCCCCGTATGAATTGCTATTTTCAACTACTCCAAACTTTGGAAATTTTCACCCATTTGGTTGCAGGGTCTATCCTTGCCTCAGAGACTATACCAAAAACAAATTTGAGCCCCGTAGCAAGGCGTGTATTTTCTTGGGCTACAGCAGCTCCCACAAAGGGTTTCGTTGCTACGATCCTTCATCCTTCCGCATCTATATTTCTCGTCATGCTAAGTTTGATGAACTTTCTTTTCCTTTTTCTAAATTACCTAGCCTAACAAACTCTTCTTCTTTGTCCATTTCAGAATTTTTTGAGCCTTTCAGGTCGTCGGGCCATGTTCCTGCTCTAGTGCCTCCGGTTGTTGAGGTTTCTCCTAGTCTTCCTTGTTCATTGTGTCCTTCGCTAGATCCTGTCTCTACTACACCTGTTATTGCACTAGATGATCATACACCTACTCATGAGGTTGTCGCTATCCCAACTGTCGATCCAACACCAGTTGCTTCACCCCCTAAGGCTACACATCATATGCGCACCCGTGCTAAGTCTGGTATTTTTAAACCAAAACATGTTACATATTATGCCCATTCTTCACTTTTTCATGCTCTTGTTGCAGTTAGTGAACCCCGTGGCGTCAAGTCTGCTTTAAAGCGCCCTGAATGGGTCGCTGCAATGCATGAAGAGCTCTCTGCTTTGTCTAACAATCAGACGTGGGATCTTGTGCCTCGTCCTGCTAATACAAATGTTGTGGGCTCTAAATGGGTCTTCCGCACCAAATTTTTGGCAGACGGTTCAATCGATCGTCACAAAGCTCGTCTCGTTGCTCAAGGTTTCACTCAGCTCCCTGGCTTTGACTACTCGCATACGTTCAGTCCTGTCGTACGTGCCTCTACTGTTCGGGTTGTTCTCTCTCTTGCTGTTTTACGAAATTGGCCTCTTCATCAGCTTGACGTGAAAAATGCCTTTCTGAATGGTGTTCTGCCAAAGCCGGTTTTTATGGAGCAGCCCCCTGGATTTCTTGATTCTCGGTTTCCTAACCACGTCTGTCGTCTCAAGAAAGCTCTTTATGGTCTCAAGCAGGCTCCTCGTGCTTGGTTTCAACGCCTCAGCGACTTTCTATTGAGTATTGGATTTATTTGTAGTCGCTCGGACTCCTCTCTATTTATCTTTATCCGTGATTCTTCAATTCTTTATCTTTTGGTATATGTTGATGATTTTATCCTTACAGGAAACTCTCCGGAAGAGGTGTCCTCATTTATTGCTCGTCTCCGTAAGGAGTTTGCTATTAAGGATTTAGGTAAGTTGAGTTATTTCTTGGGACTTGAGGTTACTTACACTTCTTCGGGCTTGTTTTTGAATCAGGCTAAATATGCTCGTGACATCCTTCAACGAGCCGCTCTTGAGGATGCCAAACCTGTCTCCACTCCCTTGGTCGCCGGTTGTCAGCTTCCAACTGATGGTCCTCTCTTTGATGACCCGACTCTCTACCGTTCCTTAGTGGGTGCTCTTCAGTATCTCACGATCACGCGTCCGGACATTTCCTTTCATGTGAACCTCGTCAGTCAGCACTTACAGGCCCCTACCGTCCCGCACTTTCAAGCCGTGAAGCGTATACTTCGCTATGTTAAACACACTCCTTCATTTGGACTCTCCTTCTCAAGGGGCCCCTCACCTACCATTCATGCGTTCTCTGATGCTGATTGGGCTCGTTGTGTGGAAACTCGTCGTTCGACATATGGATACTCAATTTTTCTAGGTGGAAATCTTGTCTCTTGGAGCGCTAAGAAACAGCCTACAGTCTCCCGCTCCAGCTGTGAGTCTGAATATCGTGCTATGGCCAATACCGCATCGGAGTTAGTTTGTATTCTTCAACTTCTCCGTGAGCTTCACGTACAACTTCCCTCTTGCCCCACGCTTTACTCAGACAATAACAGTGCCATCTTTCTCAGTCAGAATCCAAGTGCTCATAAACGTGCCAAGCACATCGATATCGACTATCACTTTGTTCGTGAGCTTGTTTCGGCCGGCCACCTTCATACTGAATTTATCTCTTCGGATCTACAGATTGCTGATGTTTTCACTAAAGCCCTGCCTCGACCTTTGTTCGAGTTCTTTCGAGACAAGCTGCGCGTTGGACCTCATCCCTCGTCTTGCTTGCGGGGGGATAATAGTATCAAATAAATTAGAATAAATCAAGATGATTTGGTCCTTAATTATTCCACAAATTTAGGGATTGAAATCCTTTGACTTTCCATAGTAGTTTCCTAATCTTTTGTATATATTAACAGTGTAATTACTTTTATAATTCATTGATAAAAATACAATTTTATACTTACAATCCTGATCATCATTTACAAAATTATAACAAGGTGGATTTGGAACTCGATCTCCGATGTGAAATCTTCCAACTGGAATACCGGAGCCCAACCGCAGCCGCCGCCCGACAATAACGTCTTTTTTCTCTTATTAATGTTTCCCTGCAGTTGGTGCAGTTTATTCGTGAAGCTCTTCATGATTGCGAAGAACATCTCCTCTTCTTCATCATGTTTTCTGCAACTAGATGCAATGCTCTCCTCCATTGAATTATTACTATTAATTCATGGACGTTTTGATCGAGATTATGGAATTAATATTTATAATTGATTATGTGGGGGGAAGATTTTATAGTTGGCCGGTTTGGTTCAAAATAAGTGTTTGATTAGTCATAGGTGGACAGCTGCAAAGCGTGACACTTTTAAAAGAATGAAATTGTATGACGTCAGAAGGCTTACATGTAAGAGATGACGTAACAAGTTTGATTCTATATATATTCTTGTGTTTAAATTATTTATTACTCGATCATTCCAATTCGCACGTCGTTTAAAAAATTTCACACCAATTAATTAATCCTCCCTCCCACTAAATTTCGTACTCTCCGTTTTGCTGAAAGTAATTATCCGAGACCTTTGAGCTAATAAATAAATAGATTGAGAGAGAATAATATAGTTAAATGTGAGACAAGTAATTTGTTAAAACAGACAAAAAAAATAAAGTTAGTTAAAGATATTTTTAATTATATATATTTAGAGCATTAATTATATTTTTAATAAAGTTTTTGGATCATAGCCTATCACATGTTTTTTTTAGAGCATTGATCTAACTTTTTTTAGTAAATATGTTTGGTTCGAAAGTTTTTTAAAGACATTTTTAATTATATTTAATGCATTTCAAGATAATTTTCTATAACACGTGTATTATCAATAAATTATAAAAATAACTTTTTAAATTTTAAAATGAAGAAATAAGAGAAATAACAAATTAATCAAATAGTCCATACTCAAATGCAAATATTCTTACCAATTATTTTTAACTATTTCAAAAGAAAATATAACAAAAAAAAACATAAATTATATAAAATAATCTCATAATATATTGAATTCTTTATTATGTATCACATATTATGCCTTATATTATATATTTATGGATTATATATTATATATTTATAAATTTATAAATATATAAATAGAGTTAAATATGCTGATATACTGGACTTAAAATACCTAAAAAAAAAATAATGCACATATTTAAGTAAATGAAATTTTAAAAAAGTTTGACTTTGACTTATTTATTAAATGATCCAAGCCAAGCTTTAGTAGGCTGAGCCATAAGCCCTTGTCGGGTACCTTGACTCATTTTCACCCCTATCTTAAATCTAAAGAGAAATATATTCTTAAATCTCAAGTCGGCCAACTACTGATGGTTTATACATGTAAGGTGATACTTTTAGGACATGATTAGTACTCCCTCTGTCCCATTATTATTTAAACATTTGACAAAAACGTTTGTCCCATTATTAATTGAACATTTTTTTATTTGGAAAATATAACTTTTTACTTCTTTAAAAAACTCCCTCAAACATCTTTTATTTACACCACATATTATTACTTTTTACACACTAACTAAAAATCATCTCTTTAATAAAGTTGAATTACCCATTATATCCCTTCTAAAAGGTTACTTTATCACCTTTAATACCAATAAAAAAAATTACATTAAAATCTGTGTAAACAATAAATGTTCAATTAATACCGAAACGAAGAAAGTATATAAAAATAAATTAGGAATGAAATTGTATTCCTTAGTTCATTTCAAAGATCATGATTCAATTTTTTTTTGTACCCTTGTGTATTTTATCTACTTATTGTATTTGCTAATCTTCAAGTCCTTAAATATATAGCAGTTGGACAATTTTCTGTTTCTGTTGTAAGATGCACATTACAATCCACTTGTAACAAAATTAATTAGGCAAAAACTATATACAATATTTTTATTGTTAAATATGTTCATATAGCTATCTGGATTCGACCCATCATGATACGATTAAAATGTGTCGTTTTATGAGATAATGACACGTGAAATATATGGGTAATATTATTATATGTTATTTCTCCATTTATTTCTTTAATTATGTCTAAATTATACGATTAAGGCCCATACTGTGATGACTGATGAGTAGGGTCCATGTTAGTTAATATCCCAATTGTGGGCAAGATTATGTGGCCTGGGACCCTCACTGGGCCTCGAGGCCCAGAATCTAACAAGTGGCCCAGGTCCACACTTGTTATATTTAAGAATGGGCACTCTCCTCATTTTGAAATACTGCATTCTTATGAGTCGGTTAATTTTTTTAAAAATCGTCACTTTTATAACTTTTCAATTCTTATTTTTTATTCTTTTAAATGTATTTTTGAAATAATGAAGCCCTTATTTTCTCAACTTCTACGCAGAAGGTTAGTATTCTTCTCTCATCTTGCGTGAGTATTCTTCCCATATCTCATCTTCATTTATCTTACTTTTACATTTGCAGTTTTCTGTTCAATTTCAATTGAATATCTTACATTTACATTTTTTGCTCTTCTCAATCTTTTTCGTACGGGCTGGTACGTCAATTATTTCTGGAATTAACGCATTGAAATTTATTTTGTTGAAAAGGTTTCTGATGCATTTTTTTTTCAGGAATTTAGAAATTGAAGAAGCTTTTCATTATCTACTTTGTGAGTGATGCGATTTTTTTTTTTTTTTTTTTTTGTAGAGTGAGTTTCAGTAATAGTTGAGTTTGATTAACATTTTTTACCTCTCAATTTATTTTTAGATTTCTTTTTCTCTTTCCTCTCTACATTTTCTCAGTTCCTATGCCGAATGGTGACGTATCTACTTCCTATTTTATGATCTAATGCTCTCTCAATTCTTCCTATGCTTTCGTATGCCGAAATGTGACGTATCTAATAATGTTTTACGGGCTTCCTATTAATTTTATGATCTTATTAATTTTATGATCTTATGCTTTTTTTTTTTTCATTATATGCAGTAGAAGGGTATGATTTTTTTTAATTAGTGTTAGAATATTTTCTCTCTTTTTTTTTTTTTTTTTTTGTGATATTCAATTTTTGATTTTCTATATACTTCCCCTCTCAGTTCTTTCTCGATATAAGTTTTACCCGTATTTATTAATGATGTTGCTAAGTACATTAGATTAGATGGTGCAAGATTTTTTATTTTATTTTTCATTATATAAAGTTCATAAAAAAATAATACAAAGTTGAAGAGAATTTTAATAAAAAATTATTTAAAAGTACATTGCTCAAATTAATTTAATTAATCTATTAGTACATTTTAATAATTCTAATTTTTTATACATGATGTAATATAATAAAATAGTTATTGTTCATTCATTCATGTATTATACATATAAATCATAACATTAATTAAAAAAATTACTACAATTAATTCGAATTAATCCGTTTAAATAAAGTGTTTAATTTTTTTTAATAATTTTTTTAATTATTTTTTTGAATCCCGCGTAGTAAACGGGCACTAGTATATATACATATTCTATTATATGGAGTATATATTTATAACATACCTATAAAATACTAGAATCTCAAAACAAAATTTGATGTATTGGGCCAGAAATAATTAATAGGCCATCTGAACATACCCAACTATTGGGCCATAAAGAATTAACAGGCCCAACTTAACTCATCACGTGACACCCCCTGTGTAACGGTGTAATCACTCCTCAGTCCTCACTATACAACAACAAATGGTTTCCTTTCGCTCCCCTTTGTACATATATGCTTTTAAAGCACAATTAAAGTTTAAAAATTATATTATATTTAAAATTAATTATAAATTACATTTATAATTAGAATATAAAGTTAGAAATTAAATTAGATTTCTAATTAAAATTTTAAAATATATAAATATACTAATATAAATATTATATTGAATTTTTAACTTATTATTCTGAATTTTGATTTGACATACAATTTGGTAATTGAGAGTTAATGGAGTCTTTTTGTGACTTATTTCAACCGATTAAATTTTATTTTCAACCTCCTATTCATAAAAGTTGAATAACTTAAAAAGGTTTGGTCTTATATAGAATCAATTCATTTTGGTCAACTTAAATCTTAAATATTTAAGAATATTGTGAACCCTAAATATTCAAGATTATTGTGAATAAAAATTTTGACTTGGTTAATTTTTTTTTTTTTTTTTTTTTGTAATTTTTTTTTATTGATAATTTTTTTTCGAAATTGTGTGTGTTGAAAAGTGTAAGTTAATATTACTAAAAAGTGTAACACAGTATTACTAAAAAGTGTAACACATTTTTTTATTAAAAAGTGTAAGTCACTATAATTGAAAAGTGCAACACAACTTTTAATGAAAAGTATAAGTCATTATAACTAGAAAATGCAAGTTAGTATAACTAGAAAATGCAAGTTAGTATAACTAGAAAGTGCAACACAATATTATTAAAAAGTGCATGTCAATATACTTGAAAAGTGCAACACAATATTTTAATGAAAAGTGTAAGTTATTATAACTGAAAAGTGTAACAAAATACTAGTAAAAAGTGTAACATAACATTACTAAAAAGTGTAAGTCACTATAACTGAACATATTGTTGAAAATTGTAAGTCACTACAACTGAAAAAATGCAACAAAATATGACTAAAAGGTGTAGCATAACATTACTAAAAAGTGTATGTCAATATAACTAAAAAATATTGTTGAAAATAGTAAGTCACTACAACTGAAAAGTGCAACAAAATATGTGTAACATAACATCACTAACAAGTGTGTGTCATTATAACTGAAATTATTATTGCAAATATTGCAAAATAACATGCGATAAAAAGACTATTCTCAACCGTTTAAGCTACGTAAATTATCATACATGTTTTTCGCGTATTTTATTTTTATTATCAATCCTACCAATTTTTTAAAATTTACTCAATTCCTTATAAGGAATTGAGTTTACAAGAGACCTACCCACTTAAAAATTATCTCCAAAATTAAAATTTACATATAACATTAACCCTTACATTTAATAAAACTTTGATGTCAACACTGATAACTAAGTATGAAATTACAAATCATTTTCCAAGATTTCAAATAGCAAATCTGATTTTAAATTAAACTGTCTCTACAGACACATTATTTTACATTGTAAATATATTTTTCAATGGTCAAAGTTAAAGTGTATATTAACTATTTTTGTACCTTTTGCATATAAATTTTACCCAGTCAAATTTAGTACTCACTTTTTTTTTAACTGATTTGTGTCAACAGGTGTCTATTTCTAAATATGAGCATCTCTTGAAGGCCACAATGAAAGTGTGTAGCAAACTTAGCTTATTTCAACAACTAAAGGTTAAGACATATTTTAATAAAGTTTTTTTTTTAAATAGAAATTAAATAAAATTTCAATTGAATTTTAGAAATTAAATTATATTAAATTTAATTATAAATTTAAATATTACTCCAAAATATATTAAAATTATGTGAATTGTCTTGACATTGCAAAAATTTGCTCTGCTTTTCACGAGTGAACAGGTTTAAATTGTAAAAGTTCTCTCTCTCTCCAGACTTCATGGCATCTTTACGGAATTCTATTTTTAATAAAATAGAGAAATTGGCATGAATTTTCAGATTGCATGATTCCATTAGAAGACTTTCTTGGGAATTTGTTTATCACAATTTAAATTTATAATAAAGTTTTAACTTATAGTACGCAAGCAAAAAAATTCAGATTGAAGGAATTTTCTCTCTCCATTCGTTTTTGTCTCCTTCCTTTTCCTTTACAAAAAAGAATAGAATTCTTTTTTTTCTTTCCTTACGTGTATTTTAGAAATGTATTAGGCCACCTAATAATTTACTCCTTAAAAATAGAATGGAAGTTGCTTATACTTTATTTTAACCCACTACTTAAAAATAGGTAGTAGATATTAACTGTTTTGAACATACCGATTACATTACATTTATAATTGCAATTAAATTTTAGAAATTTAATTACAATATAAATTTAAATTTAAAAAATTTATATTATATTTATAATTAGAATATAAAGTTAGAAATTAAAATAATCATTGAAATTTCTACATGAAAAACTTATATGACTAAATTAAGTCAAAATTCGTGGATCAACGCGAGTCAACCTTAATTAAAATATTTATTTTCACTCTAAAATATTAATTTACTACATGACCAAAACTATGTTACTAAAAGACCTAAATTTTGTCACTACAAGGCCAAAGTGTATTACTGCAAGTCCAAAAATATTCTGGACACTTATTTTATTTTTATTTTGGCAAAATTACTAAAACAATTTTGACTTATTCGGCTACTATATGACTAAAACAATGTTACTACAAGACCAAAATTTTATCACTACAAGGTCAAAAGTGTATTACTACATGTTCAAAAATATTCTGAAAACTTAATTTTTTTGGTGAATTTATCAGAATGTTTTGACATGTAGTATTAATTTTTTTGCCTTATAGTGATAATATTTTGACCTTGTAGTAACAATATTTTGATCATGTAGTAAACCACTTGTTTGTATCCCGCGAATTTTCTGGACAACCCAGATACTGACTTATGACCTACAATTTTTTTAAATTAACTTATTTGACTAATTTTGAACTTAAGATTTTAACTTACTTAATTGGAATACATTGCATGTATCCAATATTTCACCTAATACTAACCCTTTCTACGTAATTAGTTTAGCCGATTTAGCGTATTCTAACACCAGTTACACCACGTTTACATAAGATTGAAGCTATGCAACCAAACCACATCCATTTTCAACACCAAAAAATTAATATTGCAGAAGATATGATTGTAAACCAAAAAATTTCCAACACAAGTAAATATAAATATGCATATAAAAAATAATATAAGGTAAATATATTTTTATGAAGAATATGTGAATTACAATTCTTAATAATCTATTGATTCTTATTTCTAAAGACACAATTTGGAATTTTATTTGTTTCAACAATAAAGGTTACACATTTTTACAAAGTTCTTAATTTTTTTTTAAAAAAAAATTAGAAATTAAATCAAATTTCAATTGAAATTTAGAAATTAAATTATATTAAAATTAATTATAATTTATATTTAAAAATTTTAAATTACAATATAAAGTTAGAAAGTAAATTAAAATTTTAATTAAAATTTAAAACTATGTAATATACTAATTTAAATACTATATTAAAATTTTAACTTATACACAGACTGAAACACAAATTATCAGAATATATATATTAAAAAAAAAAATTGTATTGATATTGCAGAAATTGCATCACTTCTATAAATTTGGATGATCACAAAAAAGAAGAATCTCTTGAGAATTTGTTTATCTCCATTTCTATATATAATAATTAGGATATTTAATTTCAATAATAAAAATCATCAAAGCATTTCTAATTTTAGGTGTCGGAGCAGAAGAGGCCAAATACCACTCGAATATATACACTCCACACTAACTCCCATACACTGTAATTTCAACACAAGTAAATATAATTATGCATACAAAGAAAAAAATATAAGGTAAATATATTTTTATGAAGAATATGTGAGATTACAATTCTTGTTAATCTATTGATTCTTCTTTCTAAAGACACAGTTTGGAATTTTATTTTCAATCCTCCTGTTTATGAAAGATGAATGACTTAAATTTAATAAAATTTGATGGGTATGCCATGATTCATTTTCCAAGATTTTAAATAGCAAATTTGATTTTAAATTAAACCGTCTGCAGATACATTTTATATGTGGTTAAATTTAGCCGGTGGTGAATAGTTAGTGCTTTTACATATACATTTTACATTGTAAATATATTATTTAGTTGGTCAAAGTTAGCTAGTAGTAGTATATATTAACAGTTTTTTTTAGCTTTTACATACATATGTTCAAATTTAGTAACACTTGAATTGATTTGTGTTATGTGTTAAAATTAATTTTAACACGATGTCTAATTCTAAATATGACCATCTTTTTTGAGCAAACTTCACTTATTTCAACAAGTTAGACAAATTTTAATAAAGTTCTTTGAAAAAAAATACAAATTAAAACAAATTTCATTTGCAATTTAGAAATTAAATTAAATTATATTAAAATTTATAATTTAAATTTCAAAATTTTAATTTATAATTACAATATAAAGTTAGAAATTAAATTAGATTTTTAATTAAAATTTAAAATTATGTAAATATAGTAATTTAAATACAATATTAAAATTTTAACTTATATTTATATAAGGAATTGTCTTGACATTGCAGAAATTCCATCACGAGTGAGCATTTCCTTCTCTCTCTTTGTCACGAGTGAGTGGGGTCGCATAAATTTGATATTCTCTCTCTTTGTCACGAGTGGGTGGAGTCCGCATAAATTTAACGAGTCTCTCCATCAGTGACATCTGTCTCCTTCTTTTCTCTTCATATATCGTTTGATTTTCACTTATTTTTTTTCTTTGAATGATCTTATTAGAAAATTTTGTTTGTGATAGTTTATAGGGTCTTTCTATAGTCAGGAAGGCTTCGCACATCCTGATATCAGGAAACTCATTAAATATCCTTAGATCATTGATCCAACGTATAAGATTGTTTTGATAGGATTGCACTTCACAATAGTGCATTTGCTCTATGCAATATGCAATTGCACTGTTTCGCTCTATTAATAAATTAAATTTATAAATATAAAATGACAAAAATAACCTTTAAAATAATTTAATTATAAAATAACCTATAATCATATATTCTTATTAAGATTTTATTTTTAAATTAAAACACTTTTAATAAAATTAAAATTACATATAAAAATAATTAGACAACAACAATCCTCTTGCTATTGAAACCTAAATCTGATTTCTTCCTCCTTAATCGACAAAAACTGGGTAATCGAATTTGTTCTTAAATTGTACCAAAATTTGGTTGAGATTATTCAGTCTGTAGAACTCGAGCCCCTGCGGTGGGGAAGGGGAATGTTCAGCGGAGGAGCGGCATCGAAACTTTGCACGACAGCGCAAAAAAAAAAAACACTTTTGTTTACTATGCAGTAGAAAACAAACGATCGCTTACGCGACTGCCGCTACTACAAATTTGAGTAGTGCAGCAATTTGGTCTCAGATTTTGGAAATGGTTAGAATTCAATCAATTGTGACAATTTGGGTTCTTTTTATGATTATAATAAATGAATGGGAGAACTGGGTGGTAGAGGAAATGTGGATGCAGCACAAAGATTTTTGGACTATATGCCTAAATGAGATAAGGTATCTTATAATTCCTTGATCAGTATTTATCTCAATTGTTTGAGATAAAGCTTGGGGTGACTAGAGTTTAACATAATCCTGGAATTTTCACAGTTTCAGTTCTTGTTGTCTTATCTGGGAAGTCAGTAAAATGTAGACATTATAATGTAGGGTACATTGATGATACTCATAAGTCATAATCATACAAACTCATCCTGCCCTGTTATTGTGAATTGATTTGCTTAAAAAAAAAATTGCAAAAGTTTGTTGGGATTATGTCAAATAATTTCATGTCAAGCATTCATTTTTGTGAAATCAAATTCAAGTTTGATAATAAGAGAGACTCGATAGCTCATGTATTATTTATAATGTAGTAATTTCTCTATATTGCAATACTTCAAACTATATAATTATTTTGAGAGAAACGGTTGTACAGATAGGACAGCTGCTGGCATGAAGAAAGACAATCTAACAGACTCAAAGGCAAACCATATTATCTCACACCTCAAACTCAATAACTTTAAATAACAATTTATTTGATGATTAGAAAAAGGCTGTGAAATCAATGGAATTTGATTCAATGTTGCAGCTCAAAATTAAAGTTATAGATGACTTCTTTAATACGAAATTTTGATTGGTCTACCTTCATACTTTGTGTGTGTGGTAAAGGCATTCACATTATAACATCAGAGAAGGTGAAATCAACACTTGATATACCTTGTACTTGCAGAAGCTTTGGAGTTATAAATTGATCAGATATAGGGCATACATAGTTAAAACGAAAGATAATATACAGTGAAATATATTACGACATGTATAACTGTGGTTGCACACTAAAATACATGTTAAAATTGTGTACAAATGTCACACTCAAAATTTCAATACTGTCTTCCTCAAAAAGAAAAAAAAAATCAATATTGTCATAACCCACTAAAATTATGTTCCAAATTCATAACATATACGAAAATAAACAACCATAGTCCAAAAGACCATTACAATCACATATCGTCCAGTTCAAGAAGTGAATTCTTGTATTATGATTTCATAACGCCGCAGTTTTCGTCTACAGGTTTTCTGGCAGGAATGACAGGCCTTTCGACGCTTCCTTCTTGACTGCACACTTTTCGAGATCTTTCAACTTGAATACAAAGAAAAAGATTCTTCAATTTTGAGATAATCCTCTTGCAATTGAAACACTAAATTTGATTTCTTCTATCGTTTTCCCTTTGCATTTCAACTTGATTTTCCTTTTCCTTTGCCATTCCAGCTTCCTTTAGAGCCTTCTTCTTTTCTTCTTCAGCCTGTTTAATGTTTTCCTCACAAGCTGTTTGGAACAACCTCACAAAATTTAAGAGGGTAGCAGTAAATAGATACATGAAAAAGGCAATGACTCAGTAATCTGCATATCAATGTCACAATGGATTAACAACTGGCTTTGTTTTACCTTGCTTAAGTGGGACTTTTGCAGGATCTTCATTGTAATATATAGCCAAGGCATCAGTATTTCTTCCCTGCACAACAATTCCAGTGATGAACTTGATTACCAAAGAAAATTAATCTGTATACAGCTCCATTATAGAGGCCACATCAGCCTCAGCAGTATTAACAAACTTCTTCAAGTTCTGTTAGCAAGAGAGTGTTGTTAAGACACCACACAATCATCCTTCATGTACAATCTTTTATTTATTGACAACAATCCAGCATTTTCACAAATCCTAAACCGTTTTACTAAAGACACTGAGCAGACTTTCCATATATAGAGATTTGAGTAGCAGCATATATAATTGATGATGCTTCACAAGATATGAATTTGCAAGAACCTATGAACTTTCAAAAAAAATATGAACTCACGAACAAAATCTTCAATTTCTAGTGAATCAAATGGCATACTTTTTCATGAGAGGATTTTATAACAAACAAAAAAAAAAAAATCAAATGGGGTGCACTCACTACATTGTAATACCAGCAACATTTCTTCAGAGTCATGATTTTATTTGCTTGATTTGTGCATCAACAGGCTTAGAAATTAATTAAACCTCTCAATAAGAGTGTCCTTAAACACATCTGATTTGCTTCCATCATTTGAATGTAATGCATTGATAGTTCAGAATATTATGAGAGTAACAACAAATCTCCTTTTACATATACATTTGATCTAACAATCCTGAAGCAGCAAAGTCTAACCAAACCAGCCCTGAAATACATGTATGAATGGTGATTGAACACCTTAAAATCACGTGATCGAAGCTCTCTCCCTCTTCACAACAAACAGGGCATATCACATTAATATTAAAAATAATCGACACTTAGTCAATTACACATGTATCTTCTTAGATTCTTAAGTAACATTTTCAGTGGAGTTGCCTTCAATTGCTTCAAATTAAGATACACTGGTATAAGTTAAATCACAAGAGATATGATTACAAATTCAAAGGTCAAGATTAATCCTGATTGAATTAGAAGGAATACAAATCATTGTTTGCAAATGAAGAACACACTACATCGAATCTCAAAATATAACCTTGATTTCTCGACTATAAGCCCCATAAACGGACAATGAGAATATATAGCACAGGCCTATAGCAAAAAAACTCGCAGCTTTTTCCCTAAAAGAAGACAAAATGACCTGAGGCGGAGCGGATGTCCGATTGGCGGTGCTTCTCGGCCGCAATAATGAATGCAATCAAAATCGGCGGCGGCGCGCGACAACAACAGTGGTGAGCGACATTGGAGTCTTGGCGGTGCTGGAGGATGATTTGGAATTTTTATACGTGAGAAGAAATTTTAAAAAATTGCAGAATCAATAAAAAGGAAAATAGCACACTTGTAGTTTTGACATCGACAAAGAGAGCGAGAGAGATAGTGCTACCACCGAATTCGAATGTTTCATTCCCGCGATTGTGGAATTTTGAAGAGGAGAACGAACTGGAGTTTTCTTAAAGCATCTCTATCAATTCCACCGTTCTCGTCACGAGGAGTAAAATACCTGAAAACAAGATATTGTAACTCCAATGAAAATCGTGGTAAAATACATCTCCATTCTGGGCAACCATTGAAAATTGAGATTTAGAGACTTCTATCGAGAAGAAGAACAATATCAATTGATTTTAGTTTTGGTTTAAATTTGGATTGATACATTAAATTTAGTGAAATTTGAGTTTATTTTTTAAAAATATTATAAGGTTATTTTGGTAATTTTATATATATTATTTAGATAACTAATTATTTCATTTTATGGCGAAGCTATATCGCACCATGACGAACAAAAATGAGGTGTCAATTTTTAATTGGTTTCCTGTCATTAGGAAGGGCGAACCCCTTTCTTGACGGTAGAAAATCCCTAGTTTATATATATAATAAAGTTTTAATAGGACGCAAAAGTGAACAAGACTCTTTGATTTTTTTTTTCTTTCTATTTTTAATAATATTAAAAAGTAAAAGAAGATTAACATTTTCTTTGAACACAAAAAAGATTAACTTAATGGTATTTTAGAAATGTAAATAGATAGGGGATATTAACGGTTGTTTTGAATATATATACAGATTATATTACAATTAAAATTTATGATAATTTACTCCTTAAAAATAGGGAGAAAGTTGGATTATATTAATCCACGCCCGTCCACGTAACATTAGATCAAATATATACCTAAATTTAACTTTAAAAATAAAATAATCACTGAAATTTTTACATAATTAGTTTGGCACATTCTAAGACCACGATTGTATAAGATTGAAGCTATGCAACTAAACCACATCCATTTTCAACACCAAAAAATTAATATTGCAAAAGATATGATTGTAAATCAAAAAATTTCATAAATATAAATATGCATATAAAAATAAAGGTAAATATATTTTTATGAAGATTACAATTTTTGTTAATCTATTGATTCTTCTTTCTAAAGACACAACGACTTGTTTCGAATTTTAATTTAACCTACCATTTGATAATAGCAAATTGATAAAGTCATTTATAATTTATTCCATTGTACATTTGAAATTTTATTTTCACCCTCCTATTTGCGAAAGATGAATGACTTAAAAATTAACTCCAAAATTAAGATTTACATTTTTGTACTAACTTTTGCAAATACATTTTACATGGTCAAATTTAGTAACACTTGATTTTTTTAATTGATTTGCGTTATGTCACGATGTCTAATTCTAGCATCTCTTGAAGGCCCCAATGAAAGGTTAGATACATTTTTACAAAGTTTCAAAAAAATATAGAAATTAAAATAAATTTCAGTTGAAATTTAGAAATTAAATTATAATAAAATTAATTATAATTTATATTTCAAAATTTTAAATTACAATTATAATTACAATATAAAGTTAGAAAGTAAATTAGATTTTTAATTAAAATTTAAAATGATGTATATATACTAATTTAAATACAATATTAAAATTTTAACTTATTTACAGACTGGAGCACAAATTTTCAGAATATAAAAAAATATAGAAATTGTGTTGACATTACAAGAATTCCCCACCCCTATAAATTTAAATGATCTAATCAGAATCTTTTGGAAATTTGTTTCTCTCCATTTCCATACTCCTATATAATAATTAGGGTATTTAATTTAAAAAATAAAAATCATCAAATCATTTCTAATTTTCATATTATGAGGCCATGGGGAAGAAGAGGCCAAATACCACTCGAATATATACACTCCACACTAACTCCCATACACTGTAATTTGACCGGCCATTTTTGCCTTCAAATTCCATACTTATTATTATTATTATTATCTCCATTTTCGTCAATATATACACCACATGCTTAGCTTTTACAAGACTACTTCCTTCTCTTCTTTCATTTTCGTGAGTCCCATTTGTGATTGGAAAATCCATGTTTTTATGATTCACAATTTAACCAAAGAGAAGTACTTGCATTGTTGAAGGTTTAAATTTAAGAAGTTTTCTTCATTCTTTTATTTATTTCTTTCATAGTTCATTTACTAACTTCTCATTATCTTACAATTTGTAATAGATACTTAAACCAAAGAAGAGGTCAAGCTGGTGGAGAGCCCCTGCATTGTTGAATTGTTGAAGGTTTAAATTTAAGAAGTTTTCTTCATCTTATTTATCTCTTTCATAGTTCTTTTACTAACTCCTCATTATTTTACAAATGGGAAAATTGCACTTTTGATACCGTAGAAATGAGGTAAAATCACTTTTAGTCCTGTAATTCGCAAATGATCCTTTTTGTTGTACAAGTAGTCCTCTCTGTTAAATAATTAACAGATTCCTTTAGTTGATGAAGAAAGCACACCCAGGGGCTAGGGCATAACTCCTTCACTTAAACAAACATTAAAAAAATATATACCAAACTAACTTTTTCATTACACAAAAATCAAATAAGTTCAGCATTGAACGAAAACCACCTAATTAGTTTACAATTATCCAAAAATCAACCTAATAAGTTCACCATTACACAAAAACCAAATAAAATGGCAGTTTACTGTGTTGACACAAAACCAACAATATTCTCAAAAGACAGAATTTAATGGAATGCACTGCTAATTTCAAGATTGCCTCTTGTTTTTGGAAATAAGAAATACTATGTGTTTGAAACTGAAAAATTGATATACTTTCACACAGAAACTCCATCAAAAAATCTTTTTCTACCTAGAGAGGCCTCACTGTTACAATACTTTCACTTACGCCATAGAAAAATCGATGTGTTTCACAAAATCTATTACAATGCTTTCAACTGTTTCAATGCACTAATTTTTTCTTTCAGCTTAAGAAAGGAAAAACCATGTGATGTAAAATGCCCCAACTAGTTGTCAAAGCTACAAAAATCATTCGATTTCAGAAAGAAAAAAAAAAAACCCCATAAAGCCCAAACTTTGATTTCAGAAAAAACACCCCCGTTCCCAAGAAATCGAAGGACCTCTCCCCCCAGAAATTTAAGGATTTCAGGAAAAAAGAAAAAAAAAACTCCAGAAATTCGAAGGATTCAGAAAAAAAAAAAAACCCCAAAAAAAGGCCCCCCAAAATAGCGCAAGTAGTTTAAAGAAAAACCCCCAAAAATCGATTTCATAAAAAACCCTCAAATATCGATTTAAATATGGTGTGTGGAGGAGATTGGGCAGCCCTAGTATCCCCTCGCCGCAACATTAATGCTAACTTCTTGACGTCGATTTGGGTTTGTGGTGCGATTTCTGGGTTCGATTGAGGCGATTTCTGGGTTCGTTTTCCTGGGGTTTCCGTTCAATGAGGGTGGGTTTTCATTCGTTATAGTTTCTTGCAAAAATCTAGGTACAATTTGAGTTCTAGTTTTTTTTGGAGGTGGAACTGCGGTTATGTTTTTGAATGCAATTTTGATTGATTCTTTTGGTTATTGTTTAACGGGCGAGTGACTCTCACGCGGTTTACTTCTGTTAAAATTGACGGAAATTAATTACGGGACTAAAAGTGTAGGTAAAAAGACCAAAAGTGATTTGACCCCATTCTTACCGGACCAAAAGTGCAATTTTCCCTTTTTCAAATCGTAATAGATACTTAAACCAAGGATCCCACCAATCTCTTAGAACTCACAAGAGTTGAACCATAGTCAATAGACTCATAGCTAGTACAAGAGTAAAGGTAATCTACTAATATTGTTCTTTTAAGCATAATCTTACATACTTTAATGTTTTAAAGTTATATGGTGTTGATATGATTTTCTTGGGTTATAATAACTTGTGGACTATGAGATGCATGATATATTGAGTGATAAATATAGTTACTTGCACACACTTTCCTTATTTATCTCTTTCATAGTTCTTTTACTAATTCCTCATTATCTTACAAATCGTAATAGATACTTAAACCAAAGAGGAGTTCAAGCTTGTAGAGAGCCCCTGCATTGTTGAAGGTTTAAATTTAAGAGTTTTTTTTCATCCTTTTACTAACCCCTCATTATTTTATAAACCGTAATAGATACTTAAACCAAAGATCCCACTAATCTCTTAGGACTCAGAAGAGTTGAACCATAGTCATAGCTAGTAAAGAGTGAAGAAAATCTACAAATGTTGTTCTTTTAAGCATAATCTTACATACTTTAATGTTTTAAAGTTATATGGTGTTCATATGATTTTCTTGGGTTATAATGACTTGACATACTATGATATGCATGATATATTGAGTGATATGAAGTACAAATATGTTGTACTCCCTCCGTCACGTGATTACTTGCATACTTTCTTTATTTGAATGTCCCAAATTACTTGCACACTCACAATGTAGAAATAACCCACAAAATTGATACCCTCACAACATCATTTTATTTCTAATATTGTCACTCATTTTATTTTACACCTCACTAAATTTACTTTACACCTCACTAAATCTCCTAAATTACAAACACATTTTTTTATGTTGCCAAAGTTAGCTAGTAGGGAATATTAACGGTTTTTGCAGCTTTTGCAGATAATTTAGTAACACTTTATTTTTTGAATTAATTTGTGTTATGTGTTAAATAATTTTAACACGGTGTCTAATTCTAAATATGAGCATTTGTTGTAGACTACAATGAAAGTGTATAGCAACTTCGCTTATTTCAAAATTAAAGGTTAGACACATTTTACAAAGTTCATAAAAATTGAAAATTAGAAATTAAATAAATTTTCCTTTGAAATTTAGAAATTAAATTACAGTTATAATTACAATATAAAGTTAGAAATTAAATTAGATTTTTAATTGAAATTTAAAATTATGTAAATATACTAATTTAGATACTATATTAAAATTTTAATTTATTTATAATAATATCAATAATAAAAATCATCAAAAGTATTTCTAATTCTCATGTTATGAGGCCATGGGACAGAAGAGGCCAAATTTGACCGGACAAATTGCCTTCAAATTCCATACTTTTATTTATTAATTTTTTTATTATTATCTATTTTGCCCTATATATACGCCTTGAACTTTTACAAGACTACTATCTTCTCTTCTTCATTTTCGTAAGCCCCATTTGTGATGGGAGAATCCATTTTTTTCCAATCACAATTTAACCAAAGAGGAGTCCAAGCTAGTAGAAAGCCCCTTATTGGAGAAGGTTTAAATTTAAAAGTTTTTCTTCAGTCTTTTAGGATACTTAAATCAATTTCTTAGAACTCACAAGAGTTAGAACCATAGTCATAACTAGTACAAGAGTGAAGGAATTCTATAAATATTGTTCTTTTAAGCATAATCTTACATACTTGAATATTTTAAAGTTATATAGTGTTCATATAATTTTCTTGGGTTATAATGACTTGTAGACTATGATATACATGATATGTTGAGTGATATGAAGTACAAATATGTTGTACTCCCTCCGTCTCGTGATTATTTGCATACTTTTCTTATTTGACAATGTCTCATATGTACTCGACTACAAATAAGAATTTGAGTCTGATCATGACCCACCGACCCAACCCGATTCGCTCCACCTTCCATGGATCATATAAATGCAATTCATTTACTTCTTTTCCATTCACGTTTTCTCCATTTTAGTTTTGCGCGCTTAATTTTCTTCTTCTCCTCTTCGTCTCTAACTCCCTTCCCACGACCGGTACTCCACGATTTCATCTTGATCGTGTGTTTTACGGTTGTTTTGGGCGATTTCGAGCTTTATAGTTATTTTTTTCGTATTTTCTAGGGCACATATATTGCAGTACTCTTGTTCTTTGTTGAAGCTTCAAGCATAATCGTCATCTTATCATCTATCATGTATTGTTTTGTTGCACTTTCATATTATCTTTGTTTTCCTATCGTTTTTTTGTTCATTTTCTGTTTAAACCCTAATTTTTCATGGGTTTTTACTTTCTTCCTGTTTCTATATGTATGCATGTACATTTTAAGTGTTTTTGTTATATTTTTAAGTAATTTATTTTGTATTTGCTTCGTTTTATACTTATTTTGTATAAAACCCTTAGTTTATGGTATGTATTTTTTTGTTTGTATTTTGTGCTTCGTTGTCATTTCTGTGTATTTTTTTTTTTGTTTGTGTGTGTATTTTGTTCTTCGTTTTCATTTATACATGTTCTGTTTTTATATGGGAATTAATACCTGAAGTGTATTTTCATATTATTAAAAAGTGTATGTTGTTATACCTCAAACGTGTATGATTATATAATTGAACTAAATTGAGTTATTTTTTTAAATAGTTTATTTTTATAACTGAGCAGTGTATGTTTATAGTATTAAAAGGTGTATGTTGTTATATATGAAAGGTGTATGTTTATATAATTGAACAAGTTAGGATGCTTTTTCTAAAAAATTATGATTTATATAACTGATAAGTGTATTTTTTTTTCTTTGTATTAGATATGAGGTCTAAACAGTGTGCAAGTAGGGGTTCTGGTTCTGCTCAGAGGAAACTTAGTCTTAATGATTCTCTTCAGAAATTAAAACAAAGCAAAAGAAAAACTCCTCTTAGTGAAACTCCACTTGCAATTGAATGTGCAAGAGAGGAAGATGTTGATGTGAAGAAGAAAGTAAATGCTAATCCACTTGCATTAGAATGTGCAAGAGATGAACATGTTGATATTTCTCAAAATGTTGGTTCTGATTCTGAAAGTTCGTTTTGGTTGATAAATGATTCTCTTGGTTACATGTCTAAGTATATGAGTTGTAGTCATCGTTTTCTTTCACAAATGTTACAAACTCATAAGGAGGTTGTTGATTTTTGCTTTTGTGAGTATGATGATGATGCTCTGAGAATGTAAGTATTCATATATTCTTTTTTGTTTATTCTAAAAATTTATCATTGTTATAATTAACTAATTTTTGTTTATAATTTTATCTTTTAGGGATCACTTCTTCTTTTTTGATGTATTTAATTACATCAAGAAGCCTGATATCGTTTCTTTAATTTCGGGGAGATGGATTATACAATGTGTTGTGAATGCTTGGTATTTGATTTTGAACCATGACTGTTGGCTTGAAGATGGAGTGAAGCGTTATATATTTAATGTGGATCATTCTGTAAGTTTTAGTTTCTGCAAATTAAATTTTAATATTAATTAGAATTGCAAAACCATTTTACTGAGTTGTAACACCATTTTACTAAAAAGTGTAACACTTCATTATTGAAAGGTGTAACATTGCATTACTAAAAGGTGTAACAATTTGTTACTGAAAATTGAAACACCTTGTTTTTATTTATGTAGGGTTCTTTGCAACGGTTCATAAATAATGATCTTGATTGGCCAAATATGTGTGAGGAAGTAAAAGAATCTTATAGGCAATGGATTACTGTATCGAAGGACACCGCTGATACAGTTTCTTTGGTAATGTCATTTTTATTAAAATGAATATTATTATTATTTTTTATGGTATTTGTGCTAATATTTTTGTTATTTTAATTCAGATCTTCATTCCCTTTTGCATTCATGATCATTATGTTGCTGTCTGTATTAACTTTGATGATAGTAAGGTGCACTATCTTGATAATAGAGAATATACAGATGAGTTAAATGAAATGTGTTTCACAGAAATGGCGAATCATTTGGTATGTTTTTATTTATTATTAAATGTTTTTGTGTTAATTGTGTTAGTTGTATTATTTATTTTTATCTTCTTTTTTGTAGGTTGATCTATTGACTACTGTTTTAATTGAGAAGAAAAATGAAAAAGCTTCTAAAATTGCATCTTTTGAGTTTGATGTTGTTAATTTTCATTGGAAATCATTGAAGAGTAGTATGGATGATTGTGGTGTTTATTTGATGCACCATATCAAACATTTTAATGGTGTTCCTTATGATACAATTGATTTGAACAAGGTATTTTCTAATATTCCTTATACTTATATTTTTTTACAATATTATATATTTTTTCTTGTTTTAATGTTTTATTTTTTTTCTTGAAGAAAACTGTGAGAAATATTTTGAGGGCGGAATTCTGTGCAAGTATTTTGCTGTCAAATATAAATCAATGCAGATCGGATGTCATAGCTAAAGTGTTATCTTTCTACAAAAACAAACCTGCCTTGATTGCTAGTAGAACTGAGAAGAGGAAGAAAGTTGTAGCTGCAAGGAAGACAATGGCCAAGAAGAAGTAATCATATTTTTAGATGTTGATTTGTTGTTAATTTTTTTGGCAATGTCTACTGAATATTTTGTGTGGATTTTATGTTGGATTAGTATTTGATATTTTGCTGTGTATTTCTTTAATTGTGGTAGTCTAATGTAGACTGTTCTGTATTTTCTACTTTTTTAAAAAGACGCATCATTATATTAGTTAAAAGTGCAAGTTATGATAACTGAAAAGTTATACTCATTTTTTACTGAAAATTGTTATATGATTTTCTTTAAAAGTATTTTTAAAAGTGCAACATTATATAACTAAAAAGTTTAAGTCTATATAACTAAAAAGTGCATCACAATATTATTAAAGAATATGGAGTAATACTTTTCAACTTAATATAATTAGTGTTTAGTATACCTTAAAATTGTCAAACGA
Organism: Galeopsis tetrahit; assembly: GCA_963675135.1. NCBI lineage: Eukaryota > Viridiplantae > Streptophyta > Magnoliopsida > Lamiales > Lamiaceae > Galeopsis > Galeopsis tetrahit. The sequence continues at coordinate 12,527,621 of OY776129.1, read as the reverse complement.
TATTACTTTTAAAAGTGAAAGTCATCGCAACTAAAATGTGTAACATCATATTAATCAAAAGTGTAACATATTTTTTTTTATAAATAATTGAATATGTTATTAATTAATTCAATCCTTAGATGAGTGGCAGCAGTCTAGGATTCATTATAGGACGTATTGATTTAAGTTGGCTAATGGGTAATTTAACAAATCCTGATCGCTCTAGTCATTACTTTATACATTCAAAGCTGAAATTTGCATTCATAATTTCTTTTAAGATTTATAGTGGAATTTATATTTTAACTGATTCCAATTTTAGTTGCAAAACTAAAGGAATTTTAAATTTTTTAATTATAATAATGGGTGCAATAAATATTTATGATTTAGTCAAATTTAAATTAGAACAGGGGAGGGACATTTTCCATTGAATATTCAAATACAACAATTTGAAAAGAAAAAAAAAATACTCCCTCCGTCCTGTAAAATTTTGCTCACTTCTTTTTATACATGTTTTTTTAAAAATTATATTTTAATTATAAAAAATATATGTGGAATAACGAGTAAAGAATATTGTTGGTACATACTCAATCTATCTTGCTAATAAAGTAAAAAAAATATTCAAAAGTTAACTATTTAAATAGAATAAACATATATTTTGTGAACCCAAAAATTGGTCTGAGCAAAATTTTACAGGACGGAGGGAGTATATTTTTATTTATAAAAGATATTTAAAATAAATATTGTATCAATAATCTAATACAAATCATAAATCATAAATCTTCATCTTTATGTGAATCTTTGATATAAACCTTTAAACTTCAAGATCTTCAAATAGATTATAATTTTCAAAATCTTCGTGTGAATTTTAATCCCAAAATCTGTGAAAACGTAAAATAATACATTAGATCTAACAATACGTTAAAAAAAAAAAAAAAAAAAAAACCTGCAATCCTTATATTTGAAAACAAATAGTACTACAAATTTCGAATATATAAATATTCAAAAACACAAAATCTAGATAATTATATTTCAAAAAAAAAAAAAAAAATCTTAGCAACAATTGAATTGTAAAAACTTAGGACTTAAAATGGGGTTTAAATTAATGTGAATTAAGGAATTTTGAAATAAGAGAGATTTGGAAGAGAGAGGTCGAGAAATTCTATTTCATTTAAATTTGAATATTTAAAATTTATATTTAAAAGTGTATTTAGAAGATTAGATTAAAAAATGTACAATTGTTTCGATAGTGAAGGAGGTATTCATAAAATCCCTTCCAAGTCATAAAATGATACCAAATACTCTTAATCATGTAGTTTCCTAATAATGTTCTGGAAGGATAGTTTGATGTGTGTTTTGTAGGTAAAAGATACAAAGAAATTGAAAGCAAAAAAAAAAAATGTAAAAGCAAGAAAAAGGGAGAAAGCATTTTTATTTAGAGTTGGTCTCTTGTGCACAGTGTGCACGTGCACACTATGCTGACAAATCAATTGTTATTAATTAAAAAAACGGAAATTTCAAACAAAGTATCCTATGGCAGGGCGGTTGCATCAGTTTAATCTTGATGTGAGGTCATAGGTTTCACTTTATTTTCAATTTATTTTTTAATTAAAATAATTTTAATACTATAATTATTACCACTTTTCACAACTTTTTAAAAATAATTTTTAAATACAAATTTTAATTTTTAAATACAAATTTTATATATAAAAAAAAAAGTACAATTTTTTTCACATATATACTAGTTACCACTTTTCAGTAACAAAATTTTCACTTTTCAATAATAATAGTTACCACTTTTCACCACTTTTCAGTAACAAAATTTCCACTTTTCAATAATAATAGTTACCACTTTTCAGTAACAAAATTTCCACTTTTCAATAATAAGAATTACACTTTTCAGTTAAAATAACTACCACTTTTCAATAATAAAAATTACAATTTTCAGTTAAAATATCTACCACTTTCAATAATAAAAACTACATTTTTCAGTTAAAATATCTACCACTTTTCAATAATAATAATTACATTTTTCAATAACAAAATCTACCACTTTTCATTAATTTATTAATTAATTAATTAATTTACCATTATTAATTAATTACAGTTCTCATTTTTATCAACCAATATTTACAATTATTAATTAACTTACAATTCTCATCACTTAATTAATTAATTAATTTACAATTATTAATTAATCTATAATTTTCATTTTCATTTTTATTTTGCTTATTGCTATTATTGTTAATTTAATTAATTAAAACAGGTATATTTAATTATAAATTGTACCGTTAAAATTATTATTAAAATTGAAAAAATGTTATTCTTATTATTGAAAAATGTAATTATTCTTATTGAAAAGTGGTAGATATTTTAACTGAAAAATGTAGTTTTTATTATTGAAAGTGGTAGATATTTTAACTGAAAAGTGTAATTCTTATTATTAAAAAGTGGTATTTGAACTGAAAAGTGTAATTCTTATTATTGAAAAATGGTAGATATTTTAACTTAAAAATGTAATTTTTATTATTGAAAAGTGATAGATATTTTAACTGAGAAAAGTGTAATTCTTATTATTGAAAAGTGGAAATTTTGTTACTGAAAAGTGGTAGATATTTTAACTAAAAAATGTAATTTTTATTATTGAAAAGTGGTAGATATTTTAACTGAAAAGTGTAATTCTTATTATTGAAAAGTGGAAATTTTGTTACTGAAAAGTGGTAATTATTATTATTGAAAAGTGGAAATTTTGTTACTGAAAAGTGGTAACTATTATTAGTGAAAAGTGGTAATTTTGTTACTGAAAAGTGGTAATTATTATTATTGAAAAGTGGAAATTTTGTTATTGAATAGTGGTAATTGTTATTAGTGAAAAGTGGAAATTTTATTAATGAAAAGTAGCGACTATTATTATTGAAAAGTGGAAATGAGTAACGAAAAAAAAAAAACGAAAAAAAAAAAAGTTTGAAAGGATTTGAACACCTCATGCTTATGAGAATTGTAAATTAATTAATTAAGTGATGAGAATTGTAAATTAATTAATAATTGTAAATATTGATCGATAAAAATGAGAATTGTAATGAATTAATAATGGTAAATTAATTAATTAATTAAGTAATGGATTATAAATTAATTAATAAATAAATAGAAAAAAAAATGGAATTATAACCATAAGTAGAGAAAAGGGGATAATAAGTTAGAGGGGGAGAGGATAAGGATAAAAGCATGTGCACCAAACTTGTTTTGGTGCAAATGGTGCATTTGAGAATTTCCCTTTTATTTAACAACAGATTGAAAAGAGAGAAAAAAAAAATGAAGAAAATTACCACACTTCTCTCTCTTTTTCACCCATTTACAATTTTAAAATCTAATTTATTTATCTATCGATTTTACCTTTTTATTTTCCCATGTAGATAAAAAAATTAAATGAAAATTAAACAGAAGAAAATTTAGAGTTCACCTTTTCATCAATGAAAACCAACTAATAATAATGATTTTTTTTTTTAAAAGAAAATAATTGAAAACATATAGAAATTTAAGAAAATTGTAAAAATAAAAAAATAATCATGGACACCGAGAGAAAAAAAAAAATGGAGAGGAACCAAAAACAAATAATTTAAGAAAAGTTTAAAAGAAAATAATTGAAAAGAGTGAGAGAGAGAGGTGAATTTAAGGAAATTGTAAAAAAAAGAAAAAAATGTAAAATAAATGTGGACACACCGAAAAAAAAAAAGAGAATAAAATAAAATTGAAGAAAAATTTAAAAGATGGTAAAAGAACCGAAAAAGAAAGAGATAAATGGAGTATCAATTTATATCACCAAATATAGGAAAGGAGAGGAAGATGACAAAGAAATAATTAAGAAAAGGGTGATCGGAAGAGAGGAGAAGAAGATGAACGAAAAATATAATTTAAGAAAAAAATTGACTTTGTAAATTCTATAAAAATAAAATTAGTATAATAGAAACTCACATGTTGTCGTAAGAGAGAACAATGAAATTAAGTGAAGCAAACAAATGATTAATGTATATGTTTTATAGTTAAAATTATAATTTGAATTTACGATAAGGTGGTAGGTGGATTCAAAATTAAATTTGTTAAACAAATCTAAATTTAAATATTTAAAATTGGGATTTTTTTTTAAAATATTTAGAGAAGTTCTTACGTAAATATATTTAATATTTAATATAAAAATAACTAATTTATATATCTAATACTTATATACAAATTATGTTTCATTTAAATTTGAATATTCAAAAGATGAGATTAAAAAATGTACGGTTAAGATTAATGATTAAGATTAATAAAAAAAATTAATAAATGTGAAATTAATAATTTTTTTTTTTTTTTTTGAAATAGATTGATTTGAGAAAAAATATCTTAAATTTGTTAAACAAATCTAAATTTAAATATTTAAAATTGGATTTTTTTTTTTTAAATATTTAGAGAAGTTCTTACGTAAATATATTTAATATTTAATATAAAAATAACTAATTTATCTATCTAATACTCCGTATATGTATAACTAATTTATATACAAATTATGTTTCATTTAAATTTAAATATTCAAAAGTGGTCATTCAAAAGATGAGATTAAAAAATGTACGGTTAAGATTAATGATTAAAATTAATAAAAAAAAAATTAATAAATGTGAAATTAATAAAAAAAAAAGATTTTGAAATAGAGTGATTTGAGAAAAAATAGACAGATGGAAGAAGAAGCACTAAGAAACGCAAGAATTGCAAAGCAATTCAAAAGGGGCAGAAAGAGATCAGGGCGATGGTGAACTGAAAGGAAATTGGATCGAAGAAAATGGCAAATACTGATACCATGTAGAAACCAATCACCACATCATCTTTAGATTCAAGATGAATGAAGATCACAGATCAAAGAATGAAAGAAAGTAAAATCGATCGATTTTGTATAATCTTCAATTGTTCAAAATACAGAGGAGCCCTAATGATATTTAAAGGCTCCAAATACTAATAACTGAAACTAACTACCTAATAACTGCCAAAACTAATTAGAAGGAGTTTTACAAGATAATGGTGTATTCCCTAAAATATAAACCAATCATTTTGTGACATGTGGCACTTTGCAAATATATGATATTAAGATAAGATTAAAATTTATAAAATTTATTATTTAAATTAATATCAAAGTGATTATTCAAAAGTTTTATTTCATTAAAATTTTAATATTTAAAACTGCGCATTTAAAATATGAGATTAAAAAATGTACGGTTAAGATTAATAACAAAATTAATAAAAAGTGAAATTAATGAGAAAAAAGAGATTTTGAAATGGAGAAATTTGAGAAAAAATAGATTGGATAGACCAATTATTTTGCAACACTTGCTCTTAAAATGTTTGCAAATATATGATACTAGAGCTTATTACGCGGGATTAAAAAAAATTCAAACACTTTATTTAAAGGAATTAATTTAAATTAATCATAGTAATTTTTTGATTTATAGGAGTATGTATAATAACAATAACTTATTATCAACATTAATTATAAATTATTTAAAAGAAAAATTAAAAAGGTAATAAATAAAAAGATTAATATTTGGAGTAATTTGTGATATTATATATAAAAAAATTGCTCATTCATAATATCATGAATTATTGAAATGTAATAGATTAATTAAATTAATTCGAGCAATATACTTTTAAATAATATTTTATTAAAATTATCTTCAACTTTCTTTAATTTTTTATAGAGTTATTACCATGCACATATTTTAGTTTTCTGTTTCTTTAGAAAATTTGCATAATAAATTTAGGGTCATAGAAATTGCAAATTTCAACAATTATACAAATTCAATAGGACAACTAATGTCTTTTCTTCTCGTTAGTTAATAACTCGATAATTAAAAATGTGGAGGCTACAAATAATAACAGTTAAACTAAGGAAAAAAAAAAGTTCAAGAGAAATGTAGAAATTACAAATAATACTCCGTAACAATTAAATCAATAAAAAAAGAACATAGGCCAGGTTTAAGAGAGACCATATCTCCAGCTGCAATCTTCACAATCAATTAAACTGAAAATTGAAACTTGAAAGAAAAATAAGATTTTGGAATATAATGTCATATATTGAATCACGAAAAAAAAATTAAATATAAATTGAGAGAATGTTAACCCACCAAACTCAACTATTTCTAAAACTCTCTATCCGGAAAGATTATTCCCTTAGCATCATCATCTTTGAATAGGCTGCATATAATGAAAAATAAAATAAAAAATATTGCTTCAAATACTTTTTAAAAAATTAAATTTTAATGAAGATATGTACTTACCAAAATCATAAAACTTGAAATAATGTATATTAGAGGAAATAGTTGACCAGTTCCATTGATTTTGTATTTAGTCTAGATATTCTTGTGCATCTGTTGTATTTATTCTTTTGATTTGGTTTCCATGATTTACGGACCCATCTATTGTAATTCTTCTATATAATAGATAATATACTCTCATCACCGATTTAAGGGTGATTGATTATTCACTCCAATATAGTATCAGCCTTTTTCACCTAAAAACCCTAGAATATTTTCTCTCCCGCTAATCCCAAAATTTTCGGTCTTCTCCTTTTCACGCCGATCTCTCCTTTATTCCTCACGGTACACTTGCTACCAACTCTCTCCGATCAGTAATGGCCGTGCCCACCGCCCTTGATCCGATGCCGATCACCGCTATGATCAGCCTTGTTCCGATCCGCCTCTACGTATCTCTTGTGGTACAGTCAATTCCAGCCCTTACTTGACTGTTACGATCTCAGGGGACTCATCGACGGTTCATCCGTTTGTCCCTCATCCACTATTTCTTCCGATGCTGGAGTCAAAACTCCAAATCCTGCCTTTGCGCCATGGAAGATCCGCGATCAGAAACTACTCGGCGTAATTTTCGCGACCTTATCTGAGGAAGCAATGGCCGAGGTTGTTGGCTGCCGTGATTCCCGTTCGGCGTGGCTCGCTCTTGAGGCCGCGTTCGCCCACTCCTCCGAATCTCGTGCGAATCAGTTACGGGCGGAACTGCTAAGTCTCCGTCGCGAAGCTCTCTCCGTCGTTGATTTTGGCCGTCAGTTTAAGAGTCTTTGCGACCAGCTTTCTTCCATTGGTCGTCCTGTATTGGAGACAGATAAGTGTCACTGGTTTCTACGGGGTCTTGGGTCTCAATTTCTTGGTTTCAGTGATACCCGTATGGCTATGTCGCCGATGCCAAGCTTTCGTGATCTTGTTCACCAGGCTGTTCAATATGAACTAATGTTGAAATCTGTTGACGTGACTGCCCCACCTCAAGCTGCTTTCTACTCTTCCAAGACTGATCACTCCTCTGGACGTCAGTTTTCCTCTCATCCAGTCCGCAATAATAATCCTCGACGTGATGGACAGCAATCAGGAAACTACTCCGGTAATTCCGGGGGTGGTGGTTACAACAATCGTGGTGGAGGTTTCTCTAATCGAGGAGTCCAGCACTCTGGTGGCCGTCGTCTACCTCGGTGTCAGATTTGTCGTGGCGAGCACTATGCCGATAAATGCCCAAAGTACATCAACAGTATCACTCCAGACCACAGTGTTCAACTTGCTCAAGCATTTCAGTCCTTCTGTACCGTCTCCAGCACTCCAGATTGGTATATGGATTCCGGAGCTTCGGCACACATGACCTCTCAACCGACTGCTCTTGATGAGGTCGAACCTTATGCTGGTAATGGTTAGGTTATTGTTGGTAATGGTAACTCTCTATCCATCTCTCATATTAGCACTCGAAAATTGTCATCGCATGTTCATTTATTGGATGTCCTGGTTATCCGGTTGATGTGGTTTTTTCTGACAAATCATTTACTGTTCAGACTCGGGGAACCAAGGAAATACTGGCCACAGGAAGAAGTGAGAATGGCTTGTACGTTCTTGAGAAGGGGAATTCTTCGTTAGTTGCTGCTATACGGAATAAAGTTTTGAAAGCAAGTTACGATTTATGGCATTTGCGTTTGGGGCATGTCCCGTTTTCAGTTATCTCTATGTTAAATAAATTAGGACACTTGTCGGTCACCTCATTATTACCTAGTCCTGGTCTTTGCTCCTCTTGCCAGCTGGCTAAGAGTAAACGATTGTCTTTTGGTTTGAATGATAAACGTGCCTCTGCTTTACTTGATTTGGTGCATTGTGATTTATGGGGTCCTGCTCCTATTCCTACTGCTGATGGTTTCCGTTATTATGTGGCATTTGTGGATGATTTTTCTCGATTTACTTGGATATTTCCGTTAAAGGCTAAATCTGACTTCTTTGATACTTTTGTTCGCTTTCACACGTTTGTCTGTACACAATTTTCGAAGAAAATAAGAGTGTTTCAAAGTGACGGGGGTACTGAGTTTACAAACGTACGTGTTCGTAATTTTCTGAATTCACATATGATTTTTCATCGTATGTCTTGTCCTTATACCCCACAGCAGAGTGGTCGTGCTGAGCGAAAGCATCGCCATATTTCGGAAACCGGGCTTTCCATGATGTTTCATGCTCACACTCCAGCTTCTCTGTGGTTTCATGCATTTTCTACTGCAGTATATGTGATAAATCGTCTTCCGACTGTTGTTCTTGAGAAGAAGTCTCCCTTTGAATTGGTTTTTGGGCAAGTCCCGAATTATGCTAACATTAAGCCCTTTGGGTGTCGGGTCTTTCCTTACTTACGGGACTACTCTGCACATAAACTTGCTCCCCGCAGCCATCCATGTATTTTTTTGGGATATAGCAGCGCACATAAGGGTTTTCGGTGCTACGATCCTACTTCCACCAGAATTTTTTATTACGCGTCATGCTCAATTTGACGAGTATAATTTTCCTTTCTCAGGTACTACTATTTCTACTCAGCAGCCTCGGGATGATATTTCAAGTTTCCTGGACTTGGAATTCGAGCACATTTCTTCGCCACAAACCGTGTCTCACCCTGCCTTGGCTAGACCTATTCTTACCGATGATGATGAGTTCCCATCCCCTCCTCCTGTGCAACCTGCTGCCGAGCCACCTACAATGTCGGCTCCTACCGAAACACCCATCATTGAGCAGCCTCTTGCTCTCGACTTGCCTGGACCCCCTGCACCCGAGCCCGCTGATCAGACCGCTCCCTCACATCCTATGATTACACGCGCTAAAGCCGGTATCTTCAAGCCTCGTTATCCCGTTGACTCAGCATGTACAACCCTGCTCTCGGCATTACTTGCCACTCCTGAGCCTCGAGGTTTCAAGTCCGCAGCTAAGTATCCGGTCTGGGTGTCTGCCATGCAAGAGGAAATTGATGCTCTCCGAGCCAATGATACTTGGGATTTAGTATCACGTCCACCCAATACGAATATTATTGGGTCGAAATGGGTCTTTCGCACGAAGTTCCGTTCGGATGGATCCATTGAATGGCACAAAGCTCGCCTTGTGGCTCAGGGTTTCACTCAGATTCCAGGTATGGATTTTCATCACACGTTCAGTCCGGTGGTCAAAGCAGCAACTGTACGTGTTATCTTAGCTCTTGCCGTGCAGTTTCAGTGGTCGCTTCACCAGCTCGATGTGAAGAATGCCTTCTTAAATGGTGTTCTTGCGAAGCCGGTTTTCATGTCACAGCCTCCTGGTTTCGTGGATCCTCGCTTTCCGGACCATGTCTGTCGTTTGAAGAAGACTTTATATGGTCTTCGTCAGGCACCCTTGGCCTGGTTTCAGCGTTTTAGCACTTTCTTGCTAAGTCTTGGCTTCAGTGTCAGTCGTTCCGACTCGTCTCTGTTTTACTTGCATGATCGGAAGTCCGTTGTTTTTCTGCTGCTCTATGTGGACGACATCATCATCACTGGAAATGATGTTTCTCTGATACGTCGCTTTATTGCTCGATTGCACACAGAATTTGCTATCAAGGATCTGGGTCAACTAAACTACTTTCTCGGTTTGGAGGTTTCATACACCACCGGCGGCTTATTTGTGGGACAAGCTAAGTATGCTCTTGATGTACTTGATCGAGCGAAGCTTGTAGATTCGAAGCCTATCGCTACTCCTTTGGCTCCTGGAGAATCGCTCGTGAGCAGTGGTGCTCCCTTTGAGGATCCAACTCTTTATAGATCTCTTGTTGGGGCCCTACAATACTTGACTATCACTCGTCCTGACTTATCCTATGCAGTGAATCAAGTAAGTCAATTTCTTCATTCACCTACGGTTGATCATTTTACTGCTGTTAAGAGGATTTTGCGTTATGTCAAAGGCACTGTTCATTTTGGTTTGTCTTTTACTCGACATCCGGAGCCTGGTATTGTTAGTTATTCTGATGTTGATTGGGCACGTTGTGTGGAGACACGTCGCTCCACTTATGGTTATTCCATCTTTTTGGGGGGAAACCTTGTTTCTTGGAGTGCAAAGAGACAACCCACTGTCTCAAGGTCGAGTTGTGAGTCTGAGTACCGGGCCATGGCCAATATTGCTGCAGAGGTTGTTTGGCTGACGAGTTTGTTACGTGAGCTTCGGGTTCTTCCTTCTCCACGTCCACTTTTGTTATGCGATAACAAAAGTGCTATCTTTCTCAGCCAAAATCCTGTGGCACATAAACGGGCAAAGCACATTGATATTGACTGTCATTTTGTTCGAGAACTTGTCTCTGCTAGACGACTTCACACTCAGTTTGTTCCATCTCATCTTTAGATTGCCGACATTTTTACGATGAGTCTCTCTCGACCGACATTTGAGTTTCTTCGGTCTAAGCTCTGCGTTTGTTTACATCCCACGCAACGCTTGACGGGGGGTATTAGAGGAAATAGTTGACCAGTTCCATTGATTTTGTATTTAGTCTAGATATTCTTGTGCATCTGTTGTATTTATTCTTTTGATTTGGTTTCCATGATTTACGGACCCATCTATTGTAATTCTTCTATATAATAGATAATATACTCTCATCACCGATTTAAGGGTGATTGATTATTCACTCCAATAATGTACATACAAACATTATAAAACAGAAGCAAAACAGAAGGATCTCCCTTTCAAGAAAATAAGAACCAATAGATTTATTATAACACGCCGAAATTTTTTATTTTTTTTATATGCTGAGGAACATCCCTATTTAAAATGATGAAGGATCCATATGAAAAAATGGTCGATATAAAATATTTTAATTGGAAAATTTTCAGATTTGATCTTATACAAAAAGTCGATATTGAGGCCTGGAATCCTAATCAATACCAATAGGAATCAAAATACTCAAATTCGTACGTACTCAAAATTCTCAAATAATTTGTAAAAAATATTTTTTTTATCTTAAGATCAAGATTAGAAGCCAGACAAAGAGCAAAACATTAATAAATACGTCAGATTTAACACAATTTATATGGAAAAAAAACTGAGAGAGAATGTAAAAGAAAACTGATAGAGAATTTTGAGATATATTGAAATATGTATATATAGAAAATCATAAATTGAATAAAAAAATATATAAATTGAAAAATAGAATGTTAACCAAACTCACCAATTTCTAAAACTCATAATGGAGAGAGGAACTAGGAGAGAATGTAAGAAAAAGAAAAGTCTGAAAAAAAAATCAGAAATAATGTACCAACATCATAAAACAGAAAGTCGCCAACGCAGAAAATTGCAAATCAGAAGAAGAAAAGTCTGAAAAAAAATCAGAAATAATGTACTAACATCATAAAACAGAAAGTCGCCAACGCACAAAAAATTGCAAAACATTAATATATAAAAAAAAAATTCAACACAATTTATATGGAAGATCTGAGAGAGAAGAGAAAGAAAAACTGAGAGAGTGTAGAGAAAGAAGAAGCGGAATACAAATGAGGAATATTAGGAATGATATGTTTTTTATCCAAAACTAAAGCGGTTACAAAAAAATTAAATATAAAAATATCATAAAAAATACAAATTAATAGAAAAAAATGCAAAAAAAAGAGGCAGTTTTTAAAAAAATAACTGACTCATACAAATGCAGTATTTCAAAATAAAGAGAGGAGAAGTGAGCCACGTAAGCAGTTTTAAAACTGAGAAATAGATGAATTAATGATTTAAGGGATCAATTTCACTGTTCACACTAGTGAGTGCTTTAATTAAAATTAGAGCAATGGTCTTTCAACTTTATCATTTTCATATACATATACTAATATATGATATATATATATATATATATATATACATTTTAAAAAAATATATTGATATTGATGTATATTACTCCAGTTAATTGAAGAATGTTGAGGGGGCCAAGGCCACCCCACCCAACACGTGAGTCCGCCTCTGAAAGAGACATATATGAGGATAAAAATGTAATTAAAGAGAGATGGTTAATGTTGTCAATAAAGAAAAAAAATTGATGGAATGTCTGAAATAACAAAATGAATAAGAGAGACATATGAAGTGTTATATTTAGAGATTCGAGATCGATTTCACGAGATCGAACATCAATTCGTAACCCTTTGGATGGTAAAATTTAGAAACAGAAGTTCTGAACCTAATTTCTAGTAGAGGAACACATTAAAGGACTTAAATGGCACAAAATAGAAAGCGATTGATTTGTCAATTGGTTTTGCAGTGAAGATGCTGCCGCCTGCTGCAATGGAAGAAGTTTTGAGGTGGGAGAAAGAAAATATATTTATTTTATATTTAATTGAATAAAATATATTATGTGGTACTTAATTGCCTCGTCAGCTTCCGTTAAATGAATTGTTAACGGCGTTAAAATTTTAAGCCTTAAATTGATAGTTTTATATGAATCGAGCCTCATATCGATAAGAATTTTCTTTTAGGCCTTAAATTGATAGTTAACCCAACTTTCAGACCTTGTTCCGAAAAAATTCCAAAAAAAAAACTACTGTAATATGAATTCCAAATTTAAACCGATATAATTTACTTAAGATATCTATTTGACACAATGAAATTTGCAAACATTTATACTCCTTCTCAGTATTATATACTCCCTACATCATGTCGTTAGTCTTACCAACCACCATAATATATACTTTATACAGAATAAGTAATATAATACTATGATTATAAATAGAAACATTCAAAAACTAATTAACAACCCAATAACACAATTAACCAAGAAATATCATAATTCGTACGTTCATTAAAAAAAACTTCAAATCCTTACTCAAAACAAACCAAAATTAACATTGTTACATTTAACTTCTAATTCTAATAGAATATAATGAAAATTTAAAAGATTAAACTTGTGATGTCCCAACAGCTTCTTCCTCATTGTTGAAATGAACGGCGAAACATAGTTTTTCCAAATAATTTCGGTAACCCCAAATGTGAACTGTGTGTCCTTGCTTCGCATTGTTTGCGTTCACCAGTTTACTCCAATCAAAATTGACAATCAATTTGTGCATGCTTCGCCATATTTTTAGCACCAACTTATAAGACCTCCCTTCCCGATCAACACCATTAATACTAAGCCCTTCACTGCTATTATTCAATATTTGTTTCTCACCATCATTAAAAAACATGTTGAATCTCTCTCGTTTGTTGATGAACAGCCTATTCTGACTTTTCATGACATCAGACTTTTTGAGTTTTTTTGTATACAGAAAAACAACTTCAGCAGTAAATGGTCTTATCTTTTGTAGAAGTTGTCGAGGAATTGAAACTATAGGTTCATTGTCAACGTTGTCTCGTTTTCTCTTTCTTGATTCCAACTTAATGTCGACTTTCTTGCTTTTCACCTACACAAAAGTATATAGTTTTCAAATCAATGAGTTTCTCATCATCAATATCATAAAAAAAAAAAAAAAGATAGGGAGGAGTTTCTTGAAAAATAAAGAGAGGATTTTATAATTTGAAAAGAAATTTCAAGAAAAGAAAAAACTAGCTAGAGAATACATGAAAAAAAGAAAAAGAACTTACATGAGTGTTTCTCAATTCTTGTTCATCATCTCTCGTTTGATGATCATTAGAAGCTGCTTCTTTATCATCAACGTCAATTTCTACTCCAAATAATCTGATCTTAGCCATGAAATTATTTTTTTCAGGAAAACAATGGAGTTTAGAATAAAGAATACGTGATTAATTAGTGAGGTGTGTGTATGTATATATAGCTATAGTTAGTCTTAGGGTTATCAAATTAACTACCAAATATATTTGTTTCCATATATAATCTAAGATGATTTATAGTTAGGGTTATCAAATGAAATACCAAATATATTTGTTTCCATATATATATAACTAAGATGTATAAATCCATTTTTGGTGTATAATGAGTTACCAAAAAAAAGTAAGATGTATATATCCGATTTTGTTTGTATACACCCACCAACCATATACGGTACATTACTAGAGTGAGACAATTTTGGGCTGGTAGACACCATTATGATTGGGCCCTAAGTTTGAATTTGAAAGGCTGACTCATAAACTCTGAAACCCAATGTCAAAACAGTAAATACATTACAAAATTTATACAAATATTAAAAAAAAAAAGATTTGTGTAGCTTTTCGATTCTTCTGCTGGTTCACAATTCTTCCACTTAAAAATTGTAGCAATCTTTCTCACATTGAGCTAGGGGGTGGGAATGTGTCAACCATAGGTAGATTTAAAAAAAAAAAAAAAATAGCATGTTACATTACAAATGGAGAGGGGGAGTATACTTAACAAAGCTGGAGGGGTATATGGACAAACCCGAAAAAAAAAAAGTAACACAATCATGTGGACCGATTTGATACTACTAGCCCAAAATAGTTCGCATCCAAATGGGCCTAACAATGGGTGGCCCAAGGGTCTGACTATATGCACCTCCATTTCGGTTTGATGCACTCCCCCATCACTCCCCCGATTTATACACTCCCCGAATTTTAGGTCACACCTCCCCTCAAATGTCATAAATACCCCTCCTTCATTAAAATCCTTTTACTACCCACACCCCCCAAATCCTCCATCTTTCTTCCTCCTCAATTTCTTCTTTCATCTTCTCCCCCACCCCTCACCACCACCGCCGGCGACCTGCCCCTCCACCACCCATCGCCGGCGACACCAGCCCCTCCCTCCCTAGTCGAGCCCGTCGCCCCCCCCCTCCCTCGCTCGCTCGCCAAGCCCGTCGCCCCCCAACCCCCACCGCCTGTAAAAAAAAAAAAAGAACAGATTTTGGCCGCGCGCGGCCGTCCCCTCCCTCCCTCCCTCGCCGAGCCCGTCGCCCCCCCCCCCCTCCCTCCCTCGCTCGCCAAGCCCGTCGCCCCACCCCCTCCCCCCCAACCCCCACCGCCTGTAAAAAAAAAAAAAAAAGAACAGATCTTGGCCGCTCGTACCCCCAACTGTAAAAAAAATAAAAAAATGAGCAGATCGCGGCCGCCCCCTCCTCCCTCCGACGCCGCCACACCCCACCCCCACCAGGTTTTCCCCCTTTCCCAATGTTAGGGTTTTCTGCATTTTTGCAGAAAACCCTAGTTTTTTTCTTCTTTTTTTTTTTTTTTTCAATTTTCGACCGTATAAGGTCGATTACATACTCCTTCGTCGACAAATTGTTGTCGACGAGAGTGTATTTGATCGACCTTACATAATCGAATTTAAAAAAAAATTGTTTTTTTATTAATTTTCGACCAACCGTTTCGACCATATACATTCCCGTCGACAACGATTTGTCGACGAGAGTGTAAATGGTCGACACTGGTTGGTCGAAAGTTGAAAAAAAATTGTGATTTTTTGGAGTATATGGTCGACCATTTCTGTTTTTTTTTTTTTTTGAGTTGATGGTCGCCGAAAATGGTGTCGCCGGCGACCGAAAGTTGTGTGTTAGGGGAAGGTGAAAGAAATGAGGTGGGGTGCATCTAGTATGGTGTATATTTAATGAAGGGTATTTTAGGTTTTTTATCTATTATTTTATTAATAAAACTGAAAGGGGGAGTGCATCTCTCCGAAATGGAGGTGCATATAGTCAGACCCGTGGCCCAAATCCGGGCCTGGACTGGATATGGCAACAATAGGCCCAGTCCAGATTTGTTCCAGCAAACTTAAAGCCTGGAAATTAGATCCCATATTTTCGTAGGTTAAATCTAGTTTAAATCATGTATTACAAAATGACAAAAAATTGTGCACTCTCTTATAAAAAAAAAATCCGACGATACGTGGAGTCCCAGATGAAATGACTTATTTAAAAAAAAACTTGTCTTTGGAAGATCTATCTCGTATCTGATAATTATTATCTTGAAGCTCATTCTCTGGGGTTTTTATCATTTTATTGTATTTATATTAAACAATTTGTAAAATACAGTGTATTTAAAAAATGTTCTGAAATTATAATAAAACGCTCTGTTCCACGCGTTTCTCTCTCATACTTTATGTAAAACGCGTAGGGGCTGAACGTCATTCCAAAAATAATTATAATTTGCCCCAAAACGCGTTGGGGCAAAGCGTCAATGTTGTTTTTTTAATTTACAAACTTAGGAATATGCATGAAATAAAAAAAAAAAAAAAAAAAAGAGCCCAAGCGTTTCTCTTTTGATATTAATAAATCAATTCTGGGAGCATACATGCATGAAATTCGATGCCATGATAATACTAATGATTTGTAGAGAAACGAAGCCTACATGAAATTCCATTATCTTAAATATTTTTATTTTACCATTTTAATGATTTTTTTTATATTTTTTTCCTTTAATTTTTTATTCGCTAAATTAATACTCCTTTATTTTTTAATAAATGTCTTTTCAAGTTTTAATAAAAATTAAAATTATAATTTCATATCAACAATACCATTTATTAATGATAACAAATGATTAGTTAATTTTGTATAGAAAATTTTTAAAGAAAAATAAATAAATTGATTGAATAAATTTTTATAAGATTTTATAAAAAAAAACGTAATAAGTAGAATTTAGCTCAATCAATTTATTTATTTTATTCATAAAATCTTATAAAATTAATTACTCTACAAAATACTACTTATTACATTTTTTTACTTAAGAAGTGTGTTTATTTTAGGGTGTAAATACTTGTGAGACGGAGTGAGTCATTCCTTTTTTAATAATTATTTTCTTGACTTTTTTAAAAAAAATACTTGTCACTCTACATATTTTTTTTTTAATATTTTCTTTTTACCCTTATTCATTTTTCACTAATATTTCTTCAAAATTCATTTGGTATTTTATTATTAATAAAATTTTCTATACAAAATTAACAGCTCATTTGTTATTCAATAATAAATGGTATTGTTGGCATGAAATTATAATCTTAATTTGTTATTAAAAACTTTGAAAGACATTTATTAAAAAATAAAGGAGTATTAAATTAGCGAAAAAAATTAAATGAAAAAAATATAAAAAAATATCATTAAAATGGTAAAAAAAAAAAACATTTAAGATAATGGAATTTCATGTAGGCTTCGTTTCTCTACGAATCATTAGTATCATTATGGCATGGAATTTCATGCATGTATATGCTCCCAGAATTGATTTATTAATATCAAAAGAGAAACGCTTGGGGGCAAATCGTTTTATTTTATTTTTTTTAATTTTATTTCACGCATATTTCTAAGTTTGTAAATTACAAAAAACAACATTGACGCTTTGCCCCAACGCGTTTTGGGGAAAATTATAATTATTTTTGGAATGACGCTCAGCTCCTACGCGTTTTACATAAAGTGTGAGAAAGAAACGCGTAGGGGCAGAGCGTTTTACTATAATTTCAGAACATTTTTTAAATACATCGTATTTTATAAATTGTTCAATATAAATACAATAAACTGATAAAAAAACCCATCTGCTTGCCCTAAAATGATCTGGACCAATAGGAAAGTTTCAATTCATTGAGCCTTTCGATACAATCAAATAGAAAGGCTCAGCGGCGCCATATTCTAGGAGCCCGCCACCGAGTCAAGGTACAAGATACTATAATTACTATTTGGACAATTAGACATTCAACCCGTAATCGCAACGACCCAGCATGCTTAAAATGTACGGAGTATTTATTTTCCTTTTTAGGTTATCCACCTAAGTTTGCATGTTTCTTTTTTTTTAGAAAAATATATTCCACTACATTTAATTTATCCCCTATTTACTTTATCTATTTTATTTTATTTTCTATTTTATCAACTTTATACTAAATAAATAATATTTCTTAAAAACTTGTATAAGAAAAAACAAACACATTAGCGTGGACAGAAGGAATAATATTTTATCTAGATTTTTATAGGGACAATACAACTTATGAGCGTATAATTTAATAATGTATTTTTATATCAATGAAATTAAACCTAAAATTACATGTTTTAAATAATGATGCCTAATAATTCTTTTTTGGTGGGAGAAATAAAAGGCATGAAGGAGGTATCAATACCATCATTATCAACAATTCATTCACACATTCATCCCATCAAATTAAATGACAGATACTAGCAATAATGTGGGTATATATTCATTATGAAGAAGAAAGAAATTGGGTAAATTAATTAAAGTTATAGGTAAGTTCATCATCACATATATTAGCAAATTCCAGAGTCGTCATGATTATAATTTGCTTGTATTTAATAGATAATCAAGAAACCAGCCAGAGACTCATTCAGGTCATCCACGAGCTGCTTAATATATTTTTTTTTAATGGAAAAAATTCATTTAATTCATTTCTCTAAATATGGTGTATTTCTAAGAGTTGGTATCACGTGTATATATTACATACTCATATACTAACTTGTATATAACCCATTAAATGATCCATGGACCCGTGATGTAGATACACCTAGGGCATGTTTGATAGCAAAGATGGATTATCTAAGATTAAGATGATAACTAAACTTTATAAATTTTAAAGCCTAATCTACCCTTAATCTAAGTTATCAAACAACCAATAAAAATGATATATAGTTAATCTAGATTTAATCTAAGCTATCAAACATGGCCCTATACTAATATAAATTCGACACATATTTTTAAATGGACTCAGTTATAAACTCATTTCGTCCAAACTTTATATGTATATAAGTGTTTTTTTTTGTTCATCCAAACTTAATATGTATCTCAAAATGGAAACAATATTTTTATCATCGATCACCTTCCAAATCATAATTTATTTATTCAAATTGTCATTCACTTTATTTATAAGCACATAATACATTAATACCCTTCAATTCGTCTACTTTATATATAAATAATTACTAATATTTTTTTAAAACCAAAAAAAATAATACGCCAAATTCATAATTCATTTGATACAAGACAAGATGATGCAAATCGATCCCTGGAAAATCGGCACCTTTTTTTGGATCAGTGTATAAAGCAAGAATTAAAGATTGTGTCATGCATAATATTACAAAAAAGGATAGGACATGAAGATGTTTCCCACTTACAAAGTCAATGCCTTGAGATTAATCACATGCCTTTTTACATGTATTTCTCACCTCTGCTTTTGTTTGTGGCTCTACTGTTTCTATGTTTGCATATATATTCAAATTATGATTGATGTTTATTGATTGATCTGATTCTCATGAGGACAAGAGAGATGTGTCCATGCATGAACCCTGTTTATAACCTACTTATTAGGGTTTGAATGTTTAGAAATATAGAGTAGCACCTTCTTAATTCTTAGGTCTACACTACCATATCAACCTTTTGGAGTGGGGCCCCCACTTAAAGTCAGAGTTTTGCTCAGTATGGACAATTTTTGACGAAACAAGAGCATCTGAATAATTTTGGAAGTTTTGAGAGCCGGAACCTGATTTGTGCAAGTGAGCACACTTTTTCAGGTGGAAACGATGCTACGAATAAAACACACGGCTTTGCCATGACGTTCAACGTTTTTTGGCCAAATTTCATCGTTTGAGGGGTAAAAAACGCGTTTTATGTTTTTTGGGTGTTATTTTTGCAATTTTCAGTTGTTTAGGAATTTTTTTTTGTAATTTCTTAATTCCGTACACTAGAGTTTTCGTTTTTAATCATTGTCCAAATGTTGTGGAAGCATCTTTTGAAGATTTGAATATTATTGAAGACGTGTTCTTCGTTTTATTAAGATTCGGGTAATTTTGAATCAACAATTCTTGTTTATTTGTTTTGTTATCACGCACACTGCATCAATACTCTTAAGTTTCTACACCACCGTATCAACTCTTTGGAGTTGTTCAACATATATGTATATATTGTCGTTTGATCAAGTTGTTTATACTTTATAGTGTTATCTAGGTAAATTAGAATATAATTAATACTATATAATTATTTATTATTATTCAAATTGTTATTGAGTTTTAAAATTAGAATATAATTAATATATAGTACTATATATTAAAGGAGTTGATGATGAACACAAGTAATACAAAAATTAAGGTTAATTATACATGTCTCCTCTGATTTTACTTCAACAAGCATATAAAATTAAGCAACAAGCAGATAACATTAACATATGGAGACTATATAGTCGAGGATACAGATCACTGGTTTGAAGATGAAGTTGAAGTTGGAGTTTTTATCCCCAAATTAGACGGCCCAGCTTCGCCTCCAGTCATTGGACTTCGAAGTGTGCCTTGTCTTAGTTCATTTATGCGAGGGCTATACGCTTTCTCTGAGAGTCGAGGACTTTGTAGTCTTACATCTCTCGCGGGGGTGGTTGATGAACTTGTCATCTTTGGACTGCACATATGTTTGATCTCACCTCGACTTCTTGTAATAATTCCGTCTAAAATCTCTCCTCCATCTGCAAAAGAAACTCTGCCACCTAACTCCCCCTCCTGCATGTACATATTTTACAGTCAGTCTCCTGTGCAACTGATGTATACAAGTTTTTGTCGTGCATGTAAGACGTAAATATAAAGGTTGCAGAATTTGGTACCAGTGGAATATTGAAGGGTACAGCTGGCGCCTCTTCGTAATCTGCAGCATCTAAATCTTGAAGATGAACCCCTTTGAAAAACTTAGGCAAAATATATTGTCTCACAGGGACCAAAAGCATAATCAGAAGTGGGAATAGAAGGCCTGCAATTGGAACCCATGTGATGCCGAAACAAAGAAGCAAGTAGGTCGTTTGGAATATCGTGAACATGGCTATTGCCTTGAAAGGCACAGTCTCCACAAACGTGGCGTGGTAGTCCTCCAGAACCCTGTCGTTCAGACACAATTAAGTTCGTTTCAACAACTATATATGATAAATATTTCTATCTTTCAGGCCTTGAAACGATAAGAAAAATCTTTTTAGGTCCTACATTAATAGTTTTACAGTCTTTTAGGCCCTTTACTGTGATATTAAAAAAGGTGTTTGAATGATGTACGCACTTGTATCGTCTGCTTGGAGCAGTGAAGAGTAGTAATATGCGTTCCCAGAACTGGTTACCGGGTAAGCTTTCAATGGCCATGAAAGCGAAATATCCCCAGAGGACGGAGGTTGGAATCATTCTCAAGACCGGCATTGCAGCAACGCATCCTCCAACCATCACGGATTGCAACAAGTTGCTGACACGTTGTTCTTTGACCTCAACTGGTAGTAAATCGTCTATCTCCTTTTCAACGTCGAAAACTGTTTCGTCTACTGGAGCATCAAAGCTTCCCATGCTTGACGCCAACTCAACCGTCGATTCTTTCAGCTCTTTTAGAGCCTGCACATCAGTAATATAATTTATTTATCTATTTATTTAAAGATTCTTGAATAGAATAGAAGAAACTACATACTCTAGCTGATGGGTCCTGGTAAATTAGAGGAGTTTGCATTTGTTGATATACTTCTTGCATTTTGCCATACAATTGCCCCAAGCTTGAGTTCTTTTGAATACTCTCACGCGCTGACGCAACCAGTCGGTTCCTCAGTAACTGTGAAATTGTAAACTTTAGAATGATGAACTATTTCTGCAAAGCAATATAGAAGAACATTCTTCACCTGGTGTTTGAGAGTAGCTAGACTTTTTGTGTGCATCGGAGACTGTGGTATCACGCCGTTTGCTGGAGGGATGCCGAGTAGACCACACATTAAAGTCTGCCAACAAGAAACCAAATAAATTACAATCAAGAATACTACTAGAAAAATCGAGCTTGGAGCAACAGTAAGATCTGCTTAGTTACCAGAAATCCAAGAAGCAACAAATCATAATGAAATGAGGGTGGCTTTCTTAAGTTGAATTCCTTCTGCTGAGCCAGCTGAGACGCAACGCTGTGGTCGAAATAGTAAAGAACTGCAATCATAGTTGCGGGAATGAAAGCTCCAAGTATGTACAGAACCGGCACATTTAGCATATCCTGCAAAATTCACCAAAAAAATATATATATATATATCAAATTTATTGACAGAATTAGAATTTAAGGTACCAGTTCATAAATTAAGATAACATGCTTGCCTTTATCACTGTCCAATTCTCATAGGCACCAGGGGCCCATGGATTTGGGCTCATGAGACGTCTCGGAATCCCTTCTGGTACGCTTTTAGAAGGTATATAGGACACCGCTGTCCACACCACCACCATCAGCGGTACACCATAGTCCGCTATAAGACTCCTAATCCAGCCTATACATGTAGAGTGAGTCTCTTGTACACCAGTTGCACAGTACAACATTACACAAATAATACTCCCTCCAACTCAAAATAAGTACTATCATTTTAGATCAATGCACATATATTAAGAAAATAGTTGATTTCTTAATATACCCTTGATATTTGTTTATCTTTTGTATTAAAAGAACACATTTATATAAGTATTTCAATGATTTAAGGGTAAATTTGAAAGAAATGCAATGAATTTATATTGAAAAGTGCAAAGCGTCATCTAATTTGCAAGTGAAAAAAGAACACGAGGGAGTACTTTTCAGTAAAAACAACTAATTTTGACCAACTAATACTACCATTTAGTAAAACATACTAATAGGAGTATCACTTAATAAAGATCAAAGATGAAAGATAATACTCACCAGATCCATAACGCCACGATCTTGCTTTCCGGCTTCTCAATGCAGTTAGCAGTAGACCAAACGAAAGAACCAAAGCGAACAAGCCATTAGCGAATCTCCATGAAGGCATATACTCCATTAGAGTAGGATCTTCTCGTTTTGGTATGCGAAATTCTTCCACAAGTCCCTATCATAAAAAAAAAGTCTATAAAGATGCAGCTTATAATAAAGTCCCAATTTTAGGACATTCAGAATTATGTATTCTTACTTTGATTGCTTGCTGCATGTAGAGCATTGCAATAAGCATTCCAAATAACTCTCCAGCCACACGGGTAAATCTATTGATAATCGAGCAAGCTCCCAAAATAGCTAACAAGAACAACAAAGCTGCAGTCCAAACACATACCCTGAAATTTAAACAAACATTTAGGACAAATGGCATTGCTAACACATGAAATTCAAACTACATAACAAGGCTCACCATCCGGTCCATGCGAGAAACATTTCACGACCCAAATCCGATCTTTGTTTAACAAAGTCGAACATGAATGTGTACATTATAACAGTAGGCTCAGCAACTCCAAGAATTAGCAACGGTTGACCTCCGATTATCGAGTGTATTATTCCACAAATCGCAGTCGAAGATAAAGTCTGAACCGCAGTTATAACTCCCTCTGCAATGCATCATATTCTTTTGAATGGGGGTAAAATTAAAAAAGCCTCCTTTTTTACATCTCATATTTATATCATCAATGTTAAACTAAACTACTCCATTATCAACTACAAATTCACATTCCATACAATACAATACAATACTTTGTAAGCAATCTAACATGAAATTGTGGTAATGATTATAACCTGTATTTCTCTCAAGCTGTTCCCCAAATGAAATAACAGGAATAGCAGAGGCAAAAAATATATACGTGGTTGGAGCCAATATCCTGAAAAATTCATTACAAGAATTAAACAAAAACAAATTGCAAAGCTGAAAATGGAAAATAGAAGTTAAATTAGAAGCATACCTGAAACCAACCTTGAATCCACTAGTCCAATCTTGCTTGTAACAAAGCAGCCTTCTTTGAATATCATTCTTAATCCCACGAAAGGGGACAAATGTTTCTTCCATTTGGGATTTTAATTCTTAAATCGATCTTGAAAAAGGTGTGATTTTTTAAGGAAAATCCGCCATGGAAGTTATTAGATGGATTTTACATATCAAGATTCAGGGATATTCTTGATGAATGAAAGTGGCAACTACATAGCAAGAAAGAAAAAGCAGAGTATTTTTAAGCAAGAAGGGTTCGCATTAAAAAGGCCAAAACGTTGTTAAATGTAAACAAAAGAGTCATAAGAAAGACAAAAGCATAATGTGAGCGCGCCAAGAAGGCAAATATATAGAGCTTTATTATTCTCTTCTCTTCTCTTTTCTCTTGTGAAAAAGGATTGACTACTGTATATGTATGTAGAGAGAGAGAGAGAGAGAGAGAGAGAGAGAGAGATGGGGTCAAAATGAAGTGAAAGGGATCTCCAAATGCACCATACTAGTATTACATTACAACTCTTTAAATAATTGCAAAAATGTTGGAATTTAATACTAAAATAAAAGGCTCTTATTGAAAGAGAGAGAGAGCATACAGTTCATTCGGAGCTGGCGCTGCAATTTGCGGTGATATCTCCATTTTATCGTTCTTCAAATTTTTAGATATTAAATTTGTAATTTCTATTCCCTCTATTTTTAAATAATCCCTCCATCCGCCCAACTTTCATTTATTTTGACACAAAAGTAGTACCGTGATTAATAGAATGAAAGAGATGTAGAGAAAAAACAAAATATAAAGTGAAGTTTAATAATAAAAAATTAAAAATATTTTTAAAAAATAATATGAGAAGCTTATAGACGGATGAGGATCAAAATGGTAAAATCGAAACCTTATAGGCAGACGAAGTGAGTAAGTTTTATTGAAGTGTAATAATGAATAGTGTTTTGGGAGTAATTTTGTACTCCCTCCGTCCTTTAAAATTTTGCTCAAACAGATTTTTGGGTTCACAAAGTATATGTTTATTCTATTTAAATACTTAACTTTCTGAGTATTTTTTCTACTTTATTAACAAGATTGAGTATGTACCAACAATATTGTTTACTCGTTATCCCATTTATATTTTTTATAATTAAAATATAATTTTTTTAAAAATATGTATAAAAAGAAGTGAGCAAAATTTTACTGAGGAGTAATTTATTGTGCTAAAAAAGTGAGTAAGATCCTTGGATAATTTTCTTTGCCTTCAAAATGGCAAATTCGCCAAAGGGAACCAATTTATCACTAACCTTACTCTATTGAAACACGATGAGGGGAGCATCCTTGGTTAATTTTAGATTACCTACAAAATACTTAATTCAATGAGACTATTAAAATATTTTATTTCTCATTAAATTAAATCAGAGAATTGATCGATGTGCATTTGTAATGACTCTAAATCATGTATTCATATGATAAGTGATACATAACAAGATGTAACCTACAAAAATATTAAATCTGTTAAGCTAACCATAGCTAGTTAAAGTCTTTTATTTAGTTAATATGTTGGAATATATATATGTATGTGCATTGTGATGCATTTGAACATATGTGTATATAATAATTAATAGGGAGATGACAATGGAACAAGTTGGATCGTATAGTTGATTATATGAACCTATCATATTCGGGTATACTATGACATGGGCCCGCCCCATGTTCGGCACGGGTCCTGAAGAGCAGCATGCGCCGCACAGGCCATGGCAGATCCGTCCATCCCATTTTCCTATTTCATGCTGAATTTTTTTAACATATCTTTCACAGTTGAGAGTAATATTTTTCATGCATATGATCATATATTTAAACAATTCACAATCATTTAAACCGACAATGCATCAATACTTTTTTACATTTAAATTTCTTAGAAGTATATAATATTAAGTATTAATATATATATATATATATATATATATATATCAATGTGGGGCGGGGCCCGCGAGTCTAACCTGAAATCCAGACCCGATTTATTTACAATATGGAGCAGATTCGTTCCGGGCTGTTTTCAATATGGAGCATGGCAATCATCCCTAATATATACTCTTATTATTATATGAGTTATGTAATTTTATTGAACAAGATATAAATAATTAATAAAACATTGAAAATATGAGATAATGATGTTAGATGAAATCAAGTTTTAAGAGTATTGATTTTGAGAGAAATATTGAGATTTCAGTGTGTTAAAATATTGATAGATATATTGATCATATTGAATATTGATATATGTAAATTTTAAGAAGTATGAAAAAATTAATAACAAGCTTTTATAATTTTATAATAGTAATACATGAACTTAACAAAAGAATTTTAATAAATTTTACATGTGTGGTAAATTTACATAAAATATACTAATATTCTTTTATTTTATCGAAATTTTCTCAATATTCCGATCAAATGAGAGCCTCCGTCAAATTTTCTTTAAGATAGAGTGGGGAGGCTATTCGAGGAAGACCGACAGCTTTGCGAAAGGAGTTGTGATGGGATCTAAATATATGGTTATAATTTCGTTATATATATTTATTGGTAAAGTCTAGTATGCACTCGAGTGCATGCTGTGCACCCTAGTCCATGTGCACTTTTCAGTTTACTGACTTACACTTTTTGGTAATGGTGTTGCACTTTTCAATTATTACTAAAAATATTATTATACAGTTTAATAATTGAAAAGTGCAACACCATTTATCAAAAAGTTTAAGTCAATAAACTGAAAAGTTCAACCTGGACTAGGGTGTACAACATGCAATCGAGTCTATAACAGACCAACCCTTATTTATTTTATTGGGATTAAAATAATTTGATAGCTAATTAAGGTCAAATTATTTAGAAAGCAAAACCGTATTTAGCTTCTCCTTTGTCTTTGTCTCACTAATTTTCTTTAAAGATTTGTGGTTGCCATCATTGGTAAGACGTAAACCAGAACATAAAAAATATTGAGGGAATGGAATGTATTTCCAGCCGCCATTTTAAGGAAAATGAATACCTAATTTAGATGAATTATTAGAGCAATTAGTGTCATGCACCAAATTTGTTATTCCACTCTTGGATTTCATTAAATAATTTCACCAATAATTATCAATTAGGCATAATAATAAGTAAATAAATAAACTAAGCATATAACTCCAAATACGTACTTGGGTAAGCATTAATTAAGCATAATAATGTAAATTAGTAAAAATGATGGGACGTAAGATTAAAATAATGAAATTCAGATTAAAGAATCATTATGTAATTCATATGGTGAATAAAATAATTTCTCCGAAAATAATTAGGGATAGATGCAACCAAATCAATTAATTCATTCACAAACTATTCAGAATTCTATTTGATAAATATTCGAACTCGTTTAGTAAAAATCGTTAATATAATAAAACAAACTCAAACTCAATTATATACGTTTAACTCGTGAATAACTTGATTTTATTTTATAATTGTCACCTAAATACATGTGATAAATGTAAAAGTAAATACTTAATTAAATATATTTCATTAAATGAAATTTTAGAATTTATTTTTAATTTTATATGATTTTTAGAAATGTATAGTTTTTATAGGTAATAAATTGGTGAATAATATTTAAGATTGCTATCATTAGATTTGTTAGACTCGATTAAACATAATTATTTTTGTATATATTCGATAATTAAGTTTGAGCTCGATTCAATAATAAAGTAATAAACAGTCAAACTCAAATATCACTATAAAATAAGTTGGGGTCGAATCAATTGAGCTACATCCCTATAAATAATGTTCTACCCAGAGTGATATGTTAATATAATAAATGTGTTGTCGTGATGTTTGCAAGTATGGGATACACATATTATTTTTCTTATTCCCGTTATTTTTTACACATTAAGAATGAATACATGTATTAATAATATGGAGCAAGTGGGAGAAATTCCTATATCACTTTATAATTGAATATTTATTACTTTTCAAAATAAATTGTAGTATCACTTTTTAAAAAATATATGTAAAGTGTATTATTTTAAAATATTTTATATTAAAAAATGATAAATTTATAATAAAAAGTGATAATGATTTTAAGGTGAAACGTAGTCTTACGGTCTTACCCAAAATTTTGTTATTAATATGTGCTCATAATGATTAGTGAGTGTACGTGAGTTATCATCCTTTCTGTCTTTTTTGAGTTTGAGCTCTAAAATAAAGAGAGGAATTTAAAGTCAGAGTTAGTGAAGCATATACATCTAGATTAATTAATAGTTTAATACTACTAGGAAATTAAGCATAAAATAGATATATATAGTGCTAATTGTGTCACTTATGCCTACACTAGTTAAATTTGAGTCCACCCTATGGAATTTATGGTCTATTAAAATTTAAGAATTTCATGATGTGCTACATTAGTACATTTGTGTCGAAACTTTTAAAATTTGATTTACTAAATTCATTCATAATATATATGTTTCAATCTTCTCCCTAGCTCGTATGGTGAAAATGAGTTGTCACTAAAATTTGTTTTACGCCACCCTATTGTCATAATATAAGTTTAAATTAAAAGTATCATTTATTACAAGAAAAGTCTTACTCCCTTTGTTACTTAAAACTTTTGCACAATTTTATGAACACATAATTAAAAAAAAAGTGTGTAATGAGTAAAATACTAAAAATAATTTTGTAAAAATTTATATATAAAATTAAAAAAATGTTGAATATATGAGTGAGCCTAAAAAGTAATGATATTTGTGTAAATATGATGAATATTTTTTTTTTGGTGTGCAAAGTGTTGTTGAACGTCTCAATAAGAAAAATGTACAAAGTTATAAATGATAGAATTATAGTAGTACTCTTATTTATTGAGTTGCACTTATGTGCACTCAATTCATGAGTTACAATTTCGATATGACTGGTTAAAATTCAATTGTATACAGTTTGTAACTTTGTATCCATTAGCATATATAATAACGATATTGAAGTTTATACTCCCTCCGTCCCACAAAGATAGCTACATCTGATTTTACACACAAATAAAAAAAAAATTAATAAATGTAGTCAAATTGAGCTAATGTATCAATTTTGCCCTTAAAATCTCATACTTCAAAATATGTTAAACATTAATTACTCTTATGAATTAAGGGTAAAAATGACAATAAAACATTTAATACTAAATTAAAAAGAAAAATGTAGCTATAATTTGAAAAATCAAAAAAAGGAATATGTAACTATTTTTTTGTGGAAGAAGGGAATATATATCTTCCAATAATTATGTTGAATCATTGTCTAAGAAAAGAAAAATGTACGGAGTATTATAATAAACGTATATATCGAAATTGATGTAGAGTCAACTGTACACTGAAAAAATGAAAAATACGTAGCATGACAGCAAACATGAAACTTTTACATGTGAAATGCCAATTAATATACTACAAAATAATTAATTAATTACAAATCTATGAAGAGACGTATCAAGCAAAACGCGTACGTACATACATGCACTTACAAGCAACTATTTTATATTTTAATAATTAATAATTTGTTTTTTAAGCCAATAATGTTATATTTTTATTTTTTAGACAGCCTCAGCCTCCTCCTACCCACCTCTTTATTATTTTAATTTACTAATGTCTTTACAGAAGCAGGTTGACTTTTGCCTAATCTTAATTAATTTAATTATTTTTAAAAGTTTAGTTAATTAATTGTTGTACTAAACAGACATGTTCTACAGTACCGAATGTTGTTTAATCCACACTACGGCGCTGCCTTTCACTATTTATATCTCATGATTAATTTTATGTGACTTTGTCATTTATATATGTTACTCGCGTATACGGGATTTAAAAAAATATATAAAGAATTGAAAGATGAAAGAATTTATATTACGATTCTTATTTTTTATAAAATTTTAATTGAGGAATGAAGAATTAAAATTACCGTACATACAATAGATTTTTATTGTTCGTGATTTCTTCAATAAAGAATCGAGATTAGGAGTAGGCATGCATTTTTATCCAAAATTAGAGCGTTTAAAAAAATTAAATAAAACAATACCATAAAAAATTATAAAATTAGGGTTACTGGAAAAAAATAGAAATATGATTAAAATAATTTATTAATATAATAATTTTAAATATTATATTAATTTTTATACTTTTTTTTTATTGTTACATTTAATTTAGTAGAGTTAAATTTTTTTATTTTAATATATTTTTAACATATAAATTTCTATAAATTTTAATCTATATTATTGTATTTTAATTGTAAATATTTTTAATAAATAAGTGTACTATAAAATATATCTATAAATTTTAAGTTTAATAAAACAAAATAATTTTATTAATAAAAAAGTAAATATAATAGTTTTCAATTTTAATCGAGACACAATATTTCAAGAATTTCTATCGTTTCTTGCTCTTCAAGAGTTGTGACGTCTGAAATGAATACTTTCTAACATTTTAGTTTTTAACCTCATTTCATTGTACAAACTTCGGAGTGTAGGTGATTTTAATTTAATCTAAAGACAATAATATTAATTATTTATTCATAAACTTTTAATTTACATATTAAATAATTAA
This sequence comes from Galeopsis tetrahit, assembly GCA_963675135.1. Lineage (NCBI taxonomy): Eukaryota > Viridiplantae > Streptophyta > Magnoliopsida > Lamiales > Lamiaceae > Galeopsis > Galeopsis tetrahit. Next base: position 12,497,231 of record OY776129.1, on the reverse strand, counting down.
ATATTAGTAAATTCATTTTATTTTTTCATAAATTTTTATTTTAAATAATTAAATTTATCTTTTTTTTTAGTTATTTAATCTGTTTTAGTTATTTTAAATAATCGCATTCTCAACTATTTATTCAACTTTTCAATTATGTTATTTTAAAATTTCTGAAAATACTCTCATATTTATATTAATCAAACTTAGCTGAAAGATTTAATATTTTTTTTTTTTGACAATTACTAAAACTTTCCTAAACTCTAGCTTCAACAAATACTATGTATATCTTATAAAGTTTTTTAAATTATTGTAAAATATACTCACACTCCATAACTCTAGAAAATTGATCATTTACATTGGAATGTGATTTGTAATATATAGTTTTTTTTATATATTATATCAATTTGCATAAAATTTAAATTAAAAAAAATCAATTAATTTTTTCTTAAATTTTTTGAGACATTAATTTTGTTGACAAGTTACATTATGGTAATATTTTATGGCCGAGAAAACTAGTTTTTTTTTTTTTGATTACAAGTTAAATACCCATCATTTTTCCCCTCCCCATGACTCGAACCCAGACCTAAGGCCTAGGTAATGGTGCTCTAACCACTTGAGCTATCCCACTTTGTCAACCGAGAAAACTAGCTATGGCCAATATTAATTATTTTAAAATATATATATAAAGCATAAATTTAATTTGTGGCAAAAGAAATTGAAAACATATTTACCCTCTTCACATATACCCGATTCCATGAAAAAAAAAATAGGGTGGATTTCGACCATGGTTGTGAACATTTCCATCACTAAATACATTTATTTAAAAAATATCTAAATATTGTACGCGCAATATATATTAACACAATTAAAAAAGTAGTAGAAAAATTAGTGGAATAGTGGGTTGAAATTGAATCAAATAATCTGTCTAAAAAAAAATCACGGAAGGCAAACAAAAAACTCTCTCACATATATGTATTACTATAAGGATAAATATATTTTATTGTAAAGACAAATAACAAGTTTCACGTATTTATCTTTACATTAACACATATTTTTACTTATAGTAACACAGATCTAAAAGTGAGTCTTAATATTTGTCTTGCAAAAAAATTTCGAGAAGATTCATTTGATTCGGTTTCAACTCAAACTTGCAAATTCGATATTGTATTTGAGATATACTTTTATTTAAAATATAATTAGATTCAAACACTATAAATTCACAAGTTATATAAATATATCCCAAGCTCCAAAATGGCGGGCAATGGAATCTCTTTGATTCAATAGCATTGTACTAGAAGAGTCATTTAAGAATCGTAAAATATACTCCTAAAGTCACATTATTAAACGAATCTTCTGCTTGTTAGTGCACCAAATTCATTGATTCCTCAACATTTTTAGTGACCAGTTGCAGTTTGATTATGTATTCATTTAACTTTAGAGTGAAGAAATCGTTTATTGAAGAAGCAATTATTAACTTTAAACTAAAGTTGTCATTTCAATTAAATGTTGCATCCACTAATAATTGTAAATAAAATAAATTGCATTTGGTAGTCAAACATATATATACATTATCGACTCCCTTTTTTCTTTCTTTTCAATTACTTTTTGCACTTTATAAATAATAAAACAGACTTCAAATTTTGGACGCATTCAACATTGCTTTCGACTTTCAAGGTTGTCAGGTCATGATTTTGAAAAATAAAATAAAAATCCCACTAATTGACATTTCCTTTAACCCTAAATAACCTTAAAGCCACGAAAAAACAAGAGTTAGGAGAGAGATAATTTACAATAATGAGAGTCTTTATTTAATAATGGCGATTAGTTAAATTGACATTTTTACGAGAAAGATGAATCCTGTAATTACAGTATTTTTGTAATATAGTTTTATAATTAATCAAAGGGGTTACTCATGTAAGTTTGAAATTTAGAAGTGTGTTTCCCTCTGAATTTTAGGTTTAAAAATATTTAAGGTGCAAATAATTTTTATAAATCATATTTATATAAAGCGTAAAACTCTGATTTTAAACGGGATCTCCACAAATGACCATGGGAGATATATAAGATAGATTACCGTCTATTTTTAGAGATTGTAAATGGAAAAGTAACACTAAATGTGAATAAAGGCACTAAAATTGGGCAGAATTATTTACAAAACCCACCTAACAAGAAACACAAAAAAAATATACTCAATTGGATAAGAGAGGTAAGTAAATTGGACTAAAAAGAGAGAGACGCCACCGCGGACGACGGCGGCACCCCTGTTATCGTGCCGTGATAAACCACTTGGTCACATATACACTATATATATATTTTTTTAACTATTAGTAGTACTTTGAAATACGTACAATCAAAAAGTGGGTGTATATAATAATTTTGATTGATCGTGGTCATCCGGTGAAGCTTATTGTGACACTCAAATTAACTCTTATAATGAGAGGAAGAAAGTAGAGTATTGAGATAGAGAGATCCGACGAAGTGGGATAGCTCAAGTGGTTAGAGCACCACTACCTAGGTCTTAGATCCTGGGTTCGAGTTATGGGGAGGGAAAAAAAAAGGGATAGGTATTTAACTTGTAACCATAAAAAAAAAAAAGATAGATAGATCCAAATAGAGATAGAAAGTAGAGGTAGAAAAAGTAGAAAGAAATAGTGTAGCGTTGACAAAAATGAAAATGTGTGACTTAGTTTGGTCACCCTAAATGATAAAATGAGACACTTAGCTTGATACGGAGAGAGTATGTAGCTTTTAATGTTTCGTTTAGTAGATATGTTAAAATATATATAGTCAAATTTAAATATCTCAACAAACTCAAATTGAATCGCATATGATGTGTTTTCGATCATATAACAAGTATACAATTAAATGTGTTTTTACGTGTTGATTTTTTTTTTTAATTTTAAATCTGATTAAACATGATTTTTGATTAACGAAACCATTAGATAATTGGAATATCACACATTCAAATCTTTCAAATACTTGCATCATCTTTCCACATTCTCGAGGAAATAGTAAATATTTTTTGTCTATCTTTAGGACGTGTGAATAATGATGATCTTTGTATCAATTCTTTGAATTTCCTTGATAACTTTTTGGTGTAGCAATTCAATGATTTTGTCCACCACCCAATCCCTTTTTAGCTTGTAGCAACAAAATCATTCACAAATTTGAGGCTACCAAATAAATAAAAACGCAAATAATAATGCAACAAAATCATTGACAAATTTGAGGCTAGGAAATAATTAAAAATAAAATAAATATGTAAATAATAATGACGAGGTAGTTCATTTTGGTTCTCAACCATTGGCTACGTGAGATGGACCCTACCCAACATCGATTTCTTTCATTTGTATCAATTTTTTATATTTCACTATTTGGTTCATTAGCACTATTAGTACGTATTGTCATAATTATTATTCGATTTTAATTATTTTTTTATTTTTTTATTTTATGCGTGTCAATAATTTAAACGAGGGAACATAAATAAAAAATGATACAAATAATTTCATTTCAACCTCTGTAGCTCAATGCTTCAATTTTCCATCCATTGTTATTTCGATATGTCAAACCAAATCTATTATTTGATTTTTTTTTTTGACACAGATCTGTTATTGATGATCTTCTTCATGTGATTATTGATGAAACTGCCCTAAAAATGAATGGGCCCAACTACATTTATCAAATGATTATTGATGTAACTGCCCTAAAAAGCAAATGGGCCAAAAAAATAATGAGCCTAATAAAAAAAATAATGGGCCTAATAATAACTTGCAGAAAATGAACATGACCCAGCCCAACAAGCAAAAGTAAAAAAATAACAAAATATTGCGGTGAACGTGGATCGAACACGTGACCTTCAGATCTTCAGTCTGACGCTCTCCCAACTGAGCTATCCCCGCTTTACATATTAATAAAATCAAATTAAGGATAATGTACGTATGCATGACCATTATATTAAAACAAAAAATTAACAACTGAAAATTAAATTTGCGGTGAACGTGGATCGAACACGTGACCTTCAGATCTTCAGTCTGACGCTCTCCCAACTGAGCTATCCCCGCTTAATGTACAGTGTTTCTTTATTCATTGTTTTAGACATCACAATGTAAATACAAATTTATAAATATTTTTCATTTGTAGGGAGTCATATATTATTAATGAATGTTTTGTAGAAAAATAGTCTTTGAAGAGAATTTCAATTCAATTTTCAATATATTATTTGCGCATTCGGAGTTTGAATGAATGAGAAATTGATTACCAAAATTTGTTGTAACAAAGGGATAAGGGAAAAGCAAGGGCCCCATTGAAAAAATCTCATTGGTGACGTTATGCTTGTGCACCGTCTATGCAGGTGCAAATCATGTCTGAAAATAATCTTATGGATCACAAACTTCAAACTTGTGTTTAAACATGTTTTTTCAATGGGCTGTTGAGTCTGAGTCTACACATAACGAAGCATGCCATCAGGATGGATCCTCGTATTCATTTCTATGGATGGATGGGCATCGGCATACCTGAAAGTGAACCTTTTGCAGCTGCATAGCCACGGATGTCTGAATTCGAACCTTTCGAGTTGTAATCATATGCAAATAACTGCATCTACACAAGGTTACTTTCTAGGACAAATGTAAATGCAATGCCACATTCTAATGATTATTGACTCATAATTGTACGATACACAAGTACAACAGAATTCATGCTCAAATCATGATGCAATTGAGATGATTTAAGTGAGAAAGCTGCATTTGAATTTGCCATCCAAGAGGGTCAGCTTCTCTGCTTTTATGACAGCATCTAATGGAAGCGGACTAAAACTACGAGATGGACCATAGAAATGAGGAAATACATCGGAGTTGTCCACAGCTTCGTAAATCAATCCGTCTCCAAGCTGTAGTGAGTGATACTTGTTAGCTCGTAAAATTTCTATATATACATAATAGATTTAAACGACTTTGCTATGAGGTGTAACCCATTGAAAAAGCATTGTAGAGCTATATGAACAAGTTGTTCCAGAGAATATATATACCTTTTTAGCATCAATTTGGAGTAGGTATAGATCTTCCTTAACATTCAAGAAGAAGTTTTGCAAAGTTGATTGGACCTGCAAATGAAAAATAATTATAAATTCCAAGTGTTGAAAGCAAAATGTGATTCTCTAAATCCAGAGACACAGAGAAAAGTTGAAGGGACTGCATTCTCAAAATTATACAACTAATTAGCAGAAGGCATTTATACTTAAACTTGTATTGAGCGAAAAATTCCTTTCCAGTCCAACGTACTAAAATCCATCTTCTTATCAAATATTTTGACAGAATGGTTTATTTATTAGTAGCAATCGTAGTGGCACAGTAAAACAGATGATGGGAAAGAATGAAGTTCGATATTGAAACATGATGATGGTTATTTTCATCACAGATCTTACTTGGATCAGCCATTTAACCTTATATCTACATCAGGTACAACATTATTCTGGACTTGGATTAAACAACAAAAAGTTATTTATATAGAGAAAATGTTTGATCTCACAGATTATTCTTCAAATAATTCTTAATTTCAAACCAGTATGCACCTAAGAAACAAGTAAACTCAATCGTTGCAAAATGAAGACAGCCTTGAAAAAGAAAATTGAGAAAAAGAAACCACTCCCAATTTGCTAATGAGAATTATACACTGAATCTGAATCTTTGCAAAAATCATAGCATACCAATATGCATCTTTGTTAGTCTCCATAGAGGGTATTTATTTTAAAAACGAATTCCGCCTGTTGTTCATAATCATAACTGAAGAATTTTGCCAAATTGGAAGAATAGAACCTTAAAGCAGCATAGAGAGAATTCATCAATTAGATATCTGAACAATCTAAAAACAACCACTACCCAAACAGCACCTTCGCTTACAAAAAATCAAAAGCACAACACTTGGTTCACACTCCATAGGTAATCATCAAACAAATTACAGCGATTACTTGATTTCAACATAACAATTTCAAAAGGAAAAAGAAAATTAGGGTAATAGTAGTAAAAGAAGAACCTGATGGAGCTTGCTGAGGTGGAAACAACCAGTTGATTGGTCAAGATCTCCACCGAAAGTGGCGCCGCTCCTCTGCAGCTCCTCCCATTCCTCGGAGGTGCTGATCCTGTACACAAACTCTTCACCTCCTTTCAATCCCTCTTTTGCAGCCATTGTCAACCGTTGAAATCCAGTTACTGGAAATGGAATTTAAGTTTTCACTTGCTCACCATTTTTTTTTTTATTTTGTTTATCTGATTTTCAGATGTCTTGGCCTCCTGAAATTTTAAGACGAGTAAAAGAGCCCCACTATTTCTTCCATAAATATTACAGTAATAAAATAAAAAAAAGGGAGAGAATTAAGATCAAATTGATGAATAATACCCTTCTTTTAACCGGCCAAATTAATTTGAATAGAAAATCATATTAGATAAATTAAATTGATATCATAATTATAGGATTTCAAATAACATCATTCCAAAATTGAAAACCTTCCTAAACAAACGAGTCAACAGCCTTTAATGCCAGAAACAAGAAAATACAATTATCTATCAACTACTTAAAATTTGCGTATACAAAAAAAAAGTATTGCGTAAAATACTTTAAAAAGTGAACAGGTGCATAATAATATTTATAAAATACATAAAATTGTTTGTTAGCAGTGCAATGTATTTTGAGAATATTCCCTAATAAGGTCATGGGGATTTCACATAAAAGGTCATTTCACCTAATGTTTTTTTAAATAAAGACCTGATTTAAAATAGTTTCAGAATAAGGACAAAATAGAACATAAATGTATCATCATGCCCTTAATACATAAATTCAGAATTAATATGGAGAAAATCTTTAAATGTTTGAAATTTAAAGCCGAGTCTATCAGCTCATTAAATCCCCGAATTACGCAATTAATTAAAACCTTCCAAATATTAAACTCCCTCAACAACACCGATCAGAAGAGCTTAATTTTGTGCAGAAATTTGGGGTTTTTCAATTTGTGAAGAAAGGAAGTCGAGAAGTACTGAAGAAGACGAAGTGAGAAGTGAGAAGGACATTGTGCAGATTTAGTCTACCTGGAAGGTTTATCAAGGAGCAAAAGCGTACATCGATCGTACTTTCTGGTGGTGAGTTATAATGTTTTCATTATATTTAGTTTCTATTCTGCATCTTTCTGTTTTTTAATTTTGTTGGATGGAAATCTGATGAAAGTTTTGTTAACTCACAGAAAAAATGCAATCTTGAATGACACACTCTGTTTTTTGACAAAACGAATTGAGGGTTTTGTAGATTGATAGATTAGGCCTAAAGCATAGTAATAATACATTCTAGTTTTTGGAATAAACACTGTAATCGTAACATGCATTTAGGAAACATCAAAGTTGTGAACTTTTTGTGTTAACTGGGGTAGAATATTCTCGAGAACTTGGGTTTTGATGGACATGTGTAATTTATATGCATAAGAAATAATTTTTTTTGTGAGATTTGTGAAAATTTATAAAATAAACCCTATATGTTTATGTTTCGACTTAAGGTGTATGTTTATTCAATTTATGCTCTGTTTTCCAACTTTCTGACTTAAGAAAAAGATATTTTTCAGCTTATATCTTACAATTGTTTCGAATATGCAGAAATGGGCAGAGATAAACAAAAGGGAATACAAATACGGGATGTGGATGAAAGACGAAAAAGAAAAAGGGAAGAAAAGAAGACCCCAAAGGCTGAGATGATGAAAACCAGAGGTAAAAGAACTGAATATAGGTTCTGTATGTCTACTATGTGCATTATAATGAGGTTATTAGATAGATATTTGTTCAATGACATGTTTTTTTAGTATAATATGCAAATCCAATATAGTGTTTTATCATTGTTTGCAGCTTCAAGTAGCAAAAAGACATATAAGAAGGATAAACACGGGAAATGTAAAGGTTACAAAATCTAATTTTAAAGTTAAATATTGTCTGTAATTGTATTTACTTATTAATTATTCTACATATCCATAATATAGTTAAGCATATTGTAAGGGGTGCTATTATACCTTCAGATTCGGGTAAGTCATCAATTTTATATATTATGGGGTCAAAGTTGTTTAAAGAATTTCATATATGACTCAAAAAGGGAAACATAAAGTATTTATTTGATTTTTATTTAGATTTTGAAAGCGATGAAGAAAGCAAGAAAAGGAAGGTTCTTTGTTCTTCAGATTCTGAGGGTAAGTTATTTGGTATTTTTAATAAGTAAATGTAAAACTTTTACATATTATTTAATTGAAATATATGCAGATGTGGAAAGCGAAGATGACGTGGAAAGTGAAGATGATGTTAAAAGCGAAGATGATGTGAAAATCAAGCATAAGTCTACGAAGAAGTATCGATATGTGAAAATTAAGAACAAATTTGGTTAGTATCTTGTTTTGTTAATTAGTATATTGCATAAAGTTATGTTATCATATGGAGAATGATTAATGTATTCTGACTATACGAATTAACATTTTTTTTCTTTGTTGTCTTGAAGATAATGTAAATGTTGTTTCAAAGAACAACTATTACAGATCGAATTTGAGAACAGCATTCTATAATCTGGAACAGTTTGAATTGAGACAAGATCACTACATAGAGCTAAAACATACACCTTTTTGGTTTTTTTTTTTTTTTGATCGGTAAAATGAACTTTTGAATTAATAATGGGGTATAAGACATACCCTCAGTAGTACTACAAACCCAATATTACAATTTAGCTAATCAAAAGCAGTAAATGAGAATAGAAACTAATACAACATCAGACACTATTCTAATTCCCTCCCAGGCACTCTGTTGGTGCGTCCAGCCAGACCTTAAAGCACGAAGTGCTTCGCAGAGGGTATTTCACCATGAACCAACTCCATAGTCTCGCCTTGAGTTCGTCCGTCAGTTTTGTAACGTACATCACTTCGTTCCTAAATATTATCGCATTTCTCCACTTCCAAATTATCCACACCACCCCAAGCCAAATACAAATTGCATTTTTCTTGCCATTTTTCCCTCTCATAAATCTGCTAAAGCTATGCAGATTTTTCATCGTATTGTTATGTAAGGCTGCCTTCACCTTCAACCAAGCTAAGCATTTCATCCAAACTTCGTGTGTGACAGGACATTCGAAGAACACGTGTCTCTCAGTTTCCTCGTGCAGGCTACAAAATACGCACCTTAATTCATCGTTTGCCTTCAATATGTTCCTTCGTCGCAGGTTGGACCGGGTTGGTAGCCGCCCCCAGAGTAGTCTCCACGCGTGAGCTATGACCTTTGACGGCGCAAAGTTTTTCCAGATTGCCTTGAAGCCCTGCATCCTATCCTCGTCTAGCTGCTGTTCGCCGTTTTGTTTCACGAAGAGAGCGTATGTGTCCTTTGTAGTGAAGCTGCCTGTTGTCGAGATTTTCCACTTCCACGCATCCTCCACGCCTCTATTCAGCTGGTACCTGTTCAGCAAGACTAACAAAGAGTTGAAAGATGTTAACTCTCGATCTAAGAGAGGCCTTCTCCACCTCCATACCCACCTCCATACATCCCCTTCCCAATTCCCCATTTGCCCCACTTTTCACCCTTATCTAAGCTTATCTTAAACAACCTGTTGTATTTCTCTTTTAGTACCCCTTCTCCTGTCCAATTTTCCTCCCAAAAATGTGAATTATTCCCGTCCCCTAATACCCTCTCCAAGTTATCTATAAACCAGCCTCTATCCCCCCCTTCTGTTGTTTTAATGATATCTCCCCACCACTTTGACACCCTCCCAGGCCTACCCGTGGGCAGTGTCCCAAACCCGTCACCCCATCTATCCCCATATTTCGAAATAATCACCCGAGCCCATAGGCTGTTCTTATCTGTCACTAATCTCCAACCCCATTTACCCAACAGTGCTTTGTTAAACAATACTAGATCCTTTACTCCTAAGCCCCCAGTTGTTTCGAGTTGCACACTTTATTCCAATCCACCCAAGCCATTTTTTTCTGTCCCGCCCCACCCCCCCACAGGAAATTACGCTGCAATCTCACAATCTCACACACAGTTTTTTTCGGTATTTTGTAAAAGGAAAGGTAGTACGTAGGTATCGCAGAGAGAACCGAGTTAAGTAGAGTGATTCTACCCCCCAGCGAGATCTTTTTATCGTTCCACTTGACTAACCTGTTCTTGATTTTCTCCACCACAAAAGCCCACTCCGCTGTCCTTCTAGTATTCAATCCGACCTTCATTCCTAGATATGAGAATGGGGTCGATCCAACCTTGCAGCCCAGGATCTCGGCCATTGTCTGTATCATTCCTGCCTCTACATTCACCCCTATCACCGAACACTTTCCAAAGTTTATTTTCAGGCCTGACATGATCTCCAAGTTACGCAATATTCTCCTCATAACCCATGCGTTCTCCTCACTTGCAGCCCCCATTAGGATTGTGTCATCAGCGAACTATAGATGAGAGATCTTTATCTTCTCCCGCCCTATCTCTGCTGCCTTAAACAAATCCATGTCTGTTGCTCTCTTCATAAGGATGCTCAGTCCTTCCGCCGCTATCAGAAATAAAAAAGGGGACAATGGATCTCCCTGTCGAAGCCCTCTTTCCAACCTAAACTCGCCTGATGGACTTCCGTTCACTAGTACGGTTGCTGTAGCTGTTTTGACACATTCCATAATCCAACTCCTCCATTTTGGGTGGAACCTGAAGCATTCCATCATCTTGTCCAAGTAGCCCCAATCAACTGAATCATACGCCTTCGCGAAATCAATCTTGAAGAAGACCCTTGCAAATCTGCCCCTTCGCGCCTCATCCAGGGATTCGTTTAGGATTGCCACACTATCCATGATGTTCCTGCCTCCTATAAATGCGCTCTGAGTGTCCGAAATGATATGTGGGAGAGCTTTGCCGAGTCTCCTTGCCAGCACCTTTGCTAAGATTTTGTACAATCCTCCTACCAACGAGATTGGCCTAAAGTCATTCAAATCAACACTCGACTCCTTTTTCGGTATTAGAACGATGAAGGCTGGATTTAGGCCCTTTACCAGCCTCCCATGCTCCTGAAACTCCCGTATAAGCTGCATAAAATCGTGTTCCATGACGTCCCAGAATTCTTTTAAAAATCGGAAGTTGAACCCGTCCGGCCCCGGGCTCTTCGAACCATCGCACTCCTTAATTGCTTCCCTGACTTCTTCTGTGGTGAATGGGGCTATAAGATTGTTATTTACCTCTTCTGGGATGTGTTTGCTTGAGAAGTTTGCTGATGGGACTGGTCTACTCCATCTTTCCTTTTTGAAATGCTTATGAAAATGATTGAATACCCCTGTTTTGACCTCGTTCACTTCTTCACACCACTGTCCGTTGATCATCAATCCCATAATCTCGTTCCTTTTCCTTCTTTTATTTATGACATTATGGAAGAGGCGGGAGTTGCAATCACCCTCCCTAATCCATCTACATCGTGCCTTCTGGTATTCCATCATATTCTTCCTCTTCAATTCTCGAATCAAGATTGCTGTTGTCTTGTTTCTCTCAATAATTTCCGCTTCCTCCAGCCCGAAAGTGTCGTCTATCAAGTCCAACTTCCGTATCTCTTCCCTTTGTTGTTCTATGTTTTTCTCGATACATCCGAATATATTCCTATTCCACACTTTCAAGTCTGCTTTTAGGCTCTTCAGTTTTTCTTTCATAATATATCCTCCCCAACCTTGGAATTGGTATTCCTTCCACTTTTCTGATACAAACTGCCTGAAGCCCGGATGTGTAAACCACGCGTTCAGGCACCTGAATGGTTTGGGCCCCCAATCTGTGACTTTCGTCTCCAACAGGATGGGACAGTGGTCCGAGATTGAACGTCTCAACCCTTTGCTACGCACACTTGGCCACTTATTTACCCAATTATGATTCAACAATGCTCTGTCGATACGACTCTTGCACTTACCATCACCCTTGCACCAAGTGTACTTTCGTCCATGTAGAGGTAGGTCAATCAAATTTATCGTCTTAATGAACCCATCAAAAGCTGTGATGTCCCTGTGGTTGGTAAGCTGACCTCGCCCATCTATTTCTGAGGCACTTCTAATGCTGTTGAAATCGCCAATTATACATATGCATGCCCCTGGGTTTTGGTTTATTATTATGGCAAGACGATCCCAGAGCTCGACTTTTTCAGGGGTCAAGCACGGGGCATACACATTGATGATGGTGCACTGTGTTCTCTCCTGTCCCCATAGGCCATTAAGAATCACACCCCCAGTCATATGCCAAGAGCTCCTGACAGTAAATACCTCCGGATTCCAGAGCGTTATTATCCCCCCCGATCTTCCTATGGCTGCTCTTGCCGCCCATTCCATCTTTCCGGACCCCCACATAGCCCGACATGTCGTCTCTTCCACATCTTCCAATTTTGATTCCCGAATACAACACATATCTACCTTCTGACTTTGGATTAAGTTTCTTACTTCTTCCTTCTTGACTCTGCTCCCCAAGCCTCTCACGTTTAGAGATAATATCTTCATTAATCACTCGTTCCCTTAGCTTCTTCTGTTTCCTTCCTCTACGATTCTTTTTCTAGTTCCACGAAACTCTTAATCATTTGTTCCTCCGAGGTTCTGTGCACAATACCGAGCTGCTTCCCTAACCCCCAAGTGGCTGTCGCTTCTTCACTTGGTTTGGTACTTCCTGTCTTTTTGAGATTTTGGGCCATTACCTCCGCCTTTTCTTTACCCTTCATTTGAGTTTGTTTGTCCTCCTCCTTTTCCAAGTCACTCGCGAATTCTCTCCACATCTCCGCTGCCTGCTGTGGGGTTACCTTCGTCTTTTTACCTTTCTTTCTTCTCGCGGCGCCGGGCTGGGTGGGGTAAGGCTTGGTATTAACGGATTGAGGGGGGTTTGTTTCTGGTAAGGGTTGCGTGTGTGTGGGGTGGGGTCCGCCGGATGGGGGGTGGGTAATTCCGATGGGGGGGTAAATCGGAGGGGAGTTAGCTAGTTCAAAATGTGCGGGTGAAGATTTTGGGGGAGGAGATGGGTTTTGTGTTACAGCTGTAATTGGGTTGGCAGGGGGCTGATTGGGGTTATTTAGGTCAAGATATTCTCGGGTGGGTTGGGGATAGGGGGTGTTGGGCTTAGAGTTCAATGAGGGGTTATCTGGGCCTCTAGGGTTTGATATGGGCTCTGGCCCGATGGGATATGCATTGGGCTGGGGTGGGGGTGGGCTTGGGATAGTAAGATTCTTAGTTACATTTGGGCTTAGCACCTCTTCATCCAGGCCGGTAGTAGGGGTTGTATTTTCTTTGGGGCCCAAGTCGCTAGAATATTCGCCCGGTCCATACACTTTCTCTCCAAGTCCATTCGACCTAGTTCCCTCCTCTGTCCATATCTCTTCACGCGTGTTTCCTAGATTCTCCCACTGGGCGGTTAAATGAATCTCCCTCCCTCTATTCGAGGACACATTAATTACTGCATCTTCTTGGGATTCCTCAGGGCCCACTTTTCCGCCGTCTTTCTCATTGTTTTCGAGGGGGCTTTTCGAATTCTGTTGTTAAGAAGATTGTTCCGACCACTCGTCTTTCCTCCGGCTATCTGCGACCTGTATCGTCACCGCCGCCGGTCCGACGGAACGCAGATCATCCTGGTCACTCGACCACATGGACGAATCCTCGTCCTCGGACTCCGATTTTGGCTCGCCTGACTCGTCTTGCGTGTTCCCATCTATTTCCTCTGTGATCTTGCAGATAAAACTTTCCCCATCTATTTCCAAGTGAATATTTTGATTTGCTTCTTTCAGGTATGATACCACCATCTGAACCCTAGCGTAGTCCAAACGCCATCTCCTCTGGGTATTCTCGTCGACCCTAACGAATGTTCCGAGGGCTTCACTCACTCTTTCGAAAAATCGATTATTCCATACATGTAGTGGGACTCCAGTCCACCTGGTCCAGATGCGTCTTTTGTGATTTACATCCTTCGTTCTCCATGGCCTATGCCATTCGAACCAGTGGTTAAACCAGTCATCCAGCTCCTTTATAATTTCCTCATATTTCTTACCTGTAAGAATTTGTATGAGGACGACGTCATCACCTAGGGTTCTGGTTGTCACTGAGTTACCACACTCTTGTTGTAGTTCCTCCCCGTGTTATTCCCATGTGTACTCTCTCCTCAATACTCCCGTAATGCACGAGCTAAGCCATTCCGATTCCTCAGGTTCCGTCTTGAATCTTATGACCTTATCCACCTTCGGGATATGTTCTGAGGGGTGAGTTGCCTTCTCAGATGCCCCCATCTTCGGACTTACTTCCTTTCTCCCCCACATTGCCTCCTTATACGACACATCTTCCTTCCGTTCACTGAGATTTGCTTTAAGAACGGGGTGGAGGTTTTCCTTTCTTTGGCTGGTTTCACCCTTGTCTCTGTCGTACCTGGGTATATATGCAATGATCTTAAAGCTTCCCATCCACACGTTGTTCAGGGCCTTGAGAGCTGCTTCCACATCTGGTACGTCTCTGAATCTAACAAAACCGAAGGGCCTACCTTTCTTGTCGCACTTCTTAGGTCTGAATACGTCTACTACGTTCCCTATTCCTCCCAATATCTGCCATAGGTATTCTGTGCTGCAATCCGGAGGGAAATTCCTGAAGAAGTAGGACTGCACATTCCTCGTCCGTAGTTCGACAAATTTCTCTCGCCAAGAGGTTTGCCCTCTACTAGCCCGCTGAGTTCTCTCTTTGAAGACCTGTGTGCTACCAATCCTATGGGGCTTACTAGGGTAAAGGGATGATCTAGGTTTCAGGTATGACTGCCTCACCGGAGAACTCTCGGAAGAGGGACGGGGGTTCCTACGGCTGACTCTCACCCACTCTTCCTCACCTCTCTCTCTCTCACCGAACTCTCTCTCTAGACATTTTTTTTCATACACCTTTTTGGTTGCTGTTGGAGTCTATTCTAATCAATGGAAATACGGAGATGATTAAGAATACATCAAAGTTTGAGGAGGATATAATAGATATTGTAAGAAACTTTGATGAAGATTCTGAGCGTTTCTTAGTTTCATCTAAAGAGTTGGGGGTTAACAAACATGATGCAGAAGTTATATTTGGTATTGTTTCTGGTGAGGAGAAAGTCAAAATGAAGGGAAGTAACTATACTCATCCTGCATGGATACAAAGGTGTTTCAGTGAGGAATTAGAAGGTCAAGACCAATACTTTCCCCTGTACAAAAATATTTTAAAACGAAAGATAAATGAATTCAGCCATCGAACGGATAAGCAGTCGATTCAGGATGTTGCACGTTTGTTATGTGCCTACGTAATGGCTGGTATACTCTGTCCAGTCAGAAGTGGGGCCGTTCCTTGGTTTCTTACGTCTTACCTTGAAGATTTCTACAAAATGTGCAATTATGATTGGAGCAGTTACATTGTTGAAGTCCTAATTACTCAAATAAAAAAGAGTAAAGATTTGAAGGCGGGTGGATGCGCAATGCTTTTGCCGGTATACAAACATTCTTTAATATTCTGATCTTACTATAGTACATGCAATATTTATTTACTAATATATTCAAGTGTTTATGCAGTATTGGTTGTGCGAGCACACCACATGGGTTGATCCAATTGACGAGAAGGCCTTCCCAAGATTTCTTAAATGGGATTTGCATGATTTAAATTATGCAATTTCTCGTGGTAAATTGCATAGGCATTCACGGGTGCGAACTGTATTTCTTTCTAGCATTCTGTATCCAAAATTTAAATAAGTTGCATAAATATTGAGGAGATGACTGTTTATTAATTATATTAATATTTATCTTTAGGTGTCCACTGGAATTTTGAAGGCTGCACATTGGGAGAAGCAGAAATTCTCTGAGCTGGCTAAATTTAGAGATGCAGAAAGGTCATTGAGGGGTGCAAAAGCAGTGAGTAATGTTGATAACGTGACGAAGGTCAATGAGAAGTCTACAGCAGATGGTTTATCAGTTGGAATGTCAAAGTCTCTTGATAATCCTAACTTTGTTTTAGGGGAGTCCTCTTCAAAACACGTTGGTTCAACATCAAAGGTGAATGATGTTATGTTTGAAGATGGGCCTTCGTTTGATCTTGGTAACGATTTCACGACTATTTCTAATGGTCCATCTTATGATGATATTGTCAAGAAAGTTTGCAGTGATCTGAAGAATACTGAACTGAATACAGATGGAACAACATCCGAATCCCCTAATGTTGACAGGGTGAATAAGGCAGTTGAGGATGTTAATGATGTTAATCCAATGACTGTTGTTGGAGATGACATTAGGCATGGAGAGACAACTGAAGAGTTACGCCGACAGATAGTTGTTTTGATGTTGGATAACGAGTTGAAATCAAAGAAAGTTGAAGAATTAGTGGTTAAGCTTGACAATCTGGAGAAGGATATGGAGAAGAAACTGTCGTTTTATGAGTTTAAAGGAAAGGCAGGAACGAGATAATAGATAGGCTGGAAGTAGCTATGCTAAGAACACCGAGCAAGATCGACACTGTTTATGAAGATCAAGAGGTGCTTGATCAAATCGATGAAATTGAGAATGCAGAATTGCAGAAGTCTTCTGGTGAGAAGATTCATGCAGAAGTGAATAAGGGAAGTGCTGAAGTTGGACAGGCATCCGAGAAAACTCCATCTCCTAAAGAACTTGTTGATAAAAAGAAGAAAAAAGTGGTTGATCCTAGTTCATTGATACTGCGTGTGCGAAGTAGAACTCTTGCAGGTGATAGGAAGTCTGTGTATATGAGCCCTCAAATTCTGACCCAAGATCTTTTACGTGTGCACGAAATAACTGATGTCGACAATATTGAAGATGAGAAGGATGATACAATTCCCCTATGCAAAAAAGATGTGAAGTATCCATTTGACAACCGATTGCTTACTGTAAAAAATTGTCCTACTGAGTTGAAGGATTACATTTTCAATGAGTTGAAGCAAAGTGGTGAAAGGTAATTTAAATTATTTACAACACAATTTCAATAGATTTATTGTGCATGGAATTATCTTAGTTTTTTATAATTTTTCATATTTGTACAATGCAGTAAAGTGATTTCTATGGGGAATGGACAATTGACCAGCATTACTGTAGGGATGTTAATTAGTTTAATTAACAACAAAACTGTTGACAACGAGGTGATCTTTTTTCTGAGTTTTTGTTTTCTTTTGACATATATTTGGAAAAAATATATTGCATAAATTCTTCAAAGTTATTTTTTGGTTTTATATAAATAGGTGATAGACGCGTGGTCTGAAGTTGTACGTAAGATGTTGTTTCAGCGATGCCCAGCTACTGCTCGTGTAACTGTATTTACCTCTTCTTGCTGGGTATGTAGAATTTTATGTGACATATTTTTTCTATAACAATTATGGAATTTTATTAATGTAATTCTTGAAATGCAGTCATTGATCACCAAGAGGGATATATCAAAGCAGAAATGTTTTTCGACTCTTATTGAAAAATATTTGGATGATGTTGTTGATAAAGACATTTTGCTTTTCCCCGTGATCGTTAGCCAAGGTGATTCAATGTCCAGAACCAACGTTACAGGTCATTGGACACTCTTGAAGTTGGACATGCAAAGGGGTGAATGGACATTCTATAATTCTCTTCGTCCGAGATCGAAGGGTGCGAAAGATCACTACTTAGTACACGCTAAACTACTGGTATGTTATTTAAGAAGATTATAATGACTAATATTTTACATTTTTTTCGATTTAGTATTGCACTATAATTGAGTTATTAAAACCTTATATACAGAAAGCATTGTGTAAATCTAAAATATTGTTTATGGAATATGTATTACATATTGTATATGTATCATTTTAGATTAAATATAATTGGTTTTATAAAATATTTGTGAATGATTGTAGGTTAAGTACGTCGAGGCAAAGTTAATAACGATTTTCAATAAGTGTTGCCCGAAGCATCCATTGTTAAAAAGAAAGGGCAAGGATCCGATTCCGTCTGAGATCATGCAGCAGGGCCAGGGGACACTCGATTGTGGTATTGTGGTGTGCAAGTTAATAGAATACTTTTTACGAGGACAGGAGCCTTCCAATACAGCTTTTTGCAACGATGAAGCATCGTATATGCGAGTTACGATTGCTGGGGCTTTTGTCGATCCATTTCGATATGTTCACGTTTGAATATGAAGAAGATATTTCTAAATTTCAAGAACAACTATTTCTGATGTTTTGCAACTTTTTTTTATGTTTCATATTAAGACCAGTGACCTAGTGTTTTTCATATGTTGTTTTAGGGTGTCTGCAAGTTTCATATCTTATGAATCGATGACTTTTTAGTATATCAGTTGCTTTTGTTAGAACAATTAATGGTGAAATCTTGTCTTTTATTCTTGACATCTTATTTTTTTAATATTTGTATATGTCATTATAATATGAAGCATGCAGATATCAATATATGTTAAGATATCAATATAATATATTAATGGTATGATTTATGAAAAAAGAATTATGTTTAATTATTTATTGCAAATGAATAGAGTATATTAATTATAAAAGAACCAGATCTGAATGAATTTGTATTTTACATAAAAATTTAAGTAAGCATGCAGATTTTTTTTCCAACTATAATAAATATAATCCAATATTAATACAACATTGCTTATTCCGATTATTATGGAATGTTCAAACTTCTATATTAAATACAAACTAGGGTTTGTACTGTTATATATGACTTATCATTCTACATAACATTCTATGCAAACTTAAAAAAAAAAACAGATTCAAACACAAAATTTCATAATAGAATATAGATTTCATTTGCACGCATATGGCGAGAATTGGTGAATATGTCGGTAGGAATACTTTTGAAAGCGTTAGATGTTATTGCAATCGGAATGCAGTAATTGTAACTTCGTGGAAGAACGAGAACGTTGGACGAAGGTTTTATGGGTGTGAAGCTTATCCGGTAAGATATCAACTAATTATTTTACGAAATTTTGATTAAGAATAATTTTATCAATATAGTTTTTATATATAAAGTTTCTGCACATTCGAGAACTCTAATAAATTTCTTCATATTATTTTTTTTTAACAATTTTATCTTGTCTTGTTAGAGTTCGGGCTATTGTGGATTTTTCCATTGGATTGATCCTCCTCTATGTGACCGAGCAAAAAGTATCATTCCAGGTTTACTTCGTAAACTGAATGAGGAGAAATCAAATACATATCGTCTAGAAAAAACAGTTATGTGTTTGGAAAGACAAGCTATGAAGATGGAAGATGAGATCGCTGGATTAAAAGCTAAGAATGCATATTTGAATGGAGATATTACAAACTACAATTACAAGAAGAAAGTGAAGAACGCTAATTCAATGAAAATATGCAACAATATGATTATATGGTTTAAGATATCTTTAATAATGTTTGTTTGTTGGAATTTATTCAAATATATGTTTTAGGAATTTGAAGATGATTATTTGATTTCATAATCGTATAAATGAGATATCGATTGTAATTTGATTATTCGTAATAATTACAGATCCTTTGAATCTTTTATATATATATATATATATATATGCATATCGTGTACATAATTATAATTTTGTTACTCAAAATTAACAAAATTTATATAAAAAAAGAATAGATATTGTATGACACATAACAATCGAAAATAAATCAAATATATTGAACCGATATTTTTTCAAGTATTTCCTTTTTTCATGGGTCTTAAATGCAGAATAAATTTTTTTCTTATACAAAAGAATAATATTATATTTATTTATTTATTTCATTCTATAAGAAAGGTAAAAAAATGGTATTATATAATATTATGGATAATTCTATATAATGTCAATATAAACATACCGAAACAAATTTTAAATTATGCAATTCCTTTTTTCATGGGTCTTAAATGCAGAATAAATTTTTTCCTTATACCAAAGAATAATATTATATTTATTTATTTAATTCATTCTATATGAAAGGTAAAAAAATTGTATTATATAATATTATGAATAATTCTATATAATGTCAATATAAACATTGAAAGACAAATTTTAAATTATGCAATTCTACTCCATGAATTGGCAAAATAAAAAAGTAACATCTTAGTGTTAAATTGACGTTACATTAAATTTATAATTAAAATTTAAATTTCATTAATACTAAATTAAACTCATTGTGCAATTATAATTTTAAAATATATTGCATTTTTTGTAAAAATGTTTTAATACAATGAAGTTAAAATAAAAACCTAACTAATACTTATCACCAATTATATTTCACACATTCTCCACTAACAAAAACATTTACACCTCAACTTTCCCACTACTTGTAACTGTTTTTTAATAAATAACCAAATACTACTCCACTACCCCAACACAAACGGTTGAGTTGGTTATTGCACTATCAAATATACTAATATATATACTTGAATTGCATTACAAATAAGTACATAAACAAAAAAAGATGAGTTCTTCAAGAATATTAGATATCATTCCAGATGATATAGCTTCTGAAATTTTGGTGAGAGTTCCAGGAAAGAGACTAAAGCTTCTCAAAATTGTGTCAAGAGCATGGAATGAATTAATTTATTCTCGTTCGTTTGTTAAAGAACATCTAAGGAATATGAAGCCTGGAAACTGCTATTCACTTATTCATAAGAAAAGAATTGCATACCCGCCTGTATGCTACTTGTTTGAGCCTAATGATATTATATCATTTCAACGAGTATTCAATGCAACTTATGAGCATTACGAGATAATTGGTAGCTACAATGGGTTAGTACTATTATGTGATATTCACGATACTTATTCATTGGCAAACCTTATTACAAAAGAGAGATTGATAATTCCTAATGCACCTACAAAACTTCCTCCTCCATTTTGTGATGCATGGTTATTTTTTGGATTGGGTTACGATGAGGAAAATGATGATTATATAATTATACGATTTACTCATTTTTTAATTCGTGGGGGTTTTCAAACAGAGGTTAAGTTGTTTTCTAGGAATGTAAACATTTGGTATAATGTTGATTGCTTTCCCTTCAAAAACCCACCATCATCTAATGCACATTTCGTAGGTGGTATTTTTCATTGGCATTTTAATAAGAGGGAGGGTATTTATTCAATTGGAACATTTGATTTGAAGGAAAAAAGTTATGGTTGGATAGATTTACTGGATTTTGAGTGTGAAAGTTGTTCTTTAAGAATTGATGCTTTAGATGACAACAATCTAGTTGTTTATGGGAGTCGTCTTGAAAATAGACATGATGGGATTAGGATATATTATTTTGAGATGCATATACTATCTTACTCTAATTCAGGATCAAAGTGGAACAAGTTTACGATTTCACAAGAAGGGATGATGCCGTCAAATTATGAAGTTGTACCGATACAATTCTTGAACAACAGGAAAACTAAATTGATGTTCAGAATCGATCCAAGAGGGACATTTTCGTCTTATGATTTTGTGAAGAAGGAAATCTTCCATTTAGAAGATGTTGATAGGGTTTATCGAATTCAACATACGTATAAGCATGTTGAAAGTCTTGTTTCTCCATTTAAAAGTTAAGATGTATAAACATAAATTCCTGAATTTTTTACAATAATGTTTTAAATATTTTATGATCATGTGTAGCTGAATATAGCAGTTTAAACAAATTTACTTTCAATAGTTAACATATTCACATTTGCACAATAATATCTGATTGTGCAGAAATAATTATACTGGTATGCATAAATGTTTATTTTTTCAATAATATGCAGAAAAAGAGGAGCTTTGCTACACATTAAAGACTAATATAAAATATTTAAGAATGTGCATTCTGCATAATTGTGAATATGGGGATGTAAGTAACTTTAACATATTATTCTTATGCATAGATTAATATTATTGTTCTGCACACATAATTATATGCAGAAGAAAAGTTTTAAATTCTGAATAAATTTCTAATTGCGCAATCTTGGTATTTGAAATTATTGCACATTATTTTTGAAATTGGAATACTCTTGAACATTGATTAAAATTTAAATAAAATTTCTGAACATTGACACATATAATTGATAGAATAATATTTTTTTCAAATAATTTTTTGGTTTTTGTTTTTAATTAATCCGAGAAAATAGTGATACAATACTAGCATTTTTTTGCATGTTGAATAGTCTGATTTTATCCCAATGCAGAATACTTAAAATTTCTGCACATTGAATAATAATATGTAATATGGCAAATATACATTCTGCATAATGGTGCGTTTGAAATATGAATGATTGAATGCATACAATACTTTGTTAGTTTCTGCAGATTGTTGATTTGTTTTGCATAATACAACTTTGCATGCAGACAACATATGTTTTTAGACATATTATATTTCTGTTTTGACTTTAAGATCAAAATAAATGATTCAGTATTTACATATATTTGTGGAATTATATTTGACAACAGAAATTCAGTAAATAAATGACATAATAAAATTCTGTAAAGGTAACCAATTAAACTTAACAACAGAAAATCAGTAAATAAATGAAAACAACCAAGTCGAAATTATTGAAATAAGAAATATTACTCAATTCGTGGTGTCTAAATACAGTAACAAAAAAAAAAAAGGCAGTAAGAAACCTAAAAATAATTCTAATGAGACGTATTGGTCTTGTCTGTTCCAAACACAGTTGTACACGTTAAAGAATCGTGTCTGCCTTTTTTGCCACATGTCTTACAAGTAGTCGGTTTTGTCTTCCGAAATTTTCCATATGAAGTTATCCTCTTTTGTTTCGGTCTTCCTGGTGGGTTATGCAGAATAGGAGGTAGAATCTTTTCTTCATCATTCGTATACCTGTACTCGTATCTTTCAGTTTGTGGGACAGGTATAAGGTCAACTGCATAACACTGCTTGTAACTAGAGGTGAAAAAGCATTCTTCAACAACATTATTAATGGTTGAGTAATGCTTTTTGTTGGGAATAAAATGATTTTGATCTAGATACCAAAACCCCTGATTGATGATGTTCAGATTAGTTGAGATATGCTCAAGTCTAGTTCAGGCAAGTTGTCTCTGTACACTTGAGTAAGTAGAATGCTTAAGTTAAAAATCTCAGGAATGTTGTGAGATTTTAGAGTTCAGGATAGTTGTCCAAAGCTGGAATGTTAGGCCGCTTGATAAGTGTTAAGTGTCTAGGCCAAAGTTGCTGAACTTTCAGGGCAGACTGACCAAGTGGACAACTGAGCTGAAGAGATCAAGAACATTAAAGCAATGCTCATAAATGCAAATGATCAAGACAGTTGAAGTACAAATGATCAAGAGCATTGAATGCCAAAGCTCACAGAAGACACATTCAATGAAGCATTTATTGCCAATCATGCCTGAACCAAGCATTGAAGACTTAAAGCATTAAAGAGTGAAGCTTTGAATGAATGTTGGAACATTCTAAATTGCAGCAGGAATGTTCAGGGAGCTTGTCCCATCTGACCTTTGGTTGAGTGTAGAGTTTGCCACAAATCAACCTTGGGAAATGTGCATATTTGGAATCTGACACAAGTCTTCTCAGCCACATTTTTCAGAAGTCAACACATTCATTCAAGCAACCATTGAAGAGCCCTTTTACACAATGGATAAAAGGATGCCAAGCTTCATAGCCGTTTCAATGGTGCTGCAAATAGACAAGTTTGAATTGCTATCTGTTGGTCCCAAAAGTTGAGTTAAGATTGAGTAAGCTAAGAAAAAGTCTAGAGGGGAGGGGTGAATAGACTTTTCAAATTCTATCAAAATATCAGAGTTTTTAGTGCGGAAATGTGTTCTGTACAGTACTGTTCTTAACATCAGCTCAGTACTAAACAGTTAGCTTTTATACTCAACTTTTCTTTAAATCTTTTCTTTAGAAAACTTACTGTTCTTATTCAACAAATATATCAACAGTTAATCAAAACAAACAGTAAAGAACACAAGATTTATATAGTGGTTCGACAACTTGTCTACATCCACTCTCACAACTCCAGTCGCGATGTTTTATTACTCTTCTTCACTTGAGTACTTGTTGTTTAGAGTCCCAAGATTAAGACTTTGATCTTGTCGATTACACCACCAGGTATATCTTCGATCTACTAGTAATTTCACAAGTAACTAGCACACTTGTTTACAACAATACAAACTTAAAACGAAAAGTAAAACTTCTCTTTGTAGTAGCCTTTGATTCTTCAAATCAGATCTGTGGCTTCTCTTCAGTTCTTCAATCTTCAACTCTGTGAGTACTTGAATACTTCTTGATTTGCTCTTGAACACTTTGAGTAGTAGTAGTTTCAGTAGTGTCAGTAGTCTTTTCAAGTAGAAGATCACACGGTATTTATAAGCATTAGTAAGACAGTTAGCAGTTTGTGAACTAACTCTCAACTAACTCATAACCGTTTCTTGTTTTGTAACTTCTTTCTTTTTATGTAACCAACTTATCTTATCTTTCCAAGTCAACTTATCTTCAACAATATCTTCAGTTACATCTTAAACAAGTTATCCAAACTTATTCTTCCACTCAGCACAGTAAACTACTCTTCTTAGTTTTACTGCTCTTGGTCAGTCAGCACAGTTCTTCAAAACTGTTCAGCTTCCTTCAAAAACTTCACTTGATTTCTTCAATCTCTGAAGTAGTCTTCTTAGTCATATCTTAGTCTTCTTTAGTCTTCTGACTTCAATCTAATCTACTGTTCTAACTATTACAATGCTGAATACAATAGAATACAACTTTACAAATATAAAACCTATCTATACATCAACTGAACTACATACAGATGAGTATAACTAAGTTCTATACTATAAACTGTCTATACAATACTTCCATCAGCTTAGTTCTTAAACAGTTCATATATCAGATTAGTAATATACTAAGATCAGTAAATTTAAACAACATAACACATTAAGATCAGTAATCTTATAACATGTATCTCACATATACAAACATATAATCACATATATCATTAACTCTAAACTTACTTTTGGCCATCAAAACATACAATCATCAATTAGAACATTGTTTATAGGATTCATATCCCAACAATTTCCCCCTTTTTGATGAAGCCAAAACTACTTAAACATTAATAAATCAGTAGTTAAGATATATAGTTATTCATATCAGTTCATCAATTCAAAAATCAGATTAAGATTCAAATCCAAAATAAGATCAAATATATCACATATTACAACTAAGTCACATAATCACAGAAATAAAGAAATAAAGATAAGGATAAGAAATGTTATCTCTTCAACATAGTCCTTCATCTTCAGTCTCTATCAGGAATTCTGAATGCCAAGTACAATCTGTTCTTGATATCCATCATGTGCTTATGATCAGTGATTCCTTCATCTTTAATGATTTGTGAAATTATGTTTCTGATCTCTGAGTAATCTGGTTCACCATTTTCAAGTCTTGGAGGATCCCAAACTGGTTCTTCAGGACATAAGATCTGAATACCTGCACCAGCAGCTAACAACAAAATATGTTCCCAAAAATCTCTTGAGATATTCATCATGAATGCATCAAAATCAGAATATTCATCTTCCTTGCTTGAATGGTTACCAAACTTCTTCACAATAAAATTTGCAATCTGTCATTTCTTTTTCAAGTTATTCCAAAACTCCATATCTTCTGGATCCACAACAAATTCCATGAATTGTTCATCCAGAACAGTTCCAACAGATTTAGACTTCATTTTCTTTTTCAATGCAGTAACTCTATTATCAAACTTCTTTCTTGTAGCTTCTGCATCTTTCATCTTTTGTTTTCTAATCTGTTCAACAGATCTTTTCTCAGTCATTTCAATTTTCTTTTGAGCAAGCATCTGATTATGCTTTTCAACTGATTCAGCTATCAGCACATCACTTGGTCTATTTTCAGTATCACCATGCTTTAGCTTGCTTTTAGACCTGGTAATTCTACCAATCTGTTCAGTCTCTTCTTCATCATCAATAATGAATTTTCTTTTTCTTTTTCCAGAAGAAGATTCAGCAATATGTTTCTGAGTAGCTGTTGTTTCTTGAGTAACAAAATCAGGATTTTGTAACTTTAGCTTCAGACTGATGATTTCTTCTTTCAAATCATCAATGCTGACTTTCAACTCATCTTGACTCACAACCAATTGAGCTTGTTGTGATTGAGTTTGTTCCATCACTTTCATTACTTTTACTTCCCCCTTTTTGGCTTCATCTTGCCATTCCTTCAAGGGTGTTAAAAGTATCTCTACTTTCTTTTGCAGCTCAGTAGAAAGTGACTTTTCTTGTAATCTATGCAGATCA
The DNA here is from genome assembly GCA_963675135.1 of Galeopsis tetrahit. Classification (NCBI taxonomy): domain Eukaryota; kingdom Viridiplantae; phylum Streptophyta; class Magnoliopsida; order Lamiales; family Lamiaceae; genus Galeopsis; species Galeopsis tetrahit. The sequence goes on along the minus strand of OY776129.1, from coordinate 12,471,015 downwards.
AAGATTTTATTCATAGTGAATTCCATTATCTTGTCATAAGAATTTGCAGCAGTCAAACTTTCCAACTTTTCAGTGGCTTGTTGAAACCTCTTCAAAGTATCATCCAGCTTACTTTGTAACTCTTCATTATGCTTTTTCAACAATTCAAAGCTAGAGTTCTCTTGAGCTGTCTCAGAAGGAACTGTTCTTACTGTCTCTTGAACATCATCAAGCACAGTATTCTGATCAACATCAATTGGTGTGCTCTCAAACTCATTAGCACCCAAAGATTGTTCCTTTAAGACCTCAGTGTCTTCAGCTACAACTGTGTTCTCAAACATCTCAGTTGCATTAGTATCAGCTTCATAATCAGCTTCCATATCAGCTTCATAATCAGCTTCAACATCAGCTTCAACATCAGCTTGATTATCAGAATGTTTAACTTCAGCATCATCCGCATCCATGTTGACATCAGTATCAACATTCACATCAGCAGACTTAACAATGGAATATTTGCAACCAGTTATTCTTTCAATCAACTGAATAACAGATTCCAAATTTGATAACTCAGTATAAGAATTAACATCTGCAGCTTCTTTCTGTTCTTGTTCCCAATCATGAAACACAGAAAGACCACCCATACCTTCAGCAACAACCATCAGCTGATCTAGACCTATACTTCTAAGATATACCCACGTACCTATCCTTAGAAGTTGCTCAAAGGTTCTAGTGCTGTCATCTAATCCATGAAAACTTTTGAGAAGAGCATTTCTCAACTTAAATCGGATCCTCTCTTCCTTATCACAAACAGGATAATCCATCAAGAACACTGATTCAGGTTGGATGAATTCAGTTTCGGGAGAAGAGGTAATTTTAATTGGTTTAGACGAAGGTATATGTTCATGCTCAGTAGAGTGATCATGAACTGGTTCGGTTTCAAATTCAGGAGAAAAATGAGGAGTAGGGTTATGGTGAGGATTAGCTTGAGGAGTGGAATGAAAAGAAGTGTTCTGAGGGGTTGAGGGAGGAGTGTTCTGATGAATAGGAGAGTAGTGAACTGACTCCTCAGAACAGGAAGGCTCAGCTTCATGGGGTTGGGCTTGAATAGAATGAGAGGTTGAGGGAGAAGGGGTAGTGTTCTTGAGGACTATTCTGGGTCTAAGAACACCAGAAACTTTAGTTCTCTTGTGTGAAAGGATAAGACTTGGAGAACTTACCTCTTCCACAGAAGACTCCTTCACATTGGCAACTGACTCTTCTGACTTTTCAGGAACGGCCCTAGCTGATCGGCCTCTTCTTAATCCAGATCGGTGAGGATCATGCCTAGCCTTTGTTCTCAACTCCGGCTCATCATTGTCAGAACGGAACATAGAACCTCCAGATTCTTGTGGTTGATTCCTCTGGCTTTGTTCAAACAAAGTGGACTCCTTCTTGAACAAGAATTTGCCCTGGTGAAATCTTTTTGGACGACTCCAATCCATCTTCCTTTCAGCTAATTGAGGCAACAGTATGCTCAATTTACTTCCAAAACCCATCATGGATTTAATGGAGAATTCTCTTGAGACCTCATCAAATACCACTTTCTCTCTTTCAGCCAATAATCTGCCAAGCAGAAATCCTTGCCAATCACCATCAACACGATCAGTGATTGCAGCCATAATGCGAATCTTGAGATTGGTGAGAGCGTCTTGACTGAAATGTTGCCCTAACAAGCATTTTCCAGCAATATCCATCACCAATTGCATACCCTCTGGAAGAATGTCCTTCTTCAAATTTGATAACGTTGCTGGGTCAACATTCAACCATCTGCCCACGCGAAATTTCTCTTGCCCTGCCATATAGCTCAGAATGTCTATTGGCCTGTCTGGTAGATTGAACGCGATTCCAAGAGTTTCTTTAGAAATGACAACCCTGTGGCCAGAGATGATCGAACGAATGCTGTTTGAGTCACCCTGTACCTGAAGAAAGAATTCCATCGCCTCAGGTTCATAAACCTTTTCAGGATATGATTCTAGGTATTTCCGTAGCCCACATTCTTCACACATGGTGAGAATGGCTTGATTCTCAGCTTTCTGACGTCCGGTGAAGTAAACGGAGTTTTCGACGAAGATTCCTTTCTCTCGCATCCATCTGGTTGAATCAAAAGTTCCTGCGACTTCATTTTCTTCATTAAGAATATCGATAATCGCCATAGGAGAGAAATAGAGAAGTGTAGTTGCAAGAGTAGGAAGAATCGAAAATGCTTGAGCTTAGAGAATTTAGCAGAAAGATTTAGAGTAATGGAGAAGAAGAAGTTAATGTGATTGTGTAAATCAAAAATCAAGGCAAATCTAGGGCTTGGATTGATTTTGATTTCCACGTTGTGTGGTTTGGATTGAGGTGTAAATTGGGAGAAACGTTCCAGATTCATAACAACTCAATTTCAATTTGGAGCCAACTTGTGTTGATAAATACACCTTTTGAATTAGGTTAAAAATAAAGGAGTGTATTAATCTTCTCTATAAGTAATCTAACTTTGAACAGTCCTTGACTTAGAAGAATCCTAAGACAGGATACTGTTCTGATGTATATCAGCACAGTTGTTTTCCAACACATTATACTTCAATTTCTTATTACTACTATATGGAATTTTACTTATCTGGGTTCAGCTGAGTACTGTGATCAGCTGAGTACTCTTTTGAAGATCAGCTCAGTAGTTGGGTCAGCTCAGTAGTCATCAGATCAGTTCCCCAACTCTTCTGATGTTCACCTTTTTGATACCAGCACAGTACTTTCTCAGATCAGTACTGAAAATATTCTGTAGACAAATTTTCCTGTAATCAAATAAGCTCTGTAGACAGTTATAATTAGTAATCAGATCAGTTCTGTAGAGAGAATGGTATTGTAGTCAGAAAGGTTCTGTAGACAAATTAACTTTGTAATCAGAACAGTCCTGTAGACCAACCAATTCAATAGTCAGAACATGTCTGTAGACAGATTTATACTGTAATCAGATCAGATTTGTAGACAGATCAAATCTGTAATCAGATCAGTTCCCCCTCCAGTGGAGAACTCCTCTTCTGTGCCTGTTTCACCTTGGTAGAAGTGTCAGTTCATGTATAGATGGTGAAATACAGTACAGAAAAGTAAAGAATAATTAAAATAGGTCTATTTAAGGTTTGTTCTAAGGTGACTTGTGCTTTTGAGTCAACATACAGGATTTTTCAGAAATCATAGATTCCCCCTTAAATGTATATTCTCAATTCCCTCAGCTTTACCAGCTTCCTCATCGGGATTTAGGCACCTTAGTAACCTTTTTACCTGATTGTGATGAATGTAGAGGTCATGACATGGTCTGTTCTTCAGAATTACCCTTCTTGGTGAACTGATCTTGATATCAGCTCAGTACCTGAAATGTTAGTATACAGCTCTACATACAAGCAGGATCCATATCTATCAATCCTAGACTTATGCATAGCTCTCCAAATCTAGTTTCAGCCAAAGGTTTTGTGAAAATGTCAGCTCTCTGGATATCAGTATGGATCTTTTCCATTCTAATGTTTTTCTTTTCAACATGATCCCTAATAAAATGATGCCTAACATCTACATGCTTGCATCTAGTATGTAAAACGGGATTTTGAGTGATGGCAATTGCACTATTGCTGTCACAGAATATAGGTACATTGAATTCCACAATGTTGTAGTCTCTAAGTTGTTGCATTAGCCAAAGAAGCTGACTACAACAACTTCCTGCAGCCATATATTCTGCCTCAGTGGTAGATGTTGCCACACTTGTTTGTTTCTTTGAAAACCATGATATGAGCTTAGAACCTAAAAATTGGCATGAACCAGAAGTTGATTTTCTATCTATCCTGCAACCACCAAAGTCAGAATCTGAATAACCACTTAGGGATAGATCATCATCTGCAGAATACCACAAACCTCGATTAATGGTACCCTTTAGATATTTCAATATCCTTTTAGCAGTCTCCACATGACTTTCTTTGGGGTTGGCCTGAAATCTAGCACATACACCTACTGCAAATGCAATGTCTGGCCTACTAGCAGTTAAATAGAGTAGAGAACCAATTAGAGCTCTGTAATAGGATTGGTCAGCAGACTTACCTTGATCATCAGGATCCATTCTGTGTGTTGGCAGCATTGGTACTCCAACTGTTTTAGAAGTCTTGATACCAAATTTATCTAACAAATTTCTTGTATATTTTGCTTGATTGATAAAGATACCATCAGATGATTGTCTTACTTGAAGTCCAAGAAAATAGGTCATTTCTCCCATCATTGACATTTCAAACTTGCTTTGCATGAGTTTTGAAAAGCTCTCACTCATGCTCTTGTTAGGAGATCCAAATATTATATCATCAACATAAATTTGGACTAATAAAATGTCTGTACCTTCTTGTCTTCTGAACAAAGTTCGATCCACTTTGCCCTTAGTAAATCCATTTTCAACTAAGAATAGTGAAAGAGTGTCATACCAGGCTCTTGGAGCTTGTTTCAGACCATATAGTGCTTTCTTCAACCTGTATACTTGATTACCACTTACCTCAAATCCAGGAGGTTGTTCTACATAAACTTCTTCAACAAGTATACCATTTAAAAATGCACTTTTCACATCCATTTGATACACAGTGAATTTCATATAAGCAGCATAAGCAAGAAACAATCTTATAGCTTCTAGTCTAGCTACAGGGGCAAATGTTTCATCATAGTCAATACCCTCAGCTTGAGAGTAGCCCTGAGCCAGTAATCTGGCTTTGTTTCTCACAACAAGATCATTCTCATCTTTCTTATTTTTGAAAATCCACTTTGTACCTACCACATTGTGATCAGTAGGTCTCTCTACGAGTTCCCATACATCATTTCGAGTAAACTGATTTAATTCTTCTTGCATAGCAATAATCCAGTTACTGTCAGATAAAGCTTCTTTCACATTAGCAGGCTCAATAGAAGATAAGAAGCAACACCAACAAAATAGAGAATTACTGGGTTCAGGCTTAGAATCAAACAATTGTCTTCTGGTCTTAACACCTTTATTGGATTCACCAATAATCAGATCAGTGGAATGAGCAGATTTCCATGTTTTTCTAGTCTTAACAGGAATACTTTCATCATCCACATCATGTATAACAGAATCATCAATATAAATATTATCATTTTCAGCAGATTTATTCACAGGAGAACAGTCAACCAATTCAGGCATGTCAGTTGGTCTAGAAGACTTACCATTGTCTTTTACCTTTTCTACATCATCATCTTTGTTTAGAACATTCAGAAATGGATTGTAGGCTTGTACAGATTCATAGAGTTCAGTCTCTTCACTGTCTTTATCTGTTTGAATGGTCAGATCATCAATTTTCTTACTGATCTGATGATCAGCAGAGTCCTGTACAACTTCATCAAAGACAACATGGGGTGTTTCTTCTACACATAGAGTAGAGTAATTAAATACTCTAAATGCCTTGCTTGTAGAAGAATATCCTAAGAATATTCCTTGATCAGCTTTGGCATCAAAAGCATTTAATTTGCTCTTTCCATTGTTATGAATAAAGCACTTACATCCAAAGATATGAAAATATGAAATTCTTGGTTTTCTACCTTTCCATACCTCATAAGGAGTTTTACCATGTACTTTGTTGAATGCACATCTGTTCTGAGTGTGACAGGCAGTGTTGATTGCCTCAGCCCAGAACTTCTGTGGTGTGTTGTACTCAGCAAGCATGGTTCTGCATGCTTCTTTTAGTGTTCTGTTTCTTCTCTCAGCTACACCATTTTGTTGGGGTGTCCTGGCTGCACTTGTCAAATGCTGAATTCCAGACTTAGAACAAAATTCTTTAATATAGCAGTGGGAAATTGTTGGATCATGTAAATCCATGTGCAAGAGTTCTAAGACTCTACAAGTAGAAAGAGTGGGAATTGACTTAAAGGAAACCTTTACCTGTTTACCTTTTTGGCATGCATCACACACTTGTGATTTGAAATAGATTTCATTAGGGATACCTTCAACAAGGTAGTTTCTTGCAATCTTGTTAATAATCTTAAAGTTCAGATGGCATAAGCGTCTGTGCCATAGCCAACTGATTTCTTTAGGACTTTTAGAAAGAAGGCAAGCATCCCTAGGACAACTATTCCAATTTACAATGTAGACACTGCCCTGTCTAACTCCAACTAGTAGAATTGTATGTGTTCTTTTATCCCAGATTTCACATTTGGTGCTTTTGAAGTAAACTTTGTAACTCCTGTCACAAAATTGAGAGACAGATAACAAATTATATTTCAGACCTTCAACATAAGATACATCTTGAATCTCTACATCTCCATTCTTGATGTATCCAAATCCTTTCGTGATTGCCATAGAACTATCTCCAAAGATCACCTTTGGTCCTTCCTTCTCATGATAGTCAGAAAGGAGAGTCTTGGTACCAGTCATGTGGTGAGAACACCCACTGTCTATGTACCAAGTTTCTCCAACTGAGCCACCTTTCTTGTAAAGATCCAGTCGACCCTGCAAGTAGTGATCTTAATAATTTAGGTACCCTTTCTTTATTGGGGTCCTTGGGGGTTAGTAGTAAGAGGTATCCAAATAAACATTGAAGTTTTGAATAATTGAGACCTCTTAAGTTTTCTACCATGCTTATCACAGAACAGTACTTTATTGACCTTATCCAAATTATCAGCAGACTTAGGATCTATTTTTCTGAGATAGCCTTTCCTTGGTTCTATCCCTTTTTCAGGAAGATCAGTATGTCTGTAATAGTTTGCATATGGCCTAAAAGCCTGTGGACCATACGGCTTATAGATGCGTTTTGGTCTTTCCTCTCCAATGATATCATAAGATAAAGGTGGATGATAAAGAACAGGTTTGTTATGATAATGAGGCACAAATTTCCTAGGTTTAGTTGAGTACAGCTGAGACTGCCTTATGAAAGGAGGTCTAGGCTGTTTCCAACTTGCCTGAGTTTGTCTTGACCTACTGTTCTGAGTCTGCCTCTTCTGATTCCAGGACTTTTCAGCTCTGGTCAGAGGAGTAGAACTCTTCTGGTACGGTCTTGACTGTACTGGTCTAGATCCATTCTTCTGTTTACCATTCTTGGCATTAGGAGGAATGTATTTAGACTGTACTTTGGAGTTTGGTTCATTATCATAGATCATAGGTTCTTTTCCTTTATCTAGTTGCAAAGAACTTAAACTTGCTCCAGTAGTGTTCTTAATGCCTGAAGTAGAGGGACTAGGCAGATCAGTACCTATTCCACTCTTATCATAAGGAGCTCTGTATCTGTCTGATAATGTTTGATTAATCTTAGAAGAGTTAATCATATCAGATAGCTTCAGATCCAAGCTCAGTACTTCAGATTCTAAGAATCTATTGCGCTCTTCAAGTTTTTCACATTTAATCTTTAAGTCATTGAACTCATTTGTCTCTTTAGCTTGTGTATGAAGCATACCCTGATACAACTTGTCCATAGATGCATATTTATCTTTGAGTTGGGACAACTCTTCTGATAGTCGTGCATTTAAAATAGTTATATTAGGATCCACTTTCATTTGAGCTTCTCTAAGACTCATGATTTCTTGTCTTAAAGATATGTTCTCATCACTGATTTCTATGAATGCTTTGTTAGCTGGTAGGAGGTCTTCTTCATTCATTCCATTGGAATGGTGAAGACTACTCCCTACACTACTATCAGCAGTGTCACATAAATCAGAATTAGAATCTGATTCATCACAAGATTGAAAAGATGTGACAGATGATACCTCTTGATCTATTTTTGCCATCATGACCAGTCCATCATCTGCAATGAAAACTTCTTTCTCACTGCTGGAAGGATAATCAGAGGAGGAGGATGGCAACTCATCTGAATCCGTATCAGATTCATTGTTAGCCACCATTGCCCTCTTACCCTTTGCATATTTGCGATCTCTCCTTGCTTTCCTTTCTCTTCTGTCTTCAGCACTCAGATCAGGACATTCATGGATGTAATGACCTGGCTTTTCACAGTTATAACACAGAGGTTCATTAGTAGAATGTTTAGTAGGAGAGTGATATCGATTCCTGTCCTTTCTATCAGTAGAGTTCCTATCCTTCCTATCAGCAGAGTTCCTATCTCTTCTTTTCTCATTAGAGATCTCATCTCTCCTTTCAGAAGATTTGTGATCCTTCTGGTCCTAGAAGAGTCCCTGTTATTAGAGCCCTGAGTGTCCTTATATAATCTTTTGTATCTACCATACCTCTTGTTAAGTTTGTCAAACCTCTTAATCATTAACTTCAACTGATCCTTAAGATCAAGATCAGTACTCTCTAGTTCATCTTTTATGCTTGAGGACTTAGACACAGATGATCTAGGCTTCTTAGAGGTAGATGCCTTAAGTGCAATGTTCTTGGAGATTTCCTTAACCCTATCACCACTAACTATTGGATCCTCTTCATCCAATTCGAACTCATGTGCCTGAAGGGTTTGGAAGGTAGTTTCAGCAGACCAGTTATCTATATCCTGAGTGTTTTTAATGATCAGTGTGACCATTTTCCACCTTTCATCTAAGGCTTTAAGGATACGTAAATTTATCTCCCTATTGGTATAGGTCTTGCCTAAAACATCCAGATCATTCATAATCTTGGTAAAACGAGTATCGAGCTGGTCTATTGTTTCACCAGGCTTAATTTTAAATGATTCGAACTTCTGGACAGCAGTGGATAGTTTGCTTTCTTTTATAAGAGAAGTTCCCTCACAAATGATAGCTAACTTGTCCCACATCTCTTTGGCTGATTTACATTTAACCACTTTCCCAAGATACTCATTGGGAAGGGTGTGCAAAATGTAATTCTTTGCCAAGCTGTCTAGATTGTTCTGCCTCATCTCTTCAGTAGTTAAATCTAATCTGGGCTTTGGCACGAGAACACCAATGGCTTTTGAAGGCTCCAGAGTTGCAGTGTTGGGTATCATGGTAGTAATAGGCCCTTCTTTGATCACAGACATCATTAGATCATGGGTTGAACTAAAGATGGCCTCCATCCTCAGTTTCCAGTAATCATAATCAGCAACCTTGAACTTTGGAAGTTTATTGATGTTAGTTTCTTCCATGATAGAGTAGACAATTAAGATCAGTAGTATGACAGATGGGTCAAGAAAGACAAGTAAGATCAAGAAACAAGTATCAGTAATGAGAGACAATTAGACTTTCCCCAAAGTCTACAAGGTTATCAAGAAACAACAGTCCAAAGAACTACTGCTCTGATACCACTTGTTGGTCCCAAAAGTTGAGTTAAGATTGAGTAAGCTAAGAAAAAGTCTAGAGGGGAGGGGTGAATAGACTTTTCAAATTCTATCAAAATATCAGAGTTTTTAGTGCGGAAATGTGTTCTGTACAATACTGTTCTTAAAATCAGCTCAGTACTAAACAGTTAGCTTTTATACTCAACTTTTCTTTAAATCTTTTCTTTAGAAAACTTACTGTTCTTATTCAACAAATATATCAACAGTTAATCAAAACAAACAGTAAAGAACGCAAGATTTTTATAGTGGTTCGACAACTTGTCTACATCCACTCTCACAACTCCAGTCGCGATGTTTTATTACTCTTCTTCACTTGAGTACTTGTTGTTTAGAGTCCCAAGATTAAGACTTTGATCTTGTCGATTACACCACCAGGTATATCTTCGATCTACTAGTAATTTCACAAGTAACTAGCACACTTGTTTACAACAATACAAACTTAAAACGAAAAGTAAAACTTCTCTTTGTAGTAGCCTTTGATTCTTCAAATCAGATCTGTGGTTTCTCTTCAGTTCTTCAATCTTCAACTCTGTGAGTACTTGAATACTTCTTGATTTGCTCTTGAACACTTTGAGTAGTAGTAGTTTCAGTAGTGTCAGTAGTCTTTTCAAGTAGAAGATCACACGGTATTTATAAGCATTAGTAAGACAGTTAGCAGTTTGTGAACTAACTCTCAACTAACTCATAACCGTTTCTTGTTTTGTAACTTCTTTCTTTTTATGTAACCAACTTATCTTATCTTTCCAAGTCAGCTTATCTTCAACAATATCTTCAGTTACATCTTAAACAAGTTATCCAAACTTATTCTTCAACTCAGCACAGTAAACTACTCTTCTTAGTTTTACTGCTCTTGGTCAGTCAGCACAGTTCTTCAAAACTGTTCAGCTTCCTTCAAAAACTTCACTTGATTTCTTCAATCTCTGAAGTAGTCTTCTTAGTCATATCTTAGTCTTCTTTAGTCTTCTGACTTCAATCTAATCTACTGTTCTAACTATTACAATGCTGAATACAATAGAATACAACTTTACAAATATAAAACCTATCTATACATCAACTGAACTACATACAGATGAGTATAACTAAGTTCTATACTATAAGCTGTCTATACAATACTTCCATCAGCTTAGTTCTTAAACAGTTCATATATCAGATTAGTAATATACTAAGATCAGTAAATTTAAACAACATAACACATTAAGATCAGTAATCTTATAACATGTATCTCACATATACAAACATATAATCACATATATCATTAACTCTAAACTTACTTTTGGCCATCAAATCATACAATCATCAATTAGAACATTGTTTATAGGATTCATATCCCAACACTATCTCTCCAACGGTTAGTTGTTCAAATTTGTCTATAAATACAGAAGTGATCAAAGGAATTCAAAATCCAACTACAAGCTATCAAACTATCATCAAGCTTTCAAAGGAAACCAAGCTGTTCTTCAGAATTCAAAGATTCCTGAATCACTTCAATTAGCTAAGCCAATCTTTGTAAACATCCAAAACTTAGCATTGAGATATCCTAAGCCTTTACACTGTTCTTATTGTAAAGGATATCTCAACTAGTTGGAACCAAACCTCAAACCCTTATCTCACTTAGTGAAGAGAGTGTTTGTTGTAGAAGTGAGGAGTTAAGGACTGTTAGAGTGAAACACAGTCTTAACTCAGAGAGATTGAGCACTAGGACTCAGATTATCCTAGGGATCAAAGCACTAAGAGAGTGTTGTTGATCAGTGCACCTTGGCACTATAAAACAAGCTAATTCCATTGTGAAGGAATTATCCTGTTCAATCAGGGAAAGTGGATGTAGGAGCTTGAGTCTCTGAACCACTATAAACTTGTGTGCCATTTACTTACTGCATTCTTTATTGCACTTACATTCAATCACATTTTAAAGAAGCAAACCTCAGTAAGTTAGAAAAACTGTTTTGGACAAAGTCCCTGATAACTGTATCTTTTCAGAGATTAACTTGGAGTATTTCTTTAAGTCAAAGGCCAACCACATTCCGCACTTAGCAACTCTTTTAGATATTTAGCCAACTGATCACTTAATAGTAATCAGTAGGACAAGTATCTATCAAAGTTCACACTCAGGCCAGTTGTGAGACAACCTGCCTGATAAGACCAGTTTTGTTAAATAGAAAAGAATTTGCATACACAAGTGCATTCCCCCCCATACACTTGTGTCATACTCCACCAAGGACCAACAAGTGGTATCAGAGCAGGGGTTCATAGACCACTGACTCTGAAAATCTTTGATTTTCAAAATCACATTTTCTGTGGTCACTGAACTGGTCCAAATTTCTGAAAAACTTATCTGTGTTCATCTTATATTATATCTGTTGAAATGGTTAACAATGCAGTTCCAGGGGATGCTGTTAACACAATCAACAACATGGGTCCAAACCAAGTCAATCATATTTCTCATCACAAACTGCCAATGTTCTCAATTGAGAACTATGATTTCGGGAAGATCAGGATGAGAGCACATCTTGCTTGCCAGCATGATGAGATGCTTAAAGTCATCACAAGAGGGCCTTTCACATTCACTAAAGCAAATCCCAAGCTCACTGATGCTCAAAAAGCTGATCCAAGGGAGTTGCTGCCAAAAGATGAAGATGACTTTACAGCTGAAGAAAGAAAGAGGCACAACCTGAACTACATTGCCATGAACACATTGTACCAGACTATTCCAGATGCAGTAATGGGAAGAGTGTACCACTGCACATCAGCAAAAGAGATTTGGGACACCTTAGCACTTATGTGTGAAGGTACCCAAAAGATAAAGGAGAACAAGCTTCAAGTGGCTATCCAAAAATATGAACAATTCTCTATGGAAGCCAATGAAAATATTGATCATCTTGATGGCAGATTCACTGACATCATGAATGAGATAAACTCTCTTGGCAAATTCTATGCCAAAAGAGAGATTGCTTTGAAGATTCTGAGAAGTCTCACATCAAAGTGGGATATATACTCTGTCATGATGCAAAACACTAGCAATCTTGACAACATGCCCATGCAGCAAGTATTCTCTGAACTCAAAGCATATGAGTTTGATCTGAACAGAAAGAAAGTACATGATGAGCCATCCTCCTCTAGCAAAGGTGTTGCTTTCAAGGCTGCTGAAACAGAAAAGAAGAGTACTCAAAGATCCTCTCAATCTGTTTCAAAATCAGAAATAAAGGAGGAGCTGGCACTCATGGCTAGAAGATTTGAGAAGCTCAACTCCAGATTTGGTAGATATAAAAAGTTCTACCAAGACAACAGAACCAGAAGGAGATTCAGTTCTCCTGACAACAAATCAGAGGACAAAGCCTCTGATGAAAAGAAAGAAGACAGATATGCTGATAGGAAGAAATTCAGCAAAGGTGAACCATCGTCATCAAGGAGGAAGGAGTCTTCAAGCAAGAAGAATGATGATGAAGATGTGTGTTACAACTGCCAAAAAAAGGGTCACTTTCAGTATGATTGTCCTGACCTTAGTGCCAAAGAAAGAAAAGAAAGGCAGAACAAAAGAGACAAGAGGATGAACAACAGGAAGGCCATGGTAGCTGGAGATTCAGCAAGTGAAGAGAGTGTCTACTCTTCTGATGATGGACTGTTCTCCAACAGTGACAGTGATGATGACTGTCAAATGGCATTTGAAAATGATGAGGTATGTTCATCTTCTAATTCTTCTAATTCTTCAAATGACACACATGAGTCCAGTGAAATCCACTTAAAACTCAACTTTGTAAAGTTATTTGAGGATTTCACCAGGCTAAGAGAAGTATGCAAAATGACACTTAGAGAAAATGAGCTACTGAATTCTAAAGCTCAAACTCCCAACCTTCCTGAACCAGAGCTTGACTTTAAATCAACTGAGTTGTATCAGCAGATTGTGAGGGAACATGAGGAAATGTCTCTCAAAGTCTCTGAACAACAAAAGTTGATTGATGATCAAGAGCTAGCCTTGAGGAAAAAGGATTTTGATCTTAGAATTCTACAAGCAAAATTTGACAATCTCTCAAGTGGATTTGATACTCTGAAATTAAGTGAGGGGAGCTTAAAAATGAAAATGTTTGCCTTGAACAAATCTGCTAAGACAAATAAAGGAAATTCAAGGGTTTCAAAGACCATTTGCTCAAAAGGGTGGATTAGGCTATAATCCATTTGAACCCTCACCTGGTCTTAGTATTGCCTCATCAAGCAATTCTAAGATGACTTTTGTAAGATCAGTGGCACAACAAAATGAAATGGAAGTAAATCAACCACTGATCAAGGATAAGGGTAAAGGAATTTTTATACCAACTCAAGTAAACAAAGTCCCTAAACCCATACCTAAGGAAAAGGTTAAAGACATTGCTTACAGGAGAAATGAGGGTCAGAAAGGTAGAACCATTGGAAGGCCAACCTATCTGAATCCTCATCAGAGGAGTTGTACAAAATCTGTTCAGAAAAGACCAACTCAAATGAGGCAACCTCAACTGAATGGATTAAGGCCAATCCCCTCTGACAGGTATAAAACATTCAGGAAGCCTGGACCTTACATGCCAAATGGAAAAGGCCATCCAAAACCCTATCCTCAAAGGTCTAACCAAGCTGCACCTAAGTCTAAGTAACTTCAGGAGAAATGTCCCAAAGAAATTCACCAACACTCCTGAACCTTACAAGGCTAACACTTATACACAGAAGCCACCCAAGGCATTTAAGGGTTGTTGGGATATAAATTCACCCTAAGCCCCACTTGATGTTAGAATAGTTTTGATGGCCAAAACACTTAGAGTTTATAAATGTAATAGGATCAGCTGACTTGTATAGAACAACTTAGACTAGTCTTGTGTGATCAACTGTATTGATATCAGCTGATCAACACAGTCCTGGCTTACATGCCTATCCTCAAGATGAGAAGAGTAGAAGACATGAAGACTAGAAGATCCTTGAAGACCAGATAAGTTAAGGTGCTTGTATACCTACTTATCTGATGGAGTCCCAGATTGAAGATGGCCTAAAGCAGTACAAAGAATTTCCAGATCAGAAGAGTGTTACTCTACTGATATCAGAAGACAGAAGACCTAAGGCCAGAAGAGTAGTTAGAAGACTAGAAGTACAGATCAGAAGACTATATGCTCTTCCAGGACTCGGCTGATTCCTAAGTCTGCTTGCAATTCAAACGAAGACCTACCTTATTTAGAAGATTGACATGATCCCAGGATTGAAGCAATCAAGCGGCTGGAATCAAGGAATCAAGCTATTATGGAAAGATTGCTCAAACGGCTAGTCAACTCCAACGGCTAGTTGCAATCAATCTCCATTATAAATACAAGAGGATGAGAAATCACAAAAAAGAAGTCACAAGAGAGAATTCAACGAGCCAAGCAAGCAATCAAAGCTAAAGCCATACTATTCTAAGAATTCTCAAAAGAGCCAGAAACCATTAGATTATCTATAGCTCTTAAGTGATTTCTATCCAACCCTTAAGAACCTGAAACCTGTTCATATTGTATATCAATTGTTTTAGGCATAGTGGTTAAGCAAATTATAAGCTTGAACCATTAGTTGGATACACCTCAAAAACCCCAAACCCTCACCGAAAGGTTAAAGTTTTTGAACCCCTTAAAGTGCAAGTGCTTACAATCACTTGTGGAGACCGTAGCTATTAGGACGGCTCAGATCTCAAAGTCCTAACCTTGGGACTATAAAGGTCAAGACCCTTGTAATTTGTGGTAAATTAAAGGGATTAAACATCACGTGTGGACGTGAGAGTGGACGTAGGAACGTATATCCGAACCACTATAAATCCGGTGTCATTTACTTTCTGCACTTTACATTTTTGTCTTTACATACATTATTATATAGTGCATACTGTGATTTCAACATTCTTCAAAACAAGGCCATAACTTTCAAACCAACATCAGCTGAGTATTTTCATTAAGCAAAACAAGTTGAACACTTTCATAAGAATTACAAGAACGAGTCTAAACCAGGGCCACCATAATTCCGCATATAACCTCCTCAGTCAGATCACTATAGTCATCTGGACCAGCTGACTTGCAGTCCAGTTGACATAGTAATCAGAAGAGGTTCTCAACTCTGTTTGAAAAAGTTTTAAAGTCTATTCACCCCTCCCCTCTAGACTTTAATCCCATTCACTAGTCGTTCAGGGACCAACAAGTGGTATCAGAGCAGTGGTTCTAACGGACTACTGTCTCTAGATTATCAGAAGACTTGAGGGAGTCTTTCTGTAGTCCCCTTGAACAGATATTTTTGGAAAACTTGTTTTTGAAAACTCATACAGCATGAGTGCTAATATGCGAAAGTTTCCTAAGTTTTCAGTAGAGGATTATGATTACTGGAAGATCAAGATGAGGAAGAATCTCACATCAGTTCACTACAAGATGTGGTCAGTAATCACAGAAGGCCCAATCACCATCATGACAGTCAACACTGCAAATGGTGATCCAGAAGTCCCAGTTGGAGAACTGGTTCCCAAGCCCATGAAGGATCTCACACCAGAAGAGATGAAGCAATCAAATCTTGATAGCATTGCTCAAGATTACATAATGCAAACTCTTCCAAATGAGTACATTGCAAAGGTAATCCACTGTGAGTCAGCCAAAGAGATGTGGGAGGCATTGGCACTTCTCTGTGAAGGAACTGAGCTGATCAAGGAATCCAAGTTGTCTACAACAGTCAAGAAGTTCGAACACTTCAAGATGCAACCAGAAGAGTCTATTGATCAGCTAGACAATAGATTTACCAAGATCATCAATGAGATAGAATCTCTGGGCAAGAAATATACAAATAGAGAGAAAAATCTAAAGATCTTAGACTCTCTAACCAAGAAATGGAGACTCAAGAAGACCATCATCAAGGATACTCAAGATATCAAGAAGTGGTCTGCTCAAACTCTATTTCAGAACCTAAAAGCTCATGAATATGATCTGGAAAGAGAAGAAAACTTAGGAAGTGATGAGCCAACTGCAACCCCATCTACCTCCAAGACTGTAGCCTTCAATGCAGCCAATACAAAAACTGCAAGTACCTCATCTGGCAAGACCTCTCTGAAAACAGAAGACTGTGAAGGATCAGACATGAGTCTGAAGGAACAAATGGCTCTTATGATCAAGAGATTCGAAAGGATGAACACTCTCAACAGCAAATATAGAAAATTCTATAGAAACTACAAAGATAGAAGAGCAAGTTCACCCTCCAGAGGTTCCAGAGAAAGAACACCAGAAAGACATCCTAGAAAGGATGTGGAGTCATCTGACAGCCGAGGATCTAGAAGAAGAGATGCCACTCCTCCAAGGAAAGGCAACTCAAATCAGAAACCTGGATCATGCTTTAATTGTCGCAAACCAGGACACTATGTCTATGAATGTCCTGAGCTGGATTTGGATGACAAAGAAGAAAGAAGGCCAAGGAGAAATTCAGAAAAGAAAGCTATGGTGACTGAAGAATCTGAATATCAAAGTGATGAACTCCCTACATCACCAGACTGTCAAATCTTCTCAGATGACTCAGATGACCTAGCTATGATGGCCATAGGTGAAAATGAGGTAAACTCCTATACTACTACTTTCCATTCACCTATTTTTTCACAATCAGATGAGATAAACTCATCTGAAGGAGAATCAGAAGACACCTATTATCAATCTTTAAGAAAGGTAAAAGGTGATCTGGATATTGCCACTAGAGCTTTTATAGAAGTGGAAGAGGAGAACAAGGGTCTAAGGAAAGAAATTACTAAGTTGAAAAAGACTAAGTTTGATAACACCCCCGAGTTGGTCACAATGAATGAAAGATTGACCAAAGAAGTGGAGCTTCTTAAGGAAGAAAATACCACAATAACTCAGTTGTATGAGGGGATGTTACAAACTCAAGCTTTAGAAACTAAGGAACTTCGTTCACTACAATCCAAGTTCGATGACCTCTTCCAAGCACACAAGCTCTTAGAAAAGGAGAAGGAATGCCTAAATAAAAAGATATCAGAGTTCAATAAAGCTTCTACTACTATTGAAAGTATCTCTGAGTATTATAGATCAAATGGCAATAAGATGGGTTTTGACTATGAACTTAATCCATCTACATCCTCTCCAGCTGGGGGTAGTACACCTAACAAATGCACTACTCAGACACATGAAAAGGGTGAGTGTTCTAAACACAATGAACCTAATATGAACCAAAAGGCATCTGTACCAGCTAAGTCTAACTATCCCAAAACCAAAAAGGGTAAAGGACAAGCTAACCCCAAGCCTGTACAGAGGAACAACAAACAGCCTAGACCATCTCGTTTGAGACAGTCTCAGCTGTATGCTGCTCCAGCCAAGAAGAAGAGGTCTTCTTCAAACAAATTTGTTCTCTTTGCACCCCCTATCTCTTATGATATTGTGAGAACAGAAGAGTATGGTCCATATAATCGTGTGCATCGACCAGCTAATGCACCCAGGCCGAATGTAACTAGTCAAAAGATCATGTATGTACACTCCTATAAAGGGAAACCATTTGACTATTACTTAGCTGACACTAAGAACAAATCAGATCAGTCCAAGGTGTTGACTGGTAAGATTTGGTTCTGTGATGCTCGAGGGAAACAACTCAAGTGTTCAAGGTTGTTCAAACGACCAATGTATATGTGGGTTCCCAAGGGTAGTACTAACACCCAAGGACCCAAAACAAAATGGGTACCTAAGACTTAACTTTTCTTGCAGGAAAGGAGGGACCTATACAGAAGAGGAGGTCTAGCAGGAGAAACTTGGTACATAGATAGTGGATGCTCAACTCACATGACAGGAACCAAAGCCCTGCTAACCAACTACATAGAGAAGAAAGGTCCAAAAGTCTTCTTTGGTGATAACGCGCATGGTAACACAAAAGGATATGGCACCCTTAAAAATGGTGACATTGAGGTACATGATGTATCATATGTAGAAGGTCTTAAGTTTAATTTATTATCTGTTTCTCATTTTTGTGACACTGGTTACTCAGTCAACTTCTCTAAAGATGAGTGTCTCATAAGTGATAAAAGAACAAAACAAAACCTTCTAACAGGATCTAGAAAGGGAAGTATGTATCTTGCAAATTGGAACAGCTGTCCTAAGGATACATGTCTGCTTGTGAAGAGCCCTAAAGATGTCAGCTGGCTATGGCACAAACGTCTTAGTCATCTGAACTTTAAGACTATGAACAAGTTAGCAAGGGAATCCTTAGTTGATGGTCTGCCTAATGAACTCTACTGTAAAGATCAGGTATGTGATGCATGTCAACAAGGAAAGCAAACAAAGGTCTCCTTCAAGACCAAGAAGACAGCATCAACCAGCAGAGTTCTTGAATTGCTTCACATGGATCTCTTTGGACCAATCACTCCAACCACTCTAACAGGGAGGAAGTACACTCTTATTGTTGTAGATGATTATTCCAAGTTTACTTGGGTTATCTTCTTATACAAGAAGAGTGAAACACAGCAGAAGCTTCCTGAACTATTGAAGAGAATCCAAGTAGAGAAAGGAGAACCAATTGTGAAAATTAGAAGTGACAAAGGCACTGAATTCATTAACTCTTATATTATTGCCTATTGTACTTCTAATGGTATTCAGCATGAGACAAGTGCAACAAGAACACCACAGCAGAATGGTGTAGCTGAAAGAAGAGTCAGAACACTCAAGGAAGCTGCCAGAACACTCCTTGCTGAATTCTCCACTCCTAAGAAGCTATGGGCAGAAGCCATCAACACAGCTTGTCACACTCAAAACAGGTCAGGTATTCACAAAATTCATGAGAAAACCCCATATGAACTGTGGAAAGGAAGAAAACCTAGAGTATCTTACTTTCATATATTTGGTTGTAAGTGTTTCATTCACAACAATGGGAAGAGTAAGTTGAATGCTTTTGATGCCAAAGCAGATGAGGGGATATTCTTAGGATACTCCTCTACTAGCAAAGCATTTAGAGTACTCAACAAACGAACCCTTCTTGTGGAAGAAACACCTCATGTTGTTTTTGATGAATCTTGTGAAAAGAATGCAGTAGAAACAAACTCAGCTGCAGATCAGATGAGACATCTAGTGATCAAGCCCAAACCAGATGAGTTCATTGAAGTAAATGAACCTTTTCCTGAAGAACCAGAGGAAGATAAGCCTCATAGACCTATCACTAGATCTCAAACTCAAGCAGGACAAGCTGACCAGAATCAAGATGCACCAATCCCAAATGCCAGGGGGAATGATCTCTTTGACACACAAGATACAGATGATGATCGACCTAATCAAGCCAACCCTCCTGATGGCACTAGATCAGATGAGAATCCAAGCTCATCCAATGCAGATACTCCTGTGAGGCATACATGGAGAAACAACCATCCATCAAACCTCATCTTAGGAGGAGCTGACTCAGGTGTCAAGACCAGAAGACAACTAAATCAGAACTCACAATCATCTATGTTCTGCTGGTGTGCTTTCCTATCCAACATTGAACCAGCTGACATAGAAGAAGCAATGACAGATAGCAATTGGATCACTGCTATGCAAGAAGAACTAAACCAATTCGAAAGAAATGAAGTCTGGGAATTGGTAGATCGTCCTGAAAACCACAATGTAGTAGGAACAAAGTGGGTATTCAAGAACAAGAAGGACGAAAATGATGTGATAACTAGAAATAAGGCAAGGCTAGTTGCAAAAGGATATTCACAATCTGAAGGGATTGACTATGATGAAACCTTTGCTCCAGTAGCCAGATTAGAAGCCATTCGACTTTTTCTAGCTTATGCATCATATATGGGCTTCAAGGTATATCAAATGGATGTCAAGAGTGCTTTTCTAAATGGTATTCTGGTAGAAGAAGTATATGTAGAGCAGCCTCCAGGATTTGAAAAAGGCGATCAAGTATATCGACTGAAGAAGGCTCTCTATGGTCTAAAACAAGCCCCTAGAGCTTGGTATGACACATTGTCACAATTCCTACTTGACAATGGATATACAAAAGGCAAAGTGGATAGAACTCTTTTCAGAATACAAGAAGGAGAAGACATCCTAATGGTGCAAATATATGTAGATGATATTATATTTGGATCACCCAATCAAGAGATGTGCAAGAAGTTCTCTGAACTTATGCAAGGAAAGTTTGAAATGAGCATGATGGGTGAGATGAATTATTTCCTAGGACTTCAAGTCAAGCAGAGTTCAGAAGGGATTTTCATCAACCAATCCAAGTATACCAAGAGCCTATTAGAAAGATTCAAAGCTCTACAAAGCAAGACTGCAAGGATTCCAATGATGGCATCTTTCAAAATGGAACCAGATGAGTCTGGAAAGGCAGTTGATCAAGCTGAATATAGAGCACTGATTGGATCTCTACTATACCTTACAGCTAGCAGACCAGACATAACATTTGCTGTAGGAGTATGTGCTAGGTTTCAAGCAAACCCAAAGCAAAGTCATCTAGAAGCAGCAAGGAAGATTCTGAAGTACCTAAAAGGAACAGTCAACCTAGGACTATGGTACCCTGCTGATGACAATCTAGAATTGAGTGGCTATTCTGACTCAGACTATGGAGGATGTAGAATTGATAGGAAATCCACATCTGGAACCTGTCAATTTCTAGGCAACAAGCTGATATCATGGTTCTCTAAGAAGCAAACCTCAGTTGCAACCTCCACCACTGAAGCAGAATATATGGCAGTTGGTAGTTGTTGTAGTCAGCTGCTCTGGCTAGTTCAACAACTCAAGGATTACAATGTAGAGGCAAGAGAAGTCCCTATTTATTGTGATAGCAGCAGTGCCATTGCCATCACTCAAAATCCTGTCCTCCACACAAGGTGCAAGCATGTCGACATTCGACACCACTTCATAAGAGACCACCTTGAAAAGAAGGACATCAAGATGGAGAAAATTCACACAGATATCCAAAGAGCAGACATCTTGACTAAGCCCCTAGCTGAAGAAAGATTCAAGACCCTATGCTACAGCTTAGGACTCCTGGATCCAAGCACATGAAGAGCAAAGATCAGCTGAAAACCTCAGCTGATACAATTGCAGAAGACTAGGAGGATCAGATGAGGTGAATAGACACCCTCATCTTCAGGTAAGTTCTTTCCCGATGAAGACAAATAAAGCTGAGGGAAAACTTAGAGTCATCTAATCAAGGGGGAATCAATGATACCTTAAGAATCCTTGATGAAATACTCTAAAATCTGCATTGCATATCACATATATATATATATATACAGCAGACTTGAACAAAGTTATTTGATTTCTTTACTCTAAGCAGTGTATGCTATGTATAATAATAAACTATTCTTCATAAAATACTTTATTTATATACATACATACAGTATACTATTGAGTTATACTTGGTTGGATTAATACACCATCCTCACCGACTCAATAGTATGCATGCACTGTACGGATTTCAAATAACTCTTGCTCAAAAATTTATAATTTCTGCATTCCATAAGATAAAGTCTGAATATCTTTAAATATGAACCCTTAGATCAAGAATCTCACTGTTGATCTTAAGAAGTAACTTTTCAGAAATTCAGACCTATCAACTCTATAGTTCTGTCATCTTTCACTCCACTACCTCATTTCTACCCCTATAAAAGGAGGAAGTTATGAGAACACCAAAAAACACAAATCACTAACTATTATTTTCTGTTTCAGGAATGGAGACAATCGAGAGAAGAGATGGAATGGAGATCATCCTTCAACCAAGGTCTTGGGTGAAGGAGATGAAGCTTTGTCCAAAAGATGAAGATGATGCAGATCAGCACACTTGGCTTACTCAACATGAGTTTGCCTATGAAAACTAGAGGAAAGAGAGACGTCCTTATTGAAAACTAGAGGAAAGAGAGATGGAGAAGACAAAGTAGCAAGCAAGCAGAGCTTCTTCTCCAGGGGGAAATTCTACATGGAGAGCTTGTTACCAAAAGCTATTGTGTCTAAACAGAACATGAAGCCTAAGTCCATGGCCCTCTCTTCAGACTCCATTGAAGCCTCTTCCAATCTTCCTTCTCCTTCAAGAGAAGCGAAGAAATTCAAAAAGGACACATTTGATGCTACAACCCATCTGATGATGAGGAACATCAGATGGTAAGGGCAACCTGAACCAGTGGGATATCATCCAGGCTGATCATCTACATATTGATTTGATGGTCCTACTTGATTCAGAGATAGAGCTGGAAGATCCATCAAACCAGGTTGGATCACCACTCACAATAAAGCTGGAAGATCCATCATCCAGGTTGGATCATCACAGCAACAACGAAGGATCCATCAAGCCAGGTTGGACCTTCAAAGCACAGAAGATTTACTCAGCAAATCTCAATCCTCCACTCAGCTGATCAGAAGACCAACTCAGCTGACTAGAAGACTTTCAAGGAAAATCAGCAGACCTCTTGAAGAAATCAGAAGACTTCACTCTGCTGACCAGATCACTTGATTTTAGAGTTTAATGACTATCTTTGATCATGTAATTCATTCTAGATTTATTCCTGAATGTAATTAAACAAATTGGCCTATATAAGGAATGCAATTCACTTATAAAAAACGGCCTTGATGATCAATTCTTGCCACAAAATTAGTCACAACGGCTATTTTTGGTAATGATGTCATTAATACTCAATTACCAAATTGCCAGCAAATCAACTGTTGCCACATGGCAATTTCAGCCGACAAATTTAAAGAAAGGCCCGAAATCAAAGAAGGAAAATTCTTGGGCTCTACTCCACAATTAAACCCAAATCTGACCGTTAGATCAAGAATCGTTGGAGTATATATACACACCCTTAAAACTCTTCCAAACCCTTTCGCTCACATTACTCAATTGCTCTCAATACTCTCTCGTTCTGCAAATTTCTTTCAAGCTCTCAAAACCTAACACTCAAAGTATACTATGGCAATCATTGAAATTTACGACGAGAAGACCAAGAGCATTGGCACCTTGGATGCTGCAAAGTGGTCCAAGGAAGGGAAGATGTTCACAGAGAATGCTCTGTTTTTCAAGGGCAAACACAAAGCAGAAAACAAGGAGATCCTTCTTCGCTGCATCAACCTCAACCTGCGAGATTTTCTGGAAGCAGCACCCACCAATGTTAACGAACAAGATGTGCTGGCTTTCTATGCAAACGCTGTGATGAAGGGATCTTATGTCGAAAGTGTCATGGGTGGACACAAGGTCAAGGTAACAAGGGAAATCCTTCAGGAATTGTTTGGCTTGTCAAGGGGGAATGTAAATATCTCCACCTACATCATGGGTAGAGAAAAAGAGTACATGGAGATGTTTACTGATGGAAGAATAAAGGCTATTGATGCCACTGGGCTCAAGAAATCCCAACTTGAACCTAAGTTCCAAACTCTGATGGATATAGCAGGTAAGATGCTGCTTGGTAACACCTTCAGCCATGATGCTGTTACCACTCTAAAAGTTCGAGTTATGGCTGCAATCTGGGATCAGATTGATGGAGATTGGCAAGGACTATTTCTGGATAGAATTGCTCTTGAGGCCAAGAAGGTGACCTTGGACTTACAGTCAAGAGAATGGAAGGTGACATCAACAGTCAGCTTCGTCAACAAGCTGAGTATCATCCTTCCAGAAATACTCCCCAGAAAGTACAAGATGGGACCTCATAAGACCTTTCACATCTCCAAATATTACTTAAGGAAGGAAGCTCTTGCTGAGGCAGCAAGGTTGAAAGAAGAGAGGAGGAAGTTGTTAGCTGAAGCATCTTCCAAAGATGTTGTTGAAGAGGCAGAAGAGTCTGCTCATGACTCTGCTGCTGAAGAAGAAGAGGAGCCATCCAAAGTAGAGGCTCAAAAGAAGATTGCTGAGGATGATGATGACAATCAGACCCTAGCACAAATAAGATATCTGATCAGATCAGGGCTCATCTCCCCATCTGACTCAGATGCCACTCCCACTGCCTCTCCTTTGAAAAAGGCAGGTACTTCTAATCCCCCTCTCACTTTCACACCTTCTAAGCTATCAAAGGGTCAGAAGAGAAAGAAGAACACTTCTTCTTTCACAAAGAAAACCAAGAAATCCATGCTCCCTACTCCAATGAGCATAGCCCCTATTTCATCCTTCAACCCTTCTGATGAGTCCAACCCATCTGAGCCTCTAAACACTGATATCCAAATCCCTGCTGATACTCACACAGCAGAGGAACAAACTCAGCCACAACTACCAATTGAACCCCAATTGCCTAACCCTGCTGATGTTCAACCAGCAGACAACCAAACTCAGATCACCTCCACACCCCCTACTGATGATCAAACTCAGATTATATCCACAATCCTTGCTGATATTCAAACAGCAGATATCCAAGATCATCAAGCTCAAACATCTACTGATCTTCAAGCAGAAACTGAACCAGACCAGCAGACCCAAAACCCTGCTGAGGAACAAATCACTGAAGATCAATCTCAACTTCCTACCCAACAAGAAGAAATCACTTCCCAAATCCCTGCTGATACTCACACAGCAGAGGAAAAAGCCCCAGCTACCCAAACTCCTACCATCACTGTCCCTTCTGCTCCAGTTGACATGGCACCAGAAGACCTGGTTCAAGATGGCCCTTCTCAACCTCAATTCAGAATGGTGCACTACCCCATGTGCCAAACAGAGAAGATAATGAGGATGAAGATAGCCAACCTGCTCAAGTCCACTACCCCTGGAGTTGATGAGAATTCAATCCAGTTTGAACAAGTGCTTAGGGTATGCACTTGGATTGAGCTCAGAAGAGATGATGTAGATGACCTTCTTGAGGTCATGGAAGGAATGGGAGGAAAGGAAAACTTCCTCGACTGGGAGATGGAGCAAAAGGAAGTTGCTCAAGTTCGATCCTTTGCTCAGCTGCTATCAGATGAGGCACTGACTGCAGTTTGCAACCGGATTTTAGGAATCCCCACTGCTGATGTCTCTATCCCAGAAGGCTCATCGGATTAGCAGACAGCTGAACAAGCAAAATTGAAGGAATCAGCTGCACCAGCCTTGGTGGAAGACTCAGCTGCACCTGCAGAAGACTCAGCTGCACCTGCAGAAGACTCAGCTGCATCAGCTGACAAAGAAAAGATTGACAGAGAAGTAGTCAGAGTACCAGCTCACTTCAAACCTTCGGACAATCTGACTCACTTCATTGACGATCAAGAGGATGCAGGCAGACGAATCATGACCCATCTGACTAAGGCCACTACCTGCTACCTCAATGAGGAGTACCTATCAGCCGAAGAAAGAGGCAAAGCATTAATTGTTCATCCAAAGCCTCAAGGTACACCCTCTACTTCTACCCCATCTGTTGACCATACAGCAGACATCTGCTCCCAGGTCAAAGCTGCAATAGACTTGCACTTTGAGAAAGGTTTAGGCCTGCAGCTAGGAAGATATGTTGAGAAAGCTGCAAGGGAACAGAAGACTCGTCTTCATGACCAGATTCTTGACATTGAAGACAAGTTTGGTGAAGCACTTCATCAGCAGATAGGAGAATACTTGAGTACCTATCAGAAGTTGTCAGCTGACACCTCCAAAAGGTTTGCTGATCTTTACACTGATGAGATGCACCGCATGGAGACCACCTACAAGTCCAGAATTGAAGAAGCTGAAGCAAGAGCCAAAGAAGGTCAAGCCCTTCTTAAGGCAGCTGCAGAGGAGAATGAGAAATTGCAGACTCAGCTGAAGGAGACAACACCCAAGTTGGAAGCACTTACGACTAGATTTGAAGCTGCCTCCTCCTCCAATTCACATGCTGAAGTTCTAGAGCACAACATAACCCATCTGACCCAAGTTGCCAAGGTCAATGCCATGACACTGAAACAAACTCTGAAAGTGGAAATCATGAATTCCATGAAGCCTTTTGCGGCTGCACTTGCTGAAGCCAAAAAGGGGGAAGATGTGTTGATAAAGGCTCTAGAGAAGTCTACTGCCCAGCAAGCTGAACTGGTAGTAGCACAAGATGACTTGACTGAAACCTTGGGTGGTTTAAAGAGCAAAATCAAGATGATAAAGGCTCTAGAGAAGTCTACTACCCAGCAAGCTGAACTGGTAGTAGCACAAGATGACTTGACTGAAACCTTGGGTGGTTTAAAGAGCAAAATCAAGAACAGGCAAGGCAAAGAAATTGTTCTAGAAGATACTCAAGCACCCACTCAAGCTCCTGCCAAGAGTCTACAGATCACTGCTCCTGTAGAACAAGTTCCTGAAAAGAGAATGACAAGGAAAAGAAAGGCAGATGAGCAAGCTCAGTCAACTCAGACCAGCAAGAAATCAGCTCCAGCAGAGCCTACTGTAGAAGAGAAAGAGGCTCTAGAGTTGAAGAAAAAGAAATTGATTGAAGCTCAAGAGCTTAAGCAAAAGAAGCTGAATGATGCGAAGGCAGTCAAAGCCAAATTTGAAAGAAGAATTGCCAAACTCAGGAAAGCAATGAAGGACAAAGCACAAGAAGACAGTGTCCTGGTGTTTGATAGCAATTATGTGGATTACTTAGCCCTTCAAGATGAGCTACCAAGATGGTATCCCCTGAAGAAGAAGTGGCAAATTCAACACCACATAGTAAGGAAATTTGGCCCTCTCCCTTCTTATGAAGAAGAATTTCTTCAATTCTCCCAGTTCATGAACATTGAAGATCCAGAGTTCTGGGAAGAAATTGTCAAGACAGCCAAAGGACTTGACAACTGCAGAATCTTAACTCCTGAAGAACCCAAATGGGATGCACCCCTTCTGGATTCAGGAAGAGCCAACATGATAGAAATCAAGAAGATTCTGTACAAGATCTATGAAGAGGAGAATGTTACAGATGTACAGCACATGGAAGAAGTTCGAGCTCGTCTGTACCTTGCCTACCGCGTTTGAAGATCAGAAGACCTGATGAAGACTACTTTAGAAGTTTAAAGAAACTATTACTTGTAATCTGTAAAAGCTCTATATATTAGCATGTTATAGTTCTTTTTGCTTTCAAGACAAACTCTCATTGTCTTCATCAGATACTTCAGTCTTAGCATGTTATAAACTCTTATCTTATTTCATTAAGAGCATTTATCAAGTATAGTTTTGGCTTCATCAAAAAGGGGGAAATTGTTGGGATATAAATTCACCCTAAGCCCCACTTGATGTTAGAATAGTTTTGATGGCCAAAACACTTAGAGTTTATAAATGTAATAAGATCAGCTGACTTGTATAGAACAGCTTAGACTAGTCTTGTGTGATCAACTGTATTGATATCAGCTGATCAGCACAGTCCTGGCTTACATGCCTATCCTCAAGATGAGAAGAGTAGAAGACATGAAGACTAGAAGATCCTTGAAGACCAGATAAGTTAAGGTGCTTGTATACCTACTTATCTGATGGAGTCCCATATTGAAGATGGCCTAAAGCAGTACAAAGAATTTCCAGATCAGAAGAGTGTTACTCTACTGATATCAGAAGACAGAAGACCTAAGGCCAGAAGAGTAGTCAGAAGACTAGAAGTACAGATCAGAAGACTATGTGCTCTTCCAGGACTCGGCTGATTCCTAAGTCATCTTGCAATTCAAACGAAGACCTACCTTATTTAGAAGATTGACATGATCCCAGGATTGAAGCAATCAAGCGGCTGGAATCAAGGAATCAAGCTATTATGGAAAGATTGCTTAAACGGCTAGTCAACTCCAACGACTAGTTGCAACCAATCTCCATTATAAATACAAGAGGATGAGAAATCACAAACAAGAAGTCACAAGAGAGAATTCAACAAGCCAAACAAGCAATCAAAGCTAAAGCCATACTATTCTAAGAATTCTCAAAAGAGCCAGAAACCATTAGATTATCTATAGCTCTTAAGTGATTTCTATCCAACCCCTAAGAACCTGAAACCTGTTCATATTGTACATCAATTGTTTTAGGCATAGTGGTTAAGCAAATTATAAGCTTGAACCATTAGTTGGATACACCTCAAAAACCCCAAACCCTCACCGAAAGGTTAAAGTTTTTGAACCCCTTAAAGTGCAAGTGCTTACAATCACTTGTGGAGACCGTAGCTGTTAGGACGGATCAGATCTCAAAGTCCTAACCTTGGGACTATAAAGGTCAAGACCCTTGTAATTTGTGGTAAATTAAAGGGATTAAACATCACGTGTGGACGTGAGAGTGGACGTAGGAACGTATATCCGAACCACTATAAATCCGGTGTCATTTACTTTCTGCACTTTACATTTCTGTCTTTACATACATTATTATATAGTGCATACTGTGATTTCAACATTCTTCAAAACAAGGCCATAACTTTCAAACCAGCATCATCTGAGTATTTTCATTAAGCAAAACAAGTTGAACACTTTCATAAGAATTACAAGAACGAGTCTAAACCAGGGCCACCATAATTCCGCATATAACCTCCTCAGTCAGATCACTATAGTCATCTGGACCAGCTGACTTGCAGTCCAGTTGACATAGTAATCAGAAGAGGTTCTCAACTCTGTTTGAAAAAGTTTTAAAGTCTATTCACCCCTCCCCTCTAGACTTTAATCCCATTCACTACTCGTTCATGGACCAACAAGGGTCAAACTGTGTATGTAGATGTAAATGGAAACGAAGTCAGTCACTTTGAGTCAATCAGAGTAATCAGGCAGATTTGGGTTCCAAAAGGTACAACTAACCCTCTAGGACCCAACACTCAAAGGGTACCTAAATTTTGACTTTGCAGGGCTGCAAGGACCACAAGAAAAAGAGAAGCATCAACAAGAAAACAGCATGATACTTGGACAGTGGATGTTCAAGACACATGACTGGGAACAAAGAGCTTCTCTCAGACTTCATAGAAAAGGATGGTCCTTCAGTAACCTTTGGAGACAGCTCTCAAGGAATCACAAGAGGTTATGGTACATTAAACATTGGTAGTGTTAAAATTACTGATGTCTCATATGTCCTAGGCCTAAAATATAACTTGCTGTCTATAAGTCAAATCTGTGATAAAGGATATTGTGTTGAGTTTGCACCAAATGAATGTATTATCAAAAATAACTCAACACAACAGGTGCTACTAATAGGGGTGAGAAAGGGAAATGTCTATTTTGCAGATTGGAGCAAAACCCCTGAAGCAGTTTGTCTTGTTGCTAAAAGCACAAGTGAGCAAAGCTGGCTGTGGCACAAAAGACTAAACCATCTGAACTTCAAAACCATCAACAAGATTGCAAGAAACTCTCTAGTTAAAGGGCTGCCAAATCAAGTGTTCACCAAA
Source organism: Galeopsis tetrahit (assembly GCA_963675135.1). NCBI lineage: Eukaryota > Viridiplantae > Streptophyta > Magnoliopsida > Lamiales > Lamiaceae > Galeopsis > Galeopsis tetrahit. The sequence continues at coordinate 12,441,567 of OY776129.1, read as the reverse complement.
GAACATATATGCCAGCCATGTCAGGAAGGAAAGCAGATCAAAGCTTCATTCAAAGGAAAGCCTGTCATCTCAACTGAGAGAGTTCTTCAACTACTGCATATGGATCTATTTGGACCAATAATCCCAGTAAGTATAAATGGAAGAAAATATGCTTTAGTTGTTGTTGATGATTTTTCCAGGTACACTTGGGTAGTATTCTTGCTGAACAAAAAGGAGACCCAAGTCAAGCTACCTGAATTGATGATGAGATTGAGCAATGAAAAGGGCCTAAGTATTGTCAAGACCAGATCTGACAAAGGCACTGAATTCATAAACTCATACATCAATGAGTACTGCAGCAAGAATGGCATCACTCATGAAACTTCAGCAGCAAGAACACCTCAACAAAATGGGGTTGCTGAAAGAAGGAACAGGACCTTGAAAGAGGCAGCAAGAACTTTGATTGCTGAATCCAAACTACCTAAAAGGTTCTGGGCTGAAGCCATTAGCACTGCATGTCACACTCAAAACAGGTCCTTAATCAACAAAGGACAAGGTAAAACCCCATATCAAATATGGAAAGGTAGATTGCCCACTGTTGCTTATTTTCACATATTTGGTTGTAAGTGTTTCATTCAAAATAATGGGAAAGAGCAATTGAAAGCTTTTGACAGCAAAGCTGATGAAGGAATATTTGTTGAATATTCACAAATCAGCAAGGCTTACAGAGTTTACAATTGCGAAACTCTTATTGTGGAAGAAACACCTCATGTTGTGTTTGATGAATCTATTGATGAGCTCAGGGATAGAAACCTGAATATTGATGAGATAACACAAAGAACAACCAGACTAAGGCTTCAAAGCAAGGAAACAGTGTTTGTAGATGTTGCCCAGCCTGAACTTCATGATAATAAAAAACTGGACAACCTACCTGATGGCAATCAACCAGAAGACAACCAACCTGAAGGAGAAATTGAACTGACTGACCCCATCCCAGTTCAAAACCAGGTAACAACTACCAATGAAGAAGCAGGCAATGCTGAGGTAGTAAATGGATTCAATATTCAAGGGGGAACCAATGAAAATGTCAACTTATCTGACAATGAGGACAATACCCCTGAATATGATCCAGAACTTGATCCTTCAATTAACTTTCCTAAATTTAATGAGTCTAGTGATCCAACCTCAGAAGAGGACAATCCTCCTGAAGGGATCAGGTCTAGAAGGACTTGGTTGCAAAATCACCCATCTAGCCTGATACTTGGTAATCCAAGTGAAGGGATCAAAACTAGAAGATTTCATGGAGAAAGTGCTTTGTTTTGTTGTTTCCTTTCAGAACAGGAACCAAAAGACATTGAGGAAGCACTGCAAGATACCAACTGGATCATAGCCACGCAAGAAGAGCTGAACCAGTTTACCAGAAATGAAGTATGGGAGCTGGTAGATAGGCCAACTCATCAAGATGTCATTGGAACCAAGTGGGTGTTCAAAAATAAGAAAAATGAAAATGACATCATTGTGAGGAACAAAGCAAGACTGGTGGCCAAAGGATATTGTCAATCTGAAGGGATTGATTATGATGAGACCTTTGATCCAGTGGCCAGGCTTGAGGCAATCAGACTCTTCTTAGCAAATGCAGCTCACATGAGGTTCAAGGTGTATCAAATGGATGTGAAGAGTGCATTTCTCAATGGGGTGCTCAAAGAAGAAGTATATGTTGAACAGCCCCCAGGCTTTGAAGAAGGAGACAAGGTGTACAGATTGAAGAAAGCTCTCTATGGCTTAAAGCAAGCTCCAAGAGCTTGGTATGACACCTTATCACAGTTTTTTCTAGATCATGGTTTTGTCAAAGGCACTGTTGACAGAACCTTGTTCAGAATCTGTGAAGGAGATGATATATTGTTAGTCCAAATCTATGTGGATGACATTATATTTGGATCTCCAAATGAGAAGCTGTGTGAGAAGTTCTCCAAACTCATGCAGAGCAAATTTGAGATGTCCATGATGGGATTGATGAATTTCTTCTTAGGACTTCAGGTCACTCAATCAAAGAATGGAATATTCATCAATCAGGCCAAGTATACAAGGGACATGATCAAGAAATTTGGATGCGCTACAAGCAAGCCAGTCAGAATTCCTATGAATACTAACTGGAAAATGGATCCTGATGAAAGTGGAGAGTCAACAAACTCCACTAACTACAGGGGAATCATATGATCCTTGCTATATCTCACTGCAAGCAGGTCTGATATCACATTTGCAGTTGGAGTGTGTGCAAGATTTCAAGCCAATCCAAAGAAGAGCCACCTTGATGCTGCCAAGAGAATCCTAAGATATCTCAAGGGATATGAGAATCTTGGATTGTGGTATCCTGCTGATGATAACATTGAGCTCACTGGATATTCAGATGCAGACTATGGAGGATGTAGAATTGACAGAAAATCCACTTCTGGAACATGTCAATTCTTGGGCAGCAAGCTTATCTCATGGTTCTCAAAGAAGCAAAATACAGTTGCAACTTCAACAACTGAAGCAGAATATGTAGCAGCTGGAAGTTGCTGTGCTCAGATACTTTGGCTCAGACAGCAACTTAGAGACTACAAAGTCATCTCAAATGAAGTGCCAATATTCTGTGATAACAATAGTGCAATTGCCATCTCACAGAATCCAGTACTCCACACCAGATGCAAGCATGTGGATATCAAGCATCACTTCATAAGGGATCATGTGGAGAAGTAAGATATCAAGCTTGTCAAAATCCACACTGATAAGCAAAAAGCTGATATCTTGACTAAGCCTCTAGCTGAAGCAAGGTTCTTGGAACTGTCAGTTGAATTGGGCTTACTTGATCCAGGCAAGATGGAAAAATGAGGAAAGAAAGCTCATGTGAAGGGGGAAGTTCATTAAGATGAATTTCAGCAAGGTTGACCAACCTCACTGAAACAGTCTGCCAAAGAGGGAAACTCAGCAAAGTTGTCCCTATGGTGTTCAACAATGTTGGTCAGAAGCTTTGTCCAAGTGGGACCCAGTCAGCAACTTTGGGACCCACTCAGGCATATTGATCAGGCAATTTGACCTTCACAGAAATCAAAACACATCTCAGGATGTTTGTCCGAGTTAATTGGATAATCATTGCTATTTTTAACATTGATTAGACATTTAAAAGATTTCTTGGTCTAAGAGTAGGCCATTTTAGGATGGAGTGTGCTATAAAGATTTTTACCACCAAAAAGGCAAAGCAGCATTTAATGCAAAATCTTAATTGAGATTTCATGAATTCTTGAGCCATCATCAAGACCATTGATTTGCATTAAACTTCCATCAAACCGCCTAAAGTCCACTACCCCACTTTATCCAATTGGTTTTTACTTTTACCCACTGTTATTGACTATTAACCAACGGTTAATAAACTCCCCACATATATAAACTCCTCAGTTTTTACTTCCATCCTTACGCACTCATAATTTCAAACTCTTAAGATTTTCAAAACCTCTCAACAACCTGCAACTCCTCTCCAAAAACCTACCCAACTCTCATATTATCCATGGCTCCCAAAATCAAAAGAGAAGAACTTGTAGATTTCAATGATTCCTTTCTGGACATTGATTTCTCTTATCTTAGCAACACAAATTCTCTTTGGTTTGAGAAGTTAGTGGCTTTTGATAGTCCAGATACAAATGTTCATCCTGTAATCCATTGGCTTAGGGAGGCAGGCCTTGAAAAGTTCCTAGGCACCAAGCCAGATTCCTGCCTGAACTCCTTCATGGCTGAATTCTTTGCCCATCTCAGATGGAAGGGCAAAAAGGGTGATGTGTGCACCAAGCTCACATATGCTGAGGAAGATGAAGAAGAAGAAAGCCAACATACCATCATCTTCACTGCTGAGGATCTGGATGCTAGCTTTGGGCTACCATCAGAAGGCCAGAATCCTGAAATTTATAAAGAAGGAGATGATCAGGAGTTCTACTATCCATGGATGATAGTACCCAAGAAACTTGTAAGTGCTCAGAACAAGAACACCTTAAAGCCTGTTTATAGGCATCTGTTTGACTGTGTTGTGAAAAGCTTGTTGAGCCATTCTGGAAGTGTTGAACAAATCAGCATGCCAAAACTGAGGGTGATGGCTGCTGTAATTGACTCTGCTGAAAAGAGAGTTAAGTTTGACTGGAAAAGTTTCATTCTTGACAAGATGATGAATGAGAAATTCAAGTTTAAGGAAGTGAAGCACCACAAGGTGGTGGTTGATGGAAGACTCCAGTTCTGCACAAGAGCTAGCCTGCTCTTAGAAAGATTTGCTCATTATACCCACCTTCAAGCAAAGCCAAAGCCTTTTCCTGCACAAAAGGTGATGTTCAGAAAGCTGTCTTCCAAGACAGAGAAGAGGAAGCAAGATGCTGCCTCCAAGAAAGCTGTTGTTGTTGTTCCAGCAACCAGAGCCTCCCCCAGAAAAAGAAAAGCCCAACCACCAAAAGCACAGCCAAAGATGAAGAGGATGAAGAAGATTCTGAGTGAATCTTCCCCAGAAAGCCAGTCAAGAAGTGGAGGAGCCACTTCTGAGGAGATTGAGAAGGTTGCTGATGAAGGAGTCAACCCCCCTGAAGAGGGTGAGGAATTCAGAGAAGTTGTCCCCTTACAGCCTGAGTCTGTAACAGTATATAGGGATCTTGACAAGCCAACAAGGTCTGAAAGGAGTAGGAGAATAATCAAAACTTCTGAGAAGCAGAAGTTGATGGAAGAGGAGAAAAAGAAGAAAGAGTTGTTCAAGGAGATTAGACAAGCAAGTAGGTCTAACTCCAAGTCCAACAGCCCTGAAGCCAACTCTCCTGATATTCAATCAGAAAGAATATCTCCATCAAGGCATGAAGAAGAGGAGTGCAAGACTCCTGAAGATGCCCCAATCATTGCAAAGAAAGTTTACTCCCCTGAAGGTGCACCTGACAGAGCAGGTATTGATATGCTGGCAGATTTGGTCAATCTTGAGGATAGACCTTTTTCCCCACTTGATCCAAGACTTCTTTCATACACCAAACTTCTTGAAACTGTTCTTCAAGAAGGTGATCAAGTTGTTCTCCCACCCATTCCAGCCATTACAATTACCTCTTCAGGCACATTGCTCTCAAAAGCACCTGAATCCCAACTTGTCTTAAGCTCTTCTGAACCCAATCCTTCTGAACCCAACCTACCTGAAATCCAGCCAAGCCTACCTGAATCCCAATCCAACCCTCCTGAATCCCAAACCAACTCTTCTGAAGATGAAAGTGGTGAAGAGTACACTTATGAGGGGATGCTAAGGCAGATTGCCAAGGCTAATGTGGATGAATTATATCCAGGATTGAAGGATTATCCTAGGCTGCAACAACAGTTCTATGATCACAGAGCTCTTGTTGAGATCAAGGATAGAACTATGGTGGAAATAGCTCAGGCTATTCAGGATAAAGGAGCAAGCTGGTGGCAGGTTGAAGAGAACAGGCTCTTACATTTTGCAAATGTGAAGAAATCTAGTGTGTTGACCACTGAGGCCTTGTTTTGCACCATTGTTCATGAGAAGGTGCTTGCTGAGAGAGAAAGAATTGCACAAGGAATCAAGCATCCTGATAGCCCATCTGATGATGATAATGATGATGATGATGATAACACCAATCCCAACCCTCCTGGCCTCAACTCTGCTCAGGTACATTACTTGACCTATCATTCTGTAAAGGACTCTGATCATTCAGAGGAGTTGACCAAAGATGGTGACTCAGTCCAAGATGCATTGGCCAAGGATGGTTCTTCTGAACCTGAGGCACAGCTTGACAATGTTGAGACTTCCATGGGAGAAGCTAGTTTGGCTAAAGCCTCATCAATGTCAGATCAGTTGGACATTGACCAGCCTTTAGTCATTCAGGATGACTCAGTGGCCTTGGGATGCCCAAGCACTGTGATCTCCCAACAACTGCCCTCTGTGGATCCTGTTGAGGATATAGAGGTGTCAGGTTTAGGAATGGAAGGAGTTGAAAAGGCTAATAGTGGTGAAAATTCAGAGGGAGATGATGGTGAGGATTGTGTGATTACAGGTTCCCTGAGTGCACCACAAATAGAGGGAGATGAAGTAGAAATATTGGGTGCAACCCAATATGAGAGTCAGGCAATTCTTCAAGTCAAATCTGAACTTGATGAATCCCTTGGTGAAAGGAGGCCTGATTCTCCAATGTATGTGAGTCCATCTGATATGAATGAAGAAGAAAAGAATAAAGTTGAAAATGAGAGAGAAGGTGCTGATGTATCAGGCCTTTTGGGAGAAAGAAAAAATGAGGGTGTAGAGGGAGATTTTACTAACACTCTTAGTTTTGCAGATTCTGTTGCTGTTACCATTGAGCAAATTTTTGCTGATGCTTCTCTTACAGACATACCAGTTGATGCTGACATTGACCTTGAAGCAGTATCAGCCAATGTATCCACCTTGAATAAGATGTACTTTGAGCAAGCCAACACCACTAAAGCTGGTTTTCAGATTGCTACTCAGATTGCATCCATCATTGAAGAGCAATCAGAAAAGTTGGATACACTGGTAAGGGAAGTTGGTAAGGCACATGCAGCAACCATTGACACTCTAGATGGCCAAGGCAAGACTTTAGCCTCTGTGGAGATGAGGCTAACTGGCTCAGAAGAGGTGATCCTGCCCACTCTAGATGCAAGAATTTGTGGAGTTGAAACTGGTCTGCAAACAGTTTCAACTGAAGTAACAAAGGATCAGATGGTGAAGTTCACCAAATCTGTGAAGAAAGAGCAGCTGGGCCTCAAGAGTCTCTACAAGGACAATGTGAGAGCTCTAAGGAGGACAATCAAAGATGCCTTAAGACAGAGGACTGCAGCTCAGAGAAAGAAGGCTGAGGAATTGAAAGCTGCAATGGTCAAAGAAGCTGCAGAGAAGTTCACTGTTGAACTTATGGCCAAAGTGTCTGATCAAGTTGTGGCCAACCTCACTGAACAACTTCAGGCCAAACTTGATCAATCACTGAAAGCCACATTGGATGCCATTGTTACTCAGAAGATGAAGCCTGTTCACACATTCTTAAGCATGGCAGATGACAAGATGCAAAACATTCATGATGAGAATGTTTATCTACTGCAGGAGTTGAAGTCCCTCACTCAAGCCCACTCACATCTCTCAGTCTCTATGAGTGAATTGAAGCCCCAGTGTTTTGATAATGCCAAAAAGGGGGAAAGAGAGAGAGCAAGGGCAAAGGGAACCTTGGTGATTGGTGAATTTAAGGGAAAGGAGAAAGTCCCTGAGATTGAGGAGGAGGCAGTAGAAGACATTGGGAAAGTCAAAGGCCCAATGAATATTGAGGATTTGACTGAGGAAGAGCAGATTCAAATTGCAGTCAAGGAGTCTATGATGCCTGTAATGGAAAGTCAGGCAAGAAAGCTTCAAAGGCCTGGTGGTGAGTCAGCAGGACTTGACCCCAAAGAGAAAGCTGCTGAAGTAAGGGGGAAGGTGACAAGGTCATCTGAAAGAAAAAGGAAGGAATTGCAAGCCTTCAATGAATTCCCAACCAGCCTGACTCTGCCATCAGAATTTCAGTCTGAAGAAACAACTCCATTAAGACAGTCAAAGAGATTGAAGAAAGCAGCCAAGCTGCCTGCTATTGAAGAAGAAGATATTGAAGAAGAAGTACAGGACATAGAGCCTGAAGTTGGTATGCCCAAGCTTGCTGATGATCCTTCTAAACTGTTTGAAGAAGGATTTGGAAAGGATCCAGAGACTCAGGAGAAGTTAGCTCTTCAGAGGGCTAAAGAGAGAATGGATCAGTTGGTTGAGGCCAACAAGACAAGGGATGAGAGAAGGGCAAACTTCAAAGCTCCAAGGAGGAGGGCTTCTTACAGAAGGCTCAAACCACAGATGCTGCAAAGATGGGACACTCAGTACCCTCACCATGATAAGTGGGTTCCAATCTCACTGAATGATGCATGGGAGGAGGCCAAGAGAAGTTTTGTATATGACTTTTATGTCATTGGAAAGTGGCTTGAAGAGAGTGTGGATGAAGTCTTTGCCCAGTTTATGTTTGAGAACCATAGGGACCTCTACTAAAAGTTGTTTGCAGCAGCTGAGATGGCAAGAGTTGAATTCAAGGCCCCTGGTCCAATTCTGTACATGCCTCCTAAGTTCAATGGAAACTTGATTGATGAGGGAAAGATTCTGGAGGAGTTCATCAACATCATGAAGATGGAGAAGATGAAGATTGGCCCTAGAGGCTCCAACAAGGATGTTTGGGAGTTGAAGAAAAGGGTCTGGGCTCAATATGGCATTGCTTCTCAAGATGATGGAACTCTCTGATGGATAAGTTCATCTCTTCCCTATCTGGTTTTTATGATTGTTTATGATTGTTGTTATTCTGATTTTCATATATCAGCTTTGATGTCCTTTTGATTTTCTGATCTGTATTGCTCTATGATATATAAAAGGACCACTGATTTTCTATCAAGAGATAACAACTCATTATCTCAACTAACCTGATATGACATATATACTTGATTTATTGTGCTAACAGTTTCTTTCAGGAAAGTTGACCAGTTCACTCTTCTTGAAGGTAAAGTATAGTATAAGTCAAGGTTCCTTTGTAATAGGTTTTGGCATCATCAAAAAGGGGGAAATTGTTGGGAATAAAATGATTTTGATCTAGATACCAAAACCCCTGATTGATGATGTTCAGATTAGTTGAGATATGCTCAAGTCTAGTTCAGACAAGTTGTCTCTGTACACTTGAGTAAGTAGAATGCTTAAGTTAAAAATCTTAGGAATGTTGTGACATTTTAGAGTTCAGGATAGTTGTCCAAAGCTGGAATGTTAGGCAGCTTGATAAGTGTTAAGTGTCTAGGCCAAAGTTGCTGAACTTTCAGGGCAGACTGACCAAGTGGACAACTGAGCTGAAGAGATCAAGAACATTAAAGCAATGCTAATAAATGCAAATGATCAAGACAGTTGAAGTACAAATGATCAAGAGCATTGAATGCCAAAGCTCACAGAAGACACATTCAATGAAGCATTTATTGCCAATCATGCCTGAACCAAGCATTGAAGACTTAAAGCATTAAAGAGTGAAGCTTTGAATGAATGTTGGAACATTCTAAATTGCAGCAGGAATGTTCAGGGAGCTTGTCCCATCTGACCTTTGGTTAAGTGTAGAGTTTGCCACAAATCAACCTTGGGAAATGTGCATATTTGGAATCTGACACGAGTCTTCTCAGCCGCATTTTTCAGAAGTCAACACATTCATTCAAGCAACCATTGAAGAGCCCTTTTACACAGTGGATAAAATGATGCCAAGCTTCATAGCCGTTTCAATGGTGCTGCAAATAGACAAGTTTGAATTGCTATCTCTCCAACGGTTAGTTGTTCAAATTTGTCTATAAATACAGAAGTGATCAAAGGAATTCAAAATCCAACTACAAGCTATCAAACTATCATCAAGCTTTCAAAGGAAACCAAGCTGTTCTTCAGAATTCAAAGTTTCCTGAATCACTTCAATTAGCTAAGTCAATCTTTGTAAACATCCAAAGCTTAGCATTGAGATATCCTAAGCCTTTACACTGTTCTTATTGTAAAGGATATCTCAACTAGTTGGAACCAAACCTCAAACCCTTATCTCACTTAGTGAAGAGAGTGTTTGTTGTAGAAGTGAGGAGTTAAGGACTGTTAGAGTGAAACACAGTCTTAACTCAGAGAGATTGAGCACTAGGACTCAGATTATCCTAGGTAGGGGTGAGCAGTATTCGGATTTTAACTGAAAACCGAACCGAACCGAACCGAAATATGAATTCGGTTCGGTCACCAAAAAGTTCGGTTCGGTTTTTGGTCGCCATTTTTTCGAATTTCAATATTCGGTTTCGGTTTCGGTTTAATTAAAAATATTCTGGTTATCCGAAAACCGAAACCGAAATTTTACATATATAAATCTGCCTTTTTTTATTATTTTTTTATTTTCAGGAAACCCTAAATCTACCTAACACCTTATATAAAGGACTCTTAATTCCTATTCCAAATACAGCCGCTTACTTCCTATTTCCTAATCCGCCTCCGGCCTCTCTTCAGTCTTCTCTGTTACAAGCAAAATCCGCCTCTCTTCTCTGTTACAAGCAAAATCCGCCTCTCTTCTCTGAGTTCTCTCAACTTGAGTCTCAAGTCTCTCCATTCTCGTCTCAAAATCAAAGTGTACAACTCAGGGTACAACTCGACGGGCACACACAACACTCACGTCGGCCACCGTCCGCCCACGGCGACGGCAACGGCAACGGCAACCCACGTCACCCACCTCCACAGTATTTAAAAATTTGCTTGCTTCTATTACGGTAAGTTATTTGGTAATTTGAAAATTTGTTGTGATGCTTGATTTTGCTTGTTTGTCGATTATATAGGTATAATCTTGTTTAAGATAGATAGATCTGACACCATCTAAGGCATTTATGTAGAATTTTACAGATTTTGCTTGATTTTACAGATTCTGCTTGATTTTGTTTAAGATAGATTTTGCTTGATTTTACAGATTCTGCAGATTCTGCAGATTAGGTAGAATTTATGTAATTAGGCTTTTTTGTTTATTAATTAGGCTTTTTTTTTAGGCTTTTTTGTTTATTAATTAGGCATTTTCATAATGTGTCGAGGTGTAGTGTTGATTCTGTTGAAAGAGTCTGTATTTATTTTTGTTTATTAATTAGGCTTTTTTTACAGATTATACAGATTAGGCCTTTTTTACAGATTATGCAGATTAGGCAAATTATTTAATTTATCATTTATGTTATAGTTTTTTTTACAGATTATGCAGATTAGTACACATTTTAAATTTTTGATATTAATGCAGATGTCAAATTCAAATACTCTACAAGGAGATATTGGAAGCAATGCTATTGAATCTGAGCCGCAAATCACGCAACCACAAATTCACTCATCAAGTGTAGTGAATTCCAGGCCAATAAAGAGAAAACCGACAAAACCAAGATCAAACGTATGGTTGCACTTCGATAAAATTAAGGGCGAGCACAAATCTAAATGTAAGTATTGTAACAAAATTTTTTGTTCAAATACTTCAAAAAATGGCACTTCATCACTGAAAAATCACGCAAATATATGCATGATGAATCCTAATAATAAAAAACCCAGTCAAGGGTTAATTAATTTGCAACCAAACAATGATGATGGTAGTGCTACGGTTAGTACTTGGAGGTTTGATCAAGATGAGATTAGAGATGCTTTAGTACGAATGGTTGTGATTGATGAATGGCCATTTAAGTGTGTGGAGGGTGAGGGATTTAGAGATTTTATGAGTAAAGCATGTCCTAGGTTTCGTATTCCTTCTAGATGGACAGTGTCAAGAGATTGCTATCAATTGTATCTTAATGAAAGGTCAAGATAGAAGTCTGTTTTGAAAATAAATTGTGCAAGAGTGTGTATTACCACTGATACTTGGACTTCAGTACAAAGGATTAATTACATGTGCATTACTGCTCATTTCATTGATAATGAGTGGAAGTTACATAAGAAAATTATAAACTTTGTGCCTGTTTCTAGTCATAAGGGTGATTACCTTGGTAGAGCCTTAGAGAATTGTCTTCTTGATTGGGGATTGAAAAGTGTTTTTACTATAACTGTGGATAATGCAAGTTCAAATGATGGGGCTATAAAGTTTATGAAAAGAAAAATTGTGAATTGGGGAACTGCAATTGCAAGTGGTAAGTATATTCATATGAGATGTATTGCACATGTAGTTAATTTAGTGGTAAGTGATGGTTTAAAAGATATTGACCCTTCAGTTAAGCGTGTGAGGGATGCAATTAGGTACATTAGGAACTCACCTGCTAGATTAAAAAGATTTAATGATTGTGTGGAGTTGGAGGGAATAGAAAGCAAGAGTTCATTGTGTTTGGATGTTCCTACAAGGTGGAATTCAACCTATAAAATGCTTGATACAGCTGAAAAGTTTGAAAGAGCATTTGAGAAGTATGATGACTTGGATCCATGTTATAAGGTTGATTTGGGTGATTTAAATGTTCCATCTTCTATTGATTGGATTTGTGTTCGTAAATATGATAATTTGTTGGAGCATTTTTATAAGTTGACTGTGCGTATTTCGGGTTCATCTTATGTCACTTCTAACTCTTTTTTAAGTGAGATTAGTGATTTATGTTGCATTTTGAATGATTGGATGGCTAGTTCAGATTGTGAGACTAAGAGGTTGGGGGATTCTATGAAAAATAAATTTGATAAATATTGGGGAGATGCGGAGAAAATGAATAAAATCATATTTTGGGCTAATGTTTTTGATCCACGTGACAAGTTGGGATATTTGGAGTTCTCATTGGGTGAGATGTACGGGGCTGAAAAGGGTGGTATTATCTTTCAATATGTGAGGAATGAACTGTTTGAAGTGTTTAATGAGTATAATGCTAAGTATCAATTGGTGAATGAAGTAAATGATAACACATCAAGTTCTAGTGATGTGTTTAATGGTGAAGAGGATAGGGAGGTATCGGTGTCTAAAGCAAGATATAAGAGATCAAGAATGGATAGTGGGATGGCTGAACGAAAACAAAGTGAGCTCGAACTCTACTTGAGTGAAGCTGTTTTAGATGGGAACTTGGACGTTTTAATGTGGTGGAAGGTGAACTCCAGCAGATTTCCCATTCTCTCAAGAATGGCTCGTGATATTTTAGCCGTTCCAATTTCAACTGTTGCTTCGGAGTCCGCTTTTAGTGCTGGTGGTAGAGTACTTGATGCATTTAGGAGCTCTTTAACTCCTAAAATAGTTGAAGCCTTGATTTGTGGGCAAGATTGGCTACGACATTCGACACATTCTATATGTTATGAAGAATTATTGGAAGAACTTGAGAAACATGAGAAAGGTAACTAAGTTTTTTTTTTTTGATGTTGTTGCTTGTTAATTGTAATATATACTTATTTATTAACATATTTTCTTTTCTTAATTTTTTTAGATCTACCAACTGTAGCTGGAAATCAAGGAGTTGCTCAAGGAGTTGCTCAAGGAGTTGCTGCACCATTACCTCCCATACTTGAGGAATGAAAGAAGAATTGTTTTTTGAACTATTTGGGAATGAACATTTGGACTGTTTTAAGACTTTTTAAGCTGTTTTTAGACTGTTTTGGACAGATATTTTATCAGTTATTTTGGACTTTTGTTTCATAATTTTCATCAGTTTATTTGTTATGTTACTGCTGTTATTTGAACTTTGGAGTCTTGAATTGTAATTTGAACAATTTCATCAAGTTTATTTGAACTATTTTAGGGTATGTAATGTGTAGATATGTGATATTTGTTGTTTAGATGCAATTTTTCTGAATTTTCAGGTTTTTTAAGAATTTCGGTTTTCTTCGGTTATTCGGTTTTTAACCGAACCCGAACCGAATTATTCGGTTCGGTTGTATTCGGTTTTGTCCCCATTCGGTTCGGTTTCGGTCTCAAATATTGAAATTCGGTTTTAGGTCGGTTTGGTAATTTCGGTTCGGTTCGGTGACCGAACCGACCGATGCTCACCCCTAATCCTATGGATCAAAGCACTAAGAGAGTGTTGTTGATCAGTGCACCTTGGCACTATAAAACAAGCTAATTCCATTATGAAGGAATTATCCTGTTCAATTAGGGAAAGTGGATGTAGGAGCTTGAGTCTCTGAACCACTATAAACTTGTGTGCCATTTACTTACTGCATTCTTTATTGCACTTACATTCAATCACATTTTAAAGAAGCAAACCTCAGTAAGTTAGAAAAACTGTTTTGGACAAAGTCCCTGATAACTGTATCTTTTCAGAGATTAACTTGGAGTATTTCTTTAAGTCAAAGGCCAACCACATTCCGCACTTAGCAACTCTTTTAGATATTTAGCCAACTGATCACTTAATAGTAATCAGTAGGACAAGTATCTATCAAAGTTCACACTCAGGCCAGTTGTGAGACAACCTGCCTGATAAGACCAGTTTTGTTAAATAGAAAAGAATTTGCATACACAAGTGCATTCCCCCCCCCCATACACTTGTGTCATACTCCACCAAGGACCAGCACTTTTTTATAACACCTACTGCATGTGCACATGGAAAGCCTTTGATTTGCCAATCAAAACACGTACATATATTATATGCAATATCAACAGTGACTGTGGGTTTTGAAGACACTTCAAATTGTCCATTGGGATATACAGATACGGACCATGATGCACTAATATTCCCCAACTCATTCCAAAGTTGCTCTTTGCTCGGAACTAACAAACCTGTCCACTTACTACTATTTTCCCGCCTCTCCACAAACCATCTAGATATCTCTTTCCTTATAGAGTCAATCATATAAGTTACGGGCAAACCTCTAGCTTCACAGATCCATGAATTAAACGACTCGGCAGCGTTTGACGTCATCTCTCCATATCTCTTAAGGTGAGGTGAGTGTGCAACAACCCATCTTTCGTAGGGCAGATCTTGAAGCCATTCCTCAGCAATTCGACCTCCAACTTTCTTAAATTCTTCAATTTTTTCGTTGAAAATCCTGGTTATTGGAGCATATGCACATTGCCTAAACAAATCAGCCATATTCTCACGATGTTGTGTATTCCATCCTCCCCCATATCGACCCTTAAGGTTTGATAAAAGATGGTACAAACAGTAAAAATGGGCAGGATCACTCCATACGTCATAAAATGCAGATATCAAACCCGTATTTCTGTCGGAGATATAGATTACATTTTTCGGGTGAGTAATGAGGTCGCGAAGTTTAGTTAGAAACCAAGCCCAATTGCTTCTGTTTTCAGCGGAAACAATTGCAAAAGCAACTGGAAACAGACCTATACAAAAAAGGCAAAGTATCCTATTAGAAATCTGGAAAAATTAAGTAATCCGTTTAATACATAAATCATATCTGCAGGCCTGGACAAATTAAATTAATAATAACAGATATTTCGTATTAGATAGAAGCAAAATATTCTGCAGAATCAAGATCTGATAAAAACATTCAACAATTAGCAAAATGACAAAGATACTAAACTTCATAATTAAAAAGTAAAGAATTGAATAATGAAAAGAATTTTACCATTGTCACCATCCTTCGTCGTGGCAGCAAGCAGAACACCTTTTGACCTCCCCTTTAAAAATGTCCCGTCGATAAAAAGCAATGGCCTACATTTTTTGAATCCTTCCTTACAAGCGTTGAACGAGATGAAGATCCGTTCAAAATGGTTAGTCACATTGTTTTTCTCCAGGTCAACTATACTACCCGGATTAATACGTTTTACAGCATCACTATACCACCGTAATTGATCATACGATTCGTCATAGCTGCCAAAAATCTCATCCCTTGCAGCTTCAATTCCCCGCCAAATTTTAGAATATGTAACATCAAATCCATAATTCAGCTTGATGTATATCATCACTTCCTTTACAGTGATAGTAGGATTGCCCCTAACACTTTGCAAGAGGATTTCCTTTAGAAGTTTCACACCAAACCTATTCTTTTTTCCAAGTAGAAGGTTATCCACACATTTGTGTATGGGATTGGCTTTGTACAACACAAATCCAGTATTCATGGGCAATTGTTTGGCTTTTATGAACCAATCATAACTAGTTGCATCTTTCTCAGAACACACCACATGTATATATCTAGGGGAATTCTTCAAAAATACATACTTGAAATTAAGTTTAGTTGAATACTTTATCAATTCAATTCTAAACTCAGGTGCACCACCAACAAAAAGTTCACCAATCTTCATGATTTTTCCCCAATGATCTGACAAGTAGGTCTTAGTTTTATCAGTTGGACTTATATCAAACTTTGGTACGCTACCCACTCCCATAAATTCACTGGACACAATATTTTTGTTTTGATTCACAGATACTCTTTGGAATGCATAGTAATTAACAATAAGATTATCTCTTGTAGAATTACTTTCTACATCTCCAGAAATCTGCAGAACACTAGATGGAACATTACATCCACTGTCGTTACAGTCTATTGATCTATTCTCCAAATTTTCAGAATTCTGGTTCGCAACAATGGGAACAGATGAATTTTCAAAATCTAAATAGACATTAACTAGTTTTTCTGAAGAAAACTGGCAAAACTCAATTAATCCACCCAAATCATCGTCCGATGCCAAACAACAATTATTAATACTACCAACTGAATAAGACATTGATATACTATTGGAAAAAAACGTAGGCCACATACCGATGATTTGATTCACAACATGTGCATACAGTGAAGATCGACTAACACGAACCAACTTAGTCTTCCCATTGAATTCGATTTTCAGAATTACCACACAATCCATCGATTCAAATTCTGCAGCTACAATTAGAACAAATGCAGAACACGATAAACAACCACAGGGACGAGGAATTCTGAATTAGGGCTGTTTTTGGGAAATTATGATTGCTTTAATTGGAAATTCCTATGAATCGTGCAGATTGCAAACGAAATAAGGAAGGTGAGATTCTTATTTCCATATGCGTGATATTAAACAGAATGCCTGCGAAATATATGGAATGTATGACTTGTTCCATTATTAAATAAATTAAATAGTTATTCTTCAAATTTAAATGTAAGGGCATAAATGGTTATTAACATATGTTTTTGTCCTTTTTTAAAAAGATTATAATAGTTGTCCTTTATTAAGAAGTTAGGTGTCTAAATGGCATTTTTTATAAATTTTCTAAAAAAGGATAATATTTTTAACAAAAGTGGCTGTCACTTTTTACTTAAACACTATCACTTTTTGCTAAAACGTTATCACTTTTTATATGAGGGTTAAGTGAGACCCGTCTCACTAGATCTCATTATGTGAAATGGTCTCACCCAATACTAGTCCTTAATAGTAACTGTTTTGAAAATAAAATGATTTTGTAGTGATATTAATTTTATATTTAGAAATGTTTAAACAATTTTGGGACTTGAGAAAAAAAGTGTATAAATAGAGGGAATAATATTATTATTAGGCAAAAATTTATATGCAATATAACCAATTAGGGTAAATTAAGTTAAAATTTGTGGGTCAAATGCGGGTCAAAGCGGGTTAATCTTAATTAGAATATTTATTTTCGCTCTCAAATATAATTTTACTACATGACCAAAACTATGTTACTACAAGATTTAAATTTTGTCACTACAAGACCAAAAGTTTATTACAAAAGTCCAAAAAGTATTCTGGACACTTATTTTTTTTGAGCAAAATTACTAAAATAATTCTGACTTATTCGACTACTACATGACTAAAAAAATTTTACTACAAGACCAAAATTTTATCACTACAAGGTCAAAAGTGTATTACTACATGTCCAAAATTAATATTCTGGACACTTAAATTTTGGGTGAATTTGTCAGAATTTTTTGACATGTAGTATTAAATTTTTGGCCTTGTAGTGGTAATTTTTTGACCTTATTGTAACAATATTTTAGTCATGTAGTGAACCACTTGTTTGCGACCCGCGAATTTTCTGGGCAACCCGAATCCGGAATTATGACCCGCGAATTTTTTAAAATTATCTTAATTTCACTTTTAGGTTAAATGGGCTTAAGATTTTGACTTGACGTAATTAGGATGAAATGCATGTATAAAATATTTCTATAAAACTAACCCTCATTATTATTATTATTAATATTTTTTTCAAACAACCCACCTTTATTCCTTGTAAAAACATATATCCCGAGTCACAAAATTCAGTGGATTATTCCAAGAGTATGTGCTCCTAAAAGATATGAAAGCTCTAGCAATAACTTACATAAATTTATGAGTTAATAAGAACATTGTTGAGTCGTAGATTATGCATTCAAGACAGCGCCTCCAAAAACCCCCAATTGGACACCTCGACACAGTCTGGAAACACCATCAATCGCGCCACCAAGAATTCTTCTTCATCATCCCGCAGGACCATCCCAACGCCCATTTCATGTGTCTTTGAAAAACACAACGTCAACATTTATTTTGAAGTACCTTTGGCGGGGTTTGTGCCATTCATTGTAGCGCCCCGGCCGGTTGCGGAATTCTAGTTCTTGAGTCACGCACTTTGCCCCATTCGTCAAAGTACTGCATTCAGGGGCGGACTTACGTTATATGGGAGGAGGGTCATGGTCCCCCTAACTTTTACCCATGAAGCAATGTGTGTGTATATATATTAGTGTAGATTTTTATTTTGTTGTTTCCCCTCCTGTTGGGTTTCGGTGCCGCCGGTCGCCACTCATACTCGGGTTACTCGAACGGGCTCAGACACGTGTCGGAATTGAATCGGGATATAGTGGAGATAATCAAAACACTAAGATGGGTAGCACTTCACCCTTACTGTTCTCCACTCTCCAATCTCACGTTTACATCACGCGTCTCTCGTGTCCACGTCAATGGAGAGCTAGGGTGACTCAATATAAATGGAAAGGCTGTCAAGAACTAGGGCACCAATAAGTTGGGCCCTTGTGTGTAGGCCCAATGGCCAAAACAACATTTGGGCTAAATCCCAACATTCTCCACCTTTTTTGCCATCCCCAACTACAATCCACAATCCACAAACAATTTTGTCATCATCGCTCAACCCACTTCCACGTACCTGCAAAAGACAACACACAAAGAAGCACACCAAGTTTGTCCACATACGTAAAAAATAGTCCACAAAGTAAACACATAGTGCCCCACCTCAATTGGAGCAATCACAAGGAGAAACACAAAGACAAGCACCACCTCACACAAAGCATTCACAAAGATTCACACAAAGGCACAAAGACATGATATCATAATATATACATAGCTCACAAAGACAAAATCACTCCACATTACTAGGAATGATCTCCAAACACAAATAAACATGCAACTAGATGAAAATGGGGTAGGGGGAAAACATGAACCACAATGTATGAAGTCATGCATAACACACATACATATAAACATATACTAATATTTCCACGAAACCCACAAGTATAATCATGCAACCATTCCCCCACTTTTCCACGGACCCATCATCTACTCATGCATCACAAAGAAAATCACAGAGCAACACAAAGATATAAGCACAAAGAAAATCCACAAAGAAAATAACCACAAAGACTCCAAGAAAGCAAATTACATGCATCAAGAGATTAACCACAGAGCAAACTATAAAAATTGCACAAAGAAACCTCAAAAAGACAGATACACTAAGCACAAAGGAAAATTAACCACATAGAACATATCACAAAGAACAAGTGGAAGCAATAACATTTACGAATGATGCACAAAGACGTGAATTAAAATCACAAAGAGACAGAACTCACAAAGATATCCTAAAATGTACAGCACACAAACTCAATCATATAATCCATTTAAAATTATACTACACCAGGACCCATAACTCAAATAAATTTAAATTAATTAACTAGTCCAAAAAAGGTCATACATACTGCAGAAACAGAATCAAAAAATTAATTCATCTTCTTGCAAAAATAAATGGCCCGCGGTAAACTGGAAAAAGAAAGAACCAAGTAAAAACTTACCCTTTCACCTACCTGCTACAACAATGGACGACGGCATAGCAAAGACAACAAAAAAAGAGTCGCACTTACAGCGGCAGCCGGCGATGGCAACAACAGCTACAGGCATTGAGCGGCGGCGGCGACACAATCTGCAAACGATAGGCGGCCAATCTGGACGCGCACTAAGCGGCAGCACAGAGAAAATCTCCTCACGGCGGCGAACGGAGCTTCGACGTGGTGGAAAACGCAAGATCCGGAGGCGGCGGCGCAACTGCAACGAGCGGGGAGCGGTTGCTCACTGTGGCGTCAAGCCCACGAAGATGGTGGTCACTCTCTTGACGGCGCTGGAGCTGATACTCGCGCGGATCTGGAGTGACACCCGGTGCTGATCACAGAGGGCGCGCGACGGCGACGAAGGATGCTCCTAGGGTTCCGCCCACAAAGATGGCGGACGGCGACAGAAGACGATCCAGTGAACAACTCCGGCGAGATAAACGGTGGCAAGGCGGCTGACGGCGGAACCAGACTCTGATACCACTGTTGGGTTTCGGTGCCACCGGCCGCCACTAGGATGGGTAACACTGCACCCTCACTGTTCTCCACTCTCCAATCTCACGTTTACATCACGCGTCTCTCGTGTCCACGTCAATTGGAGAGGGTGACTCAGTATAAATGGAAAGACTGTCAAGAACTAGGACACCAATAAATTGGACCCTTGTGTGTAGGCCCAATGGCCAAAACAACATTTGGGCTAAATCCCAACACCTCTCCCCAAATTAGTTTGGCGTGGGTTATATACCCCTCCAACCTTTTTAGATACACTCCCTCGATTCATGTACTCCCCAAAAAATGACATTTATAAATGCACTCCCCCTCAAATTACTTAAATTACCATATTCTCTTTAAAATCATCCTCAATCAATACACTCTCCCCAAAACCTAGGGGTTCTTCTTCTCCCTCATCGTCATATCCTCTTCCATTTTCGCAGCCCATCTCCCTCACCCACTGCTGCTGCAGCGACCACCCCCACCATTGCACGCAGGTCGTGCGACCCTTTTTTTTCTATAAAGAAATTCGACCGCCCCATTACTTCTTCATTGCCGCACGCAGCACCCACCCCCACCGCCGCACTCAACCTTCCTCTCTCCTCGCCCGACCGTCCCCACCGTAAGCCGCCGCCCCTCCGTTAGCATTTTTTTTCCTTTTTGTTCTGTACAAAAGCAGTACATGTACTTTTTTTTTTTACAAGAAATTTTGACCAAAAACATTATGGTCGACAAATTGTTGTCGACCATAATGTTTTTGGTCGACATTTCTTGTCCAATTTTTTTCTCTTTCGATACAATGTTGTCGACAAGGGTATTTTTCGTCGACGATATTTTCTACGGTCGACAAACCAGGGTCGGTCGACACTAGTTGGTCGAAAAAAATCTAAATTTTAAAAAAAATGTTAAGTTTTTTTTTTTAATTTTCTGAATGTATTTTGGATAGGGTGGCGCCGGAGGTGACGGTGTTGGAGGCTGTCGGAGGTGATGGTGTCGGCGGCGGAAACTGCTGCAGAATTAGGATTAGGGTTTTATGCAAAATTAGGGTTAGAGTTTTAAGGGGAAATGCATGTATTTGTAACATTTTACTAAAAGACAAATTTAATATTTTACACAGTGACGGAGCCAGAAATTCTAGATTGGGGGGCCCGATTTACATTACTATAAAGACAAAATAATATTATATTTAATTCATTATAAATTTTGATTGTTTCGACTCATAATAGGTGAAATGATGTTAAAATTATTAGACAAATGTATAACTTAAAATATATTCCCTCCATCCCGTAATGACTTGAATACGTTGATAAGTTCACTTTTTAAGAAATGTGAATTTAGTAAGGTGTGGGGTCAAATAAATGAGAAGTATTTTTTGTGATTTAGTGAGGTATAAAAGAAATTTAATGAGGTGTTAAAAAAAATTAGTGAGATGTAGGAAAGAATGTAGATTAAAATGAGTGACAATTTTAAAAATAAAATGATGTAGTGAGAATATTAATTTTGTAGATTATTTACATATTATGAGTGTACAAATAATTTTGAAACGTCTCAAATAAAAAAAAAAGTATACAAATAATTATAAAACGGAAGAAATATACATAATAAAAAAAAAATTGGTGGGGGGCCCACTGCCCCCGCTAGGCCCTATGTGGCTCCGTCCTTGATTTTACATACATATTTAATTTATAAATGGGAGGGAGAGTGTATGTAACATTCATGGAGGGGCATATAACCCACGCCAATTAGTTTATGGTGCTAAAGTAAGGCCCATATCCCATTTGTATTTAGTTTGTATTTATATATCATTTTATTTTGTTATTTATTAATTTATTATTTAAATTATTCTCTAAATATTTAATTTATAATTGGCGTTTAGTTTAAGATTAATCCTCTAATTACTAATTGATGTATTTTTAGAATTTATTTTGTAGGTTCAACATAAATTCGCTTATAGATGTTTTTTGTGACATAAAAAAAATACGCTCTAAATTTTATCCAATTTTAAATTTAATGTTACATTTTGAAAAATTTATAATAATTAATATATTATATAAATTTGTAAGTGTATAATTTAAATTTGATTACGTACTTTGTAATTGTATTTTTAGCCCACCTCAACTAATCATTCTGGGCCCGCCCCTGACTGCATTCCTTCTACCAAACTCACCCTTCCACCGTTGATTGTTTCGCTGCTTCCATATTTGCCATAAGATACATTCGCCGAACTTATGTTGTGCAACAATATTATTATTGTTATTACAACTAAAAGTCTATTTTTTTAAAGCATAGTGCATTAACTTTCTTTATTGCAATGACAAGGAGATTCAAGTAGCCCAGCCACAACGGTCGGGGGGTCTACCCAAGTAAAACAATTATAAAAAAAATGAGATTCCCTTACTAGGGTGTGCGCTAGTTTATTTGCACCCCTCTTCACAAAGGTTATCGTGACATTTCTGAAAGGGGCCTTTAAGGCCCTACAAGCGGTTACGTACAAAGTCGCCAAAAGTGGAGTTGAGGGTTTCCGTTGAGTTGATGGCGTCAGTTACTACGTTGATATCGCTTTCTATGATAGAGTCATCCATGCTCATGTTTTTTAGCCACGAGAGGGCTTCGAAAATTCCCACTGTCTCTCCAGTTGCCACATCCATTTGTCCCATACAGACCATCGACTTTCCCCTCATAATTTGACCAAGATCGTTACGCATAACGGTGCCCCAGCCTGTTTGGTTTGTGTCATTGAAGAGAGCCACGTTCGTGTTGATTTTGTGTAGGCCTGGACCAGGTGCGTGCCATGTATTGCAGGTTGTGTTTGATCCCTTGCTTCTGGAATCGGGTGGTTTGGTGTTGCGTGCTCCGTCCCATTAATTACATCCAAAGATTGGCTGCTCGTTGGACTGTTACGGCGGGTGTTCCATGGTTGTTTGTCCACACCTTCGAGTTGCGCTATTTCCAAATTTGGTAGGCTACCATCCCGAAACATGCAGCCTTCGCCATACCTGGGTCGACTATCAATTTTAGGAAGAGATCGCCCACATTGCCTGCTGTCGCAGCACCTTGATCAACTCTCTCCTAGAGGCCTGCAATTTCCCAACAGCTACGAGCGTATGTGCAGGAGATAAATAGGTGCCAGCTATTTTCTATGCCTCCTTCGCAGAGGACACATCCCACTTCATCTACGGCGTGGCGAGTGTGGAGGTTTGTTTTTGTTGGTAGGCAATTTATGCTAGTACGCTAGAGGAAATCTCTTACTTTTTGTGGAACTTCCAGTCTCCATAAGGTCTTCCATGCGCTTTCTACCTGCAATGAGTTATCACCATTGTTAGTCATTAAATATTTGTACCCCGATTTAACCGAGTACCTGCCATTTCTCTCGAGGGCCCAGTGAAGGGTGTCATTGGATTCAAGAGGGGGAATGGCAATTGAGAGAATTTGGTTGCTGTCTAGAGGTAGCCGTTCCTGGAGGAGCTCATTGTCCCACTCTCATGTTTCCGCATCAAAGAGAGCTACCACTCGGAGTTCCTCGAGGCCATCGATGCAGTTGGAGATTTGTTCGTGAGGCTTGGTTGGTCCTGGAATCCAGGTTTCCCCCTAGATTTTAATGGAGTTCCCATTGCCCAATTTCCATTGAAGTCCGTCCTTGATTAATGTTCTACTAGCGTGAATGCTACTCCATGTATAACTCGGGTTCCAACCAATTGAGAAGTCAACGAATCTGGTTCTATAGAAGTAGCGAGCTTTGAGGACCTTGCAGACTAGGGCGTCGGGGTCTATTTCCAATCTCCAACCTATTTTTCCAAGCATGGTTATGTTGAATTGGTGGAGGTTTCGAAAACCCCTGCCTCTGTGTTCATTTTCTACACACAATTTTTCCCATCTCATCCAATTGATGCCTTTAGTTGGGTTTGTTGAGTTTCCCCAAAAGAATTTGTTGATCATAGTTTCCAATTCCTTCAAGAGTGTGAGAGGTAGCAGGAATGTCGTCATGCAATAGGCTGGTATCGCTTGAGCCACTGCTTTAATCAATATCTCTTTGCCAACTTTGGAGATTTTTTTGGTTCTCCAGTTCTGCAGTTTCTCCCAAAGCCTGTCCTTTATGTAACCGAAGATCTCCTTTTTTTTCCTCCCTATAAGGGACGGGAGGCCTAAGTATCTGCCAGTGTTGATATCAGCTTGCACCTCCAGAATCGATTTAATGTCCTCTTGTTGTGCCTCTGAGACGTTTCCAATGAAGAAAAGGCCAGATTTGGAATAGTTGATGGTGGCATTCCTCGGCAGTGGCTCTACAGAATAGTATGTTATCGTCAACGAAGAGCAGGTGCGTGATTACGGGTGCTCTTCGGCACACCCTATTCCCGTGAATGAGCCCAAGCGTGCTGGCGTGTTTCAGGGCTGCAGAAAGGCCTTCAGAAACTAGGATGAAAAGATAAGGTGACAGCGGGTCGCCTTGGCGTAGCCCTCAGCCAGGAATAATGGGGCCGATCTCATCATTGTTGACCCGTATAGTGTACTTCACCGTTCTGACGCATAACATCATCCAGCTGACCTATTTGTCTGCAAAACCCAGCTTATGGAGGATTCCTTCTAGGAATGACCAGTCGACCTTGTCATAAGCTTTACTGATGTCAATCTTGAGGGCTACGTCTCCTTGAGGTCCTTGTCTTTTATTTTTCATTGCGTGCAGGGTTTCAAAGGCTATCAGAATATTGTCTTGAATTATTCTGCCCGAGACAAAGCTTGATTGAGCTTTGTCAATTAAATCCGCAAGGATCGTTTTTAGTTTGTTACACAATACCTTGGAAACAATTTTGTACACCACATTGCACAAGGATATATGCCTGAGATCTCTTATCGACTGAGGGGAGTCTTTCTTAGGGATGAGACTGATCAAGGTATTGTTCATATCTCTCGGGAGTTCTTCTCTGTTTAACCAGTTTTTCCCTTCATTGTATATGTCACTCTCTCTTATATCCCAGAATTGCTTGTAGAATTTGGGGTTAAACCCATCTGGACCAGGTGCGGTGTCCCCTTGCATTTGACCAATAGCTGTGTCGAATTCCTCGCGGGTGAAATCGCGGGTAAAGTCCTCATTTTGGGCAGCAGTAATAACACTTTGGACAGGGTTAAGGAATGGGCCATAGTCTTGTTGCAGTGGGTTAGCAGTAAAGAGGGAATTGAAATAGGTATTAATCAAGTTACACATATACCTTCTTGGGTGTCAACCCATTCAACCATGTCGTTTTTGAGGCTTTTGATCTGGTTTCTTTTTTTCCGGCTTGAAGCCGCCGCGTGAAAGAATTTAGTGCTGGCGTTGCCGTCTTTGAGCCAAAAGATTTTCGCCCTCTGTCGCCAATAGGACTCTTCTTGGAGGAGGACATAGCCATACTCCTTGCGTGCATTCTGGAAGGACTCGCGACCCTCTATAGAGTCGTCGGATTGCAGTCTTTGAAGGGTTTGCTCCAAATTTCGTTTCAGTAGTCGGAATTTCGAGTCGACTGATTTTCCCCATTCGGCCAGGGTGGTTCCAGTGGCTTGAAGTCTGTGGGTGACCGTGAGGTCTCTAAACACGTCCCAACAATTTTTGATAATGAACTTAAGGTAAGGCTCTTTGATCCACCTATTCTCAAACTTGAAGGACTTTTGGCGGATTCTTGCGATGGTGGGAGCTGTGTCGAGTAGAATAGGTGTGTGATCTGAAATTGGGGCTATTAGGTTTGTCAAGTGTCTGTTGAGTGAATCGAGTGCCACTGTGGGTTTCCCATGGCTCTATCAAGCCTCTGTTCTATGATGTTAAGCGGGCCGCGGCCGCGTTGCCATGTATATTGGTGGCCTAGAAGGGGGATATCCGATAGGTGGCAGTCCTGGATCGCAGAATGGAAGCCATTGAATAGGTGGCGAGGGTGTGGAAGGTGTCCCCTTTTATCGGCTGGGGTCAACAGATCATTGTAGTCGCCTATGCAGAGCCAAGAGAGGTCATGAGATTAGGCGATTGAGCGGAGTAAGTTCCATGATAAGTGACAACGATTGCGTTCCGGGAATCCATAATAGCATGTGAGAAGACAAGTATCCGTGTCAATTGTAATTCGTAAATTAATATGATTATTAGAATAGTTCAAAACAAAGCATGTTGCATTATTATTCCACAAAATCGCTAATCCGCCACTCCGGCCAATACAGTCAACAGTAAAACAAGAATTAAAATTAAGCTTAATTCGAACATATTCCATTTTAACCCCAAATGAAAGGGTTTCACAAAGAAATATAATGTCAGGCTTCTGAGCTCGAGCGAGCTCGCAAAGTGTCGGAACCGCAGTTGGATTCCCCAAGCCCCTGTAGTTCCAACTTAAGATTTTTATTGGTCCCGGCTGGCCTCCGAGCCGGGACCAGCCGATAAAAAATACTCCTCGCCTTCTTGAGCTTTGATGGGAATTTTGCCAAGCATGATGTTTTGTCTTTTCCGTTTCCTGAGTTCTGACAGGGTAGTTTCGTCTTCCAAGGTTTCGTCATAGGTCTCCTCCGAGCTAAAGATTGGGTTGGAGATTAGAGCACCTCTGGCGGCGTGATCATCTCTGGTATTGGTGGTAACGGTTCCAGCTGAGTTAGAGAAAAGGTAATTGCCCCCTAATTGCTTTCCATTATTGTTGCCATTTCCAAAATTGTAGCCATTCTGATTTTCAAAATTTTTGTAACTGTTGGTGCCATTATTGTTAGTAACTCCCTTCCCGGTTTCTCCTATCGCGTGTCCGCTGTTCTCCGGGTCCGATCAAAGGCATTTATCTCCGGCGCCACAATCTGCGTAGTCTATTGGTAATCCTCTTTCTCAGCTTTGACATCAAATCTGTCCGCGCAGAAGTGCACTGTGTGGTCTAAGAGTCCAGAGTAGAAGCAGAACGTAGTGAGGCGTTCATATTTGAACTTGACCTTGGTGCTTTCTCCGGATTCCAACCGTATTTTCTTGGTTAGCCTCAGTGGTTTTGCAACATCGATTGCTACTCTAATTCGCATGTACCTCATCCATGATGCACCTTTGTTTGATGCATCGTATTCCATGAATCTCCCAACATAGTCACCATGGGAGCGACCTACTTGATCTGAGAAGTAGCCCACCGGAACTTCGTGAACTTGGACACAGAATGGGACGGTGGTCAGCGGCACTTGTGTTGGGATTTCCCCTTTTTGTAGTTGGTGCAGTATCATCATGTGGTTTCCCATGTGCCAAGGTCCGCCGTCCACTATTCGTTTGAAGTCCATCATGTGATTGAATTGGAAGAGTAATCGACTGTCACCTACGTTATTGATCATCATACCTCTTGCCGGTTTCCATAAGCTAGCAATTCTGCTTCGAGTGAGGTTAAAGGATATGTTAGGTTCACTGAGGTGGGCTCCTCCTCCCCCTGGTATCTCGTTTAAGCCAGGCGAAAGGAGAATCTCGGTTTCTTTGTCTTCGTCGTTAATGTTGAGTCTATCCATTGCTTGGTCAGTGGTGTTTGTTGAAACTATAGAGGTTTTAGTCGGGGATATATAGTGGTGGGCATCTTGGTGTTGGATAATCGAAGGTGGGCCGTATCGCGGGTTATTGTGGCGATTGCAAATTTATCTGATGACCGGAGAATCTGTGAGCCGGATTAGGGATTTGATGATAGGGGATACGTAATCAAAAGTAATTGATGAATATCTTCGCAACGAACATGATCGGGATTTATGATCAATGAGCGATCAGGGCGATCTTCAAATCGCTATGCCTTGGTATGTGAAGATCAGAAGATTTCTGGGGCGATTCTTAAAACGCAGTGCGAGGCTCTCAACGGGGAGATAATTGGTCACCTAAAATCATTCCGAGATTGAATTTCTTAGAACCTAAGTTTTTGATGAATTTCAAAGTAATTTGGAATAAATACTATCCACATGTCACAATTAAAAGTCTATTAAGTTTCAATTTTTTAAGTTTCTAATAAATAAAACGTGATTCGATTCTCAAAACTTGTTAGTGTGAGTACAGTGGCAGCTAAGCAATGGCACATGATATCATTCTGCTCGTGACTAACTTAACAAATTAACTGCATCTAACTTATTTGGCAAACATAAAATGGAATCAGTTGCAAGCCTACATCTAACATGCGAGAGCCCTAAGCAATTACATAATTGTAAAAAACACATGAACGCCCCATAGGGATATTAGCCCACGCTTTTGGACTTTCTCACCAATGTAGCTAGTGAACATCAATCTCCACATGTTTGGTACAATGGTACGGGCATGAAAGATATGGCTAAAGATGAGTTTGGTTACGATGCAAATTTGCGATTTTTTTAACAAAATTCAAATTGATTTTCTAATTGCACATCAGTTGATCAGTATACAATTATAAACCGTGGTAATCGACTAATCCCCACTATATATTGACTAACTATATTTGCACCTAAGAAATTGCTACTATACATGTGAAGTTTGCATAGATGAATTGAAATTGTTACATATATAAGAATGAGATGCACTCAAAATTTCTCTCAGAAAAAACTATTGCTCATCCTTGCAAACAAGATGAGTCGTCAAAGGTTCATGGAATCCCATCTTTCCTGATGAGATAATTGTAGAAAACGAATTCTTATATATGTAACACTTGGATTTTAATGTTAATTTCAATTGTATATGTGCAACTTATTGCAAAAATTTTGTCCAAGGATCCCGGTTAGCCTCCAATGAAATGAAAAATATATCGTCTTCAAAACTTAGAAAACCATTTTGATCTAATTCTTATTAGTACAATTGAGCTACAATTTTGAATCTTATTAGTGCAATTGAGCTGCAATTTTGATTTAGTTCTAACGTCGTAGGTGGAAAACTCAATTGAACAATTGCGAATATTCCAAAATCACTTAAAATTCAATTGTATGTAATTATGTATACATCAAATTGTCGTATAAGAATTTTCCAGTATCTTGTAGAAAATTTTTATAAATTATTTTTGATTTATTTATCTTGTAAAACATTTAGAATATTCTAGATAGATAACTTGTATCTCTAGATAAGGAAATCCAATTGTATATAATGTAACAAAACTCCAAAAAAATCCATTTGATATATATTTCATAATTCTTTCTTGATTTTCACTTTTCTAACTAAAACCAAATACTTGGGAAAAATTGAGAAAAGTGGTGTAAAATAAATAAATAAATTAAAACATCGTTTGACGGTGTATAAACCACCTCCACAATTTCAAAACAAAGATACAAGATATAAATGGATGAACAAGTCTAAAGATTCGTCTTAAAAAAATACTATGTAGAAAATTGAAAAGTCTCAAATACACGCTAAACACCCATGCATTTTGATTCTATATCTAATGCTAATGAAGGGGTTAGAGAGGAGAATAAATGGCGGCACCAGGAATATGCTAAGCGTCCGTAGACGCCAACCTTTTCGACAACCGCTCTTGCCTACGGAAAACCTGTAAGCTTTTCGACCACGCTTTTGCCTATGGAAAACCTGTCAAGAGTATTATGAAAATTCAGCGCTATTAAGATGAAGGAAAACAGAAAAATATGCTCATCATTTATCATTTAGTTAGATATTAGATGATGATATTTTATATTCATTTTCATATTAATTTCTGGGGCTAGTCTTGTATGAAATATTGCATATATGCATTTCAGTCATTCACACCCATGTTCTTTATAAATACAGCTTAATTCACACACATTTTTATAAATACACCAACAAACTTAATTCACACACACATATTTTATAAATACACCCACTGACAGCTTAACTCGAAATTTTTAATCAGTTTATTTTACTCGTTTCTGTGATTTTCTTATCTTTTATTTTATTGTCGAACGCGGGATATTAAATGTAGTAATTCAAATTGTAATATGTAGTAATACACATTATTTTATGTAGTAATAACACAAACTATTTATATAATAATACAAATTCTTTTATTTAGTAACACGTTTTTTCTAGTGTTTTTATTGATGTAGTAACTCACATTATAATAAGTAGTAACATATATTATCGAATGTAGTAAACACAATAATCATGTTGTAATACAAAATGTTTTATTGTAGGATAATGCGAAAAATATTAGATCATTTGATAAAGTTACATATAGTAACAAACGTCTATTCAATGTAGTAATTCAAACTGTAGTATGTAATAACATATAATTTTTTATGTAGTAAAACAAATTATTACATGTAGTAATAACACAATTTTATATAGTAATATTGATTCTTTTATATTTTTATATTTTTTTTATTGATTAAGTAACCCACATTATAATATATAGTAACATATATTATTACATGTAGTAAGATATATTATTGCACGTAATACAAAATAACATTGACCCATAATGATTAGTATTAAAGAATATTTAAAAATATATAAAATATTTAAGGATTAAGGTCATCGTAAATTGCAGCGTTCGACCGCGGCCTGAGGTGATCGAAAACTGCTCGGAGAAGACGAACATGTTCAATTTCTGTCAGTGGGTGCATTTATAAAAAATATGGGTGTGAATTGAGCTGTCAGTGGGTGTATTTATAAAAAATGTGTGTGTGAATTAAGATTGTGGGTGTATTTATAAAAAAATGTGTGTTTAAGCTTGTGGGTGTATTTATAAAAAATATGTGTGTAAATGACTGAAATGCATGTATGCAATATTGCATATAAATTTTTGTGTAATTTCTGTGATGGCTCAAGATTACTGTCAAGATATTAAGGATTCTTTTAATTTGTTAAAATTTATAGAGAATTTTTAGCAATTAGATAATATTTATACACTCTCTGTGTCAACAAGAGTATAACACTGAAAACAATATGATCAATAATATTTTTCTCTCATTCGATTTTAATATGCACTATAAAATTTTGTGTTCGAAATACACTCACTTATTGACGAGTGGAACATATTACACTCGCTGATTGACGAGAAAAACGGCGACGAGGTAGACCACACTCGCTCATTGGCGAGTGCCAGGTCACTCTCGCAAATAGGCGATGGCCCCCACTCGCAAATAGGCGAGGGCAATGGGGCCCTCGTTCAAACCCTCGCTCACTTTCCAATTAAGACAACCCTCTCCTTCCCCATTTTTCATTCTGCCGTAACCCCACCAAAAAAAAGAAGGCGTCGCCCACCACCTCCACCACGCCACCGTCGTTGCCGGAGGTACAAATCGAGAGAATTTTTTGTATATTTGTGTTCTACACTTCGAGGGGATCATTTCTACGGTAAATTTATTCATTTTTATTGATTAAATTTAAAGTTATTTATATATGTTTATATTATATATATATATATATATATATATATATAATTTTGTAATGTATATTGTTAGGATTAAGATTGTTGAGATTGTTAATTGTTATGCATGTGTTAATTTTTTAATTGTTAATTTGTTATTCGTCCATGTGTTAATTATATTGTTATAATTTAATTGTTAATTGTTATGCATGTATGTGTTAATTATATTGTTAGAATTAATTAATGTTATATTTTTTAGAATATGCGAAATTAAATGATGTTGCATGTGTTGTAGTTGTTAGAATAGGCGAAATTAATTGTTAGAATTGGAGGCCGGGATGAGTTGTAGTTGTTTGTGTATTGTAGATTTTGTGTTCCGACTTGAGTAATTTTACTCGAGTTGAAAATAAATCCACTAGGAATTTAAATATTTGGGAATACGATAGATTTAGGTAAAACTCTGCCGAAAATTTTAAAAAAATATGTATATATTATTTAAACTTAGAAATTAATCAATGTTTAAATATTAACAATCAATATGAAACCGATCGAGGTGATTGGCATGAATTATTCAAGTCGTAGTTGGATGTATGGTCCAAGATTGATACATGAGATCATGAACACCGAATTTATTAGTGGAGTAAATGAATTTATTGAAGCTGCCACTAGTAATCCGAATTCGATTTGGGAAGGAAAAATTAGGTGTCCTTACTCGAAAGCTAGATGTCGAAATGAGACTTATAAAGATCCTAATGAGGTGAAATCTCATTTATATCGAAATGAGTTTACACGAAATTATTATAATTGAATTTATCACGGTGAAGAGAGTTGGGGTCCACGTTCATTTCAAAACACTAGTGAATTTGCGTCAACTTCAAACGAAGATGACCCAGTGGGACCTAGTTCGTACCACACTATGGTAGAAGAATTAATGGGTGATCCAAACATTGATTTTGGAATTAATGCGGAAGAGGAGACACATAATGAAGAACCCCCTAACGAGAATGCGTCACAATTCTACGACATGCTTCGTGCAGCGGACCAAGACTTGTATCCTGGTTGCGAATCTCATTCGCAGTTGTCGTTCAATTCCAGATTATTGAATATTAAAACCGAAAACAAATTGTCTGAAAGGGGATACAATCAAGTCGTTGAGTTGATTCGTGAGATTTGTCCATCAGAAAATAAGGTTCCCAAGAAATTTAACGACACCAAACATTTGATGAGTGGGATGGGTCTTCCGGTAGAAAAGATTGATTGTTGTGCACAGAACTGCATGTTATTTTGGGGTGCAGACAGCGAACTAGAATTTTGTAAGGTTTGTGGTGGACCATGATATAAGTCGAGCAGGGTTGATGCAGATGGTTGATTGAAAAAAAAAAGCCAATTAAAGAGATGTTCTACTTTCCGATAATTCCTCGCTTGCAAAGGTTGTATATGTCCAAGGCCACTACGAAAGAGATGACATGTCAGCTCATACACCTCAACAAAATGGAGTAGTTGAGAGGAGAAATATGACCCTCAAAGAAGTTGCCCGTACCATGATAGCTGAGTTTGGTACATCGAAGAAGTTCTGGGCTGAAGCAGTGAACACAACTTGTCACACTCAGAACAAAAGTATGATCTACAAAAGGCATGGTAAAACTCCCTATGAAATTTGGAATGGTAGGAAACCTCGAGTATCTTATATCCATATTTTCGGTTGTAAGTGTTTCATCCATAACAATGGGAAATCTCAATTAAAAGCCTTCGATGTCAAATCTGATGAAGGAATTTTCTTAGGATATTCCCAAGTTAGTAAGACATTTAGAGTCTTTAATAAGAGGACCCTTGTAGCGGAAGAAACACCACATGTCGTATTTGATGAATCTACTTTTGAGAAAATAGCTAATAAAGTAGATCTCCTAACTAAAAAATTCAAAGATTTAAAGAACAAGAAGAAGGAATCAGATGATGATAAAGATCAGTTCAAACCAAGGAGGCCTACCACAAGATCCCAGACAAATACAGTAAATGATGCTCCAAGAGCTGATACTGAACCTACTCAAGTAAGGGGAACAACTAATGTTGTTAACACAGTTGATGCTAATAATACAACTGATATTGGTAATACAACTGATGCTGATCCGACAGATGATACTCAAACTGATGATCCAGCTTAGACACATCAATGTCAAGATCCTAGTGACACAACACCAAATGAGGTTGCCAACCCATCTGATGGTACTTATCCAAAGCATATTTGGACAAGTGATCACTCAACTGATCTGATTATAGGAGATTCAAGCTCTGGTGTCAAGACTAGAAGGCAAAAGGTCAATGCTAACCAATCAACTCATATAGCTGAAACTATATTTTGCTATTGTTGTTTTCTTTCTTTGAAGGAACCAACAACCATTGAGGAAGCACTTCAAGTCAGCAATTGGATTGTTGCAATGCAAGAAGAGCTCAATCAGTTCACAAGGAACGATGTATGGGAGCTCGTAGACCGTCCTACCCATCAGAACGTCATTGGAACCAAATGGGTATTAAAAAATAAGACGGGTGAAAATGGTGCTTTAACAAGGAACAAGGCTAGACTTGTTGCGAAAGGGTTATTCACAATCAGAAGGGATTAATTATGATGAAACATTTGCACATGTCGCATGACTTGAGTTTATTAGACTATTCCTAGTTTATGCATTGCATATGAGATTTAAGGTGTATTAGATGGATGTCAAAAGTGTAAGAACCCAAAAATCTCATGAATTGAGCCCTTATATTTGTTTATGTGAAATTATGTGATTTATCATAATTATGTGAAATTTACATAATATTAAATGTTATTCACCTATTAAATTATTTATTTACTAATGGTAGTAAGATTAATGTTGGTGGATGGCATAAGACTAGTTAAGTTATTCATTAAGGATTGATTTGATATAGGAAGTGGTCTTAAAATAATATAAGAAATGGCCCAAACAAAAATATTAAGACAAGGCCCATTCTTATGGCCCACTAAGGAAACCCTAGGACATTTTGCACCTTATAAATAGCCACTTTCAGAATTTTTGCACATTTTTGGCACTTCACATTAGGGTAAGATTTTTACTTCACACTCACACTCAAGACACACACTTTACCCACACATTTCAGCTTCCTTCTAAATTCCGGCCAACTTTCCGACGTTCGATCATTGATCGGCCAGCATCGTTGGAAATCTCTCGTTGAGAGCTTTCTGGAACACTTTTCAGATTCTCGATCGGGGTTCTGGATCTCCAGTTACGGCTGGTCAAAGATGGGTTAAAATCCTTATAGTCGGAACTTGTTATTTAGGCCATAACTTTCAGTACAGGAGTCCGATTTTTATGTTTTTTGTCTTGTTTGAAAGCTGTTTTCATAAGCTTTCCAGAAAATATTTTAGTGTTTAAATAGGAGTTATAAAACTCTAGTTATGTCCAGTCAAAGTGTTTGAAAACTTTTAGATTTACTTTATTTCCTTCTCACTTTCATACTCTCTCTCTCTCTCCCGTTTTCCGGCGACTCTCCGTCGGTACGCCGCCTGTTTTATTGGTGGACCACCTTGCCGGAGCTTTTTCCGGTAGGTGGTGGAGGTATGAGTTGGGGGGTTGAATATATTGAGGTATAAAACTACGAGTTGCGTTTTGTAGATAAATTTGTATCTTGGGGTCAAAATGTTATTTTTCGGTTTTTCATTTTGGCCCAAGCCAAATATTTTCCATCTTGTCAATGCATTTTTATTATTTACGAAAATGCACAATTTTATTTAAGAAAAGTCACAAATTTTTCATAAATTTGCAACAATACCCATAAAACTTCAAATGTACATAAAATGTTCGTTTTTCATCCGTTTTGAATGAAATCAGTGGCATTTAATCCCAAATTTTGAAACCTACTGTTTTTCATTAAAATATTAAACTTCCAGATTATTTAAATCTGCCTTTCAGTCCCTAAACTTTTACGAGAATGCATTCTTTTCCTAAATCCTTTAATTTCTATGTTTGGCCAACATTTCTACTTCTTTTAAGTACACTATCACAATCACATACACTTAGACTATAATTATTGTTCATATTAATTAAGGACTAAGTGGTAGAACTATTATTGTAGGATTTAAGGAACGAGAAGTGGGAAAGGACTTGGAACTAAGAGGGGAGGATACCGTTTAACTTTCCAAGCTAATAGGTGGGGTAACTCTCGTTGACTTTTACAATGCCTACTTTATATATCATGTGATTTATTGTATTAAATGTCCTATGTGAATTGGTGTATAAATATGTTCATGTTCACTTGTGGAATATATGCTTTATGGATATTTGATATTAGACATGTTCACTTGTGTTAAGTATGTTCTATAGATACATAAATGCTTATGATTATGCATGTCCATATGTGAAGAAGTATGTTACATGAATGTTTTCATACATGCACGTTTCAAACGTGAAGATATATGATATACGGTCAAGACCGTGCAAGATGTATGGTATACGGATAATAACCGTACTAGCTATGATAAGATTACGGGTAACACCGTTCCAAGATTTGATCGAAAGATCACATTCGGGTAGCTCCCGAACAAGATGCTCGAGCGGTGTAAAGCGTGCCCCAACAAGATTGATGTGCTCTTACGTGTATTATATTATAACTATCACTATTTATTAATATAAAACATGATGTTGAACGTGTTGCATGGTTAACATATGATTGATGATACGTGAAGGTTGTGATTTGAGTTGTCGCTATGTGACTTAATGCCATGATTGAGAGTAATGAATCTCAAATTTATGTTTATTATATACATTGATTCCCATGGTTAACCTTTATTATGGTAGATTGTATGATATTCGAGTGGGTGTTGAGTGAACCCACTGAGTATTTTTCAAATGCTCACCCCTTCCACTTTCAGGTGGGAACGTTCGGGAGGATTGAAGGTGGATGTGAGCACTCGATCTCGAAAGTGCAACCCTTTAATTCATGTCTTTTGAAACTTGAATTTCTATTTTTGGCCAACTATTCGAAACTGTAGTATTTTATTGTAAGGCAAATTCTTACAGACCTTACTCACCAGTTTACTTCCGCTGTTGTCACTTGTTAATTATTTTGAGGGTTTTGGTGGTGATCACCTTGGTTTGGATGGTTGCATTCATTTAAATTATTAGGTTACTTTCAAGCGTAGTAATGCCCCTTACTCCCTATTTTAAAAAAAAAAATCTATGTTTATTCCTTTAAAATTTTGGGGTCGTTACAGTGTGGTATCAGAGCGGGTCTACCTTTCTGGAGACTTGCTCACTTGTGTTTTTGTTTAAATTATTTTAAGTATCTTAAGTTGTTATTGAATCGCACTTCGAGACGAGACTCACAACCAGCTTCAGTCCGCCGCTTCAACTTGGTACTTTTATTTAAGTTTGTATTACGCATTATGTTATGTTTTGATTGATGTATATGACTCATTATCCGTTATATAAAGTCGTTATTTTTAGTTTGTAGCTTATGACATTATGAACCTTTTACTTGTACCTCATTGTATTGGATGGTAGTTGGGTAATGAGACAATTTTAAGTGTAGTTTTGTCTCTTACTCTTAGGATTAAACAATGGTATGCATGTTAAGGACTGCTCGAAAGTCCTTGAGTGGAGATCGACTAGTTCATGTGGTTTCATTTAATTAATTTATTTATTTACCTAAGTTCGAACTACTGGACCCATCATGGCGCGCCAGGTAGGGGCACTCTCGTCGAAATTAACCACCCGTTCAGGACCCTCCGATTCCCGGACAAACTGAAGCTGCTCAAGAAGTGCCTGCTGCAGGCGCTAACGTTCCACCCCAAGATTTTCTCAATTTACTCTGAGGGTTGACGCAATACCTTAATGTTGCTTAGGCACCTCCTGCACCTCAAGCCCCGCGTGAGGACACCAACTCTATCGTTTATCAATTCTAAAGATTTCAACCACCGACGTTCGATGGAAAAGGAGACTCTACTAAGGTTGTGGAGGGGATTCGGGCGCTTGAGAGACTCTTTACCCACATGAATTGCACAGATGCACAAAATGTATCGTGTGCTATTTTCCAACTGACCGAGGATGCCGATTTTTAGTAGGAATCCTATCGTAGGACACGAACTCCAGCTCAGATATAAGCTATGAGTTGGAATGATTTCTAAGAAGCGGTCATACAAAACTACCTGTCCCACTCTTATCGTGAGAAGAAGGAGACGGAATTCATGTACTTAAAGCAAGGGACAATGACAGTGATGGAGTACGAGCGAAAATTCACCCTGCTATCGCGCTACGCCACTCATATGGTAGACTCCGAGGAAAAGAAAGCTCATCGTTTTGAGAGAGGCCTAAGGTCGAAAATTGGATGTACACTTACAGGGTGAAGACCTCACTGTTATAGCTTATAGTTTAGAAGTTAGTATACCTTCTAATAGGGCTATCATAACGGATAAACTGTGTAAGAACGTGAGTGTTGAGCTTGGAAATAAAGTTTTATCGGCCGATTTGCACGTCATCGATATGAAAGATTTTTATGTGATTTTGGGCATGGATTGGCTCCAGACTAACCATGCTACAATAAAGTGTCACAAGGAAGAAATATCATCCTTGATACCTGGAGAGGAAGAGTTTACATTCTTTGGGGTGAAATCCATGTCTATGCCCCGAGTTATATCCGCAATGAAGGCAGCTAAGTTAATAAGAAAGGAAGACGTCCAAACTTTCTTGGTGCAAGTGACGAGCACCAAACCACTGGAGTTATCATTGGACGATGTGCCAATAGTGAGAAAATATAAGGATGTTTTCCCCGAAGACTTGCCAGGCTTACCTCTGAATCGTCAAGTGGAGTTTACGATTGACCTTCTCCCTGGAGCTGCACCCGTATCAAAGGCACCTTATAGAATGGCACCCAAGGAACTTCAGGAGTTGAAAGTCCAGCTACAAGAGCTCCTTGATAAAGGATTCGCGCGACCTAGTGTATTCCCCTGGGGAGCCCCAGTGTTGTTTGTCAAGAAGAAGGATGGGACGTTCCGTTTGTGCATAAACTACCGCGAATTGAACAAGCTCACGATAAAGAATAAGTACCTGCTTCCACGGATTGAGGATCTATTCGACCAACTTAGAGGTTCAAGTGTATTTTCCAAAATCGACTTACGATCGGGTTACCACCAAGTGAAGATCAAGAAAGAAGATATTCCCAAAACTGCTTAAAGAACGCGTTATGGGCACTACGAGTTTGTGGTCATGCCTTTTGGGCTTAGCAATGCACCCGCAGTATTCATGGATCTCATGAATCGAGTCTTCCATCCATTTCTTGATAGATTTGTAATTTTATTCATTGACGATACACTAGTCTATTCTCGGGATGAGAGGCAACACGAGGAACACCTAAGGATCACATTAGAGACACTTCGGAAGGAGAGACTTTTTGCCAAGTTTAAGAAGTGTGAATTTTGGTTGGACAAGGTGGGTTTTCTTGGGCATATAGTGTCAGCAAAAGGTATTGAAGGAGATCTAGCCAAGGTGGATGCAGTTAGTAATTGGAAGGCGCCAACAAACGTGAGTGAGGTTCGTAGCTTTCTCGGTTTGGCTGGGTACTACCGAAGGTTCATTGAGAATTTTTCAAAGATCGCAGTACCCCTAACTCGTCTTACTCGGAAAGGAGTGAGCTTCCAATGGAGCGAGAGGTGTGACATTAGTTTTCAAGAGCTCAAAAGGAAGTTGGTTTCAGCACCAGTTCTAGCTATTCCCGATGGTACCGAAGGATTCGTCATCTATAGTGATGCATCTAAACATGGGCTTGGATGTGTTTTGATGCAACATGGAAGGGTGATAGCCTATGCCTCAAGACAATTAAAGGTCCATGAGCAGAATTACCCAACGCACGATTTGGAACTTGCCACCGTTGTTCATGCCTTGAAAATTTGGCGTCATTACCTTTACAGTGGGAGATGTGAGATCTACACTGATCACAAGAGCCTCAAATACATGTTTGAGCAAAAAGAGTTGAACATGAGACAAAGGAGATGGTTGAAATTAGTTAAGGATTATGATTGTTCTATCTTGTACCATCCCGGGAAAGCTAACGTGGTCGCCGATGCTCTGAGTCGTAAAGGCAATGGAAACATAACTTGCATGTTGACTACTCAGGAGAAGTTGGTGGAAGAGTTTAGCAAGATGAAGTTAGAAATCACGATGCCGCCTACAACCACCAACCACATTATAGCAACCTTAGTAATGAAGCCGACATTACGGGAAAGGATCGTCGAGGCCAAAAGGAGAGATGCATTTCTAGAGAAATTACGGGATAAGGTCGAGAGTGGTGCCACAAATGTTTTTGCCTTAGACATTAACGGAGCACTGTCATATGGAAGAAGGATATGTGTTCCGAATGATGAGGTCATTCGAAGAGAGATCCTCGAAGAAGCACACAACACCCCATACACCGCCCACCCGGGAACTACAAAGATGTACTGGGACTTAAAAAGGGTGTTCTGGTGGAGGAACATGAAGAGGAGCATAGCATTATTTGTTCAAAAATGTTTAACTTGTCAGCAGGTTAAGGCGGAACATCAACGGCCAAGTGGCCTTCTACAACCACTTGAAATTCCAGAATGGAAGTGGGAACACATCACAATGGATTTCGTTGTTGGTCTACCAAGGTCGGCACGCGGAAACCACGCAATTTGGGTTATCGTTGATCGTCTAACCAAATCAGCGCACTTTTTACCAATCAAGATGACATATAATATGGATAGACTAGCTCAAATATATCTTGAAGAAGTGTTGAAACTTCATGGAGTGCCAGTATCGATAGTTTCCGACCGGGACCCGAGGTTTACATCTCAATTTTAGCAAAGCTTACAGAAGGCTATGGGAACCAAACTAAACTTTAGCACCGCCTTCCACCCGCAAACAGATGGTCAGTCAGAAAGGACTATACAAACATTAGAAGATATGTTAAGGACTTGTGTTTTAGATTTTGGAGGGAAATGGGAAGATTACCTGCCCTTAGTGGAATTTGCTTACAACAATAGCTTCCACGCAACCATAGGGATGGCTCCCTATGAAGCACTATATGGGAGAAAGTGTAGATCGCCATTGTACTGGGATGAGGTTGGAGAAAAAAGGATCTTAGGACCGGAGATTGTTGAAAGAACAGTTGAGGCCATAGACAAGATTAGGGCAAGAATTAAGATGGCCCAAGATAGACAAAAATCCTACGCTGATCAAAGGCGAAAAGATTTAGAATTCACAATCGGTGAAAAGGTTTTTCTCAAAGTATCACCGGTAAGAGGTGTTATCCGATTTGGCAAGAGAGGAAAGCTACGACCAAGATTCATTGGACCATACGAGATTTTGGAACGCATTGGAGAAGTTGCTTACCGTCTTGCACTACCACCAGATCTATCTGGAGTGCACAATGTTTTTCATGTTTCCATGCTGAGAAAGTATGTGTTTGATCCAAGCCATGTAATCCACCACGAAGGACTCGAAGTCAAGAATGATTTGTCTTATGAGGTATCACCAGTCGCAATACTAGAACACAAGATCAAAAAGCTTCGAAACTGCGAAATCCGTCTAGTCAAGATCCAATGGAGTCATCATGACAAGGAAGAGTCCACTTGGGAGCTTGAGAGCGCAGTTCAAGCAAAGTACCCAGATCTGTTACAACTCGGTATGTTTTCAATTTCGAGGACGAAATTTTTTTTAGAGGGGTAGGGTGTAAGAACCCAAAAATCTCATGAATTGAGCCCTTATATTTGTTTATGTGAAATTATGTTATTTATCATAATTATGTAAAATTTACATAATATTAAATGTTATTCACCTATTAAATTATTTATTTACTAATGGTAGTAAGATTAATGTTGGTGGATGGCATAAGACTAGTTAAGTTATTCATTAAGGATTGATTTGATATAAGAAGTGGTCTTAAAATAATATAAGAAATGGCCCAAACAAAAATATTAAGACAAGGCCCATTCTTATGGCCCACTAAGGAAACCCTAGGACATTTTGCACCTTATAAATAGCCACTTTCAGAATTTTTGCACATTTTTGGCACTTCACATTAGGGTAAGATTTTTACTTCACACTCACACTCAAGACACACACTTTACCCACACACTTCAGCTTCCTTCTAAATTCCGGCCAACTTTCCGACGTCCGATCATTGATCGGCCAGCATCGTTGGAAATCTCTCGTTGAGAGCTTTCTGGAACACTTTTCAGATTCTCGATCGGGGTTCTGGATCTCCAGTTAAGGCTGGTCAAAGATGGGTTAAAACCCTTATAGTCGGAACTTGTTATTTAGGCCATAACTTTCAGTACAGGAGTCCGATTTTTATGTTTTTTATCTTGTTTGAAAGCTGTTTTCATAAGCTTTCCAGAACATATTTTAGTGTTTAAATAGGAGTTATAAAACTCTAGTTATGTCCAGTCAAAGTGTTTGAAAACTTTTAGATTTACTTTATTTCCTTCTCACTTTCATACTCTCTCTCTCTCTCCCGTTTTCCGGCGACTCTCCGTCGGTACGCCGCCTGTTTTATTGGTGGACCACCTTGCCGGAGCTTTTTCCGGTAGGTGGTGGAGGTATGAGTTGTGGGGTTGAATATATTGAGGTATAAAACTACGAGTTGCGTTTTGTAGATAAATTTGTATCTTGGGGTCAAAATGTTATTTTTCGGTTTTTCATTTTGGCCCAAGCCAAATATTTTTCATCTTGTCAATGCATTTTTATTATTTACGAAAATGCACAATTTTATTTAAGAAAAGTCACAAATTTTTCATAAATTTGCAACAATGCCCATAGAACTTCAAATGTACATAAAATGTTCGTTTTTCATCCGTTTTGAATGAAATCAGTGGCATTTAATCCAAAATTTTGAAACCTACTGTTTTTCATTAAAATATTGAACTTCCAGATTATTTAAATCTGCCTTTCTGTCCCTAAACTTTTACGAGAATGCATTCTTTTCCTAAATCCTTTAATTTCTATGTTTGGCCAACGTTTCTACTTCTTTTAAGTACACTATCACAATCACATACACTTAGACTATAATTATTGTTCATATTAATTAAGGTCTAAGTGGTAGAACTATTATTGTAGGATTTAAGGAACGAGAAGTGGGAAAGGACTTGGAACTAAGAGGGGAGGATATCGTTTAACTTTCCAAGCTAATAGGTGGGGTAACTCTCGTTGACTTTTACAATGCCTACTTTATATATCATGTGATTTATTGTATTAAATGTCCTATGTGAATTGGTGTATAAATATGTTCATGTTCACTTGTGGAATATATGCTTTATGGATATTTGATATTAGACATGTTCACTTGTGTTAAGTATGTTCTATGGATACATAAATGCTTATGATTATGCATGTCCATATGTGAAGAAGTATGTTACATGAATGTTTTCATACATGCACGTTTCAAACGTGAAGATATATGATATACGGTCAAGACCGTGCAAGATGTATGGTATACGGATAATAACCGTACTAGCTATGATAAGATTACGGGTAACACCGTTCCAAGATTTGATCGAAAGATCACATTCGGGTAGCTCCCGAACAAGATGCTCGAGCGGGGTAAAGCGTGCCCCAACAAGATTGATGTGCTCTTACGTGTATTATATTATAAC
This sequence comes from Galeopsis tetrahit, assembly GCA_963675135.1. Classification (NCBI taxonomy): domain Eukaryota; kingdom Viridiplantae; phylum Streptophyta; class Magnoliopsida; order Lamiales; family Lamiaceae; genus Galeopsis; species Galeopsis tetrahit. The sequence continues at coordinate 12,398,696 of OY776129.1, read as the reverse complement.
TATCACTATTTATTAATATAAAACATGATGTTGAACGTGTTGCATGGTTAACATATGATTGATGATACGTGAAGGTTGTGATTTGAGTTGTCTCTATGTGACTTAATGCCATGATTGAGAGTAATGAATCTCAAATTTATGTTTATTATATACATTGATTCCCATGGTTAACCTTTATTATGGTAGATTGTATGATATTCGAGTGGGTGTTGAGTGAACCCACTGAGTATTTTTCAAATGCTCACCCCTTCCACTTTCAGGTGGGAACGTTCGGGAGGATTGAAGGTGGATGTGAGCACTCGATCTCGAAAGTGCAACCCTTTAATTCATGTCTTTTGAAACTTGAATTTCTATTTTTGGCCAACTATTCGAAACTGTAGTATTTTATTGTAAGGCAAATTCTTACAGACCTTACTCACCAGTTTACTTCCGCTGTTGTCACTTCTTAATTATTTTGAGGGTTTTGGTGGTGATCACCTTGGTTTGGATGGTTGCATTCATTTAAATTATTAGGTTACTTTCAAGCGTAGTAATGCCCCTTACTCCCTATTTAAAAAAAAAATTCTATGTTTATTCCTTTAAAATTTTGGGGTCGTTACAAAAAGTGCATTTTTAAAGGGAGTACTTGTGGAGGAAGTCTATGTCGAACAACCCTCGAGTTTCGAACAGAACGACCAAGTATATCGTTTAAAAAAGAACATCTATGGACTAAAATAAGTTCCTAGAGCTTGGTATGATACACTATCTCAGTTCCTGATTGATAATGGATTCACAAAAGGAATCATTGACAGGACGTTGTTTAGGATTCAAGAAGGTGATGATATCTTATTGGTCCATATCTATGTTGATGATATCATCTTTGGTTCACCGAATCAGCAGATGGGTGACAAGTTCTCAAAGTTGATGCAATGCAAATTTGAGATGTCCATAATGAGAGAGATGAACTACTTCTTAGGTCTACAAGTGAAGCAAAGTCTAGATGGGATATTCATTACACAAGCTAAGTATACAAGAAATCTAATTGCCAAGTTTGGTGCTCAGACAAGTAAAGTGTGTAAGGTGCCCATGATGACTTCTTTTAAGATGGATCCAAATGAGGATGAGAAATCAGTAGACCAATCTAAGTATAGAGCCCTCATAGGATCTCTTTTGTATCTGATTGCTAATAGACCAAATATTACTTTTGTTGTAGGTGTTTGTGCTAGATTTCAAGCTAATCCGAAGCAGAGCCACCTAGATGTAGCTAAGAAGATTCTGAGGTATTTAAAAGGTACAGTGAATATGGGGTTATGGTATCCATCAGAAGATAGTCTATATCTGAGTGGCTATTCTGATTCTTACTATGGAGGGTGTAGAATATATAGGAAATCTACTTCTGGCACTTTGTCAGTTTCTAGGAAGTAAGCTAGTTTCTTGGTTCTCCAAGAAGCAAACCTCAGTTGCTACCTCCACTACTGAAGCCGAATATATGGCTGTTGGTAGTTGTTGTAGTCAGTTGTTATGGTTAAGTCAACAGTTATTGGATTATAACATTGTTGCTAAAGAGGTTCCCATATATTGTGATAGCAACAGTGCAATAACCATTACTCAGAATCCGGTTCTCTATACTAGATGTAAGCATGTTCATATAAGGCATCACTTTATTAGAGATCATGTGGAGAAGAAGGATATTAGGATGGAGAAAATACACACTGATATCCAAAGGGCGGATATGCTCACTAAACCTTTAACTGAGATAAGGTTTAGAGAGTTGTGTTATTCTCTTGGATTGATGGAGTTAGACAACTCTAAGCCATCAACTGGAAAGACACTAGCTGAGACTCGGTAGATATTAGGTCAGTTTGTGACCAGATGAAGAAAACAAATGAGTTGAATTGACACGCTCATCTATCAGGTAAGTATATTCCCAATGAAGAAAATGATTAAAGTTGAGGGAATTTTTTATAGAGATATCTATATTTTAGGGGGAATTTCCTTGAAATTCTTGAAGATCCTTGAATTAGAATAACTCTACTACTTTTGTGTGTATATATATATATATGTGTGTGTGTATTTCATTCACCCCCTCCCCATTCTATTACTATGTAAACATAATAGATTTACCAAGTGGAACCAGACGTCTACTAACAATTTTTGTTAAGTGTTTCAGGTCTATCAGTTGTTATCGCATCAGTTGATTAAGAAGAGTCACAAGTGGTGTCAACAAGTAGTTATCAGCTTAAGGGGGAACTTAGCTGATATTCACATCAAGTGTTCAAAGAATAGATAACAAGTGGTTATCAGCTGAAGGGGGAATTCAGCTGATATTCGAAAATAGAAGATCAAAACAGAAGACGTTTCAGCAGCTGTTTACAGTACATAACTGATATCAAATAACATCCTTTCTACCTAACTCATTTATTTTCAATCATTCATAATAAATTCATTCTGTTTTCATTTAAATCATTCAACATTTAAAATTTGTTTTCATTAAATCTGTTGGTCTTTCGAAATTAATCTACATAAGAGCTAGATAAAACTTTACCAATTCTGGTAATGAGTACTATTCTAAATTCCCGTGCTTGACTAACATTTACCTTTTTAAAGCAGCCGATAGAATGCGAGAGCATTAAATGCGGACCCGAAAATATTATATTTTCAACATAAAGTGCAATTTTGATCTATTCTGAGATCCACAAGAAGACGAAGGGGCAGTTCTGTTTTTCAAACATTAGATGAGTTCACCCCATCTAATCTTAGCCCTTCATCTTACTTTTAAATCAAATCTGAGCCATTGATTCATTTTAAAACTTCATATAAAAGCGAGACTTAGAGAAATTTTTCATTTTTTACGCACTTAAACTTTCTATTCTCTTACTTTCTGAAAATTCTCTCTCGAACCTCAAGCTTTTTCATTCTCTTCAATGGCTGCCAAACATCACTCATCCACTCGCAAGGAAGAATCACCAGTAACTGAAGAGACTTTTAATCCACAACTGTGGGCCAAGAAGAATCGCTTGGTGGCTGAAGGATGTGTGAGTTTCGAAGGACCTCACAATGAATCCCAGGCATGGACGGCGAAGATTCTGACCGATGCCGGCCTGAGGAAATTTCTGGAATCTCCTCCCAAAATGATCTTGGAGGAAGACGTTGCCAACTTCTACATTTTCCTCACTCCAAGGTTAGATGGAAGTCTCTCGACCTTAATAGGTAAAAACAAGATAAAGATCTACCCTGAGATCTTTAAAGGACAATGGGTTCCCTAACCCAGAGGAGTATAAGAACGACAAGGAGAGTGCCGGACTTCGTGAATTTCTGGAGCCACAGTTCTCAAACCTGGCCATTGGTATGTTAAAAAAACCAATGTTGAAGGAGAAGTACAAAGATCTCCTCTTTGGATGGTGTCACTTTACCCAAATCAAAGTCATGATGGCCATTGTAGACAAGGCGAAGGTGAACTGGCCGAGATATTTCCTCACGAGATATGCTCAAGAAGCGGCCAAGATAAGGCAATGAGAAGATGGCATCTTTTGGCCTGAGTCCAAATTATGCTACTGTTTGAAGACCAGTAGCCTTCTATTCCATCTTCTTCCTGGTAAGAAGAACTGGGGATCCGACAAAGTATTCCATACTACAAAATGGATACTTACAACTGAGAAAGCAAGCAAAGGAAGAAGCTGCCAAGAAGAGGAAATAAGATGAAGTCTCCATAGCTGAGGTTCAGCAGAAGAAACCAAAGCTGAGATCAAAGGTGGTTCGATCTCCACCAGCAGCTGCCCCAACCAAGTTAGACTTTTTTGAAGCTACGACATCAGAAGAAGAACCAGAAGCAACTATAGTAAAAACTCTAGTTCCAGAACTTGCATCAGCTCAAGCCCCTCCCAAACTAACCAAAGCTAGAAGCAAGGTAAGTCGCAAACTTGCCTTGGACTCAACTTCTGCTCCCCTCGCCATCAACCCCATTTCTTTCCAACCTTCACAAACCTCCCCAAGCCAACCCAAACAGAACCAAACACAACATCAATTGATACTCCTATAACTGATGAAACTAACTTACCCTCAATGGCTATTATTGCTATCGAACCAACCCCCCAACTCAAGTTTCTAAACTTATTCTAGTTTCTGAAACTCAGCCATCAGTAGACCTCACGTCTACTAATTCCCAAATTGATCCATTAGAAATTACGGTTAAGGTTGCTGAAACCTATGCCGAAATTTCTAACTCCCCTTCTCCTCCCAACATTGAATCTTCAGCAGATGTTGCTCGACCAGACCTAGTCGAGACAACAACCCCTTATATCCAAATTTACCTCCTACCCAATCGATTCATTCGAGCAATATATTTGAATGAGAACTCAAGCTGTATTCGAGGCCGATTTTCCTGAGCTGATGAAGCACAAAGTTCTCTTAGAACAAATTCAAAGGATCTGGTCATGGAGAGAGATCAGAGGTGGAAGTGTTCATCAATTCACTACCACCATCCGAGAGAAAGGAGGAGAAGATAACTTCTATGACCGAGAATTAGAGTAGTTGGAGTCTGCTGAAATTGAGAGTGTTTTTGCCCTTCATTCTGATGACTCACTCTCAGAACTTGTCACTAGAAAACTTTCGAAATTACAAGTTCCAGGGACTGTTGAGCAACATAAGGACAACAACGACGATGGACTCGAGTCCGGAGCAGATAAAAATACGAAAAACGACAAAAATCCTTTAAAGGATCAAGTCGGAGGGAACGCTGATGGAGGATCAGCTGACCCCGCAACTGATTTAAGTGGGGGTACACTTAAACAGTCTAGCAATGATGTTGAGCAATTAGTAGAGCTAGAGACAGATGATGTGCAAACAACTGAAGTCCCTGCCCAAGATGAGTCTGTAGACTCGGATGCATTAGTACAAAAAACGATATGTGATCTGGTGATGGAGACGATCACTACATCTGCTAATGTACTGTCCAATGTTCAATCTGATCAGGTACTAGCAATAGTACCAGCTGGGCCTTCACAATCTCCGATCTCAGAGGCTCAGAGATCCAAGGAAAATGAACAGCCAGCTCCTAGAGCTGAGGAGAAGCAACAAGATGATGAGAATGCAATCTAAGAGATAGTGATTCAAGGCAACACTTACGAATTAAGACCTATTGAGGAAAACATCCAGAAGCAGAGGTAAATTTGGAGATACCAGAAGCAGATGACTTAGTCATTCTCAATGCAAGTGATGTTGATCGACAGAACACAGTATACAATCGAAGACCAGCTTCTGATTTCTTGCAAGTCCTTTCTGAAGGAACTGGTACTCAACTAGTTGGACCCTCTGAAGCAGTTATGTCAGACGGAGAAGAGGATGTAGGGAGAGCTCTCTACAAGCTGAAAATGACAGATGAGGAAATCACTATTCCATCCATCTCTTAGCCGCTCATTAACATCTCAAGGAAGATATACGAGGAAATTGCTCCGCGTATCAAGGACTACTATCTGTGAATTCAAAGTACAGAAAGATCAGCCAGCACTTACATCTACGATGTTGTTCGCCAGAATATGAAGAAGTACTTTGAGAAAGATCTTCATTCAGCTGTTATGAAGGAAATTTGTGGAGTAATAAACCTTCATAATGAAAATTTGATCAAAGTAGTTCAGACCATGGATGACACTTTCAAAGGAGAAATGATGAAAGTCATGGATGACTATAAAGAAGAAGAGCTGAAGCGAAGTCAAGCAAGAGAGCACGCATCTACTGAGCATCTTCTGAAGAAATTTGAAGACTTTGAGAAGATAGTTGCTGCTCGGAGAAATGATCTACTTAAGTAGTTGGATCGGTCGAAGGACCTTAACCTCGAGATGGAGAAAGAGAATGAGACGTTGAAAATGACTCAGAATCAACTCTCAATTCTTGTCCAACAGATGACTCATAAATTGGACAACTTGCCTGTTGTTCCGGATGTTGCAAAGATTGCATCGGAAGCCGCTGCCTTGGCTACTGAACGATTAGAGAAGACAACAACTGATGTATTGAATAATGTTTACTTTTCAAACAAAGATCAATTTGAAGTACTTACTCAAGCGCTCACTTCCCTTGTTGATAAAGCCAAAAATGGGGAAGAAGAGGCCAGAGCTAAGTTATCAGAAGACATTCGGAAATCAGCAGAAGCTCAAGCTGATATGGCTAGGAGATTAGCTGATTCAGAAGAGTGTTTGAAGAAGCAAGAGGAACAGATGAAGACACTCACTAATCAAAGGGGAATTATGTCAATTCCTTCCTCATCTACTCTTTATCTATCCTCTGAAGACTTGGCATCAGTGGAACAAGCTATCCTGGCCAAGAATGAAGCAAAACAGAAGTAACATGTACTTGTTCTGCCTCCTATTCAACCAGCTTTAGAAGACCCGACAACGTTCTGATTGCTCTAAGGAAAAGAACTTAATCAAACGAGGAACGTCGTCTGACGGAGCTGAAGAGGAAGCAAGATGTACCTTTTGACTCTATATATATGATATACCATTATATAAACCGACCGAAATCATTCAAAACCGCATGCTCACTTTTACGAGATAAACCGCGATTTATAATTATATACTAAATTGAACCGCAAGTAACAATGCAATTTGAATTTTGTCAAAAAAACCGTAAAACCGCACCGTAATCATCCCCTACTTAAAATTATTACATCTAACTAATAGATATCACATAATCTTACTATTAAATTATTAACTCATAATATTATAATAAAATCAGCGCATGCATATACTGGACTGACATTCCTTAAAATTATGATTTTAGCAATACCAAAATTTATCTTTGGTCAATTGAAAAATTAAAGCATCTGTGATAAAGATTTATAGCAACATTAGTAGTAAAAATGACTTAGGTTTAAGGAAAAGATTTAGACTACTGGCAAACATCGAAACCCTGATTAAAAGCATATGTTTTTGGCATTTTTTTTTACAGAAGTTTTAGTGATATTATAATAGGGTATTGAATTAAATTTTAAGTACATCATCAGAACATGCAAATTTCGGAAACTCTCGATAACAATTGAGGCTTATACTGTTATACATTCAAAAGCTTGGAATTAAGTTCTAGCCAGTTTAGACTAATAAATAAATATATTAGATTGGTATAATTAAGAAAATGTATCGTAGATTGGCATTGTAAGAACCAAAAAAATATCATGAATTGAGCCCTTATATTTGTTTATATGAAATTATGTGATTTATCATAATTATGTGAAATTACATAATATTAAATGTTATTCACCTATTAAATTATTTATTTTCTAAAGGTAGTAAGATTAATGTTGGTGGATGGTATACGATTAATTAATTTATTCATTAAGGATTGACTTTGATATACGAAGTGGTCTTAAAATAATACTCCCTCCATCCACCAAATGTAGTCCCATGGAGGAGGGGCACAAGTTTTAAGAAAAAGGTAGATAAAGTAAGGGTATTATAGGGTATTGTGGGGTCCATTGTGAATAAAGTGATTGTTTGTGAATAAAGTTGATGGCAAATTGAGTAATTAAGTGATGGTTGAAGGGTGATAGTTTTCATAAAGTGTATGAGACTACATTTGGTGGACAAAGAATATAAGGCAAATGAGACTACTTTTTGTGGACGGGGGGAGTATAAGAAAGGGCCCAAACATTAATATTATGACAAGGACCATTCTTATGGCCCACTAAGGAAACCATAAGGAATTTTACACCTTATAAATAGTCACCTTCAGAATTTCTGCTCATTTTTGGCACTTCACATTAGGGTAAGAATCTTACTTCACACACACACTCAAGACACATACTTTACCCACACACACTTCAACTTTCTTCTACGTTCTGGCCAACTTTCCAACGTCTGATCATTGATCGGCCAGTACCGTTGGAAAGATCTCGTCGAGAGCTTTTGTGGAACATTTTTTCGATTCTCGATCGGGGTTCTAGATCTCTAGTTATGGCAAGTCAAAGATGGGTTAAAACCCTTATAGTCGGAACATGTTCCTTAGGCCATAACTTTTCATACAAAAGTCCGATTTTTGTGTTTTTGGTCTTTTAAGATGTTTTCATAAGCTTTCCAGAACATATTTTATTTTTTAAATCAGAGTTATAAAACTCCAGTTATGTCCAGTCAAAGTATTTGAAAACTTTTAGATCTATTTTATTTTCCTTCTCACTTTCATACTCTCTCTCTCTCCCGTTTTCCGGCGACTCTCCGTCGGTGCACCGCCTGTTTTGTTGGTGGACCACCTTGCCAGAGATTTTTCCGGTAGGTGGTGGAGGTATGAGTTGTGGGGTTGAATATATTGAGGTATAAAGTTATGAGTTGTGTTTTGTAGATAAATTTATATCTTGGGGTCAAAACCTTATTTTTCAGATTTTCATTTTGGACCAAGTCAAATATATTTTCAGCTGGTAAATGCACTTTTATTATTTACGAAAATGCACTGTTTTTATTTACGAAAAGTCACAAATATTTCAAAAATTGCAAAGATGCCCCTAGAACTTCAAATGCACGTAAAATTTTCATTTTTCATCCGTTTTGAACGAAATCAGTGGCATTTAACCCCAAATTTTGAAACCTACTGTTTTGTGTAGAAATATTAAACTTCCAGATTATTTAAATTTGTCGATTCAGTCCCTAAACTTTTAAAAAAATGCACGTTTTCCTAAATCCTTTCATTTCTATGTTTGGCCAACATTTCCACTTCTTTTAAGTACACTATCATAACCACATACACTAAGTTAGACTATAATTATTTTTCATCCTATGAACTAAGTGGTAGAAATATTATTGTAGGATTTAAAGTACGAGAGGTGGGAAAGGACTTGGAACTAAGAGGGGAGGATACCGCATAACTTTCCAAACTAATATGTGGGGTAAATCTCGTTGACTTTTACAATGCCTACTTTAATATCGTGTGATTTATTGTTTTAATTGTCCTATGTGAGTTTTTGTATAAATATGTTCATGTTCAAGTGTGGAATATATGATTTATGAATATGTGAGATTATGCATGATCACCTGCGCGGATTCCCTATTCCAGAATGGTATTCCATCTACTATTCCAATTAACAGATGATGGACACGTGTCCAAAGTTAGATTAAAAGAAAACACCGTTAGTTACACTGTTAACCCTACTCTATATGGAAACTTGGCAAGAAAGGAAATATGCGCAATAATTCTGAAGATTGGAGAAAAGGAAACCCGAGAGTGAAATTCTTTTGAGAAAATCTAACCAAAATAACGTAGAAGATTCGATGGAGAGATCCCGTTTGTATTTCAGAAATTCTAAAGGTGTATTTAGAATCACAACAACACTTAATTGGTTTTCCTCCATTGACAACAACAAGAAGACGGTATTTCAGAGACTACGAGTGATATTTTCTAGTAACAATAGCATACTTCACACTTCTCATGTTTATGTAGACAAAGTGTTTGACGAAATTCCTGAAAGAAAATTCTGATTTCTTGTGTGTAAAACAGATACGAGTTTATGTAGACAATGTGTTTGACAAAATTCCTGAATGAATATTCTGATTTTTCATGTGTAAAATAGTTATGTGTTTACGTGGACGAGTTATTTGGCAATATTCCTGAATGTTAAGGAACTCTGTATTCTTTAGAACTGATATTTATAATTAGTACTGTTGAACTGTGATTATCTCTTCATTATTGATACGTACTAGAAAAATTAATCTAACAAGGACTTGGAAATTGATAGAGGAAGTAAATAATTTCAATATGTATATAGACTTACTTGTTGCCCCTATAATATCTTGCACCATTTTTTGCTCATCATGTATAAAAACCAGGAAAGTGTTGTTGCTGGCTGTTGTGTCTGTTCCAACCGTTACAAAGTTCAATATTATGTCTCAAGCTAAGTACTTAGGAGGATCATCGTCTGATAATTATAATATGCATATATCACTTGATTTGAAAATCAACACAACTTTTAAATAACTTTCTTGGATAATTTTAAATTCTGTGATATATACATATTGGTTGAATGAATACTTCATGTTAATATGTATTAATTTTATTCTTTTCTCACTCAGAATGAACATGGATACTTGTGTTGAAGTTATTTTTTTGCATTATTATATAAAAATATGAATATTAGTAATTTTGTTTATTCGCGTTCTATCATTCTTAGAATGGACATGGATACTTGTGTTAAAGTTACTCCGAGAAAAGAGCTAGTATTTGATGAACCACATAATGAAATAGAGCCACGTGACAGTAACAATGTTGAAGAGCCTTCAATTGATCACCCTCTTACTAGTTCAGAAGAGATAGTCCCAAAAATTGGTATGGAATTTGATAGTGAAGAGGCAGCATATAACTTTTTTAATGAATATGCTAAGGTAACTGGATTTAGCATTAGAAGACATACAGTTCATAAAGATGATAGCGGAAGGATACTTGATAGGGTATTTTGCTATGAATGTCAAGGGCATAGACTAAAAGATAAAAGAGATGTGAGCTATAAAACTAAACGTTCGACAACAAGAACATATTGTGGTGCACTAATGAATATTAATGCTAGATATGGTGCCAAATATAAGGTTGTTCGTTTTGTTGCTGAACATAAAGGTCATGATCTTGTGAGTCCTAGAAAAGCCCACATGTTAAAATCTCATAGAAAAATAACGCATGTTCAAGCTTCTCAAGAAAATGACTTAGATTATTCGGGAATAGCACCAAGGGCAAATTTTGCCTTAATGTCAAAGCAAGTGGGTGGTCGTGAAAATTTTGGATTTATGTTTGAAGATTATAAGAATTATTTGCATTCAAAGAGAACTATGCAAATGAAATCTAGTGATACTGGAGGAGTATTGGAATACTTACAAAAGAGGCAACTAGATGATCCAATTTTTTTTTATATTATACAAGTTGATGAGGATGACTTGATAGCTAACATTCTTTGGATTGATGCTCAGATGAAGACGGATTATGCTTATTTCGGTGATGTGATTAGTTTTGATACGACACATAATAAAAATAAAGAAGGGCGCCCATTTTCCCTCTTTGTTGGTGTTAATCATCATAGACAAACAACTATTTTTGGTGCGGCATTATTGTATGATGAAACTGCATTGACATTTATGTGGTTGTTTGACACATTTGCTATAGCCATGTCCGGAAAAATACCTCAAACTGTTCTTACAGATCAAGATGCTGCAATGGCAAAAGCTTTAGCAACACAATGGCCTGGAGCATATCATCGTTTATGTATTTGGCATATATATCAAAATGCAGCCACCCATTTAAGTAATGTGTTTGCAAGTTTTTCGAGTTTTATGAAGGACTTCAAATCTTGTGTTTATGATTATGAAGAGGAAGAAGACTTTTTTAATGCATGGCATGAGATGCTGGAAAAATATGAACTTCAAGCTAATGAGTGGTTGGGAAGGTTGTTCACAATAAGAGAAAAATGGGCACTAGTATATGGGAGGCAATCATTTGGGGCGGATATGACAAGTACTCAACGAAGTGAAAGCATGCACAGTGTTCTTAAAAAATACGTGAATTACAAGCATAATTTCCTGCAATTTTTCAGTTACTTTGATAGATTGATCAATGACCGCCGGTATGAGGAGTCAAAGGCAAATTTAAGAAGTAGTCGTAGTACACCTGTAGCCACTTTTCCAATTCAAATATTGAGTCATGCATCTAACATATATACTCATGAGGTCTTTGAGTTATTTCAAGAGGAGGTGCGTAAGGCTTATGACACTAGGGTGGAGTTTTGTGGTGAAACTGAAGAGACTTCTGAGTATAAAGTTACCCATTATAGAGGGCGCAAATCATATAAGGTAATGTTTCACTCTTCTGAAGTTAAAGTCTCATACAGTTGTAAAAGGTTTGAGTTTAGAGGGATTTTATGCTCACATGTTCTCAAAGTATTCAGTTTGAGAAATATTATGGAGATTCCCGAGTTGTATGTTAAAAAGAGATGTGGACCAAGAGAGCAAAAAAAGATATTTTTGGTTCCCAATCTCCTATAACTACCATAGGATATTCTGAAGTTGCTAATGAAAATGATGAAAAAAAATTGACTGCACTTCATTACAAAGAATTGTGTAGCTTGAGCAGCATTTTAACAACTAGAGCCGCTCTTACCACCAAAACTTTTGGGATTGCAACAGAGGGTCTTCTTAGGTTGATCAAAGAAATTGATGCAAGTTCAGATAATCAAACTTCTATGCCACTTGGAATAAAATCAATTGCACAAGAAGTTAGTTTATCAAGACATGATTATGCATCTGAAGTATTGGATGAAGATGTACAAGCATCTGGAGAAATCACGGTAAAAGGGTGGAAGAAGAAAGAAAAAAAACCGGTAAAATCCGGGAAAAGACTCAAAAGTGGTTTGGAGAAGAAGACTAAACGAAAGAAGAAGTAAAATAAAACTGCTATACAAATAGAAAACAATAACAAGGTATTCGATCTTCTATACTTTTCGTTTTTCATTGTTCATATAATAAAAATTATATAAGTCTTGTGTTTATTTATATTTCCAATTGCAACGTTTCTCATACTTTCAATTGGAATAAATTAGGGGTGTGAAGTTGGTGGGACTAATTCAAGTCTGGTTTATCCTGCAAGAGGATCTTCATCATCATATGTGGAACCATCACAATATTCTCAAGTATATAGATAGTCTAGTATTTTGTTTATTGACTTTCAATAAAAATCTATTGGTGGGGTATATTTGTTTAAGTATGATGATTTTTGTTTAATGTAGATCTTCAACCAAAATACTTATCAATATGATGTTGATGCTTCTCATTCAAGAGAAGAACACCAAAGTGGAATGAGCATGATGCAATTACTACAGGTGATAACACATGTTTTTTTTTAAAATTATGTAATTGCCATTATTAATGGTGTTGGTCTTATCTAATAACTTATTTATTTTTACTATGAAGCAACAACTAATTAAACCACTAGGATTTGAAGGACCTTATCTAAACAACTTCATTCCTAAAGATGGACATGAAAAGGCCAACAATCAATATGATGGTGCACCGAGAGGAGGATTGCACATGCATTGAGTTCATTACTCACAATCAAATTGTTTGATTGTAACTGGTCTATAGATATTTTACTTGGTATCCAAATGTGATAGAGTTGATATGTATTTCAGGTATTGGCCAAGAGACCAATCTCTACTACTTTTTAAGTTGCTTACTTTGTCACTTGTTTAATTTAGCGATAAATTAAAAAGATGTAGACATGTTTCCCACTTTAATAATCACATTACGATATCCTTAAGTGTTTTTTAATCTTCTTTCTATGTTCAATTAGAAGTTAGAATTTAGTTGATTAGTCCCTAAAATGGTTCCCAGGTCATACTGATTTTTAATTAACATGTACAATTTTTTTGGTTGCCATTCCTTCACCTTTCCAGCATTTTTTTTAAGAAAGCAAATATTTTCATTGAGCATAACATGAAGCACACCACTACAACAGTGCCCTCAAACAAGAGTTACAAATGAGAAATCCAGAAACAAAAGGGATACAAAAGAAATACAATTATTCTACTAACTAACAGCAGAATAATGGGCTTCTAATCCAATCTGTAAATGCACAGATGCGACAATGTTTCTATGCGTCCAACCTTGTGTTCTATGCGTCCAATAATGGGGTTCGGTTGAGAACTTTTATCCACGCTCGTGCATAATGCAGGTTGCATGGTCTGCATATGTGATGCAGCGGAGGCTCTAGATTTAAGATGAACAAACACACAAGACGTTGATTATAATCGAATGCCGTCAAAATGCTACGAAAGGAATAAAATCCAATCAAATTATACTTTTCTTCAACCAAGAAATAAATAGTACATCCAAGACTATATATACACATGAAATGCTAACTGCATAACTAACACACAGAAACTAAACTAACAAACAGTAATTAAAAGAATTCTAACTACTCATAAGTGTTGCTAAACTCAGCAACTCTTGCCAAAACGTCATGTGTTTCTTTTAATTGCTTGTCGCAGCTTCTTCTACATCATTCTCTCCGTCTTTGAAACGATTCGCCCTCGAATCGTCAGCTTCTTCTACAAGATCAACACGATCATGAAAAGGAAACAAATGCTTCACGTTGAAAACGTCGATTGTGCGCATATGAGGGGGCAATCGGAGTCGATAAGCATTAGGGTTAATTTGCTCCACAATTTCCAACGGGCCAATCTTTCGAGATGATAACTTGTTATATTCAGGAGGAGGAAATCGCTCTTTGGTCAGAACAAATGATGCAGCAGAGGCTCTAGATTTAAGACGAACAAACACACAAGACGTTGATTCTAATCGAATGCATATTGAAATTAAGTCTATATACATATTGAAATTATTTACTTCCTCTATCAATTTCCAAGTCCTTGTTAGATTAATTTTTCTAGTTTGTATCAATAATGAAGAGATAATCACAGTTCAACAGTACTAATTATAAATATCAGTTCTAAAGAATACAGAGTTCCTTAACATTCAGGAATATTGCCAAATAACTCGTCCACGTAAACACATAACTATTTTACACATGAAAAATCAGAATATTCATTCAGGAATTTTGTCAAACACATTATCTACATAAACTCGTATCTGTTTTACACACAAGAAATCAGAATTTTCTTTCAGGAATTTCGTCAAACACTTTGTCTACATAAACAAGAGAAGTGAGAAGTATGCTATTGTTACCAGAAAATATCACTCATAGTCTCTGAAATACCGTCTTCTTGTTGTTGTCAATGGAGGAAAACCAATTAAGTGTTATTGTGATTCCAAATACACCTTTTGAATTTCTGAAATACAAACGGGATCTCTCCATTGAATCTTCTACGTTATTTTGGTAAGATTTGCTCAAAAGAATTTCACTCTCGGGTTTCCTTTTCTCCAATCTTCAGAATTATTGCGCATATTTCCTTTCTTGCCAAGTTTCCATATAGAGTAGGGTTAACAGTGTAACTAACGGTGTTTTCTTTTAATCTAACTTTGGACACGTGTCCATCATCTTTTAATTGGAATAGTAGATGGAATACCATTCTGGAATAGGGAATCCACGGCGCATGATCACTTGTGTTAAGTATGTTCTATGGATACATAAATTGTTGGGATATGAATCCTAAGTCAAGTCCTAAATGATGAAAAGATAAGATGAGTTTTGATAAGCCAAAAGTAGACTTGAATATTTTCTAAGTGTTGACTGATCTAGTCTAGTTATGGAAGTCGTCTTGAGCAGATCAGTAGAGTTCACAAGACAAGTAAAAGTTCAAAAGAAAAGTTTAAGTGTATGAAAGACAAGTACGTTTTATAAGTACTTCATGTATTTGTTTGTTAGGATTTATACTGAGCTGTTCAAGAATGTATAGAAGCTCATGTTTCGTTTGTATTCGTACATATTCATGTATAGATCTTAAGTTGACTAAGCTATTTTATAAAGCTTAATGTAATGTAGTAGTCTTGTTTAGATTAGATTATAGGACTAGAGGGGGGTGAACAGACTTTTCAAAAATCTTTCAATATATCAGAATACACAATGCGGAAATATCAGAATTAATCAATGAGCCCAATTCAATCTATATGAACACTCTACTAGTCTTGTTCTTATATGCAATTCAATCAATTAAATTGTTAATCAATTAAACACAAATAAAACAGTAAAGTAAATCAAACACGAGATTTATAGTGGTTCGACAACTTGTCTACATCCACTCTCACAACACCAGTCGTGAAATTCTTATTAACTCGTTCAATAGAGTAATGTGTTCTTGTAACTTTAAGTCCCAAGAAATAAGACTTAGATCTTCTCGAATATACCACCAGATATATCTTCGATCTAACTAGCTATTTAACAAGCAACTAGCAACTTGAAACAGTAAAATAAAACTTCTCTGTCTTCAGTAGTAGCCTTCTTTGATCTTCAGTAGTCTTCTGGCTTCTTTCTGAAGTTGAACTCTGCGAGTTTCTTCTCTTGAATACTTCGATAATTTGCTTAGCTTGAGTGTAGAATATCAGTGTATCAGTAGTCATAACCGTTCAATACACCAAGGTATTTATAGATTTCCAACTTCAAGAACTTTCTGTTGTGTAACCAACTTTTCTTGAAAACTAACTCATAACAGCTTCAACTTATCCATACACGCGTTTCTTCAGTTAATTAGTTATTTCATAACTAACTCTTCAAACTTTATCTTCACACGCGTTTTTTGTAACTAACTTCTTCCTTCTTGTCTTGTCTTGTTGTTGTTGCGCACCTGTCTTGTTTCAACACTTAGACAAATTTTGAGTCTTCTTCTTACTCATCTTGTCTTGCGCAGGTCTTCTTCTGTAGACTTCAATAGAACACTAAACTAGTCATATCATCTAATCTTAACAAGACTATTACATTACATTAAGCTTTATAAAATAGCTTAGTCAACTTAAGAATCTATACAATGAATACGCGAGAATATATACGAAACTTGAGCTTCTATACAATCTTTAATAGCTCAGTATAAATCCTAAACAAATATAACAAAGTACTTATAATACGTACTTGTCTTTCAAACACTTAAACTTTTCTTTTCTTTCGAAACATAACTTGTCTTGTGAACTCTACTGATCTGCTCAAGACGACTTCCATAACTAGATCAGTCAACACTTAGAAAATATTCAAGTCTACTTTTGGCTTATCAAAACTCATCTTATCTTTTCATCATTTAGGACTTGTCTTAGGATTCATATCCCAACAATAGGTTTCCTAAGTTGTTTTATGAAGCTCAAAAGCCTAGAATAGAAGTCTAAGTCTTAGTTAGTGGGATCAGTTGTATGTATATCAGTTGATACCACATTTGATCAACACGCGTATTCTCAAGACTTGAAAAGTAGAAGACTAAAAACTAGAAGACCTCGAAACTCATTAGTGAAATCAGACTGAAAGATCCTTGTATACCTTGTCAGCTGACAGAAGCTACATGATGATCTGCAACAATAGAAGATAACCAGCAAATGTGAGCTTCATCAGATCTTGTCTAAGGAATCCTTAAAGAGCATTATTGAGAACTGTTGATTTGTTGGAACAGATAACAAAAAGCATTTATGAAGATGCATTAAATGCAAATGATAACAGAAGACAAAGAGAATGTCACATAACATCTGATTGACTCAATCAGAAGACAATATTGCAAGTCTAACAACTCGGTTGATGTGGACCAATAAGAAGTTGACAACACAACTACTTGAGTTGACTTGGACTAGGGATTCAGAGATCTTTGTAGAGTCGTACAATGCATTAAATGGACATTTAATGCACATTTCCTTTTAAGGTAATGTCGTACCAGAAATCAAGGAATACATCAATTTATGAAGATCTCAACTCAAATATAGAAGATATGTTGTAACGGTTAGTTCTCACAAACGGCTAGTTCCAAGCTCATTTCATCTATAAATACAAGACTTTGTTCATTGGAACAATTACGTAAACTCTACACGAATAACTCACCAGTTGTACTTAAGAACACTTAGCATTCTGAAAGCCTACAATCGAGTTCTATAAAGCCAGAAGTTAAATCACATCCATAGCTCTAAGTTTCTGATCCTAAGCCCGTTTTAATATTCCTATCTTTAGAGCTTAGAAAACAGTGTGGTTTGTTGGGAATAAAATGAGATTTTGATTAAGATACCAAAACCCCTTAAGACATGCCAATATAGATAAGTCAAATTTAATGAATATGTTTCAGGAATGTTGGAACATATAGATCAAGCTAGTTGAACAGCTGACATGTTGGGCAGCTTATAGAAGTTTAGATGCACAAGTTGAGGGGGAACACAAGTTTAGAAGATCACAAGAATAAAGTTCCTCAAAGCTCAGAATCAGAAGACTTCAACCATGCTAACAACACAAGATCAGAAGAGTTCAATTGTGCTGATAGCAGAATCAGCAGAGTAGGATCAGAAGAGTCAACCTCTCTGAATGGCCAATGATTAGAAGATCACATCAATTGGATCAAGCCTACTGATAAGAACTCTAGTAGAATCAGAAGATATGCTCAGCAGAGTTGATCAGCACACAAAATCAGAAGTGTTCAAAAAATCAGTATAAGTCAAGAGACAACTGTGCTGATGAGGTCAACTTCACTGATATTGAAGATATGGACTTAGAAGTCTCTCAAGATTAATTCAGTAAAGATGAGATGCCAACTCAACTGAAGAAGCTAGCCAACACTGCTGATAAGCCAAGTCAGCTGATGAGATAAGCTTGAGCACATATCAGCCCTGATGATAAGGAATGTTATCCTTAATCATGGATCAATGATCAGGATGATTGTCTACATGTTGTCTGCTGAATCTACAAGTCAGACATTGGGAAGAGTGCATATAAGTAAAGACAAGAAGTTCTAAGTCGTTTACTTCCCAAAATGAAGACATGTCACTTTCAAGGAATCTATCCTCAAGATGTTAAGTTCAAGGAAGATGAAAATATACAATTTGAGGTTGGCTTTCCAACGGATATATCCTCACTTTTCTCTATAAATACTGGAGTTTGGAAACCATTCAAGGCATCCAAATAGTCAAGGAAACTACAAGCATACGAGCCTTCAAGCTTTCAAAGAATACATCATTCTTTAGTTTCCAAACACTTTCAGTTCACACCTAAGCTGAAACTCATTGTATATCAATCAAGCTTAGAGAGATATCCTATCCTTATACAATTCTTCATTGTAAAGGATATCTCACCCTAGTTGGAATCAACCTCAACCCTTAAACCTTTCAAGGAAAGTTAGAAGTGTTGTTGTAGAAGTGTAAGAACTAGAACTGTCAAGAGAGGAACAATTTAGTTCAAGAGTTGAGTGAGTAATAGGACTCAGAATTACTAGGGATCAAGGCACTAAGGAGTAGTGTGGTTGATCAGTGCACCTTGGCACTATAAAACAAGTTAATTCCAAGTGAAGGAACTATCCTGTTAAATCAGGGAAGTGGATGTAGGAGCTTCAGTCTCTGAACCACTATAAACCTTTGTGTTATTTACTTTCAAGTCATTTCATACAAGTAACACATTCATACACTGCACACAAACTGATCTTCAAAAGATATACTTCACAAACTGTGCAAAACAGATTTAGGACAAGTCTCCTGATAACTATTTAAGTGTTAAGAAAGTTTGCAGAATGAAAAGGAGTTTAAATATAAAGGGCCAACCATAATTACGCACATATAACTTACTTAGATAGTTATTCAACTGATTACTCCATAATATTCAGTAGTTTGATTATCTGGACAAAGTTATACATACTCAGAGAAGTTGACTAGACAACTCTCTTGATAGCCTGTTTTGTTTAAAAGAAAAGAATTTGCATACACAAGTGCATTCCCCCTGTTGGGATATGAATATCCTTAGTTTAGTTTTGATAAACCAAATCAAACATGTAATAGGATAAGTTGTATTGTATAGACAACTTTATTATATATCTTGTAATAGATAGGACTCTGGTTAGAAGAGAAGACATGTCAATGCTCAAGAAGAGAAGAGAAGACCAAGACCAGAAGTCATCTTACATCAGCTGAGTAGAAGTCGTCTTACATCAGCTGAGTAGAAGTCATCTTACAACCAGCTGAGTAAAGACAGCAGAGTAAAGACAGCAGCTGAGAAGAAACAGCAGCTGTGTAAAGCCAGCTGAGTAAAGACAGCAGCTGAGAAGAAACAGCAGCTGTGTAAAGCCAGCTGAGTAAAGACAGCAGAGTAGAAGTCTTCTTACCAGCAGAGTGAAGTCTTCTTACCAGCAGAGTAGAAGTCTTCTTACTCAATTAAAGGAAGGCCAATCAGAGTTGAAGTCAAGGATTGACAAGATACGCACAAGAAAGGAAAGTCAAAGATATGATTGAAATTACATGACAATGGTAATATTCAATCATATCAAATCAAGAGATTGGCAATTCCCGAATTAGTGGAGATTTGAATTGCTATCATCCAACGGTAACATTCAAACATCAACACTATATAAATGAGTCCATACATCATTGGGAACGTGAGAAGAGGTGTGAGATGCAAAGGTCGAGCAAAGGTCATAAACTCCAGAAATAAGAAGAGCTCAAGAAGATCATTCATGAAGATTCAACACGCATCACCTCATCCCCAGTGAGTGAACTCATACCATCTAAGCCAGTGCAACCACTCATATATATCCATAGCTTAGAGAGAATTTCCCAATCCTAGCATGAGGCTAAAACAGATTGTAAGGGAAATTCTCACCTAGTTCATATACACAAAACCCACCTTCTACCATAAAACCTTAGAAGTCAAGTTGAGTGTTTATCACTGTAAAGAGTCCAAGTGCTCTATAATCACTTGTGGAGTTCAAGTGCAAGTGCTTACAATCACTTGTGGAGACCGCAGCAGTTAAGGGAACTGGCTCAGATCTCAAAGTCCTACCCTTGGGACTATAAAGGTCAAGGCCCTTGTAATTTTTGGTAAATTAAAGGGATTAAACATCACGTGTGGACGTGAGAGTGGACGTAGGAACGTATATCCGAACCACTATAAATCAATGTGTTATTTACATTTCTGCACTTTACATTTCAAGTCTTTTCATACATATTTGTGCATAAACTGTTTTACACACTGTATTTAAATAATAGACGAGTATAATATTTATGGGCATACTACAATTCCGCACTTAACTCCGATAAGTAATTAATCAGTCGACTAACTAGTCCTAGGCCCCTAGTGAAATCAGCGGACTAGTTACTTTGAAGAGTTAGTTTATTTTCCACACAATCAGCAGACATCAAGTCATCTGATCTTACACTCGTCTCAGGGACCAACACCCCCCCCCCCACACACACACATACACACTTGTGTCATACTCCTTTCAGGACCAACATGGTTCTTTCACACTGAGGTGGTTATTCACACATACTTTATTTTATTTGTAAGAAAACCAAACCCTGTAAAGAGTACTTGTTCTCTATACAACAAGTAGATTCGTATACACCAAGGTGTATCTTGATCAAAAGTCTTCTCTTGGGACTATAAAGTTTACAAGGAATATAATATCACGAATTGAGTCGTGAGAGTGGACGTAGAACAAGTTGTTCGAACCATTATAAATACTTGTATTCTTTATTGTTTTATTGCATTGTTTATTATTATATTATTCATTCGTATTTTGCATAGATCATAAGTTTTTCAAAAGTGTCAAAATTCACTAAGTATAGATTTTACCATCAGCGGATATCACTATCAGCTGATAGCATTCATTATTTGATAAAGTCATTCTTTATTAAAAGGTTTTCATTCAACTCACGAGTCTAAATATTTAGGGCATACACAATTCTGCACTAGTAGCTCTTGAGATAGATTTCCAACTGAACAACTGATATAACAATCAGTAGGTTTGTTATCTTTATCTGCTACTCACACTCGCACTCTAAGATCAGATCATATTATCTGCATCAGACGATATAACATATAGCTCTTCTAATCGTCTCATCTGATCAGCACATTAAAAAGTTTGAAAATCTTGAAAGTCTATTCACCCCCCCCCCCTCTAGACTTTCTCATCATTGATACTCGTTTAGGGACCAACATATGTGTTACTAGTTTTTATCCCTAATTTCGATAGAGAGCATTTTTGTGTTCGGCTGAATACGAAAAAACATATTTTTATAAAAAAATGATTTGACCAAACACAATATTCAAATGTAGCCATTTGGTTCTGGACATTGATACATTTTTTTGATGTTGTACACGTGTTGTCTTTAATGATTAAACACTATTGATAACATTGAATGTCGGTGTTGTGCAAAATATGTTACAACACTTCAGACAACATCATAATTTTCCCTTTCCCCTAACACTAACTCCATATTTCATATGTTGCTTTTAATGTTCCTTGATGCAGTTATAAGACGTGGAGGTTATCCAAGTCATGCAGCTTCACCTATCAAGAAGTGAGAGGTTGAAAGCACTAGTGGACCCCACTTAAAGGAGTTATTGGAAGAAGGTTTATATATCATGTAAAACTGATCTATAGGAGTTGCAATGCGGTTTATATATCAACGCAATCAAGCATAGAAGGAAAGCTAAAACATATTAAAGCTATTGAGTGCACTTTATGTATTTAGTTTTAGAAATATTTTTGTTTCCTCTCTCTTTCCATGTGGTAGATTAATTGTACTCTCTATCAATTAATCTAATATATTAGTTTGATTTAGGAGAATTTATGTATAGGTCGGATTCAGAGGCAGTTTCATATATGTTGACTAGGTACTTATTTTTCCAATCGTTTTTAAATCTCAAAGGAGATTGTTATTTTGTATCACTACTTTGTTATAATGAACGTATAGACTTATTCATAGTCTATACAAATATTTGATATTCCTTTGCAAATTGTTTTTTAATTTCCACTGCATATATGTTATCTTAATTGTGCCGACACTTTAGACAACATCTCTGATTAGGGGTGGAAATAGGTTGATCTAGGCTTTACATGAAAAAGCATGGGTCTGATTTATAAACATTAGGCCTAAGTCTGGCCTATTATACATGGTAGACTTTTTTTAGAGCCTTAGCCTGGCCTGTTAAGTAAATAAGCCAGACATACGAGTCTTTTAGAAGCCTATTAAAATATGTTCAATATGAAACACAATTCAATATTCAAAGTTGCAAATAAAATTCACGATTAAAACAAATGCATTACAACGATGAGTTTAAATACAAACATTATAACGATTTTTCAAGTACTAAAATAAATTTAACTTGTCAGCTTCCCGAGGATTGCCAGCATTCCATCAAGCCCAAAAGTCCCACAAAGGGGAAGGATACCCGTAAACGGGGAGATAGACCCCATAAAGGGGGACAAAAATAACAACAAAAGCAAGGAAAGTAAAGGAAAGCAAACTAAAACAACATGCAAGAAAATAAAACTATCTAGAAAAAATAGTAAATCGAGATCAACGAATAAATCACCCAAACGGTGAACGTAGCTCCGTTAGGAATAACGTATATGTTGATCCCACCTACACACTAGAAGAGTCTACATAAATCGAATATAAAACAGAGAAGAACAAATTGGTGGTATGACGACAACGACTGTGGCGGCAAAGGCAGATCGGTGATATCTAATAGATCTTTTTAGATCTATTTTTTATTTCTATAGATCTATAATTTAAAATGATCGGAGAAATGAGGGTTGTGGCGACGGCAGCACTAAAATCAGCATCTTGAGGTCGATCTACATGATGGGGATGAGGGTGTAGTTGGTAGTGTAGTAGGGAAGGGGTTACTTACCTGGAGAAAGGGGGTGAAGGGTTTGTGTGGTGAGGAAAGAGAACCTCTCCACAACTTGTCAATTGTTATGTATGAAACTTGTGAAAACTTTAAAGCCCACTTTTTGAGCCTTTTGAAAATCGATATTCAAAAGACTATTTAGCTTGAAGCTCAAACTCAACTGTTCATCTCAGTTTGCATTGTTGTAACTTAATTAAATGAGGCTAATCATTAGTGCTTACAAACTCCGGTCAGTCGCACTACATTTCCATCACCAATGACGAGGCCAGTAGAACTGATAGCCCTTCAAATTTTATTTTGTATTATTATATTGTAAATTAATATACTACTTTTGTTTCACTATTAATTAGTTTCTCACTTCCTTTTATGATGTCCCCAAATAAGTTTTTCATTCCATTTTTTCCCACTTTTGTCATATTATTTTCTCTTTCTCAATCACATAACTTATATTTTATCTATTATTTTATCATATTTCATCTCATACTCATCTACTCACTCCGTCCCACAAAAATAGCTACATTTTCCTTTAGGGGGAGTTACACCTAAAGATACTCCACTAAGAGTTTTAGCTAATTAATACAATTGAAATTTAGAGAAACAATTAGAGACAAAGTAGAAATCTGGTGGACACAAATACCCTTGCATTCAATAAAATTGAAATTTCGTAATTTAGTCAAATTAATTTAAATTTTAAATTCCTAATCAAATTTCGTTTCCCGCATTTCAAGACTTTTACTTTCCTTAATCACGGCATTTCAATAAAGTTTTCGTGCATTCAATGCAATCAAATTTACAGAAATCTTTGAGCTAATTTACCTTCATCTTCACAAAAACTAGAAGGGGTTTCTGCATCAAAGTGTTTAAGGCGTGAGATACGACACACTACAAGGGGACTAGAGTATTCCGGTGACAAGAAAATCGGCGGGCTGCATACACCTTGTGAGGTTATGTTTCACCATTTAGTTTTTTATAGAACGCACAGATTAACGGATTAAGGAATGTGTTTTGTTGGGTGTGTAAGCGTTGAACCTGTGTGGGCAATGGGTCTAGGGTTGATAAACGATTAGATGTACTAAAGATTGCACTAATTAATTATTTTATTTTATATAATGCCTACTGATCATGTTAATTTCTAGATGGGTTGGATATATTATGCATTTTGTGTGAAATCCGTAATAGTTTAGGGTTAATTACATATTCGTATGTTTGATTGTTGAGACACTGAAGCTAATCGTTTTCTGAGTTGTTTCTTTAGAAATTTTGAATTTTCCACTTAATCAGTTGATTTTGTTTTGCATCTTATTGGGTAGATGGCCAGAATTAAGCATACTCTGGTGCGTATTGATGGAGATGAAGGTGGTCGAAAGAGGAAGAGGACAAAGGATGATAGTGTACATGCAAGACACTACAAAACGAGAGGTACAGTTTAAATGAATATTTTATTTAATGCAATGATTGTAGGTCAGAATGCGACCAAGGCTGCACAATAGTATGTTGATTGCATTTCATATATTGTTTAAGTGCATATTATTAAAACATTAATGCACATTACATGTACATGACTGCATTTAACACCACTTGTATCAATTTGCAAAGACAGACTGCATAATAGTATGTGAGGGGTGCATTTCATATAGTGTTTACATGAGGATTCGTAGACCATGGGTGCATAGTATATGTACATGACTACATTTGACATCCATAATATGGTGGATTGCATGAATATACTTTTTATATAATGATGTTCGTATTGTTGGTTTAACTGCATTGTATATTCTAGATGGTTAAAACGTGTGTTCTATTTATTTGGTTTGATTTTATTGGAGTACGTTGCATATAACACCTTTTTTTGTTGCCTATTTCTACAATATGACTATTGAAGGGTCGTCAATCAAGAGTAACTCGGTTGAAAAGAAAAAGGGAAAGCGGAAAGGTGCGATAAACTCTAGTGCATATTCATGTATCATAACTGTATCTGTGCAATTACCATACTTTTTATAAATAATTCCTTGCAATTAATCTTTTGTGTAAAATGCAGTGGATAATGATATAAACAAAGTCATAATGTCTTCAGACTCGAGTAATGTTGCTCCAATTTCCAATCATTTGTTGTGTAAAAGTTTAATTATGCATCTATAATGTACTAATGCAGAAGTAATAAAACTGTATTCTATAGACTTTGAAAGTGAATTTGAACGGGGTGATAGGAGAAGAAAAACATACTACGATTCAGTATCAAAAGGTATATTACATACGAGTCTTTTAATTTCATATCATTTTTTAAAATGTAGATTGCTAAAATATGTCAGTAGACATTGAAGTAGATCTAGTACGTTAAAGCTCAAATCCCGTACGTGACCATGTTGTTTATCGCAGATTCGGAGTTTGGGAGTACTTGAGGATGAGTGAGCGAAAGATGCGAAAGAAATGTATAACAGTAACAAACCTATTTGGTACGTAAAATGTTCTACTTAACGTATTGATAGAATATGTTACTGCATGGTCCTATATGTGTCTAATATTTTATGGTGATTTCACAAACAACTGGTGTACAAATTGATCCCACACAGACGCATTATCGGTCTAATTTGCGAACAGTAGTGAATGAATTTAAGGGGATGGTGTTTACTAGTAATCAGTTACTAGTACTTAAGAAAACACCTTTTTTGTTACTCTTCAATGCAATTGTTACAAATGTAGGAAGAAAAATGGGAAAACGAAGCCAAAAATATGAGGAAGATATTCGTGAGATTGTGAGGAGATTCGATGTTGAGACTGAAAGCTTTATATTTGGATGTGAGAGGGTTCAACTAACAAAAAATGATGTAGAACTCATCTTTGGAATATCATGTGGGACAGAAAAAATGAAGCTTAAGATGGACCAATACGACTTACCGCCATGGGTACTGCGATGTTTTAGGGAGGAATTTCGTACTAAAGGCCCCAACTTTCCACTATATAGAATCGTGCTTGTGAAAAGAATACGAGAACTCATTGGTCTGACTTCGGTTGAAGCTATACAGGATCTTGTCAGAGTCGTGTGATGTTATGTTATGGGGAGCGTACTATGTCCGTTGTAAAGTGGTTCACTGCCTTGGTTTTTGACACCGTATCTGGAAGACTTGTCTGAAATGGGTAGGTATGATTGGAGCACATTCATTGTCGATAATTTGAAGAGTCAGCTTGTGAAGAGTAAGAACATGAAAGCTGGTGGTTGTGCGATGATTTTACGGATAAGAATCATGTTTTATTGAAGATTGAATTTAGTTTTCTAATAATCATGTGAAGTCATATCAATAATCCCCTACTGATATTAACATTCACTTTTTTACAATATTTTCTTTGTGAGCACACTTCGATTATTGCACCATTCTCTAAATCAGCTTTTCCCAGATTCATGAAATGGGATCTAAATGACTTACACATTGCAATAATTCGTGGGAAAATGAGAAGATATACAAGGGTAATATATTTGAACATACAATATGATAAAACATGATATTTAATTATTGTTGAAATTGAATGTAGTAATGACAATACTTGTTGCAGGTTTATACTGGACCTCTGAAAGCGGCACACTATGAAAAGGAACAGCTAATGGCTCTGCGTACTTTCAGAGAGAATGTGAGTACGTCCCTATCAAACAATGCACAAAGTGAAGGAGTAAACATCAACGGCGCCCCTGGTCCTTCAACTGAGGAAGATGTTGCATATCCATATCTGAACTTTGTTGCTAAGGGTAGTAATGGGCAAGGAGAGCGTAAGTTTGGTCGAACCCCCTTCTTTTGATATTGGTTTTGGGGATGAATTTAATGAGCAGGTAGAAGGAAATGCGGTTAACAGTACTGTTTTGAATGTGTGCAATGATTTGAAGAGGATGTCTATGGAGGGTAATGGAGATATGTCTGTTGGAGAAAAAGAAAGTTTGGGTGTTTTTGCAAAGGAGAGTGGGAACAAGTCCAACTTGATTTCAAACGTGGGAGATGAACAGACCGTTGAAAGGAGAATCGAGTTATTGGTTATTGAACTCAATAAAGTTCGCAATGAGAGGGAGAAGGACAGGGAACTCTTTGCAATTGAGAGGCAGACTAAAGATGAATTGAAAGAGAAGCTGAAGATAGAGAGCGAGTCTTTCCGAAAGAATTTAGAAGATGACTGATCGCAATTTGCATCGCAGCTCAATAAAATTATCAATGAAAGGTACCATGATAGGGAACTCTTTACAATTGAACGAAGGTCCAATGATGAATTGATACGGAAGATGCAGATATCGAATGAGAGTTTGCTGAAAGATTTAGAAGATGACAAAGCACCATCTGCAACTCAGTTTTTTGATGATCCTCAAGTAATAGAACAAATTTTTCAAATTGAAAATTCTATGATTCAGAATGCAGAGATTAAAAAAACTGAAGCTATAGCGAGTGGGAAAGAGGTGGTTCAGTTGAATGTAAGTGATCAGACACCCGTCAAAGATGCACGAAAGAAAAAGTGGATTGCTGAACAGAGTTCGTTAGTCGCTCGTGTCAAGAGAAGAGCGAGAGTAGCTGACAAAAAACGCGTTGGATTTTCGCCTCAACTATTAACAAATGAGCTGGTATTGGTGCATGAGATTGACGATGATGGTGAAGACGATGAAGAGGTGGCACAGCTGAATGCCAAGGTCAAGGGTCCTGTAAAGAACCCTTTCAACAGTCGACTTGCTACTGTAAAAAATGCATCAAATGATGTGAAAGAGCAGATCTTCAATGCTTTAAAGAAGCACGGTGCACAGTGAGTATACTATGATATTTTTTCAAATTATTTGTATTATTAGATCAAATATATGCTCTGATTTACATGATTAATAAATATATACTCTCTGACGTAATAGTGGATGTAGGTCCCTAGTTGAGTTAGATAATATTGAGTAAGCTAGGAAAACGTCTAGAGGGGGGTGAATAGACTTTTCAAAATCTTTCAATATATCAAAGTACACTATGCGGAATTATCAAATTAACAATGAGCCCAATCAAATTTATAATCAACTAATATTAACGAACTTATGTATGAACACTCTACTTGTCTTGTTCTTATATGCAATTCAATCAATTAAGCAGTTAATCAATCAAACACAAATAAAACAGTAAAGTAAATCAAACATGAGATTTAGTGGTTCGACAACTTGTCTACATCCACTCTCACAACACCAGTCGTGAAATTCTTATTACTCTTCCAATCGAGTAGTGTGTTCTTGTGGCTTAAAGTCCCAAGAAATAAGACTATGATCTTCTCGAAAACACTACCAAGTGCTTCTTCGATCTAACTAGCTATTTTACAAGTAACTAGCAACTTGAAACAAAACAATAAATGTTGGGAATAAAATGAGATATGTTTTGATCTAATACCAAAACCCCCTGAGACATGCCTAAGTCATGATTGAATGTGTTCTAGAAATGTTAGAACATATAGAATAAAGGCTAGATGAGGAGCTGGTATGTTAGGCAGCTCTTAGATGATTAAATGCACAATTTGAGGGGGAACACATGCTTAGAAGTTCATCAAGAACAAGTCCCCTCAAGGCTCAAACTCTGGATACAACACTAAGTCTTTTGAAGACCAACTATGCTGATCAGGAGAGTTGTCCAGCGGAGTTGTCTCAGTACAAGAAATCAAGATCAAGTGCTCTGAAAGCCTGAGGTCAACTATGCTGAAAAGATAGAGACAACCAAACCCTAAAGAACTACAAATCAACATGCTAAGATCACCTTGAAGTGAAGCAAAGGGTATGAGTCAAGTCATCTGAAGAAGAGCAAGCCAACCTTGCTGATAAGCAAGACTGCTGATAGTGATAAGGAGAGTTGTCCAAATGATGAGGAATGTTTGTCCTATCAATGGAACAACCTTCAGAAGCCATGTCCAAGTCCTAACAAGAGAATCTGAAAGCCAGACATTGGGTAGAGTGCTGCAGAATGAAGACAAAGTCTTAACAACCGTTTATTTCCCAAATGAGGACATGTCACTATCAAGATTCTGTCTTCTAAGTTGAAGAACTGAAAGAAGACATTTATGGACATTTGAGGCTGCCTCTCCAACGGGCAAATCCTTCATTTGTCTATAAATACAGAAGTGTGAAGACCATTTGAAAGCATCCAACTAAATCTCAACTTGACAACTATCCTACAAGCAAGAGTGCTTTCAAGCTTTCAAAAGACTATCTTAGTCTTCAATCACTTCATCTAAGCTGAACTACATTGTATATCCATACACAAGCTTAGAGAGATATCCTATCCTTATACACTGATCTTCATTGTAAAGGATATCTCATTAGTTGGAACCTTACTTCAATCCTCATATCTTTCAAGAGTGAAAGTGAGAAGGTTGTAGTAGTAGAAGTGGTAGGAGCTGACTGTTGAGAGAAGAACAGTTCAGTTCTGAGTTGAGAAGAGGGTACTAGGACTCTAGACATCCTAGGGATCAATTCACCAAGGAGTGGTGTTATTGATCAAGTGCACCTTGGCACTATAAAACAAGTTAATTCCAAGAGTGAAGGAATTATCATGTTCAATCAGGGAAAGTGGATGTAGGAGCTTGAGTCTCTGAACCACTATAAACTCTTGTGTTGATTTACTTTCAAGTACTTACATACATTCAACATTGCACACAAAACTGATCTTTCAAAGGATAAACTTTCAAAGACTGTGCAAAACTGATTTGGACAAGTTCCCTGAAACAGGACTGTATTGAATTGACTAAGTGATTTCAGAAACTAAAGGAGTCTAAACAAAAATGGCCAACCACTATTCCGCACATATAACTCCCCTAGATAGTTATTCAACTAAGTACTCAATAGTACTTAGTAGTCTGATTATCTTAGAAGAGTTAATCATCTTCAGCAGAGTTGTCCAAACAACCTTGTTGAGCTCTGGTTTGATCAAGTTAGAAAAGAATTTGCATACAAGTGTATTCCCCTCCCCCCCATACACTTGTTATATACTCCTTTCAGGACCAACAATAAAACTTCTCTTCGTTCAGTAGTAGCTTTCTTGAACTTCTTCACTTGTCGTTTGGCTTGAACTCTGTGAGTTTCTTCTCTTTTAATATCTCTCAGTAATTGCTCCAGTAAATCTCTTAGAATTAGTAGTCATAACCGTCAAATACCTTGGGGTATTTATAGGCTTCCAACTTCAAGAACATTCTGTTGTGTAACCAACTTTTCTTGATAACTGACTTCTAACTTCTTCTTCTTATCCTTCAACGCGGTTATGCAGTTAATTAGTTATTCCATAACTAACTCTTCAATCTTTATCTTCAATACGAGTTTCTTACTTAAAATCTTCATCTTTACTTGCGCACCTGTCTAGTTTCCATACTTAGACAAAATATTAGTCTTCTTCTTCACTTGACTTGTCTTGCGTAGTTCTTCAATAGTAGACTTCAATATAGAACTAAACTAGTCCTATCATCTAATCTTAAAAAGACTATTACATTACTTTAAGCTTTATAAATCAGCTTAGTCACCTTAAGATCTATACAATGAATATACAAATACAATAAGAACTATGAGCTTCTATACATCATTCAAATAGCTCAATATAAATCCTAACATATATTTACAAAGTACTTATAAATCGTACTTGTCTTTTAAACACTTATCTTTTGAACTTTACTTGTGAACTCTACTGATCTGTTCAAGATGACTTAATAACTAGACTAGATCAGTCAACACTTAGAAAATATTCAAGTCTTCTTTTGGCTTATCAAAACTCATCTTTTCATCAATTAGAACTTGTACCAGGATTCATATCCCAACAATGGATATGCTTATTGACATTCTGAATGACAGACGGCTCGCAGATGAGGTATTTTATAATGGTACATCTGTATATAATATTTATTAATTATCGAATAGTTGTTACATTAACTTATAAATGTTATGTAAACCATGCAGGTAATTGATGCATGTTCTGATATGGTGTCTACGATTCTGGTTACGCCACGGAGCGCTAGTCGACATGTGACAGTGTTCACTGCTTCTTGCTGGGTAATTTGAATGTCAATGTTGTCATATGTATAAGTTGTTGTTTGTTGTATCAATACTGATTGTGAGATTATATTCGTAGAAAATGATAAAGGGTCGGAACATAGCAAATCAGAAGGCATTTCCGCTGATGATATAAAAGAGGCTAGAAGAATCGATTGACAAACACATGTTACTCTTCCCAATAAATATAAGTGAGTCTGGACTGAGAACAAGAGGGAAGGTTGTAGACCACTGGACTCTGTTAAAATTGGATATGAAACGTAATGAATGGACGTACTTCAATTCGCTGCGTCCGCGAACAAAGGGAAATGTAGATCAGAGCCTCACATAAACCTTACATAAGGTACTGCATTATATAGTTCTTTTCCGTATTAACATTAAGTTATTTACATCAATCATTAGTGAACTTGAGAATTATGCGTATAAAAACATTTTTTTTTTTTTTTTTTGCATGGTAATGTTTATCAGGTTAACAATGTTGAAGATAAGATGAAGCTGGAATTAAGGAAATCCAATCCAAAGCATGGGTTTTTAAAACGACAGTCTAAATATCCCATACAATCCGATGTTATGCAGCAGACACACGGCACGCTGGATTGTCGTGTAGTTGTTTGCAGATTAATTGAGCTTTTTTTTAGAGGGGAAGAGCCAACGAATGCAGTGTTTGGCCGAGATGATGCAAGCAACATGCGTATCAGAATGGCAAAGGCATTCGTTGATCCGATTGGAACCACGATGAATATGCAGAGATTGACTATTATTTTAATGTGTGGGTGTGTCGTTTGGGGCTTAATATTAAAACTGTTGACGTATGCTTTTGCTTGATGATGGATTTATTGTGTTTAATATGGTTCATTCATTACTTATGAATGAAGTCCATACTGTTATCGTTTGTGTCTTTTGGATTAATTGAGGTTGCTTTGATACATGTTTGTTTTGAATTCTGGTTTTGGGAATAGAGGGTGGCTGAGGTTATGCAATTTCAGTGTTTTGATATCTAAAGTTTGTTATTTCTATTTGGCGTATCTACAGTTGATCATTTAGAAGTGATATTGGTAGGTGAATGAAATGTATTAGTGTAATGGGTAGCACACATTAAAATTCACATTACCTAATTATATGTCGTATGATAGTATTGTGTAAACTGGATAGATGAGATACCACATGCAATTAAGATTTAAGAACAATACTAAAAAATGCACTTGAAATTGCAGCATGCATGCTGGATGTAGAAAATAATAATGCAGAAATGTGATAAAAGAATGTAGTTTGTAGAAATCCAAAATGCATTCAAGATGTATAAAATTCAAGCACCTTAAATGTAATTGCGAGTGCATAGTGAGATTGAAAATGAAGTGTAATTTGTAGACATGCTTGCCAATATGTAATTGAAGCTATTTGATAGGGTCAGTGCAAAAAACTAAAATGAAACATTAAATAAACTACAACGAAACATTATAAACATAGTAATTCAAAAGATAGTCCTAGCAAGTTACAAAAAACAAATCATACTAAATACGGAATGGGGATACAAAACTTGGAATATGCATGTATGAATGTTCTTCTCCATGATCGGCACTAAACTCTGGCATTGCCTCGAAAACCCTCGATACTGTATCGTACTTGCAGAATTGGCCAAAAGGATTTTCCCTAAACATTATTGATGTCCTGGATGAATTCTTAAAGCATATGGGCACTAGATCATAGTGAGGTGGCAGGGCTTGTTCCTTGAAGATAACAACTTTGGATCAATTTCTAGACCCCGATGAATAAGTGAGGATATTCATCTCAAGGAAGAATAAACTTACACCAAAGTCGTCCTCACGAAGTCTACTAGCATAAAAGACAACACTCTCATCATCCAATGCATCCATTGATATAAACCATGTAGATAATATGAATGTTGGGGCGTCCATTACACCGTAACTTAGATCGTTGAGGTTAAAAGTAACAATTGAGTGTTGACCATGACCAAGGTAAACTTTCCAGTGAAAAAGGCCCCCGACAAAACATGCATTATCAACAGGGGGCGGCCGAGTGGGAAAGGGGGGGGGGAAATCCTCGAGTTTGAGTTTCTTGAGAAGAGTTTAATTTCTGATCGAAAACTTTCGGGATAAAAAAAAACGAGCAACGCGCATAATCAAATAATCATCTAACACAGCATTGTACCCAAATCTAAAATAACACCAGGCTTCTGCATATTGGGGTGGGATGTTTGGGTAATCATTTGGAATTAAAAGGGGGACAGATTTGTCGAGGTTTTTCTTTATGAAATAACGTTCATGTATATCAACAATCAAGATTAAACCATTACAACTACCAAGAATCTCATACTCATCGTGTTGATCAGAAACATGCCTCATTAACGGAGGAACCTCATTTTCGGCAACAGTCATGTAACAAATCGGAGGATTAGCAATCGTTACCTTATTGATGATGGATACTTGATGAAGCTCTTTCATTTTTTTGGAGGTGTGCATGGACAAAAGATCGTGAAGAAATGAGATTTCTCCATTCGGGAGATACACACTTGCAACGACATAAAGTTTTTGGATAGAGGGTAACAAGGATGTCATCTCTAATTTCAGTTGGAACGATGTTCTCATGTCGAAAGTTTCTCATTTCTCAGTGTGGTGAAAACAGAGTGTAGTGAAGAAGGTTCTTGAAAAAAACGTTTTTTGTGTTTAATGCTTTAAGATGGATTCTGAAACTTGAGGAGAGGGTTATGGCATGTTAAAGGGGAAAAGACTTCTCAGCTTCCCCCACTATGCATGATCTAGCACATTTTTTATGTTGGAGATCATGTATATTTAGTTGATGGAGATGGGTTAATTACTGAAGTAATGATGCTATTTTTGTGGTAATGGAAGACACAATTAAATTTGAAAATGAATATAAATTAATTTCGTTCAAATTTTGAAAATGATTTTAATTAAATAATTAACTTAATCGTTTAATTAACTATAAAAATAATAAATTGATAATTTCACTCTTATTTCCACTAATTTGTATGAAATGCAAGATTAATGTGTTTATTTCATTGTTTTGAAATACAAATGAGAAATATACGAAAAAAACGCAAACACTATTGCAAATATTTGTGTAAAACTATTATGAATCTGCAATTAAACTCAGGAGCACCGCTAGCGAACATCACACCGACTCCCATTATTTCACTCCAATGATCAGACAAGTATGACTTCCTTTTCTCAATTGGGAAGATATCAAAATGGGGTATACTACCTGTTGGTCCTTGGTGGAGTATGACACAAGTGTATGGGGGGAATGCACTTGTGTATGCAAATTCTTTCTTTTTCAAACAGTTTAGTCTTATCAGGCAGGTTGTCTCACAACAAGCCTGAGTGTGAACTTTGATAGATACTTGTCCTACTGATTACTATTAAGTGATCAGTTGGCTAAATATCTAAAAGAGTTGCTAAGTGCGGAATGTGGTTGGCCCTTGACTCAAAGAAATACTCCAAGTTGATTTCTGAAAAACACAGTTATCAAGGACTTTGTCCAAAACAGTTTTTCTTAACTTACTGAGTTTTGCTCTTTGAAATATGATTGAATGTAAGTGCAATAATAAAGGCAGTAAGTAAATGGCACACAATTTATAGTGGTTCAGAGACTCAAGCTCCTACATCCACTTTCCCTGATTGAACAGGATAATTCCTTCACAATGGAATTAGCTTGTTTTATAGTGCCAAGGTGCACTGATCAACAACACTCTCTTTAGTGCTTTGATCCCTAGGATAATCTGAGTCCTAGTGCTCAATCTCTCTGAGTTAAGACTGTGTTTCACAATAACAGTCCTTAACTCCTCACTTCTACAACAAACACTACTTCACTCAATGAGGTAAGGGTTTGAGGTTTGGTTCCAACTAGTAGAGATATCTTTTACAATAAGAACAGTGTAAAGGCTTAGGATATCTCAATGCTAAGCTTTGGATATTACAAAGATTGGCTTAGCTATTTGAAGTGATCAGGAAACTTGGGATTCTAAAGAACAGCTTTGGTTTCCTTTAATTTGCTTGATGATAGTTTGATAGCAAGTAGTTGGATTCTTGAATCCTTTGATCACTTCTGTATTTATAGGCAAATTTGAACAAACTAACCGTTGGAGGGATAGCAATTCAAACTTGTCTATTTGCAGCACCATTGAAACGGCTATGAAGCTTGACATCCTTTTATCCACTGTGTAAGAGCTTCTTCAATGGTTGCTAGAATGAATGTGTTGACTTCTGAAAAATGCGGCTGAGATGACTTGTGTCAGATTCCAAATATGCACATTTCCCAAGGTTGATTTGTGGCAAACTCTACACTCAACCAACGGTCAGATGGGACAACTTCCCTGAACATTCCTGCTGCAACTTTGGAATGTTCCAACATTCATTCAATGCTTCTATCTTCAATGCTCTAAGTCTTCAATGCTTGGTTCAGGCTTGATTGGCAATAAATGCTTCATTGAATGTGTCTTGCATTCAATGCACTTGATCATTGGCACAATAATTGATCTGGTGCAGCTCCTATTAATGCATGAAGCTTTACACTTTATCTTTCAGCCAAGTTGTCCATTCTGTAAACTTGTCTTGGAAACTTCAGCAACTTTGTTCTAAGGAACTTAACACTTATCAAGCTGCCTAACATTCCAGCTTTGGACAACTATCCTGAACTCTAAATCTCACAACAT
This sequence comes from Galeopsis tetrahit, assembly GCA_963675135.1. NCBI lineage: Eukaryota > Viridiplantae > Streptophyta > Magnoliopsida > Lamiales > Lamiaceae > Galeopsis > Galeopsis tetrahit. Next base: position 12,362,739 of record OY776129.1, on the reverse strand, counting down.
TTCTGAGATTATGACTTAAGCAATCTTACATACTCAAGTGTCCTGAGACAACTTATCTGATCTATACTTGAGTATATCTCAACTAATCTGAACATCATCAATCAGGGGTTTTGGTATCTAAATCAAAATCATTTTATTTCCAACACTACCAAATCCCACAAATTATGTAGAGACAGATTCTTGAGAATCATGGACCACAATCTCTCTATTGGTAGAAGATTTGGAATTGTTCACTAAAGAAGATGATTCGACATTTATAGTATCCAAGCTAGAACTAACATGCACACTTAGCAAATTACTATTATCATGATTAGCAGATTTCTTAAAATGAGGCAGAACGATAGTAATGTTTACTAGATTCTCTGAGGATAATTTGCAGAATTCAATCAACCCCAATAAATCTGAATTAGACCCAAAACAACAGTTCTTTGTGCTACCAACAGAATATAATGTTACGAAATTACCTGGAGATAGATTGGACCAAGTTCTAGTAATTTCTGCAATAATATCCATGAATGATGAACCTTGATCGACTCGCATCAATTTACTTTGGCCATCGAAATCAATTTTGAGAATCACAGCGTAATCCATTGTTTGTTGAATACACCAATCAGGGGTAAATTGCATGTGTTGTTTGGATGCAGAATCACACCGGAAATTTGTGGAAAATGAAGCTAATTCGAACGAGAAATCGATTGATAGAATCAATTTGTTCGAATTTTTTTGGAAATGCAATTCCTATTTCGGATCGTGCAAATTGATGGAAATGGAAAGATTGAATCACATTTAATTCGGAATAAAACATCTTGAATTTTTGGAAATTATGATTGAATTAATGGTTTCGCTATTTATGAGGAAGTTTAAATATATTAATATGTAATTATGATTTTAAATCAATTATTAAGGGCATATTAAGTATCTTAAGTAAACTCTTTTATTGATATCTCAAATTAGAGCAATATTTCCTCTTTTATTTAAGTATTAAATGTTTTATTGATAATTTTACCTTTAATTAAACCCACCACATAATTAATTTTAAGACCCAACTGCTTTGGATTGAACACCAAATTAATAGAATATCAAGGGTAAAATAGATAAATTAGTTAAATTTCACTACATTTATTGATTTTTCTTAATTTGTGTCAAATGTAGCTGTTGGTCCTGAAAGGAGTATATAACAAGTGTATGGGGGGGGGGAAAATACACTTATATGCAATTCTTTTCAACTTTTGATCAAACCAGAGCTCAGCAAGGTTGTCTTGGACAACTCTGTTGAAGATGATTAACTCTTCTAAGATAATCAAGCTACTAAGTACTATTGAGTACTTAGTTGAATAACTATCTAAAAGAGTTATATGTGCGGAATAGTGGTTGGCCCTTTTAGTTTAGACTCCTTTAAAGTTTCTGAAATTCACTTAGTCAATTCAATACAGACCAGCTTTCAGGGAACTTGTCCAAATAGGTTTTGCACAGTCTTTGAATGTTTAACCTTTGAAAGATCAGTTTTGTGTGCAGTGTTGAATGTATGTAAGTACTTGAAAAGTAAATCAACACAAGAGTTTATAGTGGTTCAGAGACTCAAGCTCCTACATCCACTTTCCCTGATTGAACAGGATAATTCCTTCACTTTTGGAATTAACTTGTTTTATAGTGCCAAGGTGCACTTGATCAATAACACCACTCCTTGGTGAATTGATCCCTAGGATGTCTAGAGTCCTAGTACCCTCTTCTCAACTCAGAACTGAATTGTTCTTCTCTCAACAGTCAGCTCCTACCACTTCTACTACTACAACCTTCTCACTTTCACTCTTGAAAGATGTAAGGGTTGAAGTAAGGTTCCAACTAATGAGATATCCTTTACAATGAAGATCAGTGTATAAGGATAGGATATCTCTCTAAGCTTTGTATGGATATACAATGAAGTTCTGCTTAGAAGAAGTGTATGAAGACTAAGATAGTCTTTGAAAGCTTTGAAAGCACTCTTGCTTGTAAGATCTTTAGGTTAGTTGGATTGTGTTGAGGTGCTTTCAAATGGTCTTCACACTTCTGTATTTATAGACAAATGAAGGATTTGCCCGTTAGAGAGGCAGCCTCAAATGTCCATAAATGTCTTCTTTTAGTTCTTCAACTTTGAAGACAGATTCTTGATAGTGACATGTCCTCATTTGGTAAATAAACGGTTGTATAAGCTTTGTCTTCATTCTGCAGCACTCTTCCCAATGTCTGACTTTCAGATTCTCTTGTTAGGATATGGACATGGCTTCTGAAGGTTGTTCCAATGATAGGACAACATTCCTTATCAAATGGACAACTCTCCTTATCACTATCAGCAGTCTTGCTTATCAGCAAGGTTGGCTTGCTCTTCTTCAGATGACTTGGCTCTTACCTTTTGCTTCACTTCAAAGTGATCTTAGCATGTTGAATTGTAGTTCTTTAGGGTGTGGTTGTCTCTAACTCTTCAGCATAGTTGACCTCAAGCTTTCATAGCACTTGATCTTGATTAATTGTGCTGTGACAACTCCTCTAGACAACTCTCCTGATCAGCATAGTTGGTCTTCAAAAGACTTAGTGTTGTTTCCAGAGTTTGAGCCTTGAGGGGACTTGTTCTTGATAGACTTTAAAGCATGTGTTCCCCCTCAAATTGTGCATCTAATCAACTAAGAGCTGCCTAACATATTAACTCCTCATCTAGCCTTATTCTATATGTTCTAACATTCTTAGAACATAATCATCTTTGACTTAGGCATGTCTCAGGGGGTTTTGGTATTGAATCAAAACATATCTCATTTTATTCCCAACAATTTCCCCCTTTTTGATGATGCCAAAACATATACTTCTATGCAAAAGTGACTTGACTACACCTATTACATTTATCTTCAGAAGACATGACTAAGGTCAATATTCCTGAAAAACAATGTGTTAGTGTATTCACTGTTTATGTTGCAAGTAGGTTTCAAGGATAGGCATAGAGAGATTTCTGCAATAATGTATCTTGATTCAAAGGTAGTTCAACTATCATTCATATAAAAATCATTACAAGCATGTTGATAGTTGAAAATAACTTATCAGAGCATGAATTCAAGACATCATTACAATGGATCATTTCAGTACAAAAGTTTCAGAGCATACATTCAACATAAATTCTAGAGTATCAGAGCAAACAACTTAAGTACTTAAAAGTATCTAGATCTTCAGCATCAGAGCATCTTCTAGTATCAGAGCAAAACACCAGATATCAAAGCACATACTTGTATTAGAGTATCCAAGGCATGTTGGAGCAAACAACATGTCATAGCACACCACATCAGCAGTCTTGTCCAAATTTCAGCATATTTGACCAATTAAAAATATATCTTCAGATAAGATAAGTTTTTATCCAAAAAGGTCAGAAGACTTAGCCATTTCAGAGATCATCCTCAGGAGGTGGCACCATCCCATATTGTGCCCACACTCTTCTTTTCAAGGCCATGGCTTCTTGGTTTGTTCCCTTGGGTCCAAGAACCATCTTGTTCAGCTTGAGTATCTCAGTAAATTCCTTTGCCTTTGTTACTTCTGTTGAAACTGTTTGCAGTCCAGTTTCAACTCCAGAAATTCTTGCATCTAATGTGGGCAGGATCACCTCTTCTGAGCCAGTTAGCCTCATCTCCACAGAGGCTAAAGTTTTACCTTGGCCATCTAGAGTGTCAACAGTTGCTGCATGTGCCTTTCCAACTTCCCTGACCAGTGTATCCAACTTCTCTGATTGCTCTTCAATGATGGATGCAGTCTGAGTAGCAATCTGAAAACCAGCCTCAGTGGTGTTGGCTTGTTCAAAGTACATCTTATTCAATGTGGACACATTTGCTGAAACTGCTTCAAGGTCAATGTCAGCATCAACTGGTATATCTGTAAGGGAAGCATCTGCAAAAATTTGCTCAATGGTAACAGCTACTGAATCTGCAAAACTAAGAGTGTTAGTAAAATCTCCCTCAACACCCTCATTCTTTTTATCTCCCATAAGGCCTGATACATCAGCACCTTCTCTCTCATTTTCAACTAATTTCTTTTCTTCTTCATTCAAAATAGATGGACTCACATTCATTGGAGAATCAGGCCTCCTTTCACCAAGGGATTCATCAAGTTCAGATTTGACTTGAAGAATAGCCTGACTCTCATATTGGGCTGCACCCAATATTTCTACTTCATCTCCCTCTATAATTGGTGCACTCAAGGAACCAGTAATCACACAATCATCCTCACCATTTCCCTCTGAATTTTCAACACTAACAGCCTTTTCAACTCCTTCCATTCCTAAACCTGACACCTCTATATCCTCAACAGGATCCACAGAGGGCAGTTGTTGGGAGATCACAGTGCTTGGGCATCCCAAGTCCACTGAGTCATCCTGAATGACTAAAGGCTGGTCAATGTCCAACTGTCCTGACATTGATGAGGCTTTAGCCAAACTAGCTTCTCCCATGGAAGTCTCAACATTGTCAAGCTGTGCCTCAGGCTCAGAAGAACCATCCTTGTCCAATGCATCTTGGACTGAGTCACCATCTTTGGTCAACTCCTCTGAATGATCAGAGTCCTTAACAGAATGATAGGTCAAGTAATGTACCTGAGCAGAATTGAGGTCAGGAGGGTTGGGATTGGTGTTATCATCATCATCATCATTATCATCATCAGATGTGCTATCAGGATGCTTGATTCCTTGTGCAATTCTTTCTCTCTCAGCAAGCACCTTCTCATGAACAATGGTGCAAAACAAGGCCTCAGTGGTCAACACACTGGATTTCTTCACATTTGCAAAATGTAAAAGCCTGTTCTCTTCAACCTGCCACCAGCTAGCTCCTTTATCCTGAATAGCCTGAGCTATTTCCACCATAGTTATATCCTTGATCTCAACAAGTGCCCTGAGATCATAGAACTGTTGTTGCAGCCTAGGATATGCCTTCAATCCAGGATACAACTCATCCACATTAGCCTTGGCAATCTGCCTCAGCATCCCCTCATAAGTGTACTCTTCACCACTTTCATCTCCAGAAGAGTTGGTTTGGGATTCAGGAGGGTTGGATTGGGATTCAGGTAGGCTTGACTGTAATTCAGGTAGATTGGGTTCAGAAGGATTGGGTTCAGAAGAGCTTAAGACAAGTTGGGATTCAGGTGCTTTTGAGAGCAATGTGCCTGAAGAGGTAATTGGAATGGCTGGAATGGGTGGGAGAACAACTTGATCACCTTCTTGAAGAACAGTTTCAAGAAGCTTGGTGTAGGAAAGAAGTTTTGGATCAAGTGGGGAGAAGGGTCTATCCTCAAGATTGACTAAATCTTCCAGCACATCAATACCTGATCTGTCAGGTGCACCTTCAGGGGAGTAAACTTTCTTTGCAATAATTGGGGCATCTTCAGGAGTCTTGCACTCCTCTTCTTCATGCCTTGATGGATATATTCTTTCAGATTGAATATCAGGAGAGTTGGCTTCAGGGCTGTTGGGTTTTGACTTGGACTTGGAATTAGACTTACTTGCCTGTCTAATTTCCTTGAAAAATTCCTTCTTTTTCTTCTCCTCTTCCATCAACTTCTGCTTCTCAGAAGTTTTGATAATTCTCCTCCTTCTTTCAGACCTTGTGGGCTTGTCAAGGTCCCTATACTCTGTTACAGTCTCAGGCTGTAAGGGGACAACCTCTCTGAATTCTTCACCCTCTTCAGGGGGGTTGACTCCTTCTTCAGCAACATTCTCAATCTCCTCAGAAGTGGCATCTCCACTTCTTGACTGGCTTTCTGGAGAAGATTCACTCAAAATCTTCTTCATCCTCTTCATCTTTGGCTGTGCTTTTGCTGGTTGAGCTTTTCTTTTTCTTGGAGAGGCTCTGGTTGCTGGTACAACAGCAACTGCTTTCTTTGAAGCTGCATCTTGCTTCCTCTTTTCTGTCTTAGAAGACAGCTTCCTGAACATCACCTTTTGAGCTGGAAAAGGCTTTGGCTTGGCTTGGAGATGGGTATAGTGAGCAAATCTTTCCAAGAGCAGGCTAGCTCTTGTGCAAAACTGGAGTCTCCCATCAACCACCACCTTGTGGTGCTTCACCTCCTTAAACTTGAACTTTTCATTCATCATCTTATCCAGAATGAAACTTTTCCAGTCAAACTTGACTCTCTTTTCAGCAGAGTCAATCACAGCAGCCATCACCCTTAGTTTTGGCATACTGATTTGTTCAACACTTCCAGAATGGCTCAACAAGCTCTTCACAACACAATCAAACAAGTGCCTATAAACTGGCTTTAAGGTGTTCTTGTTTTGAGCACTTACAAGTTTCTTGGGTACTATCATCCAAGGATAGTAGAACTCCTGATCATCTCCTTCTTTGTAAATTTCTGGATTTTGGCCTTCAGATGGTAGCCCAAAGCTAGCATCCAGATCCTCAGCAGTGAAGATGATGGTGTGTTGTCTTTCTTCATCTTCATCTTCCTCAGCATATGTCAGCTTGGTGCACACATCACCCTTTTTGCCCTTCCATCTGAGATGGGCAAAGAATTCTGCCATGAAAGGATTCAGGCAGGAATCAGGCTTGGTGCCAAGAAATTTCTCAAGCCCTGCCTCCCTTAGCCATTGGAGGACTTGATGAACTTCTGTGTCAGGGCTATCAAAAGCTACCAACTTTTCAAACCAAAGAGAATTTGAGTTGCTAAGATAGGAGAAATCAATGTCCAAGGAGGGATCATTGAAATCTACAAGTTCTTCTCTCTTGATTTTGGGAGCCATGGATAATATGAGAATTGGGTAGGTTTTTGGAGAAAAGTTGCAGGTTTTGAGTGGTTTTGAAAAACTTGAGAGTTTGGAATTATGAGTGCGTAAGGATGGAAGTAAAAATTGAGGAGTTTATATATGTGGGGAATTTATTAACCGTTGGTTAATGGATAATAACAGTGGGTAATAATAAAACCAATTGGATAAAGTGGGGTAGTGGGCTTTAGGCGGTTTGATGAAGTTTTATTGCAAATCAATGGCCTTGATGATGGCTCAAAAATTCATGAAATCTTAATTAAGATTTTGCATTAAATGTTGATTTGCCATTTTGGGAGCAAAAATCTTTATAGCACACGCCATCCTAAAATGGCCTACTCTTAGACCAAGAAACCTTTTAAATGTCTAATCAATGCTAAAAATAGCAATAATTATCCACTTTACTCGGACAACCATCCTGAGATGTGTTTTAACTTCTCTCTTGGTCAAAATGTCTGACCAACATTACTGAACATCATAAGGACAACCTTGCTGAGTTTCCCTTTTTGGCAGACTGCTTCAGTGAGGTTGGTCAACTTTGCTGAAGTTCATCTTAATGAACTTCCCCCTTCATATGAGCTTTCTTTCCTCATTTCTCCATCTTCCCTGGATCAAGTAAGCCCAATTCAGCTGACAATTCCAAGAACCTTGCTTTAGCTAGAGGCTTAGTCAAGATATCAGCTTTTTGCTTATCAGTGTGGATTTTGACAAGCTTGATATCTTTCTTCTCCACATGATCCCTTATGAAGTGATGTTTGATATCCACATGCTTGCATCTGGTGTGGAACACTGGATTCTGTGAGATGGCAATTGCACTATTGTTGTCACAGAATATTGGCACTTCATTTGAGATGACTTTGTAATCTCTAAGTTGTTGCCTGAGCCAAAGTATCTGAGCACAGCAACTTCCAGCTGCTACATATTCTGCTTCAGTTGTTGAAGTTGCAACTGTATTTTGCTTCTTGGAGAACCATGAGATAAGTTTGCTGCCTAAGAATTGACATGTTCCAGAGGTGGACTTTCTGTCAATTCTACATCCTCCATAGTCTGCATCTGAATATCCAGTGAGCTCAATGTTATCATCAGCAAGATACCACAATCCAAGATTCTCAGATCCCTTGAGATATCTTAGGATTCTCTTGGCAGCATCAAGGTGGCTCTTCTTTGGATTTGCTTGAAATCTTGCACACACTCCAACTGCAAATGTGATATCAGGCCTGCTTGTAGTGAGATATAGCAAGGATCCTATGATTCCCCTATAATTGGTGGAGTTTGTTGATTCTCCACTTTCATCAGGATCCATTTTCCAGTTAGTATTCATAGGAATTCTGACTGGCTTGCTTGTAGCACATCCAAATTTCTTGATCATGTCCCTTGTATACTTGGCCTGATTGATGAATATTCCCTTCTTTGATTGACTGACTTGAAGTCCTAAGAAGAAATTCATCAATCCCATCATGGACATCTCAAATTTGCTCTGCATGAGTTTGGAGAACTTCTCACACAGCTTCTCATTTGGAGATCCAAATATAATGTCATCCACATAGATTTGGACTAACAAGATATCATCTCCTTCACAGATTGTGAACAAAGTTCTGTCAATAGTGCCTTTGACAAAACCATGATCTAGAAGAAACTGTGATAAGGTGTCATACCAAGCTCTTGGAGCTTGCTTTAAGCCATAGAGAGCTTTCTTCAATCTGTACACCTTGTCTCCTTCTTCAAAGCCTGGGGCTGTTCAACATATACCTCTTCTTTGAGCACCCCATTGAGAAATGCACTCTTCACATCCATTTGATACACCTTGAACCTCATGTGAGCTGCATATGCTAAGAAGAGTCTGATTTCCTCAAGTCTGGCCACTGGATCAAAGGTCTCATCATAATCAATCCCTTCAGATTGACAATATCCTTTGGCCACCAGTCTTGCTTTGTTCCTCACAATGATGTCATTTTCGTTTTTCTTATTTTTGAACACCCACTTGGTTCCAATGACATCTTGATGAGTTGGCCTATCTACCAGCTCCCATACTTCATTTCTGGTAAACTAGTTCAGCTCTTCTTGCATGGCTATGATCCAGTTGGTGTCTTGCAGTGCTTCCTCAATGTCTTTTGGTTCCTGTTTTGAAAGGAAACAACAAAACAAAGCACTTTCTCCATGAAATCTTCTAGTTTTGATCCCTTCACTTGGATTACCAAGTATTAGGCTAGATGGGTGGTTTTGTAGCCAAGTCCTTCTAGACCTGATCCCTTCAGGAGGATTGTCCTCATCTGAGGTTGGATCACTAGACTCATTAAATTCAGGAAAATTTATTGAAGGATCAAGTTCAGGATCATATTCAGGGGTATTGTCCTCATTGTCAGATAAGTTGACATTTTCATTGGTTCCCCCTTGAATATTGGATCCATTTACTACCTCAGCATTGCCTGCTTCTTCATTGGTAGTTGTTACCTGGTTTTGAACTGGGATAGGGTCAGTCAGTTCAATTTCACCTTGGTTTCCATTTACATCTACATACACAGTTTGACCCTTAAATGCCTTGGGTGGTTTCTGCTGGAACACGCCGGCGAAGGCGGTCCGTCACCAGGATCGTTGTCGGATGCCAAACGTATAAATAAATAAATAAAACCTAAACATGCTTCTAAAACATAGTTTAGATCCGTTACCCTTGAAGATCGAGGCGTTGATTCCAATCTACAGATCTTCTAGTCTGTCTCCCAACTTCGCTCGAACACCGGGTGGACGGCGTGCTATCAAACGTGGAGAAGGTGCCTCAATTTCGTCTCCTTGAAACCCTAGCCATTTTTCTCTATTTCGTGTGTGCTAGGGTTTCAAAACTGAATTAGGGCTCCTATTTATAATTTCCATAAGTTTCATGGGCCAGACTAGGGATTCATAAGAAGGTATAGGGCTTGGGCTTCTTACAGGCCCAAATACTCTTATGTTCAGCCCAGAACATATAATTTGGCCCGAGAACATTAATTCATTCCACTAGAGAATTAATGTTGCACTCCCGTCCTATCCCGAACCGAATCAGGGCTTCTATTAGACTTTATAATTCCCCGTGTTTAAGATATCGCACGTCCATTAATTATTAAAGCTCCCGACTTCTTTAAATAATTAATTACTATAATTCCTTGAGTAGTACCACTCAACCTTGTTGTCGTACGGATTAAATCCACCTGCAGGGTTTAATACGACAATCCTTTATGAGTTTCCTCAAGGGGACATCATCAGCCTGGATGTACAGGACACGGTGCCCTAATGCCAATAAGTAGACATCATGCGAGCGATGCCACTACCCAAAATACAGAGCGTGAAGAATCTATCAAGATTCTCACCTATGGTACATCAAAGTAGTGAACAAGCACCCCACACATCTAAATATCACACTTAGGGTTAAGAATCATAAAAGTCACCAAGACTTCTAGTTCTTCATAACAGTCAGAACAGAAGAACATGTCTTATCTGTGATCCATTCAATACGCCACAGCGCACTAGTATAAACTAATGGCCAAGACAAACCACTAACAAGTTTATACTACAACTTAAACCAATAGTTTTGTCCATAACTATCTCAGTTGTGAATACTGTTTATATCTTACAAGGAAGTGACAATGTGATCTTCTATGTGACTACAAACCCACCACATCGTCTACAATGCAAGATAAGCAGACATACAAGTAATCACAAAGAATTCAATAATGTGAAAAACCATTTATTTCAGATAAAAGGAAATCGAATATACGTCACAAAAGCCCACTAAAAGTTTGCTTTACAGTATACACCAACAATCTCCCACTTATACTAAAGCTTAACTTTTAGTATACACATAAAGACATCAACATTTCTCCCACTTATACTCAAAGTCTAGCTTGTAATACATCGTAAACCAAGGCCCTCTACATGTTTCTCAAAGACTTTTATTGCCAGCGTCTTTGTGAAAGGATCAGCCAAGTTATCCAACGATGCAATCTTAGCTACAGCCACGTCTCCTCGATTTACGATATCTCGTATAATGTGGTACTTTCGCTCTATGTGTTTACTTGCTCTGTGGGCTCTAGGTTCTTTCGAGTTTGCCACTGCACCCGCGTTATCACAATAAACAGTGATACACATCGGCATACTCTGAGATACCCCTAATTCCAGAAAGAAATTACGCAGCCAGACAGCCTCCTTTGCGGCCTCTGAGGCAGCTACGTACTCGGCTTCCATAGTGGAGTCTGCGATGCATTTCTGCTTCACACTTCTCCAAGATATGGATGCGCCTCCCAGCATAAACACATAACCCGAGGTTGACTTCCGTTCATCTCGATCAGCTTGGAAATCTGAATCGGTATAACCCAAAGGAATCAAACTATTTGACTGGTATACTAGCATATAATCTCGAGTCTTTTTCAAGTACTTGAGAATATGCTTAACAGCAGTCCAGTGTCCTTGACCAGGGTTAGACTGATATCTTGCTACCATGCCGACTGCATAGCAAATATCAGGCCTCGTACACAGCATCGCATACATAAGGCTTCCTACAGCCGAAGCATAAGGAACCTTAGCCATCTCCTCTATCTCCTTCTGTGTCTTAGGACACATATCTTTAGATAGAGGGACTCCATGTCTGAAAGGTAGTACACCCTTCTTGGAATTCTGCATGCCAAAACGAGCAATCACAGTATCAATGTAAGACGCTTGAGATAAACACAACATTCTCTTTTTTCGATCACGAGTGACCTTAATACCAAGAATGTACGATGCTTCTCCCATATCCTTCATTTGAAACTGTTCTGAAAGCCACACCTTTACGTCTGATAATACTTTCACATTGTTGCCAATAAGAAGAATATCATCTACGTATAATACTAAGAATACCACTACGTCTCTGTCACTCTTCTTGTACACACAACTTTCATTTTGACATTGTTCAAATCCAAAAGATTTGATCACCTCGTCAAAACGAATGTTCCAAGACCTGGAAGCTTGTTTTAGCCCATAAAGAGACTTTTTCAGCTTCCAGACTAGATGCTCTTGGCCTTTCTTCACATAACCCTCGGGTTGCTGCATATAGATGTCCTTATCCAAATTTCCATTAAGGAAAGCTGTCTTGACATCCATTTGCCAAATCTCATAGTTCATGTGATTAGCTATGGATAAGAGAATCCGGATCGATTTTAGCATGGCTACTGGTGAGAAGGTCTCGTCATAGTCGATTCCTTCTTTCTGGGTAAAACCCTTTGCCACCAACCGTGCCTTAAAAGCAGTAATCTGCCCATCAGACCCTCTCTTACGTCTGTAGACCCACTTACACCCAACAACTTTCTTATCGTGGGGAAGTTCACTTAGGTCATACACTTCCATAGCATCCATAGATTCAATTTCTGAATCCATGGACTTGTGCCAAGACTCTGCATCTTTGTCTTTGATTGCCTCCTTGTATGTCCAGGGGTCATTATCATCATGTTCATCGCTTGGAATCAAGTCAATAGACTCTCCCACAAACATGAAACGATCAGGTTGGCGAACAACCCTCCCACTACGACGAGGCAATGTATACAAAGGTTCATCAGAGTCGCCACGTTGTGCAGTCTCTTGTGGTATTTCCTCTTGCACACTCGGTGTGCCATTGTCTCCTCTCAACTCATTTAGAATGATCTCAGCATTGGACTTATGCTCATTCATATAGTCTTCTTCTAAAAATCGGGCATTGGTACTCACCACCACCCTCTGATCATTAGGACTATAAAAATAACCACCTCTCGTTCCCTTAGGGTATCCTACAAACAACCGTACTTCAGTTCTAGGTGCCAACTTATCAGCTTCCTTGTTCAGCACATGTGCTGGACAACCCCAAATCCGAATGTGGTTTAGACTGGGCTTTCGCCCAGACCACAATTCAATCGGGGGTTTTGGAACCACTTTAGAAGGTACATAATTTAGAAGGTACGCTGCTGTTTCCAAGGCATAACCCCAAAAAGAGGTAGGTAATGAAGCATAACTCATCATCGATCTCACCATATCTAATAGAGTCCTATTCCTTCTCTCAGCCACGCCATTTTGTTGCGGAGTACCAGGCGCGGAGAGCTGGGATCTAATCCCGTTCTCTAATAAGTATTGCCTAAATTCGTTGCTAAGGTACTCGCCACCACGATCAGAACGCAGTGACTTGATACTCTTACCATGACGGTTCTCCACTTCTGCCTTAAATTCTTTGAACTTGCCAAAGCATTCAGACTTGTGGCGCATCAGGTAGATGTATCCATATCTTGAGTAATCGTCAATGAAAGTGACGAAGTACTCAAAACCTCCTCTAGCTTGAACAGTCATAGGCCCACACAAATCAGAGTGAATCAATTCCAACACATCATTAGCCCTATTACCCTTGGCCTTAAAAGGCCTCGAGGTCATCTTGCCTTCCAAACAGGATTCGCAGACTGAGAATGGTTCCACTTGGAGAGACTCAAAAAACCCACTACTTACTAGTCTTTGAATCCTTCTTAGGTTGACATGACCCAATCTTAGATGCCAAAGGTATGTTTGATTCAACTTAGAAGGTTCCTTTCTCTTATTTAATGATGATGATGAATGAGCTTCAGTCACAGTATGATATGCACACGTAATAGTATAAAGATTGTTTTCTAACGTGCCAGAACAGATTAAAGAGTCATTTCTCATAATAACAACATTGTCATTAAAAACAACCGAGCATCCATCCAAAAATAACTTCGAAACAGAAATTAAATTTCTCCGAAAATTCGGCACGTATAAAACGTTCTTTAATACTAAAACAGAATTAGAAAAACATAAGTGCACGTCTCCCACTGCAACCACCGATACTATCGAAGCATTGCCCAAACTAATAGTAATCTCGCCCTCACTCAGTTCCCTTGTCTGCAGAAACCCCTGCAAGGTATAAAAAACATGGTCAGTGGCTCCTGTATCTACTACCCAAGAAAAGGCAGAACAAGCCGCAAAACATGTTTCAACAACTAAAGCGAGAGACGTACTAGAGTTTTCCTTTTTCAGAAGGGGACAATCAGACTTCCAATGTCCTGTCTTGTTGCACTTGAAACATTTGCCCTTCGGCTTTTTAACGCCACCAGAAGGCGCCAGTTTCTTGCTCCCACTGCTTTCACCACCACCCTTTTTCTGTAAAGGCTTTTTCTTCTTCTTGCCATTAGACGAAGAAGGTCCAGCCTGGACAGTAACATTGGCTTGTGGTCGTTTACCCATGAGACCCTCCACCGCGATCAATTCCGTAAGAAGCTCGGTTAAAGTATAATCCTTCTTACTCATGATCGCATTTACACGGAAGTTCTCAAAAGACTTTGGGAGCGAGTGTAGGATCATATCGATCTTGGTGTCATTATCGATTAACCCTCCGAGGACCTCAATCTCATTCAGATATTCCATCATCTTGAGACCGTGGTCCCTCACGGACGCTCCCTCTGGCATAAAGGTTGACATGATCTTCCTCATAGCCTCAAAGCGGGCAGCCCTATCTTTCTCACCAAAAAGCTCTTTGAGGCTCAACATCATAGCTGCGGCACTAGGCATAGTTTGATGCTGCTGTTGTAAAACATTTGACATCGAGGCCAAAATGTAACAACGAGCCATCTCATCAGCCTTGTGCCACTTCTTATGAGCCTCCTTTTGCTCTTCAGTAGATTCGGGTCCCAAAGGGGCAGGAGCAGGTGTGTCAAGCACAAACTTGTACTCATCTGCAACAAGGACAATGTCCAGATTTCTTTTCCAATCCAAGTAATTTTGACCAATAAGCTTATTTTGATTTAAGATAACCATAAGTGGGTTGAATGTCACCATAATGTATCTGAAATAAATAAAATGCAAGGAATAAATCACATAAGTTTGAAGCATAAAACATTGGAAACCTTCAAAACCAACATTCAACACAACCTCCAACAGCCCAACAAACACATATGCAAGCCACGTTAGGGTGGTCGTTTACACATGTATTCATCGACCAGACATTCAGTCTTTAATTTCAATATCACGTCAACTTATCCTTATGACGAATGAAATTAACAGTCGAACTTTAACTGGCCATGTGAACTAGAACAGTGACCCCGTTGGGGGGTTATATTCAAATTCACATCTAAGTGATGACCACAATTTAACAACAGTTATCTTGAATTATTCTTTACTGATGAACTCATGGATGACACATCCGTTAGGGAAGATCACACACTTCATCTAAAGATTAAAACAGTTTTATTAGAAGTCTTAACTAGTAAGCTCGTGAATGTTGCACCCGTTAGGGGAAGACTCCCAAGGTCCCACGAGCAACATACACCTTACTTAAAGACCAATTGTGGAGGCTTATAAATTAATTAAAATTCAATTATCTCACTTAGTCATTTAAACTTTGAAGATTATTCACAGGCATAACAAATTAACTAAATAATACAAGCATGCCAATCATAACAAGATGCGATAAATAGAGGTAAAAATAAATAAATAAATGCACATCTATCGCAACCCCTTGAAAAACCTATCAAAAAACAGCCTACAATAAGCTATTACAATGATAAAACAGTGGCGCGGACGGATGTCTCGCATCGGCCTCTCACGCAATGCAAAAAACTCGAATACGCGTCCACCGACTAAAACTGGCAGAAAACTTCATCAAGACGTTTGAATTAGGCCTCGCCACTCGTCGTCACAGCATAGCTGTGATTCCTGTAGATCTCGTCGAGACGTTTCCGAAAAGGTCTTGTGGGCTGAAAACGGACACCCGAGTCAAAAGTTATGGCCAAAACAGTTTTCACCATCCAAGGCCATAACCCGAAAAACTCAGATTACTGTTTTCAGATCTTCCAGCGACACCGCCCGTTCTCACGATCAAAAATTACAATATAAACGAGCAAAACCCTACTATAGTGATCTATGAAATAGTCCTATACTACCCACACTTATTATCTGGTGGGAAAAACGATTACATAACACTAGGGTTGCGATAGAAGAATAAAAAAAAATTAACCAACAGAAACGCATACATACATGAAACAAAATAAATTGAATCATACAATCATACGTTTCAGGCAGAGCCAACAATCCACGAATCCAGGCTCTGATACCAATTGCTGGAACACGCCGGCGAAGGCGGTCCGTCACCAGGATCGTTGTCGGATGCCAAACGTATAAATAAATAAATAAAACCTAAACATGCTTCTAAAACATAGTTTAGATCCGTTACCCTTGAAGATCGAGGCGTTGATTCCAATCTACAGATCTTCTAGTCTGTCTCCCAACTTCGCTCGAACACCGGGTGGACGGCGTGCTATCAAACGTGGAGAAGGTGCCTCAATTTCGTCTCCTTGAAACCCTAGCCGTTTTTCTCTATTTCGTGTGTGCTAGGGTTTCAAAACTGAATTAGGGCTCCTATTTATAATTTCCATAAGTTTCATGGGCCAGACTAGGGATCCATTAGAAGGTATAGGGTTTGGGCTTCTTACAGGCCCAAATACTCTTATGTTCAGCCCAGAACATATAATTTGGCCCGAGAACATTAATTCATTCCACTAGAGAATTAATGTTGCACTCCCGTCCTATCCCGAACCGAATCAGGGCTTCTATTAGACTTTATAATTCCCCGTGTTTAAGATATCGCACGTCCATTAATTATTAAAGCTCCCGACTTCTTTAAATAATTAATTACTATAATTCCTTGAGTAGTACCACTCAACCTTGTTATCGTACGGATTAAATCCACCTGCAGGGTTTAATACGACAATCCTTTATGAGTTTCCTCAAGGGGACATCATCAGCCTGGATGTACAGGACACGGTGCCCTAATGCCAATAAGTAGACATCATGCGAGCGATGCCACTACCCAAAATACAGAGCGTGAAGAATCTATCAAGATTCTCACCTATGGTACATCAAAGTAGTGAACAAGCACCCCACACATCTAAATATCACACTTAGGGTTAAGAATCATAAAAGTCACCAAGACTTCTAGTTCTTCATAACAGTCAGAACAGAAGAACATGTCTTATCTGTGATCCATTCAATACGCCACAACGCACTAGTATAAACTAATGGCCAAGACAAACCACTAACAAGTTCATACTACAACTTAAACCAATAGTTTTGTCCATAACTATCTCAGTTGTGAATACTGTTTATATCTTACAAGGAAGTGACAATGTGATCTTCTATGTGACTACAAACCCACCACATCGTCTACAATGCAAGATAAGCAGACATACAAGTAATCACAAAGAATTCAATAATGTGAAAAACCATTTATTTCAGATAAAAGGAAATCGAATATACGTCACAAAAGCCCACTAAAAGTTTGCTTTACAGTATACACCAACAGTTTCTGTGTATAGGTGTTAGCCTTGTAAGGTTCAGGAGAGTTGGTAAATTTCTTTGGGACATTTCTCCTGAAGTTACTAGACTTAGGTGCAGCTTGGTAAGACCTTTAAGGATAGGGTTTTGGATGGCCTTTTCCTTTTGGCATGTAAGGTCCAGGCTTCCTGAATGTTTTATACCTGTCAAAGGGGATTGGCCTTAATCCATTAAGTTGAGGTTGCCTCATTTGAGTTGGCCTTTTCTGAACAGATTTTGGACAACTCCTCTGATGAGGATTCAGATAGGTTGGCCTTCCATTGGTTCTACCTTTCTGAACCTCATTTCTCCTGTAAGCACTGTCTTTAACCTTTTCCTTAGGTATGGGTTTAGGGACATTGTTTACTTGAGTTGGTATAAAATTCCTTTACCCTTATCCTTGATCAGTGGTTGATTTACTTCCATTTCATTTTGTTGTGCCACTGATCTTACAAAAGTCATCTTAGAATTGCTTGATGAGGCAATACTAAGACCAGGTGAGGGTTCAAATGGATTATAGCCTAATCCATCCTTTTGAGCAAATGGTCTTTGAAACCCTTGAATTTCCTCTATTGCCTTAGCAGATTTGTTCAAGGCACACATTTTCATTTTTAAGCTCCCCTCACTCAATTTCAGAGTATCAAATTCACTTGAGAGATTGTCAAATTTAGCTTGAAGAATTCTAAGATCAAAATCCTTTTTCCTCAAGGCCAGTTCTTGATCATTAATCAACTTTTGTTGTTCATAGACTTTGAGAGACATTTCATCATGCTCTCTCACAATTTGTTGATACAACTCAGTTGATTTAAAGTCAAACTCTAGTTCAGGAAGGTTGGGAGTTTGAACTTTAGAATTCAGTAGCTCATTTTCTCTCAGTGCCATATTGCATACTTCTTGTAGCCTGGTGAAATCCTCAAGTAACTTTCCAAAGTTGAGTTTCAAGTGGATTTCACTGGACTCATGTGTGTTATTTGAAGAATTTGAAGAATTAGAAGATGAACATACCTCTTCATTTTCAAATGCCATTTGACAGTCATCATCACTGTCACTGTTGGAGAATAGACCATCATCAGAAGAGTAGACACTCTCTTCACTTGCTGATTCTCCAGCTACCATGGCCTTCCTGTTGTTCAGCCTCTTGTCTCTTTTGTTCTGCCTTTCTTTTCTTTCTTTGGCACTAAGGTCAGGACAATCATACTGAAAGTGACCCTTTTTCTGGCAGTTGTAACACACATCTTCATCATCATTCTTCTTGCTTGAGGACTCCTTCCTCCTTGATGATGATGGTTCACCTTTGCTGTACTTCTTCCTATCAGCATATCTGTCTTCTTTCTTTTCATCAGAGACTTTGTCCTCTGATTTGTTGTCAGGAGATTTGAATCTCCTTCTGGTTCTGTTGTCTTGATAGAACTTCTTGTATCTACCAAATCTTGAGTTGAGCTTCTTAAATCTCCTTGCCATGAGTGCCAGCTCCTCCTTCATTTCAGATTTTGAGACAGATTGAGAGGATCTTTGAGTACTCTTCTTTTCTGTTTCAGCAGCTTTGAAAGCAACACCTTTGCTTGAGGAGGATGGCTCATCATGCACTTTCTTTCTGTTCAAATCAAACTCATATGCTTTGAGTTCAGAAAATACTTGCTGCATGGGCATGTTGTCAAGATTGCTAATGTTTTGCATCATGACTGAGTATATGTCCCACTTGGATGTGAGACTTCTCAGAATCTTCAAAGCAACCTCTCTTTTGGCATAGAACTTGCCAAAAGAGTTTATCTCATTCATGATGTCAGTGAATCTTCCATCAAGATGATCAATAGTTTCATTGGCTTCCATAGAGAATTGTTCATATTTTTGGATAGCCACTTGAAGCTTGTTCTCCTTTATCTTTTGGGTACCTTCACACATAAGTGCTAAGGTGTCCCAAATTTCTTTTGCTTATGTGCAGTGGTATACTCTTCCCATCACTACATCTGGAATGGTCTAGTACAATGTGTTCATGGCAATGTAGTTCAGGTTGTGCCTTTTTCTTTCTTCAGCTGTAAAGTCATCTTCATCCTTTGGTAGCAACTCCCTTGGATCTGCTTTCTGAGCATCAATGAGCTTGGGATTTGCTTTGGTGAATGTGAATGGTCCTCTGGTGATGACATTGAGCATTTCATCATGCTGGCAGGCAAGATGTGCTCTCATTCTAATCTTCCAGAAATCATAATTCTCAATTGAGAACATTGGCAACTTGTGATGAGAAATATGATTGACTTGGTTTGGACCCATGTTGTTGATGGTGTTAACAGCATCCCCTGGAACTGCATTGTTGGTCATTTCAACAAAAATAATATAAGATGAACACAGATAGATTTTTCAGAAATTTGGATCAGTTCAGTGACCACAGAAAATGTGATTTTGAAAATCAATGATTTTCAGAGTCAGTGGTCTATGAACCCCTGCTCTGATACCACTTGTTGGTCCTTGGTGGAGTATGACACAAGTGTATTGGGGGGGGGAATGCACTTGTGTATGCAAATTCTTTCTTTTTGAACAAACTGGTCTTATCAGGCAAGTTGTCTTACAGCAAGCCTGAGTGTGAACTTTGATAGATACTTGTCCTACTGATTACTATTGAGTGATCAGTTGGCTAAATATCTAAAAGAGTTGTTAAGTGCGGAATGTGGTTGGCCTTTTGACTTAAAGAAATACTCCAGGTTGATTTCTGAAAAGATACAGTTATCAGGGACTTTGTCCAAAACAGTTTTTCTTAACTTACTGAGTTTTGCTCTTTGAAAAATGTTTGAATGTAAATACAGTAAAGAGTGCAGTAAGTAAATGACACACAAGTTTATAGAGGTTCAGAGACTCAAGCTCCTACATCCACTTTCCCTGATTGAACAGGATAATTCCTTCACAATGGAATTAGCTTGTTTTATAGTGCCAAGGTGCACTGATCAACAACACTCTCTTAGTGCTTTAATCCCTAGGATAATCTGAGTCCTAGTGCTCAATCTCTCTGAGTTAAGACTGTGTTTCACACTAACAGTCCTTAACTCCTCACTTCCACAACAAACACTCTCTTCACTAAATGAGATAAGGGTTTGAGGTTTGATTCCAACTAGTAGAGATATCCTTTACAATAAGAACAGTGTAAAGGCTTAGGATATCTCAATGCTAAGCTTTGGATGTTTACAAAGATTGGCTTAGCTAATTGAAGTGATTCAGGAAACTTGGGATTCTGAAGAACAACTTGGTTTCCTTTGATTTGCTTGATGATAGTTTGATAGCAAGTAGTTGGATAGTGAATCCCTTTGATCACTTCTGTATTTATAGGCAAATTTGAACAACTAACCGTTGGAGAGATAGCAATTCAAACTTGTCTATTTGCAGCACCATTGAAACGGCTATGAAGCTTGGCATCCTTTTATCCACTGTGTAAAAGGCCTCTTCAATGGTTGCTTGAATGAATGTGTTGACTTCTGAAAAATGCGGCTGAGAAGACTTGTGTCAGATTCCAAATATGCACATTTCCCAAGGTTGATTTGTGGCATACTCTACACTCAACCAATGGTCAGATGGGACAAGTTCCCTGAACATTCCTGCTGCAATTTAGAATGTTCCAACATTCATTCAATGCTTCACTCTTTAATGTTTTAAGTCTTCAATGCTTGGTTCAGGCATGATTGGCAATAAATGCTTCATTGAATGTGTCTTCTGTGAGCTTTGGCATTCAATGCTCTTGATCATTTGTACTTTTAACTGTTCTGATCATTTGCATTTATGAGCATTGCCTTAATACTCTTGATCTCTTCAGCTCAGTTGTCCACTTGGTCAGCTTGTCCTGAAAGTTCAGCAACTTTGGCCTAGAGACTAAAACACTTATCAAGCTGCCTAACATTCCAGCTTTGGACAACTACCCTGAACTCTAAAATCTCACAACATTACTAAGATTTTTAACTTAAGCATTCTACTTACTCAAGTGTACTGAGACAACTTATCTGAACTAGACTTGAGCATATCTCAACTAATCTGAACATCATCAATCAGGGGTTTTGGTATCTAAATCAAAATCATTTTATTCCCAACATCTTTCCCTTTCCCCCTTTTTGGCAGCATCAAAACATTCAGGCTTGAGCTCACTCATAGTTGATGCCATCAAGGACTGGGCTTGGGTTAGAGACTTCATCTCTTCCAACAAATATACATTTTCATCATGTATGTTCTGCATCCTATCACTGCTCAAGCTAAGAAAAGCTAGAACAGGCTTCATCTTTTGTTGGACAACCTCTTCCAAGGTTGCTTTCAGAGATGCATCCAATTGGGCTTTCAGAAGCTCAGTGAGGTTGGCCACTGCACTTTCAGCAATGTTGGCCATCACCTCTTGGGAAAATTTCTCTGAAGCTGCTTTCACCATAGCAAGTCTTTGTGCCTCTGCTCTTTTCTTCTGCAAGGCAGTCTTCTTTCCAAGTGTTTGCTTAATGGTTAGCCTTATAGCTTGAACATTTGCATTGTGGTTATCTCTTAGCAGCTTTTGATCTTTCTTGACCTCCTTGAGATGTTCTCCATACTGACTTTGGCTTTGTGAACTTCAGTGGAAATGGTTTGAAGACCAGATTCCACTCCTTCAATTCTTGCTTCTAATGTGGGTAACACCACATCTTCAGAGCCTGTCAGGTCTGCTGGCAGTGAGGTAGAGGAGTGATCCAATGATTCCTCTATATTCAGTGGAGTTGGTTGGAACACCACTCTCATCAGGATCCATCTTCCAATTTGTGTTCATTGGGATCCTTACTGGCTTGCTGGTTGTACACCCAAACTTTTTTATCATTTCTCTGGTGTACTTAGCTTGGTTGATGAAGATCCCTTCTTTTGATTGCTTGACTTGAAGTCCCAAAAAGAAGTTCATCAACCCCATCATGGACATCTCAAACTTGCTTTGCATTAGTTTTGAGAACTTCTCACACAGCTTTTCATTGGGGGATCCAAATATTATGTCATCCACATAAATTTGGACAAGCAAGATGTCCTCTCCTTCAGAGATTCTGAAGAGAGTTATGTCCACAGTTCCCTTGGTGAATCCATGATCCAAGAGAAATTGTGACAGTGTATCATACCAAGCCCTAGGGGCTTGCTTGAGTTCATATAGAGCCTTCTTCAGTCTGTAAACTTGGTTTCCAACCTCAAAACCAGGTGGTTGCTCCACATAGACTTCTTCTTTCAAGACTCCATTCAGAAAGGCACTCCACAGGTGCAAAGGTCTCATCATAGTCAATGCCTTCATGTTGGCAATAGCCTTTTGCCACTAGTCTTGCTTTGTTTCTGACAATCACATCATTCTCATTCTTCTTGTTCTTGAACACCCACTTTGTTCCAATAACATCTTGATGTGAAGGTCTATCCACCAGCTCCCAAACCTCATTTCTGGTGAATTGGTTCAGTTCTTCCTGCATGGCTGTGATCCAATTGGCATCTTGAAGTGCTTCTTCAATATCACTTGGTTCTTGTTCTGACAAGAAACAACAGAAAAGAGCACTTTCACCATGAAATCTCCTTGTTTTGACTCCAATACTTGGGTCACCAAGTATTAGATCAGTAGGATGGTCAGACAACCAAGTCCTTCTTTTTCTGATCTCTTCAGTAGAGTTGTCCTCTACTGAAGTTGAGTCATTTTGATCATAAAATTCAGGATAATTGAATGCAGGATCTAATTCAGGATCATAATCAGGGGTGTTGTCCACAATGTCAGGGACATTGGCATTTTCAACATTTTGAGTTCCCCCTTGATTATTTGACCCATTAACTACCTCAGCAGGAACTGCTTCTTCATTGGTAGTTGTTACCTGGATGTGAACTGGGATTGGATCATTCAGTTCACCATTTCCTTCAGTGGGATTTGCCTCAGGAAGGTTGCCTTCAGGATTGTTGTCCAATGGGAGTTTTTCAGGTAGGTTGGCTTGGACAACTTCTATGAATTCAGTGTCTTTGTCTTTTAGGCTCAGCCTGGTTGTCCTCTGTGTGATTTCTTCTGGTTCTAAGTTCTCATTCCTGAACTCATGAATAGATTCATCAAACACAACATGAGGTGTTTCCTCTACAATAAGGGTTTTCTTGTTGTAGACTCTGAAAGCTCTACTGATTTGAGAATATCCAAGGAATACTCCCTCATCAGCTTTGCTATCAAAGGCTTTCAACTGTTCTTTCCCATTATTGTGTATGAAACACTTACAACCAAAGATGTGAAAGTATGACACTTTAGGCAATCTTCCTTTCCAGAGTTCATAGGGGGTTTTGTCTTGCCCCTTAGTAATCAAGCATCTATTTTGAGTATGGCATGCAGTGTTTATAGCTTCAGCCCAAAACCTCTTAGGTAAATTTGAATCAGCAATTAAGGTTCTAGCAGCTTCTTTTAAAGTTCTATTCCTTCTTTCTGCAACTCCATTTTGTTGAGGAGTTCTAGCTGCTGAGGTTTCATGAGCTATTCCATTAGATGTGCAATACTCATTGATGTATGAATTTATGAACTCAGTGCCTTTATCAGATCTTATCTTGATAATGTTAAGGCTTTTCTCATTTGACAATCTCTTTAAAAGTTCAGGCAGTTTGACTTGAGTTTCCTTCTTATTAAGGAGAAATACTACCCATGTGAACCTAGAGAAGTCATCTACTACAACCAATGTGTATTTTCTACCATTTATGCTTGCAGGGGTAATTGGTCCAAATAAGTCCATGTGTAACAGTTCAAGTACCCTTTCAGTAGAGATGACTGGTTTTCCTTTGAATGAGGCTTTAATCTGTTTTCCTTCTTGGCATGGTTTGCAAACATGCTCTTTTATGAAAACCTCATTAGGTAGTCCTTTAACTAATGCATTTCTAGCAATTTTGTTCATTGTTTTGAAGTTCAAGTGGTTTAATCTCTTATGCCATAACCAACTTTGTTCACTAGAACTCTTAGCAATGAAGCATGCAGCATGAGTAGACTTGTCTCAGTCTGCAAAATACACATTTCCTTTCCTAGTTCCAGTCAATAGAATTTGTTGAGTCTTATCTTTGATTAAGCATTTTCCACTAGAAAACTCAACATTGAAATCTTTATCACAGTATTGACTGATACTTAGGAGATTATATTTGAGACCAGCCACATAAGACACATTGGATACTTTGATGTTACCAATCATCAAAGTACCATAACCTTTTGTTGTAGCTTGTGAGCTGTCTCCAAATGTGACATTTGGGCCTTCTTTTTCTATAAAATCAGTGAGGAGTTCCTTGTTTCCAGTCATGTGCCTTGAACATCCACTGTCAAGGTACCATGCTGACTTTTTACTCATGCTCCTCTTCTTGTGGCCCATTGGTACCTGCAATTAGATAGGTTTAGGTACCCTTTGAGTTTTGGGTCCTGAGAGGTTAGCTGTACCTTTAGGAACCCAAATTTGCCTAATAACCCTGATTGATTCAAGGTGGCTAAGTTGTTTTCCTCTAGCATCTACATACACTGTCTTTCCCTTAAATGCCTTTGGGAAAGTATGTGTGAAAGTGTTAACTCTGTAAGTTTCAGGAGAGTTGTCAAATCTCCTGAACTTATGAGTTCTTTGTGCTACTTGAGGGAATCTTTGAGGAAAGGCTTTCTTATGACCATTACCCTTTGGCATGAAGGGTTTTGGTTGTCTCATTTTATTTTGCCTTTGAGGATAGTTGTCCTTAGGTCTAGTCAGTTGAGGCTTTCTCAGTAGAGTTGGCCTAGGCTGATTATACCTTGGATAACTCCTCTGAACATTGTTCAGGAGAGTTGCCCTTCCATTGGGTCTACTCTGCTGACCAACATTCCTCTTGTGATCAGGAGCTTTGGCCATTTCCTTAGGTTTTGGCCTGGTCTCCTGAAGCACTTGAGTAGGCAAGTCATCCATTTTGCTCTTTCCTTTGTTCAGTGGCTGTTTGCTTTCATTTTCAGTTGGTGCCACTGACTTAACAAAGATTCTCTTAGTGTTACTTGTAGAAGCAACACTAAGACAAGGTGAAGATTCAAATGGATCAAATCCTAATCCACTTCTTTGAGCCATAGGTCTTTGATAACTCTGAATTTCCTCTATTGCTCTAGAGGATTTCTTCAGAGCAGACATCTTTAATTTCAGGCTCTCTTCACTTGTTTTAAGAATGTCATACTCATGTGAGAGGTTTTCAAATTTGGCATTTAGAATTTTCAATTCAAAATCTTTTCTCTTCTGAGAGAGAAGTTGATCATCAATCTCATTTTGTTGGTCAACTATCCTGAGATTTGCTTCCTCAAGCTCTCTCAAGACTTGTTGATACAACTCAGTAGATTTGACATCAACAGCTACCTCAGAGTTTTTAGCAAGCTCAATTGCCAATCTTTCATTTTCTCTCACACAGTTATCATGAAATTCTTGTAACATAGTGAAATCTTCCATCAACTTTCCAAAGGAAAGCTTCAGGTTGACCTCACTAGTGTTTTGTGAGATGTATGATGGTGAACTAGAAGTAGAGGATACCTCATCATCCTCAAGAGCCATGTTGCAAACATCATCATCATCTTCACTATTGGAGAACAGTCCATCAGAAGAGTTGAAGCTTTCAGCACTTTCAGATTCTTCACCAGCCATCATGGCCTTTCTATTGGTGAACTTTCTGTCTCTTTTGGCTTGCCTTTCTCTTCTCTCCTTAGAGCTCAATTCAGGGCAGTCATACTGGAAGTGCCCTTTCTTCTTGCAGTTATAGCACAAGTCTTCATCATCATCCTTCTTTGGTTCTTCTCTTCTTCTTGATGATGAAGGTTCAGCTCTACTGGACCTTCTCCTATCAGAGTACTTGTCCTCTGATCTTTTCTCTTCAGGCTTTTTGACCTCAGCCTGAGCTTCAGGAGAGTTGTACCTTCTCCTGAATTTGTTGTCTTGGTAGAATTTCTTGTATCTACCAAACCTTGAGTTTAGCTTGTCAAACCTTCTAGCCATCAAGGCTAGTTCCTCCTTCATTTCAGTCTTGGAGACTGACTTTGATGATCTAGGAGTGGACTGCATTTCTGGTTCAGCAGTTTTGGCTTTGAATGCCACTCCTTTTGTGGGAATTGAAGGCTCCTCAACAGGCTTTCTTCTATTGAGGTCGAACTCATAAGCTTTGAGTTCAGAGAAGATTTGTTGCATTGGCATGGTGGAAAGATCCTTGGTATTTTGCATCATGACAGCATAGACATCCCACTTTTGGGTGAGACTTCTCAAGATCTTCAATCCAACTTCTCTTTTGGAGTACACCTTGCCTAATGAGTTGATCTCATTCATCACATCAGTGAATCTACCAGCAAATTTGTCAATGGATTCCTCAGACTCCATTGTAAATTGTTCAAACTTCTGCACTGCCACTTGGAGCTTGTTCTCCTTGATCTTTTCAGTACCCTCACACATTTCAGCAAGAGTATCCCAAATTTCTTTGGCAGTTGTGCAGTGATAGACTCTACCCATTATAGCATCTAGAATTGTTTGGTAGAGGGTGTTAACGGCAAGATAATTCAAATTATCTTTTCTCTTTTCATCAGCAGTGAAGTCATCTTCATCCTTGGGGAGCACATCTCTTGTATCTGCCCTTTGAGCCTCAGTGACTCTGGGATTGACAAAGGTGAACACAAAAGGACCTCTTGTGATCACTCTCAGCATGTCAGTGTGAAGAGATGCAAGATGAGCCCTCATTCTGATTTTCCAGAAGTCATAGTTGTCTATTGAGAACATGGGCAATTTGTGATGAGATATGTAATTGACTGGATTTGTGGCCATGTTGTCTAGTCCTTGAACAGCAGGAGGTGGAACTGCAGCATTAATGTTCTGATCAGGATTTTGTTGCTGGTTCTGGTTGTTGTTGTTTCCTCTAGCCATTTCTTCAAGAAAAAGGTTAGACAATGGATATCAAGGATTTCAGATAGATCAGTTCAGTGACCACACCAAATATGTGATTTTGAAAACCAAGATGGCTTTTCAGAAGCAGTGGTCTTTGAACCCTTGCTCTGATACCACTTGTTGGTCCTGAAAGGAGTATATAACAAGTGTATGGGGGGGAATACACTTGTATGCAATTCTTTTCAACTTTTGATCAAACCAGAGCTCAGCAAGGTTGTCTTGGACAACTCTGTTGAAGATGGTTAACTCTTCTAAGATAATCAAGCTACTAAGTACTATTGAGTACTTAGTTGAATAACTATCTAAAAGAGTTATATGTGCGGAATAGTGGTTGGCCCTTTTAGTTTAGACTCCTTTAAAGTTTCTGAAATTCACTTAGTCAATTCAATACAGTCCAGTTTTCAGGGAACTTGTCCAAATAGGTTTTGCACAGTCTTTGAATGTTTAACCTTTGAAAGATCAGTTTTGTGTGCAGTGTTGAATGTATGTAAGTACTTGAAAAGTAAATCAACACAAGAGTTTATAGTGGTTCAGAGGCTCAAGCTCCTACATCCACTTTCCCTGATTTAACAGGATAATTCCTTCACTTTTGGAATTAACTTGTTTTATAGTGCCAAGGTGCACTTGATCAATAACACCACTCCTTGGTGAATTGATCCCTGGGATGTCTAGAGTCCTAGTACCCTCTTCTCAACTCAGAACTGGACTGTTCTTCTCTCAACAGTCAGCTCCTACCACTTCTACTACTACAACCTTCTCACTTTCACTCTTGAAAGATGTAAGGGTTGAAGTAAGGTTCCAACTAATGAGATATCCTTTACAATGAAGATCAGTGTATAAGGATAGGATATCTCTCTAAGCTTTGTATGGATATACAATGAAGTTCTGCTTAGAAGAAGTGTATGAAGACTAAGATAGTCTTTGAAAGCTTTGAAAGCACTCTTGCTTGTAAGATCTTTAGGTTAGTTGGATTGTGTTGAGGTGCTTTCAAATGGTCTTCACACTTCTGTATTTATAGAAAAATGAAGGATTTGCCCGTTGAAGAGGCAGCCTCAAATGTCCATAAATGTCTTCTTTTAGTTCTTCAACTTTGAAGACAGATTCTTGATAGTGACATGTCCTCATTTGGGAAATAAACGGCTGTATAAGCTTTGTCTTCATTCTGCAGCACTCTTCCCAATGTCTGACTTTCAGATTCTCTTGTTAGGATATGGACATGGCTTCTGAAGGTTGTTCCAATGATAGGACAACATTCCTTATCAAATGGACAACTCTCCTTATCACTATCAGCAGTCTTGCTTATCAGCAAGGTTGGCTTGCTCTTCTTCAGATGACTTGGCTCTTACCCTTTGCTTCACTTCAAAGTGATCTTAGCATGTTGAATTGTAGTTCTTTAGGGTGTGGTTGTCTCTAACTCTTCAGCATAGTTGACCTCAAGCTTTCAGAGCACTTGATCTTGATTAATTGTGCTGTGACAACTCCTCTGGACAACTCTCCTGATCAGCATAGTTGGTCTTCAAAAGACTTAGTGTTGTTTCCAGAGTTTGAGCCTTGAGGGGACTTGTTCTTGATAGACTTTAAAGCATGTGTTCCCCCTCAAATTGTGCATCTAATCAACTAAGAGCTGCCTAACATATTAGCTCCTCATCTAGCCTTATTCTATATGTTCTAACATTCTTAGAACATAATCATCTTTGACTTAGGCATGTCTTAGGGGGTTTTGGTATTGAATCAAAACATATCTCATTTTATTCTCAACAGTAGCTATGTTTGTGAATGTAAAATAAATACTCTGAGAATTATTTTGGGGCTAATAACACCCCATAAAATGTTATACACACCCCAAATGTTAAACACACCCCATTAAAATTTAAAATTCACTTTTTATTACTATACACACCCCAATCATTTCCTATTTACCCTTCAACCCTCCTAACTAATAAAAATTAACTAAATCTTTAAAAACATATAAAATTTAATTAACAAAAAAAAAATCAATAATACAATAAAATTACGTGTAAACGTTGAAAATATTTAAAAAAATCAGCTAAATTTTAAAAATCATTTAAAAATGGAACAATCAATTAAAAAATTAAGAAAATAAAAAAAATGAAAAAATAATAATTAAATCTAAATAATATCTAAAAAATAAATCAAATAAAATAAAGAATTAATGATTAACGATTATTTTTTAAAAAAATATATAAAGAAAAATCAACTCAAAATTTAATTAAAAAATAAAATAAAGCTAAATAAAATTTAAAAATTCCAACTAAATTTTAAAAAATAATTTAATCAATTATATTTATAATTTATTTATTTCTTAAGATTTAGGAGATTTTTAATTTTTTAGATTTTATTTATCATTATTCGAATTCTTAATTTTAATTGATTTTTTAATTAATTATATTTTACAATTTATTAAAAAAATTACGAATTTATTTATTTTTAATTGATTTTTGAATTTTATTTGAATAATTTATTTATTTTCTTTTTTAAAAATATTTAATTTTTTCAGATTATTTTTAAAAAAATATTTGATTTATTTAAATTAAATATTTATTAAGATTTTATTAATCTTTTAAAATATTTTTCAGATTTTAATTTCATTTTTTAATATTTTTTCAAAAAAATGGTCTATAATTTGAATAAGGATTATTTAGTTATTTTACAATTACTTCTATTTTTTTTTAAATGATGGGGGTGTAACATATTTTGGAGTGTTTGTAGCGATACCTTATTTTTATCTGTGTGCCCGTGCGTGAACAAAATTGCTGACTCTGTCGCCGTCTGTCACCGTCGATATTACTGCCCTCTCATCCTCCATCATTACTCTCGAGATCCTCCAATGGCGCCTACCTCCATCGCCAATTCCACCGCCGCTCTCGCCGCTCCTCACTCTCTCTTTCAACATTTTCCCAAGTTTGCTCCCATTTCCTTCACTCGTGGTCTTAGAGGTTTCCGCCCTTCTCCATTCGCCCTCGCCCTTAAACGCGCTGCAAACGGTTCTTCTCTTCCGATTATCAGAGCCCAGAGTTCTCCAGGTGCAATGATTTTCGCCATTCTTGTGGCATTGTATTTTAATTCGTTAGTATTTTAAAGTAGTCGGGTCCCTGTTCAGCCCACCAACTGTTTGCTGAAATGCCTCCTTCTCTTTATGTTCTAGATTACATACCAGAGTCCAATTTCTACAAAGTTGAAGCGATTCTAAGGTATTTCTCATTTGTTGATTTGTTTTTTGTTTTTTGGAAATTCGATCATGTTTCTGCTTGTTTACTGTTGCAACTTTTTTTCACGTTCTGCTGCTAACTTGGACGGATTTAGACCATGGAGGGTTCAACAGGTTTCTTCGGTAAGGAATTTTACTTGTTGCGATTGCCATTTTTTTCTTTTCAAAAATGAAGTTTTTCATTTTGAATTTCACTTGGATGCATACTTATTTTTTCAAAGTTTAGTTCTTTTTCAATTTATTATACCTGTAAGAGCTCCCCATTCTTAAGGTTCTCTTTTATCCATAGAAAGCTACAATTATAACCCGAATTTAGTGTCGTCTGCAAATGGTTTGTTTGAATCCTTTTGCTTGCAATTCATTCCTAATCCATTGCGTATATCTGGCTTTCCAATCATAGTTTCCTAAAATGTCTTTGTCATCACGTTTCTTCTTTTTATAGACCAAAAGAATTAGCTATTGCTGTTGGATTTTTCAACTTATCTATGCAAACTGTAGACGTTTTCGCGCAAGATGTTCTTTTATTACTTTTTCTGGCACCTTAAGAAAAATGAATATGGTTCTCAAGAATTTATGGGCAAAATGCAGGCATTGTTGAAAATTGGAATTCGTGGAGTTACAGTTTCTGATGTACGAGGCTTTGGCGCTCAAGGTGGCTCAGCAGAAAGACAGGCTGGTATGTATAAGTGTAGAATTTCATGGTTCATTTTGCAAGGATGATTATATAAGTGAATTTTTATATTAACTGATTCCTTGTACCCATTTAAAATATTCTCATTTGCATCTACTATTTTGCCCCCTTCAGGTTCGGAATTTTCTGAGGACACTTTTGTTGCAAAAGTTAAGATGGAGATTGTTGTGAGCAAAGATCAGGTTTAGGAATCCGAAAACATTTTAAAGTTATTTTTTCATTTAAATTATTTAGCATGTTTGTTTTAACCATTCCACTTAATCGACCTGAAATTTATATAAAATTTCCATCTTCACCTTTTGTTGCGTAGGTTGAAGAAGTCATTCAAAAGATAATAGAGGAGGCAAGAACTGGGGAGATCGGAGATGGAAAGATTTTCTGTAAGATGATTACAAAATCTCACCTTCTTCTGTGAACTAATTTTTGGTTGCCATTTCTTACACAACCTTTTTTGAGTTTATTCATTTCTTTCTTTTTAATGCTCTAAAACTTCTACAAGATCAGCACAGTTTTGAGCTTCTAACATAAACATATCAAGAGAATAAGCTTAATTGAAGTGTATGCCCTTAGTTTTCACGTTTTTCTTTGGTTAAATCAATTACCTATTTCATAATTTAGAAATTAACTCCTAATGGACACAGGATATACGCAGTTAAAGAAATGTGGCTAAGCTTTTAAGTCTCATTTTCTTTGCCTGATGGGATATATTGACATGTGTGTGTGTGTGTGTGTGTATATATATATATCTCAAAGAATTTGTACTGAGTGGCATGAATTATTCAAGTGTTGGACAATATCAATCAAATTAAACGTCCTCTAATGGTATCCTATTGAATAAAGATTAGGGAATACTGGTTTTTAAGAACCGTTACTTGGGGGTGGCAAAATGAGGACCGTAATTTTTCGGGCTGATAATTTAAGGACAATAACTTTTAAAAGTCGTCAAATCAGCCCAGATCAACCCAAATCATGCTAATTTGGCCTCACTTGCTAGCCTGAAAAGTTATTGTCCTTGAAAAAAAATTCCCATAAAGATTAGCATGATGTCTTCCTAATGCACTTGGACAAGTGGGAGAAATTGTTGTTTAGATCCTTAACTTATGACATGGTTGTTAATTGTGCAGTGAGTCCTGTGGCAGATATAGTAAGAGTTCGCACAGGTATGCCTTTTTGTTTGTTGTTTTTTTCATTAGCTTCTCTCGTTTATTTCCTATATGAAGTAGGGTACTGTAATTCAGGTGAGCGAGGAGAATTGGCTGAGAGGATGACAGGTGGACGGGCTGATATGTTGTTCTCTGCTTGAACCCTCATCATCTGCTGTAGCCGGGCATTTTGTACTGATTTTACTCTAGTTTCTACTCAAACGTTGTCACTAGAACCGAGCAACAAGAAAAGGTCGAACTGGATCAATGTTGTAGCACTAGTACATAGATCGATCCTACTGTGTTCGAAGCTACGTGCACTGAGTTCTTTTTGGGCCTGTGAAACTCAGTTGCAGTTCATATTTATTTGTTCTGGACTATGCTGCAGACTATCTTACTTATTAGTCCCAAATATTCATGAATTATTTTCTGAATATCCACTGTTTTGTATGTGTACTATACGACTTTTATTTGCATTTTACATAAGCTTTACTTTTTTAATCATTTCATTTTTTAGAAGAATTATGGCATAGAATACTTGTTTAAAGTTTTTTAACCAATAAATAATAAAGTTTAAATTATCTTTTTTTATTGTTCGACTTATTTTAACCTTACCTAATAATTGATCATATAATGGATTTTGCCTTCCACATAATTATTTATCTTTTTTTATATTTCTGTGAAGGTTATGAATTATTTTTTTAAGTATATTATTATCTATCATGAATCAAATTAATTTAAATTACTGCACTTCAAAGTGTGGCATATGTATCATCGAGGGGTTTGCATGGGTGTAAAGAATTTATTTAGATTAAATAAATAAAATAAAATTTATTTATTTTAATTAATTAATTGAATAACCATAGAAGAAGAATTTAAGCGAGGAAAGATGGGTTGAAGGAGAAGAACTGATTTTCAAAGAAGTTTTCAGGACAATGAAAATTTGAATTAAAAGTAAAAAATGGAAAATTGTATGAAATTTAGAAAATTAGGAAATATACATATATATATTTTTTTCAAGTTGACCTCTTTTGAATTTGGTCCCCTACCCACTATTAAAGGGGTGTATTCAATTGGGGTTCATTGTGAAAAACACATTTTTTTATTGATTTACATGTATTTATAAAATATTTAAGAGATAAAGAATGAACATAACATTAAAATATATATACAAATCTTCTTAATATTATATTCCTGATAATCTTTGTACAAAAAAGTAAAGTAAATTAAAATTGATGACGGTGAAAAATGCAGTAGGTTAGTAGTTGAGTCTCCATCAAAGAAAAAACAACCCTCCACACACACCCCTACTCCAAAATCACCCAAAATGAAATGACAAAATAATAGCAAACAACTTCAATTAATTCATACTTAAAATCCAAAATAAAGAGAAATGAAATATTTGTGTAGTACCTTTGTTGTTAGAAGACAACAAACATTTTTTTTTTTTTTTTTTGACCTTTCGTTTTTAGGGTTTTTTGAGGGAATATGTTGAAATCTCTTTTTTTAGAAAAGATTTTGGAGAGTGAAATCTATTTATATTTTTGGAAGAGAATCAAAAAAAAAATTCATAGAGTATTAAAATCATACACGGTTGAATACGTGAAGATTATTTAAAACTTTTTAAAATTCGTATTTAATACCTCATAATTTTTAAAGACTTTTAAAAATTCGGATTGAATACCCCATACTTTGAAAGTCTAAAAAAAATCCTACACACATTTTGATTTTGGTTCACTCCAATTGCAGGTAAATGAACCGGTCAAATCCATTTTTTTCTGGTTATTCACGGTTGATTTGAATTGCACACAAGTTAAAATTTTGATCGGTTCATTTACCTGCAATAACAAGTAATTTGACTGAACTCAAAATTTAGACCAACTTAAAATGTACTCCCTCCGCCCCTGAAAAGCTTTCACTTGATTGTAACGAAGTTTAAGGAAAATGTGTAATAATTAGAGTCTTGAAGGTAATTTTGTAAACTTTTATACGTATATAAAGTAAATAAAGTAGTTTGATTGAATGTATAAGGTAAAGTCTAGTATGCACCCTAGTCCATATGCACTTTTCAGTTTACTGACTTACACTTTTTGGTAAATGGTGTTGTACTTTTCAATTATTACTTATACAGTTTAATAATTGAAAAGTGCAACACCATTTACCAAAAAGTGTAAGTCAGTAACTGAAAAGTGCAACATGGACTAGGGTGCACAACATGCACTCGAGTCCATAGCAGACCAACCCAATGTATAATGGACTCCAAAATATATTGTATGAAGGATAAATACAGATATATCGTGAGAGTGACTATGCGGAGGTAGTATATTCTATCGGAACCAAATTCAAAATTAGTCAAAATTAAAGGATTGCAAAAACTTTAATCCAAAAAAAAAAAAAAATTCCAAAAAAAAAAAATTATTATGTGTTGTGGTATAAAAGTTTTGTACGGAGTATTTCTTTTTTTTTAAGTCTAATAAATATTTTAAAGGGAATATGAAAAAAAAAAATCGAAGTATAAATTGAAAGGAAATTGCGTAATAAAATAGAAATAGCGTTGCTCAGATATTTCTTTCACAAATAGACATCCGTTTGCTGGTTGCAGAGATCTTGGACTGAGAGATCTGATTCTCCACATTCTCAATTCCTCACAGCTCCTCTTCGATGTAAGTATTAATCCACCGTACCTTCCTTTTCTTCGTTCAATTTTCGCTGGTTATTCTGGATTTTCAAAACCCTAGGTCGGTCCTATCTTACTGAATCGGATCATTGCCTGATATATCGATTCCGGTTTGTTTTGAATGTGTCGATTTCATGTTTGATTCTAATGAGATTATGAATCGATTTATAGTCAGATCCTCCATTGTTGATCTCGTTTGTTGAATATCGTATATCAATTCGCTTTGATTTTGTGTTTTCTGGTTCTCGTTTTGCTTTATCTATTCTTAACTTTAAGTCTGGTTGTTCGATCCGATCACCTGGTGTTAGATCTCGTGGTTATTTTATGCCAGATATACAGTTTATGGTGGTATTTTTTAGAAATAGATATGCAGGTTCGTGGTGCGGATTGTAATGTGTTAGAGCTTGATATATATTATCGTATAATATACGTGAGAATTTCCTTTCTATTTCCCTCCTGGCATGATTCTTGTTTGATAAAATAATATTAAGAGTGCTCTAAGACAGATCCAAAATTCGTGATCTTACAGTGTTTTTTCCATACATGTGCATATTTTGGTGGCCAAGAATTGATTATACATGCTGGCACTGCCAGATTCTGATATTATCAGGCTGCTTTTGTATTCTATACAATGGTGGTTTCCTGATAAAGGATGCACATTACTACATCATCATCATCATCTTTTTTCCACCTTCTCTGGATACTTGATGTAATTAGTCTGAATTGTACCTCACATTTATACTGATTGGCAGTCGAGATGGGGTTGTCGTTCACCAAGCTCTTCAGCAGGCTCTTTGCCAAGAAGGAGATGCGTATACTAATGGTGGGTCTCGATGCTGCTGGTAAAACAACCATTCTCTACAAGCTCAAACTTGGAGAAATTGTCACCACAATTCCTACTATCGGTGAGTTTTTTACTTTTTAGTACTTTTATGTCTTTCTATTTTACCCTTCCATCAATATATAAGCATCACTGTTACAACTCATGACTTATGTTCTCCAACTCGATGCCCTTGCTGAGTTTTAGTTTCCCCCTCTTTGCATTAATCATTAATTTGTCTTGTAAACCCCAACTTACTACGGATTTTTATTTTTTAGATTTACTGCTTTTTCATCATTATCTGACTGTACATTGTGCTCATTCCTTAATTTCTACTGGATTGACCAGTTGACCTTACACGTTACTTTATTGCATTGCCTCTTGGTCAGTTTATTGACATGATCCTTTATTAATTGATGAATTCTCGTTTCTTAAGGGTTCAATGTGGAGACTGTGGAATATAAGAACATCAGCTTCACTGTTTGGGATGTTGGGGGCCAGGACAAGGTATGCATCTTACCAAATTCATGGAATTATCAACTTGTTATTATGTTGCTCTGTCAGCTTCAATATGCACAAAGTTACCAGTTATAAATCACTACATCCTAGTACTTGTTTTGGACATTGAAATTCATGCATTTATTAAACGTCAACCCCCTTACTGGGAATGTTTAGTGATTCAACCGGAATCATCTTTTTTTGGTTAAAAGCATCAGAAAACCTCCATCTTTCTTTCCTGGGTTGTATTCTTGCAATAATTACTGATTGTCCTGCTTTCAGTAACACGTTGTGTCCATGTTTAAGCAGAGGCACAATTATTGAACCATGAGTCTGTACCTTTGTTCTGGGTATTGTTATGCAAATGATTTGCAGTCCCTTTTAGCTGGGGCCTGTCTGTTAAAGAATCTAAATGCTAGTGCTATATAACATAATACTAAAAATTTCAACAGCAGACCATGGGGAGTGCACTTATTTCACATTTATTTGCTGTCTGTTAACTTGAGTACCTTGAAGTTTGCACTTATACTTCAAAATCTGATGCATCTCCTCTGTAATGCAGATCCGTCCACTGTGGAGGCATTATTTCCAGAATACTCAGGGCCTCATCTTTGTTGTCGACAGCAATGATCGAGATCGTGTTGTTGAAGCAAGGGATGAACTGCACAGGATGCTGAATGAGGTAATGTCTTTTTCCTGATTTTTTTTTTTTTTTAAATGTGCAATGGGCAACCGTTCAGCATACTTCAACATTTTCCCTAAAACATCAACTAACATTACAACCTTTCTATTCTATTAATCTCACACGATATAGAGACCTCCAAACTTTCTGTGACCATATTAAAACCTTTTCTGTATTCCCTCAATCAGGACGAATTGCGGGATGCTGTTCTCCTGGTGTTTGCCAACAAGCAAGATCTTCCAAATGCGATGAATGCTGCTGAAATAACTGATAAGCTGGGCCTTCATTCCCTCCGCCAACGTCATTGGTATATGTTTTTTCATGATTACCCGCTACGTATTCGTCTTTGAGTAAAGAGTCTTCATGTAGTTACCCCATTTGTGGTAAATCTAAAATGCAGGTACATCCAGAGCACATGTGCAACTTCTGGTGAAGGACTCTATGAGGGACTGGACTGGCTTTCAAACAACATTGCCAATAAGGTAAGAGTTGCAGAAAAGCTAAAACAATTCAATCTTTTGCTAACAATTTTTTTTTTTTTTTATTAATCATTTCGTTGTTTTTTTTCACAGGCTTGAAATCTTCAATTCGAGATAATGAGAACGCATTGTAGAACTTCCGTTCTACATTGCTCTGAACTATTAGCACGATATTGCCCACCTTGGATCCAATCAAGAATTTCAATATCTTCTCAGTGTAGTTTTATGATGATCTGTAGATTTTCTTGTGGATCTGTCTATTCCTATTTTCTGAAAACAAGAGCAAGTAATGTAATCAAAGTACAACTGTTGGATACTCTTGGTTTTCCTTTAATTACACTGTTTTACTGAGATGGATTATATTTAGTGTTGTTATTCGAACTGAGCCTTAATGAGACTCGGCTTGGCTCGGCTCGGCTCAACTCGTTAAGGCTCGACTCGTTTAGCTTAATGAGCTGAGCTCGAGCTTGTTAGATACTCGATTTACTAACGAGCCGGCTCGAGCTCGACATGTTAGGATCGATAACTAAATTTTTGTAAAATATTCCATTAGGCTCGTTAGGTTCGATTCGATAGGCTCGTTAACGAGTTGAGCTCAATTTTTAACTCGGCAATGTTATTGAGCCGAGTTCGGCTCGATAAGAGCTCGAGTCGAGCTCGAACCTCAAATACTTGGCTTGAATAACAGCTCTAATTATATTACATGCACCAACCCCTCACCCCCTTTTTTTTCTTTTAAATTGTTATATGTGAAATATAATTATAGTATATGAATAGTTTGTGCTTGGACTAGTGGATCTGAGAGGTTTCGTAATTGTGGGCCGAAAAGTGGATACAAAGGAAAACCCATTCAACAAAATTGTGTTAATGTTCAGCCAGTTCAGGTATTATTTTATAAACGTAATAAGTTTTGTCTAGAAAGGCCCAAAAACCAGGAATAAAGTAAGGGGGTAAACCAAAAATTGCATTGATTGATAACCAAATCAGATACAAACTTATTATATTCACATCATTCTGCGTTACAACAACACAAAATTAAGAAAAAGATGAAGTTATGGACAACTTGCAGTTTCTCTCTTTCTCTACTACCAGGGCTTCTTCTTACAATACATGAAACACTCTTCTGATCAAACATTAAGCTGCAGAAGGGGAGGCAACATACTTCACCGTGTGTGCATTAGTCTCCGTCATCACCGCAGCGATCAAGGCTCCAGCCTCCACGACGGTGTCATTCTGCACCACTGGTTTCTTGTAGTTCAGAGACTCGTCGTTGTAAACATCCCACCATTTCTTTACCAGCATTTTGATGTCACCTCTCTGCATGTTCTCTTCCTTCCCCGTGTACCTCCATGGCTTAGAACCCTGTACACATTGATTCACACAATAAAACTATTCACGATTAATCCACAAATTCTACAATTAGATTTCATGATCAATTTTAACACTCACCGCTGCACAATAATGCACAACTTTCACTTGATCAAGATTAACATTCTCTGGATGACGCCATAACATGGCTAGCACCAGGTTGTACACATTTGGAATTGGCTTGTAAATGTCCTTAAAGTACATGCTCAAGAAATCCTGCAATAAATCAAAACAAACCCGGGCATGAATTACACGATTGTTACCCTACTTGTGGGCGTGAACCATAAGACTCTAGTGCCATGACATCATCTAAAAGTCAACATGATTGTTCTACATTTAGAGATTTTAAATCACAATGTCCACGTGTCCATAAAATTAATGTTCTTAAAACACAACTGAGTTACGAACAAAAATAAAATAAAAATCATATATATATATATATATATATATATATATATATATATATGAATAATGTGTGTGTTAAATGTACCTGCTCAGCGAAAGGAGTAGGAGGGATGATCTTGAGTGTGTTCAAGAGAGTGTGATAAGTAGAAAGATTGGGCTCAAAAACAAACATGCCGGCGTTGAAGTAAAGAGGCGGCGGTGGGCCCATCTCCGGCGGCCACGCCACCTTGTCTGGGCACTGCTGGCAATAGCCAATCTTGTACTGAGGAGTATGCCCCCATGTTTTCTCACAAAAACAATCCATAACCGCATAAAAATTCCCATCTTCCAAATTAAAAAGCTCATCAATGTTTTCGAACACTTGAATATCACCATCCAAGTATATCATCTTCTTGTACTCCACAAACTACATCAAAATTTAATTAATACCATGGATAAACTCCAAAAAAACAAGACTTATATAATTGTGACATGACACATTTTTGTACGGATACATTTTTAAATGAATTGAATATATTTTCATTTGTTTTTAACCCTCCAAATTAGAATCAGTTTCTTGCCATAGCAAATGTTGCACACAATTGTGACTCTTATATAACTAATGACCCGCGGATTGTAGGATAGGTATCAATCTTTTAAAATGTGTAGTATTTTCATTTTCATTTTTTTAAAGTTAAGTTTGTTTTTAAACTTTTCAATTAGTAATGAAAGAATTCAGTCCAAGTGAAAAATTAATTCCAAAATGATTGAGTTCAATCCCTGCTAAAACAACTCCACAAATTAAATTGTCGCCTTTAGTATAAATGAATTAATTTTCCTTATTCGTACTTTTGTTGCAATTTATGGTAATATATATGTACCTCCCAAATGCGGAGTTTGGAGTAGTTGATGACGTAATAGGCCATTGCAAACTGGGTTTGGTTTTCGGGCGGGTAAACGGGTTGAATCTCCCTAACGATGCAGCCTTGATCCGCCAATATGCGGCGGTGGTCGGCCGGAACGTCGGGGAGCACCGCCACAACTAGAGGATAAGCCGATTGAACCTTGCGCAAACCCTTGGCCAAACCGACGACGCCTTTAACATAGTCGCCGTTACCGGCCAAGAAAGTGACGAACGCCCTTGGCGGCGGCGGTTCTGCGAAATCCGGCGCTTTAACAGCAGCAAGTTGAGGAGCCATATGTAATTATGAAGAGTAGAGTTATAATTGTGGTGTGATAAGAAGAAAGGGCAGAGGGAAATTAGATTATATAGTGGTGAAACGTGGAAGCCTGGAAAGAGAGATTGACTCCTGTCGTGACACGTGTAAAAAAGAGAGATTGATGCTGTTGTTAGTGAATATGTTAACTAATGCAGAAAAAGTTTTGATCCCTAATTTTTTTTGACATCATTTCTCTTATTTTAATTTATAAACCCTAAACTCTAATTTTTTTTTCAATTTTTGTGAAGAGTTGTTAAATATTAATCTAGGGATTATTGTGAAGAGTTATTAAGGATTAATCATGGATCATATGTGGTGTTTAAATTGACTGATGATGGTGAAGGTAGTGCATCTCAATTTCAAAGGTTGTATATATGTTTTGAGGCCTACAAACAAGGTTTTGAAGATGGTAGGAAGGAAGGTTATTGGGATTGATGGTGGTTTTCTGAAAGGACATTATGGTGATCACGTTTTAACTACAGTTGAGATAGATCCAACAACAATTTGTTCCCAATTGCATATAGTAGTGCAGAGTGAAACTTGCTGGATAAATAATCAGTATACTTGGAAGTGACAAGCAAAATGAGTTGATCCCATCATTTGAGAGTATTTCCTGACGCAGATAACATAAGATTTTTTGTACAACACCTTTTTCACAGTAATATGAAAAAAGATGGTTTTTTAGGGCTTTGCAGTTAAGAAAACATTATGGGCACCAAGAGCAACTAGAATTATAAGAGAAATCCTTCTCGGTGGTTCAGAGCATACTTTAATGTTTTTCCAAAATGTGATATCTTGACCAATAACATGTATGAGATTCAATTCACCCATTCTTCCTGCTGCAAGAGACAAACCAATCATCACCATGCATGCTTGAAACAATCAGAAACATTATGATGGTGAGACTGCAAGTGAATAGAGATAGCTGCAGAAAAATGGAATGATGTAATATGCCCTAAAATCAAGTTATTCCTATGAAATCATTAAAAATTGAAAAAAAAAAATTAGAGTTGATGGTTTAGGAATTAAAATATGGGAAATGATGTAAAAAAAGAATTAGCATTCAAAACTTTTTATCCGTTACAGATTGACTAACAACGGCATATTAATAGACCAATTTTGATATGATTAAATATATATGGATGACCCAAATCTAAAAAGTTGCAGTCGTGGAATTAATTGAGGATTCAGACAAAATGTTTACGTTCTTTATATATTATTTTTTGGTTTCACGCAAAATTTATGTAAAATTGAAAAATAAAAATCTGGGAATTTCTAGATTTACACATTTTTAGATTTAGAATTTTAATTTTTTAATATTTAATTTTTTATTTTCTATATTAAATGACGCAAATTAGACTCTAATTCGATCTTTCCACGTGCGTGTACACTCATATTTTCAATGAATTAATAAAAAAAAATTGACAAAATAAAACGTAAATTAAAAAAGTAAATATTTTTATTTCTAATAAGTACATTTTACTAAATACATTCACTTTACAATTTCAATTCAATCCCCCTCCTCCGCCCTCTATCCGGGACAGCCCTTGTACTATTAGTTGTTTAATGAGAATAGAAATTAGGTTAATTATTGGATATTTGGCCCTTATATTTAGATTAGATTAGTCCAATAACACATAATATTCTGAATTATGTAATATTTAATTTATATAAATTTAATCATGAATGAATCAATTTAAGTTTATTACCATATTTAAATTTAATTTAAGGTTTACTATTTAGAGTTTGGTTTGGTATGTTATGTAATATTTTAAATTATTCATCATTTATGTTCAAATATTTAGGCTATGTAATATTTAAACTCAATTTCAATTTTAATAACTTATGTAATATTCAATTTTCAATTTAAGTTTTAAGTAAGTTATGTAATATTCAAACTCAATTTAGGTTTATATTGTTACTTTATATAACATTTAAAATCTATAGGTAATCCTCACTATTTTTCTTCTCACTCAATTTCAATTTTAATAACTTATGTAATATTCCATTTTCAATTTAAATTTAAATTTTAATAACTTATGTAATATTTAAACTCAATTTCAATTTTAATAACTTATGTAATATTCAATTTTTAATTTAAGTTTTAGTAAGTTATGTAATATTCAAACTCAATTTAGGTTTATATGGTTACTTTATATACCATTTAAAATCTATAGGTAATCCTCACTATTTTTCTTCTCAGGTATGTCACTGAAGCTTCTCATGTTCACTTTACACGCAATGCTTGCATTAATTGGGTTAACAAATTTTAATTATATACCTTGATGTTTTAAAATGAGTATTGTTTATTTACATGCAAGAATAAAAAATTAGACCACATAAATATTTGAACAGTCTCACATAAACTTTGAACGAAAATTCAGAATTTTGAATTATATATGACAATATTGAACACTAATTTCCTAAATAGTATTAGTATCCTCTGTTTTTTAATTTCACCGTTTATTTATGTAAACAATGATTTATTCATAGAGTATCATTATTATCCTTTTATAACACCCCCATCATTTTAAAAATATATGTGTTGATTTCACTTCAATTGTTTACTACTCCCTACGTCCCACAAAGATAACTACATATTCCTTTTTTGGATGTCCCAAATTATAGCTCCATTTCCTCTTTTACTTTAGTATTAAATGTTTTATTGTCAATTTTACCCCTAATTAATAAGAGTAATTAAAGCTTAACAGATTTTGGAGAATGTGATTTCAAGGGTAAAATTGACACATTAGTTAAATTTGACTACATTTATTGATTTTTCTTAATCTGTGTGTAAAGTCAAATGTAGTTATCTTTGTGGGACGGAGGGAGTACTTTATAACATTCATATTTATAAGTCTCGATAGAAACTTGAGAAAGAAATAATAAAAAAATTAGACCACATGCAAGAATGATTTATAACATTTGTATTTATAAGTCAAAATATAGTCATTATGTAAACAATGATTTATTGATAGAGCATCATTTTTATTTATTGCTCATTTTAAAATGAGTATTATTCATTTACAAGCAAGAATAAAAAATTAGACCACATAAATATTTGAACAGTCTCACATAAACTTTGAACGAAAACTCAAAAATTTGAATTATATATAACAATATTGAACAGTAATTTTCTAAATAGTATTAGTATCTTTTGTATTAGTTTCCTAAATAAAATGATGTAGATACATGAACAAATAATTAATGACACATAATGAATATTAAGGAGAAAATAAATTGACATTCACACCATATAATTATATAAATACTCCCTCCGTCCCCGAAATTTTTTAACTTTAATGAATGATTCAATTTTAATTTAGCACCTTATCTACTATTCAAAACTTTAATTTAGGGTTTAGAGTTTAGTACATTATATGATACTCCCTTCGTCCCATATAAATTTACACTCTTGACATATGTGGATGTTTCATACCAATTTGCACATTCTAAAATATATATATATATTATATAACTTCCACCCTCAAAATATACACGTATTTACCCATATGTCTTTACTCTTTCACATTCAATATACCATTTTATTTACTTTATTCATAAAAGTTTTTAAAACTACCCCCAAAATATCATTCATTACTCATTTTCTTATACATTTCTTAAAATGTGTATAGTTACAAGGGTGCGAATTCTCTTGGGACGGGGGAGTATTCAATTTATATACGGAGTATTTAATTTAATGAATGATTCAATTTTAATTTAGGTTTGGTACATGTACTATTAATATTCAATATCTTTGGGTTTAGGTTTTAGTATGTTAAATCCACTCGCACCCGAACCTTTGTTTTATTAAAGTCTACTAATTAAAAAATCTTGTTTAATTTAGAAAAGACCCAAATATGACATACGAGACTTATGATTTCGTCTTAAAAATTTGGGAAGACATTGATACAGATTCGAATATCGAAATTAATCGTTTTTTTTATAGGATTCATAATGTCTATGAAAGTTTAGTGTGCCCATGAATCTTATTGGTACATATTTTCAGCTTCTTAGTATTTTACTGAAAAATTTAGTTGTTTGGTATGATGGATTTTACTTTGTCTCTTTTGTTTAAACATTTTTCTTATTGTCCATCATATGTATTTTTTTCTTGACATCATTGTAAGTCGATCATCCTAACATTTTATCATTGCTCATTTTACATTCGAGAATTGTTGTTAAAAACTGATTATTGTTCATTTACATTCGAGAATTAAAAATCAGATCACATAAACATTTGAACAGTCACACATAAACTACTAAACATAAACCTTAAACCTAAATTGAGTTTGAATATTACATAAGTTACTAAACTTAAATGGTATATAAACTATTAAACATAAACCTTAAACCTAAATTGAGTTTGAATATTACATAAATTACTAAAACTTAACTCTAAATCCAAAATAGAAAATTCTTATATTACATAAGATTCTAAAATGAAATAAAACTATTTATTTATTAAATTTAAATATATAAAATGAATTAGAATATTACATAAGTTATTAAACTTAAATTGTATATATGATATTAAACGTGAACCTTAAACCTAAATTGAGTTTGAGTATTACATAATATTAAAATTCAATTTAGAAGGTCTGCTATCTTATTAATGAATGATTCAAATTCAATTTAGTACCTTTGGTAATATTCAAAATTTCTATTTAGGGTTTAGTGCCCTATATCAGGGTTTAGTACCTTATATGATATTTAATTTATATATTTAA
The DNA here is from genome assembly GCA_963675135.1 of Galeopsis tetrahit. Classification (NCBI taxonomy): domain Eukaryota; kingdom Viridiplantae; phylum Streptophyta; class Magnoliopsida; order Lamiales; family Lamiaceae; genus Galeopsis; species Galeopsis tetrahit. Next base: position 12,317,831 of record OY776129.1, on the reverse strand, counting down.
AAATTATAATTTCAATTTCATTTTAGTAGTTTATATAATATTCAAATTTAATATAAGATTTATCACTTTAGAGAATGTAAATTCAAACTCAATTTAATTTAGAGTTTACATTAGTGTTCAATTTTTTACCGCTTAGTGTTCAACTTTGCACCGCTTAATGTTCAATTTTTTTTATTTTAGTAGGTTAGGTAATATTCAAACTCAATTTCAATTTAAATTTAGAAACTCATATAAAAGAGTTGAAATAAAATAAAAAGAGTTGAAATAAAATTGGAGTATGTATCTAGTACTGGTATTTACTATCTAGAGACTAGAGTGGGGTATTGGGATTAATAATGGATTCAGACAGCAAAATCAAAGTCGGTGGGTCAATGGTACAACTTCCATTGTTGCTCTCACTGCCCTCACCTAAGTTTCTTCTTCTTCTTCTTCCACTACCCTCTGATGCCTAAAAATTGTTTAAACATAGACAGAGACAGAGGAAGAAATGTTTAAAGCCTTTCTCAACGAACGACCAGCTCTCTAAACGGACCTCAATTTTCGGGTTGATCTCGGAATATGCCATTGTCATCTAACTCTTCTTCATCTCTCTCTGGTTCACCTCCCCAAGAAACAAGAAATTGGTATCGACCCGGCCCGACCCGGAAGCACGACGCTGGTCCCATTACCGAACCCGACCCAATTGAGATTAGAAATTAACTCAGGATCGCTCACACTGAGAAAGTGGCCCCAGGTTTCGGGTCGGGTCACGGGAGCGGCGAAGCACGATCTGGTAGTGTCGCATTTGGGGTGGGGCCACTGGTACACTCTGAGAGAGCTTGAGAAAGCTACGAATTTTAACTCCCTTTCAATCTTCATGCATCTCTGTAAATCGATTGAGTTTTGGGAATTGTCGTCTATCTAATTTTATCAGGAAAAAGGGGATTATCTTTTTCCCCGTAACGGTTTCTTATGAGATACGACATTTAATTTGAGAAATAGGAAGATGAATACCTTTAAAAATTGTTTATCTTCATTATGGACCGGTGGGAATTTCAGAAATAATGGTCTAGTCAAACTACTACTTTATCACTTATACAAAATATACAAAAATGGCCTTCTTTTATTTAATTGATTAAAAAAAAAGAAAAAAGAAAAAGAACAAACACACTAAACAACCCTAAACAATCACATTAAACAACTACATTAAAGAATCATAAACAATCAAATTAAACAACCATAAACAACTCTATTAAACAACCTTAAACAACCCTAAACAACATCAAACAAGCCCAGTAAACAACCCTAAACAACCCCAAACAAGCCCAGTAAACAACCCTAAACAACCTTAAACAACCCTAAACAAGCCCAGTAAACAACCCTAAACAACCTTAAACAACCCTAAACAACCCTACACAACCCTAAACAACCCCAAACAAGCCCAGTAAACAACTCTAAACAACCATAAACAACCATAAACAACCCTAAACAACTCTAAACAACCTAAACGAAAATTTTGGGTGTAAACCTAAAAAAAAAATCCACTTGAATTCACTATGATAAAACATCAAATACCAACAAAATCAAACAAAAGAATATAATAGAAATATGTTTCTTACCTTCAATCCAACTTTCAATTACATTATGAGAAAAAAATGAGAGAATTTAAATGTAGAGATTGAAAAGAAAAATGAGAGAAGAATGAAAAAAATATGAGATTTGAATTTTTTTAATTTTTGCTTTATTTTTATTACATTTAAAAGTGGTCAATGGGAATGGAGACCAAAAATAAATATGGGTAGGGTTAAAAGTCCATACTTGATATAAACCACATTATGGACCTCCCCCTTGCAGATGTCAAAGGAAAGGTACAAGAAAGTATTTTTAGTCTAATTGGATTTAAGGGGTAGTTTGGACATTTTGGGTGATATTTTGTGCCTCGTTGCAACATTTTTTTTCATCCGTGTTGTTGCAATACTATTTTATCATTAATATATAATTTATATTGAGAAAAATATCATTTTTGGTCACATTACTTTCTATCAATTTTGATGCTGTTGTTAGTGAATATGTTAACTAATGCAGAAAAAGTTTTGATTGCTAATTCTTTTTTGACATCATTTCCCTTATTTTAATTTATAAACCCTCAACTCTAATTTTTTTTTCAATTTTTTTGAAGAGTTGTTAAGTATTAATCCTGGATTATTGTGAAAGAGTTATTAAGGATTAATCATGGATCATGTGTAGTGTTCAAATTGAGTGATGATGGTGAAGGTAGTGCATCCCAATTTCAAAGGTTGTATATATGTTTTGAGGCCTACAAACAAGGTTTTGAAGATGGTAGGAAGGAAGGTTATTGGGATTGATGGTGGTTTTCTGAGAGGACATTATGGTGATCACGTTTTAAGTACAGTTGAGATAGATCCCAACAACAATTTGTTCCAATTGCATATAGTAGTGGAGAGTGAAACTTGCTGGATAATGATATTGGGTTTGATAATCAGTATACTTGGAAGTGACAAGCAAAAAAAGAGTTGATCCCATCATTTTAGAGTATTTTCTGACGCAGATACAACACCTTTGAACACATTTCTGAAAGGCTTGCAATTAAAATATGGGAAATGATGTCAAAAAAGAATTAGCATTCAAAACTTTTTCTCCGATTGACTAACAACAGCATATTGATAGACTAATTTTGATAGTGATTAAATATGGGTGACCAAATCTAAAAAGTTGTCGTGGAATTAATTGAGGATTCAGACAAAATGTTTACGTTCTTTATATATTATTTTTTGGTTTCACGCAAAATTTATGTAAAATTGAAAAATAAAAATCTGGGAATTTCTAGATTTACACATTTTTAGATTTAGAATTTTAATTTTTTAATATTTAATTTTTTATTTTCTATATTAAATGACGCAAATTAGACTCTAATTCGATCTTTCCACGTGCGTGTACACTCATATTTTCAATGAATTAATAAAAAAAATTGACAAAATAAAACGTAAATTAAAAAGTAAATATTTTTATTTCTAATAAGTACATTTTACTAAATACATTCACTTTACACTAACAATTATATCACACCCCTCTAGAAACCCATCCTCTAAACTTAATCAATAAACCATTCAACAATGTATGAGGAATACACCCACTTTTTCTAAGGACGTGCCTGATCGTTTTCTTTTTCTTTATCTTTTATTTATATTATTGTCTTTAATTTGTTTTGATTAGATGTTATTTTAGAGTATAGGTAAGAATTATATAGTTTTTGTCAAAAAAAAAATTGTCGGCATGCATGTATTTCACATGCTTTTTTTTCTTTACCTCTACTTTTTTTCGTAATATATGGAGAGTGGGGACAGTCTTCATACAATTCACATATATAATTTAATTGAACATCACATCCTTTAATTCTTATTTAGTTTTAAGATTTTTTATAAAATACTACTACTCCTTTTCGAAAAAGTGATAAAGTAAATATTATATAAGAACAAATCGATAATGATATAGATGATAAATGAGTTAGAATTTTTTAAGTGTTAGAGTTGCCAGAAACCTCATCTTTGAATGTATGAAAACTGATAAAAATAAAAGTGTAAAAATTGATTCAACAAGGAAATACTTCTTTTAAACCTTGGTATTGTCGTCTGCTTACATAGTTATATCGAAATTTACAATTGTAAAAAGAAGGGAAAAAAAAAAAAAAACCTACCTTTAAACAAGTAGATTATGTGTGATTTGAATTGTACTTTCATTTTTTTTTCTTTTGAAGTCCTGGTTCTAATGGTCAATTTAAATACATACTCTTGTCATAAACTTTATCTTTGTATTTTTTTGCATAGTAAAAAATATAATATAAAATGTGTTGGAGATAGTTGAGGTAGAGAGAAATATGAAGAAAAAAATATAGAGAGAAGTAGAAAAGAGAAAATATAGAAAAGAGAAAACGTAGATAGAGATAAAAATGAAAAAAAAAATAGAGATAGTAAATTTTTTCATTTAAAAAATTGAGAAGCTTATGACGAAACGTCCAAAATCGATGAGTAAAAAACTTATGATAGAACAAAAAGAGTATTATAAATTTATAGTTAGGGGCTTTGTCCAAAATGGAGGAGGACATAGTGTAATACTCCCTTTGTCTCAATATATATTTCTCATCTTAGACCGATTTCATTATATATTTATAGGGAAAATTGCACTTTTGGTCCTGTAGGAATGAGTTTAAATCACTTTCGGTCCTTTTTCATACACTTTTGGTCCTGTAGTTTATTTTCGTTAGTTTTAACGGATAAAAATTGCATAAACCGTTAAATATTTCCCTTTTGGTCCCGTAAGAATGAGATTAAATCACTTTCGACCTTTTTTCATACACTTTTAGTCTCATAATAAATTTATATTTGTTTTAACGGAAGAAAATTGCGTGAAAGTCACACACCCAAAAACCTAATATCGTATTAAAATTTTGTTAATATCACTAAAATTATAAAACAACCAAATATATTTTAACAATTTATTTAAAATCGATAAATTTACTTAAAATAATTTTATGATCTAAAAATTCAATCAATTATTTATAAAATCAAAATTAAATTATTCAATAAAATCTGAAATTGATCTCAAATCAATGCAAAAAAAAAAAAGTATTTGGCTTGATTTTTTTTTTTCTTTTTTTTGTATTTTCAAATTATATGGGGTTAAAATTTAATTTAAATTTGAAGATTATGTTTGAATATAAATTGGAAGTATATTTTTCAATTTTATATTTTTGTATATTTAAATTATTTTTCAAAATTTACTTTTAAATTTGTATTTTTTAAATATTTCAGTTTTAATACAGAAAATTTCTTCAAAATTATTTAAATTTAAATTAAATTATTTTTTTAGTAATTTTTAATTATATTCAAATTCTTGAATTAAAAAAAAATTCAAATTATATAATTTAGTAAGATTTCTTCATTTACCGTAAAAAAATTAATATTCTAAATTCTATTGATTTTATTTATATTTTAATTCTATAAGTATAATTTATTATTAGTTTTAAAAATATTTTTTGTATTTTTTAATTATAATTACTTTTTTAGTAATTTTTTTGGTCAACTAACGGTTTCCATCTAAAAAGTAACGGTTTCAAATCAAAAACTATCTTATAGGACCAAATCTGCAATAAATAGGACCATTTACAAACCTCAGGACTAAAAGTGATTTTTTTAAATTCCTACAGGACTAGAAGTGCAATTTTCCCTATATTTATACTATATTCCCTTCATTCGCGAAATATAGTTTCATTTGTCTTATATTCTCCGTTCATAAAATGTAGTCTCATACACTTTATGAAAACCGTTATTTTATCATTAGTCATCACCCTTCAACCATTACTTAATTACTCAAATTGTCACCAACTTTATTTACAAACAATCACTTTATTCACAATGTATCCCGCAATATTCAACAATACCCTTTACTTTATCTACATTTTTTTAAAACATGTGTCTCTTCCAATAGAACTACTTATTGTGAATGAAGAGAGTACTTATTTATTATTTTAAAACATATGTCTCTTCCAATAATTCTTAATCGGTGTGAGAACAGCGAGAGGTATATAGTAAAAAGGAGTTGGGAGGGAATAATAAAAAGAAGGGTTGGTCTGATATGGACTCGAGTGCATGTTGTGCACCCTAGTCCATGTTGCACTTTTCAATTTTACTAACTTACACTTTTTGGTAAATGGTGTTACACTTTTCAATTATTAAATTGTATAATAATATTTTTAGTTATAGTGACTTACACTTTTTAGTAATATTGTGTTGTACTTTTCAATTTAATAACTTACACTTTTCTTTAGATTAGGGTGCATGCACTCGGGTGCATACTAGACTTTACCTAAAAAGAAAAGGGGACAAAAGTGTTTAAATACGGTTCCATTAGTCTGTTCAACTTTACACATTCTACTTAATGTTTTATTTTATTAAATTATTGATATACTAGTATAAGATCTGCGAATTTTGCGGGATTGGAAAAAAATTATATTACTATTATTTAATAAAATTTTATATAATTTATTATTTTAAAATATATTTGATGATAGTTAATGTATTTGACAATTCATATCATCTTCAATCATACGGACAACTGAAAAGGTAATCTTGCATAAGTTGATTGAATAAGAGAATGTGTTGTCATTTGTATATGTATAATTTCAGATTGAATAAGAGAATGTGTTGTCATTTGTGCATGGTTGTAATATGTTAGTTTGTAGGGATGTTTTATACATAATATGAGAGTGTTGGGCTCTTATATTCAAAATTATATCAATTGTATGTGAGTTCTTGTCTAATAATATTTTTGTACTTGTACATGAGTTATGAAGGTACAGTAGCTTGTATTTTAAAATGCTTATAAAATTATAAAAAGTAAACATAAGAAATTTGGAGCACGACATAAAAAATAACAATACTTGAAATGGAGATAAAACAATGAAATTGAAATTAAGAAAATTACACGAAGTGATGAAATATCATTGAGTATATAAAATTATTTTGATATTTTTTACTATGAGGCACGAGGTTTTGTGAACTATAGCAATTACACACATTACTTTTTTAGGATTGCAATCACACACAAAATCCCAAGGGAAATGTCCCTTCTGCCCTCAAATGCAAAAGGAATGTAAAATGAGTTTTGAGAATGCAAAAGGAACAAAAAAGAGGAGTTTTGAGCCCCAGACGCCGTACACTTGTCACCCCTTACCTACCAAGCTACCAAAATGTCCCATCTGCACAATTGGGAGAGAGAAATGGTTGGCTTCTATCAAAACTTGTCTCAGGAATTCAAATTTCAAATTTTGAGTATTCAGCTGTTACACAAAATTTGAGGCGACTTCGATTTCAGAGAAAGTGGGCTTGACAATTGTTTGCGAAATTAGGGTTCGTGAGTTGAAGACTTGGCGATTCCTTGCGAAATTAGGGTTCGTGAGTTGAAGGCTTGGAGTTTCCTTGCGAAATTAGGGTTCGTGAGTTGAAGGCTTGGCGATTCCTTGCGAAATTAGGGTACGCGAGTTTAATTGATGTTATTCCTGGTACAGATAATCTGAAATTGAGTCTGAAATTTCGTAATGGATCATGAAGTATTTCTCAATGTAAGTCATAATTCTACATCCAAGATTGTTTCAGTTGATAGTCATTCCTCATACATCGATTTCTTGTCGCATGTTCTTGATTCGTGGCCTGAATTGAAAAATAATATTGAAAATATTTCCTTTTCTTGGTCTGTGGGTAGCATCTCCAATTGTAAGTTGTTGGGTGATGATGATTTGAAAAACTTGATTTCAGTGTGCAAAATTACATCTCAGAAACTCGTTTATGTTTCTCTGTCCCAACACTTCCAGAATCATCATTTATATCATTCAGGAGATAGGACTTCAGGTGCATTTACTCTTCATCAGCCTTTAATGCCTTCTTCTAATTTTGTAAAAGGTCCTCAGAAGTCATTTATTGCTCAACAACCAAATAGGATTCCATTTAAGAGTGTTAAGAAAAGGAAACCTATGTCCCAACCATGTGATGTTCTTGAGCATATTCCCCAACCAAATGTGTCTGAATCTATTTCCAGTCCATGTGATTTTCAGCCTATTTCCCAACCTCTCGAGTTTGAGGGAAAATCCAATATCCCATCATATGACTTGTGTCCTACTATTCCAACAAAACCATTGCTTTCAGATGTTTGGTCATAGATAATGAATGGTGGTATAGGGCAGGAATTTAGGGGTGGAGGTGTTGAATTTAGACGTGAACTAATAAAGTATTCTACTAAAATGGAGTTTAAGTTTACATACTTGAGAAATGATCGATATTACATCCATGATGTCTACAAAGAGTTGAACAATTGTGAGTGTGATTGGTTTATCAAAGCCAAATATCAGCCTGTCACTGAATATTTTATAGTCTACAAAGCTAACTTCATTCATAAATGCGTTGGAAAGCTGATAAATGGTGATACTAGTAGAATGAGTCCTAAGATTATATCTGAATTTGTGATTCAGACCATTAGGACAAAACCAACTACAGGGGGGGAAAGAGATCACTGATTTGTTGAATGTTCACTATGGTTTGACAATACCCTATTGGAAAGCATGGCGAACAGTCGAGGCAGCGAGGGATCACATCTTTGGTACTTACGAGGATTCCTACGATCAATTACGTTGGTATTGCTCTGCAATCGAACGTACAAATCCAGGAAGTGTCGTTCTTCTTGAGCCTAATACTAAAACAAGACGCTTTGAACGGGTGTTCATTGCTTTCAAGGCATGCATTGATGGATTTCAGAGTTGCAGGCCAATGTTGTTTATCGATGGTACATTAATGAAGGGACGTGCTAAGGGTACATTATTATCTGCAACTGCTAAAGACGGTGACAATGGTAACATATCATTCTACTTTTTATCAAATATGTATTGTATTCATATCAATGCATGTCTTGTTTAACCTTTTTCCGCCATTATTCCTTGACATTCTCGCCATGCATATTTGAAAGTGAAATTTCAATCCGAGTATTGGGAACTTGTCAACAATCTGAGTATTAACAATTGTTTAAATTTCAATCTGAGTATAAAGAACTTGTCAACAATCTGAGTATTCTATCTTGTTTAACCTTTACCACAATATTCAGATTTGAATACTTTTTATTTGAAAGTTTATAATGTTGAGCAATAGGTCTAAACATGTACAACAAGTATATTAGTGCATTATGAACTTATAGTATATTTTTTCAGGTTTTTTCCCTGTCGTATTTGCTATAGTATCCTCCGAGAATACAAAAATTGGATCTGGTTTCTAGAGAAATGTAGGGATTTCATCAAACATTCCAAGCAGGTTTTTTACATATCCGACAAACACTGTGGTTTAATGGTTGCCTTCCCAATTGTGTTTCATGAACCTATACATTTCTTTTGTTTATTTCACTTGTTAACCAATTTGAAAGGTAAATTTTCAAAGGGATGGAGCAATAAACACAGATAAAAAATGGGAGATTATTTTCGCGACTGTGCATATGCTCCCACTGTTCGTATTTTCGAGGAGAAAATTGCAATTTTTATAAATGTTGGAGGCCTCATTGCTGAACAATGGTTATAATCTCTTCCATACGATAAGTGGGTTGTTGCATACTCTCCCCACATTTCAAGATATGGTGAAATGACTTCCAATGCCGCAGAATCATTTAATTCTTGGATATCGGATTCTAGGAGCCTCCCAATCACCTATATGATAGACTCAATTCATGCAGGCATTGTTTTATAATTTTTTAGAGCGTGCATTTTGAATTAACTGAAGAAACTGTGTTTTATATTCAGTTCCTGTTAATATCAAGAATCAGCCGCTGACACCTTGAACAGAGGCAAAAAAGTGCATCATGGACTGGTGCGTTGTGTCCTTCTAAAGAACAGTGGTGGAACCACCTAACCAACAAAGGACGTACTTGAAAAGTTCTGGAATGTCCAGGTGGAAGATACTTGGGGCTCCCGTCACTAGTAGGAAAGAAAAAACGTGACATTTTTGAATTTGTCAAAGATAGACTGTGGAAGAAAATTCAAGGATGGGGAAGTAATAAATTGTCGAAAAGGAAAGAAGTCTTGATAAAAGCGGCGGCACAAGCGATTCCAACGTTTTATATGACTACTTTCCTTCTCCCATCATCTCTACTTGATGAAATGCAAGTGATGATGAATAAATTTTGGTGGGGTGGTGGCCGAGGGACTTCTCGGGGCATAAATTGGATTAGATGGAGTAAATTGTGTGTTGAAAAAAAGGATGGTGGACGGGGCTTCCACAATCTCAGAAATTTTAATGTTGCTCTTCTCGGTAAAATGGAATGGCGTTTGGTTTTTGATCCGGATGCATTAGTTTGTCAAGTGTTAAAGGCGAGATATTTTCTAAATGGGGATTTTTTTTCAACGAATAGAGGCTGGAGCCCAAGTTATACATGGCCTAGCATCCATGCAAGTCAGAGGTTAATTCGAGAGGGATGTCGATGGAAAATTGGAACTGGAGATTCAATTAATGTGTGGAACACTCCATGGATGAATGATGGAGGCAAATTCATGGTCAATTCTGAGCAAATTGAGGGGCTGGAGGATTTGAAGGTTTCAGGTCTTTTCGACTCAACTTCGAGGTCATGGGACGTCGACTTGATAGCGAATCTCCTTCCAGCAGATGTGGAACGGATAGTCAATATAGCTTTGCCACCTATGGGTGCAGTGGACCCGTTAGTCTGGCATCATTCGATAAGTGGAAAGTATACGGTGAAGTCTGCCTATGAAGTTGTTGTTAAAGATGAGATGGATCCGAGTTTAACAATTGAAGGGAAGTGGTCCTCGATATGGCGACTAAAAGCGCCCCCGAAAGTGAAAGATTTTATTTGGAGGGTGGCTCGAAATTGTTTACCTATTAAAAGCAATCTGCTTGTGAAAAACGTAGTGGAAAATGATGAATGTGTACTTTTTGGTTTGGGACCCGAGAGCAATTGGCAACTTTTTGCAGAATGTCAATTTGCTAGGAATTGTTGGGCTGCATGTGGGCTACTCACGAAAATGGAGGATGCCATGCAACAGGTAGCAAACTTTGCTCAATTAAGTTTTTTTTATGCTGAATGGTCCAATACGGAACGGGATCTTATGTTACACAATTGTGTAAGTGTAACCAGTGTTTTCATAATCGGACCGGTGACCAAACCGGTGTAGGCACCGGTTCACGGTTCAACCGGTTGGACCGGTTGAACCGGCGGTCCAACCGGTAAAATAATATTTATGTATTTTATTTTAATATTTTCTATGTTATATTAAAATATATATATACTTATAAAAATCATAATAAAATAAATATAGTAAAATAATAAAATAACAAATATTAAACTAAAATAATACATATGTAAGATTTCATATCGAATAGGAGTAAAAGAAACATAGGAAAAAACTATATAAATGTAAGAGTGTTAGATTGTTATTTGTGAGATTTATGTCCCACAACAACGAATAAGAGTAAAAGATACATTGGAGAAAAATAATATAAAGGTAGAAGTGTTAGTAATAAACACATATGTGAGATTTATGTCCAACATCTCAAATATGAGTAAAAGAAACATTGGAGAAAAAAATAATATAAGGGTAGGAGTGTTAGTAATAATAAATATAAATGTAAATCTAATAAACAAATATATGAAATCTCTATATCCCACATCTTTCTCCAATATATGGGGGATATATCCCACATCGAATATGAGTAAAAGATATTTATGTCTTTCTCCTATATAAGGGGACATTTGATGTGAGATTTATTATCCCACATTGAATATGAGTAAAAGAAATATATGTCTTTCACCAATATAAACGACATTTGATGTGAGATTTATGTCCCACATTGAATATGAGTAAAAGAGATTTATGTCTTTCTCCAATATAAGGGGTTGGATGTGAATAATTTAAAAATAAGTTTAAAATTTTAAAAAAAAAATCTAGACCGGTTCAACCGGTTTTGGGGCGGTTTTCCCGGTTTTGGGCCGGTTTTCCGGTTTTGGGCCGGTTTAATCCGGTCTGACCGTGAAAACGGTTTTTGACCCTCTTTTGGACCGGAGCCGTGACCGGTTCACGGTTGAACCGGCCGGTCCGGTCCGATTTTAAAAACACTGGGTGTAACATCTCCTGTTACACCATTTACATTTGCGCCACGTGTCCATCCATCAAAATCTATAAATATGTGAATAACACCCTATTATAGTCTTTTACCCTATTTAAGAAATGATGTTAATTTAACTAAAATAATATTCTTCCAAAATTATATCCCAAAAAATCTTATAAATATCTATATATAATAATTTTATAATTGAAGTCAACATATATTAATTAGCTACAACATCTATTATTATTATATAATTAATATTATTATAATGGAGATTAGAAGACAAATATAAACTTAACAATTTAAAAATTTTATAAAATTTTACACACTCTTAAAATACACATAAAATTGATAGTATATAATTAATATAAAATTCCTACCGTAACTAATATAAAATTTTACCTAAATATTAGTTAACCAATAATCTTAAAAAATAAAAATAAATTGTAAGAATTAAAAAATAATTGTGCATAATAAAAATAATCTTAAATAATAAGCCTTTCTGGGCTCGAAAAAAAAAACGACGAGAATGGTTTTACACGGATGGATGTCCACCAAAATTTTATTTTTTTTAATCAGTTTATTGTGCATAATTAATTTAATGGAAAATTTGCAAAAATACAAAGAAAACGCGCGACAACCATGCGTTTTGGGTAAATGCGCAACGATCATGAGTCTGCATCGATACGCGTTTTATTGTTGTTTGGAAACGTTTTAAAAAAGACACTGTATTTTGCAAAAAAAAAAAACATTTTAAATGCAATAAACTGATTTTTTTTAAAAAAAAAAAACATTGGAATTGGTGTAAAAATCGAGTTGATCTTGTATTCTAAATTATTTGGGTAAGAGTAGAAAAAACAACTTCGTGTACTACTTCTACTTGTGAATCTACTGAGAATATATGACATGCTTGTAAAAGTTTTTTTTGGGATGGATGCTAAATGAATAATTCCATCCAAAAATCTTCTTTTGGGGTTTACATAGAAAATAATATGAAGCTGCTTTTGAAAAAATCCTTTTTTTTTTCAATGGAAATGAATTACTTTACTCTTTTCTTTACTTTTAGAAAAAATGATAGTATTAGATTTTTTTTAATATTATTTTTTTGATAAGACAATTCGCCTCAATTAAATGTTAATTATGATGATTTCTTGTGATCATTTATCATCGATCATATTTATGTATCCTGGCAGGTTGAAGATATAATACCCACACAAGTAGACAACTAAATAATTTCGATAATAAACGAAAAATACTTTTATAATAGAACGTGCACCTTAATAATATTGTTAATAAGCACATAATATTTTCTCAATATTTAATAATCTAATATTAAAATTTACGAACTGGAATAAAAAAAAGAAGTTATTTCACTTTGTTTAAAACAAAAACATAAAAATCGTCTGATAGATATATTGTGGGGTGAGAGATATCACCATCACCATGTTAATTATTATATAAACTTGTATGATCCTTCCAAGCTAAAAAGTGAGAATTACTTGAAGTCATAGAAAACGTTGGAACGAGGCATCTTTTTGCCCTCGTACTTGTTCAAAACCTTCTCCGAGTCTGCATAATTTTTGAACCATAAAATTCCTCTTCTTTTCTCCTTCTGAATAATCTCCACACCCAAAAGCTGAATGAAAAGCAACTTCAATAAATTAATCAACTTTTTTAATACAGCAAAATCCTAATTAGTAATAACGTCTCTAAACTTCTTGGCAAATTTTAATATACTCAACTTATTTAAATATGTATATGTATTATCTCGTGATTTATTATTTCACAGTGTATGTGTAGGTAAAAAACAATGAATAAAGTTTTATTATATATATATTAAAAAAGAATTGACATATATGTATGTGTAGGTAAAATACAATAATATTTTGTGTAAAATTGAGAATAATGAAACTTCAAAAAAAAAAAAGTGTAAAAGTGAAAATTATTGTGAAATGGATAATCGGTCAAAGTAGATAAAATAAAAACATGATGATTAGTATAATAATGTAGTACTCCCTCTATGAAAAGTAGTCTAATTTATTTTATATTCTTTGTTCACAAAATGTAGTCTCATACTTTTTGGAAACTATCCCCTCCAACCATCACTTAATTACTCAAATTGTCATCAACTTTATTCACAATGGACCCTACAATGCCCTACCATGCCCATACTTTATCTATTTTTTTCTTAAAACATCCCACTACAATGAGACTACATTTCATGGATAGAGAAAGAGTAATATGACAAAATGAAATAGCTCAAGTGGTTAGAGCACCACTACCTAGGCCACTACCTAGGTCATAGGTCCTTGGTTCCATCAAAAAAAGAGAAAGAGTAATATATATATATATATATATATTTTTTTTTTTTTTAAATGAGAATCACCATTCATTCATCCCAAAATATAAATAATAATTTTTTATACATAAAAATCTCAATTACTCCTTTTGCTTGATTTTTTTTTTTTTTTATCAACCAAAAGAAAACATTACTACTATATAATAGTAATCCGTTAGATACTCCCTCGGTCCACAAAAAATGTGCTCATTTCTTTTTGAGGTTCACAAAAAACATGTTTATTTCATTTAAATAATTCACTTTTAATATTTTTTCTACTTTACTAACAAAATTGAGTATCTACCAAATATATTCTTTACTTATTATCATAAATATATTCTTTATAATTAAAATATGATTTTTTAAAAAACATATACTCCCGATGTCTCACTATAAATTTTTCATTCCATCACTTCTACTTTATCTATTATTTTATCATAGATCATCTAATACTCATTTATTATTTTCTCTTTCACCATCACATCACTTATACTTTATCTATTATTCTATCATACTTCTTAATCAAAACACCCAAAAGAAAGGGAAATTTATAGCGGAACGAGGGAGTATAAAAAAAAGTGAACAAACTTTTAATGAATAGAGAGAGTACAAGTTAAATAAGAATTGGTGTAATTACCTCATGGAAAGCTCTGTAAAAGCACTTATAGTATAAATAGCTTTCATCCATCCAAGGCATCAAGTTATCAATCTCCACACAGCACACGTTATTCGCAACCTTATCTGCAATTGATACAATAATTAATCAACTAATTTAGATTAATTAAACTAATTGTAATTAATTACCTGAGGATTTAACCCAGTAGGGAGCTAGTCTGAAAATCAGCAGTTGATAACCAGTGTTGAATTTTTCCCTTACTTTGACCTGATAGTGACATCTCTCGCCGGAGCCCTCCGCCGCCGCCAAGGTTATGTAGTACATCGCACCGGCGGCGGGTTCCTCGTTCACGTTTATTATTTCAACAAATTTCAGGGACCCTTTATTCTTCTTGTTATACTCCTCCACCGCAAACTCGGCCGCTCTCCGGTAACAATCGTCGGAATATTCTCCCACAGACCTTATTTTTCCCAACAACACACTACCATCTTTAGTGGGCGTTATGTAGAACCCCTGAAATTATAACAATTTATTTAAAACTAAATAATTAAATTAAACCCCTTCGTACAAATTTTTATTCACATAAAAAACCTGGCTGTAGTTGAGGTCGTCCATGTATTCAGAGTATACTATTGGATCAAAACTGAGTTCACCCATTGATGAAAAATCCGATAAAATCTTGAGAGACAAAGTATTGAAAAATTTCTGTAGGAATATGTATTAGGGCTTAGGGGTATATATATATATAAAAAAAAAAATATAAGGGTTCATATCGTTTGTGTTTTGGAAACAGCGTATATATCGTTTCTTGTTTCACAAGAAATCTTTTTTTATATTTTTGAGGCATGCTTGTGCAGGGCCTTTCCCGCCAAGAATTTTGATTTCATAATACACTTACTTTAAATATATTAGTATAAAAAAATCTTTAATTGTAAATTAAGCAATTTTTTTTTTTTTTTTTTGAAATTACCATTGATCTAAACTTTTTAATTTTAGTAAACAAAATCTCAATTTATTTATTTTTGGCAATTCGAACCAAAAGGTGGATTTGTTCCTACAATAATTAATTGTATAAAGATTTAGGTTAGATTCTTTCTATACAATTTAGGTTAGATTCCAAGAAAGAAAGGTTGTGATTTTATTCGTAATTAATTTTTCTTTTTTCTCCGTTTTTTTTAAAGATGTTTTATACATTTTTCCTTGTACATAAATGTATGATGTTTTAGAATTTTTACTCGATTTATTCCAATTATGTTTTCTCATTTTTGGAAACAATCATAATTTCTAAATTACTCTAATTAACTAATCTTCAAGGTAAATTTTTTTCCTATACAAACTTGCCATGTATGTAAAATATTTACCTTTTTCTAGAATGACATTAATGTAATTAGAAATCTCCTTTATTATATGAGAGTATATTTGTCAAAATATACCTTTTCTTAATTCTAGTCAATTACTCTAAAACATCTTACAAAAAAAAAAACGGAGGGAGTATTTGGGTGTGTTTTGAAACTTTACAAACGGCTTCTAGAATCACTTTTTTTTTTTTTTAAAGTTGTGAGAGACAGCTTTGAAAATAAGTGATTCTAGAAGCAGTTTGTAGGGTGTGTTTGCAAATCATAGTGATTGATTCAAAAGGATTAAAATTGATTTTTGCAATAAAATTGAAAGTTGATAGTGTTTTAAAATTAAGCACTTTAAATCAATTGTGTATATGTTGTGGTGTTTACAAAACAAATCACTTTTTTTTATAAATTTACAAAAAACACCTTTATTACATTTGAATAGATAATTAGAAATCTTCTTTATTATATGAGAGTATATTTGTCAAAATATATCTTTTCTTAATTCTAGCCAATTACTCTAAAACATCTTTAAAAAAAAAAGGGAGTATTACTCCTTACAGCGATAAAAAGGTGTGTTCAATTTTATTTTTAGGTCCACAAAAAATATGTTTATTGTATTTAAATGAGAAAATATATTTTTTTTAGTCCTGTAAGTTTGAGTGATTCCAAAATAAATCCTTTAAGTTTTTAACTTTACAAAATACATCTTGATGCGGCCTAAAAATGTCATCTAATAAGGAGTCGACACGTGTATGGAGGACAGGATAAAAGTGGAAGGATAGGATTATGTAATACTCTCTAGATGGAGAATCCCCGTGGGAGGTCCCTCTGGAGGGAGCTCCGTCTGGAAAGGAACCTCGGGAAGAATCAGTCTTAACATGAATTCACGGGCCGTAAATGTAGGGGACTTCCGTCATTTCCGGTCCAAGCTGGGTAGAAGAAAGACTTTATCCTCCTTTATCTTAGGGGACAGAGTCCACTAAGAGGGAAGATGACCGGTTCTGCAGGGAGTAGAAGGAGTGGGAGACTTTGTCCACTCAGCAAGACTTAGTCCCAGAAGCAGCTCCGAGATAAGGGGAAGCTCTAACTTCTCCCTAGAAGGAAGTCTCTATAAATAGGTAAATCCAAGGAGGCTTTCAGGTTAGATATTCTGACTTTACTAAACTTATATACTGAATCCAAAATACGTTTTCTGATATTCTTCGAGAGCTTGTTTGACGAATCAAGGATCTCGAGATCCTTGTGATATATTGAGAAGCCCTATACTGACTTAGGCATCGGAGTGTCCGCGCCGGACTCCCCTCCGGCGTGTTCTTTGCAGGTTCTTGGAGATTCTATTGGAGACAGCATATTTGGGCTACTTTCACGTGTTCGAAAGGTTGGATATCCAATTCAGAGGACATGTAATCCCCTCGTGCAAATTTTGGCACATCAACTGGCGCCGTCTGTGGGAAAGAGTTGAAAGATTTTCTCACGAATTTCTACCTTGTTCGAGTAATGGGTGGCGGAAACAACACATCTACCTCGAGAAAGAGACCCCTCACAGGGGATAATCTTCCTTTACCGAATGACCCCACGCCAAAGGGAGGCCGGGGAAAAGATCCAGTTCCTCCCCCTCCTGGATTAAATCCGCCAGGAACGCCTAACACAGGTTTGGGAGAGGAAAACCGTCCCATTCCGATTGAAGAAGGGACAACAGGGAACATTGAAGCCCCAGAGGTCCGGACCGCAGATTCCCAACGAGAGGATATTCCAGATTCGAGACCATACCTGATTTCTCCCGATCAATTGAACACTCTCATCAAGCAAGCTGTAGAGAGAGCTTTCGCGGCTCAAGGAGATCGAGCCCCCAGAGTTACACCGGGAAATCTGGAGATACCTATTCCAAGACGCCAAGAAGAGGCACCTGGAGCCTCCCAAGTGTTGTCCAAGGAAGTAGGGACACGAGTAGAAGAAGATGATAAGGTGCCCTCCCGAGCAGAAAGAAGCATTCCCCTCCGGAATACAAGAAGGAACGCAGATTTGGCACCCCGAGAGACAGAACTCCCTGAAACAGAAGAAAGCACCGATGATACCTACGGAGGGCCAGTCAGCGACCAACTGCAGGCCCTACAGAAGGAGATGAGGGATATGAGGAGACAAATGAGCAATCGAACCAGTAGATCCGCTTATGTCTCCGGATGTCAGTTCTCCCCTAACATATTACAGGACAAACTGCCATTCAATTTCAAGCCCCTCAATTTTGAATACGATGGTACGGCAGACCCGTACGAGCACCTAGTAAGGTTCGAAAACGTTGCGTTATTACACCGCTATGGAGAGGGAATCAAATGTAGGGTGTTCCTAACCACCCTAGCAAAAGCAGCACAACAATGGTTCACTCAACTGGAACCCAATACAATTCGGTCCTGGGAGGAATTCAGTGAGTTATTCATCCATCAATTCGCAAGTGCCCGGAGACAGCCACAGGCCACTTTGACCCTCTTCAATCTGAGACAGGGGGAGGGCGAGAGCTTAAGAGCTTTTCTCCGGAGGTTTAATCAGGCAGCTCTGGAGGTCCCTACAGCCTCTCTGGAGGTGAAGATCAACGCTCTTACTAACGGATTGCGTGATGGAGACTTTTTCTCCTCTTTAGCTAAGAAGCCGGTTAAGAACTTTGATGAGTTGCTGCATAGAGCAGAAAAGTACCTCACTCTAGAGAAGGTTCGAAAAGCCAAGAGATTGGAGGTCAGGCCACAAGATCGAGAGAGGAGGAGAGAGGGCCCCTCCAGACGATCCAGTCCAGAGGCGCCTCGGACCTCCGGGTCAACAAGAGATAGCAACCCCTCCGGAGGTTCCCGGTCTGGCCCTCGCGGAAGGTTTGAGAAATACACACCCTTGAGAATTGAACCTGCTGAAGTATTGGAGGTAGCAGGAGATCATCCTAACCTGAAATTCCCATACTCCAGAAGTCGGGGACCTCAGAAGCCCAAGTCGGATCGATTCTGTCGATTTCACAATGAATATGGACATGACACAAATCAGTGTTATCACCTGAAAGACGAGATTGAAAGGATGATCCAAGCGGGCCATCTGAAAGAATTCATATTTAGAGACAGACAGGGCCCTCGGGGGCAGAAGCGGAAAGAACATGAAAGAAAACCGGAAGAGAAGGAAACCAGGGAGGCGACCGAAGATATGCCCCCTCCACCGCCGAAGAGAGGAGTAATCCACATGATTGTGGGAGGGCCAGCCGATGGAGATTCCTTTCGGAAGAGAAAGCAGAGTGTCCGAGCTCTAAAAGCAGAGCAAGGAGGTCAGTTAAGAGAAGTAGGACGGATGACAGAGACGCCCAATATCAGATTTGGGCCGGAGGATGTGAAGGGAGTTAAGGAAGATCACAACGATGCTCTGGTGATCACTACCGACATAGCTGGGTTCGATGTTGCTCAAATCTTCGTAGATACGGGGAGTTCGGCTGACATTATGTTTTTTGAATGTTTCAAGAGAATGGAGCTGAGTGTGAAGCTGCGTCCTGTAGATACCTCTCTGTATGG
This sequence comes from Galeopsis tetrahit, assembly GCA_963675135.1. NCBI lineage: Eukaryota > Viridiplantae > Streptophyta > Magnoliopsida > Lamiales > Lamiaceae > Galeopsis > Galeopsis tetrahit. The sequence continues at coordinate 12,298,347 of OY776129.1, read as the reverse complement.
TTTCTCCGGAGGTGCCATCCAACCTTTGGGATCAGTAATGTTACAGGTAGGATTGGGGGACGCTCCAGCTCGGAAGGTCCACTTGGTGGAGTTCCTCATTGTAGATATCCCCTCATCATACAATGTAGTGATGGGACGACCTAGCCTGAACCTCTTTCACGCAATCATCTCTACATTTCATATGAAAATGAAATTCCCTACAGCCACAGGGGTGGGAGAAGTAAGAGGAGATCAATACCAAGCACGGAAGTGCTACGCAGAGTCTGTAAAGATGGCGGACAGAGCCCTGACCAAGGGCCTGGAGCGGACGAGAGGAGACGACCTTGAGGTCAAGAGAAAGAAAGTGGAAGGAGTATCATCTGAACAGGTGAATGTTAAAACAGACGAGGAGCTGATGAGCGTGGAGCTCTTCCCAGGGAAACTCGGCTTTGCCACTAAGATAGGTACCCAATTGGTACCTGAACTTACAGAAAAGGTAATCTCTACATTACGTCGAAATTCCGATATATTCGCATTTTCTCCAGCTGACATGACAGGGGTCCCTCCGGAGGTAGCAATACATTGCCTTAATGTTGATCCAAAGGCAAAGCCCGTGAAACAGAAACTACGAAACTTTGGAGTTGAGAAGAATAACGTCGTGAAAGAAGAAGTCGAGAAACTATTGAAAGCAGGACATGTGGTGAAAGTCCAATTCCCAGAATGGCTCTCCAATGCGGTGCTAGTGCCTAAAGGGGGAGGAAAATGGAGAATGTGCATCGATTTCAGGGACCTCAACAAGGCATGCCCTAAGGACCACTATCCCTTGCCAAGGATAGACCAGTTAGTGGACGCAACTTCTGGATTCGAGTTACTAAGCATGATGGATGCATACCAAGGATACCACCAGATCCAGCTGAACCCCTCAGATGTCTCCAAAGTGTGCTTCATAGCAGCGTGTGGAACGTTTGGCTATGTTCGGATGTCATTCGGATTAATCAATGCTGGAGCAACATATCAAAGGATGGTTGATGCTGTCTTTCGAAGACAACTAGGAAGGAACATGGAAATATATGTAGATGATATGTTGGCCAAGAGTGTGACAGCAGATCAGCATGTGGAGGATCTGGAGGAAATTTTCCAGGTAATTCGAGAAAATGGCATCAAGTTGAACCCAGCCAAGTGTTCTTTTGGAGTGAAATCGGGGAAGTTCCTCGGATACATGGTCACTCAAAGAGGGATAGAAGTGAATCCAACTAAGGTGAAGGCTGTACTGGACATGCAGCCACCGAGAAACGTGAAAGAGCTCCAGACGCTCAACGGGAGGATTACAGCATTGAGTAGATTCATAGCCAAATCTGCTGAAAAAAGTCACCCCTTCTTCAAAATTCTCAAGAAAGGGGCCAAGTTCGAATGGAATGAAACATGTCAAAAGGCCTTCGAAGACCTGAAGCATCATTTGTCTCAGCTGCCGAAGCTGACAAAGTCTTCTCCTGGAGATACTCTCATTTTGTATCTCTCCGTAGGGGAATTCTCACTAAGCACCGCCTTGGTCAAAGAAGAGGGACCTCTCCAACATCCTATTTATTACGTCAGTAAGGTTATTCAAGGAGCTGAAGCTCGATACTCAGAAATCGAGAAGGCCGCTCTGGCCGTGGTAGTTACAGCGCGAAGATTGCACCCATATTTCCTCTCTTACAAAATACTGGTCCACACTAATTACTTGTTGAAACAGGTTATAGGTCGAGCAGACCTCTCGGGAAGGATGGTGAGATGAGCGATAGAGCTCCAAGAATATGATGTAGATTTCGAGCCACGAAAGGCCATAAAAGCCCAAGTTTTGTCCGATTTCATCCAAGAGTCGACCAAACCAGAGGAAGCCGAGGGATGGAAGGTATACGTAGATGGCTCAGTGACTCTGAACGGATGTGGAGCAGGGATAGTGCTAGTGGGCCCTCAAGGAGAGGACCTACAATTTGCAGTGAGGTTTCAATTCACGACCTCGAATAATGGAGCAGAGTACGAAGCCTTGATCAGAGGAATGGAGATGGCATTAGAGTTGGGAGCTCCAAAGGTAACTCTATACTCCGACTCCCAATTAGTTGTTCAACAGGTGAATGGAGAATACGCAGCCAAAGATAGCAGGATGGCTGCCTATCTGGAACGAGCCAAAGAAGTGATGGGCAAATTCCAAAATTGTGAGGTAATCCAGGTACCTCGAGAGAAAAACATACAGGCGGATAGCCTCTCCAAACTCGCTAGCTCCACAGAGTTTGATGAACAAGGAACAGTGACCTTGGTAGTAGCAGAAAGGGAGACCTTGGAGAACCCCATTGGCTCCATTGAGGAGGGAGACGATTGGAGAAGAGCTATATGGGTGGAACTCACCAAGGGAGCAGATGCCCCTACCACCAGAGAGACCCGAGCCCTTCAGATCAAATATTGTATCATCGGAGGGTACTTATACAAGAAATCGTTCACACAACCATATTTGAGGTGCATATCAACCCGAGAAGCAAGATACGCACTCAGAGAAATCCATGAAGGTAATGCAGCTAGTCATGAAGGATACAAAGCAGTGGTGAAGAAAGCTTTAAGGGCTGGATTATATTGGCCCTCCATGACAAAAGACGCTAGGGAATTCGTGAAAAAATGTGTCAAGTGTCAGAAAAATGGTCCATTGATAAGGACCCCTGCGGAAGAGATGGGAGCTATGCACTCTCCGTGTCCCTTTGCTAAGTGGGGAATTGATTTGGTAGGGCCTTTCCCTCCAGCCTCTGGAGGAAGAAAATTTCTGATAGTAGCAGTGGACTATTTTAGCAAATGGGTGGAAGCTGCTCCTCTGGCTACGATAGATGAAGAAAATGTGATTAAATTCTTGAGAAAACAAATTTGCTGCAGATTCGGAGTACCCAGAATATTGTTCTCCGATAATGGAACACAGTTTAACGGAGAAAATGTACGAGGATGGTGTGCAAGACTAAACATAATACAGAGATTCACCTCCGTAGCTCATCCTCAAGCTAATGGACAAGTGGAGGTTACTAATCGAACAATAGTAGATGGTATTCGAACAAGGCTGACGAAAATAGGAGGAGGATGGGTGAACGAATTAGATAATGTATTGTGGTCATACAGAACTAGTCCAAAGACAGCAACTGGAGAGTCCCCCTTCCAGCTGGTCTACGGAGCTGCGGCGGTGATACCTCCAGAGGCCGTGTTGCAGTCTCACCGAATTGCCCAATTTGAAGAACATCAGAATGAGAGGTTGATGAGAGAGGCCCTAGATTTAATGGAAGAAGAAAGTGAGATGGTTAGAGTACGTGCGGAAAGATATAAGAGCAGAATTAAAGCTGCATATGACCGAAGAGTGATCCCGAGGTCCTTCAGAGTGGGGGACCTGGTGCTGAGAAGAGCTGATGCCCTAAAGAATACAGGAAAATTAGAGCCTAACTGGGAGGGGCCTTATAAAATCACACAGGTACTGAAGGGAGGAGCCTATAGACTGCAGAGCATGGAGGGGGTTGACATAGCTAGACCCTGGAACGTTTGCCATTTGAAGAGATTCTTTATTTGAAGAAAGTGTAAGGTCTTGAGACCATTTACGACTTTTGCTTTGTGATTTTTTGCATTGATTCGTATTTTGCTTAATGTATTTCGTGGCTTCACCGGAGCTCTTTTTCCCTCTCTACGGGTTTCCCCTTTGGGGTTTTTCCGTAAAGAGGTTTTTAATGAGACCGGCGTAGGTTATCTATGGCCTATGTTGAAAACTGATAATAAATCAATGAAGCATTATCTCTTTTTGAAGAAAGAGTTATTCAGAATTATTGTGTCTTGATTATCTTTCTCTTACTCGAATATATGATGCATGAATATGAAAATGATAAGAGTGAGAAATACTCAGTGGCCTAGAGGCCGAGGTGCTCCAGAGAGCCCTCATCTTACTTGAGACCCAAGAGGGTTAATTAATGAAATGAGAAGATTTTAGGATTTAAAATCTTTTGAGAATAAGAGTGGGAAACACTCAGTGGCCTAGAGGCCGAGGTGCTCCAGAGAGCCCTCATCTTACTTGAGACCCAAGAGGGTTAATTAATGAAATGAGAAGATTTTAGGATTTAAAATCTTTTGAGAGTAAGAGTGGGAAACACTCAGTGGCCTAGAAGCCGAGATGCTCTAGAGAGCCCTCATCTTACTTGAGACCCAAGAGGGTTAATTAATGAAATGAGAAGATTTTAGGATTTAAAATCTTTTGAGAATAAGAGTGGGAAACACTTAGTGGCCTAGAGGCCGAGGTGCTCCAGAGAGCCCTCATCTTACTTGAGACCCAAGAGGGTTAATTAATGAAATGAGAAGATTTTAGGATTTAAAATCTTTTGAGAATAAGAGTGGGAAACACTCAGTGGCCTAGAGGCCGAGGTGCTCCAGAGAGCCCTCTTCTTACTTGAGACCCAAGAGGGTTAATTAATGAAATGAGAAGATTTTAGGATTTAAAATCTTTTGAGAATAAGAGTGGGAAACACTCAGTGGCCTAGAGGCCGAGGTGCTCCTGAGAGCCCTCATCTTACTTGAGACCCAAGAGGGTTAATTAATGAAATGAGAAGATTTTAGGATTTAAAATCTTTTGAGAATAAGAGTGGGAAACACTCAGTGGCCTAGAGGCCGAGGTGCTCCAGAGAGCCCTCATCTTACTTGAGACCCAAGAGGGTTAATTAATGAAATGAGAAGATTTTAGAATTTAAAATCTTTTGAGAATAAGAGTGAGAAACACTCAGTGGCCTAGAGGCCGAGGTGCTCCAGAGAGCCCTCACCTTACTTGAGACCCAAGAGGGTTAATTAATGAAAAGACAGGTCTTATGAGTCAAGATCTTCTAAGACAGAGAGACAAACAGAGGTCCAAAAGTCAAGAAAAGATGGAGGATGCCTCCCCACAACCAAACCACCTGAAACCAAAAGATTATGCATACCAAGAGATGATTATGCTATAACCTACAAGACCAACAGAAGGGGGAGGGGGGGGGGGAGGAAAGCACACTTCCAACATACCCCTTACTGATCTTGTAGGTTACTCATGCAAGCAGAAAAGAAAAAGGCACACCAACAAACAAGCAAGATAGAGTTAACCCGATTACTACCAAAAAGCCCTCACATATCCAAGAGTGTGGGGTCCCCTACAAAGTATGAGAACAAATATTACGAGCAGAAAATAAAGAGTGTAGCAAAACAGAAGAAAGGTAAATTGTTTGTCATGACCATGAAAATATGAAATTCAAATTGCTTTTTCAACAAGCAGCCTCCTCGACCTCAGCTCCCTCGACCACAGCTCCTTCAATGGCATCCCCCTCCACAGCAGCTTGGTTGCTTGATCCTCCGCCCTCCTCTGGGCCCTCTTCACCTTTCAAGGTATCCTCAGCGCCCTCCACCATAGTTGGAGCGGAGACATAAGGATAAATCAGCTGCTCCAGAGGCTTTAACTCAGCCATGCCCACCTTAGATGCCTGTAACTTGCTGATGGCCTGACCCATTCCAGGCAGCCACCAAGGACTGTCAGGGCTCTCCTTAGGATCCCCTAAGAATTTTTGAGGAGTAGCGAGCTGATCCAGGCGAAATTCACGGGAGTAAGTTCCATCGAACCCCGGGGCTGAATGCTCGGCTACGGCATTGCTGAAGCCATGGTCGATGATATGAGGAATGTGTGGCCCCATGGCGCATAGGAAGCTTGAGTTATTGAGGAAACTGGACAACCATTGAGTATGAAGAGTCCCCAAGAACTCTTGACCCAAAGAGGAAGTAAACAGAGACTTAATGCAAGCCTGCACTCCGACATCCGGCAGCTCGCGTTCCATCCGCCCCACTTCCTTTACTAGATGTTTTATCCTGGCTGCATCCTGCTGGCTTTGAGTCCGTAGAAGAGACAACTCCTCATTTAGAGCTTGAGCTCGTTTATGAGCTTTGTCCTTCTCCATAGTGATACCCTTGAGAGTTGACTGGAAAGAGGACGCTTCAGCCCGGAGAAGTTCGAGCTCAGCCACCATCTCCACACCTTGGTCGAATATCTTGGCGTAGGCAAGACCAAACTACAGGAAGAAAAGAAACAATGCTTAAAATGTAAAGAAGGTAGAAACCGTGAAAATAATGGAAAATACCTCTGAAAGAAGATGAGCACCACGAAGCAATTGATCCTCAGGAAGGGGTGTGTCGGATAATCCAGTATTGGAAGGAGGAGGGCATTGTCTGATAAGGCGATGGAGGGGTTCGTACACAGCAGAAGGGGGAGCTTCCTTCTCAGCAAGGGCTCGAGCTGCTTTTCCCTTCTTCTTCTTAGAAGTGCCACACTCGGAGAAGAAGGCGTTGGCAGCTGAACGGGTTCTCTTGGCAACTGAACCTGGCACTTGAGTAGAGGAACTGGGGAGAGGAGGAACTTTCGAAGGACTCTCTGGAGCCGGGGTTTTTGCTGAACTTCCTAAAGCTGGAGATTGAGGAGCTTTTGGAGGATCTTTAGAAGCAGATAACACAGGGGTCTTCACTATGCTGAGAGCAGGGGCATCCCGTGAGATGTGAGTTAACCAACTCATTGCTGCAGATAACCAAGAAAATGCTCAGAACGTAGAAAGATAGCCACATGCAAGAAGCAAAATACAAGAATAAAAGATTTTTTACCATCTCGAGAATCTAAAGGGAAATCTTGAGGGCAAAAGCCAAAGTGGGAGAGGATGCGAGGATTTTTGCAAATACCAAGAATATCAAAATAATCATTCAGACGGACGTGGGTATTGAGGTTAGTCATAACGGTGTGATTCGAAATGGAGTAAGTTTTCAAAGGAGGAGGAAGTATTCCTGGATTGTGGAATATCCAATTCTCATGGGGAAACGGCCAATCAGTCGGGCTAGTGACAAAAAAATAGTAATCCCGCCAGGATGACTCTTCTTCGTGGAGTTTTTTCATAAACCTACAAACACGAGATCTCCTCCCACTAACATAGAAAAAACCATCGTTCACTTTACAGGAGTGTTGGCTCAGAAACAGTTCGGCAGAAGGTTCACCCCCATTCCCTTTCACCAAAATGAAAAATCCTACCATGGTACGAATAGCATTCGAAGTAAACTGATTAAGAGGGATTTGCATGCGGGACGATATGACAGCCAAATAAGGGTGGATCGGAAATCGAAGTCCTGCCCTAAGTTGAGCTTCGAAAAAGGCAAGAGTTCGAGGTTCGGAGAGATCTGGGCGTTCATTGGAGCGAGGAACGCGAAAGGTATATTCCGACGGAAAGTCGTAGGCTTGAGTTAGGCTAGCTAGGTGAGTATGGTCGATCTGGGAGGAAGTGGAAATTCTATTCTCAGGGCTCCCCATCGGAAAGGGAGTGGACTCAGAGTGGTTTTGGCTAAGAGCTTCAGGCGGAGAAAGAGGGCTCGACATCGACTAACAGTGCTAATAAAAGAAGAAGAGAGGGATAGCTAGGTTACCTTGATGAGGAGGACTACGAAATTAGTCGGGGCGACCGGCGACGGCGAAATTCGGGATGAAAAACGCCTGAGAAGAAAGATGGAGACAACAAAGGACTTTTGGAAGAAGTGAAATTCAAAAAGGGAGAAAAGGAAAGGAGGCGGTTGCGTGGAGTAAATGAAAAAGATGGGGTAGAATCGAGGATTTTCCTCGGGAGGATAACAAGAGAGAGAGAAAAGCGACCGCGTGGGGCCCAAGCGTGGAAGCCGAAACGTCTTCACGGCTAGAGGCGGGAAAAGCCTCTGAAGGAGGTCATTTTTTGGAATTTCCTCTCCGAAGTAGGAACAATACACGTCTCTCCGGAAGGGCCTATGTACCAGGCTCCTTGGAATTTTCTACTCTCACAAAAGATATCTCCCTTTTACGAGAGTAGGGGGAGTAGATGATGCGGCCTAAAAATGTCATCTAATAAGGAGTCGACACGTGTATGGAGGACAGGATAAAAGTGGAAGGATAGGATTATGTAATACTCTCTAGATGGAGAATCCCCGTGGGAGGTCCCTCTAGAGGGAGCTCCGTCTGGAAAGGAACCTCGGGAAGAATCAGTCTTAACATGAATTCACGGGCCGTAAATGTAGGGGACTTCCGTCATTTCCGGTCCAAGTTGGGTAGAAGAAAGACTTTATCCTCCTTTATCTTAGGGGACAGAGTCCACTAAGAGGGAAGATGACCGGTTCTGCAGGGAGTAGAAGGAGTGGGAGACTTTGTCCACTCAGCAAGACTTAGTCCCAGAAGCAGCTCCGAGATAAGGGGAAGCTCTAACTTCTCCCTAGAAGGAAGTCTCTATAAATAGGTAAATCCAAGGAGGCTTTCAGGTTAGATATTCTGACTTTACTAAACTTATATACTGAATCCAAAATACGTTTTCTGATATTCTTCGAGAGCTTGTTTGACGAATCAAGGATCTCGAGATCCTTGTGATATATTGAGAAGCCCTATACTGACTTAGGCATCGGAGTGTTCGCGCCGGACTCCCCTCCGGCGTGTTCTTTGCAGGTTCTTGGAGATTCTATTGGAGACAGCATATTTGGGCTACTTTCACGTGTTCGAAAGGTTGGATATCCAATTCAGAGGACACGTAATCCCCTCGTGCAAATTTTGGCACATCACATCTTATATCTTACAAGCTATTAATTTTAGTCCTTTTTAAAATCTATTTTAGTCCTTTAAGTTTAAACTCCAATTTTAATCATTTAAATATAATAAAATCTGAAAAACTTTAATAAAATTTGAAAAAAAAAATACTGATTTTAATGTATATTTTTTTAAAACATCATTAAATTATTTTTTAAAATTAAATAAAACATCATTAAAATCTGAATTATGCTCAAATTTTACCTAGTCATTTTTTCCTAATTAATTAAAAATATAAAAATCCGAAAATAAAAATATATACTAAAATTTAGAAATTTAAAAGAAAATTATAAATATATACTCCGTATTAAAAAAAAGGGACAACTCCAACTACCCCGGTCATATTCTCCAAATGTAAATTATATGATTTATATATAATAATTTATAATTTACATTTGGGGAATATGACAGGGGTTTAGGGTTTAAATTAATCTCGACTCGATTAAAGATCGTTTGAGTTCGACTTATATATTTATCAAACAAGCTTAAATAAGAATTTCAAAACTTAATAAATGTGCATTAAATTAATTGGAATGTGTTTTTATATGATTTAATATTATGTTTGTCACAGTAATTACTTATAGAGTTTAGATTTAACTATACTTGCGTTCAATTTAGTTCGGGAAATAATTTCTTGGATGGGAGGTCTACGGATACATAAGATCTCGTATAATCTCGTTCAATTTATTATATAAATCATATAATTTACATTTGGGGAATATGACAAGGGTAGTTGGAGATGTCCCTTTTTTTTAAACATATTTATAATTTTCTTTTAATTTTCTAAATATATATTTTTACTTTTATTTTCGAATTTTTATATTTTTTAATAATTAGGGAAAATTTTAATGATGTTTTTATTTAATTTAAAAAATATATTTTAATATTGTTTTTAAAAAAAAATATACATTAAAATCAGTATTTTTTTTCAAATTTTATTAAAGTTTTCAGATTTTATTATATTTAAATGATTAAAATTAGAGTTTAAACTTAAAGGACTAAAATAGATTTAAAAAGGGACTAAAATTAATAGCTTGTAAGATATAGGATGTATTTTGTAAAGTTATGAACTTAAATGATTTATTTTGGAATCACTCAAACTTATAGGACTAAAAAAAATATTTCCTCTAATTAAATAGTTAAATTTTGAATATCTTTTTCACTTTATTAAAAAGATTGACAATATATTTTTACTCATTACTCCAAATATCTTTTTTATAATAAAAATATATATTTTTTAAAAATGTATAAAAAAAGTGAGTACACTTCTAATCAACTAGAGAAATATATTCCTCTATTTATTTAAAGTAGGTGAATTTATTTAGTACCTCATTAAATTCATATATCTTCTACCGTATAGGCGTATACTACTACATCTAATTCACGCTAACAACCACTTTGTTTTACACATATTAGAAAAAGTATTTTAATATAAAGTTTGTTGCATTTCTTATTTTATACTCCCCCGTTTTTTTTTAATAAAATGTTTTAGAGAGATTTATTAGAATTAAAAAAGGGTATGTTTTGACAAATATACCCTTAGATAATAAAAAAAGGTTTCTAATTACATTAATTTCATTCCATAATACACATTAAATTTCAATTCTTTCCAAAGTTAATTAGAGTAATTTAAAAATTATGATTTTTTTCAAAGTTAAAGGGATGACATAATTGGAATAAACATTGTAAAAAATTTAAAACATGTTATATTTATGCACAAGAAAAAAGGTCTAAAACATCTTATAAAAAAAAAACGGAGGGAGTATAAAATAAAGGAACATATATTTTTTTAACACATTTACCTCTCATTAATTTTTCTATTTTTCTTCCCTTTTTTCTTTTCTTTTCTTTTCTCATCTTCCTTTTCCATTTTCCTTTGACTTTAATTTCTATCATTAATATATTTCTATAAAAAATAGATATTAATAGGAATAGTTTAAAAAGATCATTGATAGAAATAGAAAAAACGATAAATTTTTTAAAATAAAATTTAAGATTAGATGTGGTACACTTTATAAAGTATTTGTATAAATTGACTAGTATATTCTCTAGCAATAGCACACTACCCTCTTTTCATAAGAAAGTTAGCTTTGTTGCGTGGAATTAAGAAAATGTATGTATCCTTAATTAATGAGTAATTATATTACTACATCCTATAATTTTAAGAGCATTTTCCAAAGAGGAATAAGAGATAATTAATTAACAAATATAAGTTATAATTAGAAGTATTTTCTAAATTAAAATGAGGGTAAGATTAAGAGAAATTGTAAAAAAAATTGATATTTAATAATCCAACTCCCTTTCTTGAAGTTATATGATATTTAAAAAAACGGTTTTTCCAACTAAACTACAATCTCCTCCATCCTCTCAACACTAAATTAATTAATTAAGGATTCCAACATTGAAATTAGCATAACATTGAAATTGTCAAGAATGTCTTCTCCAAAATAAATACTCACTCCGTTCCGTGATTACTTGCACACTTTTCTTATTGGGACGTCCCAAAATTACTTGCACACCCTTTATATAGAAATACCCACAAAATTAATAACCTCACAACATCATTTTATTTTCAAATTTGCCACTCTTTTTTTCCATACATTTCACTTTACACATCATCAAATCCACTTTACACATAATCAAATTACCTAAAATACTCCTCCTTTATCTTACAAGTTACATCATCAACTATTAAATTCATTTTTCTTAAACAACGTGTCAGTCAAACCGTGCAAGTAATCTTTGGACGGAGGGAGTACTTTTGTGTTTGATATGCTTTCCTATTCGAGATTGACACAAATTTGTTAGTTTGATTTTTTTATTTAAAAAGATCATATTATCCTCTTAAAAAATTTAAAGCGAACCGACTACACAAACAACAAATTTTCTTGCTTCGTCCTCTCGAATCATGTAGCGAACCTACACGAAAAGCCATATTTCAAGGCATCCTTGCTTTCATTGATGATTGATTCGATTTCTCCTTTTTCTTACACATTGTTGCCTCTGTCACGATTTTTTGAAGGTGTCTACAAAACTTTGTTTCGATGAAGAATGGCACCAAAACCTATCACATAAAAATAAAAGAAGATGCACAAATGGAACCCCCTACAAAATCTTTGAGCACCCATTCAAATTTATGGAAAAATAAAATAAGAACCTTCTTCAGAAGAATTGGAGATGAGGGGTGTGATATATTTTTTGTGGGTTTCGTAGAACGTCTTTTAAGAATTGTTTTCTCTTGGGATTTACAATTTTGGGTTACTGCGGCTATCGAGAAACAGAGTAGAGCGGCAGAAATGGCAGTCGGAATTCTTTTGTCTTCAGAGGTCGCTGCTTTTTTTAGATGAAGAATGGTACTGTTTGTAGGGTTTTTATCTTTTATACAAGGGACAAAAAGGTAATTGAATTTGTGGTTAGTGGATATTCTTCATTCCAGTCTTTTAATCCCCACCTGGTCGAATATGGCGTAGAACAGTAATTAGTGAGTGGGCTTGAGCTTCAATCTTGGGCCTTTAAGATAAGTGTTCATGTGTATCAAACGCAAGTTAGTGGCCAATCTTTAAGTTAACTGTCTTCAAACACCCCTATCAAACAGGGTCTAGCACATGGTCAACCAAATCAGTTTGGCTAGATTAGACATATTAATATTCAACATACTAATACACTGGAACGGAATGTATTCAATAGGAACTATACAACAATATTTATTAATGTCGATATTAAAAATAACAATCAAGGATAAACCTAGCTTCTTCTAAACCAAGTCCTTCCGGGCGTACCTAACCGCATGGCGTCTGAGCCACAACTGATACATCACCTTATGAAACGCATCCAACGGCTGAGGTTCGTCGTTCCACACCAAATGCTTGCTCGCCGCCACACGAAACTCCCTCATCTCCGCGTACTTTTCCTTACTCACCTCCAGCAATAATTGTTTGAGCCGCCCAGCGCCGCCCGCAGCTACCAACAAACTAATGTCAGACCAACGTAAAATATCCATCAACGGCAAGTCCTGAATCGGACGATCCACAATCACCACTGATGAAACATAAGTGAGTTCAGATATGAACTACACTTGGAAATAGATGAAATGTAACAATACCTAGTTTGGTTCTTTGGGAATCCTTCAAAGTTTGCTTCAGAAATTACGTCTGGTTTTGGAACAAGCTGACCTGCAACAAAACCGGGTCGGAGAGGGTTCCGGCGACGGCCCTCCGACGCTCAAGTCAGTGAAGATTTTTGGAATGAATGATATATGATAAGTAAAGTAAAAAAAGAGAGAGAGAGTTCTATATAAAAATGGCTTAACCTTTACAAATGGTCATAACAACATTATTTATACCTCCAAGTCTTGAGGACAATATGGTAATTTTGAGAACTAGGGTTTGGCTTGGAGGGGACCACTCCACGTCATCGTCCTATACTGACATTCTGTTATTTTGAATGAAGGGAGATTTTTCGCCTGCTGCCATATGTTCTGTTATTGGCAGAAATAGTACATAGTGAGGACCACTTAGATGAGCTGTCAAGAATTCGTGTTGATTTGGATAAGACTTGTATTCAGATCTAGACGTGGACGAAGACATTTAGAGTTGAGGACCTTTTCAAATCTGAATTTATAGAACTCAGTTACAAAAATGAGATGATCAGGTCTGGATCAAATCCGAATGTCTTCTCTCCTAAATCAGACCTGAGTCCCATTGGGCAAGATATTAATGACCCTCTTATGATGATCAGTTCTGTATGATAGGGTATCATTATGTCTTATCATCTACTCCTACCTCTTTAGAGTGATTAGTGTTTCAGAGCTGATACTCTAAAGCGGTGCTACTTAATTTTCCCGCTCTTTTCTTTTTTGAATTTTAAACTTTTAACCATTGATCTGGGTCGTCCATCTATTAACCGCCTCTTCATCTTCTTTAATCCTGGCTAGACACGCATCTACCTAGGAATTTCAACCGCCCTATTCTTGCGGAGTATAAAAGGAGATTAAGTTTTACTCATTTTTATCGTTTTTGGAACTTTTAAGTAAAGAATCCCACTTCTTGCTCCTCCACGAATATTTCTCTCTCTAGGCTTCCGACTTCGTTTCCGGTGAACTTCTCCAGGTTAACTCCTTTAGATCCGAAATCCCAGTGACGAGGTAATTTTCATTCTCTTTTCTTTTTCTCTTTAATTCTTTTCTAGGGTATGTCGGGCTCAGTTCCGACATCATATAGTTCTGGAACTCACCACTCAAGTTATCATAGAGACCAAACTCCGGACGACCTGCTCAGATCTGGATTTACAGATCCTTTAACCCACCAGCTCTCGCCTTCCTATTCAGAATCTGCTCATATGTCTATAACACGCCCTTCTTCTTCTCGTCCTCCGTCTACTCTCGCTTTTGACTTACTTTCTCGTCCTGTCCGAGTAACCACTGCTCAAGACTTATGCAATTTTGATTGGAATGATGTCTGCCGAGAGAGTACGATGTTCGTCTTAGATTTGAGAGCAATTAAGAAAAAACTTCACAATCCTCCAGATCTGCTTATTGATCTGGCTAATTCTGATGAGCGTCCTAACTTTGCTAAACACCCTTCCTTAGCTTTTTTTTAAGGTACATATAGATGCGGGTATCCGTTTTCCTATATGCCCTTACCTAGTCCAGATCTGTAAGCACTATAAGATTTCAGTAAACCAAATCAATCCTTCTTCTATCAGAACTGCTCTTGCTTTCTTTGTTCTGATGAAACACTACGGTTATGAGGTTTCAGCAGAGAAGTTCATAGCCTGTCATGAGGTAAAATTAAAGGACGGCTTCTTCTATTTTAGTTCCCGTCCAGGGGGCCTGCTAAGTTCTTAAAAAAACCTAATTCTTTTTTTTTTTACAACAAAAAAAAAACCTAATTCAGTAGATGGGAAGTGAAACCCAAATATTTTTGGGTAACTCCGAAGAAGGGAGGTTGGCCTTTTCCCACGGGGTGGAAGTGTCAAGTTCCCGATTACCTCCGTCTCCATAAATCTCTAATTTCTAAAAATGAGAAGAATCTTATGAGGAACTTAAATAAAATGGTTGAGAACAAATTGAATTTTAGAGTGGCCGAGATGCTTAGGGACCCGGGAGTATTAGTTGAATTCGGGTTAGACAGTTCTGGAGCGGGTCTAACCCCCAGAGTTGGTATGCTTATTCCTTGGAGAACATATTTTCATGTCTTATTATTTTTCATCTTCTTCGTTTGAGCCTTTTCTTATAATTTTTAGAAATGGATTTTGACTTTCTGGACATGGTGGTTCTTCCGGAAGCAAATCAAGAAAACGTGACCGTTGCTGCTAATGAAGAGCAATCTTCCCCTTCTCATACGGAAGAGGCCGTTCTAGAACTGAATATTCCAGAGGTCGTGTCTCTTTCCTCTGAGCCTTCAGCCCCTGCTAAAGATAAAGGCAAACGTACCGCCATTCACTTATCGTCCAGTCCGGTTTCTAAAAGATCAAAGTCTCACAATATATCTTCCCGAGGGGATGAGAGCCCCAGAGCTCGTGTTCGCAGGTCCTCGAAGGATATGTTCAACCTGGAGTTGCCTAAAGCGGTTTTTGAACTGAAGGGTTCATCAAGTTTGTCCTTTGTCACCTCTGTTCCTACCACTGATGATGCATATCTTCATCGAGAAGCTTCCATCCCACAACTTTATACTGACATTTCTGAATCTATTACTCAGGTACACATGCTTTCATCACTCTAATGCGTTTTATAAATACTGGTGTAGGTAATTTTAACTCATCTTTGTTTTTGAATTTCAATTACTATCAAAGCATGGTTTTTTTGTCATTTGGTATTACACACAATCAAGTGTCATTTTATGAGTTTGGTAATTTTTTTATTTAAGACATGATTAGACATTTATATTGGACCTAATTAACCACTTGTCTTGGGCTAGTAAGTCCTTAATCCATATGATATTTGTGTTTCAATTTTATGAAATCTAATAAGTAATATGATTTCTCTCTCTCATCATTGTGGATGGTGTTTTTTGCAGAGGTATCCTGCCAGCAGTGAAACTCATAGGCAAGCATATTCTAGTTGGGGTAAGATATAAATACCAACGGACTATAATAAAAGACTTATCTTGTTTATCTGTTCACTTTCCATCACGAGTGAGATCTTGAGTTTGGAATTAGAAAATGTGATGTTACTGTAAACATATTTTACTGTTATAAATTTTATGTGTTCTATTTTTTTGTATACTGATATTTGTTATACGTACCAAAACACATTTTGATGTAAATTTGATTGTGGTATGTTTACAATAAAGTACATTGAGTTTTTAACGGTCCAAAAAGATGTCAATCAGTACTATTTGTTCTAGTTACATGTCAAAATGGAGGAAGAAACCAACACTCTATATTTTCGATCATCATTTTGATCCATGACTCGTTGTAATTGAAGTATGTAATCCATAAAACATGTTGACGTTTTTTTTTATTTGTTCATCAGTTACAGAATATGAATTTTATAGGAACGTTTCAACTGCTTAAATATTAAATGTTATGTAAACGATTTTTTTTTCTGAAACTTATATTTGTCGTTACTGTTTTTGTTGAGGTGTTGATTAAATTCGGAATGAGTCATTCAAAATTGTTGGTTATTGTAAAATTTTATTTAGACAAAATTCGTATACATTCTTTCTACTTGAAGATATAATGCTATAACTTGATATAAAATACATGTTCAAACTCATTTTGCATCAAAATAAACAAGAGTTGATACTTATTTAAAAAAATAGGTTAAAACCAACATAAATTACATTTTAAAAAATTTAGACAATAATAAGAGGCTTAATGTAATTTTATTTCATGCACAAGCTAGGCGGCGCAGACCAGGTGTTGGTCGTGTGTTATCCAAAGCATTATGTAATTTATAACGTACACGGGCCAACGATCGTGAAATTGTGCACAATCGCAACACAGGTGGTCGAGATTAACTTGATGTGTTATGTAACTTTTGATCTGAACGAGCCACTAGACGTGCAGTTGAGCTCGTCCATACCAAAATGTGACGTGCATCATCTGAAAATGAATACCGACCTATTTGACGTTATAACGTACTGAAAGTCGTTATGACAACTTTATACTGACCAGTCTTCCACATTCACGTGGACATTAATACGAGTATTGTGTAAAACGTGTGTATCAATATAAAACAAGAGTTGAAAACTACATAAAATGAGATAATGACCCGTGTGAAGGTATAACAGAACGAAGGTCGTTATGAGAACTAACGACATCATATATTCTACTATTGTATAACTTCCACACCCTTTTTTATACGTGTTTAGAGGGTTTAGTGCATTTCAGATGTCATATTCATTGGACAATACACTATTGATTAATCATCAACTCTTTTACAATGTAACTCTACTGTAAGTTATAAATCATACAATGTTTCTCAATCAAACAATCTCTCGCTTTCAAACATTGTTTTCTTTTGACTAAAATATTATAAAGTTGCAAAATTTGGACCTCGGTAAAAGTAGGTTTCCTATTTGACTCTGGAAAACGAAATAACGACCTATTTGACGTTATAACGTACTGAAGGTTGTTATTGGCACTAGCGGTTCTATACTGACCACCCCCCACATTCACGGATTCATTAATACGAGTATTGTGTAGAACGTGTGTATTAACATAAAACAAAAGTTGAAAACTATAGAAAACAAGATAACGAATGTGTGATGGTATAACGAAATAAATATTGTTATGGCCACTAACAACATTGTATATTCGATACGACTATTTTATAACTTCCACAACCCTTCTTTATACGTGTTTAGAGGGTTTATAAGTGCATTTTGGATATCAAGTTCATTGGACAGTACACCATTGATCAATTATCAATTATTTCACAATGTAACTAAACAGTAGTTATAAATCATACAATGTTTCTCAATCAAACCATTTTTCACTCTTATACATAGTTTTCTTTGAGTAAAATATTATAAAGTCACAAAATGAGGACCTCGGGAAACGTAAATTTATTATTTGACTTTGGAAAATGAGATAATGACCTGTGTGATTCATTATTTCCTCTCCACGTGGTCGTTACTACGAGTATTGTATAAAACGTGTGTATTAACATAAAACAAGAGTTGAAAACTATAGAAACTGAGATAACGACTTGTGTGATGTTATAATGGAATAAAAAGTGTTATCATTTAGTTTGATGTTTTCACTGAAAAGTGTTTCACTTACTTATTATGTAATGATAATGGACACAATGTTTATTACACGATTTTTTTACTTTTTAGTTTGATGTGATTTTTTTTAACAGTGTCTTGAAAATTGTAATTTACCCATCAATTCATATATGTATGACTTTTTATATTTTACTCTAATTTACTATTTTATTTAATAGATGCATGAAAGTAGTAAAATGTAAAAGAATATACCTATGTTAAAAATTTACTGTTTTAATTTTCTCATAACACCTATTTTCTTGAAGCTAGTTTCTTGCAGCTAAGCTAGCTTCAAGATTCTCCTGAGATCTCGAACCTTGAATCTCGAGTCTAATTCTTCTATTTCTGTTGCCTGTTGGTGACCTTTTTTGTTGGCACTCGTGCTCATTTTTTCAGCTTGTTTGCTCTGAATGATTTCGAGACTCTTTGTAAAGCACTTCACTTCAGAGTGTCGATTGTCGCCACTCTCGGTATAAGATATAACACGGAAGGAATACTCCGTACAAAGCTATGGATAGTCTATTGACAATGCCTCCTGCCATTTTTGCTGAAACTCCATTGACCGGGTCCACCTCTGTTTCTAAACTAGATTAAGAGGGGTGTATTCAATTGAGATTCTATTGGATTTTTTTGGACTTTAAAAAGTATGTGGATTTATAAAATTTATAGAGTCCGTGCAGAGTTTGACTGACTTTTTTTACTGATTTATATGGCTTTTGATAGACTTGACTGGATTGTGGAATATACTTTTTTTTATTGATTTACATAATTTTCATAAACTCCGATATTCATGCGAAGAGATTTTTTAATGTGAAGTGTTTTTTTTTTAAATTAATATTATATATATAAATATTTTACCAATAATAAAAATATATATATATATATATACTATATAAAGTTTATATATTAATTCGGGTCGGGTCAGGTCGGATACCCGTGGGTCGGACATAAGACCCAGACCCATATTCAATACGGAGCGGATCCGACCTGATCCAAAGCTCGCGGGGTGGGGTGGGTATCCGCGGGTCAGGTCAATATTGCCATCTCTACTTCTGATCTTTCGTTTTCAGAGTTCTCTGAGAGAATCCGTTGAAATCTCTAGTTTTTAGAAGAGATTTTGGATAGTGAAATTTATTTATATTTTTTTAGGAGAATCCAACAACCTAAAGATTTTTAAAGACTTTTTAAAATTCATATTGAATATCTCAGAATTTTTAAAGACTTTTGAAAATTCGAATTGAATAGCCCAAACTTTGAAAGTCCAAAAATATTCTACAGAATCCACAACCAATACAGCCCCCTAAATCTAAATGTCCCATCCAGCCATCCAGGGGCCTGTAACTCAAGAATATCCAATAGAAAAGGACATCAACACGGATGAGCATCCTTGGCTATAATTAACTGATTTTTCCAAGCATCTATCGACACATACCATGTTAGAAGCCAAAAAGTTTAATCCAACAATAAGAAATTATCTACCCAATCTTAGTAGGGCAATTCTTACGGTAGTCATATTTTATAAAGTGACTACGCAGTCACTTTGTCGAATCGCGCCATGTGGCGTCGTAACCGTAAAAACGACCTGATACATGTCATACAGGTTTCAGTTATTTTTAGCATTATTTAAATTATATTTTGTTATTTACTATATTACCCTTTTTTTTAAATTTTATTTATATTTTACCTGCACCCACTAATTTAATGAGTGCACCCCCTAATCATATTTTTACTACAATTATCTGCACCCGCTAATTTAATGAATTCACCCCCTAATCATATTTTTACAACAATTATCTGCACCCGCTCATTTAATGAGTTCACCCCCAAATCATTTCTTTTTTACAACAATTATCTACACCCGCTCATTCTATGAGTTCACCCCCAAATTATTTTTTACCACAATTATCTGCACTCGCTCATTTTATGAGTTCACCCCCAAATTATTGTTTTACCACGGTTATCTGCACTCGCACATTTTATGAGTGCACCCCAAAATATTTTTTAAAAAATAATCACATTTAAAAGACTATATTATCCTTTTATTATTTTACACAAAATATAATAAAATAAACTCTAAAAAATCAATTCACCACCAAATCACCCATATTTAAAAAAAAAAGCGTAAAAATATAATTAATAAAAAACTATCGAAATTAGCCACAAATCTCAATTTTTTTCTTTTTAATTTTTCTTCCCATTTTCAATTTTTTTTTCAAATTTTTTATTTCCTTGTTTTTTTTTCTTTTCCTTTTTAAATTTTCCTGTCTTTCTTTTCCATTTTTTGCAAGTGTATTTTTTAAATTTTAATACAAAATAATATTATAGGTATAATTTTATTAAAGTCGATCGGCGGTGCACCTAAATTTTAATTTTAATTTGATGAGTAAAGGACCTGCCAGAAATCCATGCATGTCGGCGGGTGACCCAGCCACCACCATGCCCGACCACCCCATCGACGGCGACGGCGGCGCTTCGGTCTCGGCCGCTGAAGCCCGAGACCCCTCCTCGAATCGCAATCGCGATTCTTCACTTCCATAACAATCGACATAATCCTCCATCTCGGCCACGATCCATGGCGGCCGAAATCCTCTCCTAATTTCGACCACCGACGCGACTGCTTCGATCAATCTCTCTTGCGTTCGCGATCCAGGAGCTTCTCCTACATCAACGACGCTCGTCTGCAACACTCGGATCGACGCTGCCTCTCTCTCGTCGTTCATCTCTGTCCAAATCGAAGCTACATTGCTTCATCCGTCTTCTTCACCCTGCTTCTGCGCAGCCTCTTCCTCCGGCTATCGACGACCCAACGGAGGACTGTGAGTATGTTGTTGATGGATCTCTGACCGGACGACACTCGGAGCCGGTGACCTTGCTGATGAAATCCCAAGCGACGACTACTGACCTAGGGTGCCCTCCCATTGGGCTAGGGTTTCCTTCAATTGGGCTTGATAATGTGCACTCTCTATTTTCTTTAGTACACCCCGATCTGCACTCTCTCCACTTTTTTTTATGGTATTATTGTTATTGGTATTATTGATACTGGTATTACTAGTTATTGATTGCGGTATTGCTATTAATACACTATTGAATTAATATTAATGATTATTGATTATTAATTGTGGTATTACTGATTATGTGAAATTATTTATTACTGACTATTATTATTTTTATGGTATTACACATTATTGTTTATGGTATTACTGATAATTGTTTTTGGTATTATTGAATATAATTAGATTTGTGGAATTATTTGTTATTGTATGAGATATTACTATTCAATGTTCATGGTATTACTACTTACTGTTCATGGTATTACTGATAATTATTTTTTGTATTATTGAATATAATTAGATGTGTGAAATTATTTGTTATTGTATAAAATTTTACTGATTAATATTAATGGTATTACTGATTAATGTTCGTGGTATTACTAATTATTGTTAATGGTATTACTGATTACTGTTTATGGTATTACTGGTTATTACTTGTTGTATTACCGACTACTCCCTCCTTCCTATTGAAAGCTACCCAACTTTCCTTATTCGTTTGTCCCAATGAAAGTTACTCATTTCTTTTTTGCCAAACTACTCTCTCTCACATTTCATTATATTCTTCTCTCTCTCAATCACATCACCTCTCATACATCCACTTATTATATCATATTTTTTAACCTCTGTGTCTGAAGCTCATGAGGAGCTTTCACTAGGACGGAGGGATTATAATAAAATCATACATATAATATTATTTTGTATTAAAACTAAAAAATATACTAATGAAAAAAAAAGTAGGAAACAAAAAAAACGAAGAAATAAAAAGTTTGGAATAAAAATTGAAAATGGGAAGAAAAATTAAAAATAAAAAAAATTGAAATTTGTGCCTAATCTCGATAGTTTTTTTTAATTATGTTTTTACGATTTTTTTTCTAAAAATACGAGTGATTTGGTGGTGAATCGACGGTAACTCGGCAATGACTCGGTTGTAGATTGTAAATGTATAAATTAGGGTTGATTTTATTATATTTTGTGTTAATTAATAAAAAAATAATATAATCTTTTAAATGTAATTATTTTTAAAAAAATATTTTGGGGTAAACTCATAAAATGAACGGGTGCAGATAATTGTGGTATAAAAATAATTTGTGGGTGAACTCATAAAATGAGCGGGTGCAGATAACTTTGGTAAAAATATAATTTGGGGGTGAACTCATAAAATGAGCGGGTGTAGATAACTGTTGTAAAAAAGAAATGATTTGGGGGTGAACTCATAAAATGAATGGGTGCAGATAACTATTGTAAAAAATGATTTTGATGAACTCATAAAATGAATGGGTGCAGATAACTATGGTAAAAAAATATTTGGGGTGAACTCATAAAATTAGTGGGTGTAGATAATTGTTGTAATAAATTATTTTATTGTATAAGGATAAAAATGTAAATTTACAATAATATATTTTAATTAATTTAATTTAATAGAAAATACAAATTTATGACACATTACGACACATTACGACAATACATATCGTAAAATTTACAAAAGGTAACGCGTCATCAAATCTAAACCTTTAGATTAGATTTTTAATGGCTTAGATTAATTGACTACGGTAGTCATTACGACACGTTACGACACCCTGACTACATATAAAAGGTCTCATCTTAGTAATCTAGA
The DNA here is from genome assembly GCA_963675135.1 of Galeopsis tetrahit. Taxonomy (NCBI): domain Eukaryota; kingdom Viridiplantae; phylum Streptophyta; class Magnoliopsida; order Lamiales; family Lamiaceae; genus Galeopsis; species Galeopsis tetrahit. The sequence continues at coordinate 12,275,856 of OY776129.1, read as the reverse complement.
TTACTGCTTCAAATCTAGATTACTAAGTTTAAATTTGAAGCAGTATGCTTCAAATTATCTAGCTACCCAATCTTAGTAAGCCAAAATTTGAAACAGGTTGTAATCTAGATTACTAAGTTTAATTTACTCCTTCCGTCCGCTTATAAGTTTCCCATTTTACCATTTTGGTCTGTCCGCCTATAAGCTTCTCATACCTTTTTTGGTAAGTACTTTTTCTTACACTTCACTTTATATCTTACTTTTTCTCTCTATCTCTCTCCTCTCTCAATCACATCACTTGTACTATATCTATTATTTAATCACTTTTTTTAATATTTGTGCCAAAAAATAACGTGAAATTTATAGGCGGGCGGAGGGAGTAACATTTAATGGATGCCAATTCCTTTTTCATTTATGTCATGTTTGATAGTTTAGATTAAATTTAGATTAATTTCATCTCAACTTTATAATTTGTTTAATAACTTAGGTTAAGGGTAGATTATGTTTTAAAATCTAAAAAGTTTATATATCATCCTAATCTAGTCTAATTAGTCTTTGCTATCAAACATAACCTCAAGGCTCCATTTGGATGGAGGAATTTGGTCTATGGATTTTAAATCCACAATCCAAATCCACTTGTTTGGATTATGAATGGATTTCAAATACTTAAATTTGTGCCCACACACATTTTAGTTAAAATTGAAAGGATTTTAAATTTCCTCTAAAACCATGTCACTTGAAATCCATATATTTTTAAATACATTCATTTAAAATAATGTCTTCTCAAATCAAATCTGAAAAATATTATGCCAGTCCTTATATTCGCATGCATGGCATCCCACAATCATTTTATACTCACAATTTAGTAGACTGGTATAGGAATAGGAATTGAAATCCATTGAATGTTAACAAAATCATACATAAACTAGGAAAAACATCATAAAAAAACAATGACCATGAAATTTCCTCTCATACACCAGGAACATAAACGGTGTGTGGTTCCATTTCCACAAACTTTTTTAATTAAATGTCCAAAATATTGTTGTACTGCTCTTTTTCTGAATACATATCCCAGAAAGAATTAACCTTCCAAAGTTTTATACTAAATTTGATTGTGCATGTGAATTTATTGAAAGACAATATCACACTACTCATGCTTAATCATCATCAATCTAGAAATCAATGCAAACATGTTATGAGCAACCCTAGAACAATTAATTCAAATGACATATTCAACCACATTCCCTTAATCACTACACAACTTCAAGCAATAACATAACATAACTTGCAATTTCCCCACAAAATAAGGTGCACACTAAGTGTTTGTTAGAATAACTGAAATAAAATTCATTTTTAATCACAAATTTAAAAGCAATATGACATTACCCATTCTAGCTCAATCATCGTCAATTTCAAATTAAACCTAAATTAGGACTTAACAAAAGGAGGTTTCAAATTTAAGATAAACTAATATATTCAAACCTCATATTTTCCTTCTTGCAGGGCAGCGACGAGTCGACGTTGGCGGTGGTGGTTACACTGAGAGTCGCAGTTTTTTTGAAAACTTGAGAGATGATAGATTGAGAAGAACCCTAGGAACTAGAAAGAAAGAAAAGGAATGAACGTGTTTAATTGAAAAATAAATTTAATTTTGAAGAACCCTAGGAACTATGAAGAAAGAAAAATAATAAACGTGTTTAAATTTATTTTGAAAAATAAATTTAATTTTATGTTATTCTGATTATTAATTTTTTAATTTAAATAAATATAATAAAATATTTTATTGTATAAGGATAAAAATGTAATTTTAAAATTATATATTTTAATTAATTAAATTAAATATAAAAATACAAATGTATGACATCATACGACACATACGATAAATACATACCGTATATTATACAAAAGTAACAGGTCATCAAGTTTAAGACTTTAGATTTGAATTTTAATGGCTCAAATTAACTGACTACGGTAATCATTACGACATCATACGACACTCTGACTACATGTAGGAGGTCCCTAGTTTATTATATAGGAGTATTAAAAAATGGGAAATACAAAAGGTTATATGAAATTATATAACATAATCAATTGTTAATTTGATGTACATTTAATCATAAACGAAAATTATATTTAATAAAAATAAAGGAAACAAAAACTTATGTGAGGTTCTCTCGTACATAAAATAAATTTGATTTTTTCATGTTATATATATATATATAATAATAATAAGGAGGAGGCTAATTAGTTGATTAAGTAGTTGTAACTTCCTTAGTTGGTTACACTACCCACTTGTATGAATATTGGTCTGCCTAAATTTTGATTTAATGAAAATATTATCTTCATAATCACATGGTATCAGTCTAATTTACTGAGTAAATTTGTATCCTTCTTCTTCTTGTCCCTTTCTTGATCTTCTTCCATAACGGATCCTTCTTCTTCTTCATTGGTGTTCGACTTCACGCTCACCTTACACGCAATGACTCATCTTGTTACGATTAAGCTCAAATCGACAAATTTTCTAATGTGGCGCGGCCAAATTCTTCCCCTCCTTACTACTAAAAAATTCCTGCCCTATGTTGATGGGTCTCTTCCGCAACCACCGCCCACCATTGTCAAGGATGGCTCCAAAGTGCCCAATCCTGATTACGAGCCCTGGATTGCTCGTGAACAAATTGTCAGTGTCTTCTTGGTTTCAACATTATCTAAAGATTATATGGCCCTCATCGTTGGCTGATCGTCATCGGCAGATATCTGGTCCACTATAACGGCTTCAGACAATCAACCATCCAAGGCTAGTGAACTTCGTTTCAAGGACGAGCTCCAATTAATCAAGAAGGACAATTGTTCTGTTAGAGATTTCAATGTTGTTTTCAAAGGTCTATGCGATCAACTTGCATCCATGAGGTGCATTCTTGATGAAACATATAAGTCTCATTGGTTTCTTTGGAGTCTTGGCTCCGAATTTCATGGTTTTTCTACTTCGGAAATTAATATCACACCCCCTACCCTCGTTTGTCGAGAAGCTCGCCAAAGCGGAGGCTCGTGATCTTATTAATCGTTCTTTGGACCCTACCTCCATATCAGTTTATGTCCCCGCATTCTTTTCCAACTCTGGCCACTCCTCGCGTGGTCGTGGTCACTCTCAGCGTGGTTCCTCCACTAGCCACGACCCTCCTCGCCAGACTGGTCGTAGTCGAGGAAGATACTCTCCTCCCTGTCAAATATGTCGGTTCGAAGGTCACTATGCCGATACATGCCCTCAACGATATTCCGGTCCTCCTACTCATCAGGCGAACATGGCGGCGGCCTTTCGAACACCTTCCTCCTCGCAGCCTGACTCGTATGTTGACACCGGAGCCTCTGCTCATATGTCCTCCTCATCCACTCACCTCGACTGCTCGACTCCTTACACGGGATCTGATAGTGTGGTTGTTGGTAACGGTACATTCCTTCATATCTCTCATATTAGTCGTCATAAACTATCATAAAATCTCTCTTTATTAGATGTCTTAGTCGTTCCTCATCTCACTAAGAACTTGGTTTCTATTAGCAAACTCACTAATGATTATAATGTAAATATCCATTTACTAATAACTCTTTTGAAATTCAAAATCGAGACACATGAATAGTTCTTGGCTTCTTGTTCGGGGACGACGAGATCATGATCTCTACATTTTAGAGCATGGTCACCCACATGTTATTCGAGCTCTTCATAGTCGTATTGCCCGTGGCTCTTTTGAACTATCGCATAATCGCCTTGGCCATGCACACTTTGATGTTGTGAAATTGTTAGACAAGCTAGGTTTCATCTATGTCAATTCTATTTTACCTAAACCCATTATATGTTCGTCATGCCAACTTGCGAAAAACACTCGACTCCCTTTTACTGACAATCATGCTCGCTCCTCCAACGTGTTGGATTTTATTCATTGTGATTTGTGGGGGCCATCGCCCATTACCTCACGTGATGGTTTTCGCTAGTATGTAATAGTGAATAATAATATATGAATAATATCTTTTTATTTTAGTCCATATCTTTTGTATTTATATCTTTGATATGGTTGTTGTATTACCTTAATTATCTCATTGTAAATACTCTTATAAATAGTGGATCATTTCCATCACCTCATTAACGGTGATCACATACCTACTCTCACATGGTATCAGTCTGACTCACCGAAACCCTAAATCTCTCTCTCTCTCTCTAAAGCATCACGCTAAATTCCTTCTCCCTTATGGTGCCGCCGGACGTCACTCCCCCCACAAATTCCTCTCAACGTCTTGGTCCATCTCTTGACCATAAAGTTATCTTCTTCCAACTATTTGCTTTGGCGCAATCAAGTGGTTTCGCTCCTGTCCAGCCATGATCTCATCTCTCACGTTCATGGCACGACACCTGCTCCGGCAAAGTCGATTATCACATCTGGCGAATCGGCTTCAAACCCAGCCTACACCGCTTTGTTTGAGAAGGATTAGAAGATCTCCAGTCTTCTTCTTTCCTCGCTCTCTGAAGAAGCCATGGCCGAAGTCATCGGCTATGACTCATCGCGCTCCATATAGGTCGCGCTCGAGGCAGCCTATAGCCACACCTCGGTCTCTCGTATTACCCAATTACAGAATCAGCTTCACTCTCTTCGTCGTGGATCCACCTCCGTCGACGACTTCAGCAAGAAGTTCCGTGCTCTCTGCGATCAACTCTCCTCCATCGGTAAGCCTGTTGATGATGGCGACAAGTGTCATTGGTTTCTTACCGGTCTCGGCCCCCAGTTCGCTGGTTTCTCTGACACTCGCATGGCTATGTCGCCCATGTCTGCCTTTCGGGATATGATCCATCAAGCCTTAAATTATGAACAGTTTACTCGCTTGATGGACTCCTCGTCCTTGCCCGTTCCAGCATTCTCTGCATCTGCTTGCCCGGGTAAGCCCTCTCGCCCTGGCCCCAAATCTCGAAACTTCTCTCCTCGGACTTCTGGTGGTCAGGTACCCACTGGATCCTCGGCTGGTGGCTCGGCCTCTGCTCGCCGCCCTCCCACTTGCTAGATCTGTCGGCAGCAGGGCCATTATGCGAATCGGTGTCCTAATCGCTATGCTCGCCTTGCCCCCTCTACGGCTAACCTTGCTCATGCCCTTGACTCTTAGTGTCGTATCTCGCAGCCTCCTACTTCGGATTGGTTCCTTGATAGTGGTGCCTCCGCTCACATGACTCCTCGCTCGGCTGACCTAGACAATCCTCACCCGTATTCTGATAACGATAATGTTATTGTTGCAAATGGTTCAACTATTCCGATCACTCATGTTGGGTCATGTTCGGTTAATAAGGACGTTCGTTTATTAGATGTGCTAGTCGTACCACATCTCACTAAGAAACTTTTATCCATCAGTAAGCTTACTTCCGATTTTCCCGTTGATGTGTTGTTTACTAATGATTCGTTTGTCATCCAGAATCGAGCGACCAAGCAAACCTTGGCGAGGGGTCGGCATAGTCGAGGACTCTATGCCCTGGAGCAGGGTACTCCAACCTTGGTCGCTGCTTTGCGGAGTTCGTCGCTGAAGGCTTCTTTTGAGTGTTGGCATCATAGATTAGGCCATGTTCCTATTTCTGTCATTAATTTGTTGAATAAATTGGGCTTGTTATCCCTTACTTCAGTTTTTTCCAAACTTGGCTTATGTACTCCGTGTCAATTGGCTAAGAGTAAACATTTATCCTTTGCATTAAATGAGAAACGAGCATCTCATGTTTTGGATTTAGTTCATTGTGATCTGTGGGGACCTGCCTCTGTTGCTTCGAATGATGGTTTTAAATATTATGTTATATTTGTGGATGATTTCTCCAGATTCACTTGAATTTATCCTCTACACGCCAAGTCTGATTTCTACGAAGTGTTTGTTAGATTTCACACCTTTGTCTGCAATTAGTTTTCCACTTCGATCAAAGTCTTCCAAAGTAATGGTTGAACGGAATTCGTTAATGGTCGCGTTCGTGGCTTCCTCGCCGACTATGACATTCATCATCGCATCTCTTGCCCATACACTCCTCAGCAAAATGGTCGAGTTGAGCGCAAACATCATCATGTCACTGAAACTGGGCTCTCCTTGTTGTTTCAGTCGAGCATGCCTGCTCACTTTTGGGTTGATGCCTTCTCCACTGCTGTCTACATCATTAATCGGCTACCCACGCCTGTTCTTAGTGACAGATCGCCCTTTCAGCTGTTGTTCGGCACTGCCCCCAACTTTGCGAACTTCAGAACCTTTTGATGTAGGGTTTTTCCCTATCTCCGTGACTATGCTCTCCACAATCTTGCTCCTCGTAGTGCTCCATGCATCTTTATGGGATATAGTTCTTCCCATAAAGGGTTTCGGTGTTACGATCCGATCGCTTCCCGCTTCTACACTACTCGTCATGCTCAGTTTGATGAATCTGTGTTCCCGTTCTCGGCAGCTCATGTTCCGTCCTCGCCCGTTGACTACCTCGAGATCAGCTCATTTGTGGAACCATCAGCTGCTGCTCGCCAGTCCCCATGCAATCTCTGTCCCGACCCACCAGACCCGATCATGACTCCTGCTCGCCCACATCCTGTCCCGACTCACCCTATGGTTACTCGTGCCAGATCTGGGATATTCAAGTCTCGGCACATTGCCGACATTGCGACCACCGGACTCCTGTCCGCCCTCTCAGTCTCTGACGAGCCTAAGGGTTTCAAATCGGCCTTTTAAGCATCCGCACTAGTTAGCTGCAATGCAATCTGAGCTCGATGCCCTGCATGCCAATCAAACTTGGGAGCTCGTTCCTCGCCCTCCCTCTACAAACATTGTTGGTTCGAAATGGGTCTTTTGCACCAAATTTCATGCGGATGGTACAATTGATCGCTACAAAGCTCGTCTAGTCGCCCAGGGTTTCTCGCAGGTTCCTGGCCTTGACTTCTCGCACACATTCAGCCCAGTCGTCAAAGCCGCTACTGTTCGAATCATTCTATGTCTGGCTGTTCGAAATCAGTGGCATATGCACCAGCTCGATGTAAACAATGCCTTTCTTCGTGGAAGATTGGCGAACACTATTTACATGGCTCAGCCTCCTGGCTTTGTTGATCCTCACTTTCCTGACCATGTTTGTCGCCTCAAGAAAGCATTGTATGGTCTTCGGCAAGCTCCCCTCGCCTGGTTTGTTCGTTTTAGTGACTTCCTTAAGTCGTTGGGTTTTCTGTGCAGTCGGACAGATCCCTCATTCTTTTACTTCAGGCGTAGTAAAATCACTTTGTACCTCTTGCTTTATGTGGATGACATTATTGTTACAGGGATTGACCAGAATACAATTCGGCATTTTATTCTCCGTGTCAACAAGGAATTTGTGATCAAAGATCTTGGTCGCCTGAGCTACTTCCTCGGCCTCGAGGTCACTCACTCGTCCACTGGTCTCTTTCTCAGCCAAGCGAAGTATGCTCGTGATGTCTTATCTCGAGCAGAGTTGCTCGACTCCAAGCCTGTCTCAACTCCCCTCGCAACCGGGGAATCTTTGGTTAGTACAGGGGCCCCCTTTGCCGACCACACTCTTTACCGATCGCTCGTCGGCGCTTTACAGTATCTGGCGATCACACGCCCTAATCTTTCATATGTTGTTAATCACGCCAGTCAGTTTTTGCTCTCACCGACCACCGACCACTTCCTCGCAGTTAAACGGATCCTCATATATGTTAAGGGCACTATCAACTATGGGCTCTCCTTTGGTCGGACAAGTGATTACTCGCTCGTTGGTTATTCCAATGCGGATTGGGCCCGTTGCACTGAGACTCGTCGCTCCACTTATGGTTATTCGATCTTTTTGGGCGGAAATTTAATCTCCCGGAGCGCGAAGAAACAACCCACTGTTTCTCGGTCGAGCTGTGAATCCGAGTATAGGGCACTCGCGAACACAACCCAAGAAATGATTTGGGTCACTCAACTTCTTCGGGAGTTTGGTCAGCTTCCTTCCTCGGCTCCCACACTGCTTTGCGACAACAAGAGTGCCTTATTTTGGAGTCAAAACCCGGTTGCTCATAAACGAGCAAAACACATCGACATTGACTGCCACTTTGTTCGCGAATTGGTCTCCTTTGGTCGCCTCATCACCAAGTTCGTCTTGTCTACTCTTCAGCTCGCCGACGTCTTCACCAAGAGTCTTCCTCGCCCCAACTTCGGTTGTTACGTTCCAAGCTCTGCGTTCGATTGCATCCACAACATCGCTTGACGAGGGGGTAATAGGGAATAATAATATAGGAATAATATCTTTTTATTTTAGTCCATATCTTTTGTATTTATCTCTTTGATATGGTTGTTGTATTTACCTTAATTATCTTATTGTAAATACTCTTATAAATAGTGGATCATTCCCATCACCTCATTAACGGTGATCACATACCTACTCTCAAAGTATGTCATATTTGTTGATGATTATTCATGTTTTGTGTGGTTCTATCCACTTCGATTAAAATCAGACTTTTATTCCATATTTGTGCAATTTAAGACTTTAGTTGAAAATAGATACTCTTCACATATTAAGAGATTTCATTCCGATGAGGCACTGAATTTACCAATAAAAGACTTCAACTCCTCTTTCTTGAAATTGGAATAACTCATACCATGTATTGATCTTACACTCCGGCTCAAAATGTCGAGCATAAAGGAAACATATGCACATAACTGAAATGGGTCTAGCCTTACTCTTTCACTCTTCTGTTCCTATGCATTTTTGGGTGAAAGCTTTTTCCACTGTCGTATTCCTAATTAATCGAATACCTTCATTTGTCTTACATCGTAAATCTCATTTTCAAATTCTCTTCTCCACTGCTCTTCATTATAATACTTTTCATGTGTTTGGTTGCTGAGTATATCCATGCTTACTTGATTATGCCCCTAACAAATTTAACCCCGAAGTTTGCCTTGTGTCTTTCTTGGATATAATTCTCCTCATGCAGGTTTCTGTTGCTTAGATCCCATCTCCTCTTGCATCTACATTACTCGTCATGCTCAATTTGACGAACACTGTTATCCATACTCGACGACTACCACCTCGTCTCCCCAACATATATACTTTGGACTATTCTGCCTTTCTTGACTGCTCGTCTGCTATACCTACTCCGCCTCCTTCGTCGTCTCTTCCCCCCAAATCTGTGTCTTCCTTTACTCCTCCACCATCTTCTTGCTTGATCTATGTCCTGCCCGACATTCCATCTGCAAGCCCACTACCTGCTCGACCGCCTTCGCCTCATTCCACGCCTCTTGCACCCTCTCCACCACCTCCTGCTCGCCCATCTTCTCCTTGCCTACCACTCTCTCCTCCTCACTGCCAAAACATTGCTCTCCCCTCGCACCTAATGTGCAGTCGCTCCAAAGATGACATCTTCAAGATAAAGCATCCCCCATTATCCTCTTTTCTTTCTCATAACACCTTGCTCACATCCATCCATACGATCAGCGAACCTAAGGGTTTCAAATCGGCTGCCAAGTCTCCACATTGATTGATCGCAATGTAAGATGAACTCAATGCCCTTCAGTCCAACAACACCTGAGATCTAGTTCCATTTAACAAAATTATGAAAGGATTAAACGAGTTTGATTTGATTTAGATAATCCATGATATCCGCCAAATGGTGTTCCACATGATCACTTTAAACAAGTTTTTGTATATAAAAGTTGTACTTTATTAACCATGGCATAAAAAAAAGTTGTATTTTATGTAAGAAATGTAATTTTTTACAATTGGTAATACAATGTAAATTATAAAGTGAAGTAATACCTTTGAACTTTGATGCTTATAAAAATATACCACAACATTTTTCTAACACAATCCGACATATTTATGTGTGTATAATGCTGTGATATTACTAATAAATAATGTTGTATTATAAGTTTTAAAAAATTGCACAATGCATTTGAGCATTAGGCGTGACCTTTCTATTTTAATCTTAATTGTACTTAAACTTGCTACTGATAAAAAAAATTGTACACTTAACTTGCTACTTAACTTAAATCTAATATAATTATCAACTAAAACTAAAAGCGCCTAATTTCTCTCTTTAAATCATATATTCTGTTGATTTTGTCTATGTTGGACAATAAGATATTGTGTCCAATTTTTTTTAGCTGGTATGAAATGTCAAAAATGTATTCTTCATAAATTTAGAGAAAATGACAAATTGACAATTAAACTAATAATGATTGTGTCAAATTTTGGAAAGGGATCTTTATTATTGAAAGAGCCTACTTAATATGGGGAAAAGGTAAATCACAGGCCATTATTTACTTATTTATTAATACTCCGTAATAAAAAAAAAAAAAAAAAAGTCGAGGTCAAAAATTGCACGTAGAAGGGGGGACAAGATGTCCACTAAAATACGCCGGGGGCGCAGGAACATATCTTGCGCACAAATATGTAGAAGAGAGGAGGGAAAAAAAAAAAAAAGAGGGAAGATGAGAGTTGAGTCATCTCGGCAGTACCTTACTGAGTCGTGAAACCGAGTCAAAACAAACACACACACACGCACAAACAGGCGTGAAAAAAATGGAGAAGAAATTGGGAGTCTTCTTTACTACTATAGTAACCTTCTCTAACCCTAAAACAAATATCCGAACATCCCTTTATCTCCCTCTCTTTCTCTCTCTAAAATACCTACGCTTCTGTGTATCTATCTATTCACCGACCCATTATCTCTTCACCTCAATTTATAGCCTCTGTTCCCTATTCTCTTCTGTTCACTTCCGTCATTCGGTGGTTTCTTCTCTGCCTGGGTAAATCTTGTTTCTTTGATTTATGTTCTCCTGCTTTATTTTTGCTGTTCGCGTGTCGATGAGTGATGAATTTCGGTGTAATTTGGGGAATTTTGTTGGTTTGTGCTGCGTTTGGTATCTTGGTCTTTGGTGATCGCTCAATGTAATGCGTGATTTCTCTCTCTGCATACAAATTTGAATTGGAATTTTCAGTTATTCCGGGGTTTGGAGTGGAATGTGTTTAATTGTAGCTTCGATTCGAGCTTTTGTAAAAAAATGGGGGTGGGGGTATTTAATTTGTATTTTTGGTGTATGTAAGTATTAGATTCTTCAATTGGCTAGTTTCGCATTCCTCCCCACAGTTCAGCTAGCATGATTTTTAATTGGTAATGAGAATGTCAACAATAATTTATCTTTCTATTTCCTTTTTATCGAATTTTGTTTCATGGATTTTTTTTAAAATTTTATTATTGCATGTTGAATGGCTGTATCACTGTGACTGCCTTGCAGTTTCTTATTTTTTCCTTGTTTTCTCATATGTACTCCCTTAGTTGGGTGCATGGTGAAGAGAGGGACTATGTGCCATATCTGAGTTGAACATTTAATTGTTTGCTTAATTGATCGTTTTGTGGTTAAAACATTTTGGTTGAAAAGTACATCCTATTTTATTGCAGTTGCATTGACATCTTTGTTGCCTTATGCATTCCTACCTGTTATTTAGAACTGAGTTGCACTTGTTCTCATATAAGATTCCAAATACGTCTTTGTTGTTGACACGCTTGTGTATCTGTCTGATAGTTAAGTTGTGAACATTTTGCAGAGTATTTGATCCACCAGGGGGTTTGCATGCTTTAGCCCCTCTTAAACATTTTATTGGAACATTAGTATTGGAATCAGGAATCTTGTCAAAATGGACCAACCTAATGCTCCTCCAGTGGAGGCTATTGGAGTTGCTGCTGCCAAGAGAAAGAGAACCCAAACATCACGCCGACGTAGACCTGAATCACAGTCACTCCCTGATCAATCCTCTGTCCCTTTGACACCAGTTTCAGACGATATGAGTAAAGTCTCGAGTGATGAGAACATTGGTGATGGTAATTCTGGGGAAAAAATGTTCAATTTGAGTCAGTGTGTGTCAAGATCCTTACCTGTTAGTGGATCAAATGGAATTGTAAGTGAGAATAGGCCAAAAAAAGTTAAGTTGAAGGTTGGTGGCGTGACACGTACCCTTCAAACCAAATCCACTTCTAATGGGGAGTCAGGCAGTGGGTCTTTGGTAAAGACCAAACAGTCCTCAGATAATTCGAGGCCACGACAGAGGTTGATCCTTCAGGTTTGTGACCTTTGCTGTTTCTGTAACTGTGATCCATCAAAACCTTTTGCATAAACACATTTTTGAACTGTTTCAACTTGATTTGAGATTGGTTTCTCTTTGATTACGTTGTTTGTTAATGTTAGGATGGTTATAAATTTTTATGCACTTAATGCGAGAATTAAGCTATGTTCTTGAGAACTACCTGACATCTACTTTTCATTGGGCACAAACTTAGTAAATGGATATCCAAAAGATGATGGTTTATGTTTTGAATAGTAGCAAATGAATTTGTACTTGTCTTATTCGAGTGAAATGATTTACCTTGAGCAAACTTGTTTTGGCGTTGTGATGTTCCAGTTGAGCACTATCCTGGAAGAGTTAAATAGTTAATCCTTGGCCTATTGCTTATCTAGTTGTTGCCTCAAATTATCACTATCTTGATAATTAGGATAATTAATAAATGTACCTTACTATGTCTATTTGGAACTATGCGGCGTTGTAAAATTTATAGTATTTGTTTGACAAACAAATCTGTGCCATTCAAGTCTAAAGATTGTGATTTAAATTTCAACAAATGTGCTGACTAACTTTTTGGTCATATTTGGTATGTTGGCATTTCAGGAAAGTTCTGATGAACACCATTCTCCGTCTCTTGATAATAAAGGTTCACTGCAAGGTATCCCATGGAAGGATTTCTCAAAAAACAGTATCAATATCAGGAGGGAGGAAATGGGTAGGACATCTGCGAAAGCTTCCTTTGAGAAGCAAGGAGACAAGTCTGATTCAGTTCGTAAGAGCAGAAGGGCGCCTAAGAAACGAGTTTTGGATGATGAATTTGATGAAGACGATGCAGATGATGAGATCCGATACCTTGAGAAACTAAAGACTTCAAAGATATCTGGATATAAGGATTTTGATTCACAATCCAACAGGAAACTGCAGAAGGGGGGTAGGTATGAAAACTTGGAAGATGTTGCAAGGCATGGTAGAGATGCCCGGAAATCCAGATCTGGTGACATGGATTATGAGGAGGAAGACGAAATGCTTTCAGATGGTGAACCTGAAGATAAGAAGAAGAAGAGACAAAAGAAAGATTTATCAGACTTACCAACCGAAAACAAGAGGGAAATAGCTCTTACAACTCGTCAACGAGCCCTTCTTAGTAAGGATGCTTCTACACCATCTAGTTCTAGTCAAATTGAGTTTCCTAATGGGTTACCGCCAGCCCCACCACGAAGTAAGCTTGAATGAAAGCTCTTTTACTTTTGACCTTTCGATGATTTCATAGAATCAATTGTTGAACTTGTCTCATCTAAATTCTATGTAACAGAGCAAAAGGAGAAATTGACAGAAGTGGAGCAACAACTGAAGAAGGTGGAGGCTGCTCAAAGGCGTAGACTGCAGAATGAGAAAGCAGCCCGAGAATCAGAGGTTTACTTTTTGTGCTATGCACCATTTTTTAAACTGTTTTATTTAGCTTTATAAGTCAAAATATTAAATAAGGAAAATTTTGTAAATGTAGGCAGAGGCAATCAGAAAAATCCTGGGTCAAGATTCCAGTAGGAAGAAGAGAGAAGAGAAGATAAAGAAACGACAGGAAGAGATGGCACAGGTATTTTCTGCATCTGGAATATTATGATATTTAGATGTTACATGGGCTTAAGCATTTAATGATTTTTTAAAATGTTAGTGAAAACTAAGGTGCGCTTGGTTGAAATTCTTCTTTTGGAATGGTACCGAGAATCATTGAATAGTGAATTACAATGTTAATGTTTTGCTCTAACCTTGAAACAAATGAGGACAAAAAATGATTGTTGGTTGAGGAACAATGAAATGAATATAGAATGAGTGGTAGTTAATAAAATGGGGGTAATAATTAACTTATTTTGAGTGTCATTATCTTGTATGAAGTATGATGAAGGTGAATTGATAATATTTTATTCTCATTAACCACCACAATTACCCATACCCATTCCCACTACCATACTCATTGAGGAATTCTGAACCAAGTGTCTTCTAACACTGCTATCTTTTATATGCTAATTAAAATAATAATGAATATAAACAGGAGAAGGCAACCAGTGTTGAGATGCTTTCATCAAACACCATTCGAACGGTTATGGGACCTACAGGGACTACTGTCACGTTCCCGCTAGACATGGGCTTTCCTGCACTTCTTACCTCAAACAAGTGCAGGTATTCTTTGTTTTATTCTCCTTTCGAATAGATTTTTTCGTCATCTTCTCAAAAAATACATGTTGACGAATTTTGAAAATTCAGTTATCCTCCCCCACGGGAGAAGTGTGCTGGTCCGTCTTGCAACAATTCTTACAAGTACCGTGATTCCAAGTCGAAGCTTCCTCTTTGCAGTCTCCAATGCTACAAGGCTGTCAATGAACAGATGAACACTCAGAGGGCTTGCTAAAATGTCCTGAGGTAGAAAGAAGTAGGAAGTAGAACAGTTTCACCTCTACAATTTGGATTTAATTTGCAGGAAGTTTCTTTTCATCTATTTTTGTCATTCTGCAATTGAACCTTTTGTTATTAGTTTTTCCTTCATTTCTGATTGAAATATTTCTCAGAAAAAACCACAGTTTTGGAGAGGTTGCTATTACTGTTGTTCTGCTTTTTTTGTTGGATTGGGTGTTTATAATATCAATGAAAATATTAATGACTTAAATTTTTGAAAAAAATAATTGGATATTATATGATATACATCCAGCAAAATAGATAATTGTTACTATTCTGATATCACTGCCAATAAATACCACACGGCTGTATCTAAAGATTATGCCTAATTCAACAAAGTCCCCATGGCTATTTTTGGTTACATTTGGTGAATGGTTTGAATATGTGCACCTACTAGGGAACTAGCTCATCAAATATATTTGGAAGCTAAGAAATTTTCCAAATCTCATGGCATCCGTGTCTCTGCTGTTTACGGTGGAATGTCCAAGCTTGATCAGTACAAGGAACTGAAGGCAGGGTGTGAGGTAGTCGTGGCTACCCCAGGGAGATTGATAGACATGATAAAAATGAAGGCAGTGACAATGTTGAGGGCAACATATTTAGTACTTGATGAGGCAGATCGAATGTTTGATCTTGGTTTTGAGCCACAGATAAGGTCGATAGTGGGTCAAATAAGGCCAGACCGCCAGACGTTACTCTTTTCAGCAACTATGCCTCATAAAGTTGAAAAGCTTGCTAGGGAGATCCTCTCTGATCCTGTACGAGTAACTGTGGGAGAGGTGGGTATGGCCAACGAAGATATTACCCAAGTTGTCCAAGTTATACCATCTGATTCCGACAAATTGCCCTGGTTGCTTGAAAAGCTTCCTGGAATGATAGATCAAGGGGATGTTCTGGTCTTTGCTTCAAAAAAGGCAATGGTAGATGAAGTTGAATCACAACTGGTACTAAAGGGTTTTATGGTTGCAGCACTTCATGGCGACAAAGATCAGTCTTCTCGTATGGAGATATTGCAGAAGTTCAAGTCTGGAACGTACCACGTTCTCATTGCAACTGATGTTGCTGCTCGGGGTCTTGACATCAAGTCAATTAAGTCTGTGGTCAACTTTGACATAGCTAATGACATGGACATGCATGCACACCGAATTGGAAGGACAGGTCGTGCTGGTGACAAAGATGGAACTGCATACACTCTCATAACACAAAAGGAGGCAAGATTTGCTGGTGAACTAGTTAACAGCTTGGTTGCTGCTGGTCAAAACGTGCTTTTGGAGCTTATGGATTTGGCTATGAAGGTAAGTTGCTGTGGTTATAGTTTTGTGATTTTATTATATATATGAGAACTCAGAAATTCTACACTTGTATTTTTTGGAATTTTTGAACGACTCCTCAAAATGTTTATGTGATTTTAAGTTATGATGTGTCTGGCTTCAACAGTCTCCATGGTAGCTTGTATGTGTTTATCATTGTTGCACCTGTTTTGTTTTTGAATGACATTTATTTTTTACATCATTAGGATGGAAGGTTCAGATCGAAATGTGATGCTCGAAAAGGAGGTATGGAGTTTCATTATATCTATGCTCATGATCTAAATAATATTATTTCAACAATTGCATTTCATAGATGTTTGAGAAAGGAATGATGGTTTTCTTAATAGTGCCCATGTATGATTTTTTTTAATAGGTTGTAAGATCTAGCTTGTAATTGTTATTTGAATTCTTAGAAGATATTTAACTGCTGCAGGTGGAAAAAGAGCTAAAGGAAGGGGAGGAGGAGGTGGTGGTGGTGGTAAGGGCGCGTTCGAGGTGTGGACTTTGGTTTGGGCATTGGGTATTCTGCTGAATCAAATGCTACACCCAGTCGTTCTGCAGCAGTTAATTCACTGAGATCGGGGATGATGGCACAATTCAGAAGCAACTTTGTTCCTGCATCATCAAATTCCCAGAATCAGTTTGTGCAGAACAGTTCAGGAGTACAAGCCAATAAGAGAATGGTGTTGCCTGGGTTTGTATCTGGTGGGACAATTGGTGGTGACATGCCTGCTGCAAAAATAAACAGTGCTACTGGTACTGCCCCTGCATCGAACAACACTACCCCTAACTCCAGAGGAGTTGCTAAACCGACACACTCTGAAAGGTGTGTTCCATGTGCCCAAAGTATAACGTTGTACTGTTTTGCGAAGTGGTCTAGTAAGGGGTGTAAATGAGTTGTGTCAAGATTAGTTTTGGCCAACTCAAGAGTTGAGTTTTAACCAGCTCAAGATTGACATTGGAACCTAAATGAATTCAATCAAGCTTAAAGAAACTTAAATTACTTATCTGACTACTTATATAAAAATTATGTTATGGTCAATCATACATACCACTGATATTTATCCAGTCTGTTGCAAATTCAGCATTCTAATCAAAATATGTGAGAGCGTAAGTGCTCTTCCTTTAATGCTCAATTCTATGAATGCACTTTTCAACATGATTGTATGTGTATGCAAGTGAAACTCTTGGCGCTTTCATTTTAATGCTTTTGTGACGCTTTTTTTCTGTCAACCTGACTTAATTTCCAACTTAACACTGTGGACTATCAGGGACAAAGCAAGAGAAAGAGGGAGACCCTCTGGCTGGGATCACTAATGCTGTATAGATAAAAAATCTGGGTGGGCTACAGCCCGTCCCAGCCAACGCTATGGTCCGCCCTTGTAAACGGGACTTTGACTTCTAATTAGAAAATTACATTGTTTAGCTTAGAGTATGAGTATGATAGGCGATTCGAGTTGTGGGGGTTATAATCACTTGCGGTTTAGGAGTAGATCATAAGAGAGAGAGAGAGATCGAATCTCAGATTCTGGACTAGAACCCAAGTGTAATACGAGTTGTTTTGTAGGGTCTAAACAATGGGTCAATTCGGACTGTGGAGAAGGTTAATTCGCGAAGAAGAAGATCGTCGATGGAAAAAAAAATGGGTCAATGGGCAAAATCTAAAGTTGGATTAATTATCCAGATTCTGCTTTTAAGTCAAATCCTAAAAAATAAACCAACTCCATTTATTTTTCAAAAACAAAAGCAAGATGCATTACAATATATAAAAAGTGCAATGGCGCACACTATTTACAAACAATCAAAAAATTGTCAATTCTCGTTACATGTTGCACTGATATTCTTGGCCCTCTTCTTCTTTTTCTTCTGGTTCTTGAGCCTATCGCACACAAAAGCTTTCTCCAACATCTCCACACGATTTGTTAACGCATTCAGAATCTTCATCTGCATCTCGTTTCTCTCGCACAACTGAGTCATCAGCTTCGTCATCTTCTCACTCTCCTCCATCATCTTCTCCAACAACCCATTCCCCTGCTGCTTCTCTACATTAACCTCACTATCCTCTACAACCAAATCAACATTCTCATTCACCTTCACCTCGCAATCAAAACCAACATCAATAATCTCTACTTCCCCATCATTCACATTCTCCAAAATTTCATTTGAATTTTCAGTCTCCACAGGAACCCTAATTTCATTTGAATTTAAAACATTCTCCAAAATTTCATTTGAATTCTCAGTCTCCACAGGAACCCTAATTTCAGTCACTTGATCATCGTTTTCAGCAGCCACAATAGCATCGATCCTTTCCTGCAACGCAATCACCTTCCGAATCACAGCCTTCCTGCATCCCCTCACCCCAAAATCCACCCCGCAGATCGAATCAAGCTTAAAAAGCAGAGACATCAACGATTCATTCATTTTAAGCCTCTCCTTCTCTTCCCTCCGTAACAATTCCACGACTTCCCTCTCCGAAAACCTCGCCTCAATCACATCCACCTGTATTCTGATATCCTTGACCTTCTTCAAACATTTCCGGACCAAAAACCCCCTGAAAACCTTCTGTATTTTCACGGCGGACCCGGTACGGTCAACTTGTTCGGATCCGACGAAATGAACAGGAATCTTAACAACTTTGGGACCAGTTGGATGATATGAGGCGCTGCGGGTAAAATCGGGTTGTTGGTACCATCGGCGATTTCTGAAAAATGGACTCTCCATTGTAATTGATAACAGTTACGTAATTTGTGTGAGATTGTTTTGAACATTAATTTGATTGTTGATGAAGAGTGTGGGGAGTATTTATTGGGGTCGAAGGAAGGAGGGAAAGAGAAGAAGAATTTGAAAGCCCTAGAAAGTTCGCGATAAACTTTGTTCTGGATGCTTGTCGAATCTTCGAGACTGAAACCCAAAATTTACACGTCGTCTTTTCTCATCTTACTAGTTTATCGCACGAGGCTGTTGTTTTTTTTTTTTCGTAAAAGTGTCATTAATTTTATTTTTTCTATATTAAATAATCTTATTTTTTACTTTTTACTAAATTTATCTCATACTTTTATTTTTAAATAAATTATACACATATTTTTTATTTTGTTATCAAATTTAGCACACATTTTTTCTTTCCTATCCATACTTTTCATTTTTAATCAAATGTAGCACATATTTTTTATGTTTTACCAATTTTAACACATGTTTTAATCACTTAATTTAAAATACAAAAAAAAAAAATGTAAAAATTATCTAATAACTAAAAAAAAAAGAATATCTTAAATATGTTTAAATTAAAAAAATTCAATTTAAATCTACAAATTTAAAAAATTAAAAATAATTGAGAGTTGAAATTATGTAAAACTATTAAATTAAAAATAGATTTACAAAAAATATATAAAATACAATAATTGAAATAAATTGTTCTGTGGACGGAGGAGTATAAATTTTTTAATAATGCTTTGAGATTCTTTAAATAATTTTAATAATTTTTTTATTAAAAAAGTATTACTATATAATTTGATTTTTTTTTTATAAAGTAAGTTATATTTATTAATTCATATAATTATAAAAAGTATTGGTATAAATTGGATAAGAGTAAAAAAGAATGTGATAAATCTGATAAAAAAAAAAGTTTGAGTATAATTTGGTTAAGAAAAAAGTATGTGCTAGATTTGAGGAAAAAAATGAAAAATATATGTATAATTTGATTAAAAATTAAAATATGTGCTAGATTTGATAAAAAATGAAAAATATGGACTAAAATTGATAATTTGACATATTCTTTCCATAACAAAATTTCATTTTGCTTTTTTAGAGGTTAAAGGCTGGCTTCAAACTTATTTTGCGTTTCTCCTTCTGAGCTTTTCCTATTTCAACAATTGTTTTTACATCAGGTTCTCCATATAACCAAGTACACCAACAAATTTATAATGCCAAAAACTTATATACAATATTTCACAATAGTCTTATGGTGCAATTTGACCAATTCTTTTATTCATATCCGGTAGCAGGTCTTCCTCTCTCCTTCTGCCCAGCGCTTCCTCTCTCCTCCCTCCATCTTCTGCGTAGCTTTCTTAGCTTCGTCTCTCCTTCTGCGCAACTTTCTTCCTCGCGTTGCTTCTTATATAAAAAAAACCTTCAGAAATTTTGTTCTATTCAGATGATCGTGATGCGCGCTGCTTCCCTATAAAAAAAAAATCCTTCAAAAAAACTGTTCTGTTCAGATTTCGAATCTATTTATTTTTTGAATAAATTTCTGAATGAAAAAAAAATCAACAAATAACCATAAAATACCATACACAGATTTATTCCAATTAATTGTTGATAATTATGTCTTTATAATTGTAAGGATCGATAAACTATTGACATGGTTGTGTTTTTCGTGTTTTTAATTATTGTTCTTAGTTTTTTTTAATGTGGGTATCTCATTCACTCTCAATAATGACAGTAACACATCTTTCTCAATAAAGTAATATGCTTTTGTTTAAATAGTAACACATTTTTCTGTGTTACTTTAAGGTCAAATATGTGTTACTCAAAAGTCAATTATGTGTTACTTGTCATTACAGTAACACATATTTGCCCGTACAGTAACATATAATTGTATTTATAGTAACACAGATTAAGAGCAAATTTTTCTATTTTATCCTTCCTTAAATGAATTTGTATTAATATTTCATGTGAAAAGTCAATTTATGTGTTATTTGGTCTTACAATAACACATATTTGGCCTTGTAGTAACATATAATTACCTTTATAGTAATACAGACCTGAAACCCGTTATTCTGTTAGCCTCTTGCGCGCGAATTTTGCGTAATTTTTAAGGAAATATCCGTTTGACCGGTCAAACCCGCTACAGATCCGCGAATTTTTGACCCTTCCTTAAATATACTAATATTGTACGTGAAATATTGCACATAAGTGCGTCCCATTTATAATTTATGAGCATATGATAGTCACAATTGGTATTATAAGTGGTGGAGCAAAAAAAAAAAAAAATATATATATATATATAAAATAATTATCCAAACAAAAATAAATAACTCAAATATATATGATTTCTATTTTCTTACCTGTCTTGTTCCAAGTATATTATGACTTTTTAAAACTTTTAAGTGTTGGATTTATGCCAACTTAAACCTCATGTCTTTTTTCATTGATATTCTTCAAGAGCGTTGTTAATGAAATTATTTCTACATTCAGAAACACATCCTTGCATTTTGGTAAACTAACACATATAACTCTCTAGTAAACACTGTGAGCCTCGATAGATAAAGGGTGTGTTTGCAAGCCACAATGATTGCTTGATAGTGATTAAAATTGATTTTTGCAATAAAATAGAAAGTTGAGAGTGTTTTAAAATTAAACACTTTAAATCAATTGTGTATATATTGTGGTGTTTACAAAATAAATCACTTTTTTTTTATAAATTTACAAAAAACACCCTCATTACATTTAGATATGTAATGTGTAAATATGAAATATTATTTAAATTGTGAGGGTAAAATTGTAAAATTGATTATTATAATGATGAGAAGCACATAGAAGCTATTAGAAGTAGGTGGAGGGGTGCTTCACCAAAATCACTTTTAACAAATTAACTTAATCACTTGGTTGTGTTTTCAAACACTCCAAAAGTGATTCTATTTGAAAAAAAGTGCTTTTAAGCAATTTCTAGTGTTTCCAAACACCCACAAATAATGTTATTACATGCAAATACACATTGTCATTTTGAATACTTATGAATCACACCTACAATCTAAGGGGATGTTTGTTTTGGGACGGGATCTCCTATTACACAATGGTGTTACATCTTCTGTTACACCATTTAGATTTGCGCCACGTGTCCATTCATCAAAATTTACAAATATGAGAATAACACCCTAACATAACCCTTTACCCTATTTAAGGAATGATATTAATTAATTAAAATAATTTCCTTCCAAAATTCTATCCCAAAAAATCTTATAAATATCTATAATAATTTTATATATAATTGAAGCCACAAAATATTAATTGGAGTCGCATATATTAATTAACTATAACATCAATTATTATTATTATATAATTAATATTATTATTATGAAGGTCAAAAGAAAAATATAAACTTAATCATTTAAAAATATTGAAGTATAAAAATTTACAAGCTCTTAAAATACACATAAAATTGATAGCATATAATTAATATAAAATTTCTACGTGAATAATATAAAACTTACGTAATTATTATAATTCTTTAGATAACTAATAATCTTAAAAAATAAAAATAAATTGGAAGAATTAAAAAATTATGCATAATAATAAATATTGTAAAAATTATACTTCATGATTTACAAATAAATTCAGTATACAAACGTTAATTATAATAAATTAAAATTACATAAAAATACTAACATAAAATGACACACTTATAATATATACTAATTAATTATATATATATTTATAAATACCTATAATTCTAGGTATAAATTGCTATAAGTCTTAACATCTATAATTATTTATTATATAAAATCTATAATTCTTAATATCTAGTACTAAATATTATAATTCTTAATTTTATATGTTCTCGTAGAAATTTTTATATTAATTATATGTTATCAATTTTATCTGTATTTTAAGAGCTCGTAAACTCAATTTTTATACTCCAATATTTTTAAATGGTTAAGTTTATATTTTACTTCTGAACTCCATAATAATAATATTAATAATATAATAATAATAATTGATGTTATAGTTCATTAATATATTCGACTCCAATTAATATTTTGTGGCTTCAATTATATATAAAATTATTATAGATATTTATAAGATTTTTTGGGATAGAATTTTGGAAGGAAATTATTTTAATTAATTAATATCATTCCTTAAATAGGGTAAAGGGTTATGTTAGGGTGTTATTCTCATATTTGTAAATTTTGATGGATGGACACGTGGCGCAAATCTAAATGGTGTAACAGAAGATGTAACACCATTGTGTAACAGGAGATCCCGTCCCGTTTGTTTTGAGATGGAAAATCCGAATTTGAGATTTTAAAATCTCAACCATGTTTTAGTTTGGGATTTAAATTAAAGATTTCAAAATCCCACCCTATAAACACCTGTAAATATCTATTATCTTACATCTTACCATCTCCAATAAAATACATTAATCACTATACAATCATTACAATCACACTCAACAAATAATATAATAATACACCACTACTCATTAAACTTAAATCTCACCCTACTAAAATTTCAAAACAAACACAAAACATAAATCTCATTAGGATTAAAATCCTCAAAATTCCAAAACATCCCATAAATGTTTCAAACAGATGTACATAACTGATACAATCGTCTCTCTCAGCTCGAAACAATTATGTCATGTTGTTGAGGTTCAAGTTCTTTATATGAACTACAATTTGCCGAGCCTTGCAACAATATACTCTGCAATATCAGTAAAAATTAAATAAATATCAGCAAAGAGAGAAGTAATAAATTAAGGGCTAGTTTGGTTTGTTAGATAGGATAAATATATTAGGATTAAATTGAATGGGATTGCACTGTTCATAAATTAAAATATTGAAATAATTTGTATGTTTGGATTGATGGAAAAATAAACTCACCCTCTCACCTAAGATTAATAATCATGCAAATGTGGGAAAAAATGGGAAAATTGACTCGGGCCCAAATAAATTCTCGGCTTTAATTTAGAAAACCAAACAATGGAAAAAGTGGGATAAAAAAGTATTTCCCACATTTTCCATCAAACCAAACATACCCTAAGTTGATTAATTGTCTTTTTTTTTTTGAAGTCTCGGGTATTCGGTCCAAAGACCGACTAATCCCGGGGGACCAATCTCACCGCCCACTTACTGGGATCCCGTTTAAAGCTTGCGCTCTGTATGGATTGGCCCCATAGAAATTGTTTGCACCATAAAGGGTTCGAACTTAAGACTTAGAGAGGAGCTCACTCCTAAGTCCCAAGTCTACACCACTAGGCCAACTCCTTGGGGTATCATCACAACTTGTATAATTCTCATAAAAGGTAACAATTCATAAGGACCAGACACATATGCTGCTATTCATAAAGTTCGATCTCTTCTGACATACCCAAAAGAAGATGAATAAATAACTTGCATTTGGTAATCGATTATTCAAAAACAGTTATCTTCTCCGTCGAATTTGCTTCAATATATCACTTAAAAAGAACAAACTTCTCAAGAACACATTTATAAATTTGCATACAATGATCAAAATAAATGCAGAGATTCAGAAGAATATGTAATGAAGCAAAACACAGTCCACCCGTTCCCCAGCAAGAAGCACAAAGTCCCAAAACCCCTGAGGTTGTTAAGAATTTACTCATCATCATCTCATCCGCATTCAAATGAGAAGTAAGATAGATATTGCATCAAATTTACAAGCCTTACCTCATCATTTTTCCGTTGCCTTCAAAATGCAGTACATAGTATACTAGAAACCAACAATCAATTTTGCTTCTTTTATACAGCAAAAAAAGCTCCAACCCTAACGCAATATAATTCACTGTTCGATTAATTTCAGATAATACTACTTGTAGATAAAGAATTTTAAATTAATGAGTAGCATGAAAGTCTAAATCCTAGAACCTGTTTATGTCCTCCAACATTTGAGAAGCACTAAGTGGAGCATCAGAATAGGAGATCAGATCCATGATGACATAAAAAAGAGAAAAGTAACATAAGTTAATGCATATCAGAATAGGAGATCAGAGACCCACTTACCTTTATCGATGACACTTTCAAATGAATATCAGGGAAGAAACTCACGTCCCTAACATCCATCTCCTTATCTGGATTTTTTCTTAAGGAATTCTAGAAACAGATGCTCTAATAATGAAACTCGAAACATGAAACACCCTATAAGGTTCAATTATTATATAAAGAGCTAACTGGACAAAGTGGGAGTGGTTAGAGCACCACTACCTAGGCCTTAGGTCCTGGGTTCGAGTCATGGGATGGGGAGGGGAAAAAGGGATGGGTATTTAACTTCCATAAAAAAAAAATAAAGAGCTAACTGAAAACATTTATGCATAACAAAAATAAAAATAAAATTGAAGTTTCAAATTATGACCACTCAATTGTTGTGCACTTACACACTCCATTTTGTAAGGATACACTTCAATTGAGATACGTTCTCATACTTATTTCTCATAATCTCAATAGCCACATATGATATGTCGATGTTAGTTATATCTTCAAATTATACCATTTGATTCCAATGAATTAGTGACATATTAGAGAAGGGTGTATACATGGGACAATACACACCATAAGAAGAATTACAATGAGCACTTGTAAATACTAACATATGAAGCATTTCAAGACACAATGAGTTTTTGAGCATGAGTGAAACAAAGAAGAGACAAAAACTGAGAAGGCAGCAAAGACAAAGCACATTGTACTTTTACAATGCAGAAGGTATTATCTCTCTGAGACAAATATGCAAGAACACCTAGGCTGGAAAACATAATCATACGGTGGATTGTGTTCCTTTTCAACGTTCCATTTTCTTTAGACAAAACAAATACCTTATATATACTAAATATATATTCATTTAAGAAAAATTATTTCATTAATAAGCATTTTAAGAAAATATGGCGGTTTGATGAACTGGGTAGTTGTTCAAACTTAACGAAAAAAAGAAACGCATAAAGACGAAGTGAGATAGACCAAGTGGTTAGAGCACTACTACCTATGCCTTAGATCCTGGGTTCGAGTCATGGGAAGGGAAAATGGAGGGTATATAATGTAATTAAAAAAGAAACTCATAAATGTGAGGACCTATCATATGAGTCCAAATCCCTTCAGGAAAAGTATAATTTAAGCAAATCAAGTATTCTCATCAATATAGAAGCCCTTTTCTAGAATTTTAACCTTTAGGCTGCGACCAATTGAATCCCACGGGTGAATGGATCCATCATCACCAGCAGTAACCAAAAGTGCCTACTCATCTGAGAATAATCAAGTGCATCCAAGACATGATCTTGTATTTTTTTGAGAAAAAATAGCCAACAATCATTAACATAACAAAGAAGTCTAAATGGTTTTGCAGCAATACGAGTGCTTGGAACAATATTAGCTACCTGTTCATTAGGATCCCTAAGACCAGCAGCTCTCGTGCCAAAAGCAAGATTGTGTAGTAGAAGATCTCTTTTACGACTGACAAAAGCTATATGCTCATCTTTGCAGTTGTATATTGCACAACGTTGAGCTGTACACAAGTGAAACATGGGATGCAATTTAGAATTTCATAACTTCCTCTAGTAGGAGTTGTGCTTCGAAAACATCTGAATGAAGGTAAACTATAGCGCAACTTTGAATTTCAATTTGAAAATGCAAAATGTTGGCCCTGAAAGGAGTATGACACAAGTGTATGTGTGGTGGGGGAGGGGGGAATGCACTTGTGTATGTAAATTCTTTTTCTTTTAAACAAATCAGGCTATCAGGAAAGTTGTCTGGTCAACTTCTCTGAGTATGTATAACTTTTATTAGATAATCATGTTGGTCCCAAAACGAGTATGGTGACAGTCTGGGGGGGGGGAGGGAGGGAGGGGTGAATAGACTGTCAAGTGTTTAAAACTTTTTCGTGCTTTAGATCAGATAAGACGATAAGATGAGTTATATACCCAGTCATCTGTATTCAGATAAGATGTTCTGATCTGTAGAGTGCTTGAGTGTATTATAGAAGATTAAGATAACAACCTTACTGATTGCTGAATTTAGCTAACCAGTTTGAAAGCTATCTTAAAGGCTACATGTGCGGAAATGTGTAGGCCCTACGTATTTAAACTCGTGGGTATTTTATGAAAACCTTTTGAATAAATGACTTCTAAAAACAATGCAAACTTGTCAGCTGATTTGATATCTACTGATTATAAAAACAAACACTTGATGAGTTTTGACTCTTTAATGAAACAGATCGTTTCAATAAGTAAGAGCAATAAGAATATGAATGCTGAATAGTAAAGTAAACAATAAAGACACAAGTATTTATATTGGTTCGGATCTCAATATCATACGTCCCCTCTCTCTAATCAGATAGAGAAATTCAATATCTTGGTGCTTTATAGTCCCAAGAGAAGACTTTCGATCAAGAACCTCAAGTACTATCTGAGGCTACAGATCTGTTTGTTGGTGAGGTAACAAACAACCTTTACAAGGGTTAATACCAAATAAAAAGATATGTGTATAACCAACTAATTCTAAGCACTAAAGATAGGATTCTTTATGCAGGCTTAGGATCGGAAACTTAGAGCACTAAAGGTTAGATAACTTTGCAGGCTCTAAAGAACTCGAACACTTAGAATATTTCTAGAAACTGGTTGTTCTTGATATTAGCTGAATGCGTAAAGAGTTCTTGCTTGTATGCTTTCCGGTCCCTTGTTCCAAAGAACAAGTGTTGTATTTATAGAAGGAGTGGGCTTCAAAACAAGCCGTTGGTGAGAACTAGCCGTTGCACCAAATCTTTCCAAGTATAGTCGTCATCTTCATTGGAATGGTGTTTGCAGGTTTTCTGGTACGATATTGCCTTTAGAGGTAATGTGCATTAAATGTTCTGTACTTCATCTACAGACCTTGTGTATGACCTATTGATCAGTCAACTTCATAGCTTCGTGTTGCCTTCTTATTGGTCCACATCAGCTTAGTAGTTGAGTGTTGTCTTGTCTTCTGTTAGAGCAATTCAGAACTTAATTCGACATTCTCTTTGTCCTCTTTTATGAACGCCTTTATCTTCTGACTTAGTTATTTATAAATGAACAAACACTTGTGAAGGTCTTTTATCCATAAATGCTAATTGTCTCCTCAATCATCAGATGAGTCTTTGACTTGAATGCTCATTAAGACTTTTCAGACAAGATACAAACGAGCTCATGTCTGCTGAGCTGTCTTCTGAGTTTTAGTTGCAGATTATCACATAGATCATTCAGTCTATAAGGCATACAACCACCTTTAGACCTGAATTCATTAATGAGCTCTTGAAGTCTTCTAGTCTTCTGTTTTTCTTCTTCATGTGTCTAGAATAGAGTATACAGATGAGTTATCAGCTGATATTTATACAACTGATTCCTCAGACTAGATTTTTACATGAACAATACTTCTAAGCTTTATAACTCAGCTTAAGAAACTTAGTTCTAGATTACAAATTATCCATCTAACCTATACTCTACTGATCTGGTTTTGGCCATCAAAACTAAAACAATAAATTGCAATCAGATTAGGGGCTGGATGAATATCCCAACAATTTCTCCCTTTTTGATGAAGCCAAAACTAACTAAGCTAAGTTATCAGACCAGTTAGTATATAATTTGAAATCATGAAGATTAGATAAATAAACTGTTTAAAGTAAATAATAAAGTGTAGATGGCTTCTAAAGAAGACAATGAGTAGTTGTCTTGAAGCTGAAAAAGTAAATTCTTGTATTAATCAGAGCAAAAAGGAATTCAGATTACAAATACAAGGAAGATTTACTTCAGCAGAAAATATAGAATTTCTTCAGTAGACGCCATACGCTTGATAGACTCTTTTCTTTACTTCGCGAACAATCTCTGGATCTCTGATTTTCTCTTCATAGCAGATGTCATCAATCATGTTGTTTGCTTCTCTGAAGTCCTTCTTTTTGTTGACAGTAGATGGGAGTTCCCATTAGGAAAATCAGGCAAGACAATGTTGATGTTCTTTTCACCTGATTCTTTCATGATAATGCTTAAGAGCTCTTTGTCTTTTCTTCCAGAAAGCTTTCGAAACAGCTGAAAGCAGTCTGAGGATCTTGATCCCCCCATCTGTGAGCAAGAAAATAAATCTTCTGCCATTCTCTCTTTAGGACTAACCACCTTAGATGATGAATTGGATCAAGAAATTCATCAATCTGTTGGTTCGAAGCTTTAGGACGTTCTTGATCAGCTTCTTCAGATTGTTGCTTCTTCTTCTGCAGAGTTTTCCTCTTTTTGAAGGTTTTATCAAGATGAGAGGCATTCTTTCTTTTTAACTCTTGTTGATGTCGTTCCTCTTCTGATTGTGCAAGCCTTAGACTTCTTCTATTTGCAAGAGGAATGTTGTCATCTTCATCTTCATCTTGAACTTCAGATTCTTTTTCAGTTTCAGGTTTATCTGTTTGCTTCTGAGTGATGTTCTCTTGATTTAGAGCAAGAGCATCGGATACCTGTACAATGTGAGAAACAAAAGGCATTATAAATGTTGGAATTTTAGAAATAATTCCCCCTTGAGATAAGCTTGGTTGAATCTGATTCTCTTGGCTTCTGATTTTCTCCTCTACATCTGCTAATCTCCTTGCCAGATCAGACTGACTATCAGAAAATTTCTTCAGCATTTCAGCACTGTTCTCAGCTGCTTTCTTCATCTGCTCGGCTACTTCTTCAGTTACTTTCTTCAGCTGATCAGACACTTGCTCTGATAACTTAGCTGTGGCCTCTTCTTCCCTCTTTTTGGCTTCTTCAATATGGGAAGTGAGCGCCTGAGTAAGCTTAGAAAAATGGTCAGTGTTGGCAGTGTTCAGAATAGCAGTTGCCTTCTGACCCAGAAGTTCAGTTGCCTTTGATGCAGTGTCTTCTATGACCTTGTCAAGATCAACAGGTGCTGGAGCCATTTGAAGTCTCAACTTCAAATCTTCAGTGGATATGTCAAGTTGGTTCCTGGCCAACTTGAGACTTTCAATCTGATCCTCTAGTTTGGTCGCATTGTCTTTGGCCAATTCCAGCTGCTTGGTCAATTCAACTTTCTGAGCAGCTGATTCTTTTTCCAACTCAAGGTACTTTTGTTGCAGATCAGAAGTAGCTTACCGTTCACGTTCTTGACTTCTCTTCAACTTCTTTACCTTGAGATCATCAATAGTTTTAATCAATTGAGTGCGATAATCTGTATCTATTTCAGCAATTCCCTTCACTTAAGCTTTTGTCGAGAGCCTTTACAACAGATTCAGTCAGATCCTTATCAAAATACTTCTTCATGTTGTCTCGAATAGCTGTGAACATATCTTTATAAGTGTCCATTCGGTTCTGCTCGATTTTGAGTGCTGCATTTGTCAATTTTGGTGTTAGATCTTCATGCACAAGCTTTGCAAGATCACAGAGTACTTGACAATTGAGCGGAATATCAGTCTCATTTAAACCTATCATTTTCAACCCGTACCAAATGAGATCTGAGAGGTTTATCTTAGTTGAGATAACACCGGATGATGATTCCCCAATCTGTTGGACGTCTTTGTTTCTTTCAAGAGCTTGCATTAGTTCCTCAAATGATCGCTGAGGAAGATTCTCAGGAATGGAAGCAACAACATGTTGGAGAGCCTTATCATCATCTCCATCACTGAATTCCATAATCTCAGTCTCAACAATTTCATTGTGGTCAACATTCAGCTCTTCATCAATCTTGACTGCTTCAGCATCATTTTTCTCTTCTGAGTTGTCTCGGATCTGAAGATTCTGAGCAATGTCTGCAGCAGTCTGATTTACATCCACATGCTCAACAAGTTGAAGATCAGGGGCTCCTTCTCTATCCAGAAGCATCAAGTCTGTAAGGATTTCAGCAGCTTTTACAGGAGAACTTTATATAGCTTCTTCTACAGCTTCCAGCTTTACTTCCTTCTCCTCAGCTATAGTAGCTGATAACTTCTCCTCAGCTTCAAAAGTTGGCTGTTTAACATTTTGACATCCCTGAACCTCTGAGACCGGGGGCTGTGAAGGTTCAGCTAACACAATTTCTTGTGTTTGATCGAGTTGAACATTGGACTGTACATTTTCAGAGCTGATTGTTTCCAACACCATATCAGCTACCGAGTTTAGTACTAATGCCTCAGAGTTCGGAGACTCGTCATGGGCAATGACTTCAGCTGTTTGCACAACATCAGTCTCTAGCTTTGCTGATTTCTCAGCATCATTGCCAGTCTGTTTAGGTGAACTCCCACTTAAATCAGATGTAGGGTTATCTGCTCCTCCAACAGCGTTCCCTTCGACTTGATCTTGTGTAAGATCTTCGTCGTTGGTCGTATCCTTAGCAGCTCCGGACTCAGGTCCATCGTTGATGTGATCTGTACTGTCTTTAACAGTTTCAGACACTTGTAATTTCGAAAGCTGTCCAAGCTTTCTAGTGACAAGTGCTAAAAGTGCATCATCAGCAGTTAGATCTCAGATACTATCAATCTCAGCAGACTCAATATGCTCTAACTCTCAGTTATAGAACATGTCTATACCTCATTTTTCTTCAATTCCTTGAGCAATTCTGGCTATGTCTGAGAGTCGAATTTCTCTCCATGTCCATATTCGCAGAATTCTTTCAAAGAGGTCTGGATGTTGTTTTAGCTCAGGAAAATGGTCCTCTAGACCGCCTTTAGTTAATTGTCTGAAGACTTGTTCCTTTGGACCAATGGGATAGGTAGAGATTGAAGAATTTAAAGGGTTAGGGAGTTGAAAAGAAGGTTGTGATGTGCCGACTGGTCTGGTCGAGCATCATCTGAAGTGGATTCGATATTGGTTGGAGATGGGGGGGGGTAGAGACTTGTGCATAATTCTGAGCGACTTCTGCAGCAAGTTTCAAAGGATCAATGGTGGGATCAGCAGTTAAATTGTCTACTGGGGGTTGGGTTTCAGAACCTAAGATTGGATCTAAGGTTGTGTTGATGGGATCTATGTGAATGATGGCTAAAGAGTCATCAACTGATGGATTTTCAGCTGATGGTGGGGGACGTTTAGAAAGATTAGATGGGGGTTAATGTAGGTCCCTAGTTGAGTTAGATAATATTGAGTAAGCTAGGAAAACGTCTAGAGGGGGATGAATAGACTTTTCAAAATCTTTCAATATATCAGAATACATGTTGGGATATGAATATCCTTAGTTTAGTTTTGATAAACCAAATCAAACATGTAATAGGATAAGTTGTATTGTATAGACAACTTTATTATATATCTTGTAATAGATAGGACTCTGGTTAGAAGAGAAGACATGTCAATGCTCAAGAAGAGAAGAGAAGACCAAGACCAGAAGTCATCTTACATAAGCTGAGTAGAAGTCGTCTTACATCAGCTGAGTAGAAGTCATCTTACAACCAGCTGAGTAAAGACAGCAGAGTAAAGACAGCAGCTGAGAAGAAACAGCAGCTGTGTAAAACCAGCTGAGTAAAGACAGCAGAGTAAAGACAGCAGCTGAGAAGAAACAGCAGCTGTGTAAAGCCAGCTGAGTAAAGACAGCAGCTGAGAAGAAACAGCAGCTGTGTAAAGTCAGCTGAGTAAAAACAGCAGAGTGAAGTCTTCTTACCAGCAGAGTGAAGTCTTCTTACCAGCAGAGTAGAAGTCTTCTTACCAGCAGAGTGAAGTCTTCTTACCAGCAGAGTAGAAGTCTTCTTACACGATTAAAGGAAGACCAATCACAGCTGAAATCAAGGATTGACAAGATATGTGCACAAGAAAGGAAAGTCAAAGATATGATTGAAATTACATGACAATGGTAATATTCAATCATATCGAAATCAAGAGATTGTCAATTCCTCAATTAGTGGAGATTTGAATTGCTATCATCCAACGGTAACATTCAAACATCAACACTATATAAGTGAGCTCATACATCATTGGGAGTGTGAGAAGAGGTGTGAGATGCAGAGGTCGAGCAAAGTGCTTAAAGTCCAGAAATAAGAAGAGCTCAAGAAGATCATTAAAGAAGATTCAACACGCATCACCTCATCCCCAGTGAGTGAACTCATACCATCTAAGCCAGTGCAACCACTCATATATATCCATAGCTTAGAGAGAATTTCCCAATCCTAGCATGAGGCTAAAACAAATTGTAAGGGAAATTCTCACCTAGTTCATATACACAAAACCCACCTTCTACCATAAAACCTTAGAAGTCAAGTTGAGTGTTTATCACTGTAAAGAGTCCAAGTGCTCTATAATCACTTGTGGAGTTCAAGTGCAAGTGCTTACAATCACTTGTGGGGAAGTGCAAGTGCTTACAATCACTTGTGGAGACCGTAGCTGTTAGGACGGCTCAGATCTCAAAGTCCTACCCTTGGGACTATAAAGGTCAAGACCCTTGTAATTTTGGGTAAATTAAAGGGATTAAACATCACGTGTGGACGTGAGAGTGGACGTAGGAACGTATATCCGAACCACTATAAATCAATGTGTTATTTACATTTCTGCACTTTACATTTCAAGTCTTTTCATACATATTTGTGCATAAACTGTTTTACACACTGTATTTATTAAATAGATGAGTATAATATTTATGGGCACACTACAATTCCGCACTTAACTCCGATAAGTAATTAATCAGTCGACTAACTAGTCCTAGGCCCCTAGTGAAATCAGCGGACTAGTTACTTTGAAGAGTTAGTTTATTTTCCACACAATCAGCAGACATCAAGTCAGCTGATCTTACACTCGTCTCAGGGACCAACAATACACAATGCGGAATAATCAGAATTAACAATGAGCCCAATCAAATTTATACTCAACTAATTCGTGAACTTCTGTATGAACACTCTACTAGTCTTGTTCTTATATAAAATTTAATCAATTAAGCAGTTAATCAATCAAACACAAATAAAACAGTAAAGTAAATCAACACACGAGATTTATAGTGGTTCGACAACTTGTCTACATCCACTCTCACAACACCAGTCGTGAAATTCTTATTAACTCTTCCAATCGAGTAATGTGTTCTTGTGGTTTTGAGTCCTAAGAAATAAGACTTAGATCTTCTCGATAACACTACCAAGTGTTTCTTCGATCTAACTAGCTATTTTACAAGTAACTAGCAACTTGAAAGAAAACAATAAAACTTCTCTTTGTTCAGTAGTAGCCTTCTTGAGTTCTTCACTTGTCTTCTGGCTTCACTTCCTGAACTTGTAACTCTGAGAGTTTCTTCGCTTTGAATACTTCGTAAATTTTCGCTTCGATAATGTGCAAAATATCAGTATGATGATTAACCATAATCGTTGAATACCTTTGGGTATTTATAGATAACCAATATCAAGAATATTCTGTTATGTAACCAACTTTTCTTGAAAACTGACTTCTAACTTCTTCTTCTTATCCTTTCACGCGTTTCTTCAGTTAATTAGTTATTCCATAACTAACTCTTCGATCCTTGTCTTCTATACGCGTTTATGACTTAACTTTTCCTTCTTTGTAGCGCACCTGTCTTGTCTCCATACTTAGACAAATTCTGACTTCTTCTTACTCGTCTTGTCTTGCGCAGGTCTTCAATAGTAGACTTCAGAATAGAACTATACTAGTCCTATCATCTAATCCTAATAAGACTATTGCATTACATTAAGTTTTATAAATAAGCTTAGTCAACTTAATATCTATACAATGAATATACAAATATAAAACGCAAATCATGAGCTTCTATACAACTTTTAATAGCTCAGTAACATCTAATATACAAAGTACTTAAAAACATAATTGTCTTTCAATTATACTTATCTTTTGAACTCTTCTTATGCACTTTACTGATCTGTTCAAGATGACTCCATAACTAGACTAGATCAGCCAACACTTAGAAATTATTCAAGTCTTCTTTTTGGCTTATCAAAACTCATCTTATCTTTTCATCATTTAGGACTTGTATTAGGATTCATATCCCAACAATTTCCCCCTTTTTGATGAAGCCAAAACTACTCGAATTATTTCTCAATAGTAGACTAATTAAGTAGTTATCTTGTTTTTCACCAAAATATGTTATCTTTTCATTCATTCACATAAGATCAGTAGATTACACATACTAAATCAAAACAAAAAAATAAGTAAAGAATTTACAATTACTCACTAATATTACCTCCATCTAAGGTTAGGAACACAAAACGCATCAATGAGTCTTCTATGGATATCTGAAATGTGATCTTCATTCTCGATCTTCTCCTTGTCTAACAGCTCTTCTTCAAATTTCTTGATTACATTGAAATCGATCCTCCTTCCTGAACTTACCATAGGAGTTTCCCACTTAGGAAAGATAGGAACAAGAATATTAAAACCTACAGCAGTTGCAATCCGCATGACCAAGTTCCATAGCTTCTGATCTTGCACTTCCATGAACTTGTCAAATACAGCATACAACTCTTCTTTGCTGTCGGCATCTCCAAACTTACGAATAATCCAATGATCAAGCTCCCACTTCAACTTGACTTTGAACCATGCATCTTTATGTTCATTGTCAATGAAGTTGTCAATGTAGGCATCTTCGATCTCTTCTGGATTAGCCTTCATCTTCTGCAGTCTGCGAATATGCTTGCCAACCTTCTTCTTGCTAGCATACTTATCATCTTCTATCTTCTGCTTTTTCAAGATTGTAGTCTCATCCAGATCAGCAATGATCTGTCCTATTGACTCTTTGACTTTTGGTTCTTCAATCACCAACTTTCTTTTAACTTGTATTGTCTGAACCTCAGGAGGAGCAATGCCCTTGCCCTTAACCTGTCTCATCTGCTCTACCTTAGCTTGCTCTAGATCAACCTTCTTTATAAGCTTTACTCTTTTCGGCCTTCTCAGCTCTTCCATCGCAGTAGCAACAGCTTTAACTTCTGGTTCAGCACTAGACTTTTCTTGTCTCGCCATGCTTGACTTGTCTCTTCCCCCTTTTTGGCTTCATCACTTGCCTTAAGAGTGAAAAGAGAAGTGAAACGAGTCATCTTTTCCTTCATTGCTTCTCTCATCAATTCTGCAGCTCGATCAATCTGCTTTTGATGTGAGTTGTCATGACTTATCTTGTCAAGACGATCAACAGTGAGTTCCAACTTTCTTGAACTCGAAATTAACTCATCTTTGAAATGAGTTGCAGTCTGTCTCAGCAATCTGTTCTCTTCAGTCAACTCTCTTAGAACAGCTCTTGCTTGCACCAATTGATCTTGTGCTTCTCTTCTTTGTGCATCTGCTATCTCAATCTTTACACGATAGAGTCTTTCCATCTTCTTCGATTCTTCAGCCAAAGATCTTGTGAAATCAATAGAACACTTCTCTGAGTAGTTAACTTGTCTCTGCACAAAGTCTTCTAGCTGAGTGTACATCTCTTGTCTGAAGGTAGCGTCCATCTGATTGACTTCACCAACTATCAATTCCTTCGAACTATCCACAAGAGATTTATTTTGATCTGCAAGAATTTGCTTCATATCGGACTTCAAGAATTCATCAATAGACGACTGGACTACTTGCTTCAGGTCCATCTTCAACTCGTCTAAGTAACCTTCTGGAAAGATTTGAGTAGCTTGAGTATCAGCAATATCAGGCATAACATCCTCAGCTTCAGCCATGCGCTCATCTTCAATGAACATTTGAGCTTTGACTAACTTGTCTTCTACCTCAGTAGACAAGACCAAGTTGTCTTAGACTTCTTTATCCAGAATCACACTTCCTGCAATGGCTTTCAGATTGAGTAGGGGAGTGTAAGGAACGATCGCTAACCTTGCTTCCTTAGCTCTCTTCTCAGCTTCATCGGAATCTCTCTTCACCAACTTGACTAGCTTAGCTGTGTAAGCACAAGTCTCAGATGGAAAATACTTTTCCACTTGTCTGGTGATCTGACCAACATTGCACCTTGGGCCATGTGCCTGTTCAACTTGGAAACCAAATACTAATCCTCTCAGTTGATCAGAACCGTTCTCCATATTAAGAATCAGATCAGTAGACTGCACTTCCTTAGCTGGTTCAGCTTCAATCATTACCTCATCTTCCACCAGATCAGTTTCAGAAACTTGAACACCTACATCGAACTTGTCCTCAGAAGACAACACTTCATCAGATATGTTCAACATCCTCTTTACTAAAACTGTTAAGGCATGAGCTGGGAGAAGTTCTGAGTGGTCTTTGACTCCACTATTTTCTTGTTGCTCCATCTCCCAGTCTTGAAAATTTGAAATGCCACCCATTCCAATGATGACTTCGAACAGATCTTCAATTGGGCCCTTCTTCAAAGCAACCCATGTGCAAATCCTCAATAGCTTTTCATACACCTCTGAAGACGTGTCGATCTCGACTGATGGAAGCATCTTCTTCAGATTTTTAGTCACCTTCGCACGCAGCCTCTTCTCTCGAAGACACATAGGATAATAGACTAAGGATTCAAATCTATTAACGGGAGGGGTCTGAGCAAGTGGGGTCCTTAGCTCAGTCGTTGCAGTGGCAACTAGAGGAGTTCCCGAAATAGATGGGTTAATGGGTTCAACATATTCTGTTGAGGTAGAGGGAATTTGGATGGTGGTTTCTGGGGGCTGTGATGTGGCTTGGTCAGGTTTGACAACTGTCGAAGTATCAGTTGTATCGAATATAGTAGTGTCTTGGGTAATGTTGGCTCTTAGTGGTTGCACTGCCAACACAGAGGATTGGGGTACAGGCCTGGCACGAGATCGAAGTGATCTTGCCTTAGTTTTGACAGGAAGGTTGAGAGGAATTGAAACAGTTCGAGAAGAAGAACTAACCTTCTCAGTCGTCTTGTCTGGTGAGGGACTCGACTCGACTCTCACCAGTCGATAAGTTTCAGCAGCTTCGACCACTTTCTCTGTCTCCTTGTCTGATTGAGTTTCCTCCGAATCGTCAACCGACTCAATCATCGCCTCATCCGATACATACTCAACTAGTGCACCACTAGTTCCAACACCAGCCTCAGCTTCTAATGCAGACTCATCTTCTTCATCACTAGACGAGACAGCTTCGATCATAGCATCTTGTGGGTTGATTTGGACTTGACTTCGTTCAATCGCTCTTTGATCAGTCTGTCTAGCGATAGCATCCTTCTTCAAGTAATGCTTTAGAACATGAAACGACTTACCCTTACTCCAACTCGTATTGTTCGGCAGACGACTGGGCAACAGAATACTTAGCTTATTCCCAAAGCTAACAGCGGCAGAAACAACCCATTCACCAGAATCGGTATCCACCTGAACATTCCGTTCAAAATACATCAAACGATCGATGAATAATTTGTACCAATTACCTTCAGTGATGCCATCATAAATTGCGGCCATCACTCTTACCTTTTGAAGCGTCACTGAGTCGAAACTTCCAGTAACACCAAGCAGCATCTTGCTTGCGATGTCGAGGAGAGTTCGATATTTTGGTAGCAGCTCTTTCTTCTTCACTGCCGGAATCTTTCCATCTCGACCTAATTTCAACTTTTTACCACAAAAGATACTTAGGTATCTTAATTCTTGTCTGGAGCCGTAATTCTCCACATCAATCGATCCTGATGGAAATTGCAGAGATTCGAACAAAGACTCACGAGTGATCTCCACTCGACTTCCACCAATGAATGCCTCAATGGAGTCGCCTCTTCTTGTGGCGGTAGCGTAGAACTCTAGCACTTCTTCCTCCAAAACAACTTCTGAAAAAGCTTCCAAGTATGGTTTTAAACCACACCTGAAACACTTTACTAGGATCTCCTTGTTGTCATCAGTGTGTCGACCTTTGAAAAACACCGATCCTTCCACATGCACTTTGCCTTCGGAGGCATACTTTCCTAGGTTGAATCTTGCCTGCATGTTAGTTCTGACATCGAATAGAGATATGATCGACATGATAGTAGTTTGATTTGAGAACGAACAGTTAGGATTTCAAGAAATTTGATTGCGTGAGAGTAGGAAAGTTGTGGAATTGTAAGGGGAGAAGAGTGGAACTGTTTTGGGTTTTGTTAAAACTTGAAGTTTGAATCAATGGCCAAGATTAAAAGGATTTGATCCAATGGTTAAGGCCTTTGAAATTCAGTTTGCGTAATCGAGAATATTACGTGATTTGGTATTGTAAAATTTGAAATCCGCCTATTCTATTGGTTAGGACAGAGAAGTGTACTCATCTGACCTAGTGTAGTAGAGTTTAGGCGCGAACTGGTGTATACACCTCATTAAATGGAGTGTATTAATCCAATTCTAGGGTTTTCAAAATTTTGCATTATCAAATTACATAATTACCCTTAATTCGCAAGATTTAAACACTTAGAATATATTTGAATCAAGAAAGAACTTATCTTGTTTGTTCGAGTCTATTCAGAACAGACGAGTAGACTAAACCACACCAGACGAGTTCCCCCTTCGCCTGTGCTTGTCTGTCTGAAATTGAACAACTCCATGTACCTGTCTCATCTTGTGCGATGCATGAGAGTAGATACAAGTAGTAGAGTAGAATAATTAACTCGAATATCAATCTAATGCAATGGTCAAGGTTTCGAACAAGATGATTGTTAACAAACTTAAGAGTTAACATAAGGATATTTAAGAAATCATAAATTCCCCCTTAAATGATTATTCCCTTAGTATTACCCTCAACTTTACCAGCTTCCTCATCGGGTTGTTTGGTCATCTAGTCTGACCTTGTATACCTGTCTGTTGAGCGAGGAGACGAGTGCCCTGTTTCAGTGATCTTGTCTCCTTATTTCATATGATGTACCTGTCTGGTTAGTACATAGCTATAGGCAAGTAGGGTCTAGATCAATTAGTCCTAGACTAATGCATAATTCACGAAAATGAGCCTCAGGTAATGGTTTTGTGAAAATATCAGCTCTTTGAAAATCAGTATGAATCTTTTCCATGCGAATATCCTTCTTTTCTACATGATCACGTATGAAATGATGTTTCACATCAACATGCTTACAACGTGTGTGCAAAACAGGATTTTGTGTAATGGCAATAGCACTGTTACTATCACAGAAAATAGGAACACTTGATTCATATAAGTTGTAATCTCTAAGCTGTTGCATGAGCCAAAGTAGTTGACTACAGCAACTACCAGCAGCCATGTACTCGGCTTCGGTAGTAGAGGTAGCCACACTAGTTTGCTTTTTCGAAAACCATGAAATGAGTTTTGTGCCTAAGAATTGACAAGAACCAGATGTAGATTTCCTATCTATTCTACAGCCACCAAAATCAGAATCTGAGCAGCCACTTAGAGATAAATCATCATTTGAAGGATACCATATACCACGATTGATGGTTCCTTTCAAATATTTCAGTATCCGTTTAGTGGTTTCCATATGACTCTCTTTTGGATTAGCTTGAAAACGAGCACATACGCCAACAGAAAATGCAATATCAGGTCTACTAGCAGTCAAGTACAGTAGGGAACCAATAAGACCACGATAATATGTTTGATCAGCACACTTACCATGTTCGTCTGGATCCATCCTGTATGTAGGTAGCATAGGTACTCCAGTAGACTTGCATGTCTTAATACCATACTTGTCTAGCAGGTTTCTAATATACTTTGCTTGATTTATGAAAATTCCTTCTGGGGTCTGTTTTACTTGAAGACCAAGAAAGTAGTTCATTTCACCCATCATGGACATCTCAAACTTACTTTGCTTGAGTGTTGAAAAACTTTCACTCAGCTTTTTGTTAGGTGAACCAAAAATGATATCATCTACGTAAATTTGGACGAGTAAAATGTCTTTCCCTTCTTGTCTTCTGAACAAGGTTCTATCGACCTTGCCCTTAGTAAAACCATTTTATAATAGAAAGAGAGAGAGTGTATCATACCATGCTCTTGGAGCTTGCTTTAGTCCATATAAGGCTTTCTTCAATCTGTACACCTGGTTGCCTTTGACTTCGAAACCTGGGGGTTGTTCAACATACACTTCTTCCGCAAGAATACCGTTAAGAAATGCACTTTTAACATCCATTTGATATACAGTAAACTTCATGTAAGCAG
Organism: Galeopsis tetrahit; assembly: GCA_963675135.1. NCBI lineage: Eukaryota > Viridiplantae > Streptophyta > Magnoliopsida > Lamiales > Lamiaceae > Galeopsis > Galeopsis tetrahit. The sequence continues at coordinate 12,235,382 of OY776129.1, read as the reverse complement.
CATATGCAAGGAACAATCGAATGGCTTCTAGTCTAGCAACAGGAGCATAAGTTTCATCATAGTCTATGCCTTCAGCTTGTGAATAGCCTTGGGCTACTAGTCTAGCCTTATTTCTAACGACTACATCATTCTCATCTTTCTTATTTTTGAAAATCCATCGAGTGCCAACTACATTATGATGTTCCGGCCTATCGACAAGTTCCCAGACGTCATTTCGAACAAACTGGTTCAACTCGTCTTGCATAGCGATGATCCAATTACTATCAGCCAATGCCTCTTTAACGGTAGTAGGCTCGATAGAAGAGAGGAAATAACACCAGCAAAACATAGTTGGACTAGGCTGTTCTTGCGACTCAAAGAGTTGTCGTCTAGTCTTCACACCAATAGTAGAGTCACCAATGATATTTTCAGTATCATGCGCAGATTTTCATGTTTTTCTATTCTTAACCGGTATACTATCATCATCTACTTCACGTATAGCATCATGCATTTCAACATCATTCGTATCAACAGACTTGACAGGAGTAGACGAGTCAACTAGAGCAGGCATGTCAACTGGTCTAGTAGACTTACCTTGAGCACTTACCTTCTCGTTGTCATCAAACTCGAGAGCTTTCATGAATGGATTGTAGGCTTGAACAGATTCGTAAACTTCTGATTCTTTATCAGATTCGATCGATAGATCAGTCACCTTTTCACTGATCTTGTCGGCAGACGAGTCCTGTCGAGATTCATCGAAAACCACATGCGGTGTTTCTTCCACACAAAGAGTCGAGTAGTTGAATACCCTAAATGCTTTGCTAGTCGAGGAGTATCCTAAGAATATCCCCTTGTCTGCTTTAGCATCGAATGCATTCAACTTGCTTTTCCCATTGTTATGGATGAAACACTTACAACCAAATATATGGAAATATGAAATTCTGGGTTTTCTACCTTTCCAAACCTCGTAAGGTGTCTTACCTAATACCTTGTTGATCGCACTTCTGTTCTGAGAGTGGCATGCAGTGTTTATTGCTTCAGCCCAAAACTTTTGAGGAGTTTTGTATTCGGCTAGCATGGTTCTTGTCACATCCCGATTTTAGGGGCCTAGATGAAAATGCATATTTTTATAAAAAAATTGGCGGCGGAATTAATTTGGTAAATAAATACTGAAACACTTTTAAGAAATTCATATTAAAATGTAATTTCAACTAATGACTACCAAAACTTGTTAAAAAAAAAAGGATGTGAACATTCCTAAAATGAAAATAGTTTAAACTTTTAAATACACATAATTAAATAAAATAGCATGAAGGTGTACGCATCCACCGTCCCTCCACTTCAACTCCTTCAATCTGTAAAATGTTTAGATTGGGGTGAGCAAAACAACTAGCTCAGTGGGATTAACTTTGTCACAGTTAAATATATCATATGAATAAAATCATAACTCACAAACATGCATACAATTTCATAAGCTTATTGGCAGAGCCAACCATAATAACATAGGCTTGTTGGATAAACCAACCATAGGCTTGTTGGATAAACCAACCATAATAACATAAGTTGTTGGATAAACCAACCATAAGTTTGTTGGATAAACCAACCATAATAACATAGGCTTGTTGGATAAACCAACCATAAGTTTGTTGGATAAACCAACCATAAGATGTAAGATGCAGCAAGAAATAACGTCACTCATACGAAATACTTAAAAATGACAAAGTATAGCCAATCAAGAAAATCCCACCTTAAAGTCTTGGTTAATCTCGAAAATATCTAGCTCGACTTATCATGAGCGTCTCTCGTCACCTAAAACAATAAGTAACAGCATGTCTTAATACTACTGCTAAAATATCTTAATTGAACTAATGACATGTCTTGTATCTCTAACTTAGAAAATATACAGAATCTTAAAATAAATTATTAACCCATATCATATTTATTAATATGAGTACTCGACTTGCAAATGTTTATATAAATTTATCACTACTAATATAACAGTAATTATTTACAAACTAAATTAACAGTTGATATGTTTAGTTAAATGTAGAATATTTTTATATAGATATACATTCAGTCAAATAACCAACTATTATTAAATATAAATTTTATAAATAAATAAAAAAAGGGTTGGTCAATAGAAGTTATATTAAGAAAATATGTTGGTCATTTTCTTTATAAAAAAAAAACAAGAATTTACGGAAACCAAAAGCATTAGAACACCAAACTTATTTTCTAAAGAAAATAACTCAAGTAGTTGGAAACTGGGAAGGAGTTGAGCATTTAAATTTTCTGAATCCATTAACTAAACATTTAATATTAGAACTTAATCCACACATGTTTACCTACACTAATTTTATTTAGGTGCATTAGGCTTAGATATATATGAGATATTGGTCGGTCATTGGAATGAAATAAAAAAAACAATTATTTGGCCTTCTAAAAGATTTAGGGAGATGAACTGCTAAAAATAATTTGTTGGTGGACTTAAATTCGTCAGAATAAAATTAGGTCTCAGGTATGATTAGAACAAGTTTGGCAACGACATGGATTTTGAAACAGAGAAGACCATAGCCGCATAACTCAGAAACTGGAAGTTGAAAAACCCAACAACGAAGAAATTAAAATACGATTAGGGGGAAATAAATCTTTACCGTACTCAATAATAGGGAAAACCGCACTAGCTCTATGATCCTTAGAACACGGCGATGTAGATGATAACGACTCTGACAATATTTGTGCTAGGCTTAAAGTGTTTAAGGCTAGAGATGTTTCGTAGAGATCTTTTTAGTAGAGAGGGTGTTCTTTTACGTGGGTTTCTGTGAAAACTTCCGTATGCTAAAATAAGAGAGAATGAATAAAATTAGTTGAGAATAATTTGGGATTTGGAGAATAATCTGGAATTAGGAGAGTGATTCAAGTAAAAGACTAGTCTTTCAATTTGAATTCTAATTGCAAACAGAATTGACATACTTAAGGAATGTGATCATAATTAATGTGAATTTTCAAACCAAAACTATCAGTATAATTAAAATATCTTAACTTTTAAAATTACACGTATACAATATACTTATAATACTTTATTTAAAATAGGTACACAATTATATATATAAGTATTATATATTATATATTATACATATATATACACTAAACGTTTAATTATATAAATAATATATATTTTATGCAACTCTTTATATAGATTTATTATAATCACTTTTAAAATATTTTTATTAAAACCTTTAAATAAAATAATATATATATATATATATATCTATATATATATATATCTAAAATAATATCTTATGTAATTTTAATAATTTATGGTAATCAAATTTTTTGCGGGTGTTACATCCTACCCCCCTTAAAATAAATTTTGTCCTCGAAATTTAGTTAAGTACCTTTAACTTGAACGAGGACATCCATGTGCCCTATGCCCTAGTTGCTTATCGAACGCATTTTTCTAAGAGAATTCAATTGTCTTAGAACTAAGGATTGTAAATGCCATCTAATCTTAACACCTAGTCCATCTTGTCCATCAATCACCATAGATTTTGAAATTATCAATAATCGTCTATCTAAACTAACTATCACACTTATGTATCATAATTATCTATTATCATATCAACATCATTAATTCCAACTTCAATTGTGTATACGATCATCTTTCCATGATCGACGTCATAATAACATATCATAATAACATATCATACCTTGGAGTTGAAGCGGGGACGGTGGTGGATGACATAACTTATATTATATAATGCATGCTCTTTTGTAAAACCTATTTTTTTTTTTTTCAGAAAAAGAAAATAACCAACACAAAAACAATTTTTTTTTTTTTTTACAAGTCTACAAGAACGTAGACCTGCTCTGATACCATTTGTCACATCCCGATTTTAGGGGCCTAGATGAAAATGCATATTTTTATAAAAAAATTGGCGGCGGAATTAATTTGGTAAATAAATACTGAAACACTTTTAAGAAATTCATATTAAAATGTAATTTCAACTAATGAGTACCAAAACTTGTTAAAAAAAAAAGGATGTGAACATTCCTAAAATGAAAATAGTTTAAACTTTTAAATACACATAATTAAATAAAATAGCATGAAGGTGTACGCATCCACCGTCCCTCCACTTCAACTCCTTCAATCTGTAAAATGTTTAGATTGGGGTGAGCAAAACAACTAGCTCAGTGGGATTAACTTTGTCACAGTTAAATATATCATATGAATAAAATCATAACTCACAAACATGCATACAATTTCATAAGCTTATTGGCAGAGCCAACCATAATAACATAGGCTTGTTGGATAAACCAACCATAATAACATAAGTTGTTGGATAAACCAACCATAAGTTTGTTGGATAAACCAACCATAATAACATAGGCTTGTTGGATAAACCAACCATAAGTTTGTTGGATAAACCAACCATAAGATGTAAGATGCAGCAAGAAATAACGTCACTCATACGAAATACTTAAAAATGACAAAGTATAGCCAATCAAGAAAATCCCACCTTAAAGTCTTGGTTAATCTCGAAAATATCTAGCTCGACTTATCATGAGCGTCTCTCGTCACCTAAAACAATAAGTAACAGCATGTCTTAATACTACTGCTAAAATATCTTAATTGAACTAATGACATGTCTTGTATCTCTAACTTAGAAAATATACAGAATCTTAAAATAAATTATTAACCCATATCATATTTATTAATATGAGTACTCGACTTGCAAATGTTTATATAAATTTATCACTACTAATATAACAGTAATTATTTACAAACTAAATTAACAGTTGATATGTTTAGTTAAATGTAGAATATTTTTATATAGATATACATTCAGTCAAATAACCAACTATTATTAAATATAAATTTTATAAATAAATAAAAAAGGGTTGGTCAATAGAAGTTATATTAAGAAAATATGTTGGTCATTTTCTTTATAAAAAAAAAACAAGAATTTACGGAAACCAAAAGCATTAGAACACCAAACTTATTTTCTAAAGAAAATAACTCAAGTAGTTGGAAACTGGGAAGGAGTTGAGCATTTAAATTTTCTGAATCCATTAACTAAACATTTAATATTAGAACTTAATCCACACATGTTTACCTACACTAATTTTATTTAGGTGCATTAGGCTTAGACATATATGAGATATTGGTCGGTCATTGGAATGAAATAAAAAAAACAATTATTTGGCCTTCTAAAAGATTTAGGGAGATGAACTGCTAAAAATAATTTGTTGGTGGACTTAAATTCGTCAGAATAAAATTAGGTCTCAGGTATGATTAGAACAAGTTTGGCAACGACATGGATTTTGAAACAGAGAAGACCATAGCCGCATAACTCAGAAACTGGAAGTTGAAAAACCCAACAACGAAGAAATTAAAATACGATTAGGGGGAAATAAATCTTTACCGTACTCAATAATAGGGAAAACCGCACTAGCTCTATGATCCTTAGAACACGGCGATGTAGATGATAACGACTCTGACAATATTTGTGCTAGGCTTAAAGTGTTTAAGGCTAGAGATGTTTCGTAGAGATCTTTTTAGTAGAGAGGGTGTTCTTTTACGTGGGTTTCTGTGAAAACTTCCGTATGCTAAAATAAGAGAGAATGAATAAAATTAGTTGAGAATAATTTGGGATTTGGAGAATAATCTGGAATTAGGAGAGTGATTCAAGTAAAAGACTAGTCTTTCAATTTGAATTCTAATTGCAAACAGAATTGACATACTTAAGGAATGTGATCATAATTAATGTGAATTTTCAAACCAAAACTATTAGTATAATTAAAATATCTTAACTTTTAAAATTACACGTATACAATATACTTATAATACTTTATTTAAAATAGGTACACAATTATATATATAAGTATTATATATTATATATTATACATATATATACACTAAACGTTTAATTATATAAATAATATATATTTTATGCAACTCTTTATATAGATTTATTATAATCACTTTTAAAATATTTTTATTAAAACCTTTAAATAAAATAATATATATATATATATATATATATATATATCTATATATATATATATCTAAAATAATATCTTATGTAATTTTAATAATTTATGGTAATCAAATTTTTTGCGGGTGTTACAGTTCTACAGGCTTCCTTGAGAGTTCTATTCCTTCTTTCTGCTACACCGTTCTGTTGTGGTGTCCTAGCTACACTAGTAAGGTGCTGGATACCACGTTTAGCACAAAAATCTTGGATATAACAATTAATGAACTCAGTACCCTTGTCACTATGAATTTTGACAATAGACTGGTTCTTCTCAACTTGTAACTTCTTCAACAAATCAGGTAGAAGAGTCTGTGTATCACTCTTCTTGTGTAGGAAGACTACCCAAGTGAACTTAGAATAGTCGTCTACAAAAACAAGTGTGTACCTTCTACCATTCAAGGTTGGAGGAGTTATTAGACCATGAAGATCCATATGTAGTAGTTCTAAGACTCTACTTGTTGAGAGAGTAGGAATTGATTTAAAAGAACCTTTTACCTATTTACCTTTTTGACAAGCATTGCATACATGTGATTTGTAATAAACTTCGTTGGGTAAACCTTCCACTAGGTAATCTCTTGCAATCTTATTAATTACCTTAAAGTTCATGTGACAGAGGCGTCTATGCCAAAGCCAACTGAGTTCTTTAGGGTTCTTACTAAGAAGACAAGTATCCCTTGGACAACTATTCCAATTCACAATGTATACACTGCCTTGTCTTATGCCGACGAGTAGTACAGTGTGAGTCCTCTTGTCTATGATCACGCACTTTCGGCTTTTAAACTGCACTTTATAACCACGATCACAGAATTGAGAAACAGATAATAGATTATATTTCAAACCTTCTACGTAGGATACGTTCTGTATCTCTACATCTCCATTTCTGATGTAACCAAAGCCTTTCGTAACAGCAGTACAGCTATCACCGAATATCACCTTGGGTCCTTCTTACTCGTGGTAACTCGATAGAAGAGCCTTAGTACCTGTCATGTGGTGCGAACAACCACTATCAATGTACCAAGTTTCTCCTACTGAGCCACCCTTCTTACACAAGTCGAGTCGACCCTGCAATGAAGATATTCAATAATTTAGGTACCCTCTTTGTTTATTGGGGTCATGGGGGGTTAGTCGAGTTCAAGGGAATCCAAATATACATCGGAGTCCTAAACAAGTTTGATCTCTTAAGCTTCCTGCCATACTTGTTACAAAATAAGACCATGTCGTCCTTGTCTGGCCTATCATTTGATTTCGGGTCTACTCGTCTGAGATAGCCTTTTGACATAATCTCTACTTGAGTAGGCACTGGTCTATGATAGTCAGAATATAGCTTGTATGCATTGGGGCCATACGGTTTATAGACACGTTTAGGTCTTTCCTCACTTATGATATCATATGACAAAGGTGGAGGATATAGGACAGGTTGAGTACGATATTTTGGAGCAACCTTCCTAGGCGTAGACGAGTAGAGCTGAGACTGCCTTATGAAATGAGGTCTAGGCTCTTGTCGTCTAGTCTGTACTTGTCTAGAACTCGTCTCCTCAGGATACCAATCCTCGTATCTGACCTGATTGGGTCGTCCACGACTAGTGGTCCTGTTTCGACTAGTTCTAAACGGAACAGGCTTGTTGTTAACATTATTTTTACCTCCCTTGGTAATCAGAGTGTTAACTCGAGTCTTCTTAGGTACAATACCTTCAGATGGCGTCCCAATATCGTATATCATTGGTCCTTTTCCTTTATCATTAGTCAAAGAACTTGAGATGAAAGTAGTAGGGTTCTTAAGGACTTGAGTAAACGAGCTAGGTAAATCAACACCTATCCCTGTCTTGTCAGCTGGGGCCCTATACCTATCTGATAGTTGAATGTTAACCTTTGAAGAGTTAACTAGATCAGTAAGTTTAAGGTCTAGAGTGACAACCCCAGTCTCTAAGAACTTATTACGTTCTTCAAGATTTTTGCATTTGCTTTTTAAAACATTGAACTCATTAGTCTCAGTAGCATGTGTCTTAAGTAGGTCTTGATATAACCTGTCTGTCAATGCACACTTGTCTTTGAGTTGTCTTAACTCTTCAGTCAAGCGTTCATTTAGGACTGTTACATTAGGATCTACTTTAGACTGTGCTTCTTTAAGATCAATGATTTCTTGTTTTAAGGCGATGTTCTCGTCGCTGACTTCAATGAATGCCTTGTTAGCAAGTAGTAGATCTTCTTCAGTCACACTGGTAGAGTGATGAAAACTACTTCCTACTTCACTAGCGTCAGAATCAGTTTCATCAGAGTCCGATTCATCACATGATTGAAACGAAGTTGCAGATGATACCTCTTGATCAATTTTAGCCATGCAGCATAGGCCATCATCTACTATGAATGCTTCATCGTGATCTCGATCAGACGGGTAGCTAGACGAAGACGATGGCAACTCGTCCGAATCTGACTCAGAGTTATCATTGGCCATCATTGCCTTCTTGCCACGGTTGTATCTTCGTTCCCTTCTAGCTTTACGTTCTTCTCTATCATCAGTGCTCAGGTCCGGACATTCGTAAATGTAGTGACCTGGTTTCTCACAGTTATAGCATAAAAGATCGTTAGTAGACTTTTTAATAGGAGAATTATCCCTTCGCTTATCACGTCTATCAGAACGCTTAATCTTCCTATCATCAGACTCTCTATCTCGTTTGTTTCCTTTCGAGACTTCGTCTCTCCTTTCAGACGAGTTTCGGTCTCGTCTGGTCTCAGACGAGTCCTTAGAAGCAGACCCTCTATGATCTCTATAGAACTTCTTATATCTACCGAAGCGCTTGTTTAACCTGTCGAACTTTCTAACCATGAGATTGACCTGATCTTTCAGACTGAGATCGGTTCCATCTAACTCGTCTTTAACAGAAGCAGACTTAGTCTTAGACTTAGACTTGCCTACTCTAGAGCATTTAGACGAACTAGACTTAAAGGCAACATTCTTTGACACGACATTCTCTCTATCACTACTGGCAATAGGATCTTCTTCATCTAGGTCAAACTCATGGGCCTTTAGAGTTTGAAACATCATCTCTGCAGACCACTCGTCTATATCCTGAGTATTCTTAACAAGCATTTTCACCATTTTCCATCTAGCATCAAGACTCTTAAGAATTCTCAAATTAATTTCACGAGCAGTATAAGATTTGCCAAGAACTTCCAAGTCATTCATAATTTTTGTAAAGCGAGTATCCAACTGGTCAATTGTTTCACCAGTTTTCATCTTGAATGATTCGAATCTCTGAACAGCAGTAGAAAGCTTACTTTCTTTGATTAGGGAAGTCCCTTCACAAATAATAGCAAGACGGTCCCACATTTCCTTGGCTGTCTTACATTTTAATACTTTCCCAAGATACTCATTAGGAAGGGTATGTAAAATGTAATTTTTGGCCAAGCTGTCCAGGTTATTCCGCCTCATCTCTTCAGATGTTAGCTCTGACCTGGGTTTGCGAACAAGAACTCCAACATGTTTGTCCTTGTCCAAAGCAGCAGTGTTAGGGATCATCGTCACGATTGGTCCTTCGGTGACGACTGAAATCATCAAGTCGTGAGTGGAGCTGAATATCGTCTCCATCCTCAACTTCCAGTAGTCGTAATCTTGTACCCGAAACTTCGGTAGTTTATTAGCACTAATTTCGAGAGACATGATTTCAAGAAGATTAGTAATGAGCAGTTTAGGATCAAAGAAACAAATATATTCCAGAATAGTGATCAAGAATAGCAATCAAGAACACTTATGAGCAAATACGATCAAGAACCAAGACTTCACCCAAGTCTTAAGTAGGTTATCAAGAAACAGCAGTTCGTAAACTACTGCTCTGATACCACTTGTAGGTCCCTAGTTGAGTTATATAATATTGAGTAAGCTAGGAAAACGTCTAGAGGGGGGTGAATAGACTTTTCAAAATCTTTCAATATATCAGAATACACAATGCGGAATAATCAGAATTAACAATGAGCCCAATCAAATTTATACTCAACTAATTCGTGAACTTCTGTATGAACACTCTACTAGTCTTGTTCTTGTTGGTCCTAAGTGGAGTATGACACAAGTGTATGGGGGGAGGGGGGGAATGCACTTGTGTATGCAAATTCTTTTCTTTTTCAGACAGTTTGGTCTTATCAGGAAGGTTGTCTCACAACAAGCCTGAATGTGAACTTTGAAAGATACTTGTCCTACTGATTACTATTAAGTGATCAGTTGGCTAAATATCTAAAAGAGTTACTAAGTGCGGAATGTGGTTGACCTTTTACTCAAAGAAATACTCCAAGTTGATTTCTGAAAAACACAGTTATCAGGAACTTTGTCCACAACAGTTTTTCTTAACTTACTGAGTTTTGCTCTTTGAAATATGATTGAATGTAAGTGCAATAATAAAGGCAGTAAGTAAATGACACACAATTTATAGTGGTTCAGAGACTCAAGCTCCTACATCCACTTTCCCTGATTGAACAGGATAATTCCTTAACAATGGAATTAGCTTGTTTTATAGTGCCAAGGTGCACTGATCAACAACACTCTCTTAGTGTTTTGATCCCTAGGATAATCTGAGTCCTAGTGCTCAATCTCTCTGAGTTAAGACTGTGTTTCACAATAACAGTCCTTAACTCCTCACTTCTACAACAAACACTCCTTCACTAGATGAGGTAAGGGTTTGAGGTTTGGTTCCAACTAGTAGAGATATCCTTTACAATAAGAACAGTGTAAAGGCTTAGGATGTCTCAATGCTAAGCTTTGGATGTTTACAAAGATTGGCTTAGCTAAGTGAAGTGATCAGGAAACTTGGGATTCTTAAGAACAACTTTGGTTTCCTTTGATTGCTTGATGATAGTTTGATAGCAAGTAGTTGGATGCTTGAATCCTTTGATCACTTCTATATTTATAGGCAAATTTGAACAACTAACCGTTGGAGGGATAGCAATTCAAACTTGTCTATTTGCAGCACCATTGAAACGGTTATGAAGCTTGGTATCCTTTTATCCACTGTGTAAAAGCTTCTTCAATGGTTGCTTGAATGAATGTGTTGACTTCTGAAAAATGCGGCTGAGATGACTTGTGTCATATTCCAAATATACACATTTCCCAAGGTTGATTTGTAGCAAACTCTACACTCAACCAACGGTCAGATGGGACAACTTCCCTGAACATTCCTGCTGCATCTTTAGAATGTTCCAACATTCATTCAATGCTTCAATCTTTAATGCTTCTAAGTCTTCAATGCTTGGTTCAGGCTTGATGGTAATAAATGCTTCATTGAATGTGTCTTCTGTGAGCCTAGCATTCAATGCTCTTGATCATTTGCACTTTAATTGATCTGATCATTTGCATTTATGAGCATTGCCTTATCACTCTTGATCTTTTCAGCCATGTTGTCCATTCAGTAAGCTTGTCTTGGAAACTTCAGCAACCTTGATCTAAAGTACTTAACACTTATCAAGCTGCCTAACATTCCAGCTTTGGACAACTATCCTGAACTATAAATCTCACAACATTTCTGAGATTTTAGACTTAAGCATTCTTACATACTCAAGTGTCCTGAGACAACTTATCTGATCTATACTTGAGCATATCTGAACTAATCTAAACATCATCAATCAGGGGTTTTGGTATCTAAATCAAAATCATTTTATTCCCAACAATTTCCCCCTTTTTGATGATGTCAAAACCTATTACAAAGGGAACTTGACTAATACTAGACTTTACCTTCAGGGTGAGTGACCTGGTCATCTTTCCTGAAAGAAACTGTTAGCACAATAATAAATCAAGTAAATGTGTCATGTTTGGTTAGTTGAGATAATGAGTTGTTATCTCTTGATAGAAACATAGTGATCCTTTCATATAAGTCAAAGAACATTACAGTGCAGAAAATCAAAAGGACTCACTAAGCTGATACAAATGAAACAGAATAACAACAAACATTAAAATCATAGATAGAGAGGGAAGGAATGAACTTATCCTTCAGAGAGTTCCATCATCTTGAGGGGCAATCCCATACTGAGCCCAGACCCTCTTCTTCAACTCCCAAATATCCTTGTTGGATCCTTTAGGGCCAGGCTTCATCTTCTCCATCCTCATGATTGAGATGAACTCTTCCAGAATCTTTCCCTCATCAATCAAATTTCCATTGAACTTGGGAGGCATGTACAGAATAGGACCAGGGGCCTTGAACTCAACTCTTGCCATCTCAGCTGCTGCAAACAGCTTCTGGTATAGGTCCCTATGGTTCTCAAACATGAACTGCACAAATACCTCATCAACACTCTCTTCAAGCCATTTCCCTATGACATAAAAGTCATACATAAAGCTTCTCTTGGCCTCCTCCCATGCATCATTCAGTGAGATTGGCACCCACTTATCATGGTGAGGGTACTGAGTGTCCCATCTCTGCAGCATCTGAGGCTTGAGTCTCTTGTAAGATGCCCTTCTCCTTGGTGCTCTGAAGTTTGCCCTTCTCTCATCCCTTGCTTTGTTGGCCTCAACCAACTGATCCATTCTTTCCTTAGCTCTTTGAAGAGCTAGCTTCTCCTGAGTTTCAGGATCTTTTCCAAATCCTTCTTCAAACAGCTTTGAAGGATCATCAGCAAGCTTGGGCACTCTAACTTCAGGCTCTTTGTCCTGTTCTTCTTCTTCATCATCTTCTTCTTGGATTTCAGGCAACTTGGCTGTTTTCTTCAATCTCTTAGACTGCCTCAGTGGAGTTGACTCTTCAGATTGGAATTCAGATGGAAGGGTCAGGCTAGTTGGGAATTCATTGAAGGCTTGCTCCTTTCTCTTTCTCTTTCTCTCAGAGGCTCTGGTCACCTTCCCCCTTACTTCAACAACCTTCTCCTTGGGGTCAAGGCCTGCAGACTCACCACCAGGTCTCTGTTGCCTTCTTGCCTGACTTTCCATCACTGAAACCATGGACTCTTTAACTCCAATCTGGATTTGCTCTTCTTCAGTCAAATTTTCAATATTCATTGGGCCTTTGCCTTTCCCAATGTCTTCTTCTTCCTCCTCCTCAACCTCAGTGGCCTTCTCCTTTCCTTTGGATTCACCAATCCTCAAGGTTCCCTTTGCTCTAGCTCTCTCTCTTTCCCCCTTTTTGGCATTATCAAAACATTGGGGCTTCAACTCACTCATAGTGACAGAGAGATGTGAGTGAGTATGAGTGAGGGACTTCAATTCCTGCAGCAGATACACATTCTCATCATGAATGTTCTGCATTTTGTCATCAGCCATGCTCAAGAAGGTGTGGACAGGCTTCATTTTCTGAGCAACAATGGCATCCAGAGTGGCTTTCAATGATTGATCAAGTTTGGCTTGCAGTTGATCAGTGAGGTTGGCCACAACTTGATCAGAGACTTTGGCCATCAGTTCAACTGTGAACTTTTCAGCAGCTTCTTTAACCATAACAGCTTTCAACTCCTCAGCTTTCCTCCTCTGAGCTGCTGTCCTCTGCCTCAAGGCATCTTTGATTGTTCTTCTTAGAGCTCTCACATTGTGCTTGTAGAGATCTTTGAGGCCTTGCTGCTCTTTCTTCACTGTCTTAGTGAACTTTGCCATTGCATCTTTTGCCTTGGTTACCTCTGTTGAAACTGTTTGCAGTCCAGTTTCAACACCACAAATTCTTGCATCCAAAGTTGGCAAGATCACTTCTTCTGAGCCAGTAAGCCTCATCTCCACAGAGGCTAGAGTTTTGCCTTGGCCATCAAGGGTATCCACTGTTGCAACATGTGCCTTCCCAACTTCCCTGACCAATGTGTCCAACTTCTCTGATTGCTCCTCAATGGAGGTTGCAGTCTGAGTAGCAATCTGCAATCCAGCCTCATTGGCATTGGCTTGCTCAAAGTAAATCTTGTTCAAGGTGGACACATTTGCTGAGATTGCTTCAAGGTCAATGTCAACATCAACTGGAATGTCTGTAAGGGAAGCATCTGCAAAAATCTGTTCAATAGTAACAGCCACTGAATCTGCAAAACTCAAAGTGTTAGTAAAATCTCCCTCAACACCCTCATTTTTTCTTTCTCCCATAAGGTCTGATACATCAGCACCTTCTCTCTCATTTTCAACTTGATTCTTTTCTTCATTTTCAAATAATGGACTCACATTCACTGGAGAATCAGGCCTCCTTTCACCAAGGGATTCATCAAGTTCAGATTTGACTTGAAGAATAGCCTGACTCTCATATTGGGCAGCACCCAATATTTCTACCTCATCTCCCTCTAATTTTGGTGCACTCAAGCTGCCTGTAATCACACAATCCTCATTATCTCCCTCTGATTTTTTCACACTATCAGCCTTTTCAACTCCCTCCATTCCTAAACCTGACACCTCCATATCCTCAACAGGATCCACAAAGGGCAGTTGTTGGGAGATCACAGTGCTTGGGCATCCCAAGGCCACTGAGTCATCCTGAATGACTAAAGGCTGGTCAATGTCCAACTTTCCTGACATTGACGAGGCTTTAGTCAAACCAGCTTCTCCCATGGAAGTCTCAACATTGTCAAGCTGTGCCTCAGGTTCAGAAAAACCATCCTTGGCCAATGCATCTTGGACTGAGTCACCATCCTTGGTCAACTCCTCTGATTGATTAGAGTCCTTAACAGAATGATAGGTTAAGTAATATACCTGAGCAGAATTGAGGCCAGAAGGGTTGGGATTGGTGTTGTCATCATCATCATCATTATCATCAGAAGTGCTATCAGGATGCTTGATTCCTTGTGCAATTCTTTCTCTCTCAGCAAGCACCTTCTCATGGACTATTGTGCAAAACAAGGCCTCAGTGGTCAACACACTGGACTTCTTTACATTTGCAAAATGTAAGAGCCTGCTTTCTTCAACCTGCCACCAGTTAGAACCCTTATCCTTGATAGCTTGAGCTATCTCCGCTATTGTTCTATCCTTGATCTCAACAAGTGCCCTGAGATCATAGAACTGTTGTTGCAGCCTAGGATAAGCCTTCAATCCTGGGTACAACTCATCCACATTGGCCTTGGCAATCTGCCTCAGCATCCCCTCATATGTGTACTCTTCCTCACTTCCATCTCCATCAGAAGAGTTGGCTTGGGATTCAGGGGGGTTGGATTGGGATTCAGGTAGGTTGGGTTGGGGCTCAGATAGGTTGGGTTCAGATGGGTTGGGTTCAGATGAGCTTAAAACAATTTGGGACTCAGGTGCTTTAGAGAGCAATGTTCCTGAGGAGGTAATTGGAATGGCTGGAATGGGTGGACAAACAACTTGATCACCTTCTTGAAGAACAGTTTCAAGAAGTTTGGTATAGGAGAGAAGTCTGGGATCAAGTGGGGAGAATGGCCTATCTTCAATTTCAACTAAATCAGCCAGGACATCAATACCTGTCCTATCAAGAGCACCTTCAGGAGAGTAAACTTTCTTGGCCACAATTGGGGCATCTTCAGGAGTCTTGCACTCCTCCTCTTCATGCCTTGGTGATATTCTTTGAGATTGAATATCAGGAGATTTGGCTTCAGGGCTGTTGGGCTTTGATTTTGACTTGGAGTTAGACCTACTTGCTTGTCTAATCTCCTTGAAGAATTCCTTCTTCTTCTTCTTCTCCTTCTCTTCCTCCATCAACTTCTGCTTCTCAGAGGTTTTAATGATCCTTCTCCTTCTTTCTGACCTTGTTGGCTTATCAAGGTCTCTAAACTCTGTCACAGATTCAGGTTGCAAGGGGACAACCTCTCTGAATTCTTCTCCCTCTTCAGGGGGGTTGACTCCTTCTTCTGCCACTTTCTCAATCTCCTCAGAAGTGGCACCTCCACTTCTAGATTGGCTTTCTGGAGAGGATTCACTGAGGATCTTCTTCATCCTTTTCATCTTTGGCTGAGTTTTCACAGGTTGAGCTTTCCTCTTTCTTGGAGAGGATCTGTTGGCTGGTACAACAGCTACTGCTTTCTTGGAGGCTGCCTCTTGCTTCCTCTTCTCAGTCTTGGAGGACAGATTTCTAAACATCACCTTTTGGGCTGGAAAAGGCTTTGGCTTGGCTTGGAGGTGAGTGTAGTGAGCAAATCTTTCCAAGAGCAAACTAGCTCTTGTGCAAAACTGAAGTCTCCCATCCACCACCACCTTGTGGTGCTTCACCTCCTTGAACTTAAACTTTTCATTCATCATTTTGTCAAGAATGAAGCTTTTCCAATCAAACTTGACTCTCTTTTCAGCAGAGTCAATCACAGCAGCCATCACTCTCAATTTTGGCATACTGATTTGTTCAACACTCCCAGAGTGGCTCAATAAGCTCTTCACAACACAATCAAATAAGTGCCTGTAAACTGGTTTTAAAGTGTTCTTGTTCTGAGCACTTACCAGCTTTTTGGGTACTATCATCCATGGATTGGAGAACTCCTGCTCCTCTCCTTCTCTATATAATTCTGGATTTTGGCCTTCAGATGGTAACCCAAAGCTGGCATCAAGGTCCTCAGCAGTGAAGATGATGGTATGTTGACTCTCTTCTTCTTCATCTTCTTCAGCATAAGTCAACTTTGTGCATACATCACCCTTTTTACCCTTCCATCTGAGATGGGCAAAGAACTCTGCCATAAAAGGATTTAGGCAGGAATCAGGCTTGGTGCCAAGAAATTTTTCAAGCCCTGCCTCCCTTAGCTAGAGGAGAACTGGATGAACCTCTGTATCTGGGCTATCAAAGGCTACTAACTTCTCAAACCAAAGAGAGTTTGGATTACTGAGATATGAGAAGTCAATATCCAAAGATGAATCATTGAAGTCTACTAACTCTTCTCTTTTAATTTTGGGAGCCATGGATGGATTGAGAAAGATAAGTTTGGAGAAAAGTTGCAGGTTTTGAGAGGTTTTTAAGAGTTTAAGTGTTTTGAAAATATGAGTGCGTAGGGAAGGGGATAAAAACCTAAGAGTTTATATATGAAGCAAAATTATTAACCGTTGGTTAATAATTTGTGAAGGTGGATAAAGTTAAAAACCAATTGGATATTGTGGGGTAGTGGGTTTGGGGCGGTTTGATGAAGGTTACTTGTTAATCAATGGCTTTGATGATGGCACAGTAATTAATGCAATCTTAAAAGAGACTTTTGCATTAAATGCTGATTTGCCATTTTGGGGGCAAAAATCTTAATAGCACACGCCATCCTAAAATGGCCTACTCTTAGACCAAGAAATCTTTTAAATGTCCAATCAATGCTAAAAATAGCAATTATCACCCTATTAACTCGGACAAACATCCTGAGATGTGTTTTGACTTCTGTAAAGGTCAAAATGTCTGACCAACATGCCTGAGTGGGTCCCAAAGTTGCTGAGTGGGTCCCACTAGGACAGATCTCCTGACCAACATTGTTGAACACCATAGGGACAACTTTGCTGAGTTTCCCCTTTTTGGTAGACTACTTCAGTGAGGTTGGTCAACCTTGCTGAAGTTCAACTTAATGAACTTCCCCCTTCATATGAGCTTCCTTCCTTCATTTCTCCATCTTCCCTGGATCAAGTAAGCCTAATTTAGCTGAAAGTTCCAAGAACCTTGCTTCAGCCAATGGCTTAGTCAAGATATCAGCTTTTTTCTTATCAGTGTGAATTTTGACAAGATTGATATCTTTCTTCTCCACATGATCCCTTATGAAGTGATGCTTGATATCAACATGCTTGCATCTGGTGTGTAGCACTGGATTCTGTGAGATGGCAATTGCACTATTGTTGTCACAGAATATTGGAACTTCATTGGTGATGACTTTGTAATCTCTAAGTTGTTGTCTGAGCCAAAGTATCTGAGCACAGCAACTTCCAGCTGCTACATATTCTGCTTCAATTGTTGATGTGGCAACTGTATTTTATTTCTTGGAGAACCATGAGATAAGCTTGCTGCCCAAGAATTGACATGTTCCAGAGGTGGACTTTCTGTCAATTCTACATCCTCCATAATCTGCATCTGAATATCCAGTGAGCTCAATGTTATCATCAGCTGGATACCATAATCCAAGATTCTCAGATCCCTTGAGATATCTTAGAATTCTCTTGGCAGCATCAAGATGGCTCTTCTTTGGATTTGCTTGAAATCTTGCACACACTCCAACTGCAAATGTGATATCAGGCCTACTTGCAGTGAGATATAGCAAGGATCCTATGATTCCCCTGTAGTTAGTGGAGTTTGTTGATTCTCCACTTTCATCAGGATCCATCTTCCAGTTAGTATTCATAGGAATTCTGACTGGCTTGCTTGTTGCACATCCAAATTTTTTGATCATGTCCCTTGTATACTTGGCCTGATTGATGAATATTCCTTTCTTTGATTGAGTGACTTGAAGTCCTAAGAAGAAATTCATCAATCCCATCATGGACATCTCAAATTTGCTTTGCATGAGTTTGGAGAACTTCTCACACAACTTCTCATTTGGAGATCCAAGTATAATGTCATCCACATAGATTTGGACTAACAAAATATCATCTCCTTCACAGATTCTGAACAAAGTTCTGTCAACAGTGCCTTTGACAAAACCATGATCTAGAAGAAACTGTGATAAGGTGTCATACCAAGCTATTGGAGCTTGCTTTAAGCCATAGAGGGCTTTCTTTAATCTGTACACCTTGTCTCCTTCTTCAAAGCCTGGGGGATGTTCAACATATACTTCTTCCTTGAGCACCCCATTGAGAAATGCACTTTTCACATCCATTTGATACACCTTGAATCTCATGTGAGCTGCATATGCTAAGAAGAGTCTGATTGCCTCAAGTCTGGCTACTGGAGCAAAAGTCTCATCATAATCAATCCCTTCAGATTGACAGTATCCCTTGGCCACCAGTCTTGCTTTGTTCCTCACAATGATGTCATTTTCATTTTTCTTATTTTTGAACACCCATTTGGTTCCAATGACATCTTGATGAGTTGGCCTATCCACCAGCTCCCATACTTCATTTCTGGTAAACTGGTTCAGCTCTTCTTGCATGGCTATGATCCAGTTGGTGTCTTGTAGTGCTTCCTTAATATCTTTTGGTTCCTGTTCTGAAAGGAAACAACAAAACAAAGCACTTTCTCCATGAAATCTTATAGTTTTGATCCCTTCTCTTGGGTTACCAAGTATCAGGCTAGTTGGGTGGTCATGCAACCAAGTCCTTCTAGACCTGATCCCTTCAGGAGGATTGTCCTCTTCTGAAGTTGGATCACTAGACTCATTAAATTCAGGAAAGTTAATTGAAGGATCAAGCTCAGGATCATATTCAGGGGTATTGTCCTCATTGTCAGATAAGTTGACATTTTCATTGGTTCCCCCTTGAATATTGGATCCATTTACTACCTCAGCATTGCCTGCTTCTTCATTGGTAGTTGTTACCTGATTTTGAACTGGGATGGGGTCAATCAGTTCAATTTCACCTTCAGGTTGGTTGGCTTCTGGTTGATTGTCATCAGGTACGTTGTCCAGTTTTTTATAGTTATCAAGTTCAGGCTGGGCAAAATCTACAAACACTGTCTCCTTGCTTTGAAGCCTTAGTCTGGTTGTTCTTTGTGTTATCTCATCAATATTCAGGTTTCTATCCCTGAACTCATTAATAGATTCATCAAACACAACATGAGGTGTTTCTTCCACAATAAGGGTTTTACAATTGTAGACTCTGTAAGCCTTGCTGATTTGTGAATATCCAACAAATATTCCTTCATCAGCTTTGCTGTCAAAAACTTTCAATTGTTCTTTCCCATTACTATGAATGAAACACTTACAACCAAATATGTGAAAATAAGCAACAGTGGGCAATCTACCTTTCCATATTTGATATGGGGTTTTACCTTGTCCTTTGGTGATTAAAGACCTGTTTTGAGTGTGACATGCAGTGCTAATGGCTTCAGCCCAGAACCTTTTAGGCAGTTTGGATTCAGCAATCAATGTTCTTGCTGCCTCTTTCAAGGTTCTGTTCCTTCTTTCAGCAACCCCATTTTGTTGAGGTGTTCTTGCTGCTGAAGTCTCATGAGTGATGCCATTCTTGCTGCAGTACTCATTGATGTATGAGTTTATGAATTCAGTGCCTTTGTCAGATCTGATCTTGACAATACTTAGGCCCTTTTCATTGCTCAATCTCATCATCAATTCAGGTAGCTTGACTTGGGTCTCCTTTTTGTTCAGCAAGAATACTACCCAAGTGTACCTGGAAAAATCATCAACAACAACTAAAACATATTTTCTTCCATTTATACTTACTGGGATAATTGGACCAAATAAATCCATATGCAGTAGTTGAAGAACTCTCTCAGTTGAGATGACAGGCTTCCCTTTGAATGAAGCTTTGATCTGCTTTCCTTCCTGACATGGCTGGCATATATGTTCTTTGGTGAACAATTGATTAGGCAGCCCTTTAACTAGAGAGTTTCTTGCAATCTTGTTGATGGTTTAGTCTTTTGTGCCATAGCCAGCTTTGCTCACTTGTGCTTTTGGCAACAAGACAAACTGCTTCAGGGGTTTTGCTCCAATCTGCAAAATAGACATTTCCCATTCTCACCCCTGTTAGTAGCACCTGCTGTGTTGAATTATCTTTGATAATGCATTCATTTGGTGCAAATTCAACACTATATCCTTTATCACAGATTTGACTTATAGACAACAAGTTGTATTTTAGGCCTAGGACATATGAGACATCAGTAATTTTGACACTACCAATGTTTAATGTACCATAACCTCTTGTGATTCCTTGAGAGCTGTCTCCAAACGTTACTGAAGGACCATCTTTTTCAATGAACTCTGAGAGAAGCACCTTATTCCCAGTCATGTGTCTTGAACATCCACTGTCCAAGTACCATGCTGTTCTCTTGTTGATGCTTCTCCTCTTCTTGTGGTCCTTGCAGTCCCGCAAAGTCAAAATTTAGGTACCCTTTGAATGTTGGGTCCTAGAGGGTTAGTTGTACCTTTTGGAACCCAAATCTGCCTAATTACTCTGATTGACTCAAAGTGACTGACTTGGTTTCCCTTTACATCTACATACACATTCTTACCCTTAAATGCCTTGGGTGGTTTCTGTGTATAAGTGTTAGCCTTGTAAGGTTCAGGAGAGTTGGTGAATTTCTTTGGGGCATATCTCCTGAAGTTACTAGACTTAGGTGCAGCTTGGTAAGACTTTTGAGGATAGGAGTTTGGATGACATTTTCCTTTTGGCATGTAAGGTCCAGGCTTCCTGAAGTTTTTATACCTATCAGAAGGGTTAGGCCTTAATCCATTCAGCTGAGGTTGCCTCATTTGAGTTGGCCTTTTCTGAGCAGATTTTGGACAACTCCACTGATGAGGATTCAGATAGGTTGACCTTCCAATGGTTCTACCCTTCTGAACCTCATTCCTCCTGTAAGCAATGTTCTTAACCTTTTCCTTAGGTATGGGTTTAGAGACATTGTTTACTTGGGTAGGTATAAAAATTCCTTTACCCTTTTCCTTGATCAGTGGTTGATTTACTTCCATTTCATTTTGTTGAGTCACTGATCTTACAAAAGTCATCTTAGAATTGCTTGTTGAGGCAATACTAAGACCAGGTGAGGGTTCAAATGGATTATAGCCTAATCCACCTTTTTGAGCAAATGGTCTTTGAAACCCTTGAATTTCCTCTATTGCCTTAGCAGATTTGTTCAAGGCAGACATTTTCATTTTTAAGCTCCCCTCACTCAATTTAAGAGTATCAAATTCACTTGAGAGATTATCAAATTTAGCTTGAAGGATTCTAAGGTCAAAATCCTTTTTCCTCAAGGCCAGTTCTTGATCATCAATCAACTTTTGTTGTTCAGTGACTTTGAGAGACATTTCATCATGTTCTCTCACAGTCTGTTGATACAACTCAGTTGATTTAAAGTCAAACTCTGGTTCAGGAAGGTTGGGAGTTTGAACTTTAGAATTCAATAGCTCATTTTATCTTAGTGCCATATTGCATACCTCTTGTAGCCTGGTGAAATCCTCAAGTAACTTCCCAAAGTTGAGTTTCAAGTGGATTTCACTGGACTCATGTGTGTTATTAGAAGAATTGGAAGATGAACATACCTCTTCATTTTCAAATGCCATTTGACAGTCATCATCACTGTCATTGTTGGAGAACAGTCCATCATCAGAAGAGTAGACACTCTCTTCACTTGCTGATTCCCCAGCTACCATGGCCTTTCTGTTGTTCAGCCTCTTGTCTCTTTTGATCTGCCTTTCTTTTCTTTCTTTTGAGCTCAGGTCAGGACAATCATACTGAAAGTGACCCTTTTTCTGGCAGTTGTAAGACACATCTTCATCATCATTCTTCTTGCTTGAGGACTCCTTCCTCCTTGATGATGATGGTTCAGCTTTGCTGTACTTCTTTCTGTCAGCATATCTTTCTTCTTTCTTCTCATCAGAGACTTTGTCCTCTGATTTGTTGTCAGGAGAGCTGAATCTCCTTCTGGTTCTGTTGTCTTGGTAGAACTTTTTGTATCTACCAAATCTGGAGTTGAGCTTCTCAAATCTCCCAGCCATGAGTGCCAGCTCCTCCTTCATTTCAGATTTTGAAACAGTTTGAGAAGATCTTTGAGTACTCTTCTTTTTTGTTTCAGCAGCTTTGAAAGCAACACCTTTGCTTGAGGAGGATGGCTCATCATGCACTTTCTTTCTGTTCAAATCAAACTCATATGCTTTGAGTTCAGAGAACACTTGCTGCATGGGCATGTTGTCAAGATTGCTGGTGTTTCATGACAGAGTATATGTCCCACTTGGATGTGAGACTTCTCAGAATCTTCAAAGCAACTTCTCTTTTGGCATAGAATTTGCCAAGAGAGTTTATCTCATTCATGATGTCAGTGAATCTGCCATCAAGATGATCAATAGTTTCATTGGGCTCCGTAGAAAATTGTTCATATTTTTGGATAGCCACTTGAAGCTTGTTTTCTTTTATCTTTTGGGTACCTTCACACATAAGTGCTAAGGTGTCCCAAATCTCTTTTGCTGTTGTGCAGTGGTACACTCTTCCCATCACTGCATCTGGAATAGTCTGGTACAAGGTATTCATGGCAATGTAGTTCAGGTTGTGCCTTTTTCTCTCTTCAGCTGTAAAATCATCCTCATCCTTTGGTAGCAACTCCCTTGGACCTGCTTTCTGAGCATCAGTGAGTTTGGGATTTGCTTTGGTGAATGTGAAGGGCCCTCTGGTGATGACTTTGAGCATTTCATCATGCTGGCAGGCAAGATGTGCTCTCATCCTGATCTTCCAGAAATCATAGTTCTCAATTGAGAACATTGGCAATTTGTGATGAGAAATATGATTGACTTGGTTTGGACCCATGTTGTTGATGGTGTTAACAGCATCTCCTGGAACTGCATTGTTAGCCATTTCTATATAGATAGATTAGATAAACACAAATAGACTTTTCAGAAATTTGGATCAGTTCAGTGACCACAGAAAATAATGTAATTTGAAAATCAGTTGGATTTTCAGAAGCAGTGGTCTATGAACCCCTGCTCTGATACCACTTGTTGGTCCTAAGTGGAGTATGACACAAGTGTATGGGGGGGGGGGAATGCACTTGTGTATGCAAATTCTTTTCTTTTTCAGACAGTTTGGTCTTATCAGGAAGGTTGTCTCACAACAAGCCTGAATGTGAACTTTGAAAGATATTTGTCCTACTGATTACTATTAAGTGATCAGTTGGCTAAATATCTAAAAGAGTTACTAAGTGCGGAATGTGGTCGGCCTTTTACTCAAAGAAATACTCCAAGTTGATTTCTGAAAAACACAGTTATCAGGGACTTTGTCCACAACAGTTTTTCTTAACTTACTGAGTTTTGCTCTTTGAAATATGATTGAATGTAAGTGGAATAATAAAGGCAGTAAGTAAATGGCACACAATTTATAGTGGTTCAGAGACTCAAGCTCCTACATCCACTTTTCCTGATTGAACATGATAATTCCTTAACAATGGAATTAGCTTATTTTATAGTGCCAAGGTGCACTGATCAACAACACTCTCTTAGTGTTTTGATCCCTAGGATAATCTGAGTCCTAGTGCTCAATCTCTCTGAGTTAAGACTGTGTTTCACAATAACAGTCCTTAACTCCTCACTTCTACAACAAACACTACTTCACTAAATGAGGTAAGGGTTTGAGGTTTGGTTACAACTAGTAGAGATATCATTTACAATAAGAAAAGTGTAAAGGCTTAGGATATCTCAATGCTAAGCTTTGGATGTTTACAAAGATTGGCTTAGCTAAGTGAAGTGATCAGGAAACTTGGGATTCTTAAGAACAGCTTTGGTTTCCTTTGATTGCTTGATGATAGTTTGATAGCAAGTAGTTGGATGCTTGAATCCTTTGATCACTTCTGTATTTATAGGCAAATTTGAACAACTAACCGTTGGAGGGATAGCAATTCAAACTTGTCTATTTGCAGCACCATTGAAACGGTTATGAAGCTTGGTATCCTTTTATCCACTGTGTAAAAGCTTCTTCAATGGTTGCTTGAATGAATGTGTTGACTTCTGAAAAATGCGGTTGAGATGACTTGTGTCAGATTCCAAATATGCACATTTCCCAAGGTTAATTTGTGGCAAACTCTACACTCAACCAACGGTCAGATGGGACAACTTCCCTGAACATTCCTGCTGCATCTTTAGAATGTTCCAACATTCATTCAATGCTTCAATCTTTAATGCTTCTAAGTCTTCAATGCTTGGTTCAGGCTTGATGGTAATAAATGCTTAATTGAATGTGTCTTCTGTGAGCCTAGCATTCAATGCTCTTGATCATTTGCACTTTAATTGATCTGATCATTTGCATTTATGAGCATTGCCTTATCACTCTTGATCTTTTTAGCCATGTTGTCCATTCAGTAAGCTTGTCTTGGAAACTTCAGCAACCTTGATCTAAAGTACTTAACACTTATCAAGCTGCCTAACATTCCAGCTTTGGACAACTATCCTGAACTATAAATCTCACAACATTTCTGAGATTTTAGACTTAAGCATTCTTACATACTCAAGTGTCCTGAGACAACTTATCTGATCTATACTTGAGCGTATCTCAACTAATCTGAACATCATAAATCAGGGGTTTTGGTATCTAAATCAAAATCATTTTATTCCCAACAGTTCTTATATGCAATTTAATCAATTAAGCAGTTCATAAATCAAACACAAATAAAACAGTAAAGTAAATCAAACACGAGGTTTATAGTGGTTCGACAACTTGTCTACATCCACTCTCACAACACCAGTCGTGAAATTCTTATTAACTCTTCCAATCGAGTAATGTGTTCTTGTGGTTTTGAGTCCCAAGAAATAAGACTTAGATCTTCTCGATAACACTACCAAGTGTTTCTTCGATCTAACTAGCTATTTTACAAGTAACTAGCAACTTGAAAGAAAACAATAAAACTTCTCTTTGTTCAGTAGTAGCCTTCTTGAGTTATTCACTTGTCTTCTGGCTTCACTTCCTAAACTTGTAACTCTGAGAGTTTCTTCGCTTTGAATACTTCGTAAATTTTCGCTTCGATAATGTGTAGAATATCAGTATGATGATTAACCATAACCGTCGAATACCTTGGGGTATTTATAGATAACCAATATCAAGAACATTCTGTTATGTAACAAACTTTTCTTGAAAACTGACTTCTAACTTCTTCTTCTTATCCTTTCACGCGTTTCTTCAGTTAATTAGTTATTCCATAACTAACTCTTCAATCCTTATCTTCAATACGCGTTTATGACTTAACTTTTCCTTCTTTGTAGCGCACCTGTCTTGTCTCCATACTTAGACAAATTCTGACTTCTTCTTACTCGTCTTGTCTTGCGCAGGTCTTCAATAGTAGACTTCAGAATAGAACTATACTAGTCATATCATCTAATCCTAACAAGACTATTACATTACATTAAGCTTTATAAATCAGCTTAGTCAACTTAATATCTATACAATGAATATACAAATATAAAACACAAATCATGAGCTTCTATACAACTTTTAATAGCTTAGTAACATCTAATATACAAAGTACTTAAAAACATACTTGTCTTTCAATTATACTTATCTTTTGAACTCTTCATTGAGTCTTACTTACCTTATATTTTCCTTCATCCAACATGCAGTCATGGCCTTTGGTGCAATATTCTGTTGGAAAGGAGAGGCGAGGAAGAATTAGAGGGAGATCCTCTATTCTCCAACTGCGGATAGGAAGCTCTGCGTACCGCTTCATCTTCCATCTCCAACATTCTCCATTCTCATCACCCACCAGTGTTTGTCTTCATGTCCAGCTGCATCCTTCAGTCCTGGAGAGCAGGATGAGGTCAGCATGACATGAGACACCGGAGATTCCGTCCGGTTTGAAATGAGACACTTGAGATTCCATTTTCTGCATGTAGGAAGCGAAGGATCTTTCTTGCCTTGACCCATATCTTGGGTTGGAAAATCTTATGGAACTCTTGTTTTCTCATATTTCTCAAGCCTTTCCTTTGATATTCTACTCATATGTAAAGAGAATTGTTTCTGTTAGAGATATGATAATTTGAGGAATAAGAGCGAGTATTTACAGTAGAATTGATAATATTCTTCTCAAGAAAACGTTAAAATTTATAGATTTTAGCTTCTAAAAAAGGTTTCTGGAAAATAGTAGTTTTCTTGGAAATATAAAGATTCCTTTTTTAAAAGAACGGTTAAGATGTCACTTATTTTTTATCCAAGGGTCCAAGTTTATAATGATCTTAGAACACCACTGTTTGGACTTCAAACCAAAATTAAATAAGCATAGCAAGTTTCAATTCTGAATCCAATGCGAGATAATATAATAAATAACTAGTAAACATGCATCTGAAATGAGAAATGAATGACTATACATATATACATGTGTTCTGAGTGCCTTAATCAAAGATTTTTACAGAATCATGGATTCCCCCTTGAGTAGTGAACTCTCAGATTCCCTCAGCTTTACTTGCTTTCTTCATAGGGATTAGACTTACCTGGAGGATGAGTGTGTCTATTCAACTCATCTGAAGTCTCATCTGCCTTTGTTATCTGGCTGTAGCTGTTCTATGATCAGCTGAGTTAGAGTTGACTTCTCAGCTGCAGGCTTTGAGATATCTATCTCCAATAAACCCAAGGAAAAACACAGCTCTCTAAACCTTGTCTCAGCTAAAGGCTTAGTGAGCATATCCGCTCTTTGGATATCTATGTAAATCTTTTCCATTCTGATGTCCTTCTTTTCTACATGATCTCTAATGAAATGATTTCTCACATGAACATGCTTACATCTAGTATGTAGAACAGGGTTCTGAGTGATGGCTATTGCACTGTTGCTATTACAATAAATTGGGACTTCTCTAGCAACAATATTATAATCCAATAACAGCTGACTTAACCATAACAGCTGACTAAAACAACTACCAGCATCCATATATTCGGCTTCAGTAGTGGAGGTAGCAACTGAGGTTTGCTTCTTGGAGAACCAAGAAATCAACTTGTTTCCTAGAAACTGACATGTGCCTGAGGTAGATTTCCTATCTATTCTGCACCCTGCAAAGTCAGAATCTAAATAGCCACTCAGATCTAAACCATCTTCAAAAGGATGCCATAAGTCCATATTCACTGTACCTTTCAGATACCTCAGAATTCTTTTAGCTGCATCTAGGTGACGAACCTTAGGGTTGGATTGAAATCTGGCACAAACACCTACAACAAAAGTAATATCTGGTCTACTAGCAGTTAGGTACAGGAGAGATCCTATAAGGGCTCTATGTTTGGTTTGACCTACGGACTTACCATCCTCATCTGGATCCATCTTAAAGGAAGTCATCATGAGAATCTTGCATACTTTACTTGTCTGAGCACCAAACTTGGCAATCAGATTCCTTGCCTGAGTAATGAATATCCCATCTGGACTTTGCTTCACTTGCAGACCTAAAAAGTAGTTCATCTCTCCCATCATGGACATCTCAAATTTGCCTTGCATCAATTTTAAGAACTCGTCACATAGCTTCTGATTGGGTGAACCAAAGATGATATCATCAACATAGATCTGAACTAATAAGATATCATCTCCTTTTTTAATCCTAAACAAGGTTCTATCAATAATACCTTTTGTGAACCCATTATCAATAAGGAACTGAGATAGTGTACCATACCAAGCTCTAGGAGCCTGTTTTAGTCCATAGAGGGCTTTCTTAAGACGATATACCTGGTCATTCTCTTCGAAGTCTGGGGTTGTTCGACATAGACTTCTTCCACAAGTATTTCGTTTAAGAATGCACTCTTGACATCCATCTGATACACCTTAAATCTCATTTGGGACGCATAAGCAAGAAATAGTCTGATTGACTCAAGACGAGCAACAGATGCAAAGGTTTCATCATAATCAATCCCTTCTGATTGTGAATAACATTTTGCAACAAGTCGAACCTTGTTTCTTGTTATGGCACCATTTTCATTCGTCTTATATTTGAATACCCATTTGGTACCAATGACACTTTGATGTCTAGGACGATCTATGAGCTCCCATACCTCGTTCCTTGTGAACTGATTGAGCTCTTCTTACATAACAGTAATCCAATTACTGTCTTCTAGAGCTTCTTCTATGGTTGAGGGTTCCTTTAAAGAAAGAAAACAATAGTGACAAAATAGGGTTTCAGCAATATGAGCTGAATGGTTAGCATTGGCCTTTTGCCTTCTAGTCTGGACAGTGGAGCTTGAATCTCCTTTTATTAGATCGGTTGAGTGATCCCTTGCCCAAATAAATTTTGGAAAGGTACCATCAGGTGAGTTGGGATCCTCTTCTGATGTTGTGTCACTAGGATCTTAACATAGATGTGTCTCAGTTGTATCACCAGCTTGAGTATCATCTATTGGTTCAACTTCAGTTGTGTCAACAGGTTCAGTTGTGTTAACAACTTCTATTTCAACAGCTTCAGTTGTTCCCCCTACTTGAGTAGGTTCAGTATCTTCTCTAGGAGCTTCATCTACTGTATTCGTCTGAGATATTGTAGTAGGTCTCCTAGGCTTGAATTGATCATCATCATTGTTATCATTGTCTGAAAAAGGAATTGTGACTTTGACAAAGCCTTTGTCAGCTGATCCCTTTTTCTTCAGATTCATACTTTGAAACTTTTGTGTCAAGAGATCTACTTTGTTAGCTGTACTCACTGAAGTAGTTTCATCAAATACAACATGGGGTGTTTCTTCCACTACAAGGGTCCTCTTATTAAAGACTCTGAATGCCTTACTGACTTGGGAGTATCCTAAGAAGATTCCATCGTCTGTTTTAGCATCAAACGCCTTTAGTTGGGTCTTCCCATTGTTATGAATGAAACACTTGCAACCAAAAATATGGAAATAAGATACTCTAGCTTTTCTTTCATTCCAGATCTCATAAGAAGTCTTACCATGTCTTTTATAGATGAGACATCTGTTCTGAGTGTGACAAGTTGTATTTATTGCTTCAGCCCATAACTTCTTTGGTGTGTCAAACTCAGCTAGCATGGTTCGAGCAGCTTCTTTGAGAGTTTTATTTCTCCTTTCAGCTACTCCATTTTGTTGCGGTGTATGAGCTGAGCTTGTCTCATGCTGAATACCATTGTCAGTGCAATAAGTGGTAATAGAAGAGTTAAGAAACTCACCACCCTTATCGCTTCTGATTTTCACAATGGTTGAACCCTTCTGATTTTGAATCTTCTTCATCAGTTCTGGAAGTTTGGTCCTTGTCTCACTCTTTTCGTATAGAAAGGTAACCCATGTGTATTTGGAGAAGTCATCTACCACCACAAGAGTATACTTTCTACCACTTAGAGTAGCAGGTGAGATAGGTCCAAATAGATCCATATGAAGCAGTTCAAGAACTCTGCTGGTGGATGATACAGTCTTGCTTTTCATTGGCACTTTCGTTTGTTTGCCCTTTTGACATGCATCACACACCTGTAGATCTTTACTAAAAACTTCATTAGGTAAGCCAACTACTAGTGAGCTTCTTGCAATAGTGTTCAGATTTTTAAAGTTTAGATGACCAAGCCTCTTGTGCCATAGCCAACTTACTTCCTTAGAACTCTTAGCAACTAGGCAAGTGTCACTAGGGCAACTTTTCCAGTTAGCAACATAAATAGTTCCTTGTCTGCTACCAGAGAGTAGTACGTTTCTACTAATCTTATCCACAACCTTACAGCCTGTAGATGAGAATTCGACACTATACCCTCTATCAGAGAATTGAGAAATAGAAAGTAAATTTTGCATTAAACCATCAACATAAGATACATCTTTTACCGATATGTCGCCATTGACTAAGGTTCCAATTCCCCTAGTTTTAATAATGGAATTGTCACCAAAGACTACACGTGGACCTTTCTTTTCTTTGAGGTCTGAAAGAAGGTACTTTGATCCTGTCATATGACGTGAAGCTCCTGAATCTATATACCAAATTTTAGCTTTTGATCCTCCTTTCTTCTGTAGATCCACGCGATCCTGCAAGCAAATCATTGCTTAGGTACCCATTTTGTTTTGGGTCCTTGGGTGTTAGTATTACCCTTGGGAACCCAGATGTACATTGCTCTTCTGAAAAGTTTAGAGCATTTCAGCTTGTTCCCATGGGCATCGCAATGCCAAACCTTCGTTACTTTTTCCTTAGTAGAGGAGGTTTTAGTGGTATCAGTTGAGTGAAATTCAGAAGACTTGTGCCTCCTCTGATTCTCCTTCAGCTTGGGTGCAGCAGTTGTTCGTAACTTAATCTCAGATCTAGGTCTCCCAAGAATATCATAGGATATTGGAGGTGCATACTTGATAGGCCTTTTGTGGACTGGGTCCAGCTTTGCCTTGGTTTTTTTGGCTGAGACTTCTTAAAATAGGGTCTCTGCTGAATACAACTCTTCTGTTGTTCAAGTACCATCTTCAGTAGTTAACCATAGGTCTTCTGCTTCAGAAGGCGCAACTTTTCTCTCGAATCTTGTGATCTACCACCATGTCTGGTGATAATAAAATTCATCTTGAGATCTGTTGGAACAACAGGAGCTGGCTGTGGATTTTTTATCACAACATTTGGCTTTTGCAAGCTTGGGGTTGTTTCAGTTACTGGAGTAACAGTCTCACTTGGAGCTGAACTCTCAACTGGAGAAGAATGTTGTTCAAGAATACAGCAGTCGGGCTCCTCTTCTGATTCTTCAGCTAAGTTCTCACTTTGCTGATTAACAGAAGACTTGCCTTCATAGCCTATTCCTGACTTTTATTTACGACTTCTAGGAGCGCCACTAATCAGATTAAGAGCTTCTTTCGATCTATTAATCTCGGCTACCTTTAGGTCTAAAAGATTCTTTTCTTCTGTAAGCTTTTCATTGGTTCTAAGGAGTTCATCATACTTTGATTTCAGAACTCGAAATCGTTTTATTTCCACAGCATGAGTCGTCAGCTGATTCTTGTGCACATGAGTCAGAACTGAGTGCTGATCTTTGAGCTGAGAGAGCTCTTCAGTAAGTTTCTCGTTCATTATCACTAGCTTGGAGTCAGCTTCAGGCTTAAGTTGTTTCAGCTGAACAATTTATGTTCTTAATTTCATATTTTCTTCCTCAGCAGCCATATAAGCTGATGTAGCCATACTAAGATCAATCTTCAATTGTTCACAAGTGAACTGAGAAGGTGATCAGCAGAGTCGGCATCAGATGAGTCAGACTCATCTGTTTTTGAAAAAGAGTAATGTATTGACACAGTTTTAGAATTTACCTCTTTCTGTTCTCTGGCCATGAGACAATGATCATCTCGGATGGTGTTATCATCACCTTCAGATAGAAAGCCAGATTCATCTGAAGAAGGCAGGTCATCGTCTGAACTACTACTTTCTTCATCAACTATCATGGCTTTTCGTCTAGAGGCATACCTTTTCTCTCTTCTGGCTCGAAGTTGTTCACGCTCTTTGGAACTCAAATCTGGGCAATTAACACTGAAATGACCAGGTTTCTGACAAGTATAGCACAAATCTTTACCATCCCTAGAGCTGCGACTAGGGGGTAATATCTCTTCTGGTTCGGCTTGGTGTAGCATCATCTCGTCTGTTGCTTCCTCTTCGATCAAAGGATTCATCTCGTCTGGAAGAACTGGGATCTACTTGTCTACGCTCAAGAGTCCTTTCAGATCGGTCCTTGGACTTACATGATGTTGGGATATGAATCCTAGAACAAGTCCTAAATGGTGATAGAAGATGAAGTTTTGATAAGCCAAAAGTAGTTTAAATATTTTCTAAGTGTTGACTAATCTAGTCTAGTTGAGTTAAGTCATCTTGAACAAGACCAGTAGAGTTCACATGAAAGATAAGTATTGTTTTTCTTATTAAAAGATAAGTACGATTTATAAGTACTTCATATATGTTTGTTAGATTGTTATTGAGCTATGATAAATGGTGTATAGAGCTCATGTTTTGAATGTAATAGATAAATTCATTGTATAGATTATAAGTTGACTAAGCTTGTTTTATAAAAGCTTAAAGTAATGTAATAAGTCTTGATAGATTAGTATAGTCTACTACTAAAGATTGCACGAGAAGACCAGACAAGAAGACATGAAGTCTACTACTCAAGACAGATGGACTACAAGACAAAGACGAGTGCATCTACTATACTACACAAGATAAGTTAAACTTGAAGTTAGTTACAAATACGCGTGGAAAGATAAGGATAAAGAAGTTAGTTATGGGAATAACTAATTCGTAACAAGAAACGCGTGGATTGATAAGAAGATTCAGTTAAAGTTAGTTTTCAAGAAAAGTTGGTTACAACTACCTAAGTTCTTGAAGATTGAAGTCTATAAATACTTCATGGTGTTGATCAATTGAAGACTACTGATATACTGACGTTCATACTCAAGTGAAGCATTATCGAAGCATTCAAAAAGAGAATTACTCTCAGAGTTTATTGAAGTTCAGAAAGAAGACAGAAGACAAGTGAAGAATCCAAGAGGCTACTACTGAAGAACAGAGAAATTTTTGTTTGTTGTTTTTATCAAGTTGCTAGTTGCTTGTTAAATAGCTAGTTAGATCATAGATATATCTGGTGGTATATTCTTTGAAGATCTAAGTCTTCTTCTTGGGACTTAAAATCACAGGAACATACACTTTGTACTCGATTGGAAGAGTTTAGTGGAAACATCACAACTGGGTTTGTGAGAGTGGATGTAGACAAGTTGTCGAACCACTATAAATCGTTGTGTGTTGTTTACTTTACTGTTTTGTTTGTTTTAATTGGATAACTGATTAATTGTTTAAACATACATAACTGAACTAGACAAGCTAAGTATAGAACAGAGTTCTCGAATTAAGAAGTTGAGTATAAACTTGAATTGGGCTCATTGTTAATTTCGTATTCCGCATATTGTATTCTGATATATCGAAAGATTTTTGAAAAGTCTATTCACCCCCTCTAGACATTTTCACTAGCTTACTCGATATTAACTCAACTTTGGGGACCTACAAGTGGTATCAGAGCAGTAGTTTCGAACTGCTGTTTCTTGATAACCGACTTAAGACTTAGGGTGAAGTCTTGGTCCTTGATTGTACTTGCTTACGTGTTCTTGATCAAATACTCTTGTTATACCTGTTTCGTGCTCCCTGTTCTTGATCTATCTGTTTCTTGATCATATAACTAATTAGCACTAATCTACTTGTGTAAACATGTCTCTTGAAATAAGCGCTAACAAGTTACCCAAGTTCCAGGTTCAGGACTATGACTACTGGAAGCTGCGAATGGAAGCCATTTTCAGTTCCACGCACGACCTAATGATCTCTGTTATCACAGAAGGACCCATTGTTACAATGATTCCAAATACTGCTGTTCTTGACCCAAGCAAACCAATTGGTACTCTCGTCAAGAAACCCAGGTCAGATCTAACCTCAGAAGAAATGCGTCAAAATAATTTGGATAGTCTGGCAAAGAATTACATTTTACACACTCTTCCTAACGAGTATCTAGGAAAAGTGTTAAAATGTAAAACTGCCAAGGAGATGTGGGACATACTAGCTATCATTTGTGAAGGGACCTCCCTAATCAAAGAGAGCAAACTCTCCACAGCTGTCCAAAGATTTGAATCATTTCGGATGAAAGCTGGAGAAACTATCGACCAGCTGGATACTCGTTTTACTAAGATCATGAATTATTTGGAAGTACTTGGTAAATCTTATACTGCTCGTGAGATCAATCTTAGGATTTTGAAGAGTCTTGATAGTCGTTGGAAAATGGTAAAGATGCTTGTTAAGAACACTCAAGATATAGATACGTGGACTGTTGAAACCATGTTTCAAACTCTTAAAGCCCATGAATTTGATTTAGACGAAGATGAACCACTAGCCAGTAGTGATAGAGAACATGCTGTATCTAAGAACGTTGCCTTTAAGTCTAGCTCTTCTAAGTCTTCTAAGGTAGACAGGTCCAAGTCTAGAACTAAGTCTGCCTCTGTGAAAGATGAGTTAGATACTGATCTTAGTTTGAAGGATCAGATGAGTCTCATGGTTAGAAAGTTTGATAGGCTCAATAAACGCTTCGGAAGATACAAGAAGTTCTATAGGGATCATAGAGCATCTACGTCTAAGAACTCGTTTGAGACCAGACGAGACCGAAACTCGTCCGAAAGGAGAGACGAAGTCTCGAAAAGTAACAGACGAGATAGAGAGTCTGACGATAGGAAGATTCAACGTTCTGATAGACGTGATAAACGTAGGGACAAATATCCTATTAAAAAGGCTACTAATGATCTCTTGTGCTACAATTGTGAAAAGCCAGGTCATTACATATATGAATGTCCAGACCTGAGCACTGATGATCGTGAACAATGCAAAGCACGAAGAGAAAGAAGATATAATCGTGGCAATAAGGCAATGATGGTCAATGATGACTCTGATTCGGATTCAAACGAGTTGCCATCGTCCGTATCTAGTCACTCAACTGATCAAGATCACGACGAAGCATTCATAGTAGATGATGGTCTATGTTGCATGGCTAAAATCGATCAAGAGGTATCATCTGCTACATCTTTTCAATCTTGTGATGATTTAGAAACTGATGAAAGCGACACTGCTAGTAG
This sequence comes from Galeopsis tetrahit, assembly GCA_963675135.1. NCBI lineage: Eukaryota > Viridiplantae > Streptophyta > Magnoliopsida > Lamiales > Lamiaceae > Galeopsis > Galeopsis tetrahit. Next base: position 12,200,390 of record OY776129.1, on the reverse strand, counting down.
TGAAGTAGGAAGTAGTCTGCAGCACTCGACTAGTGCTGTTGAAGACGACCTTCTACTTGCTAATCAAGCATTCATCGAAGTCAGTGATGAGAACATTGCATTAAAACAAGAAATCATTGACCTTAAGGAAGCTCAGTCTAAAGTAGATCCTAATATAACAGTCCTAAATGAACGCTTGACTGAAGAGTTGAGACAACTCAAAGAAAAGTGTGCATTGACAGACAGGTTATATCAAGACCTACTTAAGACACATGCAACTAAGAAAAATGAATTCAATGTTTTAAAGAACAAGTGCAACAGACTTGAAGAACGTAATAAGTTCTTAGAGACCGAGGTTGTCACACTTGATCTCAAACTTACTGACCTGGTTAACTCTTCAAATATTAACCTTGAATTGTCAGATAGGTATAGAGATCCAGCTGACAAGACTGGTATAGGTGCTGAGTCATCTAGCTCGTCTACTCGAGTCATTAAGAACCCTACTACTATTAAAGCGAGACTTTTGCCAAATGATAAAGGAAAAGGACCAATGATATACGATATTGGAACTCCTTCTAAAGGTACTGCATCTAAACAAGCTCTAGTTAACATTCCGATTACCAAGGGAGGTAAAAAAGATGCTAACAACAAGCCTGTTCCATCTAGAACTAATCTTCAAAGGACCACTAATCGTGGACGACCCAACCAGGTCAGATACGAGGACTGGTATCCTAAGGAGACGAGTACTAGACAGGTACAGACTAGACGACAAGAGCCTAGAACGCCTTTCATAAGGCAGTCTCAGCTCTACTCGACTAGACCTAGACAGGTAGCTCCGAAATATCGTACACAAACTGTCCTATATCCTCCACCTTTATCATATGATATTATTAGTAAGGAAAGACCCAAAAGCGTCTATAAACCGTATGGACCTAATGCTTACAAGCCCTACTCTGACTATCATAGACAAGTGCCTGCTCATGTAGAGATCAAGTCGAAAGGCTATCTCCAAAGAGTAGACCCGAACTCGACTGATAGGCCAGTTAAGGACAACAAGGTCTTATTTTGTAACAAATTTGGGCGAAAGCTTAAAAGATCGAACTTGTTCAAGACTCCAATGTATATTTGGATTCCTCTGAACACGACTAACCCCCAAGGACCCCAATAAACAAATGGGTACCTAAATTATTGAATATCTTCATTGCAGGGTCGACTTGACTTGTATAAGAAGGGTGGCTCAGTAGGAGAAACCTGGTACATAGACAGTGGTTGTTCACACCACATGACTGGTACCAAGGCTCTCTTATCAAGCTACCATGAGCAAGAAGGACCAAAAGTGATATTTGGTGATAGCTCCACTGCTGTCACTAAAGGATTTGGTTACATCCGGAATGGAGACGTTGAGATCCAAGATGTCTCATATGTTGAAGGTTTGAAATATAATCTACTCTCTGTTTCTCAGTTTTGTGATCGTGGTTACAAGGTGCAGTTTAAGAGCCGCAAATGCGAAATCATTGACAAAAGGACGCACACAGTCCTACTAGTCGGCGTAAGACAAGGAAGTGTGTACATAGTGAATTGGAACAGTTGTCCGAGGGACACCTGTCTACTTACTAAGAATCCTAAAGAGCTTGGGTGGCTCTGGCACAGACGCCTTTGTCATCTAAACTTTAAGGTTCTTAATAAGATAGCCAGAGATTACCTTGTTGAAGGTATTCCCAATGAAGTTTACTACAAGTCACATGTATGCACGGCCTGTCAACAGGGTAAACAGGTTAAAGGTTCTTTTAAGTCAATTCCTACTCTCTCAACTAGTAGAGTCCTAGAACTTCTACATATGGATCTTCATGGTCCGATAACTCCTCCAACCTTGAATGGTAGAAGGTACACACTTGTTGTTGTAGACGACTATTCTAAGTTTACTTGGGTAGCCTTTCTACACAAGAAGAGTGATACACAAACACTTCTGCCTGATCTGTTGAAGAAGTTACAAGTTGAGAAGAACCAGTCCGTTGTTAAGATTCGTAGTGACAAAGGAACTGAGTTCATTAATTGCTATATCAAAGAATTTTGTACTAAACGTGGTATCCAGCACCTTACTAGTGCAGCTAGGACACCACAACAAAACGGTGTAGCAGAAAGGAGGAATCGAACCCTTAAAGAAGCCTGTAGGACCATGTTAGCTGAGTTCAACACTCCTCAAAAGTTTTGGGCCGAAGCTATCAATACTGCATGTCATTCACAAAACAGAAGCGCGATCAACAAGGTGCTAGGCAAGACACCTTATGAGGTTTGGAAAGGTAGAAAACCCAGAGTTTCATATTTCCATATATTTGGTTGTAAGTGTTTCATTCACAACAATGGTAAAAGCAAGTTGAATGCTTTCGATGCAAAAGCAGACGAGGGGATATTCTTAGGATACTCCTCGACTAGCAAAGCATTTAGAGTATTCAACCGCTCAACTCTTTGTGTGGAAGAAACACCACATGTGGTTTTCGATGAATCTCAACAGGACTCGTCTGCCGACAAGATCAGTAAGAAGGTAACTGATCTATCGATCGAATCTGACAAAGATTCAGAGATATATGAATCCGTTCAAGCCTACAACCCATTCCTAAAAGCTCTCGACTCTGATGATAAAGAGAAGGTAAGTGCTCAAGGTAAGTCCTCTAGACCAGTTGACATGCCTGCTCTAGTTGACTCATCTACTCCTATTAAAATTGATGATACAAATGGTACTGACATGCATGATGCTGTACATGATATAGATGATGATAGTATTCCTGTTAAAAATAGGAAAACATGGAAATCTGCGCATGATACTGAAAATATCATTGGTGACTCTACTATTGGTGTGAAGACTAGACGACAACTCTTTGAGTCGCAAGAACAGCCGAGTCCAACTTTGTTCTACTGGTGTTGTTTCCTCTCTGCTATTGAGCCTACCACTGTTAAAGAGGCATTGGCTGATAGTAATTGGATCATCGCTATGCAAGACGAGTTGAATCAGTTTGTTCGAAACGACGTCTGGGAACTTGTCGATAGGCCAAAACATCATAATATAGTTGGCACTCGATGGATTTTCAAGAATAAGAAAGATGAGAATGATTTAGTCGTTAGGAATAAGGCTAGACTAGTCGCCCAAGGCTATTCACAAGCTGAAGGCATAGACTATGATGAAACCTATGCTCCTGTTGCTAGACTAGAAGCCATTCGATTGTTCCTTGCATATGCTGCTCACATGAAGTTTACTGTATATCAAATGGATGTCAAAAGTGCATTTCTTAACGGCATTCTTGCGGAAGAAGTGTATGTTGAACAACCTCCAGGTTTCGAAGTCAAAGGCAACCAGGTGTACAGATTGAAGAAAGCCTTATACAGATTAAAGCAAGCTCCAAGAGCATGGTATGACACTCTATCTCTCTTTCTATTAGAAAATGGTTTTACTAAGGGCAAGGTCGATCGAACCTTGTTCAGAAGACAAGAAGGGAAGGACATCTTACTCGTCCAAATTTACGTAGATGACATCATTTTTGGGTCACCTAACAAAAAGCTGAGTGAAAGTTTTTCTACACTCATGCAAAGTAAGTTTGAAATGTCAATGATGGGTGAGATGAACTACTTTCTTGGACTTCAAGTAAAACAAACTCCAGAAGGCATTTTCATAAATCAGGCGAAGTACACAAGAAACCTTCTAGACAAGTACGGGATCAAAACATGTAAGTCCATTGGCGTACCAATGCAACCAACTTACAGAATGGATCCAGATGAGAACGGTAAATGTGCTGACCAATCCTATTACCGTGGTCTAATTGGTTCCCTACTGTACCTAACTGCTAGTAGACCAGACATTGCATTCTCTGTTGGTGTTTGTGCTCGATTCCAAGCCAATCCAAAAGAAAGTCACATGGAAACCACCAAAAGGATCTTGAAATATTTGAAAGGGACCATCAATCGTGGTATATGGTATCCCTCAAATGATGATCTATCCTTAAGTGGCTTTTCAGACTCAGACTTTGGAGGCTGTAGAATAGATAGGAAATCTACTTCTGGTTCTTGTCAATTCTTAGGCACAAAACTCATTTCATGGTTTTCGAAAAAGCAGACTAGTGTTGCAACTTCAACTACCGAAGCCGAGTACATGGCCGCTGGTAGCTGCTGTAGTCAACTACTCTGGCTCATGCAACAGCTTCGTGATTACAACATATATGAATCAAATGTTCCTATTTTCTGTGATAGTAATAGTGCAATTGCCATTACACAAAATCCTGTTTTGCACACACGTTGTAAGCATGTTGATGTGAAGCATCATTTCATACGTGATCATGTAGAAAAGAAGGACATTCGCATGGAAAAGATTCATACTGATTTTCAAAGAGCTGATATTTTTACAAAACCATTAGCTGAGGCACGATTTCGAGAGTTATGCATTAGTCTAGGGCTAATTGATTTCGATCCTACTTGCCTATAGCTATGCACTAACCAGTCAGGTACATCAAAGAAAAGGAGACAAGAACAGAGCACTCGACTACTCACGCAACAGACAGGTATACAAGGCTAGACTAGATGACCAAACAACCCGACGAGGAAGCTGGTAAAGCTGAGGGTAATACTAAGGGAATAAACATTTAAGGGGGAATCTTTGATTTCTTAAATATCCTTTTGTTAACTCTTATGTTTGTTAAAAGGTCATCTTGTTCGAAACCTTGATCATTGCTTTCGATTGATATTCATATTATTTATCTTACTTTCCTGTACCTACGATTACACATTGCAAATGATGAGATAGGTACATAAAGTCGTTCGACGTTCAGAATAGACAAGCACAGGTGAAGGGGAAAATCGCCCTGTGTACTTAAGCCAACCCGTCTTGTGAAGCTTAAGTCTACTCGTCTGTTTTGGATGGACTCGAACAGACAAGCTAAGTGTTTCTCTTGATTGAAATATGTTAAGTGTTTATTCAATTGAATTAAGGGTATTATGGTAATTAGATAATGCGAAAATATGAAAACCCTAGAATTGGATTTATACACTCCCATTTTAATGAGGTGTATACACCCAGTTCGAACTCGACTTCATTAGGTCAGATGAGTTCACTCCCCTGTCCTAAATTAAAAAGAGGCGGATTTCAAATTTTACAATACCAAATCACATAATACTCTCGATTCCGTAACTGAATTCCAAAAGCCACAACCGTTGGATCTAATCGATCAATGTTGTCCGTTGGATCTAAATTCAAGTTCTAGCAAAACCCATTCTTTCACACTCAACTTGCCTCACGTGATCATAACTCTTCTACTCTGACTTATAATTCCTTGCAAATTACTCAAACCCTTGTTCTTACTCTATCTATTAATCATGTCGATTGTTTCTCTATTTGATGTGAGAACTAACATGCAAGCTAGGTTTAATCTTGGCCAGTACACCACTGAAGGGAAGGTGCATGTTGAACCATCGGTGTTCTTCAAAGGCCTACACACTGAAGACAACCTAGAGATTCTCACCAAATGCAATCGATGCGGTTTGAAGCCATATTTGGAGGCATTTCCTCAAGTTGTATTGGAAGAAGAGGTGTTGCTATTTTATGCCAACGCCACCAGACGAGGCGATGTGATCGAGTCATTTATTGGAACAAGCCGAGTCGAACTCACTCGTGAAGTGTTGTTCAGACATCTGAAGTTACCCATCGGAACGATCGATGTGGAAAACTATGCTGCCGGTCAGGAACTGAGATTTTTGAGCGTCTTTTGTGGTAAGAAATTGAGCCTCAAACCCGACGGCAAAATGCCATCTGTCAAGAAGGGAGATCTTCTTATAAAATATCGCACTCTACTGGACATAGCCAGTAAGATGTTACTATGTGTCACCGGTTCTTTTGATTCAGTCACTCCAGTCAAGACAAGAGTGATGGCGGCGATATATGACGGTATTACAGAAGGCAATTGGTTCAAACTCATAACTGATAGGATGATGTACTTTGAGAGAAATGTTAGGGTCAATTCTGACACAGCTAATTGGGTGGTGTCGAATGCTGTTGGTTATGGCAACAAACTCAGTATTTTCCTACCAATATTGTTATCTGACAAAGCTGATTGGAGCAAAGGAAAGCCCTTTCACCCTTTAAAGTTCTATCTGAAGAAAGAGGCGCTAAGGAAGCAAGTTGCTGCAAGGCCATCTGCCCCGAGACGAGTTCAGATTGATGAATCTGCAGCGTTGCCGTATGGTGACTCGTCTAGTTCTTCAGAAGACAGGTCCGATGATGGAGAATCGGAGGACATTGCGGAAGCTGAGTCTAGTAAAGCTGACTCAGAGAAGACGCAATCGGATGAGGAGTTGGAACAAGTGAAGGAGCCGAGTACTCAAGTCCCAGAAGTATACACTCTTGTGAGAGTTGGTTCTCCTACTCAACCAGACGAGTTGAGTCTCCAGGTTGGTACTTCTTCACAAACTTTGTCTATTCCTCTTCTCCCTCACTCTTCTGTTCAAACCAAGGCTAGATCACATCGATCTAGGCCACGACCTGTACCCTCAACCTCTCAAGTACTGGCGGCATTACCGCTTAGAGCCAGTCTACCCCAAAACACTCCCATACAAGATACAACTGATACTCAGACAGTTGTCACACCAGACCTAGCCACATTAAAGCTCCCAGAAACCACAGTCCAAATTTCATCCTTACCCTCAACAGAAAATGTTGAACCCTCCAACCCATCTACTTCAGACAAGACGTCAGTTGCCACTGCAACAGCTGAGACAGGGACCCCACCTGCTCATAACCCGTCTGAAGTTAGATTCGAATCTTTGGTCTATTATCCGATGTGTCTAAGGGAGAAGAGAGTTCGTGCTAGAGTGTCGAGGAATCTAAAGAAGCAGCTCTCAACTCTCGCCATCGACACTGCTTCAGAACAGTTTGAGAAGCTCGTCAGGATATGCACATGGTTTGCCTTAAAGAAATCTTCTACAGATGATCTTTTCGAGGTCATTCAAGGAATGGGCGGTATCTCCAATTTTATGGATTGGGAGAAGGAACAAAAGGAGAACAGTGGTGTTAAAGACCACTCCGAACTATTTCCGCGCAAGGCCTTGGTTGATCTTGTCAAAAGGTTGTTAAGTATTCCAGATGGTGTTCTAGAAGATGAGTTCTCGTTCGATGTAGGAACTCAGACTGATCTGGTAGAAGAGGAGGTAAAGCCAGATGTCGCTGACATTGCTATTCAGACCTCAGAAACTTTATTTGAGTTAGAAAGTGCTCCTGAGCAAGCTGAAGAGGAGGCTGACAGTTCTGATGGATTTAACTCTTTTGACTTTGGGAAAGAAGACGATGAGTTCATGGATGCTGTGATGTTCAATGACGATGACCTTCTTGAGAAAAATCAAGAAGAAGTGGTGGTTGACACTCACTCGTCTACTCAGGTCTTTCCTGAAGGCTATCTTGTAGAATTGAAATCGGATTTGAAGGATGTTGTTCACTCTGCTATTGATGAATTTCTGCACTCGAAAGTGAAAGATATGTTGGTTGAACAGAATCAAGCACTTGTTGACAGCTCAAGAGAACTGATTGTTGGAGAAGTCAACAAGATGGACTCAACTTTTCGAGAAGAGATGTATGCAGAAGTTGAAGGTTTTCTGAAGAAACAAGTGGATTTCTCTGAGAAGAGATCTATTTCGTTTGCTCGCTCATTAGCCGAAGAGTCAAGCAAGATGGAAAGACTCTACAGAGTGAAAATTGAAATTGCTGATGAACAGAGAAGGGAAGCACAAGATCAGTTGGTGCGTTCTCGAGATATTCTCTCTGAGCTAACTAAACAGAATACTCTCCTTCGTCAAACAGCTACTCATTTCAAAGATGAACTGATCTCAAGTTCAAGGAAGCTGGAGCTGGTCACTGATCGTCTAGACAAGATGAGTCATGAGAAGACGCATCAGAGGCAGATTGAGCTAACTGCTGAAGCGATGAAGGATGCTATTAAAGAAGAGATGACTCGCTTTACAAGTCTTTTTACTCTTAAGGCGAATGATGAAGCCAAAAAGGGGGAAGAGACTAGTAGAGTTGAGAAGACCGCGTCTGCTGAACCTGAAGTTAAGGAAGCTGAAGTTGCTACTGCTATGCAGGAACTAAGAAGGCCTAAGAGAGGTAAGCTTGTTAAAACTGCAGAACTAGAGCATGCTAAGGCTGAAGAACAGAAAAGATTGGAGAAAGGTAAAAGCATTGCATCTCCAGAAGTCATAGTTCAGACTAGACGTGTGAAAAGGAAGTTAGCTATTGAAAATGAAGAGGTTACTGCAATAGTTGAGAAGAAGCAAAAAGTTGTTAATCCAAATGATGAAGCTCACTATGCAAGTAAGAGGAAGATTAGAAACCATATTGAAAGTTTGTTGAAGCTGAAGGCAGATGAAGATCAGATGGAAGACAAGTTCGTTGATTACTTCATTGACAGAGAACATCGTGCTGAATGGTTGCAAGTGAAGAGTCAATGGGAACTTGATCACTGGATCATTCGCAAGTATGGTGATTCTGAAAGTCCAGACGAGTTGTATGCTTTGTTTGACAAGTTTATGGAAGGTCAGAACAAGAAGCTATGGAATCTGATCATCAGGATATCTGTTGGAGCAAATTTCAATATTCTAGTTCCTAAATTTCCAGAATGGAAGTGTCCCATGACAAGTTCTGGTAAAAGAGTTGCTATTAATCAGATCAAGAAGTTTGAAGAAGAACTACTTGAGAAAGAGAAGATTGATGATGAAGAACACATCAGTGTTATTCACAGAAGATTGCTAGATGCATTTTGTGTTCCGAATCTTGAAGGAGGTACTCTTTCAGATTAGTTGATTTTATGTTTTAATTGATAGTTTTTTTTGCTCTGATTATATTTTGAAGTAAGTGTAATCTACTGATCTTATTTTGAATGAATGAAAAGATAAACAACTTTTGATGTTAAGACAAGATAACTACTTAACTAGTCTACTGTTGAGAAAAGATTCAAGTAGTTTTGGCTTCATCAAAAAGGGGGAAATTGTTGGGATATGAATCCTAGAACAAGTCCTAAATGGTGATAGAAGATGAAGTTTTGATAAGCCAAAAGTAGTTTGAATATTTTCTAAGTGTTGACTAATCTAGTCTAGTTGAGTTAAGTCATCTTGAACAAGACCAGTAGAGTTCACATGAAAGATAAGTATTGTTTTTCTTATTAAAAGATAAGTACGATTTATAAGTACTTCATATATGTTTGTTAGATTGTTATTGAGCTATGATAAATGGTGTATAGAGCTCATGTTTTGAATGTAATAGATAAATTCATTGTATAGATTATAAGTTGACTAAGCTTGTTTTATAAAAGCTTAAAGTAATGTAATAAGTCTTGATAGATTAGTATAGTCTACTACTAAAGATTGCACGAGAAGACCAGACAAGAAGACTTGAAGTCTACTACTCAAGACAGATGGACTACAAGACAAAGACGAGTGCATCTACTATACTACACAAGATAAGTTAAACTTGAAGTTAGTTACAAATACGCGTGGAAAGATAAGGATAAAGAAGTTAGTTATGGGAATAACTAATTCGTAACAAGAAACGCGTGGATTGATAAGAAGATTCAGTTAAAGTTAGTTTTCAAGAAAAGTTGGTTACAACTACCTAAGTTCTTGAAGATTGAAGTCTATAAATACTTCATGGTGTTGATCAATTGAAGACTACTGATATACTGACGTTCATACTCAAGTGAAGCATTATCGAAGCATTCAAAAAGAGAATTACTCTCAGAGTTTATTGAAGTTCAGAAAGAAGCCAGAAGACAAGTGAAGAATCCAAGAGGCTACTACTGAAGAACAGAGAAGTTTTTGTTTGTTGTTTTTATCAAGTTGCTAGTTGCTTGTTAAATAGCTAGTTAGATCATAGATATATCTGCTGGTATATTCTTTGAAGATCTAAGTCTTCTTCTTGGGACTTAAAATCACAGGAACATACACTTTGTACTCGATTGGAAGAGTTTAGTGGAAACATCACAACTGGGTTTGTGAGAGTGGATGTAGACAAGTTGTCGAACCACTATAAATCGTTGTGTGTTGTTTACTTTACTGTTTTGTTTGTTTTAATTGGATAACTGATTAATTGTTTAAACATACATAACTGAACTAGACAAGCTAAGTATAGAACAAAGTTCTCGAATTAAGAAGTTGAGTATAAACTTGAATTGGGCTCATTGTTAATTTCGTATTCCGCATATTGTATTCTGATATATCGAAAGATTTTTGAAAAGTCTATTCACCCCCTCTAGACATTTTCACTAGCTTACTCGATATTAACTCAACTTTGGGGACCTACACATGAGGATGATGAGCTACCTGCATGGTTAGATCTTTTATCCTTATAATCTTTATAAAAGTGTTTGTATTTACCATGCTGAGATTGGAGCTTGTCAAATCTCTTCATCATCAATGCCATCTGCTCTTGAAGGCTCAGTTCAGAAGGAATAGGAATCTTCTCTTCTCTCACTTTAGGTTCTTTGCTAGATCGACTAGAACCCTTGGCGGTAGCTGAGGCCTTGAACGCAACATCTTTAGTAGAAGAGGTTGAGACTTGTTCATCACTTGTTTCTTGTGCTCTTTCAACATCATATTCGTGAGCCTTAAGAGTTTGAAACAATACTTGTACAGACCAGTTCTTGAAATCTTTATCGTTCTTAATGATCCATACTTTAGTTAACCAGATCTTGGGTAAAGCATACACTACTTTAGCGTTGACTTCGCTTTTCAAGTATGTCTTACCTAAGTCTGTGATCTCATTGAGAATTCTGGTAAATCTGTTGTCCATTGGTCAATAGTCTCACCAGGCTGCATCTTGAAGTTGTCAAACTTCTATACAGACGTAATGAGCTTATTTTCCTTAATCTGCTATGTGCCTTCGCACATAATAACTAATGTTACCCACATTTCTTTAGCAGTTTTAAGACGTACAATTTTACCAACATACTCATTCGATACAGTAGTTAAGATCATATTCTTAGCTATTCTATCGAGGTTGTGCTGCTTTGCTTCATCAGGCGTGAAGTCAGCTCTATCTTTTGGCACTAGCTGACCAACTGGAAGATCAGGGTTTCCAGTGGCTGTGTTCAGAGCCATCACGGTGATAGGACCATCTGAGATTACATTCAACATCAGATCATGAATCTGACTGAAGGCAACCTCCATTCTGCCCTTCCAGAGATCATATTCCTCAACTGAAAAGACAGGAAACTTGAGAGTGTAAAAATCTCCACCCATGATGAATAAGTAGAATGATTTTTATGAAAATAGGATTTTCAAAATATAGATCTGTTCAAGAGAGCTACAAGAACTTCTTCTTTAAGAAGTTAAGTAACAGAATTAGCAGCTCGTTAGAACCACTGCTCTGATACCACTTGTTGGTCCCAAAACGAGTATGGTGACAGTCTAAAGGGGGGTGAATAGACTGTCAGGTGTTTAAAACTTTTCTGTGCTTTAGATCAGATAAGACGATAAGATGAGTTATATACTCAGTCGTCTGTATTCAAATAAGATGTGCTGATCTGTAGAGTGCTTGGGTGTATTATAGCAGATTAAGATAACAGCCTTACTGATTGCTGAATTTAGCTAATCAGTTTGAAAGCTATCTTAAAGGTTACAAGTGCGGAAATGTGTAGGCCCTACGTATTTAAACTCGTGGGTATTTTATGAAAACCTTTAGAATAAATGACTTCTAAAAACAATGCAAGCTTGTCAGCTGATTTGATATCTGCTGATTAAAAACACAAACGCTTGATGAGTTTTGACTCTTTGATGAAACAAATCGTTTCAACAAGTAAGAGCAATAGGAATATGAATGCTGAATAGTAAAGTAAACAATAAGGACACAAGTATTTATACTGGTTCAGATCTCAATATCCTACGTCCACTCTCTCTAATCAGATAGAGAAATTCAATATATTGGTGCTTTATAGTCCCAAGAGAAGACTTTTGATCAAGAACCTCAAGTACTATCTGAGGCTACGGATATGTTTGTTGGTGAGGTAACAAACAACCTTTACAAGGGTTAATACCAAATAAAAAGATATGTGTATAACCAAATAATTCTAAGCACTAAAGATAGGATTCTTTATGTAGGCTTAGGATCGGAAACTTAGAGCACTAAAGGTTAGATAACTTTGCAGGCTCTAAAGAACTCGAACACTTAGAATATTTCTAGAAACTGGTTGTTCTTGATATCAGTTGAATGCATAGAGAGTTCTTGCTTGTATGGTTTCCGGTCCCTTGTTCCAAAGAACAAGTGTTGTATTTATAAAAGGATTGGGCTTCAAAACTAGTCGTTAGTGAGAACTAATCGTTGCACCAAATCTTTCCAAGTATGGTCGTCATCTTCATTGGAATGGTGTTTGCAGGTTTTCTGGTACGATATTGCCTTTAGAGGTAATGTGCATTAAATGCTCCGTACTTCATCTGCAGACCTTGTGTACGACCTATTGATCAGTCAAATTCATAGCTTCGTGTTGCCTTCTTATTGGTCCTCATCAGCTTAGTAGTTGAGTGTTGTCTTGTCTTCGGTTAGAGCAATTTAGTACTTAATCCTACATTCTCTTTGTCTTCTGTTATGAATGTCTTTATCTTCTGACTTAGTTATTCATAAATGAACAAGCACTTGTGAAGATGTTTTATCCATAAATGCTAACTGTCTCCTCAATCATCAGATGAGTCTTTGACTTGAATGCTCATTAAGGCTTTTCAGACAATATACAGACGAGCTCATGTCTGCTAAGATGTCTTCTGAGTTTTAGTTGCACATTATCACATATATCATTTAGTCCATAAGGCATACAACCACCTTTAGACCTGGATTTATTAATGAGCTCTTGAAGTCTTCTAGTCTCCTATTTTCTTCTTCATGTGTCTAGAATAGTGTATACAGATGAGTTATCAGCTGATATTTATACAGCTGATTCCTCAGATTAGATTTTTACATGAACAATACTCCTAAGCTTTATAACTCATCTTAGGAAACTTAGTTCTAGATTACAAATTATCCATCTAACCTATACTCTACTGATCTGGTTTTGGCCATCAAAACTAAAACAATAAATTGCAATCAGATTAGGGGCTAGATGAATATCCCAACAAATCAATCTACTGAGAACTATGAAGTAATCAGTTGATTAACTATCTAAGTAAGTCATATGTGCAGAGTTATGGTTGACCCTTTATATTTAAACTCCTTTATATTCTGAAAAACTTTTTAACACTTGAAACTGGTTTTCAGGGAACTTGACCCAAGACAGTTTTGCACAACTTAGAATGTATATCATTTGAAAGTCAAGTTTGTGTGCAGTATATGTATGTGTTACTATATGAATGTGCAGTAAGTAAATAACACAATGAGTTATAGTGGTTCGGAGACTCAAGCTCCTACGTCCACTTTTCCTAATTGAACACGATAATTCCTTCTCTCTTGGAATTAACTTGTTTTATAGTGCCAAGGTGCATTTGATCAACCACACTACTCCTTAGTGCCTTGATCCTTAGGAATTCTGAGTCCTAGTACTCAATCTACTTGAACTAAACTGTTTTTCACTTGACAGTTCTAGTTCTTACACTTCCACTACAAGAAAAAATGATTTTTCCGACAAAGGTATTGGTCGGTATTCAATAACATCGGTCGGAAATACTACATTACCGACCACAAGTCCGTCGCTATAATCCGTCGGACCAAGCCTTCTCGGTATTGTCTTTACCGGCTGGAAGAAATTTCGTCGGTATTATGTACTCCCTCTGTCCCAGGGAAAGCTCCCCATGAGCTTCAGACACGAATGTTAAGAAATACTAATATAATAAGAAATACTAATATAATAAGTAAATCTATTGGATAAATATCATCTCTCACAATTCATTATATTATTTTCTTTGTCCATCACATCATCTCTAATACATTTACTTGTTATATTAGTATTTTTTAACAATCGTGTCTGGAGCTCATGGGGAGCTTTCCCTGGGACGGATGGAGTAGTTATTAGCGACTAACAATTCGTCGGAAGATGATATTTTTACTTTAATTTTATTCCACAGAAAATACGTTATACCGACGACATATCTATCAGTAACACATAAGTGTGCTTATTATCTTTTAACATTGAGTGAGTTTTTGACATTGAGTGAGTTTTTAACATTGAGTGAGTTTTTAACTTTTGACATTGAGTGAGTTTTTGGTTTGAATAGTATTTTCCCGCTTGATTTTTTTTGGCTTTTTTATCTTGTCATTTATACCGATGGGCGCCTACTCGGCATAACATTTGGCATTGCGCCAGTTTTTTTTATTTGAATAGTATTTTTCGCGGACATTTTTGTGCAAAATGTTGTGCCGACGGATGGACCGTCGGACCTTTATGTTAACAAATTAAAAAAATATTTCATAATACTTATTCAAAAATATATTACCGACCGATGTGTCGTCGGAATTCAGTGTTTATAAATTAAAAAAAAAACAAATATTATTTTGTAAGAGGTCATATTTAAGCTTTATTAATCCAGATTACAATTAGTAATCATATTGAAGCCCCAAATACTCATTCAACATTTATTTATTTTTCAATGAATACAAAGCTTCCATTAAGAGAGAAAATTGGGTACAAGATGTACCCAAACAGCATTACATTAGTGACTAAAAACAGAGAGCTCACAAAACTAAATTAGAGTAAGAGAGTAAGCAAAAAGGCCATATGCTGAGAAGCCAGAACTACAACTTTTCTTCATCAACTAATTCATGCCACATTCCTCAAGTTTTATTCTACAAATTCATGCCACAAAAGCACACCTATAACAAAATCATTGAATTAGAGAAAGAAAACACCTTGAATGCAGCGCCCCAAATGCATGTAGTGATAAGATATAAGAACAATTTACACACGTAGAAAGAAAATACAAGGTTCCCTAAATGAAGGTGTACCCTAACAACAAATTTTTTTTTATAATAACATAATACATGGAAAGAAAATAAAAGAGAAAGAAAATGGAAGTCTACCATAACAGCATAATACAGGGAAAAAAATAAAAGAGAATCAAAGTCTCCCTACTAAAAAAACTAAAATCAACCGAAGGCAACAAAATTAGAAAACAGAGGTAAAAAAAAACTTAGAAAACAAAATTCTAAAACTCCATTGTCAAAGCATGATCCATAAAAAATTTATTAACAAATTTAAAACATAGAAACACTTATTTTTTCTAAATAAATTGCACAAACATAAAAAAATGAAACACATAGGAGGATTAAGTTAACCTTAAAGATGAGACGGTGAGAGTTGGGTTGGTAGTCTTCCAATAGAGGTTATGCTTCTCCAAAATTGAAGATACATAGCAAAGAAACTATCAATGTATTTTTGTGGTTTGGGAAGTTTGGGATAATTTAATATTTTAGGGAAGAGTTTCATATGATACGGAGAAAAAGAGAAATAATTTCGTGATAAAAATTATTGAAAGAACAAGACTGGTCGAATATATATTGAGATATGCGTGGGATACCAATTTTTTTTAGGAGAAATGAAAATTTCAGCGGCAAGTGAAAATTATTACCGACAGATTATTCGACGTTACAAGGAATGTATATGGACTATGTTTTAGTCGGTATTAAAATTCACTTAATATGTGTACGAAATTGTATTTGTCATTCACTATTTATAACGACCGTGTATTAGTCGATATTTTGGTTGATCTTATACCGACGTAATTCTTCGTCGGGAGAGAAGAACATTTATTTTCTGCAGAAATGGACGTTACAAATGAATGCATATTTATACCGACTACACCAAAGTCGGTATTTAATTGTAATTAAGATTGATTATTTTTTACACATATTTATACCGACCTGGGATTTGTCGGTATAAACAGTTATACGAAATTTTGTTTATTCCCGACTAATATGTTGTCAGTATAAGCGAGCATTTATTTTCTGAGTGGGCTGCTATATTTAGATTATGTTAATTCCGACGAATATGTTGTCGGTATAGGATGCATTTATTTTTCTAAACCTACTACTTAGTATATAGTTCAATTTCGATATTTTTTCTACAACTTCACCATATTGCTTTTTCCACTTTGGTCATGCTTCATTGGTTTAATTTGTGCAATTAAATAAGACATGTTTCTTTTAATATTTATTATATTGTATTTGTGTAGATTAAATTTTACATTGCTAAAGTTTAATTTTTTTTTTTATGTATAGGTGTAGTTACAATATGCCAATAGACCGAAGTTGGATGTATAATCGATTAAATGATAGAAATTTTCTAAATCAAGACTTCTTGAATGGTGTGTATACTTTTTTGCATTTTGCATTTTCTGATTCGGGATTTCAAAGTGGAAATAAGATTAGATGTCCTTGTAAAAAATGTTCAAATAGGACATTTCATACACGTAGCGTAGTTGGTATGCATTTGTGTCAATGGGGATTCATTAATCAATATTATGTGTGGGAAGCTCATGGTGAGCAAATAAATGATTTACAATATTTTGGTGGCACGGAGGGGTCTCCCATGGCCTTCGATGAAATCAGAGATGAAATGGAAAATCCGTATAGACAGATGGTTTTTGATACACTTGGTCCTCAATTTCAAAATGAGGGCTCTAGCTGTGAAAGTGAGGCACCAAATAAAGAGGCTGCATTTTTTTATCAATTGTTGCAATCATCGGATGTCGTGATATGTGAAGGCATTGAGCAAACAGTTCTGCAATTTGTTTCACAATTTTTGCATAATAAATCAGTGAAAAACGTAACAAATGAGGGAGCTGAAGGATTTCTAAAATTGTGCAAAAGTCTAGTTAAGGAAGAAGATCGGCATAAAATTCCACATAGTATATACAAACTAGAGAGTATGATGAAAAAACTTGGATTTGGTCATACTACGATTGATGTATGCTACAACAACTGTTTTCTGTATTATCAAGAAGGTGAACAATATGTCCAGTGCCCAGTTTGTCACGAGCCTAGATACGAAAGAAGTACAATGACTGGGAATAAGATTCCTCGAAAGAGGTTATGGTACTTTCCAATCACTCCACGACTACAAAGGTTATATATGTCACAGAAAACAACAAAACACATGACATGGCATAAAAATTGTGATGGGAATAGTGACATTATGATCCACCCAACTTGTGGTGAGGCTTGGAAGCATTTTGACAGAACTCATTCAAATTTTGTTGTCGAGGCACGAAATGTAAGACTTGGACTTTGCACTGATGGCTTCAACCCACACGGTCATTCTACAAAGTCTTACTCATGATGGCCAGTATTCGTTACACCATACAATCTACCACCAGATCTTCTCATGAACCAAGAGCACATATTTCTCAGTCTTATCATTTCAGGCCCTGAAAGTCCAAGTCAAAACATTGATGTCATGCTTCGCCCATTGATTGATGAATTGAACAAGTTGTGGAGCATCGGAGTTGAAACATATGATAGTTTTAGGAAACAAAACTTCATAATGAGAGCTGCTCTTATGTGGACAATTAGTAATTTTCCAGCCTATGGAATGTTATCAGGGTGGAGCAGACATGGACGATTGTCTTGCCCATATTGTATGGAAAATACAAAGGCATTTCGACTTAAGAATGGGCGTAAGATATCTTTCTTCGATTGTCACCGTCAGTTCTTACATGAGAATCACCAATTCAGAAGAAACAAAAAAGATTTTTTGCATGGTAAAACTGAGTATGATTGTAATGTGGAAAGGATTTCTGGAGCAGAAATTTTTGAACGAGTGCAACATCTTTGTTTTGGGATGACGTCTAATATCGAGGAGTTCGGTATACACCATAATTGGAAGAAAGTAAGCATATTTTGGGATTTTCCACATTGGTCTACACTTCTCATCCGTCACAACTCAGATGTCATGCATTGTGAGAAAAACTTTTTCGATAACATCTTGACCACTGTTATGTATGATCCGGATAAGACAAAGGACAATGTTAATGCAAGGAGAGATTTGGAGCTGCATACTAGAAGAAAAGAATTGTTTCTGAAAACTGATCAAAGAGGAAGGGTAATTAAACAGAAAGCTACATATACATTGAGCAAGGATCAGAAGAAACTTGTATGTGATTGGCTGAAAGAGATGCGTTTTCCTGACGGATATGCCTCAATTATCTCTAGGTGTGTCAATATGCCTCTTCTTCGCCTAGACCACATGAAAAGCCACGATTGTCATGTGTTTATGCATAAGCTACTACCTATTGCATTTTGTGACTTCTTACCAAAAAATATTTGGGGCCCATTGACAGAGGTGAGTAATTTCTTTCGAGCATTGTGTGCAACTGAAATTCGTCGATCAGATATGGAATCATTAGAAAAATCAATTGTGGAGACTATTTGAAAAATCATTAGAAATTCCCTCCTGGATTCTTTGACTTGATGGAGCATTTGGCAATTCACCTTCCGTATGAAGCCAAAGTTGGAGGACCGGTACGAGATCGGTGGATGTATCCATTTGAAAGGTACATATATGCACTTGTATTTTGCATTTGGTTGTGAATATATTTATGTGCAATTAAAATTTGACAATTTTTTTTTATAATTCTAGGAGAATACGAGATCTGAAAAGAACTGTACGCAATAAAGCACATGTTGAAGGATCAATATGTGAGGCGTATCTCATTTCTGAGATAACTCACTTTTGTTCTCATTATTTTGAATCGGAAGTACAAACAAGATTGAATCGTCCTAGTAGAAATGAGGTTTTAGTTGATCCAGTTGTTGAAGGTGAATTATCAATATTTACTTGCAAAGGTCGGCCACTTGGACCTATTTTGAGAGCTCGCACATTTACAACTGAGGAGTACAAAGCCATAGAACTTCATGTACTTATGAATTGTCCAGAAATCGATGGCTGGTTGAGGTATGCATTGTTATCTTTTAATTATACTTGTTTACGAATTCTATATAACAAAAATGTAAGTAAATTTTATTTTATTTTATTCAGTTTATTCGATGATGAAATGGGTTGTGCACACCTAGATGATCAATCTATTTCAAAGATAAGGACAAATCAGTTTGTTCCTTGGTTTAAGCATTGGGCACGTAGTGGCTGTTATGAAGTAGATTCACGTCTCAAAACATTAGTCGATGGGCCTGAGTGGACCATAAACACCTATAAGGGGTACTTTGTGAATGGATACAAATTTCATACTGAAGCACATGGACGATCAAGAAAGACAATGAATAGCGGCATAAGTGTGAAAGTGAGTACATGTGATGAAGACGATCAAAGAAACTTTTATGGCATGCTTCAAGAAGTAGTACAAATTATGTACTGGGGTTATGGACAACAACAAACAATTTTTTTTTTCAAATGTGATTGGTATGATATTACGAAGGGAATGATTATACATCCTAAGTACCACTTAGTTGATATTAATCCTCGGTCAAGATTGTCAACTTCAGAGCCATTCATTTTTGCTAATCAAGCCATACTCGTTATCCTTCTGGAGGGGCTTCTCGAAGAAGAGGTTGGTGATAAGTTTGTATTGTAAAGGCAAGACACGTGATTGACATTTCATCAATCAATGAAACATACCAGGATACTATACCACCACCAATTAGTATAATGGAAGAGCCTAGTGATTTTAATGAGAATGAGATACGACTTGCAGGCGATGGAATTGAAATTGTTGAAGAAACTGGAATTGTAGATGATGATGAATTAAGTGAAGAAGAAGAGTTTGATGATGAATATGAAGAGTCTGATGGTGAACATGACATACCCGGAGAAGATGATATTGATGAAATGTAACAATCTCATGCATTTTGCATTTTATTTTACTACTTGATGACTTCTATAATCCCTTAACTTTTAAATTTGCAATATTTTTATATGTTATTTGAGTCACTTTATTTGAGCAGAGTAAATGTTTTCTCCAAATTAATTTTATTTGAGTTGAGTAAATGTTTTCTCCAATTCTTATAATTTTGACAGAAGACTCATAAATTTTAACAGAGTTTGGTCTGTAGAAATTTTCCAATTATTTTAAACCCCACCAACTCACATGCTTAGCTATGAGTTTTTTAAAACTAAATGTTTCATCCAAAATACTAAGAGTAATGCATATATAGTCTATCACAAAAACCAAAAGTTGCTGCCACAATACTAAGAATAATGCAGCAGCTCCTAGGCTTGTTTACGCCTATCCAAATAAACAAAAATACAAATATTTATACCACATTCTATGGTTCCCGTAATAAATCATCAATGTCAAAATCCTCATTTGTAGTTTGCCTCCCCCTACCCCCAGCCGATGAAGATCTAATGCAATCTTGGTTGTTTTGGTTGATTTGCATTTGAGAACGAACAAGTTCCATAAATTCAGCATTTTGAGTTCTTTGAGTTTCCACGAGAGCTTGTAGTTGTGTGCATTTCTCGGTCGCATCCATAGCAATTTTTTTTACTTCATCTAGCTCACATCTTAATTCTGTCACCTCTTTCCGTGACTCTTGAGATGACGAACTAACACATGGAAATAAAGACCGCTTACGAGTATTAAATCCCAACTCTTCGGGATACACATGGACAGAGAGACCCATGACCCTGCCTCTCTTTGGGGATCCTATGGCACTCGTCCATTTTTCAGCATCAACATCTATAGGTCAATTTGTACGATCCTCCCCATAGTCTTTGATGCAATCTTCAACATATCGATCATATTTAAAAGAGAAAACAAATATAAGAATTATATGCAATCATTTAATGTATCAATTACACAAAATAATAATCTTGAAACTTACATGTGCAGCTTTGAATTTTGGATCAATCCACTTTGGGGCTGCATTAGGGTCATTGGGATCGCGCAACATGTGCGTGTCAGCGTAATTCTCTATAAAAGGGATCGCTGGGATACCCCGTTCTAGTGCCTATTCAATGTATACCAGATTTTCATAAGAATTTTAAATAATGCACAATATTTATATATGCAACTTAAGTTTTTTCGATGTGATACCACCACTCACAAAAATTAAGAAATTACAGATTAAATGCCACCACATTTACAAAAATAACCAATATTTCAGTACAAATGACTCGATAATATATAGTTCAAAACTTGAAACAAGAGACGAAATCAATAAAGTGTATATAATTATGTTTCTTACTCAATACAAATGACTTTAAATTCTATTTATAAACTTTACAAAAATACCTTTTCAATGCCAGCACGCTCCATAATCTTAGATCCGGTGGTATGACACGCTTGTGGGGCCTTGCTCCTATTCTCCTTTGCAGCTTTGCTCCTTCTTAAGAACTTAGGACATTCCCAATAAGCAAGAAGTTCATTCTAGTGTTGGTCGGGACACCACTTTGGCATCTTTTTTATAACCTCATATTTTAATTGTGCATCGTAAACTGCTTCGAATAAAGAATTACCCATACTCTTCTCCAAAAGAGCTTTTATTGCACCATCTTCAATTGGATCCCACACATAAGTACTCTAGTGCAATTGGAAAAAAATATTGTAAATATAAGAATGTATTAAATGAACAAAGGGCTGAAATAATTTATTTTACCTCAAAACGATTCCAAAGAGTCCTCTTATTATCTTTGGGCATCTCAGTCCAATTAGGGTGACCCCCTTTAAGTCCCGTTCGAAGATGGCTGCCAATGGTTCGTGGCACCTTTTTATCAGGCCAGCCTCCTTGAGGAGTGAGCGAGATTCACCTCCTATCTGCTCGATTAGCTGGGGGCTCCTCTCCTTTGTTGCATCCTCGACCTTTCTTCTTCTTCAAAGTCGGATCAGCATTAACATTGGCTTGGTTGGGAGATGTGATCAAGTTCAAGCGTGCCTCTGAATTATTAGTTGCAGATTGTAATTGTGCGATCGCTCTTGCCTTTCAGGTAGATATCATCCCAAAGGTTAGAATATCTGTTTGGGCCCATGTGCATCTAGGTGCATTAGTTGGTACATGATCTGACATACTACATGGCTGTGACATTTCGGGATTGTTGACAAGTGTTGGTCGTTGTGAAACATGATTTGTCGAATGACCAGACAAAGAAAATGTCCCTGTACGATCAGACAACTGAGAAAAAATATGAATTTTATAAATCATTATAATGAACACATCACAGTTAATAAAAATAAGAACAAAGGCAGCAGATGTGTCTATCTAAACTAATTGTTATCTAACTACTCCCTCCGTTTCATAAAGTTTGTCGCATTTCTCATCTTGTATAGAATTAAGGAACATATTTTTTTGACAAATTTACCCCTCGTTATTTTCTCCCCCTTTCTTCCCTTTTTCCTTTTATTTTTCCACCTTCCTTTTCCACCATTTTTTTTTACCTTTCCAAAAAAAATTGTAATTAATATATTTCCAAAAGAATAGGGGCAATTTAGGGAGATTATTGGTAAAATTAGGAAAAGCAACAAACTTTTTGAAACAAATTTAAAGTTCAAATGCGACAAACTTTTTGGATCGGAGGGAGTAATAATTAGGGTGAGAAGAAAGGCAACAAATGATTCTAAATTAATTGTCATCTAACTAAACAAAGTGCAACAGTGAAACACATAAAAAGAACAAAATAGCACCAACATAGAAAAAATAGCAAAACACGAGAAATTTTTCTAAGTGTTGGTTGTAATTTCTTGAACCCTTAGAGTTGTTGTAATTTCTTGAAAAAAAATAGCACCAGCAACTAGGAGTGTGCAAAATAAAACCGGATCGGAAAAAAGATCGGAACCGGACCGACCGGTTAGATTCCGGTCCTCGGTCCGAAATTTTTTAAGATTCCGGGTTCCGGTCCGGTCTAAAACCGGAATTTACCGGTCCAGGACCGAAAACCCGGATTTACAATTTGTTTTTTTATTATTATTTGAATTTTAGAAATTACAAATCTCATTCCTCTGGCTCTTCGACTTCCTCTGGCTCTTCGACTTTCTTAAACCTTTTTTTTTGTTACAAGTTAAATACCCATCCCTTTTCCCCTTTTCCCCTCCCCATGACTCGAACCCAGGATAGGTAGTGGTGCTCTAACCACTTGAGCTATCCCACTTTGTCTCGACTTTCTTAAACCTAATTCCCTTTTTTACCATTCTCAAAATTCTTCAACCTTTATCTGAAACGGCGCTCACCAGCCTCACCCAACCGACAAGGGCGACAACCCTTCTCCAATCTCCACTCCTTGCAATTGTTTGTGTTAGTTGTTACTTGTGACTCACCTATTTTGAGAAGGTAATAGAGTCGGCGCAACGGAATACTCCACCCAATCTTCTTGCAGTGTAAGTTTTCTTGAGTTATTGAGAAAGTTTAACCTATTTTACAGCTTATAATCGTAATAATTGTTTTTAATTTCTTGTTTCAAAATTTTAGATGGATAGTACTCAGTCACAATCTCAATCAAAAAGAATACCGGTGTTTTCTGATCAATCGGCTGATGCCCTTACTAATGAAGAACTTGAATGTGATCCACTCTCCACTTCTTCTCATACACTAAGGAATTATAATAAATTTAAAAAAAAAAACCGGTCTGAAACGGTCCAAACCCGGACCGGACCGGAATTTACCGGTCCGGTCCGGTCCTCGATCCGAAAAATTTTAAGATTCCGGTCCCGGTCCGGTCCGGTTCTGGACCGGTGCACACCCCTACCAGCAACAAATGAAAGAAAACAATAAAAAAGAATTCCAACAGCAACACAAAAACCCAGAAGTGCGGCAGAACACGGAAAAAATGAAATAATCTCAAATTCTTGAATGGAGGTTTCTCTAAATAATTATGATCGGTGAAACGAACAGACGAAACAAGGAAAGGAAACAATGTTTGTTGTTATTCCAAATGCTTGAGCCCTTAAATGTTTGAAATCAAATTTTACATCCAAACCAAAAGGAACAAAGAAAGTGAAAGAAATTAAAATAGAGTTCAAGAACTTACCGTTGATCGAGTTGGACGAGAAATTACCCTTGATTGAGTTGGGCGAGAAATTACAACCAAGTTTCTTACTGCCGCTCCTATGGAGGAAAGTTCATGAAATTCTTAAGTTTTTACTAGGCTTTTAATTAGGGCTTTTTCCGACGGGTTATTGGTGGGTAAGGATTTATAAGAATATTTTATTTTTGGTAACTTATTACCGACGGGTTGTTGGTGGGTACATGTAATTAATTAATGTAGTCGGGGTTTTACCGACGGTCTATTTATCGGTATTACCTCAGAAAGAAATTATTTTAATTAATTAATTCTAAAAAAATTATTGATTGCTTCCGAACAGAGGTTAGTCGGTATTGATGATTGGCGGGATGTTTGTGATTCCCGCCCGTAACCTTTACCGACTATTTGTGATTATTACCAACGGATGTTTACCGTGGTCGGTATTATGTATCTTATTGGACACCAAAAATATGTGTTTGTTAACTCTGACTATATGTTTGTCGGTATTGTGATTATTTTCGATGCACGGTGTTCCGTCGGTATAACTTTGTCGGAAATAGGCAAGTTTCTTGTAGTATTCTACAACAACTCTTCTCACTTTCCTAGAAAGATATAAGGATTGAGGTGGGTTCCAACTAGGTTGAGATATCCTTTACAATGAAGAGTTTTATAAGGATAGGATATCACTTTAAACTTTAAAATATGCACGTACGGTCATGAAATATGTATGCACAAAATTTACACGAAATGTATATGTACGGGCGTGCAAAATATGTGCATATGCGGACCGTGCGTGAAACATCTATGCACGTAATGTCCACATACAAGCGTGCAAAAAATGTGCACATACGAAAGTGCAAAATATGTGCACATATACATATTATATATCTACACATAACCACTACATTTGAGAATATCAACAAAGAATGTGTAACAAAAATTGTGCAACACGTCGTGTTACTAATATTTATAAAATCATTGTTATCATAATTTATTTTCACAGTCATTTTAAAATATTTCTTTATACTTCGTACTTTCATACAAAATATTTTTTTATGTTTGTATGATATGTTGATTTATTATATGCCCATACTCCCGCCCCACAATAACTTTCACACTTTCCTTTTCAGGACGTTCCACAATAACTTTCACACTAATAAAATGGAAAACCCTTTATAAAATCGACTCTCACAATATCCTCAATTTTACACAAATGTCATTACTTTCACAAAAGTCAACTCATTTATTTACTTTATACATAAATGTTTATAAAATTACCCCTTAAAACTCCACTCATTATTACACTTTCTTAAATGGAACGAAGAGTACTTTTTTTTAAATGATCCTACTCTTCATGTTCGTCCGAAGCCTAAAACTTGTTAGGACCGGCTCTGGATGGCTCAAGAACTTCCATTATACATGATATCTGAGATGTTGTTCTAATCTAAGGTGTTGATTAGAACAACGTTGGATACATGCAAGACGGTATCTAAATAATGGAAGAAGTTGATCTACTATTCTAACTTTCTTCCATTTCTACTTTTCTTCCATTTCTAATTGAAAAAAATGTGTACGATTTTTTCATATATCTATATATTCAAGCTCGTCTGGATGGCTCAAGAACTTCCATTAGACTGGATGGCTCAAGAACTTACATTAGACTTGATATCTGAGGTGTTGATTAGAACAACATTGAATACATTGAATACATGCAAGACAATATCTAAATAATGGTAGAAGTTGATCTACGATTTAGCTTTCTTGCATTTCTACTTGAAAAAAACAGGAAGTTGATCTACGACTCAGCTTTCTTGCATTTCTACTTGAAAAAAACAGGTACATTGTTTAGTTTTTTCATTCAAGATATTTATATATCCAAGTTCGTCTGGATGGCTCAAGAACTTTCATTAGACATGATATTTGAGGTGTTGATTAAAACAACGTTGGATATACATGAAAGACGGTATCTAGAATGGAAGAAGTTGATCTATGACTCAACTTTCTTGCATTTCTACTTGAAAAAATGGGTACATTGTTTGATTTTGTTCGTTCAAGATATCTATATATCCTAGCTCAACAGCGTCGATAAAACGGGAGAAGGTCGTATTAACAAAACACGATCGTTTAGAAATTTTAAAATTTTAACTTTGTGCAATCAAGAGATTGAATATATGTTGTAAAAAAAGAATGAATAATAACCTAGATTGGAAAAACCGACGGAGCATTGGAAGAAATGCCAAATCCCAATCTTGCTAATAAGAAAGTTGGAGTCGCGATGCTGCAAAGAAATGCATAAGCACTCCATATACTAACGATTAAATTTCATGATATTTTTCATAGGCGAAATTAAATTGTGCAATTGGAAGAAAACGTTATGTCCTTATATACACACAACAGAAAAATAGTGACAAAAAGAAGAAGAAGTAAAACAAATTGATTATGATCTACCTACTCACCTAATGTATGGTTAGCGTGGAAATTAATGGGTGTGATTTGCGTGAAAGGAAATGAGTATTATTTTATGATAGTCAATTTCTATATATTAAATAACATACCATTATATATGTTACATTTTTATGCTTAGTTTATTATATATATATATTTTGGAGTATTAAAAAATGAGAATTACAAAAGGTATATGGAATTATATAACATAATCTATTATTACTTTAATGTGTATTTAATCATGAACGAGTATTATATTTAATAAAAATTAAGGAGACAAAAACATATTTTAGATTCTCTCGTACATGAGATAAATTTAATTTTTTTCATATTATATGACACGTGAGTTAATGGATCTTATCTCAATCACATTTAAAAAGTTAATGTGATCCAAATACTAATTATGTTGTAGATGTTTATACTTATCTTTCTTTCACTTTATCAATTTCTACTATGGTTTACGAAGAATTTCTATCCCGAAAATACATGTGAATCTTAAAAAAATATGATTTTAAAAAATGAGATTCATACAAATTATGCACCGTATACCAACGATAATAGATATAGCTAATCAGTGACGGACCCAAAAATTTTCGGTAGGGGACCAATTAACATTATTATAAAAAAAATATATATATGTATTCATTATTTTCATTAAAATTTCACATTATAAAATTGTCAATACGTCACATTTCATTAAATTAAATTGATCGGATAAGTTGATTTTTACTATATTTTGGTACAAGTTAATACTCTCTCCATCCCTTGATAACTTGCACATTTTAACCGATTCACTTTAAAAAACAATTGAATTTAGTGGTGTAGAGTCAAATAAGAAAACGTATTTTGAGTGATTTGATAAGGTATAAGGAGGATTTAGTAGGATGTAAAATAAATTTATTGAAATTCAGGATAAAATGTACACCCAAAATGAGTGACAATTTTAAAATAAAATGATGTTCGGATATATATTAATTTTATGGATTATTTTTATATCAAAAGTGTGCAAATAATTATAGAACATAGTATTAATTTTAATATGTGTGAAATTATCAAAATACTCCTACCAAATTTACTCCGTTACTGTAGCTAATTATACAACAAAATCAGAAATGGTTGTGATCCACGTTACAGGAAAACTATTGGTAAATTAAAAAAAAGGTATCTCCTATCGAATTGATTTCTTATAAGAAATTGAGTTGACTAAGTCAACTCTTTTTTTGTTACACTTTTGGTAATAATTTACACTTTTTAAAATAATATTTTAATTTATATTGACATGCACTTTTTGGTAATATTATATATACGTGTACTTTTCAATAATATTATATTGCATTTTTCAATTATAATAACTTATATTTTTCATTAAATATTGTGTTGCATTTTTCAGTTATACTGATTTGCACTTTTTAATAATATTTCGTTGCACTTTTTAGTTATAGTGACTTGCACTTTTTAGTTATAATGTCTTCACTTTTCATTAAAAACTGTGTTACACTTTTCAATTATAATATCTTACATTTTTTAATAAAAAATGTGTTACACTTTTCAATAATATTGTGTTGCACTTTTTAGTTATAACGACTTACACTTTTTAATATACACATTTTCGAAAAAAAATTATCAAAAATAAAAAATAGAAAGTTGACTTAGTCAACTCGATTCCTTATAAGGAATCGAGTCTATATAAGACTAATCCATTAAAAAAAAAAAGAAAAAAATTATGCTCTTTAACCTTTCCATATATTTTGAAATACAATCGTGAAATAACATTAGGGAAACAAGAGGGCTATATTGAACATCTATGGGTTGGAGAGTGGTAGAATATAATAAGCACTCTTTCTGTTTCTTGTTCTATGATTTCCTAAAATATGGTATAACTGATTATTTTTTTAATTTTAATATACGATACTTATTAATGTTTATAATATTGATGATTATTGTTGTTTATAGTATTTCTAATAATTGTGTGTTTTTTATTTTTTTTACTCTAGTTTATTATTTTTTGCGTAGTTATTAGCTTTTGCATTATATAATATTTGTGCTGACATAGTATTAGATTATATTATTGAAATATTAATTTATTTGTGTATATACATGGAGTAGTCTGAAGGTAGAGACGGACCCAGGATTCGAGTTTAGGGAGGGGCCAAAATATTTTTAATGACCTGAGATAATATATATATATAAATTAGAATTAAAAGGTGTTGAGTTGCAAGCAAAAACTTATTATTGTTGCATTTGTATTGTCCAGCGTTGATAATAATTAAAAAAAAAAAGAACACTCGAACAATGAAGACACAAATTATTTATGGGGATAAATGGGGCGATGGGTTTGGGGAAATGGGGGTGGAGGCTAGTGAATGAAAAGGACAGTCTGTGGGTGGGGGTGATTTGCTCGAAATATGGGGATAAATGGGGCGATGGGTTTGGGAAGCTGCCTACGGGTAGGTCTGGGAGGGTCTCAAAATGGTGGGGGGATATTATAAAGATAACAGAGGGTGGGAATAGTGGGTGGTTTGCTGAAAATTTAGAGAAGGTGTTAGGAGATGGAAACAGCTCCCATTTTTGGGAGGATAATTGGTCAGGAGAAGGAATTTTAAAAGAAAAATTCAACAGGTTGTTTAGGATTAATTTGGACAGGGGTTTTAAAGTGGGAGAAATGGGGGTGTTGGTAGGGGGAGTGTGGAGGTGGTCGTGGAGATGGAGGAGACCTTTGTTAGATCGAGATTTAATATCTTTCAATGCTTTGGTAGTCTTGCTGAACAGGTACCAGCTCAAAAGCGGAGTCGAAGATGCGTGGAAATGGAAACTCTCGACATCAGGCTAGGTACACAACAAAGGAAACTTATGCCTTCTTCCTCGAACAATACAACGGTTTGCGAATAGACGAGGAAAAGATGCACGGTTTCAAGGCAATCTGGAAGAACTTTGCACCGTCCAAGGTCATTGCTCACGCGTGGAGACTACTTTGGGAGCGTCTACCCACAAGATCAAATCTGTGTCGAAGGAATATATTGAAGGCCAATGATGATTTAAGGTGTGTTTTTTGCAGCTCTCACGAGGAAACTGAAAGACATGTGTTCTTCGAATGCTCTTTCTCTCACGGTATATGGATGAAATGTCTAGCACGGTTGAAGATGGAGACAGTCCTACACAATGATACGGTGAAAAATCTGCATAGTTTTAGCAGATTTATTAGAGGCAAAAATGGAAAGAGAAATGCTATTTGTATTTGGTTGGGGGTGGTATGGATTATTTGGAAAGGGAGAAATGCTATAATTTTTAGGAATGAAGTGCTGTCCATGACCTAACTGATGGAGGAACTTAAGGCAAGGCTATGGAACTGGTTTATGGTGAAATATCCGCAGAATATCGAGTTTCAAGGACTGGTTAAGTGCACCAGTAGAGTGCCTGCGAGTGCAATAGAAAGGTGACCTAGGAAAGTTTTGTGATGCTTTATTCTTGCTGTAATTTTTAATGTAGTAGTACTGTGCGAATTGTATTTCTTGTGGGTATGTCTTATACCCTTCCATTAATATAAAAGTTCATTTGACTGATAAAAAAAAAAAAAGTACAATATTTAATTTAATATTCTACAGTTAGATACCAGTTCAAATTATTTATTCTTTTCCAACAATTTGAATTTAAATATTGTTTAATACACGAGTTTGGTTGTCATTCTGGTTGGTGGGCAGGATTGGGGGTTGCACACGTGTGATTCACATGCAATGGTTGTCATTTTGATTGGAAGATCCAACTTTAATCGGATTAGTGCCTGCAATGTATGGTTGTCATTTTGATTGGAAGATCCAACTTTAATCGAATTAGTGCTGCAATGTTGTCATTCTGATTGGAAGATCCAACTTTAATCGGATTCAACCATTCTGACTGGAAGATCCAACTTTAATCGGATTGGTGGGCAGGCGATGGGTGCGCATCCAACTTTAATCGGATTGGTGGACAGGCGATTGGTGCGCAGGGAGTTGCACAGTGTCATTTTGATTGGAAGATTCAACTTTAATCGGATTGGTGTGCAAGACTGGAGTTGCTGAAAACTTTAATCGGATTGGTGTGCAGGATTGGAGTTGCACACGTGTTCACATTATTGTCATTCTAATTGAAAGATCCAACTTTAATCGGATTAATGTGCAGGGAGTTGCACAGTGTCATTCTGATTGGAAGATTCAACTTTAATCGGATTGGTGTGCCGGGGGAGTTGCACACGTGTGTCATTCTGATTGCAGATTGGAAGATCCAACTTTAATCGGATTGGAGTTACACACGTGTGATTCACATGCAAAAATTTCCCGATTGAACGAGGTTATTTTAATTTAATTTGAATATTTTATTTACACTTTTTTTTTTTTTTCTTTCTAAAATTGCACGCTTGCCCCCATTGATGAGTTGAAGTACAATGACACAAGTATATATACAATGACAAATGGGGTCTTGAAAATCAAGGAACGCGAAATTCAAGTGAAGTTAAACAATTTTAACGTATTTCATTTTTAATCAGATGAATTTCATATATATATATATATATATATATATATATATATATTTATTTATTGAAAAAATATCACTATCACAGAATTTTACCACTTTTTAGATTTGATCACCCATATTCAATAAGGGGAGAAAAAGATTTTGAGTTCTAATTCTTTTTTTACACAATTTCTTCTATTTTAATTCCTAAACCCTCAACCTCAATTTTTTAAATTTTTTTACTGTATTAATTTTTTTATTTTTTTTTAGTTACACACGGTAATATTAATCGAAGATAAATTCAGTAAAAGTTGAAAAAAAATTGAGTTTTGGAGTTTAGGTATTAAAAGAGAAAAAAATGATGTCAAAAAAAAGTTTGTTGTTCAAAACCTATTCTCCATTAGTCAATGACGGATTTAGCATTAAAATTGATAGAAAATAATAAATCTCTAAAATTGATAGAAAATTATTATAATTAATTTTCTCATTTATAATTATTGGGGCATGATCATCTACTAACATTGTGGTGAAGATTAATTGTAAAGAACTCTTTAAAATTATCAATTCATATCATATTAAGAATATTTTAGAAACTTATTTTTTCTTTCTTTTATATTTTAGGGGTGTGGTTGTTGTGAACTCGAGTGCATATCCTTCCTTATAGCTCAATGGTAGTACCTACCTTATTCTACACTAGTGTCACTTTTCAGTTATGTGACTTACACTTTTTTATAAACCGTATTGCAATTTTTTTATTGTATTTGCAATATTTTTTATTTTAATTTTGGTGTTGCACTTTTATGTGACTTACACTTTTTTTTTATTGTATTTGCAATATTTTTTATTTTAATTTTGATGTTGCACTTTTCAGTTATGTGACTTACATTTTTTGATAAACGGTGTTGCACTTTTTTATTATAGTGTCCTACACTTTACAATAATATTTTTTATTTTTATTTTAATGTTGCACTTTTCAGTTATGTGACTTACACTTTTTGATAAACGTTGTAACACCTTTTTATTGTAGTGTCCTACACTTTAGAATAATATTTTTATTTATAGTGAATTACATTTTTTTAGTAATATTATGTTACACTTTTCAGTTGTGTGACTTGTAGATTTTGGTGAATGGTGTTGCACTTTTCTATTGTAGTGGCATACACTTTACAATAATATTTTTATTTATAGTGACTTACACTTTTTAGTAATATAGTGTTGCACTTTTCAGTTATATGGACTTACACTTTTTAGTAATATGTGTTGCATTTTTCAATTATACTGACTTGTACTTTTTTATAATATTGTATTGCATTTTTCAGTAATATTGATTTACATTTTTTAGTAATATTGCGTTGCAGACTTCAAAAAAAAAAAAAAGTAATATTGCGTTGCAATTTTCAGCTACATTAATTTACATTTTTTACTTATATTGATTTATATTTTTTATTAATATTGTTTTGCAAGTATGTTAGTAGTCTAAATGACATGTGTAAAAAAATTTAATTTTAGGGACATAGTTCGAATTTTTAAATTTTTTTTTTAATACCGATTTGTGATATGTGGGCGTGTGGCCCACAAATTAAGGTGATTTGTTAAATTGACATGTGGGTCAGTGGGTGTGTGACCCGCAATTAGGGTTTTGAATGCCTAAACTGAAATTGAACAAAAAAAAGGATAAACTTATAGCGGGACTGAGATAGTACTATTATTTAATAATATTAAAGTGTACAAAAACGATTTTACTGAATATAATTTTGATTTAATTAATAAAATAGTACTATCGGTCTTTTTACATGTTATTTAAAAAATAAAAATAGGGATGAACTCATTGGGGGCAATTTAACCGTGGGCTTATTGGAAGCACATTTATCGGCCATAAACCCCATTCTTTGACTCATTATTAGTAATCTATATATATATATATAAAAGGAAGAACACTCTCTTATGAGCTTGACATGTGGCTCTCCAGGTCTTGACATGTGTATGACACGTCATCGACACATGTCGTTTGAGGTTGATTATGCTCCTGCCATGTGTCAATATTGCTTTTTAATGCTTATAATTATGTTCAACCATTTCTACTTTCAAGTTTCAACCGTTCATCTTCTTCTTCCCACTCCATTGAAATGTTGTTGGGCAAGAAATTCATTTTTCGAATCCATATTTCATTATTCAACTTGAGAAATAACTACACGGTATACACCGTTGTAAAGTCATCTTCAGATGAAGAACTAATTTTAAGTTGGTTGGTAAAACAACAACCGACATTCTTACTCAGATGGAGGAGGTATTTTATAACTATAATAACATTTATAACTATATTAACATTTATGGAAAATTTAATTGGTCTATTTTTTTTCAGAATTTTAATATACTTTTTTAGTATAATTTTAACAACATAGTTATTTCAAATTTCAAAAAGATCTAGATGACAAAATGCCACCAGAACTTGAAATGTTGTTGGGCAAAAAATTCATTTTTCGAATCCATATTTTATTATTCAACTTGAGAAATAACTACACGGTATACACCGTTGTAAAGTCATCTTCAGATGAAGAACTAATTAAAAAATTTGAATCCAAGAATGGTTCTTCAAAGGTAACTTTTTCAAAGATATCTCCTATTTCGAGAGGAAAGGTAATAATATTTTTGACCAAGTTTTTTATTTTAGTTCTTTTAATATATCTATTTTATAAAAAATGAATTAATCTTTTTAATTATACTTTATTTCAGAGTAAGACTTCTTCGTCAATAAATAACAGTGAAGATATCGAGTGTGTAGAAGTTACTATTCGATATAAAAGAAAGTTGGATTATGTTTTTTTTGTTGGATTATGTTTTTTTATAGAATTATGTTTTTAATTATATGATATGCAGTAGCATTGACACATTGAGCAATTTTCAATTACATTGATTTTTTTTACTGTTTTGACTACATAATTTCAATGATGTATATCAATAAGCTCTTAATTCATTATTGTCACGTGCTTATGACATGCATTTAGTGGGTGTTATCCAAAAGAATTCAGACTCTATCAATTCATTTATATCAAATGTTTTAATATTCATTTATTTGTTGTGTAAACCAATGTAAGTGATATTTTTGTTTAATTACTAACTTTTGTTCAATATTCAATATATATTGACTGTAATTATGTATTTGATCATGAAAAATAAATATTGCTTTAAAATTTTAAAAATTTGAGTAACTAACTGGAATAAAATATAAATAGACTGAATAAAATAGTTTAAATAATTTTGAATAAAAAAATTGAAGAAATAAAATTGAATTAAAAAAAATACTCTAATAAAATTTTGCGAAATTTCTTTAATTATATAATTTTATTTTATTTCTCTCTCTTCTCCAACTTTAAAAAAAAAAAAAATATTTTTCATATCTTTACAAATCTCGCATTATAATATAAAATTAAATTAGATTAAAAATTATTATAATTATTAAAAATTAATAAAATATACTTATTTCAACCCGCGTAATACGCGGATCTTACACTAGTATATATATAATATATATATATATCAAAATTTAAATACACGATCAATTTTTATTTTAAAAAGTAGATGCAATCATAATTATTTTTTCTTTTTTGGACAAAAGTCGACCCGATCATTTTTGTTGCCCAAGCAACACCAATTCTCCACCTACATTACAATAGTGCAACTCGATCGTAGGAATGAATTACAAATTTGATGGAACAAGTTGGAATGGTCCGATATGATCAATTATTCTTAAATCTTACAAAAATACATAAATTTCAATTATTAAAAAAAATGGCTCGTTATATATATATATATATATATATATATATATATTTTCTTTTTTTTTTTTTTTACTTATTAAAATATGCACGTACGGTCGTAAAATATGTATGTACAAAATTTACACGAAATGTATATATACGGGCGTGCAAAATATGTGCATATACGGATCGTGCGTGAAACATCTATGCACGTAATGTCCACATACAAGCGTGCAAAAAATGGGCACATACGAAAGTGCAAAATATGTGCACATATACATATTATATATCTACACATAACCACTACATTTGAAAATATCAACAAAGAATGTGTAACAAAAATTGTGCAACACGTTGTGTTACTAATATTTATAAAATAATTGTTACCATAATTTATTTTCATAGTCATTTTAAAATATTTCTTTATACTTTCATACAAAATATTTTTTATGTTTGTATGATATGTTGATTTATTATATGCAAGTACTCCCCCGCCCCACAATAACTTTCACACTTTCCTTTTTAGGACGTCCCACAATAACTCATACTAATAAAATGGAAAACCCTTTATAAAATTGACTCTCACAATATCCTCAATTTTACACAAATGTCATTACTTTCACAAAAGTCAACTCATTTATTTACTTTATACATAAATGTTTATAAAATTACCCCTTAAAACTCCACTCATTATTACACTTTCTTAAATGGAACATTGTTAGGACCGGCTCTGGATGGCTCAAGAACTTCCATTATACATGATATCTGAGATGTTGTTCTAATGTAAGGTGTTGATTAGAACAACTTACATGTAAGATGGTATCTAAATAAATAATGGAAGAAGTTGATCTACGATTCTAACTTTCTTCCATTTCTACTTTTCTTCCATTTCTAATTGAAAAAAATGGGTACATTGTTTGTTTTTTCATTCAAGATATCTATATATCCAAGCTGGTCTGGATGGCTCAAGAACTTCCATTAGACTGGATGGCTCAAGAACTTACATTACATTAGACTTGATATCTGAGGTGTTGATTAGAACAACATTGAATACATTGAATACATGCAAGAAAGTATCTAAATAATGGAAGAAGTTGATCTACGATTTAGCTTTCTTGCATTTCTACTTGAAAAAAACAGGAAGTTTGATCTACGACTCAGCTTTCTTGCCTTTCTACTTGAAAAAAACAGGTACATTGTTTAGTTTTTTCATTCAAAATATTTATATATCCAAGTTCGTCTTTAGACATGATATTATGATATTTGAGGTGTTGATTAGAACAACGTTGAATACATGAAATGAAAGACGTATCTAAAGAATGGAAGAAGTTGATCTATGACTCAACTTTCTTGCATTTCTACTTGAAAAAATGGGTACATTGTTTGATTTTGTTCGTTCAAGATATCTATATATCCTAGCTCAACAGCGTCGATAAAACGGGAGAAGGTCGTATTAACAAAACACGATCGTTTAGAAATTTTAAAATTTTAACTTTGTGCAATCAAGAGATTGTATATATGTTGTAAAAAAAGAATGAATAATAACCTAGATTGGAAAAACCGACGGAGCAATGGAAGAAATGCCAAATCCCAATCTTGCTAATAAGAAAGTTGGAGTCGCGATTCTGCAAAGAAATGCATAAGCACTCCATATACTAACGATTAAATTTCATGATATTTTTCATAGGCGAAATTAAATTGTGCAATTGGAAGAAAACGTTATGTCCTTATATACACACAACAGAAAAATAGTGACAAAAAGAAGAAGAAGTAAAACAAATTGATTATGATCTACCTACTCACCTAATGTATGGTTAGCGTGGAAATTAATGGGTGTGATTTGCGTGAAAGGAAATGAGTATTATTTTATGATAGTCAATTTCTATATATTAAATAACATACCATTATATATGTTACATTTTTATGCTTAGTTTATTATATATATATTTTGGAGTATTAAAAAATGAGAATTACAAAAGGTATATGGAATTATATAACATAATCTATTATTACTTTAATGTGTTTTTAATCATGAACGAGTATTATATTTAATAAAAATTAAGGAGACAAAAACATATTTTAGATTCTCTCGTACATGAGATAAATTTAATTTTTTTTCATATTATATGACACGTGAGTTAATGGATCTTATCTCAATCACATTTAAAAAGTTAATGTGATCCAAATACTAATTATGTTGTAGATGTTTATACTTATCTTTCTTTCACTTTATCAATTTCTACTATGGTTTACGAAGAATTTCTATCCCGAAAATACATGTGAATCTTAAAAAAATATGATTTTAAAAAATGAGATTCATACAAATTATGCACCGTATACCAACGATAATAGATATAGCTTTTAATCAGTGACGGACCCAAAATGACAAAGTGGGATAGCTCAAGTGGTTAGAGCACCACTACCTAGGCCTTAGATACTGGGTTCGAGTCATGGGGAGGGGAAAATGTAATTCAAAAAAAAAAAAAAAAGTGACGGACCCAAAATTTTTCGGTAGGGGACCGATTAACATTGTTATAAAAAAAATATATATATATGTATTCATTATTTTCATTAAAATTTCACATTATAAAATTGTCAATACGTCACATTTCATTAAATTAAATTGATCGGATAAGTTGATTTTTACTATATTTTGGTACAAGTGTGTGAAATTATCAAAATACTCCTACCAAATTTACTCCGTTACTGTAGCTAATTATACAACAAAATCAGAAATGGTTGTGGATCCACATTACAGGAAAACTATTGGTAAATTAAAAAAAAAAAGTAGATCTCCTGTAGAATTGATTTCTTATAAGAAATTGAGTTGACTAAGTCAATTTTTTTTTTTTGTTACACTTTTCAATAGTAATAATGTACACTTTTTAAAATAATATTTTAAGTTATATTGACGTGCACTAGTTTAATATTCTACAGTTAGATACCAGTTCAAATTATTTATTCTTTTCCAACAATTTGAATTTAAATATTGTTTAATACACGAGAGTTTGGTTGTCATTCCGGTTGGTGGACAGGATTGGGGTTGCACACGTGTGCAATGGTTGTCATTCTGATTGGAAGATCCAACTTTAATCGGATTGGTGCTGGTCATTCTGATTGGAAGATCCAACTTTAATCGGATTGGTGGGCAGGCGGATTGGTGCAGGGAGTTGCACAGTGTCATTTTGATTGGAAGATTCAACTTTAATCGGATTGCAGGACTGGAGTTGCTGAAAACTTTAATCGGATTGGTGTGCAGGATTGGAGTTGCACACGTGTTCACATTATTGTCATTCTGATTGGTTGTCATTCTGATTGGAAGATCCAACTTTAATCGTATTGATG
Source organism: Galeopsis tetrahit (assembly GCA_963675135.1). Classification (NCBI taxonomy): domain Eukaryota; kingdom Viridiplantae; phylum Streptophyta; class Magnoliopsida; order Lamiales; family Lamiaceae; genus Galeopsis; species Galeopsis tetrahit. The sequence goes on along the minus strand of OY776129.1, from coordinate 12,162,469 downwards.
TGCAGGGAGTTGCACAGTGTCATTCTTATTGGAAGATTCAACTTTAATCGGATTGGTGTGTCGGGGAGTTGCACACGTGTGTCATTATGATTCAACTTTAATCGGATTGGTGTGTCGGGGAGTTGCACACGTGTGTCATTATGATTGCAGATTGGAAGATGCAACTTTAATCGGATTGGAGTTGCACACGTGTGATTTACATGCAAAAATTTCACGGTTTGAACGAGGTTATTTTAATTTAATTTGAATATTTTATTTACACTTTTTTTTTTCTAAAATTGCACGCTTGCACCCATTGATGAGTTGAAGTACAATGACACAAGTATATATACAATGACAAATGGGGTCTTGAAAATCAAGGAACGCGAAATTCAAGTGAAGTTAAAAAATTTTAACGTATTTCATTTTTAATTAGATGAATTTTATATATATATATATATATATATATATATATATATATATATGAATTTGGAAAAATATCACTATCATAGAATTTTACCACTTTTAGATTTGATCACCCATATTCAATAAGGGGAGAAAAAGATTTTAAGTTCTAATTCTTTTTTTACACAATTTCTTCTATTTTAATGGTAAAGTCTAGTATGCACTCGAGTGCATGCTGTGCACCCTAGTCATGTGTATTTTTTTGTTTACTGACTTACACTTTTTGGTAAATGGTGTTGCACTTTTCAATTATTACTTATACAGTTTAATAATTGAAAAGTGCAACATCATTTACCAAAAAGTGTAAGTCAGTAACTGAAAAGTGCAACATGGACTAGGGTGCACAACATGCACTCGAGTCCATAGCAGACCAACCCATTTTAATTCCTAAACCCTCAACCTCAATTTTTTAAATTTTTTTACTGTATTAATTTTTTATTTTTTTAGTTACACACGGTAATATTAATCGAAGATAAATTCAGTTAAAATTGAAAAAAAAATTGAGTTTTGGAGTTTAGGTATTAAAAGAGGAAAAATGATGTCAAAAAAAATTTGTTGTTCAAAACCTATTCTCCATTAGTCAATGACGGATTTAGCATTAAAATTGATAGAAAATAATAAATCTCTAAAATTGATAGAAAATTATTTAAAATTGATAGAAAATTATTAGAATTAATTTTCTCATTTATAATTATTGGGGCATGATCATCTACTAACATTGTGGTGAAGATTAATTGTAGGTAAAGTCTAGTATGCACTCGAGTGCATGTTGTGCACCCTAGTCCATGTGCATTTTTCAGTTTACTGACTTACACTTTTTGTGGTAAATGGTGTTGCACTTTTCAATTATTAATTATACAGTTTAATAATTGAAAAGTGCAACACCATTTACCAAAAAGTGTAAGTCAGTAACTGAAAAGTGCAACATGGACTAGAGTGCACAACATGCACTCGAGTCCATAGCAGACCAACCCTTAATTGTAAAGAACTCTTTAAAATTATCAATTCATATCATATTAAGGATATTTTAGAAACTTAATTATTTTTTCTTTCTTTTATATTTTAGGGGTGTGGTTGTTGTGAACTCGAGTGCACACGTGCACTCGAGTTCAGCATATATATATATAGTAATTACCGTTTTACTACATATGCTTCCTTATAGCTCAATGGTAGTACCTACCTTATTCTACACTAGTGTCACTTTTCAGTTATGTGACTTACACTTTTTTATAAACCGTATTGCACTTTTTTTATTGTATTTGCAATATTTTTTATTTTAATTTTGGTGTTGCACTTTTATGTGACTTACACTTTTTTTTTATTGTATTTGCAATATTTTTTATTTTAATTTTGATGTTGCACTTTTCAGTTATGTGACTTACATTTTTTGATAAACGGTGTTGCACTTTTTTATTGTAGTGTCCTACACTTTACAATAATATTTTTTATTTTTATTTTAATGTTGCACTTTTCAGTTATGTGACTTACACTTTTTTTGATAAACGGTGTAGCACCTTTTTATTGTAGTGTCCTACACTTTAGAATAATATTTTTATTTATAGTGAATTACATTTTTTTTTAGTAATATTATGTTACACTTTTCAGTTGTGTGACTTGTAGATTTTGGTGAATGGTGTTGCACTTTTCTATTGTAGTGTCATACACTTTACAATAATATTTTTATTTATAGTGACTTACACTTTTTAGTAATATAGTGTTGCACTTTTCAGTTATATGGACTTACACTTTTTAGTAATATGTGTTGCACTTTTCAATTATACTGACTTGTACTTTTTTATAATATTGTATTGCATTTTTCAGTAATATTGATTTACATTTTTTAGTAATGTTGCGTTGCACTTTTCAGCTACATTAATTTACATTTTTTATTTATATTGACTTATATTTTTTATTAATATTGTATTGCAAGTATGTTAGTAGTCTAAATGACGTGTAAAAAAATTTAATTTTAGGGACATAGTTCGAATTTTTTTAATACCGATTTGTGATATGTGGGCGTGTGGCCCACAAATTAAGGTGATTTGTTAAATTGACATGTGCGTCAGTGGGTGTGTGACCCGCAATTAGGGTTTTGAATGCCTAAACTGAAATTGAACAAAAAAAAAAAAGGAGAAAACTTATAGCGGGACGGAGAGAGTACTATTATTTAATAATATTAGAGTGTACAAAAACGATTTTACTGAATATAATTTTGATTTAATTAATAAAATAGTACTATCGGTCTTTTTACATGTTATTTAAAAAAAAAAAATAGGGATAAACTCATTGGGGGCAATTTAACCGTGGGCTTATTGGAAGCTCATTTATCGGCCCATAAACCCCATTCTTTGACTCATTATTAGTAATTAGTCTATATATATAAAAGGAGAATTGAGGCCCTCCTGCTATGCTATTGACACGTGGCATTCCTACATCTGACATGTGGCGATGAGGTGGCTTATTATATTAAATTAGAATATGGACTGCGGAATGAGAAGAGTCACAGTCACTATGAATGCCCGTTTCTAACCGACCGTGGAAGTCCGTTCTTCCTCTATCTATTCTAACGCAGAAATCACAATGACTCTACATCTCAAAAGCAATGCAGAAAAGCCGCAGCATCAATGAGATCATAGATTTTCCTCATCTATTTTTGTTCTCTGCCCTGCCCTTCTATGCCAGTTGATATTTATGGTTTTTGAGATTTTAATAGAGAAATAGTTGATTTATTTGGTATTGTAGAAACTGGCGGTTGATCAAGGAGTTGCTTATGTTCTCATGCTTATTGCACCGGCGATTACTTATTTAATCCACTCAAATCAGAAAACAGGTATTCTTTTTTTTTTTTTTTTTATAAATTTATTTATGATTTAATTCAATTATTTTATGCATTTTCTCTGGTTAAGGGAAAGAGATAGAGGTGAAAATTTTGGATTATCCAAATTTGTAGCTTACATCTACAATATTAGATCGAATGCAGAATCCTAAGAGTCGGAGTCTGAAAATTGATGCAAAATCATAATCACAAAGAAATAGAGGGACGCCAAGGGGTTGGTGGTACCCGTCGTACATCTGTGCGCCTCATCTGCGTCGACGCATAATTGTGAAAGCAGATCTCAACCCTACCATAAATGGATCGGCCACTATTTTCGTGGGTTCCCTGTGACGCCAGCAGATAGATGAATGGTATTTTTTTTTTATGAATTATTAAAAATAGGAAAGTTTTACCAGATCAGTAATGCCCCGAGAATATAAAGGAAGAGAAGTTACAAAGCATAAATAAATAAACTAAACATATTCAGTGTACTGGGGGGATTAACATGCATAAAATGCATTCCCCAGGTACTGAACGAGGTGGATCTAAAGGGACGCATAGGTGTGATTAGTGTGATTTTGAAGGTTAGAGTCTTTCAGTTTCAACATAGGTGTATTCTTCATTTTAAAAAAAAATAATTAAAAAATCTTTCTACTCCATATTTTTATATTCCATCAATTTTATATTCTCATTTTATTATGTTTGCAGATTTTAGACTTAACACGGTAGCAGAAGGTGACAAAAGAAGGGAGCTACATGTCAACGACAAGAGAACTTTCCTCCTTTTTCAATATAAGATATTGTAGGTATTGCTTTCTTTTCCGTTCTATAGCAACCCATTTGTTTATTTATTTGAATTTTTCTGAGATTTTCTGTGAATGTGTATGCCACTTTTTTTTTTGCACATTTTTATTGAATCACAATTATATCGGCTCAATCATCACTTTAATTAAGTATGGTCTTATGTTGACGAGGTGAAATGCTTTTCTAAGTTATTGTGTATGTGTGTGATTGTAAATGAAATAATGGAAAAAGGTTTAGCTCCTATTAAAGATCGGCTACTAAACAAGCCGCTCTTTTTTTTTTCGGGTCGTTTTACACATTTTAGTTTTGGAAAAAATATTTGAACTGTGTTCTTAGATATTTTTCTTGATAATATATGTGAGGTTTATGTGTATAAATATTCAGTTTCGTAATGTTATATCTAATCAAGAAAATGGTGTGTAAATGATTAATTGAGTTTTCTTCCTTTTTTATTTTTTGAATTGTGATTTAGTGTCGCTTTAATTGAGGATTTTGATGTTATGATTTTAAAGTTCATGGTAATCACTAGATTTATATGGTCTTTGGAACAAATTTATTGATTGCTTCTTATTTAATTTGAATATAATTTTTTTTCTCTTTTGTCTCAAGAAGATGAAGGTCCTGATCGAGAGTCTAGCTCGCCTAAAATTTGGACAATATGCAAAATATCCTACAGGAGAACCCAGCTTTTTGCCTGATAGGTGTGGAATTAATCCCTTTCACTTTGTGTGTTTGAATTTCTACTGCTTTTACTTATCTATCTATCTATCTATATATATATATATATATATATATTTTCATGCTTTTTGGTTCCTTACTTATCCCTAGACAGTGAGTGAGAGGCTGAGAAATAAGCTGAGCGTGATGATTGTGAAAACTGTGGCCAGCTTTTTGAAGGATAGTTTTATTAAAATGTGGAGCTGATCAAATAAGAAAAAGTATAAGCATGATGGGATTGGAAGACAAACAAATAAAGGTTGAGCACTTGATCAGTACGTAGTTTAAAGCATTTAAAATAAGTTGATGGCTTAAATGTTCTGAAATTGTTTGTCTATGCAAGGATATTAGCATTAAGATAAAATATTAACTCTAAATAAATACTTTATACTTTAAGGAAACTGCCCCCAATTTTGAGAGTAAAAGACACGTACGCCCTTACAATCAGAGTGCAACCTTCCTTGCAGTTTATTGATTAATTCCATTAGTACAGACTTGCAGTCAATCTAGATATCTGATTTATTTAGTAGTTTAAGTCACTAATCATACCTCTAATTAGATTTTGGATTTAATGATTTGTGAGAAATAATTCAGTTTTTGACTACTATTTGTAAAAATGCTTTGATGACCCTCTATTCTACTGAAATATGAGTATTTATGAAAGTGAGAAAGTCATCTGACACAAATCGTGGATATACAATAGTTACAACTCCACTTCTATTTTTAGATTAAAGACCAGTAGATATTCTATTAAAGAGTTAAAATAAACTATTCATCTTTGCAAAGTATACACCTGCTTCTTTCCTCCCACTCCGAGATGAGGCTTTGCCAGGGTGATAAAAAATGAATTGCTTCCAGTCCAGCAATCAACGGGAACAAAAAAGATTATGTATATTTTTGTTTTTTATGGACTAATGTATTATAATTTGGTATAACGGGTATGGATGGAATTGACAATTATAATTTGGTATAACAGGTATGGATGGAATTGACAATGATAGTTAGGTGAAAGATTTTTAAAAAATAATCTAAAACAAAGGAGTGTCATTGTTGGAGTGCAAATAGTTGTAGGAATCCTAAGTACTTTTAAGCAGCTTAGTGATGCATTAGTATAATGATACACAAAACTTTATGCAATGTATATTAACTGATGCAAAGATTGGCAAATGAGTGACCGCGGGCTTATGCTTCTTTTTAAAGAAAAAACTGATTAAAAAAGACCGGAACATGTATATATAGTTAAATAATTGCTTAATTGATTATGGAATTACGTAACTTGTGGCATAATCGCTTTATATACAACTACAGTAGAAGATTAGAAATTTGTAAAAAATGAACATTTTGATACTTTGATAGGCATGCATGTAATTCAGTTACATATCCATGTTTATGTGCGTGTGTTTTTAGCAGACATTTTTTTTAAAAAAAAAATATTAAAATTATTAATAATAATAAATGCATTTTCTGTTTTACAAAACAGATCTTTTCCTTTATCAATAAAAGTTTGATTTTTTTGGTTTATGTCAATGTCAATTTTATGTTTCACGTAAAAATACAAAGTTCTAACTGCATATTTTAGTTTAAAGTTTATGTTATTTATGATGGTAAATTGTGTTAGCTATATATATATATATATATATGTTGTTGTGCCTATCTTTTTTAAGTTGTTTTTATGATGAGTTGATGGCGCTCACACTAAAAAAAAAAAAAAAAAGTAGTTTAAATGTAGTTGCTTTCTTATAATGCTCTCTCATGGTAAATTTAATTAGTTTCGTTCAAGAAATTTTAGATTAATATTTCAGTTTCAGTAATAGCTGTCTACCAAACTTGAATTCTTGATATTGGTTGTTAACATTTTTTTGTGTGTGTGTAAATTTATTTGCTCTACCTTTAATTTTTTTTTTATCACAATTAGATTGACATATTGTTTAATAATCAAAAAAATTAGTATACATACAATTGATTCTATTTTCATGTATTTTCTTCAATTTAAATTTTGCAAGTTGTATTATGTGGATAAAAATGTTCTATAATGATGAGATCACAATATTTTAGCCTTAATTAAAGAAGTATGACTCGAGCCATCATTTTTTGTTTGCCAAAATCTATTGTCAGGAACCCCCTAACAAAGACTATATATTGAGAAGCAAGATTGATATTTAAGGAAAGGTCAGGAAAGATTGTCAAGCCTCTGGTGTTGTGGTGAATGATTTTGATGAGAGAAATAAAGGCCTCTACATTATTTAGTACTCCCTCCATTCCAGTGAAAATTACTCTACTTTTCTTTTCGTTTGTCTTAATAAGAGCTATCCATTCCATTTTTTTCAATTTATTCCTTAAGTTATGAAGTATGCACATGTATATTTGAAGTTGAATATTTTTTATATAAAGCAAAAAAAAAAAAATTATGGTTGAAAAAACAAAATTGATGAAATGCTTATAAACTATACAAATCTAAAACAACGAGCTCGTGCGATGCACGGGTAAAAAACTAGTATATATAAAAGGAAGAACACTCTTTTATGAGTTTGACATGTGGCTCTCCAGGTCTTGACATGTGTATGACACGTCATCGACACATGTCGTTTGAGGTTGATTATGCTCCTGCCATGTGTCAATATTGCTTTTTAATGCTTATAATTATGTTCAACCATTTCTACTTTCAAGTTTCAACCGTTCATCTTCTTCTTCCCACTCCATTAAAAATTTTGTCAATAAAGATGGCTTCTGAGTTGTCTCTCCCTGTACTCTCCTACTAAACCAACGATTAAGATCCTGATCTCTGCGTTAAACCTACCATTTATCAATTCATTAACAGGTGAAGGTCTCTAATGGTGACAACGGCCACAAAGGAGGACAACACGTCGTGATTCGAAAAAGTTTCAGCGTGGTGTAACATTTTTCTACTAAATTTTTGCATGTTCTCCATAATCTAATTTGGGAATTAATTTACTATCTGAGAATTTTTTGCGCGAAATTATAACCCTAGCGAAATGGGTTCATCCGTGACAGAAAATAAGTGCATGTTTTTTAATTTGTGTGTAGTGGATGGCACTAACAATTTTACAAGAGACAAATGTGGTAGAATGGGTTTATAGAGCGGAGGAGTTGTGTGAACTTGGTTCTTGCTTACTATGGAGGCTCTCCCAATTTTGTATGCTTTATTTTTTTTAACTTTCTTTTTATGATTGTATATTTACTTGCATATTTTATTTCTATCTTTAAATTAAAATTTTCCGTTCTTAATTACTATCAGAAAAGTAGTGATAATTATTGTGCATTATTGTTTTGTTTTCCCTGCCTACTTTCATATGTGGGTTATGGAGTTTAGTTCTCTATTGTCTACTGCACTTATTTTATTTCATCCTTACACTAGCCCCTGCTCTGTGGAAAGAATTAAATATTTGGTTCCAAATAAGGAAATCATGTAAACTTTATGTTGAACAGATCAAAAAAAAAAAAAAATTGTAAACCTTATAGAGAGACGGAGGTAGTAATTATTTAAGTACTATAGCTCATTGTTGGCATCAAATTTATTAGTTTTAAGCTCTTACAAATGCATGCATGAATATTGAATGCAACTGTAGATAATGAAACATAAAAGGCCAACGTTCATGCCATAATTATAGAATTAATAGTGCTAAATTTATCTTGGTTATAAGGTGTAGTTTTCGAGATTGACCTGCTTTGCCAATTATGAATATGAAGTCTTATCACATAACGTATTTTGATGGTATGTTTGGTTTTAAGTGAAAAGAAAAATTAAGGCAACATTTGTAGTTGCAGCTGAAGGAAATATGGCTCTTGCTGACTTTCAACTGCCATTTGATAAAAAAAAAAAAAAAAAGGAAATAAATGGATTCCTTAACCTTTTGATTAATTTTTTTTTCTTTTTTTCAGGCCATCGAGTTTGTTATCCTTAGTAACCGATGTGCTTCATATATCTTCAGTGAACACTACCTAATCTTGATTCTTTATATTATGTTGTTCCTACTTCTGCATACTAACTGTTATTTATGTTGGTTGAATTTGATTTTCTCATATTCGAACAGGTTTAGCCAATTCCTTAGACACATGCCTCCATCTTCCTCAGAATACAGTTCATTGGTTGGAATGGATCCAACTACTCATTCTGCGGTAATTGTACACACATTTTAAATGAGTTAAATACACTGTAATGTTATATGTTTGATTTTAGCTTTTGCCCTCAAGAATGCTGAGAAGGTTATGAGTTAATTACTTTACCCACCTATAAATGACCACTTTACAACTTGTTGATTTGGTTTATTTTGCTTAAATTACTATTAATGTACAAATATTGTGAATGTTTAATTGAGGTCTTAAATCTCTATATTTTTAGTGTTGCCTTAGAACATATATAATTAATGTTTTAAATATTTACTTATTTTTTCAGAATTTTGAATCTTAGTTGAATTTTTGAATGGTAAGGATGTGAACAATTTTATGTCTTGCTTTGCAAAATTGTGGACTATATTTGTTTGTTCATCAGTGTCAATGGATGCAACTTTTCATTTATTCTCACAAATGAAATTTTTTTATTTTCTAATAGAAAAGGAGACACATAAAATTTATTGGAACCTTTGTACTTTTAACACGGAGATCCAGTCTAAACTGTCGAGTCTTTCAGCATTGAAAATTTTAAAGACCTTCACAATTGATCGTCAATTTCTTTTGATTCATTCAAGTTTTATAACTGACTTTTGATTCATTCAAGTTTTATAACTTACCCGTGCGATGCACGGGCAAAAACTAGTAATATAAAACCACAAACCGATTTAAAAGTTTTTTATTCACATAAATTAACCAAATTATCATTGTAATTGAAAAAAAAATCCCTTTTATTATACCCTCTACATTCTAGACTAAGGGCTCGTTTGGTTTGATAGATGAGATTGATATATTAGGACAGGATTATGTGGGATTGCACTGTTCACAATTTGAAAAGTTGATTTAAAATTTATGTTTGGATTAATGGATTAAATTTTAAAGTTTATATGATAAATTATACCCAAGTTGTTTGGATTGTGGGATAAAATTGAATTATAGTGCTAAATGTCACAAATACCCTTTAACCTTAGGTTTTTTTATTTTATTTTTATGGTCATAAATGTAGTAGTTTGGAGGTCAGAATGGACATTTCACATTTTTGGCTGAATGCTATAAATGCTTTGGATAATAATCTTACCCCACCCATCTGGACAAATAATCTTGCATTCAAGGGATTAAAAGAAAAATAGACTCGGACCTCATTTCTAACCTGGGCTTTAAACTTGCAAACCAAACTACCTACTAAGTGATATAAAACAATCAAACCTATATAATCCAACAAACCAAACATACCCTAAGGGCATGTTTGGTTTAATTAATTAAACAAGATATATTGTTTTATCCCAATTATTCCTATGTTTGGTTTACAGGAATTAAACCAGTGATTAAAATAGGTCCGGAATTATTATCCTTCCTAATCATTTATTTGATTGTTTATTAGTCCCAAAGAGAAGGTGAGATAATTAATCTTGCAGAACAAAAAAATATGTAGATGGACTTTATTGCCCTCCAATTTGTGGGTAATTACAACTTACCACATATATATACAAAAGAACCCTAATTAATGGCCTCAAGGGTAGAAAAGTAAATTGTCATATTTATCTCAATTTATCCTTGAATCCAAACATAAAACAAAACTTATCCCTAAGAAATTTCAAAATTTAATCCATCAATCCAAACACAAATCTCAATTCAAAAAATAATGCAATCCCATCTAATCCTATCCTACCTTATCTATCCCATCCATCAATCCAAACATGCCCTAAGTGTTTCCATTAATCATTTAGGTGGTGTTTGGTTTGGGATTGGGGTGGATTGGATTTGGATTGGGGTGGATTGGATTGGGATTTGGGTAATCCATGAATAGTAAATTGTGTGTAAGTTGTGTTTGGTTAGAAGTAGGGGTAGATTTAACTTTATGTCACATCAAAAGTGGTGTTATAATATTTTATTATTGTTAGTAGTGAAAGAAAAGTAAGAGAGAGAAGAAAGTATGAGAGAGAACGAGTGTGTGAAAGAAAAGTAAGAGAGATAGTGATTTGATTGTATAAAAATAGGTGTGTAGGTGTATTATAGGGGTGGATTGGTATTTGGATTTGTATTTGGATTGAAATGAATTGAAAGAAATTGGATTGGGATTTGGCCAATCCAAATCCGGATTGACCAATCCCAAAACAAACACCGCCTTAGGGTGTGTTTGGTTTGGGATTGGTCCATCCGGATTTGGATGAGTCATCCCTCATCCCATCCATCTCCATCCAAATACTCATTCACCCCTATAATACACATATATACCTATTTTTATACAATTAATTACTCATTCTCTCTCCTACTTTTTCTTCCACACATTTATTCTCTCTCCTACTTTTCTTCCACACATTTATTCTCTTTCCTACTTTTCTTCCTTACACTAATTACTCTACTAACTAACAATAATAAAATAATACAACATCACTATTGATTTGACATAAAGTTCTCCATCCACGCCTATTTTTCAATCTCTATCCAAACACAATTTTTATTCAATTACTATTCATGGATTACCCCATCCACATTTTTCGAATCCCCATCCCCATCCCATCCACCACAATCCTTAACCAAACAGCGCCTACTACTTTTTTATTGAAACTCTACTACTTTTTTCTATTTTATCCCTATATTTTCTCTTTTCTACTTTTTCTAACATTTTCTTTTTTTTTTATCTCTATATATAATACTGCATTATTCATTTAATATTATTATTACTTTAAAAGTGTATAAATAGTAATTGAGGCATTTAGTCGGGCACCGAGGAGTATGTTTTACCTAACTAATTTTGGGGATTGATTGATTGATTAATCGCAATTGAGCTAAAACCATTTTTATTTATTTTTAATTCTGAAGGTTTTTATTATTGTAAACATATTGAGTCATAAAATTTGGAGTGTCAACCCAATAAAAAGAGTTTTCATAAAATTGGGCATATCCTTTAAAAGAATTTGGCAATAGGTAATACCCACAACAGAACAAGAAGAGTTAATGAAATTAATTTAAGACACTATTAACAATTTTGCACTATGTAAAACTGTATTTCAATGGGATTGGGAATTGAGGGAATGTATTCCATTGTGATTCTATTGGATTTTTTTTTATTTTAAATAATACGTGAATTTATAAAATTCATAGAGTTTATGCAGGGTTTGACTGACTTCTTTTATTGATTTATACTTCTTCCGTCCAATTTTATTATGCCCACTTATTCGAGCACGGATTTTAAATGAATATTGATTAGTTTATTCATAAAGTAGATAAGTTGAGGGTATGATAGGGTATTGTGGCAAAGTTGGTAAATAAGTGATGGTAGGAGGGTGGAGATAAAGTAATATGAATAATATTGTTTCTAAAAAGGGTATGAGCATGACAACCAAAAAAGGAAAGTGAGAATAATGAAATTGGACGAAGGAGTATGAATTTTGATAGACTTGAATGGATCGTGGAATATACTTTTTTTTTATTAATTTACATATATTTTCATAAACTCCGGTATTCTTGTGATTTTTTTTTTGTGAAGTATTTTTTTTTAAATTAATATTATATATATATATAAATATTTTACCAATAATATATATATATATATATATATAAAGTTTATATATTAATTCGGGTCGAAGTCCCGCGGGTCAGACCCAGACCCGACCCATACTCAATACAGGATGGATCCAACCTGACCCAAAGCTCACGATGTGGGGTGGGTACCCACGGGTCGGGCCAATATTACCATCTTTACTTCTGATCTTTCGTCTTCTGAGTTTTTTGAGAGAATCCATTGAAATCTCTGATTTTTAGAAGAGATTTTGGATAGTGAAATTTATTTATATTTTTTTGAAGAAAATCCAACAAAATTCATAGAGTACTTAAGATTTTTAAAGACTTTTTAAAATCTATATGGAATACCTCAAAATTTTTTAAAATTTTTTAAAATTCAAATTGAATACCCCGACTTTGAAAGTCCAAAAAAAATCTACAGAATCCACAACCAATACATTCCCTCAGTTAATGAAATTTGAGGACTACAGAATAGCCTAAATAACTAACTAGAAAATTATTTTTTACGGCAGAAAATTATTTAAGATTTGAATAAAATATAATCCAAAATTTTGATTGAAAAGATATCCAAAATTATTAAAAGGTTTAACTATATGCACCTCCGTTTCGGAGAGATGCACTCTCCCAATTTATACACTCCCCCTAAAATTGGACACACCCTTTCTTAATTGTCATAAATGCTCTTTTCTCTATAATTTCCTATTATTACCCACACCCTTCCTAAATCTAATTTACACATCAAAATCTTAATTCCTCCCTTCATCTTCATTTCTCTCATTACCTCCCCAACCTCACACTAGTTGCCGCCGTCGCCGCCCCTCCCTCTTTCCCCCTTTTTTTTTTTTTTTTTCCTGTGATTTCCCCCTCCCCGTCGCGGACACCCCCCTCTCACTCCCCGTCGCGGACACCCCCCTCCCCCGCCGCCATGACCCCTACCCCGCCCTAGTCGTTGCGGCCCCTCTCTCTCCCCTTCTTTTTTTTTTTTCTGTATTTTTCCTCCCTCTACCTCGGCCGCGACGGCTCCCCCTCTAGGCCGCGCTTCTCCCTTGACTGCGACAGATCCCTCTCCGATTTCAGCAAATTTTTGTTCATCTCGTCGCCCGCTCCGAACGACCTCACCGTCGCCGCCCCCGGGTCCAAGATGCTGCCCACTCCCACCCAGGTATGTGCATCGGCCGCCGCCTATTGGTCGGGATTTGTTCATTTTTGGACCTTGCAATTTTTTTAGGGTTTTCTGCAGACGCAGAAACCCTGTTTTTTTTTTTTATATATATATCTTCGACACTGTAACGTCGACCACATACAATTTCGTCGACACACTGTTGTCGACGAGATTGTATATAGTCGATATTACAGTGTCGATTTTTTTTTAAAAAAAATTAAGTTTGTTTTCGACCTTTGTTGGTCGACTATATACACTTTGTCGACGAGAGTGTATATGGTCGACACTGGTTTGTCGAATTTTTTTTTTTTAAAATTGAGAAATTTCTAAATTTTTTCCTAAATTTTTTGTTGGTGGTGGTGGTAGTGCCGCCGACAGTGACGACGGTTGCTGCACGAAAATTAGATTTAGGGATTAAAGATGGAATAAGGGGTGCATTTAGTAGTGGAGTTGTCTTTGGTAATATAATATTACTTAAAAGTTATTTTAGGGATTTTACATTATTATTAAATCAATAAATTGATTGGGGAAGTGCATCTCTCCAAAATGGAGGTGCATATAGTGAAACCCATTATTAAATTGTGTGAAAATGAATATGCCAATACAAATATCAAATATGGGCAACTTGGCCACATAGTGTACAACGTGGCCCGCAAATATTGGGCCGACGTTTTGAGGAGGCTGATGTTGGGCCATGACGTCAATTCTTTCAATCAAAATTTCAATTATCACACAACCACCTCGATTACTCAATCCGTCCCACAACTGTTAATAATCAAATTGTACTCCAGTATTATATTTTTACGGGAATTATTAACTCCATCACCTCAATTTGATTATTCTCATACTCTACATTTTTTTAAGTACAATTTCATTATTCAAAGAAATTAATACTCTCTTCGTTTCATACTTGAAAACTCAAATTAATTGAACACGGGTTTAATAAATGAATTGTTTATTAGTATTGTGTAAGATAAAGTAGGGTAGTAAAAAAAATTTAACTTTATAAATAGTAATAAAGTTACCTTTTAGTGTAATAAAGTAGTGACATTTGTTGTAATATTGTGATGTTTTAAGGAAATTGTTTAAAAGTGTTTTTTCGATTTTAGATAAGTGTCTTCATGTATGGGACACCAAACTGGTAAAATGTGTCTTTAAGTATGGGACGGAGGGAGTATTATTCACACTATGTTATTTTTATCCAATCAACACTTATTTATTTAAATTATCATCATTTTATTAATAAACAATTACTTTATTTATAAATTAATTTTTCAATATTTTATTACTAGATAGAATTATTGTGTATTACGCGAAGTATTAGTAAAAGTCAATATTAATAAAGCACTATGTTATTACTCCGTATTTAATAATTTAAATAATAGTACACATATTTTCAACGATATATTAATAAAAATTTAATATAACACTTATTTCTTATATTTTCAAATTTTATTATATAATTAATTATTTTAAATATTTTATTAAATTATATTTACGGATAAAAATTAAACTAATTAAAGTGTTTTTTTATTTGAATTAGGTAGTTCTATAAACAATTTTAAAAATATTGATTAATTAAATTTACATACTTTACAAAATGTTTAATTAGATATATTTTTAAATAAAAACAATTTAAATGAAGTGTAGTTAAAATAATATATTAATTGATTTTAATTTTTTTTTTTTTTTTGTATACATATCATGCATTTAAAATGAAATGTCTTATTGATTGTGACCATACTTCAAATTAATTTAATGTTTGGTGATTCGTGAACAAGCAAATTGTGATAGAGTGATGATGCTTCAAAGTCGACCAAATATTGAAAAGTTGATAATAAAATGAAACAAAATCTATATATACTTCCTCCCTCCCATAGAAACTTGCACACTTGGGTGGGCACACAATTTAAGAAATGTGTAAAAAAAGGTGTAAAGAGTGATGTTTTGAGGGGTAGTTTTGTAAAGTTTTATGGGGAAATTAGTATATAGGACATTTCACCTATAAAAACTCAAAATAAAGACAAAAATTTTAAAAGTTAGGAAGAAGGAAATTTTGATTTATAAAAGTACAATTTTAACCTCCGTTTATAAATAAAATCGAAATTTGCATATTCAATTAAGATAAAATAGGAAATTCAAAACAGGAGCTGATGAAATATTAAATTCCCGGAAATCTCGGTCATAATTGCGTTCGAAATTTCAAACTTTCCTAAATATCCATCGGTCATAATCTCGGTCATAATTGCGTTCGAAATTTCAAACTTTCCTAAATATCCATCGGTCATAATTGTGTTCATAATTGCGTTCGAAATATTAAATTCCCGAATAGACAATCTTAAACAATCTGGATGGAAAACCGTAGCAACAAAAAAAAAAGAAAAAAAAGAAATACATATGATGTAATTAATTCAGTAACGTGGAACGTTTTCTATGGAATATATGCGAACGTATATGCCAAACAAATATGCACATTGAGATATGTGCAGTATGGAATGCAAAATGCACCATTTTTTTCTATATATATGATTACTACGATAATCATAGTATTATTACGTGAATCATTTGGTTATAAATGTTAAATATAAAAAATATTATTATAATATTGACGTGTACATATTATGCAAACGTGGATATCAAAATAAACTATTCATTTTACAAATTTTAATTATAATATTATTTATAGAAAAAAATTACCATTGAATATCAGTATGTTTGAAAATGTTAAAAATATATTGTTGGTTTGGATTACGTGAGATAATTGTGGGGAGTAGTGGATATATTTAAATTTAATAATATTAATTATGATTGATAAATTATAATCTTTTAACATTACTTTTATAATTGTATGTATTATTTTAATATGAGATTAATTATTATGATATTCCATGATTTTATTCGATGCCATAGAAAACATTAAATTATGGGTTGAGTTAACTATATCTGGCCCTAACATAAGTAATTAATGAATACATATCTAGTTACTGCATATATTGAAATATATGCTAAACATTTAATGCACATGTGTAAATATAAGTTGAATATAAGCTAAACCTGTAAATCATATTCCAAAAAACAAAATATACACTAAGCAAAAAAAAAAAAAAACAATATGGAAGAAGACAATATGGGCCACATACCGATTACTTCGTTAACAATGTCTTCGAACTTTGAAAATTGTTGAACACGGATCAACTTGGTTTTCTCCTCGAATTCGAACTTTAAAATCACAGCATATTCCATTTCTGATTCAGTAAATTAACTTCTCCAATTAACACGTTCAATAGAACCCTAAATCGCATAATATAAAACAGGGGCGAATTAGAAAAGATCGAAGATCGTGTTGGACAGGGTATATATTGGAAGAACAATGAACCAATCGAATTATTGATTATTGAATTAAAACAACACGGAATAAAATTGCATACCTTGATAATGGAATGGTTCTCGGATGAGATTTAGAAACTCAAAATGAACTCTATTTTGGGTAGTTCGGTGATGATCGCATATCGCAGATGGGATTTGCAGATCGAATTATTGATTATCGCAGATGGAATTTGCAGATGGAATTATTGCATCAACACCGAATTCATACCTTCACAATGGAATGATTCTGGTATCGAAGATAGCGCAAATGGGATTTGCAGATCGAATTATTGATTATCGCAGATGGGATTTGGAGTAACACTGAATTCGTAACTTCAAAACGGAATGTTTCTGGTATAGAAGATAGCATTGTTGACCATGAAATGATTTAAATTTAAAATATAATTTTAATTTACAATTTGATTTAAAATTTAAAATTTTAATTTTAATTTAAATTATTGTTTTAATTTAAATTATTGGTGTGATGAAAGAATAAGGGTATAATTGGTTATTTGGTTATGGATCTGACCTTAATCCTAATACTATAATTTTTTGTCTCTTTTCCTAGTTGTGTCTATAGGATTGTCCCTAATCTTAATTAAACTCAAGTTTTATTAATAAAGTAAAGTAAAAAGTAGATTGAGTGTAAAAAAGTAATGGCATATGGGTAAATAAGAGTATATTTTGAGGGTGGAGGTTATGAAGATATTTCTTTTTATGGAGTGTGCAAATTGGTATGGGACATTCATTTATAGAAAGTGTGCAAATTCCTGTGGGAGAGAGTATATAATAACAGGATAGTCTGCCATTTTTGGCAACTATCTGTTTTTCCGCTCATTTTTCTATCTATTTCTGGAAAATTATTTTTATTTCTGAAAAACTATATTTTATTATGTTCAGTGTTGGTCCTTGATGGAGTATGACACAAGTGTATGGGGGGGAATGCACTTGTGTATGCAAATTCTTTTCTTTTTAAAACAGTTTGATCTTATCAGGGAGGTTGTCTCACAACTAGCCTGAGTGAACTTCAATAGATACTTGTCCTACTGAAAACTATTAAGTGATCAGTTGGATAAATATCTAAGAGAGTTGCTAAGTGCGGAATGTGGTTGGCATTTTTCTTGAAAGAATACTCCAAGTTAATTTCTGAAAACACAGTTGATCAGGGACTTTGTCCAAAACAGTTTTTCTTTCACTTACTGAAATTGACTCTTTTAAGAATGATTGATTGCAAGTAATGTAATGAGTGCAGTAAGTAAATGACACACAATTTATAGTGGTTCAGAGACTCAAGCTCCTACATCCACTTTCCCTGATTGAACATGATAATTCCTTAACAATGGAATTAGCTTGTTTTATAGTGCCAAGGTGCACTGATCAACAACACTCTCTTAGTGCTTTGATCCCTAGGATAATCTGAGTCCTAGTGCTCAATCACTCTGAGTCAAGACTGTGTTTCTCAATAATAGTCCTTAACTCCTCACTTCTACAACAAACACTACTTCACTCAATGAGGTAAGGGTTTGAGGTTTTGGTTCCAACTAATAGAGATATCCTTTACAATAAGAACAGTGTAAAGGCTTAGGATATCTCAATGCTAAGCTTGGGATATTATAAGAAATGGCTTAGTTATTTGAAGTGATCAGGAAACTTGGGATTCTTAAGAACATCTTTGGTTTCCTTTGATTGCTTGATGATAGTTTGATAGCAAGTAGTTGGATGCTTGAATCCTTGGATCACTTCTGAATTTATAGACCAATTTGATCAACTATCCGTTGGAGAGATAGAAATTCAAACTTGTCTATTTGCAGCTCCATTGAAACGGCTATGAAGCTTAACCTTCTATTATCCACTGTGTAAAAGGCTCTTCAATGGTTGCTTGAATGAATGTGTTGACTTCTGAAAAATGCGGCTGAGATGACTTGTGTCAGCTTCCTAATTTGCACATTTCCCAAGGTTGATTGTGGCAGACTTTACACTCAACCAACGGTCAGATGGGACAACTGTCCTGAACATTCCTGCTGCAAGATAGAATGTTCCAATCATTCATTCAATTTTTCAGTCTTTAATGCTTCTAAGTCTTCAATGCTTGTTCAGGCTTGATGGCAATAAATGCTTCAATAAATTTGTCTTCTGTGAATATAGCATTCAATGCTCTTGATCATTAAGGCTTCAACTGATCTGATACAGCTCTTATTAATGCATGTAGCTTTGCCTTATCATACTTGATCATTCAGCCATATTGTCCTCTTCAGCAAGCTTTGTCTTGTATAATCAGCAGACTTGTCCTATAGCACTAACACTTATCAAGCTGCCTAACATTCCAGCTTTGGACAACTATCCTGAGCTATAAATCTCACAACATTTCTGAGATTTAGACTTAAGCATTTTTATTGTCTCAACTACCCTGAGACAACTAGACTGATTCAGACTTGGTTGTATCTCAACTAATCTGAACATCATCATTCAGGGGTTTTGGTATCTTTAATCAAAATCATTTTATTTCCCAACAATTTCCCCCTTTTTGATGATGCCAAAACCTATTACAAAGGGAACTTGACTTACACTAAGCTTTGTCTTCAGGATGAATGACCTGGTCAATTTTCCTGAAACAAACTATTAGCCCAATAATAAATCAAGTATAAGGTTATGTCAGGTTAGTTGAGATAATGAGTTGTTATCTCTGGTGAAAATAGTGATCCTTTAATATAAATCATAAGGCATTACAATGCTGGAAAATTAAAAGGACTCACTAAGCTGATACAAACAGAATAACAACAAAAGAAAACATAGATAGAAGGGAAAGAGGGGACTTATGCTTCAGAGAGTGCCATCATCTTGGGGAGCAATTCCATACTGAGCCCAGACCCTCTTCTTCAACTCCCAAATGTCTTGATTGGTTCCTTTAGGGCCAGGCTTCATCTTCTCCATCTTCATAATGGAGATAAACTTCTCCAGAATCTTCCCTTCATCAATCAGATTCCCATTGAACTTGGGAGGCATATACAGAATGGGACCAGGGGCTTTGAATTCTATCCTTGCCATGTCAGCTGCTGCAAACAGCTTCTGATACAAGTCCCTGTGGTTCTCAAACATGAACTGAACAAACACTTCATCAACATTCTCACCTAGCCACTTGCCTATGACATAGAAGTCATACACAAAACTCCTTTTGGCCTCCTCCCATGCATCATTCAGTTGGATAGGTACCCACTTGTCATGGTGAGGGTATTGAGTGTCCCATCTTTGAAGCATTTGTGGTTTCAACCTTCTGTATGAAGCCCTTCTTCTTGGGGCTTTGAAGTTTGCCCTTCTGGCATCTCTTGCTCTGTTGGCCTCAACCAACTGATCCATTCTTTCCTTAGCTCTCTGAAGAGCTAGCTTTTCTTGTGTTTCTGGATCCTTTCCAAATCTCTCCTCAAACAACTTTGAGGGATCATCAGCAAGCTTGGGCATTCTAACTTCAGGTTCCTTCTCCTCTTCTTCTTCTTCTTCAATTTCCACTTCTTGGATTTCAGGTAACATGGCTGCTTTGTTCAGCCTTTTTGATTTTCTCAGTTGAGTTGCCTCTTCAGCTTGAAATTCAGATGGTAAGTTCAGGCTGGTTGGGAAGTCAGTAAAGGTCTGTTCCTTTCTTTTCCTTTCAGAGGCTCTGGTGACCTTCCCCCTCACTTCAATTTCCTTCTCTTTGGGATCAAGGCCTGCAGATTCACCTCCAGGTCTTTGTTGCCATCTAACCTGATCTTCAACCACAGAGGCCATGGACTTCTTCACTGCTATCTGAATTTGCTCCTCTTCAGTAAGATCTTCAATATTCATAGGGCCTTTGCCTTTCCCAATGTCTACTTCTTCCTCCTCTTCCACTCAGGGACCTTGTCCTTTCCCTTGGACTCTCCAATCTTCAAGGTTCCCTTTGCCCTAGCTCTCTCTCTTTCCCCCTTTTTGGCATTATCAAAACACTGGGGCTTTAACTCACTCATTGTGACAGAGAGATGGGAATGAGCATGAGTGAGGGACTTCAGCTCTTGCAGTAGATAGATATTTTCATCATGGATGTTTTGCATCCTATCATCTGCCATACTAAGAAAGGCATGGACTGACTTCATCTTCTAGGCAACAATTTCATCAAGTGTGGCCTTGAGAGATTGATCAAGTTTGGCCTGCAGCTGGTCAGTGAGGTTGGTCACAACTTGATCAGAGACTTTGGCCATAAGTTCCACTGTGAACTTCTCAACAGCCTCCTTCACCATTGCAGCTTTAAGTTCCTCAGCTTTCCTCCTCTGAGCTGCTGTCCTTTGCCTCAGGGCATCCTTGATTGTCCTCTTTAGGGCCAACACATTGTGCTTGTAGCTGTCTCTTAATCCCTGATGCTCTCTCTTCACAGTTCTTGTAAACTTGGTCATTGCATCCTTGGCTTTTGTAACTTCAGTTGAAACTGTTTGCAGACCAGTTTCAACACCACATATTCTTGCATCCAAGGTTGGCAGTACCACTTCTTCAGACCCTGTGAGCCTCATTTCAACAGAGGCTAATGTCTTTCCTTGACCATCAAGGGTGTCAGCAGTTTCTGCATGGGCTTTCCCAACTTCTCTGACCAGGATGTCCAACTTCTCTGATTGCTCCTCAATGGAGGTTGCAGTCTGTGTAGCAATTTGTAAACCAGCCTCAGTTGCATTTGCTTGTTCAAAGTAGATCTTGTTCAAAGTGGACACATTGGCTGAGATTGCTTCAAGATCAACATCAGTATCAACTGGAATGTCAGTTAGGGAAGCATCTGCAAAGATTTGTTCAATTGTAACAGCTACAGAATCTGCAAAACTCAAAGGGTTAGGTAAATCTCCCTCAACACCCTCTTTCTTTTCATCTCCCAAAAGGTCTGATACATCAGCACCTTTACTCTCATTTTCAACTACATTTTTTTCTTCATTCAAAATTGATGGACTCACATACACTGGAGAATCAGGCCTCCTTTCACCAAGGGATTCATCAAGTTCAGATTTGACTTGAAGAATAGTCTGACTCTCATGTTGGGCTGCACCCAACATTTCAACTTCATCACCCTCCTTTTGTGGTGCACTCATATTACCAGTTATCACACAATCTCCTTCATCACCCTCTGATTCTTCATCACTACTCTCCTTTTCAACTCCTTCATTTCCTAAACCTGACACCTCCATATCCTCAACAGGATCCACAGAGGGCAGTTGTTGGGAGATCACAGTGCTTGGGCATCCCAAGTCCACTGAGTCATCCTGAATAACTAAAGGTTGGTCAATGTCCAACTTCTCTGACATTGATGAGGCTTTAGTCAAACCAGTTTCTCCTATGGAAGTCTCAACATTGTCAAGCTTTGCCTCAGGTTCAGAAGAACCATCCTTGGCCAATGTATCTTGGACTGAGTCACCACTCTTGGTCAACTCCTCTGATTTATCAGAGTCCTGAATTGAAGGATAAGTCAAGTAATGTACCTGAGCAGAATTTAGTTCAGGAGGGTTGGGATTGGTGTTGTCATCATCATCATCATCTGCATCATCTGAGGTGCTGTCAGGATGCTTGAATCCTTGAGCAATCTTTTCTCTCCCAGCCAGCACCTTCTCAAGAACAATTGTACAGAACAAGGCCTCAGTGGTCAACACACTGGACTTCTTAACATTTGCAAAATGCAACAGCCTGTTTTCTTCAACCTGCCACCAGCTTGCACCTTTATCCTTGATAGCCTGAGCTATCTCCACCATGGTTCTATCTTTGATCTCAACAAGAGCTCTGAGATCATAGAATTGTTGTTGCAGCCTTGGATATTCCTTCAATCCTGGGTATAACTGATCAACATTGGCTTTGGCAATCTGCCTTAGCATCCCCTCATAAGTGTACTCTTCTCCACTTTCATCTTCATCAGAAGAGTTGGCCTGTGAATCAGAAGGGTTGGCTTGGGCTTCAGGAAGGTTGGGCTGGGGCTCAGATGGGTTGGGTTCAGAGGAACTGAGAATGATTTGGGTCTCAGGTGCTGTAGAGAGCAATGTTCCTAAGGAGGTTATTGGAATGGCTTGAATGGGTGGTAAGGTAAGTTGATCACCTTCTTGAAGAGCAGATTCAAGAAGTTTGGTATATGAAAGAAGTCTGGGATCAAGTGGGGAGAATGGTCTATCTTCTATATCAGCTAGATCAGCCAATACATCAATACCTGTCCTGTCAGGGGCACCTTCAGGAGAATAGGTCTTCTTGGCCACAATGGAAGCATCCTCAGGAGTCTTGCACTCCTCTTCCTCAGGCTTGGATTCATCATGTGATGGGGATATTCTTTGGGATTGAATATCAGGGGATTTGGCTTCAGGGCTCTTGGACTTGGACCTTGACTTGGAGTTAGACCTACTGGCTTGTCTAATCTCCTTGAAAAATTCCTTTCTTTGTTTTTCCTCCTCCATCAACTTCTGCTTCTCAGAAGTTTTGATTATCCTTCTTCTCCTTTCAGACCTTGTTGGCTTCTCAAGGTCCCTGTACTCAGTTACAGTCTCAGGTTGAAGAGGGACAATCTCCCTGAACTCTTCTCCCTCTTCAAGAGGGTTGACTCCTTCTTCCTCAACTCTATCAATCTCTTCTGAGGTGGCCCCTCCACTTCTAGACTGGCTTTCTGGAGAAGATTCACTGAGAATCTGCTTCATCTTCTTCATTTTGGGCTGAGTTTTCACTGTCTGAGCTTTCCTCTTCCTTGGAGAAGATCTGGTAACACGTGCAACTGTTAGGGCTTGCTTTGCTGCTGCCCCTTGCTTCCTCTTTTCTGTCTTTGAGGACATTTTCCTGAACATCACCTTCTGGGCTGGAAATGGCTTTGGTTTGGCTTGTAGATGGGTGTAGTGGGCAAATCTTTCCAAGAGCAGGCTTGCTCTGGTGCAAAACAGAAGCTTCCCATCCACCACAACCTTGTGATGTTTTACCTCCTTAAATTTGAACTTTTCATTCATCATCTTCCCTAGAATGAAATTCTTCCAATCAAATTTGACTCCCTTTTCAGCAGAGTCAATCACAGCAGCCATTACTCTTAACTTTAGCAAACTAATTTGCTCAACACTCCCAGAATAGCTTAACAAACTTTTTACCACAATATCAAATAAGTGCTCATACTTTGGTTTCAAAGTTTTCTTGTTCTGTGCACCTACCAGTTTCTTGGGGACCTTCATCCATGGATCAGAGAACTCCTGTTCCTCTCCTTCTCTGTATAATTCAGGATTAAGGCCTTCTGAGGGTAGCCCAAAGCTGGCATCCAATTCTTCTGAAGAGAAGATGAATATGTCAGCTTGGTGCACACATCACCTTTCTTGCCCTTCCATCTTAGATGGGCAAAGAATTCAGTCATGAATGGATTGAGGCATGAGTCAGGTTTGGTGCCTAAGAACTTTTCGAGCCCAACATCCTTTAGCCATTGAAGGACTGGATGAACTTCCTCATCAGGGCTGTCAAAAGCCACAAGTTTTTCGAACCATAGTGAATTTGTGTTACTTAGATATGTAAAATCAATATCCAAGGATGGATCATTGAAGTCTACAAGTTCTTCTCTTTTGATTTTGGGTGCCATGGATATTTGAGAGTGGAAGGTGTTGAAGGTTTTGAAAGATAGGTTTTGAGAGATTCAAAATTTTGCTTAAGGGTTTGAAAGTATGGGTGCGTGAGAAATGAGGGTAAAAACTGAATGTTTTTATATGACAGATTTTTGTTAACCGTTGGACAAAAGCTTTTGAGGGTGGACAAATCATAAAACCAAATGGATAAAGTGGGGTAGTGGGTTGTGAAACAGTTAGATGAAGTTTTAAGATTAATCAATGACTTTGATGATAGCACAGTAATTAATGCAATCTTAAAAGAGATTTTGCATTAAATGCAGATTTGCCATTTGGGGGCTAAAACCTTAATAGCACACGCCATCCTAAAAATAGCCTACTCTTAGCCCAATAATTCTTTTAAATGTCCAATCAATGCTAAGAATAGCACTCATCACCTTATCAACTTGGACAAACATCCTGAAAGGTGTTTTGACTTCTATTTTGGTCAACAATGCTGACAAACATTCCTGAGTGGGTCCCAATGTTGCTGACTGGGCCCCACATGGTCAAATATCCTGACCAACATTGCTGAAACCTATATGGACAACTCCACTGAGTTCCCTTCATTTGAGCTTCCTTCTTCATTTTTCCATCTTCCCTGGATCAAGTAAGCCCAATTCAGCTGAAAGTTCCAGAAACCTTGCTTCAGCTAATGGCTTAGTTAAGATATCAGCCTTTTGCTTATCAGTGTGAATTTTGACAAGCTTGATATCTTTCTTCTCCACATGATCCCTTATGAAATGATGCTTGATATCAACATGTTTGCATCTGGTGTGGAGCACTGGATTCTGTGAAATAGCAATTGCACTATTGTTGTCACAGAAAATGGGAACTTCATTGGTGATGACTTTGTAATCTCTGAGTTGCTGTCTGAGCCAAAGTATCTGAGCACAGCAACTTCCAGCTGCTACATATTCTGCTTCAGTTGTTGATGTTGCAACTGTATTTTGCTTCTTTGAGAACCATGAGATTAGCTTGCTGCCCAAGAATTGACATGTTCCAGAGGTGGATTTTCTGTCAATTCTACATCCTCCATAATCTGCATCTGAATATCCAGTGAGCTCAATGTTGTCATCAGCTGGATACCACAATCCAAGATTCTCAGTTCCCTTGAGATATCTTAGAATTCTCTTGGCAGCATCAAGGTGACTCTTCTTTGGATTTGCTTGAAATCTGGCACATACTCCAACTGCAAATGTGATATCAGGCCTACTTGCAGTGAGATATAGCAAGGATCCTATGATGCCTCTGTAATTAGTGGAATTGGTTGATTCTCCACTTTCATCAGGATCCATCTTCCAGTTTGTATTCATAGGAATTCTGACTGGCTTGCTTGTAGCGCATCAAAATTTCTTGATCATGTCCCTTGTATATTTGGCTTGATTGATGAATATTCCTTTCTTTGATTGAGTGACTTGAAGCCCTAGAAAGAAATTCATCAATCCCATCATGGACATCTCAAATTTGCTATGCATGAGTTTAGAGAATTTCTCACATAGTTTCTCATTTGGAGATCCAAATATAATGTCATCCACATAGATTTGGACTAACAAAATATCGTCTCCTTCACAGATTCTGAACAAGGTTCTGTCAACAGTGCCTTTGACAAAACCATGGTCTAGAAGAAACTGTGATAAGGTGTCATACCAAGCTCTTGGAGCTTGCTTCAATCCATACAAAGCCTTCTTTAGTCTGTACACCTTGTCTCCTTCATCAAAGCCCGGGGGCTGTTCAACATACACCTCTTCTTTCAGTACACCATTGAGAAATGCACTCTTCACATCCATTTGGTATACTTTGAATCTTTTGTGAGCTGCATATGCTAAGAAGAGTCTGATTGCCTCAAGTCTGGCCACTGGAGCAAAGGTCTCATCATAATCAATCCCTTCAGATTGACAATATCCTTTGGCTACCAGCCTTGCTTTGTTTCTCACTATGATGTCATTTTCATTTTTCTTATTTTTGAACACCCATTTGGTTCCAATGACATCTTGATGAGTTGGCCTATCCACCAGTTCCCATACTTCATTTCTGGTAAACTGGTTTAGCTCTTCTTACATGGCAATGATCCAGTTGGTGTCTAGAAGTGCTTCCTCAATATCTTTTGGTTCCTGTTCTGAAAGAAAACAACAAAACAAAGCACTTTCTCCATGAAATCTTCTAGTTTTGATCCCTTCACTTGGATTACCAAGTATCAGGCTAGTTGGGTGGTCATGCAACCAAGTCCTTCTAGACCTGATTCCTTCAGGAGGATTGTCCTCTTCTGAAGTTGGATCACTAGACTCATTAAATTCAGGAAAGTTAATTGAAGGATCAAGTTCAGGATCATATTCAGGGGTGTTGTCCTCATTGTCAGATGAGTTGACATTTTCATTGGTTCCCCCTTGAATGTTGGATCCATTTACTACCTCAGCATTGCCTGCTTCTTCATTGGTAGTTGTTACCTGGTTTTGAACTGGGATGGGGTCAGTCAGTTCAATTTCTCCTTCAGGTTGATTGCCATCAGGTAGGTTGTCCAGTTTTTGATTGTCATCAAGTTCAGGCTGGACAACATCTACAAACACTGTTTCCTTGCTTTGAAGCCTTAATCTGGTTGTTCTTTGTGTTATCTCATCAATATTCAGGTTTCTATCCCTGAACTCATTAATAGATTCATCAAACACAACATGAGGTGTTTCTTCAACAACAAGAGTTTTGCAATTGTAGACTATGTAAGCTTTCAACAAATATTCCTTCATCAGCTTTGCTGTCAAAAGATTTCAATTGCTCTTTCCCATTATTTTGAATGAAACACTTGCAACCAAATATATGAAAATAGGCAACAGTGGGCAATCTACCTTTCCATAGTTCATATGGAGTTTTACCTTGACCTTTAGTGATTAAGGATCTATTTTGAGTGTGGCATGCAGTGCTAATGGCTTCAGCCCAGAACCTTTTTGGCAATTTGGATTCAGCAATTAGTGTTCTAGCTGCTTCTTTCAAGGTTCTGTTCTCCTTTCAGCAACCCCATTTTGTTGAGGTGTTCTTGCTGCAGAAGTTTCATGGGTGATGCCATTTTTACTGCAGTACTCATTGATTTATGAGTTTATGAATTCTGTGCCTTTGTCTGATCTGATCTTGAAAATACTTAGGCCCTTTTCATTGCTTAATCTCATCATCAATTCAGGTAGCTTGACTTGGGTCTCCTTTTTGTTCAGAAGAAATACCACCCAAGTGTACCTGGAAAAATCATCAACAACTACTAAAGCATATTTTCTTCCATTTATACTTACTGGGATAATTGGACCAAATAAGTCCATATGCAGTAGTTGGAGAACTCTCTCAGTAGAAATGACAAGCTTTCCTTTGAATGAGGCTTTGATTTTCTTTCCTTCCTGACATGGCTGACATACATGTTCCTTGGTGAACACTTGGTTTGGCAGCCCTTTCACTAGAGAGTTTCTTGCAAGCTTGTTGATGTTTTTGAAGTTCAGGTGATTCAGTCTCTTGTGCCATAGCCAACTTTGCTCACTTGTGCTTTTGGCAACAAGACAAACTGCTTCAAGGGTTTTGCTCCAATCTGCAAAATAAACATTTCCCTTTCTCACCCCTGTTAGTAGATCCTGTTGTGTTGATTTATCTTTGATAATGCATTCATTAGGTGCAAATTCAACTCTGTATCCTCTATCACATATTTGACTAATGGACAACAAATTATATTTTAGGCCTAGAACATATGAGACATCAGTAATTTTGACACTACCAATGCTTAATGTACCATAGCCTCTTGTGATCCCTTGAGAGCTATCTCCAAAGGTTACTGAAGGACCATCTTTTTCAATGAATTCTGAGAGAAGCTCCTTGTTTCCAGTCATATGTCTTGAACATCCACTGTCCAAATACCATGTTGTTTTCTTGTTTATGCTTTTCTTCTTCTTGTGGTCCTTACAACCCTGCAAAGTCAAACTTTAGGTACCCTTTGAATGTTGGGTCCTAGAGGCCCAGAGGGTTAGTTGTACCTTTTGGAACCCAAATCTGTCTAATTACTCTGATTGACTCAAAGTGACTGACTTGGTTTCCCTTTACATCTACATACACAGTCCTACCCTTAGATGCCTTGGGTGGTTTCTATGCATAAGTGTTAGCCTTGTAAGATTCAAGAGAGTTGGTGAATTTTTTTGGGGCATGTCTCCTGAAGTTACTAGACTTAGGTGCAACTTGGTAAGACCTTTGAGGATAGGGGCTTGGATGGCCTTTTCCCTTTGGCATGAAGGGTCCAGGCTTCCTGAAGCTGTTATACCTGTCAGTGGGGTTGGGCCTTAATCTGTCCAGTTGAGGTTGCCTCAGTTGAGTTGGCCTTTTCTGAGCAGATTTTGGACAACTCCACTGATGAGTGATCAGATGGTTTGACCTTCCATTGGTTCTTCCCTTCTGAACCTCATTCCTCTTGTATACAGTGTTCTTAACCTTTTCCTTAGGTTTGGGTTTAGAAGCATTGTTTACTTGAGTAGGTATAAAAGTTTCTTTACCATTTTCCTTGATCAGTGGTTGGTTTACTTCCATTTCATTTTGTTGAGCCACTGATCTTACAAATATCATCTTAGAATTGCTTGTTGAAGCAATGCTAAGACCAGGTGAGGGTTCAAATGGATTATAGCCTAATCCACTTCTTTGAGCCATTGGTCTTTGAAACCCTTGAATTTCCTTTATTGCTTTAGCGGATTTGTTCAAGGCAGACATCTTCATTTTTAAGCTCCCCTCACTTATTTTAAGAGTATCAAATTCATTTGAGAGATTATGAAATTTAGCTTGAAGGATTCTAAGGTCAAAATCCTTTTTCCTCAAAGCCAGATTTTGTTCATCAATCAGCTTTTGTTGTTCAGTGACTTTGAGAGACATTTCATCATGTTCTCTCACAGTCTGTTGATACAATTCAGTTGATTTAAAGTCAAACTCTGGTTAAGGAAGGTTGGGAGTTTGGACTTTAGAATTCAATAGTTCATTTTCTCTCAATGCCATATTGCATACTTCTTGTAGTCTGGTGAAATCCTCAAGTAACTTCCCAAAGTTGAGTTTCAAGTGGATTTCTCTGGACTCATGTGTGTTATTTGAAGAATTAGAAGATGAGCATACCTCTTCATTCTCAAAAGCCATTTGACAGTCATCATCACTGTCACTGTTGGAGAATAGCCCATCATCAGATGAGTACACACTTTCTTCACTAGCTGATTCCCCAGCTACCATGGCCTTCCTGTTGTTCAACCTCTTATCTCTTTTGTTCTGCCTTTCTTTTCTCTCTTTTGAACTTAGGTCAGGACAATCATACTGAAAGTGACCCTTTTTCTGGCAGTTATAACACACATCTTCATCATCATTCTTCTTGCTTGAGGACTCCTTCCTCCTTGATGATGATGGTTCAGCTTTGCTGTACTTCTTTCTGTCAGCATATTTATCTTCTTTCTTCTCATCAGAGACTTTGTCCTCTGATTTGTTTTCAGGAGAGTTGTATCTCCTCCTTGTCCTGTTGTCTTGATAGAACTTTTTGTATCTACCAAATCTGGAGTTGAGCTTCTCAAATCTCCTGGCCATGAGTGCCAACTCCTCCTTCATCTCAGTCTTGGAGACAGTTTGAGATGATCTTTGTGCACTCTTCTTCTCTGTCTCAGCAGCTTTGAATGCAACACCTTTGCTTGAGGAGGATGGCTCTTCATGCACCTTCTTTCTGTTCAAATCAAACTCATATGCTTTGAGTTCAGAGAACACTTGCTGCATGGGCATGTTGTCAAGATTGCTGGTGTTTTGCATCATGACAGAGTATATGTCCCACTTGGATGTGAGACTTCTCAGAATTTTCAATGCAACTTCTCTTTTGGCATAGAACTTGGCAAGAGAGTTTATCTCATTCATGATGTCAGTGAATCTGCCATCAAGATGATCAATAGTTTCATTTGGCTCCATAGTAAATTGTTCATATTTTTGGATGGCCACTTGAAGCTTGTTTTCTTTGATCTTTTGGGTACCTTCACACATAAGTGCTAGGGTATCCCAGATCTCTTTTGCTGTGGTGCAGTGATACACTCTTCCCATCACTGCATCTGGAATGGTCTGGTATAAAGTGTTCATGACAATGTAGTTCATGTTGTGCCTTTTTCTTTCTTCAGTTGTCAGTTCATCCTCATCCTTTGGTAGCAATTCCCTTGGGTCTGCTTTCTGAGCATCAGTGACTTTGAGATTTATTTTGGTGAATGTGAAGGGCCCTCTGGTGATGACTTTGAGCATTTCATCATGCTGGCAGACAAGATGTGCTCTCATCCTGATCTTCCAGAAATCATAGTTCTCAATTGAGAACATTGGCAATTTGTGATGAGAAATATGATTGACTTGGTTTGGACCCATGTTGTTGATGGTGTTAACAGCATCTCCTGGAACTGCATTGTTAGCCATTTCTATATAGATAGATTAGATAAACACAAATAGACTTTTCAGAAATTTGGATCAGTTCAGTGACCACAGAAAATAATGTAATTTGAAAATCAGTTGGATTTTCAGAAGCAGTGGTCTATGAACCCCTGCTCTGATACCACTTGTTAGTCCTTGATGGAGTATGACACAAGTGTATGGGGGGGGGGGAATGCACTTGTGTATGCAAATTCTTTTCTTTTTAAAACAGTTTGATCTTATCAGGAAGGTTGTCTCACAATTAGCCTGAGTGAACTTCAATAGATACTTGTCCTACTGAAAACTATTAAGTGATCAGTTGGATAAATATCTAAGAGAGTTGCTAAGTGCGG
Organism: Galeopsis tetrahit; assembly: GCA_963675135.1. Lineage (NCBI taxonomy): Eukaryota > Viridiplantae > Streptophyta > Magnoliopsida > Lamiales > Lamiaceae > Galeopsis > Galeopsis tetrahit. The sequence goes on along the minus strand of OY776129.1, from coordinate 12,131,143 downwards.
AATGTGGTTGGCCTTTTTCTTGAAAGAATACTCCAAGTTAATTTCTGAAAACACAGTTGATCAGGGACTTTGTCCAAAACAGTTTTTCTTTCACTTACTGAAATTGACTCTTTTAAGAATGATTGATTGCAAGTAATGTAATGAGTGCAGTAAGTAAATGACACACAATTTATAGTGGTTCAGAGACTCAAGCTCCTACATCCACTTTCCCTGATTGAACAGGATAATTCCTTAACAATGGAATTAGCTTGTTTTATAGTGCCAAGGTGCACTGATCAACAACACTCTCTTAGTGCTTTGATCCCTAGGATAATCTGAGTCCTAGTGCTCAATCACTCTGAGTCAAGACTGTGTTTCTCAATAATAGTCCTTAACTCCTCACTTCTACAACAAACACTACTTCACTCAATGAGGTAAGGGTTTGAGGTTTTGGTTCCAACTAATAGAGATATCCTTTACAATAAGAACAGTGTAAAGGCTTAGGATATCTCAATGCTAAGCTTGGGATATTATAATAAATGGCTTAGTTATTTGAAGTGATCAGGAAACTTGGGATTCTTAAGAACAGCTTTGGTTTCCTTTGATTGCTTGATGATAGTTTGATAGCAAGTAGTTGGATGCTTGAATCCTTGGATCACTTCTGAATTTATAGACCAATTTGATCAACTATCCGTTGGAGAGATAGCAATTCAAACTTGTCTATTTGCAGCTCCATTGAAACGGCTATGAAGCTTAACCTTCTATTATCCACTGTGTAAAAGGCTCTTCAATGGTTGCTTGAATGAATGTGTTGACTTCTGAAAAATGCGGCTGAGATGACTTGTGTCAGCTTCCTAATTTGCACATTTCCCAAGGTTGATTGTGGCAGACTTTACACTCAACCAACGGTCAGATGGGACAACTGTCCTGAACATTCCTGCTGCAAGATAGAATGTTCCAATCATTCATTCAATTCTTCAGTCTTTAATGCTTCTAAGTCTTCAATGCTTGTTCAGACTTGATGGAAATAAATGCTTCAATAAATTTGTCTTCTGTGAATATAGCATTCAATGCTCTTGATCATTAAGACTTCAACTGATCTGATACAACTCTTATTAATGCATGTAGCTTTGCCTTATCATACTTGATCATTCAGCCATATTGTCCTCTTCAGCAAGCTTTGTCTTATCATAATTTGCACATTTCCCAAGGTTGATTGTGGCAGACTTTACACTCAACCAACGGTCAGATGGGACAACTGTCCTGAACATTCCTGCTGCAAGATAGAATGTTCCAATCATTCATTCAATTCTTCAGTCTTTAATGCTTCTAAGTCTTCAATGCTTGTTCAGACTTGATGGCAATAAATGCTTCAATAAATGTGTCTTCTGTGAATATAGCATTCAATGCTCTTGATCATTAAGACTTCAACTGATCTGATACAACTCTTATTAATGCATGTAGCTTTGCCTTATCATACTTGATCATTCAGCCATATTGTCCTCTTCAGCAAGCTTTGTCTTGTATAATCAGCAGACTTGTCCTATAGCACTAACACTTATCAACTCAATTTTTATATAGAAATTACTAGATTTTAATTAATTTAAATTGAGGTCAACTCAATTTTTATATAGAAATTACTAGATTTTAGTTGTTATATTAAATAAAAATTTTGATTCCTATTATTATGGTTTATACTTAATTCCATAAATTATGATAGACGTATTATATGACGTGCTATGTTAAAATTTGAAAATTCATTTATCGTTGTTTATTATTTACGATTCAAAATTTATATTAAATCCTTTTGTATTACTTTCATTTTATATGAATGGATGCATAACACAATATTAACACAATATGACAAAGTGGGATAGCTCAAGTGGTTAGAGCACCACTACCCAGGCCTTAGGTCCTGGGTTCGAGTCATGGGGGAAAAAAAATAAAACTATGTGACATCTGATCAGAATCATTGAATTATAAGCATAAGAAAAAACAGAAGCCTATAAAAAAGAGCGTACTAAATAACAAAAAAGTGTAAACAGAAGCATATAAAAAAGAGCGTACTAAATAACAAAAAAGTGTAAAACTCTTTGTTTGAAAATTATGCACGTTTCTAAAGTTTCCTGAAAACGAATGTTGAAAATGAAAGTAAGAGAGTTATTATATAGGAGATTATATAAAGATCGAACGGTTAAGATTAATTTCTTTAAATGGATGGATTAGATTAAGTTGAAAAGGAGGAAAATGAGGTGAGGAGATGATTTTTGAAATGGAGACCATTGAGATGAGAGAGATTGCGTCAGATGAATCAAACTGCGACACTTGGCAGTCAAAAGGTTTGCAAATATATATAATATAAATATAGATGTAGATTTCGTTACTAAGTAGTAGAGACATAACATTATCAGGGCATGTTTGCTTCATTGGTTTAGGGGGTTTAATGATTAGTTTGATATGTAAATTCATCTTCTCCTATATTTAATTTTTCATAACTTTAAACACTTTGATCCGGGTTTATAACTTGATCCAATTTTTATAAACTAAATTTCATGGGTTTAGACAACCTAGCCTCCCCTTGAATTTATGAAACCAAGATTTACATATTCCACCACATCTAAACCCATTATATTTCAACCCATAAAGCAAACATGTTCTTGGTATTGGAGGGGGTATTCTGAAGTTGTCGTTTTTAAGAGATGTGTGAAGTTTTGGGAAGGGAAATAGGGAAATTTTGTTGAAATTTGTGTTGTATGTACTTAAATCTATTTCTTATGATATTTTCAAATTAGAGAGATATTATTGATTGAAATTAAAGAGATGGTATTATTAATTATTAGTTATGTTATTAATGAATATTTTATACGTTCCGTCGTAAACTTATAACTTACCTATATTTTAAATGACTTATCATAAGATTATGTTCAACTCCTCTTTTTACATCACAAACATCTGTGAAATCCTCCGCTACTGTTTTTCACTTGTAAATTATTTTATTCCCAGTCAACCAATTAATTAAAAACACATATATGTTGTATAGTACACAATATTTAGGCAAAATCCAAACAAGCACCCATGCAAGCTACTAACCTTCTCGAATCAAACACGAAATGAGAGAGATCGGAAAAGAAAAGAGAGAAATGAAGATAAATAGATGAATTAGAGTTTACTCTATGATGTGTGTACCTACTAATGTCGAATATTAAGGTGAATGAACTAATTTGAGAGATGTATATACTAATTAGAGGTGAAAATAACGGGACTCAAATTAGATACTACTATGGGTAACTTCAGTACGGTATACCGAACCATATCGATACCGTACCGAAAATATCGATATTAAAAATATTGATACCGTTATCATATCCAAAATTCGGTATGCAAAATCTCATACCGAATGTCGTACTGAAAATTCAGTATGCCCGTACCATACCGAATTTTCGACACATACTGAAATATCGGTATACCGTTCCATACTGTTCATACATAAATTTTTCATAAAAAACCTAAATATAATAATATGTTAAACACAATAAACAATACAATTACCATTCAAATTCAACAATACAAAATACATTTTTCATTCAAATTCAACAATATAATTCCTGTTCAACTTCGATCATCTCAAAAGACTTGCAAAAAAAATAAAACTTATTCAATTACTACAATTTACATTTTTTATTCAAATTCAACAATACAAAGACCTAAGTAGGAATTCCATCTTAAAAACAATTTTTTTATTTTTTTTTATTAAAACCTGCATAAACAAATAAAAGCATATTACATAATCCAATATGTTAAATCCGATGTGCATAAACAAATAAAAGCTAGCATATTTACTTCATCGCCTGTCATACTCGGTAAAATCCAATCTAAATTAATTTTAAATAATCAAATAAAAGCATACTCTATTAAATTCAGTCTTCAATGTCAAAAACAAAATAACAACTCATTACAAAATTTATATTTAAAAAAAAAAAACCTTATTAAGAATTTTTAATATTTACAAAACTCTTACATTTATTCTTTAAATATATTCAAGATACGAATTTTTTAAATGAATCAAACTAAACCTACTAGTTCCTATATTCACCAAAATAGATTTATGTATTGGGCTTGATATTCTTCTACAACAAAGTCTAAAAATTGAACAAATAATTGAGTTGTATTGATTGAAACTCGTAAGCCTCATTCGCTTCACATATTTTGTTCTTTTCACCTTTGATTACCCTTTCTGTTGGATTTTTAAAAATCTTTTTTTAAATCTCAAAATAAAATCGTTGTATTAATTTTAAAACCCAAAATCCGATTTTTAAAATGAAAGGTAAACATCACCTAAATAACAAAAAAAGTAAATCTCAGGTTAGTTTAATCCATTGTAATTACTTTATCAAACCGATGAATTCGAATATAGTCATTATGCGGCGACCTTCCAACTACACTAAACTGGAATCTCTTTTAATTTTGAAAATTACCGCATAAAGTATATATATATATATATATATATATATATTTATTTATTTAGAATTTAACACCTAGATAAAATTCTTTAATGATATCAAAGTCGTACGTTCTGAGTTTAACTAATATTAAATTATTCATGATGTAGATAAATATGTCGCTCTCTGAGAAGTCGACACGTGGAAACGGGATAAAATTATGATAGTTGTGATTAGGTCAATACACCGAAGAAACAGGATTAATACACCCCCAGACTTAAACAGGGAAATTAGAGAAGTCAGGGTGATTGGGCCTTTGGCCCAAACTTGGAGAGATTAATAGCCTTGGGCCTGAAAGGATTCGGTCCAAGTGGGGGACGACTAGTCAATCTTTCTTAACTAAGTCAAGAGAATGGGTCAAATCCACGAAAATATAGGGAATGATATGCTGAAGAACCAAGTCTTCAGGGGATAGCCCGATTCCTCAGGGGCTTGGGAGCCGGATTCTTAGGGATGGGCCGAGAATATAGGGAGAACGAGTCTTTCCCTCTCCGGATAGGGAGGCCAGGTATTTAAACAGGTTGATTCCATATTCTTACTTACGTTTTACATACTATACACACTTTCACAAGAACTAGACACTGAATTGAGAAGAAACATTAATATATTCGCCGGAATTTCCCTAGATATACAGGGGAATTCCTCTTTGATTTCTCCTAAGATCAAATCTGACTTGAGCGTCGGAGCTTCTACGCCGGAGCCCCCCTCCGGCGTACTTTTGCAGGTCATTTTCGGATTCTCAAGGAGATTTACTTGAAGACTGCCAAAGATAAAACGAGTGATTTGATTCGTGATTAGCAGTGCTCGTAGAGGAACGGCTGATATCTAAAGGCGTTCTTTTTCGACGCATCAACTGGCGCCGTCTGTGGGAACATTTCAAGCTAAGGCGTGAGAAAAGTTCCGTACTTAAATGGGTGGAGGACACGATCTATCGAAGCAGACGAAGGAGAAAGGAGATTCCACTCCTCCTCCTCTTCCTCCGCCTCCTCCAGGGTTTCCCTTAAATTGAAATTTAGGGAAACGACCCGTGGATCATACACCAGAAGATGTTCCCCTTCCAGGTTTTCCCTCAAATCGAAATCTAGGGAAGCAACCTGTAGATCACGCACCAGAGGATATCCCTCCCGCTCCAGAGGGAGATGTGCCAGGCACCTCAGGAGCTTCGGGGAGTGGGATCAATAGGGATAACCCTAACGCTCAACCGGAACTCTTGACTGTCTCTAGAGATCAGTTAGATGAGATGATCGCACAATCAGTGGAAAGAATAATTGCTACTCGAGGACTTCGCCCTCCCGAACCTATTCATAAGGGCACACGACCAAATCCACCAGAGCATGTTATTGATTCGGTTCCAGTCCCCTCCAGGAACGAGGATCCCCCTCGAAACCCAGAAGAAAAAGTACCTTCCCAGGCTGAACGAAGCATCCTGGAAAGACCCCCTCGGAGGGATGCGGAAAGGGTCCTTGGGGATACCACCCTGGATACAGGGATGGGAGAAAGCACGGACGACACGTATCAAGGAGCCGTCAGTGATCAGATACAGGCCTTGCGGAAGGAGATGAGGGATATGCAGAAACATATTACCGACAATGTAAGTAAACCCTCTTATACCACTGGATATCAATTCTCATCTAGTATTTTGCAAGATGAACTGCCCTCTAATTTTAAATCTTTAAACTTTGAATATGATGGCACCACGGACCCATACGAGCATCTGATGAGGTTTGAGAATGCTGCTCTATTACATCGGTATGGAGAGGGCGTTAAGTGCAGGGTATTCCTGACCACACTATCTAAGGCTGCACAGCAATGGTTCACACAACTGGGACCAGATACTGTCCACTCATGGCCCGAATTCAGCGAATTGTTCCTGCATCAATTCGCCAGTGCTAGGAGACAGCCTAGAGCCACCCTTACTTTATTTAACATGCGCCAGGGAGAGAACGAGAGCTTACGGGCTTTCTTAAAAAGATTCAACCAAGCAGCTCTCGAAGTACCTACAGCCTCCTCAGAGGTCAAAATCAACGCCCTCACCAACGGGTTAAGAGATGGGGATCTATTCACATCTCTAGCTAAGAAGCCAGTTCGAACCTTTGATGAGTTATTGAGGAGAGCAGAGAAATACCTTACCCTGGAAGAGGTAAGGAAAGCTAAGCGATCAGAGACCAGGGCCATAGTGGGTAATGGAGAAAGGAGGAAAGAAATTCCACTTAGGAGGCCAAGTCCGGAGAGACATAGAAGCTCCAGGAGGCTGGAAAATGTAAGAAGAGAGGAAGCCGCACCCTGGAACCCCAGGAGAGGGGCGAAGAGATATACCCCTTTGAGGATAGAGCCAGCCGAAGTCCTAGAGGTGGCAGGGGACCATCCGGATATGAAATTTCCCTACTCAAGAAGCAGAGGTCCCCAAAATCCTAAGTCAAACAAATTCTGCAGGTTCCATAACGACTATGGCCACGATACCAACCAATGTTGGCATCTGAAGGATGAGATAGAGAGGATGATTCAGGCAGGTCACCTGAAAGAGTTTATTTTCAGAGATCGACAAGGCCCCAGGTGTCAAAAGAGAAAGGACCCCGAGGGGAAGCAGGAAGATGATAGAAGAGATCAGAGGAAGGGCAATGAGGAGCCACCACCCCCTCCCCAGAAGAGGGGAACTATCCACATGATTATGGGAGGCCCCGCTGATGGGGACTCCTTCAGGCAAAGAAAGCAGAGCGTTCGGTCGCTGAAAAATGAGAGGAAAGTAGAGCACCATGAGGTGGGAAAGATGACAGAAGGTCCAGACATTCATTTCGGGCCAGAAGACGCAGGGGAACCTAGAGAAATTCATAATGACGCATTAGTCATTACCACGGATATAGCAGGATACGATGTAGCAAGAATTTTTGTAGATACTGGAAGCTCTGCCGACATCATGTTTTTGGAGTGCTTTAAGAAGATGGACCTGAATATAAAGCTCAGACCGGTGAAAACCGCTCTTTACGGATTCTCAGGGGGAGCCATTCAACCCCTTGGTTCAGCGTTATTGCAAGTAGGGTTAGGAGTCGCCCCTAACCGTCGAGTACAAGTCATAGAATTCCTGATTGTAGACGTCCCATCTTCCTACAACGTAGTAATGGGAAGGCCAAGCTTGAATATTTTTCAGGCAGTGATCTCCACCTTCCACATGAAGATGAAGTTCCCTGCCTCGGGGGGTGTGGGAGAGATATGTGGCGACCAATATCAAGCAAGGAAGTGTTACGTGGAATCGGTCAAGATAGCAGACAGGGCCGTGTTCCGGGGAATGGAGAGATTTAAAGGCGAAGACCCTGAGTTGAAGAGACAGAAAGTGGGTGAGCTAATACAAGAGCAGCCTAAAGCTAAAGCAGACGAAGAGTTAATGAGCATCGAGCTCTACCCAGGAAAGGAGGGATTTACAACCAGGATAGGTACGAACATGAACCCTGAGCTCCAGGGAAAGATGATACTCACCCTCCAGGAGAATGCAGACATCTTTGCATTCACAGCGACGGATATGACGGGTATCCCTCCAGAAATAGTTGTGCACCATCTGAATGTGGATCCCAAAGCTAGGCCCGTGAAACAGAAGTTGAGGAACTTCGGTAAAGAGAAGAACCTCATTGTAAAGGAGGAGATCGATAAATTGTTGAGTGCAGGGCACGTGAAGAGAGTGCAGTTCCCTGAGTGGCTCTCGAATGCAGTACTTGTGTCCAAGGGAGCCGGCAAATGGAGGATGTGCATTGACTTCAGGGACTTGAACAAGGCGTGCCCTAAAGATCACTATCCCCTGCCTAGGATTGATCAGCTGGTGGATGCAACGTCCGGGTTTGAATTACTCAGCATGATGGATGCTTATCAAGGGTACCATCAAATCCAGTTGAACCCCCTCGATATACCAAAGGTATGCTTTATTGCAACGTGTGGTACTTTTGGTTATGTACGTATGCCGTTCGGACTAATAAATGCAGGAGCCACCTATCAAAGGATGGTAGACTCGGTTTTCCGAGGACAAATAGGGAGAAATATGGAGGTTTATGTAGACGACATGCTAGCTAAAAGCATCAAGGCAGAGGAACACATTGATGACCTGAAGGAGATATTTCATGTAATTAGAGAGAACGGTATCAAACTTAACCCAGCTAAATGTTCCTTTGGAGTAGGGTCAGGGAAATTCCTCGGATATATGGTGACGCAAAGAGGAATAGAGGTTAACCCTGCCAAGGTGAAAGCGGTCCTTGACATGCAACCCCCTCGGAACTTGAAGGAGTTGCAGACCTTGAACGGCAGAATCGCAGCCCTTAGCAGATTTATAGCAAAATCAGCGGAGAAGAGCCACCACTTCTTCAGAACACTAAGGAAGGGGTCAAGATTCGAATGGGATGAACAGTGTCAAAAGGCCTTTGAAGAACTGAAGCTCCATCTAGAACAACTACCGAAGTTGATCAAGCCCACTCAGGGAGATGTTCTACTCCTATACCTCTCAGTAGGGGAACACTCTCTGAGTACAGCCCTGATGAAAGAGGAAGGCTCCACACAACAGCCCATATATTATGTGAGCAAGGTCATCCAAGGAGCAGAAACGAGGTATTCAGAGGTAGAGAAGGCAGCCCTGGCAGTGGTGGTGACGGCTAGGCGATTACGCCCTTACTTCCTATCTTATAAAGTGATGGTGAGGACTAACTTTCCGTTGAAGCAGACACTGGGGAGAGCAGATTTATCAGGAAGAATGGTCAGGTGGGCAGTGGAGTTGCAGGAGTATGATATTGACTATGAACCAAGGAGAGCTATCAAGGCTCAAGCTTTAGCAGACTTTATTCAAGAGTCTACCAGAGTGGAAGAAGAACAGGGATGGAAGGTATACGTGGATGGCTCAGCATCCGCCTTGGGATGCGGAGCAGGGATAGTATTGGTTGACCCTGATGGCCAAGAAGTACAGGTTGCTGTTAAATTTCGGTTTTCAACCTCAAACAATGGCGCAGAATATGAAGCCCTGATTAGAGGAGCTAGCATGGCAGCAGAGTTAGGGGCACAGAAAGTCACCCTGTACTCCGATTCGCAGCTGGTAGTACAACAGGTCATGGGGGAGTACCTCGCCAAAGATGAGAGAATGATCGCTTATCTAGAGGAGGTAAAGAAATTAAGAAATAAATTCCATACTTTTGAAGTGGTGCAGGTACCAAGAGAAGAGAATGTGAAAGCAAATGGACTGTCTAAACTAGCTAGTTCCACTGAATTCGAGGGAGACGGAAAGGTGACCCTGTTGGTGGCAGATCAGGTAGCTACGGAAACCTTGATCGGGGAGATAACAGCAGGGGATGATTGGAGGAAAGAAATATGGGAAGAATTGAACAAGAGCCCAGTAACCCCAATGTCCAGAGAGGCCAAAACTTGGAGAAGGAAGTATTGCATCCTAGGAGGCCAATTGTACAAGAGGTCCTTCACTCAACCTTATTTGAAATGTTTGTCAAGGAGAGAAGCGGAGCTAGTGATCAAGGACATCCATGAAGGTTGCGCATCCAGCCATGAAGGTTACCAGACTATGGTGAAGAAGGTATTTAGGGCAGGTTTCTACTGGCCTAACATAATCAGAGATGCTAGAGAATATGTGAAGAAATGTGAGAAGTGTCAGAAGAATGGACCTTTGATACGAATACCCGCAGAGGAAATGGGGGCTATGTACTTGCCTTGTCCCTTCGCCAAATGGGGAATAGATCTGGTGGGACCCTTCCCCTTGGCACCTGGAGGGAGAAAATTTCTGATCGTGGCTGTGGACTATTTCAGTAAATGGGTAGAGGCCGTGCCCTTGGCCAAAATCGAAGAAGATAATGTAATTCTTTTTCTTGCTAGACATATTTGTTGCAGGTTTGGAGTACCCAGAATCTTGGTTTCCGACAACGGAACACAATTCAACGGAGAGAAGGTAAGGAGATGGTGCGAGAGATGGAACATTACACAGAGGTTTACTTCAGTAGCTCATCCACAAGCTAATGGGCAGGTGGAAGTTACAAATAGAATCCTAGTGGATGGAATTCGAACACGATTGGAAGAGGTAGGAGGAAAATGGGTGAAGGAGTTAGACAACGTCCTCTGGTCCTACAGGACCAGCCCTAAAACAGATACGGGCGAATCTCCCTTTTACTTGGTATATGGGGTAGCGGCAGTGATACTTCCTGAGGCCAGACTCAAATCACATCGGATCACCTACTTTGAAGAAAAAAGAAATGAAGAATTGATGAGGGAAGCGCTGGATCAAATAGATGAAGAAAGGGAGATGGTGAGATTAAAAGCAGAAAGGTACAAGAGTCGGATCAAGGCAGCGTATGATCGCAGGGTGATCCCTCGTTCCTTTAAAGTGGGAGATTTAGTCCTTCGGAGAGCAGATGCTTTGAAGAACACGGGGAAGCTGGAACCCAACTGGGAAGGTCCGTACAGAGTAATACAGGTACTGAAAGGTGGAGCATACAAGCTCCAAGACATGACCGGGAAAGAGATACTAAGGCCATGGAACGTGTGCCACTTGAAGAGATTTTATGTTTGAGGAAGGTGTTATTCCCCTACTTCCTTTCTCTTTATGAACAATTCTGAATGTTTATTTCTTATTCGAATAATTTCTTCACCGACACTCTTTTTCCCTCTACGTGGGTTTCCCTTTAGGGTTTTACCACGGAGAGGTTTTTAATGAGGCCGGCATAGGTTCCCCTTATTTGCCTATGTTGATGAACACTTTTGATCAATGGAGCACCGGTTTTGATAAAATTTCAGCAATTTCCCTAAATGCATGTTAATACTGTGATGAAATGACTCTTGTATGCTGATTTTATGATGAAATGACTCTTGTATGCTGATTTTATGATGAAATGTTTCTCGTATGTTAATATCATGTCAAGACCACTGTTAAGGGCCTGCATAATGAGTACTGAAATAACGAACATGTTTTGAAAAATTAAAACATAACGTGATAGAGATACTGCGAAATAGAGAGATTTACACCAACTCATGAAGACTCGAATAGAAAATACCTAGGAAGAATTCCTAAAGTTTCTATCCACGACAGCCTCTAAAGCTAGGGGGAGTAGGGGGTATAGCAGCAGAAGATATAATTAACTTGTCAATAAACCCTATCCCCAGCGACTTTCGCAAACTCTTACGAGTATAAACAAACTCTTACGAGTATAAACAAACTCTTACGAGTATAAACAACTTAAGGGAGAGTATAATCCCTATGAATTCCAACTTTTGGGAAAGTATAATCCCTAAACATTCTAAACTTCAGGGAGAGTATAATCCCTAAGAACTCTTACGAGTATAAACTAACTCTTACGAGTATAAACTAACTCTTACGAGTATAAACTAACTCTTACGAGTACAAACTACTCTTACGAGTACAAACTAACTCTTACGAGTACAAACTAACTCTTACGAGTATAAACAACTCTTACGAGTATAAACTAACTCTTACGAGTATAAACTAACTCTTACGAGTATAAACAACTCTTACGAGTATAAACTAACTCTTACGAGTATAAACAACTCTTACGAGTATAAACTAACTCTTACGAGTATAAACAACTCTTACGAGTATAAACAACTTAAGGGAGAGTATAATCCCTACGAATTCTGACCTAAGGGAGAGGATAATCCCTAAAAACTCTAGTGTCAAGAGAAGGACTAGAAACGTTAGCAAATCACCAAGTAAGTACAGGGATATAAACCCTATCTCCTCATTAAGGTTCCTCTAGGAGCTTTAGAGCCTTTACGTGTCCAGAAAATGTCGAAAACATGCTAACAGATACCACACCTTATAGCAGAGATAGAAATATATATGTATATATGCATGCCAAGTAATAAATGTGCAGGTACGATATTAAACGAAAGAGAAGCAGTAATATTCAAGACTTAAGGCACCATGCCTAAGCCCTCCACAGAAAAACCCCGGAGTGTGGAGTCTCCGGAAAATACCAAAAAGGGCCTTAGAGGCCTTAACAAAATAAAAAGTGTTTTAAAAGTACCAAAGTGTTATCAGGGAAATAGAGTTATGAAGAGAGGGGAACATCATTCTTCCCCTCAGAACCTTCTCCAGCCTCCTCAGCTCGCCCACTGGAATCGCCTCCCTCTGCCTTCTCCGTCAGAGCACCTGCTGCCACGGTAGCCACTGGAGTCGGGTTTTCCACATGAATAGGGAAAGTCATGTCCTTCGCCGGTGTAAGATCATCCAATTTCAGGGCAGCATCCTTCAACTCCAAGACCGCCTTCCTCATCCCAGGTAACCACCAGGGAGTATTGATGTCTTCCTTAGCATCCCCAGGGAACTTAGGGGGAGTGTCCAGTTCATCCAACCGGAGGGCACGTGTATATTGACCATTGAATCCTGGAGCTGAATGTTCAGCTACGGCGTTGGAAAATCCATGATCTATGAAGTGAGGGATATAGGCACCCATGGCCCCCAAGAAGCTGCTGCTCTGGAGAAAGGCTTCCAACCATTCCCTATGTAGGGTACCCAGAAATTGTTGACCCACGGCAGAGGTAAAGAGAGAATCGATGCATAACTTCATCCCAGCCAACGGGAGAGAGGCCTCCAAACATTCGACTCGCTCTCCAAACTGAGCCTTCAAAGAGGAAATTTCCTCAGAAAGCTTCTTCTTCTCAACCTGAAGCCTTTTCTGCGTTTAAAGGGAATCTCCTAACTCTCCTTCCAGAATATCCTTCTTCACTTTCTCCAGCTCCACCTGGCTTTGGAGATCATCTACTAGCTGAAGGGACTGGAGGGCTCGCTCAGATACATCAGAAAATAGGAGGCCAAACTACACAAGAAACAACACAAAGAAGTAAGATATCTATATTTTCCCCTATGAATCATTCGAAACAAAACCCACGTTGAAAACCTACCTGTGTGAAACTATGGGCGGCATGCACAATTCGCTCTTCTGGAGAAAGAGCATTAAGGGCCTCGGTGGCAGGGGTCGGAGTGTGACGCTCTATGAAACCCATGAGATGATCAACATTGATCTCATCAGGAGCATTAGGAATGGTATTAGGCAGAGAAGACTTGGTCTTGGACTTCTTCTTTTTGGAAGCATCAGAGACAGGAGGCAATGTGAAAATCATGGCTTTCTCAGTAGAGGAACGGGTACGCTTAGCAACGGACCCGGCGGCAGGCTTCACTGGGGAAGGAGGAACCTGAGCCTTCGAAGAACTTTCAGGGGCCGGAGACTTAGCAACCATCGAAAGAGGAGCGGCATCACGCGAAATCCGAGTTAACCAACTCATAGCTGCACAGAGAAATATGAAGCGACGTTAATAAATATATCAGGTTAAAGTCTTGAGGACCACACCAAGAGAGGAGAAATGGTATTACCATCATCAGGACCTAAAGGGTAATCGGGGCGACCAAAACCGAAATGAGAGAGAGCTCTAGGATTTTTACAGATACCCATCACATCAAAAAAGCCATGGGCAGAGACATGATCATTTAAATGGTTCATCACATCCAGGTTTAAAGAGGAACAAACAGAAAGAGGAGGACGAGGCACTCCAGGGTTTTCATAAATCCATTCTTCGTGAGGAAATTCCCAAGGAGAAGGATTTGTGACAAAAAAGTAGTAGTCCTTCCAGTCCTGGACTCCTTCATGGAGTTTTTCCATGAACTTTCCGGTCCTGGAAGTGCGACCACAAGCATAAAAGAACCCATCGGCGAACTTGCACATATATTGAGTTAAAAAGAGTTGGGCTGAAGGTTCGCCACCGTTCCCCTTCATCAGGATGTAGAAACATAACATCGCCCTTATAGCGTTCGGAGTAAATTGATTCAGAGGTATACGGAGGTAAGTGGAAATTTCGGAGAAATAAGGATGGATGGGGAAACGGAGGCCCGCTTTTAGTTGAGCCTCCCAAAAGGCTAAAGCATTATGACCTGGAAAATTAGGGCGCTCTTTCCTATGTGCAGCCCTAACTGAATAATCGGTGGGGAAGATCCCTGAGCGGAGAAAAGCGGCAACGCGTTCAGGTGGGAGGATCGAAGGACCAGAAATTCTATCCTCCAAAGCTTGGTCGGTTACGGGAAATATGGGAAACGACTCGAAAGTGGAACTCCCCGTGGATATGGAGTTGGAAGAGGATGACATGAGGATATTGTAAATGAGAAAAGAAAAGAAGGAATAGATACCTGGAGCAAAGTCGGTTTTAGGAATGGTGACGGAATGGCCGCTGGACGTGCGTGGAGGAGTTAAAATTGCAGAAGTAAAAGTGAAGATGAAAATTAGATAAGTTTGAAATGAAAGAAAGAAGGGTTTTTGGTGGAAAAAAGGGGTTTTGAAATAATTAGGCAGAGGAGAGAGGATGGAGAAGATCGAGAAGAATTAATGCCACCCCCAATTAAAACGCGCGTGAATGGAGAAGGGTGGCCGGATGTTGGATCATGAATGAACGCGTGGCTACGGGTTTCGAGGGCAAGGTTGCGTGTGGAAGTGCAAAAGACCTGAAACCTTCCAGAGGCAATTATTAAGAAGGGAATCAAATCAATAATATTTCGAAGGGTATTTTAAGGAGTGGAATATTTCTTTAATATTTATCTCAGTGTTATTGTTTTCCTACTCTCCTAAAAATTATTCCTTTTATGAGAGTAGGGGGGAGTGGTTGATGTAGATAAATATGTCGCTCTCTGAGAAGTCGACACGTGGAAACGGGATAAAATTATTATAGTTGTGATTAGGTCAATACACCGAAGAAACAGGATTAATACACCCCCAGGCTTAAACAGGGAAATTAGAGAAGTCAGGGTGATTGGGCCTTTGGCCCAAACTTGGAGAGATTAATAGCCTTGGGCCTGAAAGGATTCGGTCCAAGTGGGGGACGACTAGTCAATCTTTCTTAACTAAGTCAAGAGAATGGGTCAAATCCACGAAAATATAGGGAATGATATGCTGAAGAACCAAGTCTTCAGGGGATAGCCCGATTCCTCAGGGGCTTGGGAGCCGGATTCTTAGGGATGGGCCGAGAATATAGGGAGAACGAGCCTTTCCCTCTCCGGATAGGGAGGCCAGGTATTTAAACAGGTTGATTCCATATTCTTACTTACGTTTTACATACTATACACACTTTCACAAGAACTAGACACTGAATTGAGAAGAAACATTAATACATTCGCCGGAATTTCCCTAGATATACAGGGGAATTCCTCTTTGATTTCTCTTAAGATCAAATCTGACTTGAGCGTCGGAGCTTCTACGCCGGAGCCCTCCTCCGGCGTACTTTTGCAGGTCATTTTCGGATTCTCAAGGAGATTTACTTGAAGACTGCCAAAGATAAAACGAGTGATTTGATTCGTGATTAGCAGTGCTCGTAGAGGAACGGCTGATATCTAAAGGCGTTCTTTTTCGACGCATCAATTCATTTGACGAATCTCCTTATCAGATTATAGAATCGAGAATACAGCCTACAAGTGAGGTGAATATTAGAGAATTAATATAAATAAATTAAACTCTCAAAAAATAAATTAATTATTTCATCATTAACCAATTGTCTTTCTATTTAATTATTCAAAATACGTTGGAATATTAAGGATATGTTTATTTTGAAACTCACCCGTCTGGACGTGGAACGTAACGTTACCGTCTTATTCTAGTTTGAAATTTCACAACTAAATTTTACCATCTAATTCCCTAAAAATATTTATATATTTTTAACTTCCTACATAATTTCAAATAAGTGTATTTAATAGGGATATTTTGATCTACCGATCCAAAAATAGACAGGCCGATTAAAAGTATAGGATTCTCTTGAAAATTTAATTTACCTTTTGACTGATCTGAAAACGCATTATGTAATTAGCCATTAAAATTGTTCTTATTCCACTTGCCATTAATAAGCTTTATTTGACTGATTGACTGCATTTCTTTGGCATGATAATTAAAAGGAGTATAACGGATCTATATTAAACAATTAAGAAATATGATAAAATAAATAGATGCATTAAAAGTGATGATTAAGAGAATAATATAATGAAATGTAAAAAAAATAATTTATCATAAAGAAGATGAATAAATTTCATTGAAACGAACGAAAAATGGAAATTGATAGCTTTCACTATGACGCAAAGAGTATCATGTTTAATATACAAAATTAACACTGTTCAAATGAATAAGACAATAAAATTTATTTTGTGATATATTATTTTATTATATTAGCTCGTGAGTTAAAAGCTAAAATTATGTTTTAGTTAAAAAAAAATAGGGTGACACTTAGGGCATGTTTATTTTGGGATTTTGAGGATTTTGAAATCCGGATTTCAAAAAATCTGATGGATTTCAAAATTCTAATGCTTTTTGTGTTTTGTGTTTGTTTTGGGATTTATGTAGGGTAGGATTTAACTTTATAGTACTGTATAGAATTATAGGTTTTATAGGTGGTTTGTAGGTATTTATAGGGTTGACTTTTATAGGGTTTATATGTATTTATAGGGTGTGATTTTGAAATCCTAAATCAAAATCCCAAAGTGTAACGGGGGTGGAGTTTCGAAATCCCAAATCCGGATTTCCCATCCCAAAACAAACATTCCCTTAGGGTATGTTTGTTTTGGGATTTTGAAATCCGAATTTCAAAATCTTATTGTTTTTTATGTTTTATGTTTGTTTTGGGATTTATTTAGGGTATGGTTTAACTTTATAGTATAGAATTATAGGTTTTATAGGTATTTATATAAGGTTTATAAGTATTTATATAGTTGACTTTTATAGTGTTATAAGGTGGGATTTTGAAATTCTGAATCAAAATTCCAAACTGTAACGGGGTGGAGTTTCGAAATCCCAAATTCGAATTTCCCATCTCAAAACAAACATGCCCTTAGCGTCCACAATTTGAATATTCAGAACCTGATAGTTCACCCCTCATCCTAGGTAAAAGATCGAATATACCTCTACCTGAATATTATAATGTTTTGACTAACGAGAGTATTACGGTAAAACTATATTTTTTATTTATTAAAGCTCTTTTAAATAGATTCGAACTATCAAGATTCTGATAGTAAAAAAAAAAAACATTATATATTTCAATTAAAATCAATGTAACATTACATTTCTTTGCTCAATTGTACATACTGTATACCGTACAACTAGTTCAACGTGCACATAAGCCCACTAGAACATGAAAATTAACCTCACTATACCTAAACATAGTGTAATTAAATAAACTCAACTATTTGTGACAAAATTTTTTAGAAATTTGCTTAATCAAAGGCAGGTATACAAACATACTTCTTTCGATTAAAAAACATATAGATATTTTTAAGAGTAATACGTGTTAAAGATTCATTAAAGTAAAATACTAGAAACATATTATGCCTCCCTGTCTTCCTCCTCCTGGGAAGTCAAGTCATTCACTTTTTACAAAGAATTTTAAATTCAGTCTAAGAATTATGTAAAGTGGAATAAAATAAAACTAATGGAATAGCGAATATTCAGTTATATAAGTTTGATTAAATTCTCTAACTTATTACCATATTTGTATATGAGGAAAAGATAAATCTTAAGAACTAGTGTAAGACCCGCGGGATTAAAATAAATTTATATAATATTTTAATTTTAATTTATTAGTTAAAAAGAGATAATCTTTGAAATAGGTATAGATTAAAAAATGGAATGATGTAGCAATAATGCAATATATTATATTATATATATATATATATATATATATATATTGATGTGCCAAAATTTGCACGAGAGGATTGCGTATCCTCGGGATTAAATGTCCTACTCTTCGAACACGTATGATCGCTTCGAACGTGCTGCCTTCACTCGAAATCTTCAAGAACCTGCAAAGAACACGCCGGAGGGGGGTCCGGCGTGGACACTCCGATGCCTAAGTCAGTATAGGGCTTTTCAATATCTCATAGGGATCTCAAGATCCTTAATGTATCAAACCAGTTCTCAAAGAATCTCAAAAGTGTATTTCGTTTAAAGTATATCAAGTTCAGTAATGTAAAATTGTCTAACCTGGAAATCTCCCCGAATTTACCTATTTATAGAGATACTTTCTGGAGAGAAAGTCAAGCCTTCCTCTTATTTCGGAGCTGCCCATAAGACTCGGCCCTGCAGAGTGGACGAAGTCCTCTTTTCTCTCCACTCCCTGAAGACTCGGCCCTGCAGAGTGGACGAAGTCCTCTTTTCTCTCCACTCCCTGAAGACTCGGCCCTGCAGAGTGGACGAAGTCCTCTTTTCTCTCCACTCCCTGAAGACTCGGCGACACTCCTTCTTAGTGGACTTTGTTCCCTAAGATAAAGGAGGATAAGGTCTTCCTTTTATCGAGTCTAGACCGAAAATGGCGGGATTCCCCTATATTTACGGCCCATAAATTCATATCAAGACTGATTCTTCTCGCTGCCCTTCTCCAGCCGAAACTCTCTCCAGAGGGACCTCTAGAGAGGATTCCCTATCCAGGGAGTATTACACAATCCAATCCTTTCACTTTGACCTTATCTTTTATACACGTGTCGACTTCTTATCGGATGACATTTTTAGGCCGCATCATATATATATATATATATATATATATATATATATATATATATATTAAACAATAAAATACAATTCTCTTATATCACGGGTGCTAACAAACTTATTAATACTTTCAACTTATCTATATGGTTGAATAAGTTATCTTTTTATAAAATACTATAAATATTTAAAATTACTCATCATATTGAGAATTATGCTTTCAACTTATCTATGTGTTTGAGAAAGTTATCTTTTTATGAAATATTATAAATATTTAAAATTATTTACCATATTGAGAATTATGAATTATAATACACTTTCAGTGTAGTATTAAAATAAACAACAATCGATAAGTATGGATGACAATTTTAATGTATTGTTTGAGTTGTCATACTACGTGTCCCGCTATGGAATGATACGGATTTAGGTACCACTCCCACCCTAAGCCTCGAACCCGTGCACCTTTTTTTAATATATAATTACATAATTCAAAATAAATAAAGAAAAATGATATTAAAATGATATTTAATATTTCAAATTTTCTGAAAACGTTAATTACATAGTAAATGGTTGACTAAAACAGGATATTGCATAGTAAAGAAAAAATTGAGATAATTTATTTATGTCATGTAATTTGGTCTAACTCAATTGAAAAAATTTAAGTATTTAATTTTTTAAATTTATATTCTTTTTGTCGATTTTATTTTTAAACTCACCGAAAATGAAGGAATAAATTGGGATTAATTTCGACCAAATGATTCAATTTACGTCCTTTAAATTTGCAAATTAAAAATCCAATTAAAATTCTAAAAATACCCTTAAAATTTCTTTTTAAAAAATCCCAATAAAAAAAATTAGAAAATGGATAAAAAAAAAAGCTAAAATTCTACATTTCAAAAAATCTTAAAAATTTGTAAATTAAAAAACTTTCATTAGAATGAATTTGGAACCGTTTCACACGGTCAATCAACTTGGAGCTGCGACTCAACCTCATCGGCTAGTTAGGAAACATCGTGGGATCCAAAGTTTTTTGGAGCTCAAGCAAATCTTAATGGTGGACGATTCAGAATCAAATGAGATATAAATAATTTTTTATCATTAATTTTTAGAATTTTTTTATTTTTATTGAGATTCTTCATATTTTTAATGAGACTTATTATTACTTTTAGAGTTTTTAATGAGATTTTATAGAATTTGTTATTTTTTAATTTAAACATTTTTAGATTTTTAATATTGTACTCCCTCCGTCCCGTATTAACTTTCATAGGTAGGTGGACACGTAAATTAAGAAAGTGTAATAATGAGTGGAGTTTTGAGGGGTAATTTTGTAAAACTTTATGTATAAAGTAAAGAATAAGTTGACTTTTGTGTATGTGTGGAGAAAAAGTAATGGCATTTGTGTAAAATTGAAGATATTGTGAGGGTGGAGTTTATAAAGGGTTTTCCATTTTAAGGGTGTGAAAGTTATTGTAGGACGTCCCGAAAAGGAAAGTGTGAAAGTTATTGTGGGACGGAGGGAGTATAATTTTCACTTTTTAGAATTTTGAATGAGATATTTATATACGGAGTATATATTAATTTTCTAACTTAAAAGACATAAATTGGACCATTTAACTGAAATTTCAATTCGTTCCTCAATTTTCAGTGAGTTTTAAAAAAAAATCGGTGAAAAGAACGTAAATGAAAAAATGAATACTTAATAAATTGGATTAAGATTAAGTTAAAGGATATTAAATAAAATATCTCAATTTTTTTGTCCAAATTATCTAATTGGAAATTTCATAATAAATGATGGGTCAAAATTACCAAACATATAGAATTATAGTACTTTCTTCAATCTAAAATAAGTATCGTTTTGGTTCATTGCACGTATATTTAAAAAAATACTCTATATGTTGATTTTTACTATACCTTTGATAAATGATTATATATCTTCTTTTAAAAATAAAAATTATAAAGTGTAAAATGTCATCTAATTTAATTTGTAAAGAAAGTAAAATGTTAAAAAAATATATAAAATGATGATATTCAACAAAATGGGAGGGTGATATATATACGCTAGTTAAGAACTTTTTATTATCACGTAGTTATATTAATTAAATAATTAAATTTTTTTCTATAAAATCATTTTCTTAATTAATAAGTAGGTGTATAAAGTATGCTTGTCTTTCAAAAAAAAATAAAAGATTTTTTTTAAAATAAATATTGAATTTTTTATCAATTGACGTTATATTAAAAAAAATGATTAATTGCAAAAAAAAAAAAAAAAAAAAAAAAATCACGACCTTTATAATATTTATCAATTACAACATATTCTTTTTTTCTTTGCAATTCGATACACCACCTTTTTAAGTTTTGCAATTTGATGCATGTGTTTATTTTTCGAGAACACATGAATGATATATATACCAAAGTCGTATTAAGGTTCTACACAAATGCCAACGTAAATGTCATGATTGATCAATAAAATATTATTTATATATTTTTTATTTTATTTTTTGTATTTAAAAATGTTTTTAAATAAAAATAATATAAAAAATATCACATTATTTTTGTGGACTATGATTTGGAGGACACGATCTTATACTTTTGAGTTTTTTTTTTTTTTTTTGGAGGGGGATGATAATAATTAAATTGGTTTATAATTTATTTTAAAAAATATTTAGTATTGTTTTTAGTTTTAAAATGATTTTTTTATTATTCTTTTTAGTTAAAAATGTTTTAAAAATTAAAAAAAATGTATTTATCATTCCTGACATTTATGTGGCACCTTGACAGCTCTGACAATCAAATTATGATTTAATTGTTGTCAGAAAATTGACATATGCATTGAATTGCAAAAATGAAAAAGGTGGTGTATCAAATTGCAAAGAAAAAAAAATATATTGTAATTGATAAAAACTGTAAAGATCGTGATTTTTTTTACAATTAACCCTTTATTAAAAAAAATACAATATGCCTACACACCTACCACGCAATTAATAATCCTGCAAAGTTTGACATTTGTTATTACAATTATTTTAAAGTTTACTGGTTTAATTAAATACAATAGTAATAAATATATAAAACTTTCAAATTTATTCTTACGTTATACAAATATGGTAATGAATTAAAAGACATAGTCAAATTTACCATATTCAATTTCCATTTTTTTATTGTAATTAAAATTATAACTGAAAAATTAAAAGAAAATTATAACACAACCCAAATTAACATAGAATAAGTCATATAATATTAACACGATCACTATCATTAAAAACATATGCTATAATATTGTTTCCATTTTATATGGTGTATATTATTATTAGTTAACATAATTTACGGATATAAATACTCCTACTGAATACATAACTTGAAGGTATTTTAACGCAAATTAATGAGAAATTCTAATCTAATAAAATGTTAATGTGAGTTTTAAAATTTTAAATAGATAACTTTCTTCCGTAAACGAACTATTTTATGGACCTAGAATATGCATTCGATCCTAATTATAAGCATATTTCTAAATATTGATTTGGAATAATACATTAATTATTTTCATCCTAATATAATTTTATAATTAAAGTGATTTCAATGCGTTTGTTTATTGAATGATTTCACACATTACATTATAATATGCATATTTGCAATTAAGGAGTACATGATAAGTTTGATTGTTAATTTGTACCTTACAAATGACTCTATAGAATTTATATTTTTATAGATTTGTAAATTGATTTTGAATAAAAAATGAAGAGTGAATCGTCGTCTGATTGATATTGTTAGGTTTGAGACGCGCTATTTGAATTGTTTAGATTTCTCGAATGAAGAAACGAAAATGAGAATTAAACGATATAATTTTTACAAAAATACATACAATATACGACATTGACAAGGAGAAGAGCTCAGAAATTATATGGGTAAGAGAATTTCTCACTTGCAAACGTAAGAGTGGTGTATGACATTCAATAGGTCTCATCACATCCCCTTCCTTCAAAATCAAATTACATAATCAATTAATAGAGAAAAAAAAACAGAGAGATTCTTGCGTTGAAGAACTGAGATCGAGGATTAGATTCAATACATACAATATACGAAGATGACAATGAATTCTACATAATTTCTGCAAATAACCGAAACAATTAAAGAAAAGGAAATGAAATGAAATTTATGAAATGAAAGAGAAGAAGATGAGACTTATATTAAGATTGTAGGGTTAAGATTAAAAGTTAAAATGAATGGATGAGATTAAAATAAAAAAGTTAAAATGAATAAGAGAAGAGGGATTTTGAAATGGAGTGAAATGGAGGAGAGAGAGGTTGAGATAGTTAACCACATTGTGACACATGTCACTTTATAGGTTTGCAAATATATAAGATTAAGATATGAATTTTATGGAAGTATGGTGCAACTTATATTTAACTCTAACATTTAATTTATTATTCTCTCCGTTTTTTACTTTAAAAATAATAACTTTTGAACACGTATTTTTTAATGTATTAATTGTTTATAAAAGTCTAAAATTCATTCACTTCATTACAATTTTCACCCTGTTCTTTCCTTTCTCCTAATGTGACCCAAAATTTATTTCCATTCCAGTTTCTTAAAAAATTATAACTATGTGTCTATGTTAGTAAAATCATGGAAATAAATATCTGATCGTCGCCTCGCCTGCGCCACTAGAAATTGGGGTTGTCATTCAGTTGTAATAGGAAATAATATTTCATTTATGTTATCATCATTTTTGTAAATATTCTAAGACATGTTTGTTGTATTTTCTTATTTGGTAAGGTATCAAATAGATTCGAGTACATATATAAGTAGTTAAGTACTCAAGTTGATTTGGTAAAAAAAAATTTCAAATTTATTTTGTGAAAAGTGTATGTTGATAAATGTAAGTCATTATAACTAAAAAGTGTAACACAATACTGAAAAATGCAACACATTTTTTAATGAAAAGTATAAGTTACTATAATTGAAAAGTGCAACACATTTTTTAATGAAAAATGTAAGTCATTATAACTAAAAAGTGTAACACAACATTACTGAAAAGTGCAACACATTTTTTAATGGAAAGTGTAAGTAATTATAACTAAAAAGTGCAACACAGTTTTTAATGAAAATTGTAAGTCAGTATAACGAAAAAAGTGCAACGCAATATTATTAAAAAATGCAAGTCAATATTACTGAAAAGTGTAACACAATTTTTAATGAAAAGTGCAAGTCACTATAATTGAAAAGTGCAACACAATTTTTAATGAAAAATGTAAGACACTATAACTGAAAAGTGCAACACCATATAACTAAAAAGTGCAATATAACATTACCAAAAAATGTATGTCAATATAACTGAAAATATTATTGAAAAGTGTAAGTCACTATAACTGAAAAGTGCAACACATTAAAAAAAAAAAAGTTGACCTGGTCAACTCAAGTTCTTATATGAACTCGAGTTTATATGAGACCAACTCTTCTTATTTTTGTAACTTGTAATTACTTTATATAGTGAATTATTCTTGCAACCTTATTAACGGTGATTCAATATCCATTCTCACATTGTATCAATCAAACACACTTAAATCCTAATTTTTTTTCTCTATATTCATTACAAGAAAACTGACTTTTAGTGACATCATCATCTCATTATTGCTTCTCTAGCTAAAAGTCTTTAGTTACAGGAATTTAAAAATTAATGACAGAACCTCTCACTAAAAGTCAATTACCGTCACTAAAGACTTTTAGCTAGAAAAGCTATAATGACAGGATTTCTGTCACTAATAGTCAATTTTCATGTAGTGATAGCTTCACGCTAAATTTCCTCCCTAACGACCCTCGTCTCTGTCTCATGGCGGCCCCGTCTCCACCTTCCATTCCCCTCAATATGTTGGTCCATCTCTTGTCCATCAAATTATCGTCTTCAAACTACTTGCTTTGGTGAAATAAGATTTTTCCAGTTCTCTCAAATCATGCATGATCTTCTTTCTCACGTTAATGACATGATAACTACCCCCGTCCAGTCGATCATTACTTTTAGTGATTTGGCTCCAAACGCGCCATATGTTGTCTGGTTTAAAAAGCATCCAAAGATCATCAGTATACTTCTTTCTTCTATGTTCGAGAAAGCCATGGTTGAGGTCATTGGCTGCTCGATCAACCTCTAGCTCAATCTAAGTTGCGGTTGAATCGGCTTTTAGTCATGCATTGATCTCCCGAATCAATCAAATTCTTTCGCTTGGTCGCAGTTCTCAATCAGTTGATGACTAGGACAAGAAATTTCACTCTCTTTGTGATCAACTCGCCTAGCTTGGTCGGAAAATTGGTCGATGATGGTGATAAATTCCATAGGTGTCTCACTAGTCTCGACTCCTAGTTCGTTGGCTTCTCCGACACTCGCATGACCATGTCGCTCATGCAGTCATGCCCCTATTACGTGATCTGATCCATCAGGCCCTCAACTTTGACCAGTTTACTAACTCGATGAATTCCTCTACGATTTCTATTTTTTCCATTGTCCCATCTCCTCCCTCTAGAAAAACCCTCTCGTGGACACAACAAATCTGGTGGTCATGGTGGCTTGCATGCTCGCGTCACCACCTCAAGTTCCCATGGTTGTTAGGTTAGTTCAGGTCCTCTCCACCTAACTTCACCCCTCACAAATCCTATACTCCCTTTTGCCATATCTGTCGAAAGACAAACAACTATGAAGATTGTTGCTCCGAGCATTATGCTCACCTTGTCCAGTCTACCGCACATCTTGCACACGCTTTCGACACCCAATGCTCCATCTCACCATCTCAGACTTCATATTGGTTTCTTGATAGTGGTGCTTCTGCGCATATGACTCCACACACGTCATATATGGACACTCTTCATATGTATTCTAGTGACGAGAATTAATGTTGTTGTTGCTAATAGTTCTTCTATTCAGATCACGCATATTAGTCGTGTTCTGTGAATAAGAATATGTGTTTGTTGGATGCATGTGCTTGTTGTCCCACATCTCACAAAAAGGTTGATGTCCATTAGTAAGCTTACCTTCGATTATCATATTGATGTGTTGTTCTCTAATGAGTCATTTGTGATTCAAAATCGGGTAACCAATGAGCCTCTGGCACGGGGAATGTAGTCACGAGTTTTATGTCCTTAGACGGGGTAAACCGACCTTGGATGCTGCATTGCGGTCCTTGTCCTTGAAGGCTTTTGATCATTGGCATCATAGATTATGTCATGTTTCTATTTCAATTATTAGTTGGTTAATAAACTAGGCTTATTTCCCCTCACCTCATTGTTACCCAATCCTTCTTTATATACTCCATGTCAAATGGCTAAGAGTAAACATATGTCCTACTATTTAAATGAGAAACATGCTTCAAATGGGAACTTGCCCCGGGTTGATTCGAATAATGGTTTTTGATATTATGCTATATCAATTGATGACTTCTCCAGATTCACTTGTTTTATCAGTTGAATGCTAAATTTGATCCTTCTATGACATATTGAGATTTGGTTCCTCATCCCCCTTTCATAAATATTGTTGGTTCGAAGTGGGTGTTTCACAATGACATTATTGATCTGTACAAAGTGTTGTATGTGTTTTTAGGTGATGATCTAGATATGAACATTGTCAAATGAATACAAACATAGTATATTTATATCGGGTTTACGTGATGATGGAGAATGAAGCTGCAATCGAAGAGTCGTTTCTAATTTTCTGCAACATATTTATTTAGTCAAATTAATCCATTTGAATCCTTGCAAACCCATTTAATTTATGTCATTTAATTGTTTTGACTACTACTTTGTAAAATCCTTTAAATAGGATATGTGGCAGTGTGAAATGGGAATTGAGAAATTATATGAAAATTCTTAAGGTCTTAACCTTAATCGTTGTTGTGTTTATTCCGGATATTTCGTTATCGAAATCAACGGTTCTCACTTCATTTTATCCTTAATTGATATTGTGTTTTTTCGGATATTTCTTTAAGAAATCAACGGAGTTCTCACTTCAATTGAGACGCTTCCCTGCATCAGTTGGTAATCAGAGATCAGGTACGATTCTTGATGATGGTACCAATTTTCCACTACAAGAAATTTGAGAAATCGCGACGAAAAAAATCGTCATAAAAACTCTATTTTTCGTCACGAAAGTTGTTTGACGACGAAATTTTTCGTCACAAAGAATGTCACCTTTTGTGTGTCACGGTAGGTAAAATGCGACGTTATTTTGATTCGTCACTAAAAGTCATCATATGATGACGATAAAGGTCTTCGTCGCTATAGCATTAATCTATGGTGACATATAAATCGTCGCATTTGACATTAAAATTTCGTCGCTTAATATGGTATTTCGTCACTAAAGGTTAAAATTTTCACGACAATTTGATTATTTGTCACTAAAAATTATTTTTTTGTGACGATTTTCCATCTATTACTAACCTTATCAAATTTTAGTGACATTGTTTTTTGTTACAATTAGACTAACTATTTTGTCATATTTTGTATATTTCGTCATGATAAAGTTGTTATTTAGTGACAAAATGTTGTTCGTTGTTATATGTGTGTATGTACAATGACGACCAAATTTGTCACTAAAAAGTCTGATTTAGTGACAAAATTTTTACTGTCACTAAATAGTGTGCAAATTATGACAAACTATTTTTGTCATTATAATGTACTATTTAGTGACAAAAACGGTGACCGTCACAAAAGGTTTAGTAACGGTGACAACATATTTTTTGTCGTATTTTAAATCTTTCGTCATGAAAGAATTACACTATAGTGACAAAAAATTTGTTGTCATTATATATTTAGATATAATGACAATACGTTTTGTCACCCAAAATAAGATTTTAGTGACAAAATGCTCAATGTCGTTAAAAGATATGAGAATGGTGATAAAATATTTTTGTCATAATAAAATATTTTTTTAATGACGAAAATGATAATTGTTCCAATTTTTTTAAACTACAGTAACAACATATATCGTCATTATTAATTAACATACCGTGATAATATTATTTTATAGTCAAAAGTAATACAAATTACAACACAAAATTCATCATGAAATGATTATAATTATCGTGATAAATTAACTTTTTAAAAGAAGAAAAAACATTTACAATAATAAATAAATTAAGCATAAAAAAATTGCATTAATATAAAAAGTCATTCAATCATTTAGAAAACTTAATTAACAAGAAATATTTTTCTATTATTTCATGAAACCAAAAAAAAAAAAAAAGAAATATATATATATAAAGTTTATAACTTTATCCCTTTATCATTCAAAAAAGGCATTAGTTTCTCAATATTTGCACCTTGAGCAGCCATCTTTGCATCTTGTGCAACCATATTTGCATTCAAAACAGTCAATTGTGTTTTGAGTTCTTGCACCTGAGTTTCAGACTCTTGCAGCTTTTCTTTCGCGTCTTTTAGTTCCTCTTGTAATTGATTAGAAGAATCGTGCATTGTGTTGCGTCTGCTTGGAGGCTTTGGACCATAACCAAGACCTTTTACATATCCAGTTCCATGACCCAACACCTCCAATACTATCTCATATGCACTCTTTTCAATTCCGAGCTCAATATATTCTTCTCGTTTTTTTTTCATCATCTCCTGGCAATTTAACATAAAGAGAAGTAAATTACCATCAATTTTAGTAATAAACGTAAATCTCATAAATATTTATCCCGATTTTTTTAAGTGATACATTTTTATCAACGAAAACCCATGAATATTATTACTACCAATAAAGAGCAAAGAAGAATTGAACTCTAAAATTTAAGCAAGTAAGTAGAATCGTAGACTCTTTTGCATAGTAATTTTAACAAGGAGAAATAACATGTTTCAATATCACAAAAAAACATCATTTAATTATTAACAACATATATTTACTAAGGGGATTAGATTGAAAACTTGTTATTAGATACTATGTTAAATATGTATACATGACTTACCCAATTTTCTTTTGCCTCACTGGATTTTCAACCATTTTTCTCTGAACTGTGTGTACGTTCGTACAAGTCAATTCGATCACATGGTTCTCCAGCTAACTCACGTTCAGACTACATAACAAAATAAGTCAATACTTGATCATATAGACAACATTTAGTATACTAATTTACAAACTAAAATATAATAAGACTAATCAATATAATCAAAATACGAAGGCATATCTCCACAACTATCCTCATCAAAATTCTTTTCACTTGTCAAAGTTCATACACAAAGACAAATATAATGACAATTACATCAATTTGGGTTGGTGTTAATACAAATTCCATAAATCCACACCCTTTTGAATTTAACTAGAATACCTATATAGTCTAATTGATTTGTTTACTTTGACAAAGATGACCGATTTAATATTTAATTGGATGCACACAGAACTAGTATTTCTTTCTAAGATAAAAATTTATAAATAAGCAACATCCATCACATGAGCAAAACATGACTCCAATATTACAAATTACAACATATACATACGCATAACACGGATAACCATGATAAACATAATACATACCCAAAAACATTTCAGCTAGTTCACAAAAACAAAAAAATAATCCAAGAACGTACCATTGCATTAAAACTGAGATGTAAAACCCATAAAAAAAAAAAAAAAAAAAACAGGAATGTTTATTTACTCACAATTTCATGACTGCGAACTGTAAAAGCTTTTCTTCCAGATATATGTTTGCATCGCAATTTTTTCCTATTGTTTCGATTCACCTCGCTTCTATGCTGCAAGAATACAAAATAAGACAATTTGGGAGTAAGTAAAGCCCCAAAAATTTCTAATTTAACTTATAGACATACTCATGAATAACTTATAAGTTGTATTTATAATATTCTTTTCTTGCAGTTTACAAGAGAAAATAACATCTCTTCATATTTTATATCTAGATTTCATGCTACTATGACTAAAACATTAAGGATATTGCTGAAACATATGATTTATTATGATATGGTTTGCATGATTATTCACATCATTACCTTGAAATTGTCAGATGCGAAATGATCGCACAGTTCTTCCCAGTTATCTTGTCTAGGACAGAAAGAGGGTTTGTTATTCTTAGCCTCTTGTAAAGTTACCAACCGAAGGAAGTGTTGATGCAACCTGTAACGTTTTTGTCGAGTAATTATTTTCATCCTATTGACCAAGCAGTGTGTCACACCGGGGGTATTGATATTCACATCCATGTGCATCTACAACTCACACACAAATATACACATTAGATTACAAGAAGGTGAAAACTATATATTAAACAAATTTAATTTTTAACGCATACTTGTAGATGGTCAAATCCTGGTCCCAATCCATTGGCCTCATCTACCTCTTTCCATGTTTTTGGAACCGGAAGGACATCTCGGGTTATTACACCAATCTGGCTAGCTAGCTTTGCAGATTCATCCCCATTTATTGGTCTCCCAATTGATGGATCCACATTAATCTTTAGTTTGCTCTTGTAAGTATCGAAATACTTCAAGATTCCCTTTCCAATTGTTTTACCCCGAGTTTTTTTCTTGGTACCAAGAGCTACATGTGAACAATACAATTTTGTTACAATTTATAATTTTACATATATATTGACTATGGAAGTTTAACACATAAAAAAACCAAAAAATAATAATTTTACCTATTGTTGCAGCAACAACTTCAGTAGATTCATGTTGAGAGGATTCGTTTTTGGGTATTTCAGAGGCTTGAGATGGATATTGAGAGGTTGCAGTAGCTAAATTTGGTGGTTTAACATGTAAACCTCCTTTCGATTGCTAAGTTCTTGTATTTTCTTGACCTCCTATACCACCATTTTCTTTGTTAAGATGGTCTTTGATACCTGTTCTAGCAATGAAATTACGTTTTTGTTTCAGGTTCTTTGGACCTCCGGGATCCATATCAAAAACCTGGAAGAAAGCAATCACATATAAAAACAAAATGATTTATTAGCAAAATTGATTATTGTGGAAATATTGGTAATTGGTAATTGGGCTAGCATATTGAAGGAGATATATATACAAGAATTGAATACATGTTTAAATGCACAAATAGGGAGGATTTCAAACAAAAATAAACATTCAAATGGTAAACCATTCTAACATTCAAGAAAATATAGATCCAAATTAAAACACAACACACTTTCAGAATATCATAAGCTCTAAAAGAAGATCCAACCAAAAATCATAAAAATACTTAAACCTGCTCAAGCAGAACTAAAGATTTATCTCAAGGATGTAGGAAATGGGAAACCCCCCTATTTTAAAATATAAATCATATGGCAACAACTAACACTCCCAAAAACAGATTATTAAGAATTGTAAAATCGAAATCAAAGTTTGATCAAACAACTAACTTAAATCAACACTGAAAATCGATTGAAAATCAAACAAATTTCAAACCCATTGAATACTGCAAAAACTTATATCATTTCACAGTGGGTTCACTTGGAATAAGGTTAAGAATATCCCCCATGCCATGAGGAAAAACATTGTGACATGATAAACAATAAATCATATAATAATCAGGTTTCATAACATATAACACCCAAAATCCATTTTTCCTAGAAGTCCATTTGAGGCATTTTTTCAAACAGATGGAGGGCATGAAAACAAATCATACAGAGCTGTTAAATTCCCTGTAAAAGAAATGATAATTGAAACCTCACAGAAATCAATAAGTGCGACTTAACACAATAAGTGATTACTGAAACCAGTAAAAGGGGGATAAACTCCCTATTATGATGAAAATAATATTTGCTACAGAGAGGCGATCTGAAACACAAACTCACCGAAATATTCGCTACAGAGAGGCGATCTGAAACACAAACTCACCGGAATATTCGCTACAGAGAGGCGATCAGAAGACTAGGTTTAGGAAGAGAGGGTATTTGACATTTTGATATGAATGAGAGATCCCGTTAAAACCTTGATATTATTCCTTAATAAAAGCCTATTTTCTGGGATTTCCTAAACAAAATCTGAGAAATTAGTTTGAAAATTATGAACGAGCGCTAAACGTAGATTGGCTCCAAATTCTTTTAGCTCTAAATATGTGATTTTTTTTTTAAAGAAATTGAATAACCCCTAAAACGAAAAAATTGGACCCTCTTAATGCTTGATGGTGATCAATAGATTGGCTCCTATCGCGTTGAGCCCTAAATTGAAATTCAGTGGGCTAGAGTAGTTGGCAAAGGGAAAATAACTAAAACACGAACTTGTCTCATTAAGTTGGATGATATAATTTTTTCAAATTTGATTATAATTTAAATAATTATTATTGGACATAAATATTTCTTACACATTTAGGAAATCAAATAGTATTATTTTCTTTTAAATAAAATATATATTTTTTAAATAGGATCTAAATTTTTAGTCATGTTTTATGGTTAAATTTATGATGATGTAATTGAATATATATTACTTCCTACGTTTCAATGAAAGTTACTCATGAGTTTTAGGCACAAAGTTTATGTATAAGAATAGCATGGTAAGTTCGTCAGAAATGCTGCTTCCTGAAATTATCAGGACTTATAGGTGATTGTCTCATATATGTTTTTTATATGAAAATACATGTAAATCATGTTCTCCTACTAAAAATTATCAATTTGTTAGAAAGAAATTTTAAAATCAAATGAGTGGATCGAGTATGCATGGAACGAGTTGGAAGACACACATGTTTTGGGCTATGGGTGTAAACGAGCCAAGTCGAGTCAAGCTCGAGCTTGATCACACTCAATTTTATTGAACTTGAGCTTAACTTGATGGAAAATTCGAAATACCCAAGGTTGGCTCGCGAGCTTGACGAGACTAGTATTACTGAGCTCAAAATAATTAGAATATGCATTATATTGTAACTCATTAAAACTATGTTTCTAGACTAAAACGGCGATGTTGTGGAAAACACTCAGAAAAAAAAAATTGGTGGTCAAGGATAAAGCAAATGGTGACTGTCGGCAGAAGTTGAAACGAACTAAATTCTGGAGTAATATCTAGAATTACTATTATACGGAATAATACTTTTCTGGAAAAGTAAGAAAGTAGTGACAATTTTGGAAATAAAATGATGTTGGGAGGGTATTAATTTTGTGGGATATTTTCACATTAAGAGTGTGCAAGTAATCTTGGAACGTCCCAATAAAAAAAATGTGCAAATAATCACGGAACGAAGGGAGTATTCTTTTTTTCTAATTAATCCGATGTTGACAAATGTGAATTAACTTGTTACACGGTCGTCCAAATTAGGAGAGGTGAATTAGGCAAAATATGCCTAACATATAATGCTTGGGTAAGTTGAGAGGTGAAGTTACTAACATGAGCTGACAAGTGTTTGGAAGCTGAGATGCTACCTTTTTTTTTGCGGTGCAAATTGAATAATATTCGTATAATATTTTATCATGGAAACAAATGTTTTAATCATACAAGTTACATACATTTTTTTTTTTTTTTTTTTTGGCGATTTTTCTTTTTAGTTTGTCCCTCTTTTCGTTTACAGATTTAGAGCTCAAGTTAAAAATTTCGACTAGAAAAATACCTATAAATAAAATTTTGATTGTTCTTAACTTGCTCCATTCTCTCTCTAAAAAAAAAAAGGTCTCCAATCTCTCAACCATCTCAAAACAACCTTCTCTCAACCATCTCAAAACAACCTACTTTTAATTACATGGAAGAGGGGTTTCGATTTGAATAAATATAATGTACTATGTCTGTGATGTAGTGGCAAAGTGTTGGTCTGTATATTGAAATCTTTGATTTCCAATTTGAAATTTGTTCTGAACATTTTATTTTTGTAATCCCCTAGAATTTGTAATTAAAAAATCAATAATGTGTTGTAATTTTATAATTGTCGTTGACAAATTGCAGTTTCTATATGTAAGGGTATTATTTGAAGCGCATGTGGAAACAATTGCAAGAATGACAGTAAGGGCTTCAGCTCCTTTGATAGCTCCTTAAGAAACTGTCGACAGCTTTGCGCGCTGATTTGCAAGCCTGCACATCGCCCGTCCTTGAAAGATCACGCAAAGCTGCTTCTAGATTATCATGAACAATCAAACAATGGTTCATGGTATTTTGGAACTGCTGAATTGTAGTTTGGACCTCATCCCACTGATGTTTTTCTAGATAAGAAGGTGAAGACTTGGAGATTGTGAAGTCTGCATGCGTATAAGCTACACATGTAACAAAAAATCCGAAAATCAACATCAATGGCTCCATGGGGAGAGAAAGGTTGCTGAATCTGTAATAGACCTGAAAATACTAAATTTGTAATCTCTAATCGAATTCCTCTTCCAAAAAAATTGGCCGGAATGCTAAGAAAATCCAGGAGACGCAGTGAAGACGCTCTGCTTGAAACTGATTTCCAAATGTATTTAAATTTCTACATCAAAGACAACATGCCAAATTAATCCCAAATTCTACTAATAGTGTAGCAAGAGTAGAGCCACTAAAAACTATTATATCTAAATTTCCCCCAGCCAATTCACCTAAAATAATCAATTTGATCTATCTGCACCATACACATTATATATTAGAATCAAAATTCAAACAGCTCAATAGACCTCAAGGCTCAAACCACACCTGCAAAATTTCATATCCAAATCTTAAAATGAGGATTAAAATTTAAGAAATAAATGACAACATTGGTGAATATATATAAAGTCTATAATTCTATCCCTAAATTATAAACTAGAATCTAAACAAAAACCTAAAGCAAAAACATATACCATCATGAAAGTGCTGAATGTAATACATAAAATTCCTCATTTCAATATCCGAATTCAAATTCAAAACATTGCATCTCGTATCACCGCCATGACTACTACAATCTTCATTGCACCCCGTCGCTGTCTTCATTAGTGCAGTTCCATTTCTAGCAGTTAATATGCATACCATAAAATTAGCAAATTGAACAGCAAAATCAAGAGAAACATATAACACTCAAAATGTATCTAAAAATAAGAAACATATGTAGCAAATAAACTACTAGTTCTATAGAACGAAACCCCAAACCTCTCATGGGGAAATAAAACCAATCCCTGGAATTTGTTTCAGAATAAAGTTACAAGCTAACTAAGATGTTTGGGGAGACGACAAGCTTACAGTGAACAAAAGTTATGTAGCAATTAAGGATCTGGACAGCAGAATCATTGTTGCCAATTCAGTGGTCAAGGTTTTGGCTGCCATCTGAAAGAGAAATCACATTATAAATACATGAAGCTCACAAAAAAGAAATGCACTATCTATCATAATTAATGTTCTACAAGTTTATATGATTCATACTCAAACGTTAATTTTTACTTATAAGGCAAGTCAATAAGAAAGCACAATGAATTCCAAAATTGACTAAAAATCAAACAAATTCCAAGTCCATCGAATACTCAGAAATTGATAGTTCTCTGCATCATAGTATTTTTACCCATAAAAGCCACAAAATCACCTTAAACTAGTGTTTGTAAAGTTATATTTGCACAGGGAGCCGCATACAAGAAGAAAGATACTTATAAGTGCACCAAATGATTAGTAAATTATATTTCAAGTACAAGAACTAAACAACAAAGAAAAACAGATGTATGTGAATATAAATATTGGACTTATGTTTGCTTTGCTAAGTTCCAATAGTGAGATTAGTACACTCCTTAGGAATCTGGAAATTTACAATATACATATGATAGAGAATTTGTGCTGTACCGAGTCTTGAAATCTAAAATTCAAGTTTACAATTTACAATTCACAATTCAAGTTTTAAAATCTAAAATTTCAAAGAAGATAACAAATAAAACATCTTAATTAACAATTTTTCTTGAATAAGGGAACAGACTAACAAACTGATTCAATTAATTATTTGAAAAATAGTCTACATGAGATCTCCCATTTGTTCGAAAAAAACTTCTATGAAAATTCAAGCTTATAGAATTTGTGGATCCCTATTGCTAAGCCTATATAAATTTGTAGCCAACACATATAATTTGGGAAGAGAAATGGCTAGGGGAGAGGAGTTTTAGAAACAGCTTTCCAAGACTATATAATTTAAGTGCAAATAAATATACTAAGGTGGGGGAGATGAGGTAATGGCAAGGTGGGATGTGGGTGTGGAAGTGGAATTGGAGACGAGAACTCTTTGATAGAGAGATTAATATGCTAAATGAACTAAATTCTTTGATCAACGGGAGCAGCCTAGCTCAGACAGGGTGTCCAAGATACATAGAGGTGGCAATGATCGGCGGAAGGAAGATACACCACGAAACAAGTATATGATTGGTGGGAGAGCAACAAAACGTGGGAAGCGACACGAAAAGGGAGGAATTCTGTCTACTATGGAAAAACTATGCGCCATCCAAACTGCACATACACTCATGGCGGCTCATATGGGGGCGGCTCCCTACAACGGAGAACCTGAAGAAGAGGAGAATCATTGCAGAAGAGACAGTTCATCACATATTTTTTTAGTGAATCCAAGCTCGAACTTAATGCAGTTTAGCAGGCATTTTAATGGCAAGAAAAACAGAAGAATTGTAGTGAGGATATGGGAGTGTGTAGTATGTCTTGTGTGGAAGACTAGGAACAAGATTATATTCAATAATGGAGTAGCAAACGTGTAACTATTGACAGAAGAATTAAAATCACACCTATGGAGCTGAGGTATGAGCAGAGGCTTCTCAAAAAACAGGGGAGTACAAAGATCTAGCTGCATATCCTAGGATGATGATGATTGCTTAATTCTCAACCAACAATTCTATTCCCTTTAACTAATATGTATTGTATCGAACATTGAAGGGTATATGTTGTACCTTGTTTTCAGTTTGCAATAAGAATTCCTTAAAAAAAAAAAAGTTATCCCAATTCTCCCAAAATTCTCTCAATTGGATTTCAAAAACTAGGGAAACTTTTTTATTTCAACAAATCAAGAATCTCAAAACATACAGAACTACCAATATTAGACGCTTTTCTGTCCAATCTACACGTAGGGTCTATATTTGAAGATCAACTTTTATCTCAATATTTCGAATCAGAAATTCATGAGGCACTAAGTAACACAGGAATTCATGATTGCGGTATACTAAAGACTTCTAAATATTATGCGTACCGTACGAGGCGATATAGTTCTTGATTCAATTGATCGACAACCACCGAGGAGCAGAGCAGAAACAGCATCTTGGCCGGTACCAGACGACATCGCAAAGATGAGCTTTTCGAAGATTGATAACAACGTCCTTTTTTTCTCCAAAAATCAAATCAATTGAATTATGTGAGAAGAAATGGAGATATGCTTTATCTATTTAATGAAAGTGGAGCGATTAACCTTAAATCAGACGCCTGTGTCAATTTCTCACCGCCAAAAGATCAGATCGGACGGCAAAAATTACACTAGTCCAACTCAAAAGGGTTAATCGGCAACCTGTTATTGATTGGAAGGAATTAAGAGATTTTGTAATCCAATCTTCACCTTAATCTGGGACTTAGAGCAGCGGGATTCAGAATTGGGGGTGGGTGGAGAAGAAGCAATTTTAGCAGCGGGATTCAGAATTGGGGGTGGGTGGGGAAGAAGCAATTTTCTTTTTGGCGCCTATTAATTTAATTTGGCGCTAATAATCCTAATTTAATTGTGACGGAGAAGGACATTTTGAATTTGATAAAGATATTGCTTTATAATTTTTATGGTACAATAGAGTCCTCCAAATAAGACATTATCAAATTTCTATGTTTTAAATAATTATGCTCCAATTTATTTTATCAAAATTTAAAATCTTAAAAATATAGTGATATTACATGTATAATTTTTTTATGAAATATGCTAATAGTATGTATTGATTTTTTTTTTATTAATAGTGACAAAAAAAAAAAATTGTCATAAAGAGAAATATTTTTGTAACAAAATTCAAATTCGTCACATTTGTATAACCAGTGATGACGAAATTCATGTGTTGCAAAAAAGTTCATTATATAATTTATGACTCATCTTTGTGAAAAATGACAAATGATTAACAATCGTCACTATATATATGTATTGGTGACGAAAGAAAATGTTACTAATTAATCTGAATAAATAGTGATGAAACATAAAATCGTCATGAAAATAAAATATTATATGACGAATATGATTGTCACTGATTACAATGACTATCGTCCCCAAATAATATTGTGACGAAATAATTATGTCACTAATTATTTTGATTAATTAATGACAAAACATAGCATCGTCATGAAAAAATTATTTTTCATGACCTTAAATATCGTCACCAATTATTATGGATGTTGTCGCCAAAGTTTTTTGTGACAAATTTCTTTTTGTCGTCATGATATTTTCAAATTGGTGACGACAAAAGTTATTGTTAGTGACAAAAAAAAATTTGTCACGAATAAAATTAGTATTGGTGACAAAATTTTATTTTGTCACGAATTCTACCTATTAAGTGACGAAAATTAATTGCGTCACCTTTAAATGACAAATTGTGACGAATTTTGTGTCGTCACGGAAAAAATCGTCATATAATGTATGATTTCCTATAGTGTTCGATGAATATTTTGATGAAGATTGTGGTTATGATGGACCACCAATTTTCGATGAATATGTTGATGAAGATTGTAGTTATGATGGACCACCAATTTTCGATGAATATGTTGATGAAGATTGTGGTTATGATGGACCGCCAATTTTCGATAAATATTTTAATGAAGATTGTAGTTATGATGGACCACCAATTTTTTATAAATATTCTGATGACATTCGTGGTTATGATATACCATCGAGTTTCAATGAGTTTGTCAGTATTTTAATTGATGATGTTGACGTTGGCAATAGTGGTCCCCCAATTTTCGACGATGAGAGTGCAAATATTTTTATAATTGAGGATGTTCATCCCAATATTCTTGACTCAACGATGGGAGTTGAAAAAAACTATTTTGTGCCTTATGGTGATGGAAACCACACTACTCTTAAAACGGAAGGTCAAATTGTTATTATTTTGTGGCTAAAAGAGTATAAAGATGTTTCAGCTTGTCACCGTACATTTACAATGAAAATGAAGCTAGTTGCGATTCCGATTCGAGGGCGAATCGTTCCGAAGAGGGGAAGAATGATGGAGAATGAAGCTGCAATCGAAGAGTCATTTCTAATTTTCTGCAACATATTTATTTAGTCAAATTAATCCATTTGAATCCTTTCAAACCCATTTAATTTATGTCATTTAATTGTTTTGACTACTACTTTGTAAAATCCTTTAAATATGATATGTGGCAGTGTGAAATGGAAATTGAGAAATTATATGAAAATTCTTAAGGTTTTAACCTTAATCATTGTTGTGTTTATTCCGGATATTTCGTTATCGAAATCAACGGTTCTCACTTCATTTTATCCTTAATTGATATTATGTTTTTTCGGATATTTCTTTAAGAAATTAACGGAGTTCTCACTTCAATTGAGACGCTTCCTGCATCACGTGAGTAATATGAGTGATAAGGATGGTGAAATATGAAAATCAAATGAAGAGCAAGAGAAGCTTCTTGGGGAAGCTCGAGAGCTAAGAAACAGACTGGAGAGAGAGAGGGTGTGTATTGGGTTTCGTGTATTAAAATGAACTTGTATTATTATGCATCCTAAATAAGCTTATATAGTAGGGAAAATGTTACATGCCTTTACAGTTGACAGCTCTGTGACTAAACTATCGATTTAATACTAAAGCACTCCAATAATGTTGCATTTAAAGTGCCTCGGAAAATACCCATTGCATTATTGTTGGGATTGTGCTCGTCCTCACATGGGCGAGGAGATCATTGGGTGGAGGCTCCATTGAATCTCATATTCACAAGGAGAAATGGTCGCTTCGACTGGCTCTCTTGTTCATGGTCCACTATAAGAAAACTGATTACGAGGAAGGCTTGCAACTAAAGATAATTTAAGAAAAAGGGTAATTCAGATTGCGGAGGAAGAAGCACGATGCTCACTATGTGAAGATGCACCGGAGAGCAATAATCATTTACTAATAGAATGCCCTTATGCAACAAAAGTTTGGCAGGAGTGTCACAAATGAATTAAGATCAGCATGGTCACCCATTCAGACATCAACATACACTCCCTCCAACACAGCGAGGCTTGTGGTTTTGGTAAGAATAAGCGGAAATTTATGACTACTCATTGGTCGTGTGTCATTTGGGAGATATGGAAAAATCGAAACGCCAAGACTTTCTCGAATGAACGCCAAGAAATTAAGAAGACTCTCGAGAATATAAAGATAAATCTCTGGGCGTGGACAGGAGGACAAAAATTGCTGATTCCAAATTCCTCCGTTTCTGCTTGGTTTCACGATCCGTTTCTTTGTATGATTGACTAAATTGTAGGAAGGCTAGGCGGCAAACACCGATTCATCTTGATGTAACATAGACTCTTGTATATGGGTTGGATACCCCGAGTATCCGTGTTTATATATAACTCCTTTACCGTTCAAAAAAAAAAAAACTATAAGAAAACTGATTTTTAGTAACAAAATTCTCTTATTATTGCTTCTTTAGTTAAAAGTCTTTAGTGATCGTAAAATTGAGAATTAATGACAGGATTTGTCACTAAAAGTCAATTCCTGTCATTAAAAGTTTTTAGTTAGAAAAGATATAATGACAAGATTAATTGTGTCACTAAAATACTTACTTGTAGACTATGTTGACTAGTCGTTGCATTACTTTATCTTTTAATCGTCCATTGACCTATCGTTTCTTGGTTGATGACTACGACCAAGACTTTGACTTTTCAACCTTCTCTTGGGGATGTAATTGTGAGAAGTGTTTTTTAAACTATATATTAGGTCTATATTATATATAACTACATTGTTAGGCAAGTAGGCTAGGCACACGCACGCGCGTGCACTACAAAATGTGTGGAGAAGTCAAAATATTCGCTGAGATTAATATTCTGCATTTGGCTTCGTTTTATTGACCTTGACCTGAGAAGTGCATTTTGCATCCTTTTAAAAAAAAGAGACGTGCATGTTGCATTTCACGTCAACAACGTTAGATATATAGAAAAACGAAAGATTCGACACGTTGAATATTATAGTCTAAAATCAGGTAATTAAATATTCCATATATATTAATAATGTAGGTCAACATGATCAAACAGATAATTAATCCGTACATCAACCTCGTGTGTATATATATATATATATATATATATATATATATATATATATATATGTACATCTCCTCGCTCAGTCTCACGCACCATTTGAAATTTGAAATATAAGCTAGCCATGGATATAAATCAAATATATTTAGCTGAAACTACTCATGATTATATAAGGAAAGGTGCTTGGTCTAGTGAAGAGGACTCTATACTCATCAACCACATCTCCCTACGCGGCGAAGGACACTGGAATCACCTTGCACGCGACTCAGGTATCAACTCGATATCCATTACAATACAAGAAAATTGATGTCGATCTAATGACAGAAATTATGTCACTATATATAGTTTCTCTAGTGAAAGGTTAATTTTTAATAATAGAAAATCGAGAATATTAATGATATGATAAGTTATTAAAGGTCTATTTTCTTTTAGCTAGTTTTATTAATATACGAATCGACCTAAAATTAAACACCACTAAATTGGTTCAAATTGCTCTTAATAATCATGCATATATATTTTCTTGTATGATTTATTGATCAGTTCGAACTTTATATTAATCAAAATAAATTGAAGTTTTTATCACGTTTATCAAGCAAATTAAGTTTAATTATAAACAAGCCCTTTAATTACACTTTTTTTTAATTATAATTATATTTATTTGGACTTAATTTTGTTTAATTCGTGATGAAAAAGGGTTGAAGCGGACAGGGAAGAGCTGCAGAATGAGATGGAAAAACTACTTACATCCAAATGTTCGACGTGGAAACTTAAC
Organism: Galeopsis tetrahit; assembly: GCA_963675135.1. Classification (NCBI taxonomy): domain Eukaryota; kingdom Viridiplantae; phylum Streptophyta; class Magnoliopsida; order Lamiales; family Lamiaceae; genus Galeopsis; species Galeopsis tetrahit. The sequence goes on along the minus strand of OY776129.1, from coordinate 12,089,323 downwards.
CATACACGAGCAGCTTCGCATTATAGAGCTCCATACTCTTTTTGGGAATCGGTAAATAATTTTTTCGATTTTTTTCTCACTAAATTTCGAAACAAAAATGTTCCATTTAAAAAAAAAATCAACTCTTTATTTGGTGTATATATATATTATAAAAAAAAAAAAACACTTGTATGCAATATTAATACAAATTAAAAAAGTGGCAGAAAATATTGCAGGCCATATAAATTTATTCAAAAAGATTATGCAAGACAAACATAAAAACACGTTTTATAGACCCGTGTTACTATATAAGAACAAGTAGCTAGCGATAACATATATTTTCTAGTAGTCACATAGTTCTTGGGAGTGAGTTTTTATATTTGGCTTGCACGATTATGTGAGAACGTCTAGCTAACTCGACGTACCTTTTATTTTTTCTACAACTTCCTTAAATAGAAGAATATTGCATATATATTCTCCATCATGCGTAGCTAATTAATTCCTCCGTTGACCTGATTTGAGTACTCGATCATGAATACAGGTGGTCGAAAATAGCGGAGTTGTTACCCGGACGAACAGACAACGAGGTAAAGAACTACTGGAGAACTCGAGTTCAGAAACAAGCAAAGCAGCTGAATTAGACGCAAATAGTAAAGAATTCAGAGACTTCACTCGTAACATTTGGCTCCCAAGTTTGTCTGAACAAACATTAATGTATGCTAATTCCAAATTTAGTAATAATAATCTAGAAGACGTTGACAGCATGACTATGTGTGAACCAATCCAAATGGATAACTATTGGTTTGCATCTTCTTCACCGGCGCCGCCCGCTGCCCATCTTGCCTCCGGCGCCAGCTGTTTTTCTGCCTCTGGAATGCAGGAATGTAATGGCTTTGCTTTCAGGGAAACCGATGAAGATCCAACCTGCAGCTCGTACACTACTTTTGGGGAATTATCAGGTATGCTACGTACTTTCATATGATTGCTTTTCGACATATATATACAGTATAAGAAACATGCATGTGTGCTTAGGTATGTATTTGTGTTTGGCATAAAAGTGGTGAATATGATATGTATATGTATGTATGGAAGAGAAACATGTTGTCTCATGCAGAAATGATTTTTATACAGCTAGCTGCTTTAATTTTTATTTCAGCAATTTAATTATTAATAGTGAAATTCGGTTATTGATCTTTTTTACATTTATTTTAATTTCAAGGATTTTCATTCTATTTATTTTGGTTGGTCACCAAAGAGTACCTTGTCTGCGACGAATATTTTGAACAACGACTAAAAATTTTGTCGCAAATTGGTCATAATCCATGATCCGATGGGTCAACATATATATAGTCGCCCATGCGGTTCGAACTTGCACTAGCAGCGTGCTTTGGCGGGCCTCGAAACGCAAATATTACAAGTTGCACACCTTGGGGCGCCCAAGGGATGCCCTTGACCACTCGAGCACAACCTTCTTTCGTTCATTTTTATGATATATATATTTTGAAAATGCAATCGGTATGGAATGTGGGAAAAAATGAGGTTAAATCTACAAGAATTTGTAACGAGAATTTTTTATCGCAAATTTTTAAACAAATGACGTCATATTTTTTTGTTTGTGACAACAAATTTGATCGTTAATCACTGTTACGATTTGCGGCAGCCGATTTCCTCGCAAATTGTCAATGATATACTCCCTCCGTCCCTGTATAAGTTTCCCCTTTTTTTTGGGTGTTTAGATTAAGAAATATAATAAAATAATAGATGTAATAGAAGTGATGTGATGGTGAGAGAGAAAATAATAAATTAGTAAAGGATGAAGTATAATAAAATAATAAATAAAGTAGAAGTGATGTGATTGGGAGAGAGAAAATAATTTGCCAAAAATGGAATGAGAAACTTAAAATTAGTATCGAATACATTTTCTGATACTAAATCTTAACCTTTGGTATCAACTAAAAATCTTATGATACTACCTTCATCCTTGGTATCAAAAATATATTTTTTGATACTATAAAATATATAGCATCAATTATTTAGTGATACTAATATTGTTTTTGCATCAAAAATTTATTTATTGATACTATTTAGTTTTAGGATCAAATACTTTTTCGAAACTATTTATCATTGGTATCGAAAATTAAATTTTTGATACCATTAACTTTATAGCATCCGCCACTTATTTGATACTCTTATCATTGGTTTCGGAAATTAAATTTCCGATACCATTAGTTTTATAGCATCCACCATTTTTTTGATACTATTATTATTTTAGTATTAATAATTTATTTATTGATACTACTTATTTTTTGTTTCAAATAATTTTTTTGATACTACTTATCGTTGGTATCGAAAATTTAATTTCCGATACCATTAACTTTATTGCATCCACCACTTTATTGATACTATTATTATTTTTGCATTAGTAATTTATTTATTGATACTACTTATTTTTTGTATCAAATAATGTTTTTGATACTACTTATCATTGATATCAGAAAACTTTATTTCTGATACCATTAATTTAATAGCATCCAAACTTTTTTTTGATACTATTATTATTTTAGTATTAGTAATTTATTTATTGATACTACTTATTTTTTGTATCAAATAATTTTTTTGATACTACTTATCATTGGTATTCAAAATTTAATTTTCGATACCATTAATTTTAGTAGCATCAAACATTTTTTTTGATACTATTACTATTTTAGTATTAATAATTTATTTATTGATACTACTTATTTTTTGTATCAAATAATTTATTTGATACTACTTATCATTGGTATCCAAAATTTAATTTTCGATACCATTAATTTTAGTAGCATCAAACATTTTTTTTGATACTATTAGTACTATTTTAGTATTAATAATTTATTTGATGATAATACTTATTTTTTGTATCAAATAATTTTTCTTGATACATCTTATGATTGATATCGGAGATTAAGTTTATGATACCATTAACTTTATAGCATCCACCACTTTTTTGACACTATTGTTATTTTAGTATTAATAATTTATTTATTGATACTACTTATTTTTTAATTTTTTTTTATACTAGTTATCATTGGTATCGGACATTTAATTTCCGATACCATTAATTTTAGTAGCATTCAACTTTTTTTTTTTGATACTATTACTATTTTAGTATTAATAATTTATTTATTGATACTATTATTAATCTTTTTTTTTTATATTAGTTGTTATAATTGGTATCGGACATTTAATTTTTACAATTAATTTTAGTAGCATTCAACAATTTTTTTGATACTATTACTATTTTAGTATTAGTACCCTTTATTTATTTTCTGCATCGATTTTTTTTTTTTTTGATTGGTATCGGTATCGGTATCCGATATACGGTAATACCAATACCCATTGCTCATATATCTCCTTACTTTGTTAAATTAATTGAAGCCTTCATCCCCAAACTCATCAAAAGCCCAGTCCACTACGCAAAAAACTGTCACTGTGTGCGATTCTCACACAGTGAGAGTGTAACCGTATATTCTCCAGTCGCCGCCACTCTCAGCGTCACTGGCCACCATCTGCGCGCCGTCGCCACCTCTTTGACGGCCGTACCTACGCGCCGTCGCCACCTCTTTAACGGCCGTACCTGCGCGACCGTTGCACCATAAGCTTCCGACGTCCACTCCCATGGCGTCATCTTCCCCGGCGACAATTCCATTATCTGCTGCCGCGGTTCGCTCCAGCAGACGCTGCGCCGCGGCTCACTGCCGCTCGTTCCGACTCTGAGCGGCTTCTCTCCTCAGCCGCGCTCTGTCCGGCGAATCCAAGTTCAATTCGAATAGACAAACCAGATCCAGTCTCTCTGCACCTATATGGATCATCTCTGGTATTCCATAGCCTCCAAACCTCAACGCGGTCTCTGGAAAAGGTTTGTTAATCGTTTAATTCAATGACTCAAAATTATTGTGATTCATTCGGTTTCAGCCCTCTGTATCTCTCTTTCCTCTATCCAGATCATATTGCAAAAACCTCAATTCTCCTAGTTCGATCTCGGTGATGGCGGAAGATAAGTCGTGAAAGAGATGCCATCGAATCCTTCCGATGATTTCATGAGCCTTCCTCTCGAGGTTTTTTTTTTTTTTTTAAATTCGCTATTAATTTCGTAATCTGTTTCGTCGAATATTTGTTTTTGAATGGTTTATATTTAACTAGTTTCTCGTCGCTCGTCGCGGATATATATATATTTTACAGTCAATTTTTTTATGAAAATGTGGATCTCTAAATAATTGTCTATTTCGTGATTTTGTCCATTGAGCTTTATACCTGATTTGACTCAACTAATTTCTCGTTCATGTGACGTTATTTGAGTTTTCTGACATGTGCCGGGCTAGAGGACCTTTCTTCCCCTCACAAACTGTTCAGTGTTCTCCCGACTTTAGAGGCACTGCAAAATGTCTATATTATTTCTGAGAATGGATCTGATTAGGTGTCTTTGTTTTTTAGATGTTTATTGCTTGATTATTTTGGATTTTCTTTATTTTTCAATCGTTCTTAGATTCCCCTTTCCTGATTGATGATGCTGGCCTTATATATGAACTTAATTTGATAATTGAGTTTGAATTCTACCAATTTATTTGCTTTAAGTTTAGAATTGATATGTAGTGAACTGTAAGTCCTTGGTTTGTTGTGTTGTTGCTCGTGTGATTTCAATTGTTCCATGTATCACCTTAAATATCACTAGTTCAATTTTCCACTGACTAATGGTGAGTGTGATCATGTCCATGACTACTGAGTTTAATTTATCTGAAGAGAATATTAGGTTGCAAAGATTACTGTATTTGCTATTCAATATTCTGCCTGTCCTTAAGCTTATACAAGCAGAACAGAAGACTGAACTCGATGTTGAATCCAGCATACGAGGTACTGATTTCTAAGGCGTTCCTTGCTTCTTGTTCTTTTTATTCCCGTAATGGTTTATAACTATTTGCATTTATGATATTTAATGTTTTCAATTGAATGAGGAAGATTTGCCAATAGCATTCATCGAAGACGACGATCGACTGGAATGGTAAGTCCTTCTGTTAAAGACCTCAATTGTTGCATTTATTATCAATTGTACACCAAAGCAGTAGTAAATAAGTAGTTTTTCCCCTTGTGATATTAAATAATTTCCAAGTTGGTTTTTGTGTGTGTTTGGAGAAATGAGAAGAGTTTTCATAGTCTGGATATATGTTTGCTTGATGAATGCTATGGGGAATTGTCACTCCATTTTAATCGTTATCCTGTTGCAACAAATATAACAATCTATGCTGCATATTGAACAGTGATAGTTGCAAGACGTCCATCGCGAATTTCCACAGGAGTTGCCCGAACCCTGCTTGTTCTGTAGACATATATATGTCCTGATTGTTGCTTTGAACTCAGAAGCGGTCTTCAACCAAGAGGTCGTGAGGATACTTCTACATGGGCAGCTAAGTATGACGGAAATATCCCTTGTCCTCCCAAAGAGCTTGGCGGTTGTGGAACCAGGAACTTAGTATTGAAACGCATTTTTGGTGCTAACTGGGTGGAGAGAAAACCAACCCACTGTCCATCATAAATGTATAATTTTCGAAAGTGCTCGAAAAGGCACCATGAGAAGCCACTGTGAAGAAGCACTGTGTTGGAGAATTACATCTTCAAAAAGGTTTCTATGATGAATGGAAAGGAAAACCTTTTAATCTTTACTGCATTCTATAATTGTCCTTGTGACAAGATAGGTTTTAGATAGATTTTGGTATAGTGGAAACTTAATATTTGTAGTTTTTAAAATTTTTACTTTCAACATTTATAAATTTCTTCCATGTCACTCTGAAATTCAATTTTATAGCCTTTACTATTTTGCGAGATTATTATTTGTCTCAAGTATCTTTCGGGTCATTTTCCTGTTTTACAATATATCTGTAATATTTTAAAAAAAAAGTAATTATTCCGTTAATTTTAGTATCAGAATTGATATATTGATATGTTTAGTATCGGACAAAATTTTAGGATATTATAAATACGATTTAGTAACAAAAAAAAATTGATATCATTATCCGATACTAAATATTATTTCGATACTAAAGGGTTCAATCATTTAGTATTAGAAAATATTTATTGATACTATATGTTTAATATCGGTAAAAGTTTAGGATACTATAAATACATTGTTGTATCAAAAAAATTTAATACAATAATCGATACTAAATACAATTTTGATACTAAAGAGTTCATTCCTTTAGTATCAGAAAACATTAATTGATACTATATGTTTAGTATCAGTAAAAGTTTACGATACTATAAATACGTTGTTGTATCAAAAAAAATTGATACAATAATCCGATACTAAATACAATTCTGATACTAAAGAGTTCAATCCTTTAGTATCAGAAAATATTTATCGATACTATATATTTCTGATACTAAAAGGTTAGCCTTTGGTATCAGACTTTTTTTTCTGATACGCAGTCTTTAGGATCGAGAGTATAGGTATCGGAAGTGGTATCGAAAATAAATTTGATACCAATACCCTTTGGTATCAAATATTTCATCTTTTATATCAAAAAAAATCCGATGCTAAAAACCCTTTTATTGCAATATCGTCGATTGTAAAATCGGAAGTGGTATCGAAAATCGACGATGTTCCAGGCGTTTAGTAACGGAAAAATTGTCATTGTAAAATCAATTTTCAAATTTGTAACAAAAAATTTGGCACAAATCATATAAAAACGACGATTTTTCATTTTGTATTGCAATTTGTAATTTGGTCGCAATATTCATTTCAATATGCAACAAATTCTTTGATCCTTTGACCCAATTCGTCACAATTAATGACAATTATTTTTGTTGTTAATCTCCGTGATTTTAATTTGTAGACATATGTATAGCTTTTAATTAAACATTGAATTCATCCATGCTATTGGAACACTTTACACAAGATGTATAAGCTACATGCGACCGCAAATGTAAATCAATATATTGGGTAGTAATTAAGTTGTACAAGTTCATTCCATATTTCCACTACCAATTAAAGACAATTATAATACTCCCTCCGTACCTGAAAAGCTTTCACTTGATGGAAGGAAGTTTAATAAAAAAGTATAATAATTAAAGTTCTAAATGTAATTTTGTAAACTTTTATATATAAAGTAAATAAAGTAGTTTAATTAAGTGTATGATTGACCCCAAAAGATATTGTATAAAGGTTAAATACGTGTATATCGTAAGAGTAACTATGAAAACTTTTCAGGGACGGAGGTAGTAGTTTTTTTTAAAACCTAATATTAGTGTTTGAAAATGGATTTAATGGGACGAAGGGACGCGTGATGGGATTACAAGTCTTTTGGAGGTGGGGGACACCAACCAAGGGAAACACATGTGCATGGGTGGAGAGGGAAGGGTACAAAAGTCTTTTTTTTTTTTAAATAAAAAACACCTTTAATTATTATTTATTTAATTTGATTGGTTTTTTTTTTTTTTTTTGGATTTTTTATTTCATTTGTTCCATAATTGTTTTATGTGGGTCACCGGAAGAATCGCAGTATTTACATCGGTATGATATTGCCATTTTTTGGCTTGTAAAACCCACATACCAATTAATAGAGATACTAGTACATCTTTATATATTTCATGATTCTTCAATTTATATCCGATGTTTGACACCCCCAACAATCCTCCCCTTCAAGTAAAGACCATCATATCAAGCCTCCCCTTAAATGATCCGCTCTATCTAGGTCATAACGTCTAGTCCATAGAGATACCATTGTTTCACCAAGTGTTAGTCATTCACCATCTTTTTACTATTTGAGTTCATCTAGAGTTTGTTCTTGTTTAAATATGTGTATTGAATTCATAACTTTTCAGGGAAGAAGGCAAAATGTCATTAATTAGTTGTACACTCCATGTGCTTCTCAAATAAAAGTAAGGACATTCTGTGGAATTTATAGAGAAATTTCATTTTTTGAAATGGGTAAATAATTGTGAAATAGACGAATAATAGTACTAGTATTCAAACAATTATGGGACTAACGAATAAAACAAGCTCCTCTCGCCACACACGCACAAACATATGTTTCCCTTTGATGGTCGTCCAGCACCCCTCCCAAATTACCCATGTCACCTCTCATCATGCCTCCCTTCGTTCGATGAGTGTCACAAGTTGGGCGCCCGTCCCCTTCATATATAGATCTCTATCCTACGCATGAAATTGAGAGCTTAGGTCGCCAACATTGTGACACTCATTGAGGGTTTAGGATGCCAACATATTGTGACATTTTAATGCGTCCCTTTTAAAAACGATTTAATAATTAATCTTTAAACACTAATATTGTTTTGAAAAAACATCATATCAATCCATATATGCCTGTGACCGATTGATGACAATATGATGATGTAAATTTGCCTTCTTCTTTTTTTTTTTTTTTATGAATAAATTTTTAAAAAAAAAGTTCATGAGTGAACAGTGACTACCTGCGGCCTCATCGTACAGGACGTGTACCCACCACTAGGAGATGTAGGAATTCAATTTCAATGGCCAAAAATCACATGGAATACAGCTAAACTGCACTCTTTTTTATTCCTCTCTCACATCAATTGCTAGTGGTTAGTTAACCTTCAAATCACGACAAATTTTGGGACCTCTTACTACCAAACTATTCATTTAAATGCTCCAAAATTGAACTCATCAGGGTAAATGATTGTTATGTGCAAGAGAGGATTGTTGGATCTCACACATATAGATGGTCATGTATAAAAGGCCTCCAATTTCCCCTCATCGCGGTAAACATTGCGTAGGTCTACTGTTAAAGTCCGAATTAAATGAACTTTTATTTTTAAGTATCACTATTTAGTATACATAATGTTACTATATATTTAACATAAAAATTGATTATGTTTAAAAAATAATTAATTTTGTGTGTTACTTATCTCAAAATCACTAAAACAGTAACATTTTGTATATTAAATAAGTAACATTTTGTATATTAAATAATGACCATTCGTATATTAAAATGGTAACATTTTAAAATTAAAAAAAAAAAAAAAAATTGGTTTATGTTAACGGGAATTTTTTGTCTCTTAACATATATAGAGGATTTTTGAGTGGAGAGGAGTTTGATTCAGCACAATTTGGAATAAGATCTGTTCTTATGTTGCTCGATTGTGGTGCCAACTGTTATAGTATGTATCATAATAAAATGCAAATTTTCTACTTCTATCAATAATTTATTCCTAGAAATCGCCTAAACAAGCAAAATAAGTAATCGATGGAGAATTTAAGTGAAGGATTTACTTAAAGAAAAAACGTACAGTCGGAAACTATTATTTTATGCGAAGAAAAATATCAATTTATGATGAAAGGTATTAAAAGAATACTACTCCTTATTTAACTTACGAACAAATATTTTTAACTATATGAACTAATACCTTTCTTCTTACAATTTAATAATTTTGATTATATAGTGTATATTGAAAAAATATTGGTATTTGTTTCAACTTACAAACAAATATTTTCGTGAAAAGTGCAACATGGACTAGGGTGCACAGCATGCACTCGAGTCCATAGCAGACCAACCCTATCATGTTAGATAGTGTGAATGATCCATAGAGCAACAATGTTTAGTCATATTCTAAATTTGTTAGTAAAATGACTAAAATACTATACTGAATTTTAAAAATATAGATGACTAATTTCAAAATTTCCAATTATTTTCTTTTCTATAAACTAATATTTTTTTAATGGTTCTAATTATATATTTTTGTACCGAGTCAAATTTTAGATAAAATTAAATTAAATTAAAATGGCATGAAAGAGAATGTAATTAGTTGCATGAGTATTTAAGGTTATTAATTTTTTTTTCATATATATATATTGGACTATATATCCATTGGGCTCTTCCTACATATGCAATTCATTTTCTTACATCCCATCCATCCATCCAATATCCATCATGCCTCCAAAATTTCACAATATCATTTTTTTCTTCATCTTCTTCCTTACAACAACCTCATTTTCCATCATAGTTTCCTCCGAAACCCTCAACAACACACACAAACATTTCAACACATGGATATCGTGGCACCTCAACAAAATTCATTCCAAATCAGTCGTCGTCGGCCAGAAAATGATGATGGATTGGCAATTACGAACGGCCGAGATTAACCCAAAGGAAATAAGCGTAAGCCAAGACGGTAAGGGTGATTACAAGACTATTAATGAAGCAATCAACGCCATTCCTTTGCACAATACTCGAAGGATCTTGCTACACATAAGCTCCGGTGTTTACAGGTAAATTTGCACACTTGTTATATTAGAACGTAATTTTATATTAATTTGTACGTATATATAATAATTTAGGGAAAAGGTGAATATTGTTAAAACGAGGCGTTTTATAACGTTTATCGGAAATGCGAGTGACCCTCCTACGATAACCGGAAACGACACCGCTTCGACGGCAGGAGCAAGGACATTCCAGAGTGCTACTGTTGCCGTTGATGCCGATTATTTTATGGCAATCAATGTCAAGTTTGAGGTGACCTCCCAATTTCATAACACAAACATTTGAAAAAAAAAAAAAAAAAAGAATGGAGAATTTGATATTAGTAGTGTTGTTTTCAACAGATTTGATGAATTCAGAATATGTACGTAAGTCGGATTTTTTTAATGTTTTATCTAAGAATATAATTTGATACTCTATCTTGAAATTAGTATGAGCTTTGATTAATTTATTTCATTCTCAAAATAAATAAATGGATTAAATTGAAGATCTAAGTGAAAAAATCTGGAACGTACATGTATGAAATTAACGCGTTCTCGTGACATGGTTTAATAATAATTTGTGTGTTGTATTTAGTTTGGTCGGTATGTGCTCCACTTTAATATTGTGCAAACTTATTATATCTCGTGAATATATATAGTTTATTCATTTATTTCTGCATTAATATTATGAATATTCTCATTCATCCCACGAGAAACTTTCAAAGATGATTCAATATATTACTACAACTTTCCCTTCAATTAAGAAACAGATTCAGGGACACAATTCATGGTGCAACGTGTGCATACAAAATTATAAAATCTTATTAACTAAAGATGTTGAACTGTTTTTTTTCTATTAATCTGGTTTTAAAAATAGAAAATTATCTATCATGTACCTGAATGATAGAAACTGCGGAGTATTAATTTAGGAGTCTCACATTTTAAATCTAGCTATTAACTGAAATGAAAAAATTAATAATTGTGCACATCAACAAATAAGAATATAAAGTATAAGATGTGAAATATGGTCTTAATATTTACTAGTTCTAAATTTATAGTTTTTATCTTTCAAAGCACCATCATTATACTTTCTCTATTTGTCTATAAATTTATCAATTTGGTATATCCATCTATAAAAATTTTAAACTTTTTTTGATAAATATCTCATAAATTTATATTTCTATATTTCACTCTTATTTACATAAAATGCCACTAAATTTTAACTTTTATCTCTTTCAATTCCATCATTTGTACTATATATACTACAATATCATTTAATCAATTTATGCCTCAAAAGTAATGCAAAGATTATAGAGGAGAGAGAGTAGTTTTCTACAGTACTTAATTAATTTGAAAAATATTTTCTACTGTATTATAAATGATATCTTTTAGTTCCTAAATACCATCTTTTATTTTTACTATCAAATAATGATGCAGAACACAGTTCCACACGTGGTGGGGACGGTAGGAGAACAAGCAGTGGCACTGCGAATATCGGGGACGAAGGCCGCCTTTTATAACTGCAGTTTCTACGGCAGTCAAGACACCCTTTACGATCACAAGGGCCTTCACTACTTCAGCAATTGCTTCATTCAAGGCTCCGTCGACTTCATCTTTGGCTACGGCACCTCACTCTACGAGGTAAATCGGGGTTTCCTCCAAGTTGCATAGTAGTGCTGTACTTTATTTGTGTTGTATCACACATTACAATACAAATAAAGCATTGTTATATTAACACAAAGACCACATCTATATGTCTCCCCTCCCCTATTATGTTTTCACTCGCGGGTTGAGTTCACACCCCGATTTTAAGTTCATCCCCTCTCCCCCATGAAATACCACAACTACCCTTCTCCATTTATCCACTCCCTCTTACACACTTTAACCAATTACATACCTCATTCTCCTTCCTCCATTCAAAGTTTCCCAATTTTAAAATTCCCGTTAAAGCCATGTCACCGTCGTCCGTCCACCCTACGCCGACTGATGTCGCCCCTCGTCGCGCCCCCACTCAATGGACATGGTACGAATTCTATTGACAAAAATTGGATTTTTGCGCGAAATTCGCGAAGTTTTTTAGTAGTACAAAAATTCAGTCTAAATTTTCGAGTTTTTGTTCAAAACTCAGAAGAAGAAAAAAATTCAAGTTATTGTCAAAAACCCAGAAAAAAAATCATTTTTTTGTCAGAAACTCAGAAAAAAAAAAAAACAATATTTGTGGAATTGTTTTTTGAAAAAACTCGAAATTTCACTCAAAATTTTTTAAAATTCTCGGTGAACTAGAGCTATGTTTTTAATGTCTCGAAGAAAATTTGAAAAAAATTCAGATTTGATTTTTTTAAAAACACTTGCATATGTGTACCGAAAATTCCGTTTTTCAAACATTGAAACTCAAATACACATCCTTGATTCAAGTCAGATTTCAAATTAAATATAGGGAAAATATCAATTTTGGTCACCCAATTTTACCTCTTTTCATATTTGGTCACTCATATTTAGTCACTATCAAAATTGGTCACCCAGTTATTATATTCTATCAAAATTGATCACTTCTGTTAGTCAATCTGTCATTGATTAACGGAGAAAGAGTTTTGAGCCGTCAAATTTCTCAAAACCCTGGTTAAAAAATTCTAATGCATCTTACCAATATTTACATTATATTTATAATAGGTCAGAAGGAATTCAGATGCATTTCTGAACGTGATTCTGCAAGAATGAAACATGTGCAAAAATTACCAATATTTACATTATATTTATAATAGGTCAGAAGGAATTCAGATGCATTTCTGAACGTGATTCAATCGATAATTAGGAAATGAGAAACTCAGATAAAATTTATTTCAATTAATTTCAAATGCCCAATTTTCTTGAATGGATAATTTTAGAAAATTCTTTACAATTAATTTTCACCACAAATTATGCTCCAATAATTATAAATAGGGAAATGAATTGAAATAAGTTTATATCTCCAATTATTATACAAATTCAATATGAAACCAAGAATTGAAAAACAGAGTACAATGGTTAAAAATGAAAAATCAGAGTACGAAGTTTCATTCTATCTCTTGAGTTTTTCATTTCCTGTAAAATAAAAAGTAAACCAACAAAAATGAATTCATAATTAAGTTAAATAATTATTAAAAATTTACTGAATTTTTTTTACTACCCAACAACAAGTTGATTGAATCACGTTCTAGAATAGAAGATGCATGAGAAAGAATTCTCATTATCTATAAAATAAAAAGTAAACCAACAACATGGTTGAATCACGTTCTAGAATTCCTTCTGACCTATTATAAATATAATGTAAATATTGGTAATTTTTGCACATGTTTCATTCTTACTTCTGCGTTTGTTTCATTAGTTTTGATCCTTTAGGAAGATGCATGAGAATTTTTTAACCTTAGATTTTGAGAAATTTCACGGCAAACTCTTTCTCCATTAGTCAATAACAGATTGACTAACAGAGTGACCAATTTTGATAGAATATAATAACTGGGTGACCAATTTTGATAGTGACTAAATGTGGGTAACCAAATATGAAAAGAGGTAAAACTGGGTGACCAAAATTGATATTTTCCCTTAAATATTTTTTTTTTTTGGAATGATATCGTTTGGGAGGGAGAAGGAATACATAAAGTTTTTGTTTTTGTGATTAGGGGTGGGGGTATGGATGACAGTATTGACCCGCCTCGCGAGCTTTGGGTCAGGTCGGACCCCACCACATATTGAGAATGGGTCGGGCCAGCCTTGTCCGATATGTGAACAGATCGGGTCTGAGTTTAATTTTATGTCCAAGCCGCGGGTACCTTCCCACCTAGAATTGTTATACTATTAAATTTGAAAAAAAAAAAAAAAAAAAAAACTATTCACATTAAAAATATATGCATTATTTCTACAATTAAGAAATCATCATATAATTAATAGATACACATATTAAAGTAAAGATTTCTAAAAAAAAATTAAGATGAACCGTCGCTCTAATTTCTATACATAATCAAACTTCTCAAAATATTATTTTTTTGAAATCAAATTAGTCAATCATTTTCTTTAGAGAAATAAAAAAAATTGCATACCAATTCAATCTTTTGCCTTCATCACCATTGATATTCAAAGACTTTGATCGCATGTTTGTTTATTTAATTTAAATTGAAGGGTTGGTTACTAATTATTATTGTGTACATATTTATATTATTGTGGATTGCTTTAATATTTATGTGCATGAAAAATATTACTTCTAATTATAAGAAATAATTTAAATAAATTTAAAAGCATAATAAAAAGGGGTCATTTAGCCGTGGCCTAACACAAAAGGGCGTGGCTAAAGGCACCTAAGGATCCTATGAGGACACCCACGCGATGAGGACACCCACAAAATGGATGAGGACACCCACGTGGAAAATACAAAAATACCCTCCCTCCTATTAAAACCTTAAATCCTCCCCATTCTCAAAATTGAAAGAGTACACCTACCTTACCCATTTCCTCCGCCTCCTCCACTCTCCTGAAGACGACGGCGCCGCCGGCGCCCACGCCGCCGTTCGCGCAGTGCCGCCCACGCCCACGCCACCGCCTTTGCCTTTGCCTTTGCCTCGCTGCGCCGCGCACGCATCCCTCTCCATTTCGCGGCCGTTCGCGGCCGCAGCCTCTCCCCCTCCCCTTCGCGGCCGCAGCTCTTCCCTCTCCCCTTGGCGGCCGTTCGCGGCCGCAGTCCCTTCCCCTCCCTTTCGCGGCCGTTCGCGGCCGCAGCTCCTCCCTCTCCCGTTCGCGGCCGCAGCCCCATCCCCTTCCCTTCGCGGCCGTTCGCGGCCGCAACCCCTCCCACTCCCCTTCATCGAACCCAGCTACCCACGCCGCCGCCGTTCGAATTCGAAGGTAAGTTTTATTTTTCAATTTTTACAGTTTTTCAAAAAAAATTAGGGTTTTGAAAATTTAGGAAAATTAGGGTTTTTAGTATTCGTGAATTATTTTCGAACATATCGAGTTTGTTTTTGAAAAAATTTCGAACATATTGCGTTTGTTTTGAATTTTTTTTCGAACAACTTGAGTTTGTTTTGGAAAAAATTTCGAACAAGATGTTCGAATTTTTTTTCCGAACAAATCTAAGTTGTTTTGAAATTTTTTTCGAACATATTAGGTTTGTTTTGGTAAAATTTTCGAACATCTCACCTTTGTTTTGGTAAAATTTTCGAACACCTCAACTTTGTTTTGTTAAAATTTTCGAACATGTGAAGATTTTATTTTTGTTGTTGAAATTTTGAATTTTTTTTAGGATTTTTGATGTTTTGGTGTTGATGGTGGGAATCGGAATGATTCGTATGTGAATCGGGTGAATCGCGTGTGAATCGGAATAGATGGGTGTACTCATCCGGTTTTTTTTTTAAAAACTACAAGAGGGGTAAAAACGTCTTTTCGCACCACCCTTGTGACAAAAAAAATTCTCCGTGGGTGTACTCATAGGAAATCCGGGTGCCTTTAGCCGCGCCCAACACAAAATCTAAACGGGTCCATTTGTTTTCGTTTCAGCCCATCAAGCATTTGGGCTTTAAGCAAGGCCCATTAAGAATGAACTCATCCAAATCGTTATATTAACACAGTAATCTGTCAGAAATTATCATGATTTCCTCATTCAAAATTGTAACAAATGTTTTCGTTTTCTTTTTAAAAGTATACCATCTTTAACTTAAAAAGAAATCACTTTGATTTGTAGGAGCAATATTTTACAACTGGTCTTGTGTATGCACAAGTGCACGATATTACTGTAAGTCTGTAACAATAACACTTATTTTCACTAAAAAAAAATATTTTAAAACAGAACAACATTAATTGTTTTCAGTTAAAAGTATTTATTTATGATTAAATAAAAATGGCAGAATTGCTATTTGAACTCGGTGACAAAGAAGGTGGCATCACTGACAGCTCAAAAACGCACAAACTCATCAATATCAAGTGGATTTTCGTTCAAAAATTGTACAGTGACAGGGAGTGGTTCAATTTACCTTGGAAGAGCATGGGGAGATTATTCTAGGGTTGTTTTTTCTTACACCTACATGGATAAAATTGTTCTTCCCCAAGGATGGAGCGATTGGGGCAATACAACCCGCGATAAGTAAGTTCAATTTTCACTAATTTATAACAAGAAAATTGATAGTTTATATTTCATTTGTCCCACATAAATCTGCACATTTATCATATATGAATGTCACATATCAATTTGCACACTTCATAAAATTTTATAAAAGGAAATATCTTCATAACATTCACCCTCAAAATATATACATATTTACTCATATGTCATTACGTTTTTACATACAATCTACATTTTACTTTATTTTATTCATAAAAGTTTACAAAACTACCTATCAAAACACCACTCATTACACATTTCTTAAAATGTGTATCATCTTAAGGGTGCAAATTCTCTTGGGATGGAGGGAGTATATAAAATTGTTTGTGAGGTAAAGAGTAAAGTAAATATATGAAGTATATAGTGAGTTTTTGTTTACCTCAATCTCAATGACATATTGAGTAAATAATTGATAGTCGATTGTGTTGTGTAGTATACTAGTATTTACTTTTAAAAAAATACTACCTCTGTTCCACAGGAATTTGCACACTTTCTATATATGTATGTCTCATATCAATTTGCACACTCCATAAAAGGAAATATCTTCATAACCCTCACCCTTAAAATATACTCATATTTACCCATATGTCATTACTTTTCGGCACTCAATCTACTTTTTACTTTACTTTATTCATAAAACTTTACAAAATTACCCCTCAAAACATCATTCATTACACTTCATCTGTCATAAAATTTGACTGACTAAAAAACATAAAGTGGAGAGGAGGGGAAGACTAATATTAATTAAGAAAATTAATAAATTATAAATTCAAGATGAAAGAATATAATCAATCCCAGCATTCATTCAATTTTATTATTTCCGCATTCATTTTTTAATTTTTAATTTTATTATTCTCATTCTCTTTTCGAAAATAATATTATTTACATTACTTATATTCATCCTTAAACTTTTACTTATTACTTAAATTATCATTCACTTTTAATTAAGAAAATTAATAAATTATAAATTCAAGATGAAAGAATATAATCTATCCCAGCATTCGTTTAATTTTATTATTTCCACATTCATTTTTTTATTGTTAATTTTATTATTCTTATTCTCTTTTCGAAAATAATATTATTTACATTACTTATATTCATCCTTAAACTTTTACTTATTACTTAAATTATCATTCACTTTATTATATATCTGTATAATAATTTGTTTACTATTATAGGGGGGGTGTATTATGGAGAATACAAATGCAGCGGACCAGGTGCTAATGAGACAGGGAGAGTGAAGTGGGCTAGAATTTTGACAGATGAAGAAGCCATGCCTTTTCTTGGAACATATTACATTGATGGTGACACTTGGCTTATAAACCCTTCTACCTATCACCTTTAATTATTACATTACATTACATTACAAAACTTAAGCTTCAAACATACATGTGTATGTGGGGGGCTTTATGGAATAATATATTATTCGATTTATGCGAATCTAAACAATGAGCAACATTTGTGTGAGTTCAAATCATTGTTATTAAATTCTTTTAACTTATTTTTAATTATTAGTTAGGTTTAATTTAAATTTTTTTTTTTTTTTTGAACGGTAAAAGATTTATTGCTCACGAGTACTCGGGTACTCAACCCGTATAATTACAAACTTACATCAAGGTATCGTGTGTCCCCTCTTTCCTTTAATTAACCAAGCATACACATGTATAAACCCTTCTACCTATCACCTTTAATTATTACATTACATTACATTACAAACCTTAAATTTCAAACATACATGTGTATGTGGGGGCTTTATGGAATAATATTAAAATATATTAAAGGTGTAATTAAAGGAAAGAGGGGGACACACGATTTTGCTTCAAACATTACAAAACTTTTTTTTTTTTTTTAAGGTGAAATACAGAATAGATGCATAAATGTAAATCTTTGTCTTCGTGCTTCTATCTCGTCTTCAAATTTCACCAGAAAAGTCTTTCTCCAAACTCAATCGTAAGAGTAGGGAGAGAAAGTAACCTCTTTAGCCAAGTTGTGTGCTGTCCAGTTCTCCGATCTTGAGTGATGACTAACGTCGCACACTACGCCACTTGCCAACTCCCCGTATAATTACAAAACTTAAGCTTCAAACATACATGTGTTTGTAATTATACGGGTCTCTATGTCATCATCAATTACTAGGGTGAGCATCACCATTTTGCTGCAGCTCTTGAAGTCTACATCGAATAAACTCTCGTAATCCTTTTTATGAAGAAACTCCACATTAGCATTGTATAGTAGTTCTGAAGCAATGGAGATCACAAGAGGAATGTCGGCTCCTGCAGATGGACAAGTATATGTATAGGCATGTGGAGGAGGACACCAATTACTGTGAACAAAATCAAGTATATGCTCTACCTCCTCTAATCTCCTCGTCCTCCACTCTTTTTCTCCTAGGAAAAGATTCTTACAGAAATCAAGTATATTTTCTTTGTGATTTTTTTTGAATCTAGAAAGAATACAGAAATAGACTAGGACTCCACTTCGAATTCGACTGAAGAATTAATACAAAATATAGAATAATTGAGAGAAAGGTATTGTGATGATCAAAAAGTCGATTGACAAAAAGAAGTTACAAGATATGATTTATCTGCATCTATCTAAAGTATCAATTAGTTATAGAAAAAAACAGGATTCTTGTCTTTTTCGCTCCTGCGGAGAAAGCACTCGTTCTTCAACCCAATCCTTTTCTCAAAAGACTTCAATTGGTACGCGCAAGAAATAGGCCAATTCCGCGGCTTTTTGTTCAATTTCTCGTGAAGTCAAATTCTCATCAGTACGGGTCAATGGAATAGCTCCCCGGCCTCTGATGTCCATATAAAGGATACGACGAGCATAAATACCCTCTTTAACTTCTATTCTAACGGATTGAATATCTTTTATACGGAATCGGAGGAATATGCGACGATTTTTTCCAGAAAATCCCCACCTAAAAATACACACCATTCCTTCCTTTCTATCGAATTGATCATAACCACTACCTACATTCCATGAAATTGTGCACCACAAATAGGAACTAATAAAGAGACCCGCGATCCCGTAGAAAGACATCACGATCCCTTGTGGAAAAAAAACGATTTGCTGAGATGGAACAAAAGATATCAAATTTCTACCAAGATAACTGGAAGTTCCAACCAATAAGAATCCTAATGAACCTAAAAAAACGACAAGCGCCCAGCAAAAATTACTTAGTTTTCGAGACCCCGTTATAAGTTCTATCCATATATGTTCTGATCGCCAACTCATACTTGATCCGATTGCATTTTATTGGAATTGAGAGAATACCCCAAATGGTTTTGACTTTACTTTTTTTGTTTCCAAATGAACTTTCATCAACTAGCACTAGTTTAATGTGAACTAGCACTAGTTTGATGGGAACCTTTAGGAGTAATTCCTCAAATTGGTTAGATCTAAAATAATAACACACCCTTCCTATGATCCCAATATACATATAGATCCACCAACTTTACATTTTGGGTATCCAGATTTCCCGAAATAAATATATGTGTTATGCTACAAGTCTAAGTTTCAAAAAAACGGATGAGATTGGGTCCCCTTAGATCTAAACAATCTTGTTTTTTTGAACATGAAGAAATAAAGAAGCCATTGCAATTGCCGGAAATACTAGGCCTACTAAAGGCACAAAAATAGAGGGAAATTGGGAAGTTGTCATAAAATGGGTACCTCGATTTACTATTTGTACCTTTTCTTATTTTTTTTTTTTAATATCATATTTTTTATTTATACTAATTATAATTAATAATTGTAATTAGTATGAATTCGTAGTTATTATTAATTAATTCAATTTGAAAATTCTTATTACAGATATAAGTATCTAATTGAGTATATAGAATAAGTCCAAGGAATGTAGAACCCCCAAAATGCACGTATTCGTCTATCTACATGAAAGATACATATGATAATCCATTTGATTAGTTTTCTGCATTTCTTTGTGTTTTGTTCTTGTCTTCGAATTTCATATTAATAAGAGTTTCTTACAAATTCTCGAAAGATTCATTAGAATGTGGCACAACCGGGATTTTTAGTGAAAATAGGATTTTCGGGGGATGAAGAAAGATACAAAAGCATTTTTCTATTTTTTTCTATATTTGAATTTCATTCTATACGTAAGACAAAATTCGTTTTATTTTCCTAATTTCACGAAAGGAAGAATTCGTGTTTTTATCTTGTTGATAGAGACTTCTTAATTAGTAATCTGGAATCTAGGTAAAAAAAAAAGAGTTATCCGCAACTTTGGATTCTTTCTACAATTAGATCTTAGGTCACCAAAGAAAACTTCATTCTTAGTTACTTTGATTCCGATAAGGAAACTACTTGTTTGCTACAAATCAAATAATTGAACCTAGTGCATTGAATTGGCATTCAAGGGAAAGAAGGCGTGGAGCTTAAATAACTCACTCAGAACACTTTTTAAAAGATTACGTGGTACGATTAGGTCAAATAAGCCCTTCTGGAATAAATATTCCGAAGCTTGTGAACCCTCGGGTATCGTTTTATTCAATGTTTGTTCAATTACCCTTTTACCCGCAAATGCAATGTAGGAATTTGGTTCGGCAATAATAATATCTCCCAACATACCAAAACTAGCTGTTACCCCACCGGTAGTAGGAGATGTAAGGATTGATACATACAATAACTTTTTATTTGATTGGTAATCATATAAGGCGGACGATATTTTAGCCATTTGCATCAAGCTCAAACTTCCTTGAGGTATAAATTGATTGGTAGCGTACTCAATCAAACGGGTTATTTTCTCCCCGACTACGGATCCCATACTACCCCCCATAAATTGAAAATCCATAACCCCAATTGCTACGGGAATACCATTTAGTTGACCTACGCCTGTTTGAACAGCCTCGGTTAATCCTATCTTTCTTTGATAAAAATCAATACGATTTTTATAAGTCGCCTCCTCCGAATGAAATCCAATGGGATCCCCAGAGACCATGTCTTCATCCATAGGATCCCAAGTACCGGGGTCGATCGAAACTTCGATTCTTTCTGAACTGCTCATTTTCAAATGATATCCACATTGTTCACAAATATTAATTTGTGATTTCAAAAGTTTCTTATAATTTAATCCATAACAATTTTCGCATTGAATCCACAACTGCTTGTATTTTTGAGTTGCATTGAGATCGCTAGCTCTTAGAGTTAAATCACCACTTTTCGCGCGGGTTCGTATACGGGGTTCACTACTAGTTTTACGTTTCTGAAAAACGCACCTAGAAATGTAACTGTCACTGCTATCACTTACAGCGGGCGTATCAATACAGATTTGAGACTGAAGATAACTGTCAATGCAACTAGTAATATGATTATTCCAACTAGATTGAGTATCGTACATGTAACGAGTGTATAAGGAATCTTCATTCGTAGATCCATTATTCATATAATTCGAATTGCGATAACTCGAAAAAGAACTTTCCAGTTCACTCCGAAAAGAATGATCGTTGTCAATCTCAAAAATATGATTTTCAATATCAAAATAGATAGAATAACTGTCTCCATTACTATCCCTAACTAAAAAAGTATCATCGCAGATGAAATTCCGAATGTCTTTGGCGCCAAATAAAGGATCGACATTACTGTAACTAGAATTGTCACGACCGCTCCAACCACGAATGTTTTTAGCCCTACCTTTTCTATTCGGATCTTCGCTTTGACTAGTATTTTCCATAGGACCAAGATTGTCCGTTAATTTCTTTATCCCATACCCGCGCCCTAACTCTTTCTTAAAGACCATCGAATTAAACCAACACCTTTCCATAGAGTTTTCTTGCCCCCTATTTGTATAAAAAATACAATAGATGAATAGTCATTCGATCCACAATTCTTTATTTTTATTTGAATATCTTATTTGCTATCAAACTAAACATAGAAATTCAATTACTACTAATAGGAAGTGTGAAAAAGAATTCTCTTTTGTGGGAATTCAGGGGTAAGACTTCACTACAGTAAGACTTCAATATATATGAATAGGATGGAATCCCCTTTTATTCTAAATTTCATATAATGATAAAAGGTGGTTTTTCCTCTGTCTTCGCATCGAACAAAAAAAAGAAATCTTTGTTCTCTCCTAGAACAAATATTTTTCGCAAAATCTCGTCTAATAACTAACTAATAACAAATAATTAATTAAGGTTGTATTCCAACACGGAACGAAAAAGACAATATACAGGATGGGTCGAAAGATTTGTGATACTTCGCTTGATTCGGGGAAACTACAAGATATATAAAAGAATATACCAATCCTAAGGATCCATGGGTTTAATTGTGGATCCAAGATAACAATAGAAAAATTTGAGTCTTAGATTTCTATTTCTATATCCAGAGATATATGTATTTATCCAAAATACATGCATATAGAATATTTGTATTCGGCTCAATCCTTTTAGTAAAAGATTGGGCCGAGTTTAATTGCAATTCAATTAAGAGAACGGAGAGTAATTAGTTTTTCTTTTCCTCATCCAAAGTATCCACTGGTTTAAATTCAAATTTGATCTCTTTCCATACCTCACAAGCGGCAGCTAGTTCAGGACTCCATTTGCAAGCCTCGCGGATAATTGCATTACCCTCAGCAGCAAGATCACGTCCTTCATTACGAGCTTGTACACATGCTTCTAGAGCGACTCGGTTAGCTACAGCACCTGGCGCATTACCCCAAGGGTGTCCTAAAGTTCCTCCGCCGAACTGTAGTACGGAATCATCCCCAAAGATCTCGGTCAGAGCAGGCATATGCCAAACGTGAATACCCCCTGAAGCCACAGGAATAACACCTGGTAGAGAGACCCAATCCTGAGTGAAATAAATACCGCGACTTCGATCTTTTTCAATAAACTCATCACGCAGTAAATCAACAAAGCCTAAAGTAATTTCTCTTTCTCCTTCAAGTTTACCTACTACGGTACCGGCGTGAATATGATCTCCACCGGACAGACGTATCGCTTTAGCTAGTACACGGAAGTGCATACCATGATTCTTCTGTCTATCAATAACTGCATGCATTGCACGGTGAATGTGAAGAAGTAAGCCATTATCTCGGCAATAATGAGACAAGCTAGTATTTGCAGTGAATCCTCCTGTTAAGTAGTCATGCATTACGATAGGAACGCCCAATTCTCTAGCAAATACAACCCTTTTCATCATTTCTTCGCATGTACCCGCAGTAGCATTCAAATAATGCCCTTTGATTTCACCTGTTTCAGCCTGTGCTTTATAAATTGCTTCGGCACAAAATAAGAAGCGATCTCTCCAACGCATAAATGGCTGGGAGTTCACGTTTTCATCATCTTTGGTAAAATCAAGTCCACCGCGAAGACATTCATAAACTGCTCTACCATAGTTTTTAGCAGATAACCCCAATTTCGGGTTAATAGTACATCCCAACAGGGGACGACCATATTTGTTCAATTTATCTCTCTCAACTTGGATCCCATGAGGCGGGCCTTGGAAAGTTTTAATATAAGCAGGAGGGATTCGCAGATCTTCTAGGCGTAGAGCACGTAGGGCTTTGAATCCAAATACATTTCCTACAATGGAAGTAAACATGTTAGTAACAGAACCTTCTTCAAAAAGGTCTAAAGGGTAAGCTACATAACAGATATATTGATCTTTTTCTCCAAGAACGGGCTCGATGTGGTAGCATCGACCTTTGTAACGATCAAGGCTGGTAAGTCCATCGGTCCACACAGTTGTCCATGTACCAGTCGAAGATTCGGCAGCTACTGCGGCCCCTGCTTCTTCGGGCGGAACTCCAGGTTGAGGAGTTACTCGGAATGCTGCCAAGATATCAGTATCTTTGGTTTCGTATTCAGGGGTATAATAAGTCAATTTGTACTCTTTAACACCCGCTTTGAATCCAACACTTGCTTTAGTCTCTGTTTGTGGTGACATAAATCCCTCCCTACAACTCATGAATTAAGAATTCTGACAACAACAAGGTCTACTCGACACGAATGAATTGGTCGCTAATGAAACTTTTTACAGGAATCTTTCACAAACTTCCCAACTAATACTAATATTATCAACTAATCAGAATGTTTGATTATTAGACCATCGTATTTGATTTACCAAACACATCATTATTGTATACTCTTTCATATATATAGCGCAACCCCGTTTTTCTTTTTGACCTTTTTTGGAATCGAAATACCAAACCTAACTAATAAGAAATTCCCCCTTGACAGTGTATATGTTGTATATGTAAATCCTAGATGTGAAAATAGGGGGAATTCGTCTATGAAATGATGACAGAAGGGTATAAAAAAACGAAAAGAAAGGAATAGTCGGCTATAGTATAGTCCTAAATGCTGAAATAAAAATGCAAAATGAAGAAGAGCCAATAAGATAGAAATAATGAATCATAATGTAAATAGAGTTCGGGTTCGAATTCCATAGAATATATAATATAGATGAGATTGTCTATCATTATAGACAAATGAAAAACTTTCTCAAGATCCTTATTCACTTGAAATTTTCAAAACAGTTTGGTTGACCTTGCAAATTCACTCATTGAAATTGAATAAGTAAACAATTGAATTGGATTCGATTGGATGGCACTAACGAAATCGGATGCTAACGAAATTATGATCAAAGATTCCTCTATCAACCACCATCTACTTCAGAGATCCCTACTGAAAACTTTTTCGAATATAAAAGTTCAGTATCTTCTCATGAATTGGTGAATTAGACAGGACTCCTTTGTACAGAATAACAAGCAGCGGGTCAATCTTCATTAATTTGATCGAGAATGTGAAATATTCTAAATAAAAATGTGGGAGATAAAAAAGATGCAGGGTCGTTTGTCTGCTTGGTTAGTCAAGCATGGGATAATTCATAGATCTTTGGGCTTTGATTATCAAGGAATAGAGACTTTACAAATAAAGCCCGAGGATTGGCACTCCATTGCTGTCATTTTATATGTATATGGTTACAATTATCTACGCTCCCAATGTGCCTATGATGTAGCACCCGGCGGACTGTTAGCTAGTGTGTATCATCTTACCAGAATAGAGTATGGTGTGGATCAACCAGAAGAGGTATGCATAAAAGTGTTTGCCTCAAGGAGGAATCCTAGAATTCCGTCCGTTTTCTGGGTTTGGAAAAGCGTGGATTTTCAAGAACGAGAATCTTATGATATGTTGGGAATCTCTTATGATAATCATCCGCGCCTGAAACGTATCTTAATGCCTGAAAGTTGGATAGGATGGCCCTTACGTAAGGATTATATTGCCCCTAATTTTTATGAAATACAAGATGCTCATTGAAGGATAAGAAAGTCATTTCCGCTTATAAAATTTCAGAGATTCGAGGATTGGCTTTCTGTTCATTAACTAGAATAATTGAGGTCTCTTTTGTATTTGTATTAGGGAATTTTGGATAGGCTAACAAAAAAGGTTGAATTGGGGATTTGTTGGGATTCTTAGATTGATTGGGAAGATACTTGTTTCGTATGATCCAAACCAATAGAATGAATCAAACGAGTTCTGCGTCATGAACCTTGTACTGCACCTATTGCTTAGAACGGTTGTAGAAAGTCATGTCGAGACGAATTAGGAAATCGAATAGAGACGAAAATACTAAGAAATGAAAGGGTATCCAATTCTATTTATTTTTTTGTATCTGAGCCGAATCTCGTCTATTTCAACTTTGACTTTTTGTTCTTTCAACCAACTAATTGAACCTTTCAAATAGGAAATATGTATAAAGTATTAACATTCTTTTTGCACGAAAGAAAAAAAAGAGAAAATCGAATTTCATTTTATTTATTTAAGAATTTAAGAAACTCTACCCATCTATAAAATAGATGGGGTATCTCTCGCTAAGATAGAGAAAAGTATGTATTATGATCCAAATTCAAAATCAATATGTATCTCGCTTTATATCAATGAATTTATAAAAGAAAGACCTCATCCAATTTAACCATGTGCCAGGAACCAGATTTGAACTGGTGACACGAGGATTTTCAGTCCTCTGCTCTACCAGCTGAGCTATCCCGACCATTCCCAATGTAGCACCCCATCTTCATTTTATTAGATGACTGGAGTCTCTGTCAATTAAAGGGACAGGGGGGATTACAAAGTTTTCTCCAAGTCCTGCAGCTATTGATTGTGAATTATTCAAATTCGGGATTCCTTGCTTAATTTGGATGTGTATTCTATATCACATGTGATAAGATAAAGTCATTTACGCCCAAATACGAAAGTCAAACAATCAGAAAGATAAAGGAATTTGGAACCGCTAACGAAAAGGTGGGACGGGGTAACTATTTTAGGAGTCAAATAGGCTTTTTGGGGGATAGAGGGACTTGAACCCTCACGATTTTTAAAGTCGACGGATTTTCCTCTTACTATAAATTTCATTGTTGCCAGTATTGACATGTAGAATGGACTCCTTTAGATTTCTGTAAGAATCTTTTCCAATAAGATCAGACCCCGAAGCAGGAATCCATGACTCGGCCTAGCAGGAAAGGTGCGTCTATAATGTTTTGGTTCTTATATAACTTCAACAAGCACTACAAGAAAACAGCGGAATTCCAACGGTTTTTTGCGTTTTTTCCATTGGAATCATTGATTCCAACGGAAATTCCAACGAAAATACAACCATTGGAAAAGTATGCGTTGGAATTGCAAAATTCCAATGAAAATTCCAATGGAAAAATATTCCAACGCTACATTCCAAAAGATTGTGAGCGTTGGAATTTTCACTTATTGAATTCTCTTCCAACGTAAATTCCATCAATAAATCCAACGGCAATTTTCCGTTGGAATATTTTCCAACGGATTTTAACCTTTGGAATTTTAGTTGTTGGAAACTATAATCGTGAATTCCTACGACTAATTCCAACAACAACAAAAGTCGTAGGAATTTTTATTCCAACGAAAAAGTACCGCTGGAATATTGAGCTATTGGAATTTTCCATCGCAAATTCTATCATCAATTCCAATAGTTATTTTCTGTTGGAATTTTTCCAACAGATATTGGCCATTGGAATTTTACTTGTTGGAAATTTATTCAAGTCAAATTCTGATGTCAATTCCAACGACATTATTATGTTGGAATGAGAATTCCAACAAATATGTATTGTTGGAATATTAAAATGTTAAAATTTGTCCAATATAAATTCCAACAACATTTTTTTGTTGGAATTTATTTAACAAATATTTGTTTTTTATCGTTATATTTAAAAGCTCTAACAAAATCAATCAAAATTACACCGACATACCATTGCAATTCACATATATAATCAAAAAAAAAAAAAATATATATATATATATATATATATATATAATACTTTCAAAGTCAAAAACAATCTAAAATAACTAATGTCGTAACAAAAATTATTAATATGGTAAAAAAATTGAAATCCTAAATGCCTTAAATGTTGATCATCCTTTCAATCCTCATAAAATAAGTAAAGTACCATCATTTAGTGACAAATTGAAATTTATCAAAAGTAAAAAACGCTCTCTCAAATGATGTCCGATCTCCTTCAAACGCTATCTCAAAAGGTGTAGGTCTCTCTCAAATTGGCGAACGATCTCTATCGAATTAAGTTCTTACAAATGGTGCATGAACTCTCTTAGTTGAAACTCTCTCATATGGTGTACGATATGTGGGCGTGGTTGTGATTTTTGAGCTAGTGTCTTTGAGATGTGCTCTCAAATGCTCTATATATATATATATATATGTGTGATTTTGCTTTGTCCCTGTCACAATCTCTACCAATATTTGAGTTACTGCCTCCTGACTTCTCTTCTACCACATTCATTTTTACGTGTCACAATCTCTACCAATATTTGAGTTACTGCCTCTTGACTTCTCTTCTACCACGTTCATTTTTACTTGTCACCTGTGAACATTAAATATGAAACTTTCAATATAAGAAAAATAATAATTAAATATCATATATAAAAATTAAAATATATATACAAATATCACTTAATTATCGCTTAAATGCTCATATATAGAAGTAACATCACCTTAGTGTAAACAACTATCACTATTAATTGATATGTTCTCCTTGTTGCTTATGAAATTAGAGTCCATCGTCGTTTGATTTTAAGTGCCTCAAGCACTTCAACAAATAACTATATCCCTTTAGATTTCTTTCTAAGAATACCAATCAAGCTTGAATATACACTATATTTAATACAACTTCATACTCAAGATTCCTCTACAACACTTATACCAATTTTTTTTAATAATATTAGATTTATATATAATAGAACAAACTTTCAAAATTGAACCTCTTTATAAACTTATTATATCTAATGTTGTTAACAAGATATCTGCCTACATACGCTCATGTCACTACCTATAATGTGTATTAGACAACACACTAAATTGACGGTGAATATATATACTTTATTTAATTAATAAATTAATAGTGTAAAATGGGAGAAATGTAGAGTACGGAAACTACCTAACTAGAGGCAATTTTAAAAAGAAAATAAGAAACATTATTGTTGAAGAGGTGTAAGCAAATGTGACTACTAGTAACTTAAATTACAATAGAGACTAAGGGCTCCAACATTACTATTAAGGAGTGATTGTCTCACCCCTAGTTAATAGCATTTATTGATATTTATTGTATATTCAAATATTCAAATGTATATCCCTACAATCATGTAATTAGTTACTTTGTACATCTTCACTATAAATATAAGTTGTACCGCATCACCAAAGTTAACGGTGATCATATCTTATTGTTCACATGGTATCAGCCTAAACACGATCCAAATACCCTAACCCTAATTTTCCTTCTCCATCTCCATCTCCGCCGCCGCCGTCGTGCCGCCGCCGCTTTCTTAAATTATCGAGCTCCTCCCCCTTGATCTTCTGCCCTCTCAATGGCAGACTCCTCTATCCCTATGAATGTTCTTATTCACATGGTCACGGTGAAACTCACTTCTTCCAATTATCTCCTATGGAAGAAGCAAGTTGTCCCGATGCTCACATGTGCCGATCTCTACGGCCTTGTGGATGGTTCTTCCGCCCCCCCTGCCGACACTCACCCGACTTTCGCCGCCTGGAAAACAAAGGATCAGAAAGTCCTTGCTCTTCTTCTCTCCTCTCTCAGTGAAGAAACCCTGGCCGAAGTTGTTCAATGTGACACGGCCCGCGATACGTGGGTTGCGTTGGAGGATGCCTTCAGCCACTCCTCACAGTCTCGCACCACCCAGCTTCGTGAGGAACTCCTTCTCCTCAAACGTGATTCCCTTCCCGTTGCCGATTATGGTCGGCGTTTTAAAGCATTATGCGACCAACTGGCCGCCATTGGTAAGTCAGTCGACAAATCTGACATGTCCCACTGGTTTCTACGGGGTCTTGGACCCAAATATAGTGGCTTTGCCGACACCAGAATGGCCCTCTCGCTTGTCCCTGTTTTCCGTGACCTATTGCATCAGGCGATCGCTTTTGAAATCATAAATAAACCTGATCCAGTTGAGCCCGCTCCAGCCGCGTTTTTTGCTCGCCCGACTCCACGCGATCATACTGGTGGTCGCTCCTCTGGTCCCCTACGTAGTGGTCGCCCCGACTCTTTTGGTGGTCGCCCCGATTTTTCTGGTGGTCGCGGAGGGCGCAAAAACTACACTCTTCGCTGTCAAATCTGCCGTGGCGAGCACTACGCCAACAAATGCCCTCAGCGATTTGTTCGTGGCCCAACTCCTCGCCAGACTGGTCGCCCAACTGCCCATATGTCCGACGACCCATCCGCCAACATTGCTCAGGCCTTTCATTCGGCCTGCTCTGTCTCCTCGCCAACCTCCTCTGATTGGTATGTTGACTCAGGAGCCTCCGCTCACATGACTCCCAGCACCTCCCATCTGGATTCCTCGACACCTTATTCTGGTAATGGCCAGGTGGTCGTTGGTAACGGTAATTCCTTACGCATCTCTCATATTGGACATAACCTCTCTAAGGACATAGGTCTCCTGGACGTTCTTGTTGTTCCTCACATCACCAAAAACCTCCTATCTATTAGTAAACTCACATCTAATTTTCCAGTTGATGTTTGCTTTTCTGACAAATCATTTGTTGTTCAGAATCGAGCTACCAAGGAAGTGGTGGCTCAGGGTCGATGTGAGCAAGGGTTGTACGTATTGGAACGAGCACTCCCGGTTTTGGTCGCTGCTTTGAAGCCGCCTGATGTTGCTCGTGCTTCCTTTGATTTATGGCATTCCCGTTTGGGGCATGTCCCATTTAATGTTATCAAAGACTTAAATAGATTAGGGCATCTATCTGTTAATTCAATTTTGTCGAACCCTACCATTTGCACCTCTTGTCAGTTGGCCAAGAGTAAACGTTTGTCCTTTACTATCAATGAAAAACGTGCTTCTGCAGTCCTCGATTTAGTACACTGCGATCTTTGGGGTCCTTCCCCTGTTGTTGCTTTAGGTGGCTTTCGTTATTATGCTGTGTTTATTGATGACTATTCCCGTTTCTCGTGGATATTTCCTCTGCGTACAAAATCTGAGTTTTTTATTACACTGGTCGCCTTTCATAAATTTGTCTGCACTCAGTTCTCGGCTAAACTCAAAGTCTTTCAGAGTGATGGCGGCACTGAGTTCATCAATACAGTTGTTCGCCATTTTTTTGCCGAGCAGGGCATCTCGCATCGGGTGTCATGTCCCTACACACCCCAGCAAAATGGTCGCACCGAGCGCAAACACCGTCACATCACTGAAACTGGTCTCTCCATGCTCTTTCATGCTCAGGCCCCGTCTGAATTTTGGTTCGATGCCTTTGCTACTGCAGTCCATCTCATTAATCGTCTACCGTTATCTATTTTGGGTGGTCAAACCCCGTATCAGGTTCTCTTCGGATCTGTGCCCCTTTATGGAAACTTCAAACCATTTGGCTGTCGGGTCTGCTGGAACACGCCGGCGAAGGCGGTCCGTCACCAGGATCGTTGTCGGATGCCAAACGTATAAATAAATAAATAAAACCTAAACATGCTTCTAAAACATAGTTTAGATCTGTTACCCTTGAAGATCGAGGCGTTGATTCCAATCTACAGATCTTCTAGTCTGTCTCCCAACTTCGCTCGAACACCGGGTGGACGGCGTGCTATCAAACGTGGAGAAGGTGCCTCAATTTCGTCTCCTTGAAACCCTAGCCGTTTTTCTCTATTTCGTGTGTGCTAGGGTTTCAAAACTGAATTAGGGCTCCTATTTATAATTTCCATAAGTTTCATGGGCCAGACTAGGGATCCATTAGAAGGTATAGGGCTTGGGCTTCTTACAGGCCCAAATACTCTTATGTTCAGCCCAGAACATATAATTTGGCCCGAGAACATTAATTCATTCCACTAGAGAATTAATGTTGCACTCCCGTCCTATCCCGAACCGAATCAGGGCTTCTATTAGACTTTATAATTCCCCGTGTTTAAGATATCGCACGTCCATTAATTATTAAAGCTCCCGACTTCTTTAAATAATTAATTACTATAATTCCTTGAGTAGTACCACTCAACCTTGTTGTCGTACGGATTAAATCCACCTGCAGGGTTTAATACGACAATCCTTTATGAGTTTCCTCAAGGGGACATCATCAGCCTGGATGTACAGGGCACGGTGCCCTAATGCCAATAAGTAGACATCATGCGAGCGATGCCACTACCCAAAATACAGAGCGTGAAGAATCTATCAAGATTCTCACCTATGGTACATCAAAGTAGTGAACAAGCACCCCACACATCTAAATATCACACTTAGGGTTAAGAATCATAAAAGTCACCAAGACTTCTAGTTCTTCATAACAGTCAGAACAGAAGAACATGTCTTATCTGTGATCCATTCAATACGCCACAGCGCACTAGTATAAACTAATGGCCAAGACAAACCACTAACAAGTTTATACTACAACTTAAACCAATAGTTTTGTCCATAACTATCTTAGTTGTGAATACTGTTTATATGTTACAAGGAACTGACAATGTGATCTTCTGTGTGACTACAAACCCACCACATCGTCTACAATGCAAGATAAGCAGACATACAAGTAATCACAAAGAATGCAATAATGTGAAAAACCATTTATTTCAGATAAAAGAAAATCGAATATACGTCACAAAGCCCACTAAAAGTTTGCTTTACAGTATACACCAACAATCTCCCACTTATACTAAAGCTTAACTTTTAGTATACACATAAAGACATCAACATTTCTCCCACTTATACTCAAAGTCTAGCTTGTAATACATCGTAAACCAAGACCCTCTACATGTTTCTCAAAGACTTTTATTGCCAGCGTCTTTGTGAAAGGATCAGCCAAGTTATTCAACGATGCAATCTTAGCTACAGCCACGTCTCCTCGATTTACGATATCTCGTATAATGTGGTACTTTCGCTCTATGTGTTTACTTGCTCTGTGGGCTCTAGGTTCTTTCGAGTTTGCCACTGCACCCGCGTTATCACAATAAACAGTGATACACATCGGCATACTCTGAGATACCCCTAATTCCAGAAAGAAATTACGCAGCCAGACAGCCTCCTTTGCGGCCTCTGAGGCAGCTACGTACTCGGCTTCCATAGTGGAGTCCGCGATGCATTTCTGCTTCACACTTCTCCAAGATATGGCTGCGCCTCCCAGCATAAACACATAACCTGAGGTTGACTTCCGTTCATCTCGATCAGCTTGGAAATTTGAATCGGTATAACCCAAAGGAATCAAACTATTTGACTGGTATACTAACATATAATCTCGAGTCTTTTTCAAGTACTTGAGAATATGTTTAACAGCAGTCCAGTGTCCTTGACCAGGGTTAGACTGATATCTTGCTACCATGCCGACTGCATAGCAAATATCAGACCTCGTACACAGCATCGCATACATAAGGCTTCCTACAGCCGAAGCATAAGGAACCTTAGCCATCTCCTCTATCTCCTTCTGTGTCTTAGGACACATATCTTTAGATAGAGGGACTCCATGTCTGAAAGGTAGTACACCCTTCTTGGAATTCTGCATGCCAAAACGAGCAATCACGGTATCAATGTAAGACGCTTGAGATAAACACAACATTCTCTTTTTTCGATCACGAGTGACCTTAATACCAAGAATGTACGATGCTTCTCCCATATCCTTCATTTGAAACTGTTCTGAAAGCCACACCTTTACGTCTGATAATACTTTCACATTGTTGCCAATAAGAAGAATATCATCTACGTATAGTACTAAGAATACCACTACGTCTCTGTCACTCTTCTTGTACACACAACTTTCATTTTGACATTGTTCAAATCCAAAATATTTGATCACCTCATCAAAACGAATGTTCCAAGACCTGGAAGCTTGTTTTAGCCCATAAAGAGACTTTTTCAGTTTCCAGACTAGATGCTCTTGGCCTTTCTTCACATAACCCTCGGGTTGCTGCATATAGATGTCCTTATCCAAATTTCCATTAAGGAAAGCTGTCTTGACATCCATTTGCCAAATCTCATAGTTCATGTGATTAGCTATGGATAAGAGAATCCGGATCGATTTTAGCATGGCTACTGGTGAGAAGGTCTCGTCATAGTCGATTCCTTCTTTCTGGGTAAAACCCTTTGCCACCAACCGTGCCTTAAAAGCAGTAATCTGCCCATCAGACCCTCTCTTACGTCTGTAGACCCACTTACACCCAACAACTTTCTTGTCGTGGGGAAGTTCACTTAGGTCATACACTTCCATAGCATCCATAGATTCAATTTCTGAATCCATAGACTTGTGCCAAGACTCTGCATCTTTGTCTTTGATTGCCACTTTGTATGTCCAGGGGTCGTTATCATCATGTTCATCGCTTGGAATCAAGTCAATAGACTCTCCCACAAACATGAAACGATCAGGTTGGCGAACAACCCTCCCACTACGACGAGGCAATGTATACAAAGGTTCATCAGAGTCGCCACGTTGTGCAGTCTCTTGTGGTATTTCCTCTTGCACACTCGGTGTGCCATTGTCTCCTCTCAACTCATTTAGAATGATCTCAATATTGGACTTATGCTCATTCATATAGTCTTCTTCTAAAAATCGAGCATTGGTACTCACCACCACCCTCTGATCATTAGGACTATAAAAATAACCACCTCTCGTTCCCTTAGGGTATCCTACAAACAACCGTACTTCAGTTCTAGGTGCCAACTTATCAGCTTCCTTGTTCAGCACATGTGCTGGACAACCCCAAATCCGAATGTGGTTTAGACTGGGCTTTCGCCCAGACCACAATTCAATCGGGGTTTTTGGAACCACTTTAGAAGGTACATAATTTAGAAGGTACGCTGCTGTTTCCAAGGCATAACCCCAAAAAGAGGTAGGTAATGAAGCATAACTCATCATCGATCTCACCATATCTAATAGAGTCCTATTCCTTCTCTCAGCCACGCCATTTTGTTGCGGAGTACCAGGCGCGGAGAGCTGGGATCTAATCCCGTTCTCTAATAAGTATTGCCTAAATTCGTTGCTAAGGTACTCGCCACCACGATCAGAACGCAGTGACTTGATACTCTTACCATGACGGTTCTCCACTTCTGCCTTAAATTCTTTGAACTTGCCAAAGCATTCAGACTTGTGGCGCATCAGGTAGATGTATCCATATCTTGAGTAATCATCAATGAAAGTGACGAAGTACTCAAAACCTCCTCTAGCTTGAACAGTCATAGGCCCACACAAATCAGAGTGAATCAATTCCAACACATCATTAGCCCTATTACCCTTGGCCTTAAAAGGCCTCGAGGTCATCTTGCCTTCCAAACAGGATTCGCAGACTGAGAATGGTTCCACTTGGAGAGACTCCAAAAACCCACTACTTACTAGTCTTTGAATCCTTCTTAGGTTGACATGACCCAATCTTAGATGCCAAAGGTATGTTTGATTCAACTTAGAAGGTTCCTTTCTCTTATTTAATGATGATGATGAATGAGCTTCAGTCACAGTATGATATGCACACGTAATAGTATAAAGATTGTTTTCTAACGTGCCAGAACAGATTAAAGAGTCATTTCTCATAATAACAACATTGTCATTAAAAACAACCGAGCATCCATCCAAAAATAACTTCGAAACAGAAATTAAATTTCTCCGAAAATTCGGCACGTATAAAACGTTCTTTAATACTAAAACAGAATTAGAAAAACATAAGTGCACGTCTCCCACTGCAACCACCGATACTATCGAAGCATTGCCCAAACTAATAGTAATCTCGCCCTCACTCAGTTCCCTTGTCTGCAGAAACCCCTGCAAGGTATAACAAACATGGTCAGTGGCTCCTGTATCTACTACCCAAGAAAAGGCAGAACAAGCCGCAAAACATGTTTCAACAACTAAAGCGAGAGACGTACCAGAGTTTTCCTTTTTCAGAAGGGGACAATCAGACTTCCAATGTCCTGTCTTGTTGCACTTGAAACATTTGCCCTTCGGCTTTTTAACGCCACCAGAAGGCGCCAGTTTCTTGCTCCCACTGCTTTCACCACAACCCTTTTTCTGTAAAGGCTTTTTCTTCTTCTTGCCATTAGACGAAGAAGGTCCAGCCTGGACAGTAACATTGGCTTGTGGTCGTTTACCCATGAGACCCTCCACCGCGACCAATTCCGTAAGAAGCTCGGTTAAAGTATAATCCTTCTTACTCATGATCGCGTTTACACGGAAGTTCTCAAAAGACTTTGGGAGCGAGTGTAGGATCATATCGATCTTGGTGTCATTATCGATTAACCCTCCGAGAACCTCAATCTCATTCAGATATTCCATCATCTTGAGACCGTGGTCCCTCACGGACGCTCCCTCTGGCATAGAGGTTGACATGATCTTCCTCATAGCCTCAAAGCGGGCAGCCCTATCTTTCTCACCAAAAAGCTCTTTGAGGCTCAACATCATAGCTGCGGCACTAGGCATAGTTTGATGCTGTTGTTGTAAAACATTTGACATCGAGGCCAAAATGTAACAACGAGCCATCTCATCAGCCTTGTGCCACTTCTTATGAGCCTCCTTTTGCTCTTCAGTAGATTCGGGTCCCAAAGGGGCAGGAGCAGGTGTGTCGAGCACAAACTTGTACTCATCTGCAACAAGGACAATGTCCAGATTTCTTTTCCAATCCAAGTAATTTTGACCAATAAGCTTATTTTGATTTAAGATAACCATAAGTGGGTTGAATGTCACCATAATGTATCTGAAATAAATAAAATGCAAGCAATAAATCACATAAGTTTGAAGCATAAAACATTGGAAACCTTCAAAACCAACATTCAACACAACCTCCAACAGCCCAACAAACACATATGCAAGCCACGTTAGGGTGGTCGTTTACACATGTATTCATTGACCAGACATTCAGTCTTTAATTTCAATATCACGTCAACTTATCCTTATGACGAATGAAATTAACAGTCGAACTTTAACTGGCCATGTGAACTAGAACAGTGACCCCGTTGGGGGGTTATATTCAAATTCACATCTAAGTGATGACCACAATTTAACAACAGTTATCTTGAATTATTCTTTACTGATGAACTCATGGATGACACATCCGTTAGGGAAGATCACACACTTCATCTAAAGATTAAAACAGTTTTATTAGAAGTCTTAACTAGTAAGCTCGTGAATGTTGCACCCGTTAGGGGAAGACTCCCAAGGTCCCACGAGCAACATACACCTTACTTAAAGACCAATTGTGGAGGCCTATAAATTAATTAAAATTCAATTATCTCACTTAGTCATTTAAACTTTGAAGATTATTCACAGGCATAACAAATTAACTAAATAATACAAGCATGCCAATCATAACAAGATGCGATAAATAGAGGTAAAATAAATAAATGCACATCTATCGCAACCCCTTGAAAAACCTATCAAAAAACAGCCTACAATAAACTATTACAATGATAAAACAGTGGCGCGGACGGATGTCTCG
Organism: Galeopsis tetrahit; assembly: GCA_963675135.1. Taxonomy (NCBI): domain Eukaryota; kingdom Viridiplantae; phylum Streptophyta; class Magnoliopsida; order Lamiales; family Lamiaceae; genus Galeopsis; species Galeopsis tetrahit. The sequence continues at coordinate 12,052,069 of OY776129.1, read as the reverse complement.
CATCGGCCTCTCACGCAATGCAAAAATCTCGAATACACGTCCACCGACTAAAACTGGCAGAAAACTTCATCAAGACGTTGAATTAGGCCTCGCCACTCGTCGTCACAGCTTAGCTGTGACTCCTGTAGATCTCGTCGAGACGTTTCCGAAAAGGTCTTGTGGGCTGAAAACGGACACCCGTGTCAAAAGTTATGGCCAAAACAGTTTTCACCATCCAAGGCCATAACCCGAAAAACTCAGATTACTGTTTTCAGATCTTCCATCGACACCGCCCGTTCTCACGATCAAAAATTACAATATAAACGAGCAAAACCCTACTACAGTGATCTATGAAATAGTCCTATACTACCCACACTTATTATCTGGTGGGAAAAACGATTACATAACACTAGGGTTGCGATAGAAGAATAAAAAAAATTAACCAACAGAAACATATACGTACATGAAACAAAATAAATTGAATCATACAATCATACGTTTCATGCAGAGCCAACAATCCACGAATCCAGGCTCTGATACCAATTGCTGGAACACGCCGGCGAAGGCGGTCCGTCACCAGGATCGTTGTCGGATGCCAAACGTATAAATAAATAAATAAAACCTAAACATGCTTCTAAAACATAGTTTAGATCTGTTACCCTTGAAGATCGAGGCGTTGATTCCAATCTACAGATCTTCTAGTCTGTCTCCCAACTTCGCTCGAACACCGGGTGGACGGCGTGCTATCAAACGTGGAGAAGGTGCCTCAATTTCGTCTCCTTGAAACCCTAGCCGTTTTTCTCTATTTCGTGTGTGCTAGGGTTTCAAAACTGAATTAGGGCTCCTATTTATAATTTCCATAAGTTTCATGGGCCAGACTAGGGATCCATTAGAAGGTATAGGGCTTGGGCTTCTTACAGGCCCAAATACTCTTATGTTCAGCCCAGAACATATAATTTGGCCCGAGAACATTAATTCATTCCACTAGAGAATTAATGTTGCACTCCCGTCCTATCCCGAACCGAATCAGGGCTTCTATTAGACTTTATAATTCCCCGTGTTTAAGATATCGCACGTCCATTAATTATTAAAGCTCCCGACTTCTTTAAATAATTAATTACTATAATTCCTTGAGTAGTACCACTCAACCTTGTTGTCGTACGGATTAAATCCACCTGCAGGGTTTAATACGACAATCCTTTATGAGTTTCCTCAAGGGGACATCATCAGCCTGGATGTACAGGGCACGGTGCCCTAATGCCAATAAGTAGACATCATGCGAGCGATGCCACTACCCAAAATACAGAGCGTGAAGAATCTATCAAGATTCTCACCTATGGTACATCAAAGTAGTGAACAAGCACCCCACACATCTAAATATCACACTTAGGGTTAAGAATCATAAAAGTCACCAAGACTTCTAGTTCTTCATAACAGTCAGAACAGAAGAACATGTCTTATCTGTGATCCATTCAATACGCCACAGCGCACTAGTATAAACTAATGGCCAAGACAAACCACTAACAAGTTTATACTACAACTTAAACCAATAGTTTTGTCCATAACTATCTTAGTTGTGAATACTGTTTATATGTTACAAGGAACTGACAATGTGATCTTCTGTGTGACTACAAACCCACCACATCGTCTACAATGCAAGATAAGCAGACATACAAGTAATCACAAAGAATGCAATAATGTGAAAAACCATTTATTTCAGATAAAAGAAAATCGAATATACGTCACAAAGCCCACTAAAAGTTTGCTTTACAGTATACACCAACAGGGTCTTTCCATACTTACGGGATTATGCAGCCAACAAACTTTCTCCTCGCAGTCGCCCATGTATCTTCTTGGGCTACAGTAGTCTCCACAAGGGTTTCCGGTGTTACGATCCTACATCATCCAAAACCTTTGTTACTCGACATGCTGTATTTGATGAAGGTTGTTTCCCTTTTTCAGGTTCTGCTCGGCCCCTGCCGACCAGTGCAGTGGTCTCATCTTTCTTGGATGCCGAGTTGGGATCCTCCGACGACTTACCTCTTGAACCTACTTCTCGCACTCCACCGTGCTCGGCATGCATCACTGACCCTGGCGAGGACACTCCTCTTCTGCCAGCCTTTGTTGAGGAGCCACCTGCTCGTCATGCCCCGGACGAGCACACACCGCCAACCATTGAGCCTACAGTGGAGCCTGTTCCTCCTACACCAGCCGAGCCCCCACTACCGACCACAGTCGTGCACCCATTGCCGAGCACCCACATCCGACCACCATCCACACACCAGATGACCACTCGGGCAAAATCTGGGATCTTCAAACCCAAATATCCCCTAAACTTGGCCTCCACTGCCTTGATTAGTGCCCTCACTGCCTCCTCGGAGCCCCGTGGTTTCAAATCGGCTGCCAAGTCTCCTGAATGGCTGGCCGCAATGCAGGAGGAAATCGATGCCTTGCGAGTCAACAATACTTGGGATCTTGTTCCTCGACCCCAGGATGCGAACATTGTTGGTTCTAAATGGGTCTTTCGAACCAAGTACAAATCTGATGGTTCAATTGAGCGGCACAAAGCCAGACTGGTCGCTCAAGGCTTTACCCAAATACCTGGCACAAATTTTTCTCACACATTCAGTCCCGTTGTTAAGGCGACCACTGTTCGAGTTATCTTATCTCTCTCTGTTCGCTTCAACTGGCCCCTCCATCAACTGGATGTCAAAAATGCCTTTCTCAATGGCTATCTCCAGAAACCGGTTTTTATGGCTCAACCCCCTGGTTTTGTCGATCCTCGGCTCCCTGATCATGTATGCAAATTGAAGAAGGCATTATATGGTCTCCGCCAAGCTCCCTTAGCTTGGTTTCAGCGTTTTAGCTCCTTCTTGCTCGACATTGGCTTCAAGGAGTGCAAGTCTGACTCCTCGCTGTTTTACCTATTTCAAGGCTCCTCGATCATCTACCTCCTCCTGTACGTCGATGATATTATTGTCACTGGCAACAACTCCTCTACACTTGCTCGTTTCATCTCTCGGGCAAACAAGGAGTTCGCCTGTAACACCCCTAAAATTCTCCAGTTAGTTATTTTAAAAATATATTTAAATATTTATTTTCTTTAATTTTAAATAAGAAGTTTCTTGTGATTTTAAAAATTACTACGTATAACTTATCCCCAATAATCTTGATTCTTGAAAATCAGATTTATATTTATATTCTACTTCATCTTTTTTTCCAAATCTCATATGGTCATCAATTTCGAAACTAACTATACGTAAATGGTTTTGATATGAATTAATAGTTTTTATATTATTTTATTCATTTTTTTACCAAATTTAATTATATTAATCTTGTTAATAATTAAATACGGTTTTCTTTAAAATATTAGAAAAATCAAGCACTCCATCTATATTATTTATTAAAAAAAAATCCCTATGGCCATATAAGCTCATTTCGAAACAATCCCGATCAAACTTATTTTCAAATTATTATTATTATTATTATTATTATTATTATTATTATTAAACATTTTTTAACGTGAATGCCTTAAGATTTAATCAAACTTAAATTGATTCTGCCGTCCTTTTCCATTGTATTATAAATTTATTAATTTTAATTATTCTAGTCAATCAAATTTAATAAAATATATTTATAAATTTTTCATCCAATTCATATTTGAGGTTAGTTAAATTTGAGATTTTCATGGAAGATTCAATTATTTAAATACTAACTTTTTGCACAAGAAAAACTTATTTCCTCCCCTATAAATAGAGGCCCTAATTGTAAAATAAAAGGCACGCATACAAAAGTTTTCACAAAACAATTTCAGTTTTATTTCTTTTACTCTCGATTCATGGAAGTCAACAACATCAAGAATTAAAGTTATTTTCATTGCATCCACGACATAAAATTGAGGTGGGATTTTCTTGATTGTCTATACTTTGTCATTTTTAAGTATTTCGTATGAGTGATTTTATTTCTTGCTGCATCTTACATCTTATGGTTGGTTTATCCAACAAGCCTATGTTATTATGGTTGGTTTATCCAGCAAACTTATGGTTGGTTTATCCAACAAGCCTATGTTATTATGGTTGGTTTATCCAACAAACTTATGGTTGGTTTATCCAACAAGCCTATGATATTATGGTTGGTTTATCCAACAAACTTATGAAATTGTATGCATGTTTGTGAGTTATGATTTTATTCATATGTTATATTTAACTATGACAAAGTTAATCCCACTGAGCTAGTTGTTTTGCTCACCCCAATTATATTAACATTTTTACAGATTAAAAAGATTAAAGGAGTGACGGTGGAGGGACGGTGGATGCGTTGCAAGAAAAAGTAATTATTATTTTAAAACTATGATTTAATTAGTTCGATCGTATGTTATTTAAAGTATTTCGTTTAATAAAAAGTCACATCTTTTAATTGTATTAAAAATTATGTCGGCCTTTAAAGTAAATTTATTTATTTTCGAGTGATTGGTGTTAAATTTTCAAAATTTTCTTTATTTAATATTTACTTCCGCTGCACATCTTTTTATAATTCATAAATTTGATCTACTTCAGTATTTCAAAGTCTTTTGAAAGTCAAGATAAGATAGTATTTTATTTAGTTGGCCTTCAAAAGTAAAAATATAGTATTTTCATCTAGGCCCCTAAAAATCGGGATGTGACATCGCCCTCAAGGATCTTGGTCGCCTCAACTATTTTTTGGGTTTGGAAATCTCCTACACCTCTTCTGGGCTATTCGTCGGGCAGTCCAAATATGCTCGCGAAATTCTTGAGCGAGCTGATCTCGAGGATTCCAAGCCCATCGCCACCCCTTTGCCCGCCGGTGAGACCTTGGTCGGCACTGGTGATCCATTCTCGGATCCGACCCTTTATCGCTCTTTGGTAGGCGCCCTGCAGTACCTCACCATCACCCGACCTGATCTATCCTTCTCGGTAAATCATGTTAGTCAATTTCTCCAGGCGCCGACCAGTGATCACTTCTCGGCAGTGAAGAGGATTCTTCGCTATGTCAAACACACTATCAATTATGGCCTCTCCTTCACTCGTCGCCCAGACTCTTCTGTGGTCGCCTACTCAGATGCCGACTGGGCTCGTTGCGTGGAAACTCGTCGCTCTACCTATGGCTATTCAGTCTTTCTAGGTGGGAATTTGGTCTCATGGAGTGCAAAGAAACAGCCCACTGTTGCTCGCTCTAGTTGCGAATCGGAGTATCGTGCCTTGGCCAACGCAGCTGCCGAGGTCGTTTGGCTAACATCTCTGCTCCGCGAGCTACGAGTTCCGTTACCTGCTCGTCCTGTTCTGCTCTCCGACAACAATAGTGCTCTCTTTCTCAGCCAGAATCCAGTCGCACACAAACGAGCAAAACACATTGACATCGATTGCCATTTTGTTCGCGAGCTTGTCACCTCTGGAAAGCTGTCCACACAATTTGTCCCTACACATCTTCAGCTGGCCGACATCTTCACAAAAAGCCTTCCTCGCCCGACGTTCGAGTTCCTTCGCTCCAAGCTCTGCGTTTTTCCTCATCCCACACATCGCTTGACGGGGGATATTAAGGAGTGATTGTCTCACCCCTAGTTAATAGCATTTATTGATATTTATTGTATATTCAAATATTCAAATGTATATCCCTACAATCATGTAATTAGTTACTTTGTACATCTTCACTATAAATATAAGTTGTACCGCCTCACCAAAGTTAACGGTGATCATATCTTATTGTTCACAATTACAGTATTTCGTTAAGAAAATAACATGATTGAAAACACAATTTTTCTAACTCTAAAAAAAATATCTTACCTATCCATCAAAATTCCACGCTCAATTCAACGTTCAAAAGATTCAAACTAAATTGCCTTAAAAACCTCATTAAATAAAAGTAACAACTCTATATACATTTCTCTCCAGTTTAAAATAATATTTACACACATACTCACACACACATTTATATATATATATACTCACCCAGACACACATCGCTATTCACTAAGAGTGTGTTTGGTTTGGGATTGGCCCATCCGAATTTGGATGGGTCATCCCCCATCTCATCCCTCTCCATCCAAATACACATCCAAATACATACCTATTCATATAATACACCTACAAACCTAATTTTATACAATCACATCAACATTTTTTTCTTTTAATAACTCATTCTCTCTCTTACTTTTCTTCCACACATTTATTCTATCTCCTTTTTTACACACATTTATTCTCTCTCCTACTTTTTTACACACATTTATTCTTTCTCCTACTTTTTTACACACATTTATTCTCTCTCCTACTTGATTTGACATAAAGTTCTCCATCCACACCTATTTTTCAATCTTTATCCAAACACAATTATTATTCAATTACTATTCATGGATTACCCACATCCATATTTTTTCAATCTCCATCCACCACAATCCCTAACCAAACAGCAACTAATATATATATACACTCACACACATCACTATTCACTAATATATACATATACCCACACACACATATACCGATAATATATATATACACTCACACACATCACTATTCACTAATATATACATATACCTTGTCTCAAAATTAAATCTTTGGTCGTGGATGGGAGGGCAGAAACTTTTGGCTCAAAATTCATCTATTTCCGCTTGGTTTCATGATCCGTTTCCTTGTCTTATTGATTAAGTCGGAGGAAGATTAGGCGGCATACTATGTTTCACCCCAATATAATATAGTTCTCTGTGTAAATGGGTTGGATATCCCGAATATCCGAGTGAATATAACACCTTTTACTGTTCAAAAAAAAAAAAAACTAATATATACATATACCCACACACACATATACCGATCACACAATTAAATATATATAGTCCCCTGATAATGTATTTAACCAGTTTATTAAAATACAGGTATGACAACTATATGCACAAGCATCTGAATATAAATTCTAACCTCTATTGTTCTCACATTAACCCTAAAGTTGACGTACATCTTGAATTAATGTACTACTACTATTATTTAGTAATCTAGCTATTATAATGCAACCTATCTCGATTAATATGTTTTAAATCTAAATAAACATTATGCGATTATGAATTTCGTAATAGGTATCACACAATTACACATATATCATACTAACATAATTAAGATTATGAAATTCGCGGATGGTACCTAGTGTCGCCAAAAGAACAGAGGATCCGAGAATGAGTGTCCAGAAGAAGATCAAAGGCATAGGTACTTTAGAATTTTTTGTAATCTCATATTCAGATTTGGGAATTGAGAAATCTAGGGTTTTCCATTTCTTGCTGAAGGATGAGAGTACCGACTCTCTTCTTTTGTAGGATTTGAAGTGAGAACCGCCTCTTTTTACCGCTAAGTTTTCAAATTAAAATTTTCAATTTCTAAAATTTACATCACCGCCAAATTTATTTATTGAGGTCAAATTAAATGAAAAAAACTGTGATAGTATTACTTAAATTGTTTAATTATTAGTATAATCATATATTTAAATAAAATAAAATTAGAAAAAAATATTTTTTCCAAAATTTTGGCCTAATTTTTTTATTCTACCGAATTCTTTGATTTCGAAAAATTTTTAGATTTTGCAAGATCTTATCATATTTTTTTAAATGTTTTTGCAAAATTTTAATAATTTATGATTTTGCCAGATTTTAACTAAAAATATACTGGAGTATCAAATTTTTAAGATTTTATCATACCTAATTTTAATAAATATATTTTCAATAAACAATATTTTTATATTTATCAAAATTTTGCTAATAAATTATTTCAAACTAGGGAAAGTCTCCTATGTAATTGAGTGTATAAATACAGACGAATTTTAATATTCAATTTACCCAATTTAATATTTGACGCAACATTTTACTCAATTCATTTAAGTCAAATTTCAATTGCACCCAAGTATCACATTTTTAACTATAATATAAATTTTTAAAATTTAATTTGTCAATTTTGGATGGACAAAAGATTATATGCAAAAGTGATAGGAGTACTTGAATGCAATTGGGTTGGGTTGCACGCACTTGCAACTATACAATTGAAATTAAGCTTCAATAAATTAAGTTTGGAATTAGGCTCCAACAAATTAAGTTAAATGTTGTATAAATTGAATATTAAAATCTAAGTATATTTATACACTCAATTGCATGAAAAAATTGTACAATGTGCCTTAAAAAAACATTTTTTGCTTTCTTTCTTACTCATTCTTCTTCTTCTCTTCTCAATGTCTTTTGAATCTAAGGTTTTTGATATCAAAATTTAAACTTTATTCTGATATTTTTCGATTATTATTGATTTTGTTCATACAGTAACACACTTGTGGTCATACGGTAACACAATTTTTCAATATTTTACATTTCTTACTGTAAGGACATGTTTGCTTCATGGGTTGGTATAAGATGGGTTTAGATGTGGTGGGTTGACTAGATAAATCCAAGGGGGAGGCTAGATAAACCCAAGGGGAGGCTAGGTTGTCTAAACCCATGAAATCTAGTTTATAAAAATCGGGTCAAATTATAAACCCGGGTCAAGGTGTTTAAAGTTATGAGAAACCAAACATGGGAGAAGATGAGTTTACATATCAAACCCATCACTAAACCCCCCTAAACCCATGAAACAAACATGCTCTAAGAATAAACATATGTAACATTAATGGCAAACATGTGTTACTTTTTCTTACAATAACACATATTTGTCTTATAGTAAGACTAACCTGAAAGTAAATACTTAGATTGGTGTCCACACACTTTTTAGTTAAAATTGAGAGTTAAATCCTCACTAAAATCATATAATTTGAAATCCATATATTTTTAAATACATTCATTTGAAATGCCTCCTCAAATCAAATTCCCCATCCAAACACAACCTTATAGATCCACTTTCATTTAATTAAGTAATCTCTTCAGGTGTTTCTTCGTTTGAACAATTTTTGAAGCAAAATTTTAATTTTTATATCCAAAAAATAGCCAAGAAAATTTAATTTAGATGAAATGATATCACTCGGAAATGAAGGATTTCATTATAAAAACAACTTTTGTTTAAAGTTAGCCTCATCAAACAAAGAATGGCAGAAATTCAAATATTTCTTAAATAATATCGTGATTTCAAACTGAAACATTAAAACCATTCTAAATATTGGGATTTTTTTTTTTTTTGTTGTTCTTAATCATAATTACTAAAAAAGTGAAGTGACAAATTTGAGTAAAAGGTAAATGAGTTGAGTGAGACAAATTAATATCTTGATATTATTTAATTAAACTTGAATATTTAGTTTAAAATTAAACATAAGCATAAGGTTTTGTTTAATAATAAGATACATTTATCTTAAAAAAATATCTTAATTAATATTTGATCGACCAAATCCTCTTCAAAAATTTTTTTCTTTCTATATTACTGGCAAAATTCCCAATCTGTAAAAGAGGCGGCAAAATCCCCAATCTGTAAAAGAGGCGGCAACCTTCTCCTATTCAATACTAATATCTTAATAAAATAAATTATCTTCAATAAAGAGGCGGCATCCTTCCCTCCTATATATTCGTGATGTTACCGCCAATCCCCAATCTGATATATAAGCCTCCCCACACTATAGATTCTCGACATCGGTCTCTCTCTCCCGCCTTTCAGATTTCACGTTGTCCGGGCCGGGGCTGATTCTTTCTCGCTATCGCCGATGTTTGTATTTCTCTCTTCAAGTTCTGGGAAATTAATTACAACTTTCGCCGGTTATAATTGTTGTTGGTTGGGTGGGATTCAAGAATCTTTATGAAATTTATTTACAAGTGCTATTTAAAATTGAATCACATGTTAGATAAATGAATTCAACCCGTCTTTCTTCTCTTGAAAATGAGAAAAGAAAAACATTCTTTTTATGAAACAAACTTTTCTTGAATCTGCCTAATCCCACTCAAATACAAATAAAATAATAATAATAGTAACACCCATTGAAAAAGAATGTTTAAGAATTGCATATTGCATCAGATGGTGAGATTTCGAGTTGGAACTTTTCAGTAGAAAAGAGTTTCCCCTAGCACTTAATATTATTCCTTGCATACACAACATTCGTGTAATCTTGTCCCATCATCCCCACTATACTCTTATGTGTTAAATTATTGGTTCTGATGCATCATTTGTAATCTTGTAGAAGTATGCTTATATGGTGAGCAATGGAATTGCTCGATGGGGTATTAGCTAAAATAAGAGAGCAGGTGTAGTTTTATTAACTAATTTTGTTAATACATGTAATTCTTTATTTCCAGTATTAATAGAGCTAATCGATCTTGTAGAATTATTTTGCTGTTTATTCCAAAAAGAAATGTAGAATGCACACTTCTCACGTTTGAGTTGCAGTTATGGATTATAGTTCACTTTGTCTAAAATCATACTTCCCATGTATATATTTTTAATATATCCTGATTTTTCTTCTATCTTCTGTTGCTCCTATGATGGAAGGATACATCGCATAGGTATTAGTTTGTACCTTTATTCTGCACAAATGGCTTTTTATTAGTTCCAGTTTCACGTGAAAAGCAACACAATTGCAAGGCGATTCCGCCGCCCAATACCAATTTTACCTTTTTATGAAAAAATAACACATAGTGTTGGAAATAAAGCAGGACATGATTCATAATTTTTTGTGCTTCAGTCATTTCGCATTTTGCATCACTCTCTGGATTTCTATCATTTATGGGAAACTGTTTATTTTACTATTAAGGATAGTTGAGAGTAATTTAAATCAAAGTATGTAATGAATGCTTACTCATCTTGATTGTTATTGATTGATGCATACAACTCTGAGATTTAATGGAAGTAATTAGGTTCCAATGATTTTTATATTTAACCTGATTTTATCAAAGAATAATATTATTAGATGGTAAATGTTCTCCATTTATATTCTGTTAAAGGTCCTCTGCATTAGCTGTGTATGATTCCACTTAGTCTGTATATAAACATAATTATATAATTGTACTGTGTTCATCTTAGTTTGATCAATATGTTTTCAGTTCTTGTTTTTCTTTTATTTTTATTGGTGTTTTGAGGAGGGGAGGGGCTTCAGAGACACAAAACGTTTCTTGCTTTAAGCAGTAATAACAAAGTGGCATATTGAATTTGAACATAAAAATAGGAGTTTACATAAAAATCAGTATTCTAGGACAATTAAATAAAATACCAGTGTGTTCAAATAATGGCCTCTTTTAACCCCTAATAAGATGCAGAGAAGTTAATTAATTTGTACATTTTATTTTTATTAATTCACCAATTGTTTATTTACCTGATAACTATAATTGGTCATATGGCACTAAACCACTTTCTTGTGGGTCCTTAATATGAATCTTGACGGAATAGTAATACCAACTTTAAAATATTCTTTTATTTCTTCAGTTTTTATCCTCTACGTTAGGCTAAACACAACTGTATTTGTATTTTTTTCATGAATCTAGTCTCTAAGCATGTAAGAATTCTTTACTTTTCTACTACTAAACGTGAGATTAATTTGATTTATCTCAGTTGTTGCTATCTAGTTTCTGCCATGGTCTCTTTCTTGATCTCTCTCTCTTTTTACATGTACTTTGTGATGGTTGATTTTGTATAGAAATTTTGCCTGGAAAATTTTATAGAAAATGATTTGTTCTTGTGTTATGTCGATGGAGAACGCTTATGAGATGTCCCATTCAATGTTTATTTTAGCATAGCTAATAACAAAAGTTAAGTGTTACTCCCTCCGTCCGCGAAAAGTTTGCGGGGAATCATGGGCACATGGTTTAAGAAAAAAGTGTAATGATGATAGTGTTGAGGGGTAATTTTGTAAACTTTTATATATAAAGTAAATAAAGTATGTGGGTTGAGTGTATGGTGGGTCCCAAAAGTAATGACATGATGGGTAAATATGTGTATATTGTGAGGGTGAGAATTGTGATTATTATTTCTATTTTGGGGTATGCAAACTTTTGAGTGACAAACAAAAAAGGAAAGTATGAAAACTTTTCAGGGACGGAGGGAGTAATATTTATTTTAGCATAGCTAATAACAAAAGTTAAGTATTAATATTTGATAAATATTTTAAGAATTGAGACGATACAATGACGTACTATATATATCACTAAATTATTGGAATCATTCCAACGATTTAATATTGTTGGAAATTCAATTAGAATAATTAATAAATAAAAAAAAAATGAACGATCTCATTCTATTGAAAATTTTGTTGGAATTATATATAAAAACATTATTTGATTTAGGGAATCATTCCAATGGAAAAGTGTAAATGAAATTTCTGTTGGAATAATTAAAAGAAAAGTCCAACAATAACACGACGTTGGAAATTTAGTTGGAATTAGATATAAAAATATAACTTAATTTATGGAAACAATTCCAACAGTCTAGTGTCAATGAAATTTCCATTGGAATAATTCAAATAAATTCCAACGATGTCATGTCGTTGGAAATTTTGTTGGAATTAGATATAAATATATAATTCTATTTAGTGATACCATTCCGAGAGTCTGGTGCCATTGGAATGTTTGATGGAATTTCATTTAAAAAAATTTCAATGTTTTTTCCAACGGTAAATTCCAATGGTTTCCATAAGGTGTTGGAATATCCGTTGGATTTTTCCAACAGTTACTTATGTCGTTGGAAAAACTGTTGGAATTTTGAAAATTCCAACGATTTATTTTTCCATTGGAATTTTTCCGCTGGAATTTCACTGTTTTCTTGTAGTGAAGGAAGCAACCATCCAGAACCAACATATCAGTAAACTTGATCAAGAATCATGGTTACTTGTACCTAGCAATCTCATGCCTCGTTAAAAATTGTTTTGATAGCAGAAATGTATTCTTCAGCTTGTATGTGATTTAAAGTAACACGACTTGAGTTTATTTACCGTTTTAAACTTGAGTTGTCCATGGTGATAAGGACTGATTGACATCAATTATGGTTGGTAAGTCTTGTTATTCACATTAGTCAATGGCATTGGAACTTTGTGAATGGAAACAGGGAGTTGTTCAAGCCCTCTTGCTTAAGCTCGACATACCTCATGCCATCACACACTCTCCCTGTGCAAATCTTTTTTTAGAATAAAAAAAATGTAAAGGTCATCACTTTTATTACACAAATTAAATATTAATATTAAAATATATTCCAATTTCTAATATTTTAGTTATAGAAATTAATTCAAATATATATATATATATATATATATATATATATATATATAAATGAGTTTGACGAAAGATGTGTGACACATTTATAGTGTGATGAAAGATATGTGACAAAATGTGTTTTTTTGTAGTGAATAAAATACAAATGTCAGGTGCACATTTCGTGCACGATCCGTACATGCACATTTCGTGTAAATTTTGTGCATGATATGTATATGCATTTTTCATACACGATTCATATGTGCACGTACATTTCATACTTATATATTTTAAGAGTTTTTGTACCCTTATGTTCTTTTTACACCTTTCTTTTTTACATTCTAATTCTAATTTTTTCTAGAGTTACTATTACGTGCAACATGGATGGTAAAATACCATGTATACCCTCTATGAAAAAGTAATTTTCCTTCCCCACTCAATGCCCTATGTAAACACTCATTTACTTTTAAAATGCTAGAAGAAGGGACTCATTTTTCTTGTTTGTCAAAGTTGTGCAACATAAATCTGTTTAAATTTGTTTATTTGTTATACAATTGTTAATATTTTTTTAATACGAAAATTATAAATTAATATGTTATCAATAATGTTAATTTATTTTGTTTAATATTAAAATTACAAAATAATATTTACCATAATATATTTTTCTCAACATATAATTTAACTTTTTTTCTCGTTCAGTTTAATAATATTTTTATTTTTCACATTTTATAATAAAATATACTCCGTATTTATATATATTCATTTATAATAAAATGATATTTTTAACGTTTTAGTATATATTAATTTGAAATAATTTTTATTTTTAAAAATAGTGAGGATTTTAGCCCCTGGCCCGCAATTTTTCTTTTTAATTTTTATATATTTATTAATTTCTCTAGCAAAATCCATATCTAATTATTAAGGGCTAATAAACCATCATTAATTAGCGAGGGTTTAGCCCATTCTATTATATTTTTAATGATTGTTTTTTATTTATGAATATCCTACGCTAATTAACGAGGGCAAAATCCTTAGGCAAATTCCTCGCTAATTCTCGAAATTCATCTCTTATTAATTAGTGAGGGATTAGAAGCTCTCGCTATTTTAATTTATTTATTTTTTGGTAGTGGCATGATATTTGTTAGGAAGTTAACTATTACACATATGTTTACAAATAATTAAGAAATGGTATATATTGATAAGTTTTCTCTTAATTAATGAATAATTTTTTTACCACATCCCATAATTTTAGTTTACCATCAAATATTTATCTTAGCACGTACATCTCTATAATTAACTTCTAAAGATAAGTTAGAAAATATGAGTGTATTTCTAAAGTTAAAATAATAAGTAAATTTGGAGAAATAGTGCAAAAAAAAAAAAAAAAAAAAAAAGCTAAAACATCATTTGTTTGTGTACAAATTTATGATGAAAACACGTCATTTATTTGTTAATTTGTTAATGGAGAGTATTAAAAACACGGTAATTACATTACATAATGTCAGAAGGTGTTCATTAATTCCTCTAGTCATGGACCGAAAATATCTGAAATTATTTCCGATATATCCTCAATATTTCCAATTATTATGGTTACTGATTTTAATATTTATAAAAAAATATCGATAAAATATCGAGAGAATATCTCCGATATACCCTCGTATGCAATAACACGAGCCCAATATCAGTAAACTATCGAGAGAATATTGGAAAACATCTAAAATAAAATCGATATCATATGAAATAACTTTGTATATTATATTAATTTTATATAAATTTATCAAAGATGTAAAATGTGTGTTCAAATTATTTTGTTAAATTTATGTACTCTCTTCTTTCCGATGAAAGCTACCCATGAGCTTCGGGCACGAATGTTACAAAATATGATTGAATAAGTAGATGTATTAGAGGTGATTTGATTGAGAGAGGGAAGAATATAATCAAATGTGAGATGAGCAGTTTGCTAAAAAGAGAATGTGTTGCGTTCATTGAGACGGACGAAAAAAGAAAGTTGGGTACCTAACTTTCACTTGGACGGAGGGAGTATTAAAAGTTTGTTATTAAATTTTAATAATTTTTAAGATTTACCAATATCGATATTCAATATATGCATTGATATTTCCACAAATTCAACATCTCAATATTTCCATCGGTATCGATATTTTCAACCTTGTCTCTAATAAAACTAAATCGAACGCACAAATGTCAATATAATTGGAGGTGGTATTTATTCCACATTGCGTATACTATAACAACGTGATTAGGGGTGAAAACGGATCGGATATTTCCCGACCGATCCGGAACCGTATCCGGTCGGATACGAATTCGGTATAAAAATTTAGTATCCGGGCGGATACGGATAGTTGACTTCGGATTCAGAATACATAATATCCGACCGTATTCGAGTTTTCCCATATTTTATCGGATATTATCCGGATAATAAATCCGGATACCCGGATTTTTTTATATATTTTATTTTATATTTTATATTAATTTTATTAAAGCTCTATTATAACTTATAACATTATTGGGCCTTATTAAAAACTAAAAAGCCTATACCCTCACCCCCAGTTTGTTGATTACTTTATTCATGCTTGGGTATAATATTATATATGTCTTCTTAGGCGTTATGTTGTGTTGGAGTGGTGATGTTTACGAAGGATATATTTTGATGATTTCATGTTTGTTGATTTTTTATGTGTTTCAATCACATTTTGATGATTTCCAGTTGAAATATATTATCCGATTATAGTTATTCGAATCCGGCCCGGATTCGTCCGATATCCGTTCCGTATACCGAATATTCCGAATTCGTATTCGAATCCGGCTTTTCCGTATCCGACTCCGAATTCGAGAAAAAAATATGGTTTAGGATACGGTATAAGCACTATCCGTCCGTATCCGATCCGGTTTCACCTCTAAACGTGATTAATATGCGGGAATCAGGTGTGAATGATATGGTCATTCTTAATTCTATTATAAATGTCATTATTAATACTCTGATGCAAACTGTTGGTCCATATAAACGAGTATGTTGGACAAAGTCTAGAGGGGGGTTGAATAAACTTTGTTATTTTAAAACTTTTTAGTGTAAGAACAGATGAAACGAACAAATTAGTTATATATATACAAAGTCGTCTGATGCAGATAATATGTTCTGATCGAGTGCAAGTGTAAGAACATCAAGGATAGTGTATGCTTATTAGTTGATCAGTTCGACAACTATCTACTCAGCTGTTAGTGCGGAATAGTGTAGGCCATAAATATTTAGACTCGTGGGTTGAATGAAAACGTTTTACAAAGAATTACTTGAATAAAGAAGGAACTTATCAACTGATTTTATATCAGCTGATTATGAAAACTTAACTTGAGATTTTGACTCTTTTAAAACTTATGTATATGAAAGAATATGATATGTAACAGATGATAAGTGATATAAAGTAGTAAATAACACAAGATTTATAGTGGTTCGGACTGCTCGTCCTACGTCCACTCTCACAGTTTCAACTGTGAAGTTAATTCCTTAAAAATGAGTCTTTGTTACTTTATAGTTCAAGAGAAGACTTGTGACCTCGATACACTTTCCAAATTGCAATTGGGTCTACTTGTTATCGTGAGAACAAGTATTCTTACAAAGTTGGGTGTAAATCAAACTAATTAACTTCTAAAAATAGAGAGTAGGGTTTAAGGTTACGAAAGGTACCAACTAGTGTAATGAACTAAAAGGTTCTATGAACACTTTTCTAAGTTTAAGACGTGTAATGAGATACATGCTTAGATTTCTAGAAACTTAGAGTTATACGATTCTCAAGATCGAATACTGACTCTAAAGAACTTCTAAAGGATTCAGTAATCTTAAATGATGAACTTTGCTAGGCTGATGAGTTCTTGTGTATAGTTTTCGTAAGTTATTACATGAACAACTTCTTGTATTTATAGAGGATTCATGCTTGGAACTAGCTTTTGGATATACTAGCTATTGCACCAAATCTTCCAGGAATGGGCTCGAGATCTTTATGGATTTGATCCTTCATGCAATTCTAGTACGACATTACCTAAAGAGCGAATGAGCATTTAATGTGCATTAAATGTTGTTGTACGATCTCTAAAACCCTAGTTCAAGTCAACTCAATAGATGTGTTGGCATCTTCTAATCGGTCCACGTCAGTTGAGTTGATTATGATGGTCCCTACCCAAGGGGTATAAATCAGACGAGTGTTTTAACAGTGTATTAAAACGACTATCTCCATTAGATGACTTGGTCAGCTGATTGACTAGGAGTCTATAACTAATTAGTCAGCTGATAGAGAAGCGTGCGGAATTGTAGTGTGCCCATTTAAAGATTATACTCGTCTACTGCTTATGAAAAACCTTTGAAAATAATTTCATGCATGATCAGCTGACTTGATGTCAGCCGATATAAATGACTTCTTAAAATAGACCAAACTCTTGACTCCGGTGTCAGATTTTTCTCCATAATATGTTTTCGGACTCAAAACGATGAGCCCGTCAAGAGTCATTGCTTTGCCATGTCTAGCGAGTAAATAAGAGTGTATCAACTGATTTGGTATCAGTTGATACAAAAACGTTCTTCAAAACATGTTATGAGATATGAAAGATGCATGCTAAAACAATAAATAGCACAGAGATTTATAGTGGTTCGGAGCAGCTTGTCCTACATCCACTCTCACGATCTCAATCGTGATATTAAATTCCTTGCTAACTTTAATGTCCCAAGAGAAGACGTCTTGCTACTTTATAGTTCCAAGAGAAGATTTTTGATTAAGATACACATCTTTGAGTGTATACGGTTCTACTTGTTATTAGGAGAACAAGTACTCTTACAGTGGTGACTTTGATGTTTCTTCTATGTGAGTAACTCGCCCTAGCTTCTAAGGGTTTAGGATAGAAGGAGGATTCGAGTAGGATGAGAAGTTCCCTTACAATCTGTTTTAGGCTCATGCTAGGGTTGAAAATTTATCTCTAAGCTATGGATATGTATATGACAATGCTGGCTTAGATGAGTTCACTCACTAGGGGTAAGGGTATGGATGTTTGTTGGATTTCTTCTTTGAAGGTGTTCTAGAGCTCTTCTGATTTGATGAACACTTATGCATTTTACTCAGCCTTTGTATCACCCTTGCCTATATGTGAGATATGATTTGAACTCATACATATATATGGAATTATGAATGTTACCGTTGTAAAGTAACAATCAAATCCCACTATTTCGGGAATCACAGTCTCTAGGTAGATGATATTGATTATTACCGTTGGCTAGCAATAATTAATGCATCTTTGACTTTCCTTTCTTGAGCTCAGTGTCTTCTGAGCTTTTAGGTATCTGATGTCGCTTTCTCATAGGTCCACGTCATCTCTGATTTAACTTTTCAATGCTTGATAACAGATGACCTTCGACTCAGCTGATTGGCTCAGCTGATTCTGGGATCACCTCTTCAGATCTTGACATTGGGCTTCTGATTGTTTCCCCAGCTGTATGCACCTTACTGTCTAGTCAAGCAGACTTGGTTCTCAGCTGTATTTTGGTTCCTCGGCTGATAGTGATGCTCAATTGATGAAACCTCAGCTGATCATACTCAGCTGACTATCTTCTGGTCTTGGTCTTCTTCTCTTCTTGAGCATATGCGCGTTTCTCCATTACATCAGTTGAGTTCCCCCTCAACTGATGCTGACCAAAACCTAATATATTACAAGATGAATAATGGAGTTGTCCATTCAATACAACTTATCATATTACAAGTTAATTTGGTTTATCAAAACAAAACATAAAGGGCTCGTTTGCTTTACAGGTTGGGATAGATAAGGTATGATAGGATTAAATAGGATTGCATTATTTTTGGAATTGAGATATGTGTTTGAATTGATGGATTAAATTATCTCACCTTCTCTTTGGGACTAATTAACACCCAAATGCATGATTATTAAGGATAACAATCTCGGGCCAATTATAATCACGGGCTAAATTCAAGTAAACCAAACATGGGAATTATAGGGATAAAACAATATATCCTATCTAATCTAATAAACCAAACATGCCCAAAGGATATTGATATCCCAATAGGTTAGACTTTCAGTCTTGTCTTCAGATGAGTTTGTTAGATGAGACCTTACATTCTCTTTGTCTGTTTAAGGTTGTTGCCTTCTTAAAAAATGCATACTATCAGATGACTCCTTTAGCTGAGTGGCTCTTTTGATCTTCAAGATTTTTTTACAAGATCTGTTCGAGTCCATATCAGATGGCATCTTCTAGTCGGCTGATCTCGTGTAGCTAATATCATTTTACTAAGGCATTCAAGGACATTGTCATCTGATTTCACTATTGGACATCCTCGTCTTCTAGTCTTCTACTCTTTCAGTCTTAAGCATACGCGTGTTTAACCAGATGTGGTATCAACTGATATACATACAACCGATTTCACATGACTAAGACTTAGACAAATACACTACTAAACTTTATAATAACAACTTATGTAACCTATTCACTAGATTACAAATTATATCTAACACTAAATTACATGATCTTGTTTTGGCCATCAAAACTAAACATATCTATCTTATTCCGACTAGGGGTCAATTTAAATATCCCAACACAAAAAAATATTTCATCTTATGAGAAGATGACACGTAAAAATAGGATGAGTTATATTATTTATTATTTATCATTTATTTAATAAGGATTTTATATTTATTTAATCATTTATCTCATTATTGTGTTAATGGGCTCCCAAGTAATCCACATATTGATATATTGGACCATGAATCAAGCCCAATATGGTGGAGAGGAGGGATTTGGACTTGATAAAGGTAAGGAATAACCTAAGAAAGATGGTTACGTACCCCTTCACCATTTTAGAGGAATTGTTAAGCTAGTGGCCTAGTTTTACAGAGTTGGGAGTCGGATGAGCTCGACTATCGCCAACTCCCAAAAGTTTAAATCCCAATATTTATGCAAATAGTTGGACTTAGTAGAAAACTAATGAGGATCTAGGATTGACCTCTAAATACTCGGAGTTGGGAATGAGGTGATAAGGCTAAACAAGACCATAATTTTAGTGAGGAAGCTAGGTGGTTAAGGAAAAAGGGGGAAATGGATAATCATTTTCCTCAAGGTACGAATTTATAGCACTTTCAATTATGATTATCGGATATATTATAAAAAAAAATACGGAGTCTACACACATAAGAACGAATTAGCACACTTTGACTTAAAATACACTTGACTATATTTTTCGGCGACCCTCGAATACCTCAAATTTACTAAAATACACCCACGTGAAGGACTTTTCTCGTGATTCGTGATTGTTCCTTCTCGCTTCCTTAAGATATCTGATTCTGACATGAGCGTTGGAGTCCCCGCATCGAAAATCTCTCTGATGTGTTTTTGTAAGTGTCGAGATGATTGAAGAGAGCAAACTTTGCTGCAATTCAATCGAAAATTAGGTTATCAATACGAGGTGGGTAATTGGTCATTGTTGTATGTTATTTTTTGAGGCATCATACTCTATGTTTTTTAATATGAGTGATTATTTTTCAAAGTTAAGAACTAGTGATTCTTCAAACAATACATAAAATCAATATCGTTACTATTTAAAAAAAAAAATCAATATCGTTACTAGCTGTCCACATTTTTGTCCTTGTAGGTATGATTTGATCGTGACAGCCTGCCTGCACTTTTATTTTCCCTTTAATTAATGTATGACTATACTTAAATATTAAAAAAAATCAATTTGGTGAATATATAACACTAAATAAATAAATAAAACAATATTATTTGATGTCGGTTGGAACATAGGTAATTTCTAGATTTATCTTATGAGCACTATAAGGACATGAATTGCAATTATTTGTATTATATTTTTTTTATTGCAATAGAATAACATTAGCAACACGACACATATTAAAGATTTTGTGGGCTCTAGCTACGGCATAATTTATAATTAGCATTTTAATTAAATTTAATCTGAAATAACAGAGACTCTTATTAGCTTGTGATTAGACTCATGTCATGTGTCGATATGTAATGAAATGCAAAATTAGAAATTAACATTAGGACAAGGCACATGTTTTAAACTTTGTGATAAGAATCGGCATTTCAATTAATTAAATTAATTTCACTTTGAGCTGTAAGTGGTAATTACAAAATAGTTATATAGCACACATTTAATCTGAAATGATCATACTAGTTAATTAACTTATGATTAGATATGAATATGATACTAAATACACTACAAAAAACGCGCGCTTTTGGGACGGACACATGCTGACGGATTTTAGTCCGTCAGCATTTACGACGGATATGCTGACGGAATGCTGACGGATTGAAAAGTCAACATCAATGCTGACGGATTTCCGTTCCGTCAGCATTTACCGAGGGAAATGCTGACGGATTTCCGTTCCGTCAGCATTTACCGAGGGAAAATGCTGACGGATGTTTTGAAATTTGTATCCTGACGGAAATGCTGACGGATAAATGGCACGTTGATTTCGCACCGCCTCGTTTTCCAATAAGGTAACCGTTGGCTTTAAAGTCGGCGGTTACCGAGGGAAATGCCGACGGAATATCCGTCGGTATTTCTTTTTTTTTTAATATATAAGGGCCTCAAATCAATCAGATCATCGTTTTAGAAAAAAAAAAGGGGCGTGCGTGAGGATTCGGTGGGGAAGACGAAGACGAGGACTTGGCCATTGAAGCAAATTTCTCCGATTACATTGATACGGTACGTTTTCTTAATTAGTTCTATTACTTAGTTTTAATACTTATATATGTTTATGCATGGATATATGTAAATATGAATAATTTAATGTTGATTTGCATGTTATATTGATTTAGTTAGTTGTTAAAATATTATGATCATGTTAGTATGTACGTTAGTTAATTTAATTTGTTGATTAAGAATAATTTTGATAGATCGAGTAGTTTTTTAAGGTTAATTAATTAATTAATTGTTATATGTATACATTAATTAATTGTTATATAGTTAATTACTAGTTTAATTTAATTGTGTAATTTTGATATAGAATATTTTTAATGTAGGTAGTGCATGTTTGAATCAATTGTTTAAATTAGTTTAGATATAGTGGTTGGACCGTTGGATCACGTTGTAATTAGGAATATGTTGATTAAATTAGGAATACGCTATATTAGTACAAATTTTAAATTAGGAATATGTTCATTAAATTGATAATTATTGACCCAATTAGAAAATTATTATTTTAATTAATTTTAGGTTTGTTAATTTAGGAATATATATGTTCAATTTTTTATTATTGATTAAGTTAGGTAGAAAAATAATAATTAAATTAGGTTATTGTTGATTAAATTAGGAATATGTTGATTAATTAAATTAGGAATATGCTATATTAGTAAAAATATTAAATTAGGAATATGTTCATTAAATTGATAATTAGAAAAGTCCAATTAGAAAAGTATTATTTTAATTATGTTTAGATTTGTTAATTTAGGAATATGTTAATTTAGAAATATTTTTAATGTAGGTGATGCATGTTTCAATCAATTGTTTAAATTATTAGTTAATTAGATGGTTCGACGGTGGTATCACGTTGTAATTAGGTTATATATATATATATATTGTTTTGATTTAAATTAGGAATATGTTGATTAAATTAGGAATATGCTATATTAGTAAAATTTTTAAATTAGCAATATGTTCATTAAATTGATAATTAGTAAAATTATGTATTTTTTATTGATTGAAACAGATGAGTGAACAAGTACCGAATCAGGGTTCGGGTTCACGTTGTAGGTCGTCACTTTGGTCACGTTCAAGGAGGTCTCGGGATGAATCAGTTCCTGTGACGGCTCCTCCTCCTCCTTCTGTGGCAGTGTCGCCGCCGCCGCAGACTACGATGTCGGTTGGTTCGTCATCCTCTTCTCGTCAGCATCCTGTTCGAGACAAAAGGAAAGAGATTGACATCGTTTCAGGAGCGTAAGTCAATAATTCTAATGTTTGATGAGATTCAATAACGATTAACTTTATTTATTTATTTATAATGTGTTAGTTTATAAATTTGTTAATAATTTTACAGGTTGGTGCCCGGTAATGAGGTGTCCAGGATGTGCACAAAATCCTTTAAGGATTGCAAGATTTCTAAGGGTGCTATCACTTGGTCGAAGGTGCCACAATCTAAAAAGGATGAATATTTCGAGGAGTTCCAGGTATATAATTACAATATTTAAAGTTTATTAAATAACTAATTATTCATATTATTTGATAAATATGTTGAATATTTATTTGTATAGAAAAAGGCCCGTTGGGATACGACGATCTACTCGGACGCCGCTATTTACGAGAAGTGGTACGGTCTTTGTTCTACTCGGTACACGAACATGATGTACGACTGGAGAACGGCCTGGCGTGATAAAGACGAAAATCGTGTTCTGGGGAAAGACGAGGATGGTGTTGACCTGTGGGAGTCGTTGGTTGAGAAGTGGTTGGACCAGGCTTACCAAGAGAAGTGTGACAAAGCTCGGGCCAACCGCAGAACCGACGTTGGAGGCGGGATGGCAGTGGGGGGGGGGAGCTCGGTCCGTCCTCGAGCAATCACTTGCTATCGTAAGTTTTCATTAATTTTTAAAAATTAAATAATTATAGTTAATTATTTTATATTAGTTATCTAAATTAATTTGTATATGTTTATTTGATACGTAATAGGAGCGGGAGACTGGACGTCCACACACCCACTTGGATCGGATGAGTCTTCTTCATCCGTTTAATGAAGATACACAGACGTCCACCTACGGGCGTACTACTGACCTCCACGTAAGTTTAATTAAATTTATGTATTAATTACATTATATATATATAGATAATTAAATTAATTTTAAATTTTTAATTATGTAGTTGAGCGTCCGACAGAGGATTAATGAAGAGGCCGAGACGCAAGCCACCGCCACGACTACTGCTGAATCCGGAAGCAGCGGTACCCCTCCGGCTGTTGACGTGGACCGGTGTTACCTTGACGTTGCCCCGACCAGGAAGGGAAGGGTCCTTGGCCTTGGTGGGATGAGCAACGCCGTGAGGACACCAAGTGGTCGGTCGGCCCGGAGTGCATCGCAGCCGTCCGTATCCTCCACTGCCGTCCCGGATCCGAACTTCATGGCACAGTTCCATAACTACTTCCGCGTCTGGAGTGCCAATGCGGGTCGGACGTTGGGGATGTCTGATGAGCAGATCGAGGCCGTCTATCAACAGACGATGGGGCAACCACCGCCAGCTCCAGCTCCAGGTCCAGCTCCAGATCAAGCTGCAGGTCAAGATGCAGGTCAGGCCGACGGTGGCGACGTCAACTTGAATGATGATATGGAACAATATTTTAACTTTCCGGGCACTGGCAACTATCCTGGCAACTATCCTGGTTGAACAATTTGAACAATTTTATTTTGTGTTGAACTAATTTATTTTTCTGTTGAACTTATTTAATTTTCTGTTGAACTTATTTAATTTTCTGTTGAACTTATTTATCTTTATGTATATATTTATGTTTATGTTGAAAAATATGTTGAACTATATATTGCAGTTTATTTGTGTAGTTTATTGGTGTATAAATGAAAATAGGGTGCATTCATTTGTTTCATTGAGTACAAAATAATCTCATTTAGAGTGCATTCTAGATATAGATTTAAACCACTTGAAAAGTGCATTTTAGTACAAATTAAAATAGCCTCATATAGAGTGCATTATACATATATTTAACCAAACCACTTGAAGGTGGTAGATGCAACCATGACAACTAGCACAATCAAAATGATTTTGTTCACTTTGATTAAATCCTTGATTTCTTCAGCCAAATTCTTGATTTCTGTAACCAATTTCTTCATCTCTTGAGTCATTTTCTTCATGTCTTCATTTTCTTGGTCACTTTGATTAGATCCTTGATTCTTGTCAACACCACAGTTTTCTAGAGTATCCGCCCATACAAAGAAACCACATCCACCACCACAACCATCACTTAGGGAGTCAGGACAATTATGAAATATCCTCCCTTTACTTCTAGGTTGTTTAGAAGCATATGTACGACATGTCTTTCCACAATAACAAACAAGGCCTTGCTGAAATCGAATAGAAGATGAAGAAGACATGATATTTCTTTGCAAAATAGAAAAAATCGAATATGGTGTGTGTGAGCTTTGTGTTGCTATATATACAAAAAATTGAATTAATTAATTAAAAAAAAAAAAATAACACGCCAAATGCCGACGGAATATAATTTCCGTCGGAATTCGGAATTTGATAAATGCCGACGGAATATTCGTCGGAATTTATCTTTACTGACGGCAATTTGGGCGGTGAAATGCCGACGGAATTAAGTTTCCGTCGGAATTCACCATTTGATAAATTCCGACGGATAATCCGTCGGCATTTATCTTGACCGACGGAAATTTGGGCGGGTGAAATGCCGACGGAAAGATAAGTCCGTCGGCATTTCCGTCGGGAAATGTTTCCCTAAAACTTTCTTTTTTTCCACTTCACTTTCGTATTGCAAATTTACACTCAAACTTTCTACTGCCTAATTTTTTTATGCTCATGCTCGGGTATTCAGAAACATCAAATTACGGTACATTTTCTACCATTTTTAATTTACTCTATATATAAAATTCAATATAATGTAATTACATGTGTTATATATATAATAAGTTTTGTTTGAATTTATTATAAGTTTAGTTTAGTAATGTGTTGCTCCACTTAAATGTTTAGCAGATGGATTTGCCTGACCGTCGTTGGATGTATTGTACTCCTAGAATGATTAGAGGAAATGTGAATGTGGAATTTTATAATGAACTCGTGTTATTTGTTGAATTTGCAAAAAGCCAGCCACATTACATGAGTGGAAATTGCATTAGGTGTCCGTGTAATGCTAAGAAATGTCGGAATAAGCAATATAAAGAGATTGATGAGGTCCTAGTGCATATTGTGAAGAATGGTTTCGTTGATAATTATTATAATTGGACTAGTCATGGCGAAACACGTTGGCCTTATAGATTTGATGAAGTGTTTTACTATTACACTGTTGGAATCTATCAACTTGAAGCAAATTTCGATCATGTTGGCACTAGTAACGAGGTAGAACAACGGTTTGGGGACGAAGAACAACAGTTTGGGGATGAAGAACAACATTTTGAGGACGAAGAACAACATTTTGGGGACGAAGAACAACAGTTTGGGGACGAAGAACAACAGTTTGGGGACGAAGAACCGAATATGTATCAAACAATGATCAGGGAAGCTGGTTTTTCAAACATGGAAGAGGAGCCGACGAATGAGGCATTTCGGTTTTATGAGATGCTCAAATTAGTCGAAGAAGATTTATATCCGGGTTGTGAATCTCACTCACAGTTGTCATTTAATGCACGACTCATGAACATTAAGACCGAGAACAAGCTTTCTAACAGGGCATATGAGCAAGTGACACAGTTATGCAGTGAAATTTGTCCTCAAAATAATAAGGTGCCTACGACGTTTCATCAAAGCAAACAAATGTTGAAGAATGTTGGTTTGCCGGTTGAGAAGATTGATTGTTGTGTGAAGGGTTGCATGTTATATTGGGGTGACGAAGATAGCAGTCTGAACATGTGTAGATTGTGTGGCCATCCCCGGTACAAAGAGGCACGTCGAAAGGGACCTGGTGGTCAATCGAAGAAGACAAAGAAGAAAGTGCCATATAAGAAGATGTACTACCTTCCTATCATTCCTCGTTTGATGAGATTATATCAATCAAGTGCCACTGCACAACACATGACGTGGCATGCTACAGATTCCTCTTCGGCTGAGTCGAGGGAGATGCGACATCCGGCAGACTCAGAGGCCTGGAAACATCTTGACAACGTGTTTCCAGATTTTGCTTGTGAACCGAGGAATGTGAGATTAGGTTTGTGTACTGATGGTTTTGCACCGTTTGGGATGCATGGGAAGCAGTATTCTTTGTGGCCGGTGATACTGACTCCGTATAATCTTCCTCCGTGGATGTGCATGAAACCTCAAACAATGTTTCTGACTGTATTGGTGCCTGGACCAACGAATCCAAAGGACAAACTGGATGTTTATCTCCAACCTCTTATAAAAGACTTGATCTTCTTATGGGAGAATGGAGTCCAAACGTACGATGTTTTTAGAAAGCAGAACTTCACGATGCGTGCTGCTCTTTTATGGACCATTAGCGACTTTCCTGCATATGGTATGTTGTCCGGGTGGAGTACGGCCGGAAAGAAAGCATGTCCGTATTGTATGGAGAATTCTGAAGCTTTCAGTCTCCCGGTGAGTAGAAAAGTTTCATGGTTCGATAATCACCGTAGGTTCTTACCTCAAGGTCACCCGTTTCGAAGAAATAAGAAGAACTTCGTAAAGAACAGAGCAGTCACAAACAATCGACCTCCACTTCGAGATGGTATTTTATACATTTATTTAATGAGTATTTAACGTATATTTATCTATTGCTTTTAGTGTCACTTATAATTTACTCTCCGTACAGGACATAGGTTGTTATATGAGATTCAGTGGACGGGGTTGAAAAAAAGTACTGAGGAAAATGCAGCGGAACACAACAGAGGAATTGAGGGTGGTTGGAACAAAAGGAGTATTTTTTGGGACTTACCATACTGGAGTTCACTATTGATACGACACAATTTGGATGTGATGCACATTGAAAAGAATGTGTTTGACAATGTGTTCCACACAATCATGAACACCGAAGGCAAGACGAAAGACACTCCAAAGTCTCGGGAGGATTTGGACACTCTTTGTCGCCGTCCAGAGTTGAAAAAGGATGAGCGTACAGGTAAATTTCCAAAGGCTAGCTACACACTGGATAAGCCACAAAAACAAAGATTGTGTAGGTGGATAAAGGAGTTGAACTTTCCGGACGGCTACGTGTCGAACTTGAGTCGATGCGTAGACACAACAACGGGTAAGGTTGCAAGGATGAAGAGTCATGATTGTCATGTATTTATGCAACACTTGATACCGATTGCGTTCAAGGAACTTCTTCCTAACAATGTGTGGAGGGCTATCACTGAATTAAGTCTATTTTTTAGAGATTTAACGGCTACAACGATCACGATCGATGATATGATTTGTTTAGATGAAGACATTCCAGTGATTTTGTGTAAGTTGGAACAAATTTTTCCACCTAGCTTCTTTAACTCGATGGAACACTTACCCGTTCACTTAGCGTATGAAGCGAGAATTTGTGGTCCGGTGCAATACAGGTGGATGTACCCATTTGAAAGGTAAAATCTTACTTTTTTTTTATTTCATTACAATTACACATGCATTCTTATAAGTTTTATATATATATATATATATGTGTGTGTGTGTATATCAGATATCTCCACAACTTGAAACGTAATGCTAAACAAAAGGCAAACGTTGAAGCATCGATTGTGAATGCTTATTTGAATGAAGAGGTTGGCATGTTTTGTTCTTATTACTTTGAAGACCACGTCAACACAAAGTTAAGAAGTGCTC
Organism: Galeopsis tetrahit; assembly: GCA_963675135.1. Lineage (NCBI taxonomy): Eukaryota > Viridiplantae > Streptophyta > Magnoliopsida > Lamiales > Lamiaceae > Galeopsis > Galeopsis tetrahit. The sequence continues at coordinate 12,023,458 of OY776129.1, read as the reverse complement.
CACGTAACTTCGGTGGTACATCCGCTGACGATATCAGTGAAGAGGTCGATGGAATGCTCTCCATATTCAAGTCTAAGGGACGGCCAATAGGAAAACCCACTGAACGATATTGGGAGACGAACTCGGAGGCGGAAATAGCACAAACGTATGTGTTATTGAATTGTGATGAAGTTCAGCCATACATTGAGTAAGTATTTCATATATAAATCGTCTATTTAAATACCACTTCATTTATGTCATTTAATATTAACCAAGTTTTTGAATGTTGTGAATTAGGATGTACACTCAAGAACTACGACGAGCAGAACCAAACATCTCAGATGCATATATAGATGCTCGTATTCAACGTGAATTTTCCCGATGGTTCGAACGTTATGTGAGTACCATTTAATTAATTATGTTTTACGTAAATAAATTAATATTTATTTTAATTAATTTTAAATTGAGCCGTATAGGGACGGGATAACGCTCTAGACAGTCCATTCTTACGAGATCTCAGCAAGGGACCACTACGTCGTGTAAAGACTTACAACGGTTATATTGTGAAGGGCTACAGATTTCATACGTCTGGGTATGCATCGACAAAGGGGACTACCAACAGTGGCGTCTGCGTTAGCAGTGCGAATTACAATGCAGATGCAAGTGATTACTTTGGGGTGTTACGGGAAGTCGTCGAAGTAGAATATCTAGGATATCCAGCAAAGACTGTAGTGTTGTTCAAGTGTCATTGGTTTGATTCAAGCCATCTAGGAACAAGAATTCACCCGGAGTACAAGCTCGTTGATGTTAGTTCGAAAAGGACGTATGTTGCGGATGATCCATTTGTATTTGCCCATCAAGTATCTCAAGTATACTACTGCACATATCCGGGAGCTCCACGTGGTTATGAATGGCACGCTGTTTGCAAAGTAAAGGCAAGGTCAATGGTAGAAGTCCCTAAAAAGGACAGAAATACTGAAGATGAATCTCCATTTCAAACAGAACAAATAGAGACTCCAACTGAAGTCTTTACGGGAAATTTCAATCTTTCTGTACCCTAGCTTGACGGCTGCAAATCCCCAATTAATCGAAATTGAAGGTGAAGAGGAGGGGGATGAAGAAGAGGATGAAGAGGAGAATGAAGAGGAGAATGAAGAAGATGAGGATGAGGAGGAGGATGAGGATGAGGAAGATGATGATGAGGAGGAGGAGGATAAGGACGAAGAGGAGGATGAAGACGATGAAGATGAAAATTAATTCAATTAATGTAATGTATTTATTTCTTATTTTATAAAAGTTAATTAATTATTTATCATTTAGGTACAAATTATAAAAATTAAATTTACTATAAATATAAGCCACAACCAATATATTTATTAATATATGTGGAAGAAATGAATTTAGTGATTTTTTAAAAAAATATTTTGGTAATTTAGTAAGTATATAGAAAAAATTGAATTATTTAAAAAATAAAATAAAAAAAATCGCCAAAATGCTGACGGAATTCACCTTCCGTCGGTATTTACTTTTTGAAAAATACCGACGGATAATCCGTCGGTATTTACCCTTATATAAAACCTCAACCTAGGGTTTTAGCCAAAGTGCGAATTTCTCCCACCTCGCCTCCCTCCACCACCTCGCCTCCCTCCAAAAAGCTCTACAACTGACCCGCCGTGTCTACCTCTCCTCCGTCGTCCCAATCGGCGCCCTCTACTCCCTCTCCCTCTGGCTCTCCAATTCCGCCTACATCTACCTCTCCGTTTCCTTCATCCAAATGCTCAAAGCCCTAATGCCCGTCGCCGTTTACTCAATCGGAATTCTGCTAAAAAAGGACGGTTACAAAACCTCCACCATGTCCAATATGCTCGCGATTTCCGTGGGAGTCGCGATTGCCGCGTACGGCGAGGCGAAATACGATTCGTGGTGGTGCTTCTTCCGCCAAAGCTGAGGTACTACTGTTCATATTAGATTAACACAGTTTTCAATTTCAAGTTACATTGATTAATTCTTGCTACTTATTGGGAATTAGGGAGAAGATAATGTTGGACTGATATTGGTGTTTTATGGATTCATCATTGTGAGAAATATTTGTTAGAGGTTTTCGAGTGCAATGTCGTAGTTGTGTTAATGATATATTTCAGTATAGGTTTAGTTTGGCAATAATGATTAGTCCTGTTACAAACTGAATGATGATTAGGTCCAAGTAGATTTTTCTTTCAAAATAATGTATACTTTTGTTGTAGTTTTAATTCGGAAGTAGTTGTACATTAGGAGTAGGATGTTATGTGTTTTGCTTAAGTTGCTTAAGTTCAATAACTTTTGGAGATGAATTTGAAACCCGAAGTCAAATCCATGCATTTTATATATATATACTATTATATTTAATTTTAAAAAGTATTTCGACAAATCAATGCCAATTAATTGTGGTCGGAAAATGAAATTCTGGTCGGGGCCTCCCCGGCCACCCATATTTTTTTTATTAATATTTCGTTTTACTGACGGATATTCCGTCGGTAAAATGCCAACGGATATTCCGTCGGTCAAATGCCGACGGATATTCCGTCGATATGTGAATTTCGAAATCATATTTTTTTTATTCATTTTTTTGTTTTACTGACGGATATGCCCTCGGTAAATTGCCGACGGATATTCCGTCGGTCAAATGCCGACGGAAATTCCGTCGGCATGTGAATTTCGAAATCAATATTTATTCAAAAATTAATTTCTTTTATAATTATTTTAATTCAGTCTAATTTATTTTATAATTATTTTAATCCATTCTTTCCGACGGAATTACCGACGGAATGTTGACCCGATTTGTTAAACGGGTTGTCCGAAATACCGACGGAATATCCCTCGGTAAATCCGTCGGCAATTCCGACGAAATATCCGTCAGCAAATCCGTCGGAAATTCCGACGGAATTCAAAAATCCGTCGGTAAAAAATACTGACGACGAAAAAGGGGACAGCCGACTTTCCGTCGGCAAATCCTTCGGTAACATCGGCGGCCGACGGAAAATCCGTCGGTAAATCCGTCTCTAAAACGCCCTTTTTTTGTAGTGATAATTAATACTCTCTCTTGTTTCAAAATATTGTCGGGATCTTAATTAATACACACTCCATTTTTTAATAAATATCACTTTAAATTTATATTAAAATTAGTTAGAATTGATGAAGGATAATATAGTACTGCAATTAATTTATAATTTGTTGTAAAAAAAATAAATTGACACTCATTAAAAAATGAGTAATTTTTTTCAAAATATTTGTTGTCTTAATTTCTTTTCTTTTTTTCACGAGGTTTTTTGATGAAGGATAAATTTTCCCAAACTTTATGTGGCTTAATATTTTACAAAAACTCTAAATCGACAAGTATATATTCTAAACGGAAGTTACGGAAGGAGTATATAGCCAGTTTCGATAATGTAATACTCCTCGTTTCTTATTACTCGTTTTATTAAAAATTGTGATCTTATTTATTTGTCACTTTTTATGCAATCTCTACACTATCACTTTTTTATTGAAAATATATTAATAATTTATTTTCTTTCATTCTCTTTTAAAAGGTAAGAGTTCGATTGAGAAAAAAGTTAGAGGAAAGAGAGAAAAAAAAAATGCAAAGAAAAATAATTAATAAGAAATAAATGCATATTTTAAAAAATATATTTTTTAATTTTATACAAAATGAACAAACTTATTAAATTATACTGAATATATAGTAGTTGAGCCGTCACGTTGATGTAATTAAAGCACATTTGTTATACTCCCTCCGTCCCAACTTAACTTTTATACTTACTGTTCACTCCCTTTTAAAAAAATATTATAATAAATAGAATTTTAAGATATAATTTTATAAAAAAATAAATAAGTGAGTTGACTTGTGTATATGTATGTACCATAAAAATAATAACATTAAATATAATATTTTAGATATTGTGTGGATAGAGTTTCTAATGGACCGAAAAAAATAAATATGAAAGTTAAGATGGAACGGAGAGGGAGTATGATATTTTTAATTTATACGTTTAATTATTATCATAGATAATTAAATACAAAATTATTATAGAAGATTCGTGCTGATGTTGATGGGACATACAAATCATATATTCCACACCCCTTTGTCTAAATATTTTTTAATTTTACACACTCAGTGTCAGATAATCAATGGCCTAGATTCATTTTTTTACACTGGTCAGTAATTTATTATGAGAAATTTTAAACATTTAAATTAATAAAAAATACTTCAAGTTACAAGTAATTTATATTTTAGATTTAAAATTTATACATGCAACATGAATATCAAGTTAAATATCGTAAGAAAAATTACTATACATCGAAAACGTGCTTGGAACAGAAAATTTATTGAAATTAATATATAATTTGAATTTAAAAAGTAATTAAGTAGAAGTTCTTTTGTTTAAAATAATGTGGGGAAATTATGTACTTTTCTATTTACGGGATTTATAATATATATATATATAATCCTGATGGTCAGTCTATATATATAATTTTATGGCCCATTAATTTCGTTCCACAAAAATAGAATAAAGTTTAGACTGTTTAGTAACTATTATAAGTCACATATCAAATTATCGATCGACACACCACATGCATAATGTCAAGTTATGAAAATCCCCTTGAAAGTTTTTCATTGTAAAAGTTATTGAATAATTAGACTCCAGCGCAGCGCATATAATTGAGAATTTGGGAGATATTAATATAAAGATAGATACTAATTGTGACAAACCAAATGTTTGGTGCAATTTCAATCTTTTGAACTTATATATCTTTGTATACATTCATATTTTAATTAATTATTACGGATCACATATGTTGTTCATATAGATTTGAACTACTCTAACTAGGTTGCATGTGTTAGTCATAGGTAGATCATTAAAAAATACAATTTCATTTAAAAATTTGAACTTGTAGAGAGATGTAAAATCAATCCACGAGTCAGATTATCACCTCTACCTTTTGTGAAGGAGACTTATCGAGTGAACAATTTAATATGATCGAGTGGAGTTACTTTCATCGAGAATTAAACCTAAGACGTGTCACCCGTCAAATATCCTGGACAACTTCCTAGGTTTCGGGGGTATGCTAAAGTGTAGAAATGGGAAAAAGATTGCTACTTGTATATGGCTCTGTGTGGTATGGCTAATATGAAAATGGAGAAACGCAGTACTCTTCAAGAATGAAAATTTTTCGATCACAAAAGTCAAGGAGGAGCTGAGAGCAAGAATATGGAGCTGGTTCACAATCAAATACCCCACCCGGAACAACCTATCCTTCAGGTCATGGGTATTAGACCCAATTAAGTGCATGAACTGAAAGTTGTGTACTGTAAGAGATTTACTTTCTTCTTCTGATAGATCCTGTACACTGATTTTCTCGGGTATCTCTTGTACCCATTAATAAAATATCTTTTACCGATAAAAAAAAAAAAACCTAAGACGTGTCTAAGAATCTGATAACATGATTTTTTATTTTTTTTGTTTCATCTATAATTAATTTTTTTTTAATTTATAGGTATTAATAGAGTAGGTATATGTATATATAAATTTCAAAGTAGAATATTAATCAGAATTAAGAAAACAAAAAACTTTAAAAGGAATTGTATGATATGTCCATTATTTATATTGAGTTGTTGACTTAGGGCATTTATCAATGATGAACAATATTAAAGGTCATACCACTGGGCCACTAGGCACTAGTAAACTAAACCCCCTTAAATCATGGAACAATTACTCTGTTTAATAATAAGTGCTTGATGAATTTCTCTGTAATTGGAAAAGGATTGGGCACCACTCAAATCAAAATTTAAATATTTAACTATTATTAGAGCTTACCGATCCAAAAAAAAAAAAATACAAATCACAAATTACATATACATATACTTACAGATGTCTATTGGATTGACCCTAACCCTATAGGGTCAGGCTTACAGGAACATGGGCTAAGGCCTTAATCAGTTCATATTTAACGGTTGTACAATTGTTGAGATTTAACCTAATCCTAGCGGGCCAGCTAAACGGATCACTAACGGGCTATAATATTTTTTTTCTTTTAAAATTAAAGATCCTAATTGACACGTTCAACAAGTAAATAAAATAGAAAAATATATAATTAGTTAATGATAACTAAAGGAGAAAACAAAAATACAATTTAAACAAAATTTTAGAACTCATTAATTCTTAATATAGCCAAATAAAACTAAACAAATATCATAATCTAATAAAAAAATTGTAATAATGACTAATGGATGTTAATAGGTTGTTTATTGCTCATAGTTATGGCTATGGGTCAAATGACCCAAAATTTGTTCGCAAGTTGTTTATTAAAAAAAGGGTTAATTGCAAAAAAAATCACAACCTTTAGTGTATTTATCAATTACAACATATTCTTTTTTTCTTTACAATTTGATACACCACCTTTTTAAGTTTTGCAATTCGATGCACAAATATATTTTTTCAATCAATTTTAATTTAATTTGGCGCCGAAAAACGGCGAACACACCACATTATCAACACATAAACTATCACTAGTAATTTTTTTTAATGAAAAACACACACACATTTAAAAAAACGTTTTTTTATATAAATTGCACACCGAATTCATCTATATTTTTATATTTTTTTGACAAAATTCTCCAACTTTACGCTTTAATATTATGAATATTGATTTGTTGTTTTCTATTTCAAAGCTCTCTTATCTTCTACATAAATCTAATATCTAAATAATTTTATATATAAAAAAAATCTAATAAAAAAATTCTGCAAAATAAAAAAATTCTTATAATTATATATATTTATTCCTATGATGTCCATTAACATGTTTTGCTAAAAAAAATTTTAATCACACAAGTTGTGCATTAACTAAAATCATATTTATTCCTTGTCTTAATATTTTTTCTTGATTATATTGACTTGTTTTTTCTTAATCACAAAAAATAAAAATAAAACATTTTTTTATGTTATGCTACAAAAAACAATGTGTATATAGATATATAATCGCGCAAAACATGACGAATTTGCAATTTTTAGGAGCCACGTCAAATTAAAATTGATCGAAAAATATATCGATGCATTGAATTGCAAAACTTAAAAAGGTGGTGCATCGAATTGCAAAGAAAAAAAGAATATGTTGTAATTGATAAATACTCAAAAGGTGGTGATTTTTTTTGCAATTAACCCTTAAAAAAAAAAGTAACAACTTGGGCTAGCGGGCTGTCCCGATTTAGTCCACGGGCTAATCGGTACGGGTTAAAAAAACCCGAATTTAAACGGGCCTATAATTCATGAACCCTAATCCTACATTTTTAGGGTTAAATGGGCCGACCCGATTAGCTCAACCCAGATAAACATCTCTATATATACTCTCTACGTTCAAATTCAGTATGTTTATTTCTCTGAACACGAGTTTTAATAAATATTGATTAATTTATGTATAAAGTGGATATATATATATATATATATATATGATATAATTATGATATATTATGAGGTTCATTTATAAATAAAATAATTATTTATTAATAAAGTGTTGACAATTTAAGTAAATAAGTGATGATTGAAGGGTGAAGATAAAATGATGTGAATATTTTTTTTTTAAATTAAAAATAGTAAAATTGAACAATTAAAAAAGGAAAGTAAGAATAATAGAATTGAACGAAAGAAATATTATTATTAAATTGTAAATTGGTTAAGACGACAATCCGTCAATTTTAATGAATACATAGTATTCTTGTACTCGTTCCAAGTAAAAGTCCTATATAGACATGGATTTTCAATCGAGACAAGTTGAGATATCGGAGAAATACAGGAACTAAGAGGTGGAGCTGCAAAGTACATCATCGACATTCTTGATTTACACGTGTTTGCTAAAGCTCTATGTCTAACGCTTGTGAACTTTCCGTTGCTCAATACCTGAATTACCAAGAAAAATATTAGACTACAAATGAAAAAAAAAAAAAAAAATTGTAAACAAAAGATATACTCCCACCTTGAAAGCTTTACATTTTTCTTTTTTTCCATTCCAACACAACGTTTACATTTTTTTGTTTACAAAATTCACTATTTACCTCCACCTTTTTTTCATTTCTATCTATCTATATAGTTTAAAAAGTGATACACTTTACATTAAAAAGTGATAATCGTCTCATCCGGTGCGACCAACCCGGCCAAATTTTTATCATTCTTTAAACACTATGAAAAAAGCAAAGAACGGAGGGAGCTGGTATATGTATTTAAAGCAATAATTACCTGAAATGCATCACCTACAAACACACATAATTTGTCTGAATCTGGAGGGATTGAAATCCATATTCCATCTTTGGACAAGATTTGAAGGCCGCCGACATTGTTGGATCTCAAAATTGTAAGAATTTGAGGGTCTGAATGCTCTCCAAACCCAATTCGAGGTGGTTTGGAGTAAGCATCAAACAAATCGGCATCATCATTCACAAAATTAGGATAGTGATTCATTCTGAAGCATGAATCACTCTCCACATCTTCTATAAGCTTACTAAAAATAGATTTATCTGGAATCCAAAGTCCTTCAGCCACCATTTCAAGAATATCACATGTTAGCTTCTTAACGGCTTCTATGTAATCATTCACACCACTACTGCAAAAAATTTAATAGAAAGAAAAAGATTAAGACACATTTTAATTTTTACAAATTTTATATGTGTAATGAGTTGTTGAAATAGAGATAAATAGAAAAAAGAAAAAGATAGAGAAAGACAGTGAATGGTGTCGAACTAGAAAAAAAAAATTAAGTAACTTTAATTCGATGAGACACCAAAATTAACAAAATTGGTAATTTTCGAAGGGAAGATGAGAATAAGATTGATAATGTGATTTATATTTTTATATTGTACAAGACTTCTTTCGTTTTACTATAATTTTTTCATGTTTCTTTTTTAAACGTTTTATAATAAAGTACTCATTCTATTTTTAAAATATTATTTTATATCTCTTAATTAATTATGTATCAATGGTACGTACAACTTATACGATATCTATTATTTTATTATATTTATATAATTCATTCTACACAAACTAATTTTTTCATGGGACCAAAAAAACATAATTATTTCCAATTATAAGAGGTTGATTACTTACCTAACACAGTTTCTGGCCTACTGAAAAGTAGACTGAAGTGACTCTTTTTACTAGTAACTGATTTTACGTTACTATATATGGACCTCCGTACAGATTGAAGATTTTGTAATGCTATTCCCATCTTAAGGATACACTCCGTATTTTATAATTGTTCGCATATTTTTTCGGTACAAAAAAAAAAAAAAACTCTGTATTTTATAATTGTTCGCATATTTTTTTTTAAAAGTATCCTCATTTTATGATGCAAATACTTATGAAACTGAACGGAGGGCGTAAGACATTAAAAATTTTATTATTAAATTTTAGGTATGTTCATATTAATTTTAGGTGTGGTGTATTATCCGTGTGAGAAAAAAGGTACGTACGTAATGTTAACATGTATGTCTAAATTACAAATATTGATTTTTTTAGGTGCGATAGAGGGTTCGTAATGTTATATAACAAACGTTCAATTAAAAGGTGACACACCATCTAATTTTGTTATGGACGATCCAACTTTGTTATTGAATAAAATATATTTTTTTTGTGAAAAAAATACAAAATTATTGAAATGTTTGTCCTTAATTATACGAGTAGTATTTAAAAAAAATATATATATCTCTAGCTCCTTTCCCAAGCCAGACTGAGTTGCGCATTTCCAGGCCTGATGGAAATCGGGTCGGGCTGACCTATTTGACAACTTTAGATATATGTATCATTTTAATTATAATTAAAATGATATATTCGTTATTTTTTATTTATTAGTATATCGATGCAGTTATATAAAAGCAAATTCATAAGTTAGATCAACGATCCAATAATATTTAAATGATTATTTTGTAAGACAACCCCTCAATCAACCAGAAAAAAAATAGTAGATTGGAACACTAAGTGAAATAGAGAGTACTATAGTATATATTAATATATACTCCGCTACGTAAGATATTTTGCAACATTCTTTAATGAGACTGCACATACGTTAAAAAATTCAATTAATTGTTACCTGAACTTTGTTGGATCCGATGACATGGTTTTGGACCTCTCGTTAATGGCATCAGAATTGGCCTCCAGTAGTATATACTCGAGGTCGCCTTTATCCCCATTGAACCCAATATTCTTACACCCATAACCGAACGGACACGGGGGCCCGGCCCGTTGCTTTTGGCATGCAGATTTTGAGAAGAAATCACGGCCTTCCCTTTCAACTCTAGAGATTATATCCCTTGAAACTCCATGGTTTTCGACTTGGAAAAACCCGAATTCTTCGCAAGCTTTTACGATCAATTTGCTGAGCTTCGACCTCTCGAGGCTCAGATCTATCACCGGAACTCCGAAAGCCCGAGCTTTCTTGCTTCTAGGAGGAGCATGAGAAAGAAGCACCATTTTTATTTGTGAGGAAAAAAAATGATGAATATTTAATAGCTCAAGGATAGGGTTTATGGGAAACTAAGGTTTAATGATATATGAAATTAAATATGGACTTCTTTGGCGCGCAGTTAAATAGATGACTTTCCGGCCTCTTAGAAATATTTAATATTAGAGAGAATTGTTTATCACGAAATACTGTCGCAAAGTATTTGTCACGAAATTTGGCTCCACGAAAATACGCTCGCAAAAAGTCTGTCTCAAATTTGTGACGGGATGTAATTTTTAGGATTTTGCGATGAAATTTGCAATCTCAAAAAAAAAATAAAAAATGGGACTGATCCGTTGCAAATTGTGAATTCTTCACAAGTGGCGATGGTTTTTTGGGAGTCGCAAAACTCCCTATTTTTTTTAGGCGTTTATGGTATCAGAGTTTTAGGCTCACGCCCACACATTTTAGGTTCAAGTTCGGATGAAAGTAAACTCCACCGCTCATAATAAATTGTCCACTCCTTGTTAAAAGAAAAAAAAATGCATTTATTTTTGACAGAAAACATTGAAGGGCCACTTATAAATGCTGGAGTATTTAATTTTATATATATATTCAAACATGTACGGATTATTTAAATAAATGCTTATATATTTTATTGGGGAAAATTGAGTTTTCTATTAACTTTTTCTCATTTTATTTTGGTCCTATAACTTTTAAATTTTTACATTTATATTTTGAGGAATTCTTAGACTATCTCTCAACCTCTCCACCCTCCTTCGACTTTTTATTAGCAACTTTATATAAAATATTACTATTCTAAAAATCTTGTCATTCCCCAAATGTAAAACTTAAAAGGGAAGGGAGGGAGTATATAAAATATAGTATAAAGTAATATTTAAAAATTATTAACATATATGAATACTTATCAAATTAATTCTACCTAATTTTTGGATTTTAAAATTTTCATCTTATTGAAGATTTATTTATAATTTTAATTTTTGATTTCTCATTTAATTTGTCCATATAATGAACATTTAAAGATAATTTTTAATTACTTTATATATTTTATATATGAATTTTTACATTTTTTTTCAAATTTATTAAATACATATATATATATATATATATATATATAAAGTTTATTATTATGCTTTCATTATTATTTGGGTTGAGAATTGTATATATTTTTATTATAATAAGTTCATATATACTCTCATTTTCAAAAATGTTTTAGTTAGGTAATTTAATAAAAAAAAAAATTAAAAAATGAAGGTCACACCTCTCTTATTTGTTTGGTAACCTTTTATTACAACTCACATGATCAAAAAGTTAAAATGGGTAAATTATTCTCCCTCCGTCCAATTTCATTATTCCCACTTTTCTTTTTTGGTTGTCCAATTTTATTATACTCGTATCCTTTTTGGAAACAATATTATTCTTACTACTTTATCTCCACCTTCTTACCATCACTTATTTACCCACTTTATCATTCGCTTTATTCATAAACAATCATTTATTTATAAATGAACTTCGTATCCTTTTTGGAAACAATATTATTCTTACTACTTTATCTCCACCTTCTTACCATCACTTATTTACCCACTTTATCATTCGCTTTATTCATAAACAATCATTTATTTATAAATGAACTTCACAATACCCCATCATACCCTCAATTTATCTACTTGATAAATAAACTAATCAATATTCATTAAAATCAGTGTCCAAAAAAGTGGGCATAATAAAATTGGATGGAGGGAGTAGAATAAAAAATAAAATTTTAAAAAATATTAGGAGCAAAATAAAAGTAAGATGGGATAAAGTTTAAGGAAGAAAACATTTTCTTTTATTAAACCAAAAAGGAACTGAAAGGGACTAAACAAAGTTGGTAGACGCATTGTATGCGCATTCTTATTATAGAATGTTTCGCAATTCGGGTTAGACTAGATTTTACTTGAAAAGACATGAACTTAGTTCATAAATATTTAGTTTAATTCTGACCTATTATTTATGATAGATTTTTTTGTATAGACTTGACCTGATCTTTTAAATAAATAGGTCAGACATACTAACATTTTAGAAGTCTATTAAAATACGTTAAATACGAAACTCAGTTCAATATTTAAAATTGCATGTGAAATTCACAATCAAAATAAATGAATTACAACAATAAATTAAATACAAACATTATAATGATTTCTCAAGTACTAAAATATATTTAATTTAATTTTAATTCCAGTTCTAAATTTTAAGAATTACTTATTATAAAATATATATAAATATTTATTTATAATTATATACATAAATAGTTCGGTGGTTAAACTTATAAAATTCAAGCCTAGTATACTTAATTAAGGGTTAATTGCAAATAAAATCACTACCTTTCACTTAATTGTGTTTTAATCTAAACTTTTGAATAATTGCAAATAAAATCACCACCTTTAAATATTGTTGCAATTTAAACTTCTTGATAGTTTCATTTTTGCCCAAATCTAACATGGCTAGTTGATGTGACACCTCTTTAATGAAACAACACTATTTTTTATTTCGATCTAATCTCGAAATGTCAAATTCGGGAACAAATAGAATTGACTAGAAGTCTAAATTGCAACAATATTTAAATGTGGTGATTTTATTTGCAATTATTCAAAAGTTTAAATTAAAATGCAATTAAGTGAAAGATGGTGATTTAATTTGCAATTAACCCTTAATTAAATAGACTTTTTAATTTTGTTTAGCACAACTCGTATTATAAATAGACAAAGCCTGACAAAGCCTTAATAAACTAAGTGGTAGACCCCTGTCGAGTGACTCAACCTATTTCCATCCCCTACATACCACAAGGCCCTGGTATGACGATTTGAGTTGGTTAATTTGTTGCATTATCCCAACTCAATATTATAAAAAATTAATGTATTAAATGTTGATGTGTATATAAAAAAAAATTGAATAATTCTGAGGTTTAAAATATTTGACAAAGACTTATATACAATGTTTCATATATAATATTAGCAAGACAAATAGATCTCTACAGAAAAATTACGCAAGACAATCCAAAAAATTTGCTTTACATGCATGTGTTACAATTAAAATAAATGTGTGTTACAATTAAAATAAATGTGTGTTACTATAAGAACAAGTAACACATATTTTCTCTTACAATAACACATATTTTCTCTTATAATAACACAAATATGGAACGAGATTATTTTTATTTATTTTTGCGTGATTATTGTGAGCAGACCTATCTAACCTGATTTTAACCCCGGAATTTCTTTGTTATTTTTTTTTAAATAGAAGGATATTTTATTTGAAATATTGTACACAAGTCATTCTTTAAAGATAAAAACTTGTGCGAGACCGTCTCACGAATCTTTTTCCGTGAGACGGATCTTTTTTGACCCATATTACCGATTTTTAAGTTGGACTTTTTTTTTTTTTCTTTCAAATTCTATGTTTACAAAAAAAATGACAATGTTTAAGTAAAAAGTTATACAAAGTATATTTTTAATAAACGTGATAATACTTTTTACATAAACATTACTACTTTTTTACCATAAAAGCACTTCGACATCTTATGTGTTCATTGATCGATGATTATATCAACAACGTTATATGCTATCTCGACTATTAGGTAAAATATTTGAGTTTATATAAAATGCATCGCATTCCTAGCCAGCATTGATAATACTAATACAAAATAATTCCTTTATGGATTGATAATAAATATATACCACCAAATAATAATAGATTGATTTATAAAATTCAAGTTCCATGTATTATGTTTATGCGTACAAACAAAGAATTTGATACAATAATCTAAATAAGAAGAAAATGGGTTCTAAAAATGGGTTATATATATATATATATATATATATATTATTTTCTCTCTTGAATTTGTGAGAATACAAGTTGGAGTAAACCTCCAAAATTTCACATTTCCCATTGGAGATTGTGTTAACGTCTTATTCGTACATTTCACATGATGCTTTATTTGTGTGGTTCGTCTCAACGGCAATAATTGAACCTCATTGCAAATTGCAATAACAATCCAAAAGTTTCTAAATTAAGCACACAATTCTCCAATTACATGATGATTATTTCTCTTTAGACAAAGTGTCGTACAATCGATTACTCCTGCGTTCCTAACTTAAGGACCCATTGTTGGCTCAAATTTTAATGTATAAATTATTTATTAGTATTATAAAAGATAAACGTTAATGTAGTAATGATTTTTTAACTTTATGAGTAATGAATATATTTTTTAGTGTGAATAAAGTAATGTCATTTGATGTAATATTATGATATTTTGAAGAAATAGTTAAAATACATTTTTACTATTTTAAGTATGAATTCTTAAGTAAAGGACGCTAGAAATGGTAAAATTGGTCAGTATGGAACGGAGGGAGTATAATTGACACATCAAATCTGAATAATTGGGATTAATAAAAATATGATATTATATGTGTACTGAATTGTTGAGGTAAAGAAATATAGAAAAAATAAAAAGGTAGGAAAATATAGGAGAGAGAAAAGATAAAGAGATAATGAGTGTTGTAAAAAAAAGAAATGAATAATTTTCTGTGGTGTTGGGTTCCCGGGCTGGACTTGGACCCTCTATAGTATTCCACTTGTTATGATGTTGTCCGCTTTGAGCTAGCTAAACCCTCACAGTTATACTTTTGAATTTTTTCCAAAATGTCTCATATCAATGGAGATACTAGTCCACCTATTTATACTCCATGATCCTTCAAATCCCTTTTGCAATGTGGAACATTGTTTGACAATCAACAATCTTCCCTTTCAAATAAATGACCACTAGCCTCCCTCAAACGACTAGTTGCCTAGTCCCCAGATACTTTTGAGTTTTTTCCAAAATGTCTCATATCAATGGAGATACTAGTCCACCTATTTATACTTCATGATCCTTCAATCCCTTTTCGATGTGAAACATTGTTTGACAATCAACAATCTTCCACTTCAAATAAATGCCACTAGCCTCCCTCAAACGACCAGTTGCCTAGTCCACTGAGAACTCTGTCGTTTCTCCATTGAACCCTTCATAGTATCCCACTTGTTATGATATTGCCCGCTTTGGGCTAGCTAAACCCTCATAACTTTGCTTTTAAGTTTTCCTCCCAAAAGCCTTATACCAAGGGAGATATTAATCCACCATTTTATACCCCATGATCCTTCAATACATTTTCGATGTGAGACATTGTTTGACAATTAACAGGTGGGACACCAAAAATGACAAAATTGGTAACTTTTGAAGGGACGGAAGGAGTATAATTTTTGGTGCTGGATATTCGCACCCACATTTCTGTCTAAATTACTCCCTCCGTCCTGTAAATACTTTTCACATGTACGTGAACACACTTTTTAAGAAAATGTAACAATGAGTGAGTTTTGAAAAATAATTTTGTAAACTTTTATGTATAAATTAAATAAATGAGTTGATTTGTATATATGTGTGAACTAAAAAATAATGACATTTTATGTAAAATTGTGAATATTATAAAGGTGGAGTTTATAAATAGTTTATCATTCTAAGAGTTTATAAATAATTATTGTGAAATATTTTAAGAAAGTAAATGTAAAAGAAATTGTAGAACAAGGAGACTACCATTTATTAAATAAATATATACCCATTTTATTAGCAATGTACGCTAGTATCTAGAGCCGTCAAAATGGGCTGGGCCCGTTGGGCCAGACCGCCCCGCCACTAAAAATAGTGGGTTGGGCCAGGATTTTCCTAGCCCGTCAGGAGGCGGGCCCAGGCGGGCCGGCCCGTTTGGACTGCGGTTTTTGGCGGGTTGGTGCGGTCTTTGGCGGGTTGGCCCGCCATTTTTTGATTTTTTTAAAAAATACTATATTTAATTAAAAAATAATCCCCTTTCTAGAAATCGAACTCAAGACCTTACAAGTCAATAATGGTGCTCTAACCAGTTAAGCTATCCAACTTTATTTAATAACAATATATAATAAACCTAACTAATATTAAAAACTCTAGCGCATAACAAATTATATAAGCATCGACATTTTTTTCCTTCTTTCTTCATTTTCTGTACTCATAATACCCTATTTTACTGTATTTATAATATATTATACAACTATTAATGATCATATTTCTTATTTAGTTTTTTTTGTTCTTAATTAATAATTAATGTAATTCTTGATGTTTATTTCTATTATGTACAATAAATATATATATACTGTAATTTTTTATGTTTCTTGATGAATTTAATAAATATTTTGTAAAAAAAAAAAAAAAAATTGTTGGCCCGCCAAAACCCGCGGCCCGCCCATTTTTGGGTTGGGTTGGGGTTTTGGTAGCCCGCCTTGCAAACGGGCTGGCCCGCCCCGCCCCGCCAAATGGCGGGCTTTTGCGGTTTTGGCCCGCCCCGCCACACCGGCCCGTTTTGACAGGTCTACTAGTATCAGGTGCCATATATTTTCTTAAATACATACGCTACAAAAAGATTTTTTTAAAACATTTTAAACTATATATTATGATTGGAACATCTATTACACTTCATCTATTCTCCTATTAATTTTTCGGAAAAGATAGGCTTTCCAGATTGTGAATGGTAGGAATTGATTAATTTTTTTTAAAAATGTAATTTTGTTGTAATACCCTCGTTAAAGAAAATATAGTTCGTAGTATTTTCGACCTTTTATTAAATTCTGAATATTTAAAATTTGAATGTTTAGCGCCGTCCATAATTTTTGGTGTGTTATACACTATATAAAATTGATTTTTAATGACATAAATTATGTCATTATAATTTTTCTAGTTAAAAGTTTTTAATGATAAAAATTATGAATTAATAATCACACCAGTCATTAAAAAAAATTTAACTAGAAAAGTTAAAATAAAATAATTTTATCACTAAAACCCAATTTTTTGCAGTGATAGTTTTGTGAGAAGTTTATAAATGCATATGCTCCTGTTGGTGCTACACACTATTGAATTTTTAATAATATTGTTTCTATTAGTATAAGGTATTGATCATGTTTCATGTTAGTAAATCACATAATGAAATATAAAGTGAAACATTGAAATTGATATAAATGATCTCATAGTTTAGGGTAATCAGATACTCCCCCTGTTCTATAAAAATAACCACATTTAACTTTACACACAAATTAAGAAAAATCAATAAATGCAGTCAAGTTTAACTAATGTGCCAATTTTGCTCTTGGGATCTTATACTTCAAAATCTGCTAAGCATTAATTACTCTTATTAATTAAGGGTAAAATTGACAATAAAACATTTAATACTAAAGTAAAAAAAGAAATGTAGCTATAATTTGAGACATTCAAAAAAGGAACATGTGAGTAATTTTTGTGGGACGAAGGAAGTATTATAATACTCAAAAGTATTAAGATTAATAAAATTTTAAAGCAGTTCAAAGTATTATGATAATTAGATATTAACACACCCAACACTCAAAACTATAAGGGTATGTTTGTTTTGGGATTATGTAGGATGGAGGAAATTCTGGATGGAGAAATTTTGGATGGGAAAATCCTGATAAATAGTAAGTGTGTGTGTTTGTTTTGGGATTTTGAGTAGGATAACATGTAACTTTATGTCAAATCAAATTGTGTAAGAGTGGTTGGATGGGATGTAATAGTAGTATGTAATAGTATGATGTATAGGTATTTTTAGGAATGGGTGTAGTTGAATGAGAAAATTCGGATGTTAAATCCCGAAGTAAAACGGATGAGTCCCAAAACAAACATGCCCTAAAGTTTAATTTGGACATAGACTAAATTTGAGTTGGATTTTAACGCACTAAGAAATGTTAAATAAAATGGGATATAAATACATCTACTATTAAGCTAAGTTTACAATTGAAATAGATTTTAACTTCAATATTAATTCAAAATTAATATAGGTCGGTGAATTTAAATAAAATAAGTTTTCTCTTTCTTTTGGGTGTTTAGATTAAGGAATATGATAAAATAATAGATGTAGTAAAAGTGATGTGATGGTGAGAGAGAAAATAATAGATTAGTAAGAGATGAAGTATAATAAAATAATAGATAAAGTAGAAGTGATGTGATTGGGAGAAAGAAAATAATTTGCCAAAAATGGAATGAGAAACTTATTGTGGAACATTTAAAAAAGAAAAGTGGGAAATTTATAGTGAAATTGAGGGAGTATTATTTAATAAGAACTAATGAAAACATAAGTCAGTGAGTAAACTAGTAGGATCCACAAACACATGACTTGGAAATTTGGATATTATTTTCTGAAAAAGGTAGTATTTTGTTTCGGATATGGATCACCTCCCGTACAAGAGAGCCCCCGCCCCCGTGCAGTAGGACCCGGGCGGGGACCCTCGTGTACACAGGTAATCCTTGTCCTTTTGTTTATGGCTGAAAATAATACTAGGAAAGTATTGAAAATAAATAATAGCTGGTGAAAGAAATTATCATTTTATATATGGTCTGAAATTTGACACATCATGAATTTGTCTATGGTCACTAGTATGCCACGTATCTTCTATGACTTTCCTATGGATCACATTTAGGCTGACGAATAATTCTAAATTGATGCCATTTTTTTTTTCGATCAACCATTTCGTATGTACTTAATTAATATATTGGAGATTAAACTGTTGTGATTAAATTGATACTAAAATTTCATTTGAATCTAATATTTATGTTGAATTTTTATATGAGTCGTCATTTTATAAATATCTCAATTCAGTGTTCAATTTTTTTTTTCTCTCAATTCAAGGGTTCAATCAAAAATACATTTTAAAATTAAAATTATACAAGAAGATCGATAAAAAATGAATATTAGAGGTTTATGCATGAAACCTTTCATTGTCGTGACATATGATTTGAATTTAAAAAAATTAAAATCGTCTGGTGTTGAATTATCACAAAAAATTAAATCAAACCTTGAATAAATAAAAAAATGAATCTCAATCTATTAAGACATTTATAAAGTGAAAATTTATAAAGAAACTCTAACATAAAATTTTAACCAGTATGTGTCTTCTGTATTGTGTCTGTGGGTCTTGTCGCCACTGGTAGTAGCCATTTTTCTTATTTCATAAAATCACATTTAGAAATCACATTTCAAAAAATATTAATAAATTAGTCCCACATTCACCTTTTTTTTCTAAAAGAGTATAATAATAATAATAATAAATAAAAAGAGTAAAAATTTGAGAGTGAAAACACTTTTAAACTAGATTAGAGTATAAAAAGAGAGAGCCAATTATGATACATTCTTTAATCTTTTCTAAAAGTTAATGGTATTGCTATCAAAGTTTTGTATTTTCTATATACATTTTAGTAGAGATAGTCAGATAGCCTTTTATTAATTAAGTATTTTTCACAAAAATCATATTTAACACTTCTACTTGAACAATACAATATGTTCGACATGCTCGAGCACGTGATATATTATTTTTATAATTATATATATATATATATATATATATATATATATAATATTTTATTTTATTTTATTTTTGCTCTCTATTTTTTTTTATCACTCGATCTTGTTACAAATTGATAATCGCGCTGCACAGATAAAATAGACCAAGCTAAGCTTTATTTTATTTTGCTTGAATGACACTTTGACTATTTACACCTCCATTTTATAGAGATGCAATCCCCCGATTGATGCACCCTCCCTAAAATTTATCTCGGCTAGATGCATCCCTTAAATTGTTCTAAATACCTTTTTATCTTATAAAATGCCTTTACTAACTACACCCCATCCTAAAATCCTAATTTTTCTTCTTCTTCCTCCCTTCTTTCTCTTTACCACCACCCCTTCTTCTTCCTCCCTTCTTTTCTCCTTCCCACATCTCATTTATTTTCTCCACCCGCCACCGCCCTCCCTCCCCATAACAGAAAAAAAAAAAAAAAAACGATGCCCAGCCCACCCCAACCTCCCAAAAAAAAAAAAAAATAGCGCGAGGTATGCTTTTTTAATTTTCGACACGCTAGGGTCAACTATATACATTCTCGTCGACAACAATTTGTCGACGAGAGTGTATATGGTCGATCAACTGTTGTCGAATTTTTTTTTAAATTCGACACACCTGATTCGACCATATATACTCTCGTCGATAAATTGTTGCGACGAGGGTATATATGGTCGACACTGGTTTTGTCGAAATTTATAAAAAAAAAATTATGATTTTTCTAAGTATTTTTTTAAATTTATGATTTTTGTTTTTGTTTGGATGGTCACCGGAAATGGTGTCGGTAGCGGTCGGAAGTGGTGGTTTAGGGGGAAGGCAAAAAATGAACTACAATAGGGAGTGCGTTCAGTACGAGGTACATCTAGTACGATAGGAGTATATTTTACTAAAATGTATTTTTGAATTTTCACATTATTATTATATTAATAAATTGATTGGGAGAGTGCATCTCTCCAAAATGGAGGTGTAAATAGTCAAACCCATGACAAAATTGTACTCCGTATAATATTTCTTGGACTACCCTTCCAATTAAGCCCAAATATAATAAACCCAATTAAGCCTAAATACAGGCCCATGGCCCTGGTATTTAGGGGACGCTCGATTAAAAAAATCAATAAAATTTAATACTTTCATTCGTTCAATGTGTTGGTTTCAAAAGAAATGTTCACAAGTGTATGAGAAAGAATACACATGTAGGGAATTTTCAAAACCTTTTCAATCTTAATAAAATATCAGGTGATTTGTCCAAATGACAAAGTCTACTTAACCATTAGTGCAACGTATTCAGTTGGATACAATTCTTGAAACAAATCTAAATACGGAAGAGTGGTTGACCATTTTATATTTAAATACATTTTTACTTTGTGAAAACATTCTTAACTATACTCATACCAAATATTACAGTTTGTTAAATTAAATTGCTGAACAAGGAAAACCAAAATAACAACAATACTGAGACTTGGTGATATAATCTTCTAGGCGTGAATACACACTTTCCTAAAAGCAATATTTCGTCCCTTATATGAGCGTAGGGTACCACGAAATTTGCCTTTGAGATACAAAGAAGATCGACAACGATAATTCACGCTCTTTGAATTAACGTCTAATAGGAACAAGAGATTAATTTCTTTGTGTGTCTTTGGTATTTCAAAGAAAAGAAAGTTTGCAAGGCTTTCCAACTCTGCTGTGTTAATATGTGAAAATAGACAATATAATGTTTTCTCCATACCCTCCATACACGGCTAACATCTCATATATATAGGAGAGAATAATTTGAATTAGCCTTGGTGGTTAATCATCTGGATAATTTTGGGTGGTTACCCAATTTAGATAATTCTTGGAAGTTACTCAATTTTGGATAACTCTAAAATTTCAACAATTCTCCCCCATTTTAGAGTAATCTAAAATGATATTATAACACGAATACCAACAAATCACTTACAATCTCATGCATAAATGAAAGTGTACATAGACTTGAACTTTCACTTAGTATAACACACGTTCCAAAAATTCGTATTTCAATGGTGTCGTAACGATTGAACCAAAGTAATACATAATGAAAACATGAAGATGATATACACATGAGTTTAAATACATGATCCTATTATACTCGACACGATAAGGGCTGTGTGTCCATATCTATTCATAAGTGCATCAAAGCCGTGCCCTCTTGGCTCCTTGAAGCGGCCAAACTTCGCGCTTATATAGGTAGATCTCTTAGAAGGAAAAAACAAAAACATGCTCCTGTGACAAAGCATACAATCAAGAGATCTATTAAGAATAAATCAACCTCCTAAACATCACAGGTCTGAAGCACTCTTACCTTTGGATTGATTATGTGTGCTCCCAATCATCAAGTAAGAGATTTAATCTTATTGAACTTAAGACTTAATGTCATATTAAGTGTTAAGTTAAGATTCTCTTACATGTAATTTATCATAGGCTCCAATCCCATTCCAATTGCCATTCTTGCAACAGAATCTTTAGCTAATGCTTTTGTAAAGCAATCTGCTAAATTAAACTTTGTTCTTACATAGTCAATTGTGATAATTCCATCTTTGATAAGTCCTTGGACATAACTATGTCTCAATCCAACATGCCTTGACTTACCATTATATATTTGACTATATGCTTTTGCTAAAGTTGCAGAGTTGTCACAATGTATCGCTATGGACGATATTGGCTTTGACAACAACGGTATTTCAAACATGAGGTTTCTTAACCATTCGGCTTCTTTACCTGCCGAGGCTAGAGCTATAAACTCTGAAGCCATAGTGGAATCCGTAAGACAAGTTTGTTTCTTGGAAGACCAAGAAACTGGACCTCCCCCAAGGAGGAATACCCAACCACTTGTTGAAGAATGATCTTCTTCATTTGTAATCCAACTTGCATCGGAGTACCCCTCTAGTACTGAGGGGTAACCACTATATGTCAAACCATAATTCATGGTTTTCTTCAAGTACTTAAGTACACGACGTATAGCCTGCCAATGAGACAAACTAGGATTACTAGTATACCTACTTAACTTGCCAACCGCAAAAGCGATATCTGGCCTTGTACTTGTCATTGCATACATCAAACAACCTATAACCCTTGCATACTCAAGTTGTGAAACTGCATTACCACCATTTGGTAATAACTTTAAACTTGGGTCCATAGGTGTTGAAGCGAGAGAACAATCATAATTATTAAATTTCTTGAGCACTTTCTCAATATAATGAGATTGTGACAAGATTAATTTTTCATCGTCTCTCTTAATCTTAATACCTAGGATGACATCAGCTTCTCCCATATCTTTCATGGAGAAAATTGATGATAAAAACGATTTAGTCAAATTAACTTGCTCTAAATCTGTTCCGAAAATCAACATATCATCCACATACAAGCAAATTATTACACCATTAGTACTAGTGTCATCAAATTTGCTATATACACACTTGTCGGCATTATTCAATTTAAATCCATTTGACAACACAATATTATCAAACTTTTGATGCCATTGCTTTGGTTCTTGTTTCAGCCCGTACAAAGATTTAATTAATTTGCAAACTTTTTGTTCTTGACCTTTCATCACAAACCCTTCCGGTTGTTTCATATATACTTCTTCTTCTAGTTCTCCATTCAAGAACGCTGTCTTGACATCCATTTGATGGATCACAAGTTTATGAATAGCCGCAAGTGCTATCAATAACCTTATAGTAGAGATCCTAGCTACTGGTGCATAAGTATCAAAGTAGTCGATTCCTGACTTTTGTGTAAAGCCTTGTGCCACTAAACGGGCTTTGAACTTATCAATAGTTCCATCGACTTTCATTTTCTTCTTGAAAATCCATTTACAACCAATTGGTTTACACATAGGAGGTGGATCAACTAAAATCCAAGTGTTATTTCCCATGATGGATTCCATTTCATCATTAATGGCCTCTTTCCAAAAGGCGACATCTTGAGACATCATAGCCTCTTGAAAGGTTAAAGGATCTCCTTCCACATTGTAACAATATGGAAATTTTGTCATCACAGAGTCCCTCGTTCCTTCAATTAAATATACATGAAAATCTGGGCCAAAAGACTTATTTTTTCTTGCCCTCTTACTTCTTCTAATTTGTGATGAAGATGTTTTATTCTCATCATGAGTATGATCGTCTAAACTTTGATCAATTAAATTTTGATCAACATCTTGAATATTGGTACTTGGAGGTAAATCCTTAGGCCTTGGAATTGAAGAAAATCTCCTCTCATCAAAGATTGCATCTCTAGACTCCATGATCGAATGAATCGACACATAATCATTTTGTTCAATTACATAGAACCTATAGGCTTTGCTATGTTCAGCATAACCTATGAAAATGCATTCAATTCCTCTTTCACCCAATTTCTCTCGCTTAGGCTCTGGGACTTTAACAATTGCCCTACAGCCCCAAACCTTGAAATAATTCAAGTTTGGTTTTCTTTTGTACCAAAGTTCGTATGGGGTTACCTCATTCCGTTTTGTAGGAACTCGGTTTAAAAGATAACATGCTGTTAACACAGCTTCTCCCCAAAAGCCATCACTTAGACCCGAATAGGACAGCATGGAATTAACCATTTCTTGAAGTGTCCTATTCTTTCTTTCCGCTATACCATTTTGTTGTGGTGTGTAAGCTGCGGTTGTTTCATGTATTATGCCCATAGATTGGAAATAACTTGGATCATAATATTCGCCACCTTTATCGGTCCTTAACTTTTTAACTTTAACACTTATTTGCAACTCCACTTCATTTTTATAAATCTTAAACTTATTAAGGGCCTCATCCTTAGAAAACAATAAATACACATAACAATATCGTGAATGATCATCAATAAATGTTACTATATACTTTTTATTTCCTAAGGAAGGAGTGTTATGAAAATCACATAAGTCACTGTGCACCAATTCAAGCAATGATGAAGTCCTTTCCACACTAGGAAAGGGACTTCTTGTTATCTTTGTTAACATGCATGTTCTACACTTATCTATATTTAAATCAAATGGAGGAATTAAATCTAATTTAGACATGCTATATAATTTCTTATAGTTAACATGTCCAAGTCGAAAATGCCATAGAGAAGAATCATGGTTAATAACATAAACAGAATCATTTACACCATTTACAATACTTAGTTTGAACATGCTATTACATAGATAACCTAATCCAACAAATACACCACCCTTAGATAATATGAATTTATCGGCTTCGAACACCATTTTGAAGCCTAATCGACTCAAGATAGCACCGGACACTAAATTTTTTCTAAGTTCTGGGGCGTACAATATATCTCTTAAAATAAGAGGGTTTCCAGAACTAAACAATAATTCTACTTGTCCTACACCTGGACTTTAGCCATAGAATCATTTCCCATGTAAAGAACTTCTCAATTTTCAACCTCCTTGAGGGTCTTGAATAAATTATGATCTTTACATACGTGCCTTGATGCTCCTGAATCGATCCACCATGATAAATCATCCTGTACACAAAAAATTTCAGAAATCATATTCACAGAATTCATACAAGAATTATGTGTAATTTGTGTACAATTACCTTCTTTGGATTGGCCTTGGCTTGACTCGCCACGGCCTTGTTGACCATTCTTGGATTGGCCTTGGTTAGTCTCGCCACGACCTTGCTGACCATTCTTTTTGGCTACTTTTCTTTTCCAAATAGTGCAGTCCCTCTTGAAATGTCCGGGCTTGCCACATTCCCAACAACCCGCATTTTCATTTTCATCACCTTTAGGCTTCTTGCCCTTTTTTCCCTTGCTGGAATTTTTGAGCCTCTTTTTGGACTTGCTGTCCTCCACCATATTGACAGTGGATGTATTAGGATTGCTAGAATCATTTTGTCCATCTTGCATACGGATACCCTCCTCTATGCGAAGATGAGTTGCCAATTGTTCAATATTCATATCATCCTTCTTATATTTGAGTGAATTTCTAACATCTTTCCAATTGGGTGGTAATTTATCAATTATAGAAGAAACAGTAAACGTCTCATCCATTTTGATATCATGTTGTTTAAAACTCCCTAGGATCCTTTGGATTTCATGGAATTGTTCCATAATTGGCCTAGAATCAACCATTTTGTAATTATTAAAATTACTAACAAGAAATTTCTTACTTGAAGCATCCTCGGCCATATACTTAATTTCAAGTTCATCCCAAAGATCCTTTGCAGAGTCTACAAATTGATAAATATCAAATAATGCATCAGACATACCGTTAAGGATGTGACCACGACAAACATAGTCATCATTCTCCCACTTGTTCCTCTTGCGCTGCTCCTCCAATGTCTCATTTTCAGTTTCTTTCGGTTTCGGCGAACTTAGGACATATGCCACATTGAGTGCCGAGAGGAGGAAGTGCATCTTCTTTTGCCATCTACGAAAGCCGACACCTTCGAATTTGTCCAACTTGTGAAAACTTGCAGTCATTTCACGAATTGTTGTCATCTTAAATATTGCTTTTAGATTGTTAAATTAAATTGCTAAACAAGGGAAACCAGAATAACAACAATACTGAGACTTGGTGATATAATCTTCTAGGCGTGAATACACACTTTCCTAAAAGCAATATTTCGTCCCTTATATGAGCGTAGGGTACCACGAAATTTGCCTTTGAGATACAAAGAAGATCGACAACGATAATTCACGCTCTTTGAATTAACGTCTAATATGAATAAGAGATTAATTTCTTTGTGTGTCTTTGGTATTTCAAAGAAAAGAAAGTTTGCAAGGCTTTCCAACTCTGCTGTGTTAATATGTGAAAATAGAGAATAGAATGTTTTCTCCATACCCTCCATACACGGCTAACATCTCATATATATAGGAGAGAATAATTTGAATTAGCCTAGGTGGTTAATCATCTGGATAATTTTGGGTGGTTACCCAATTTAGATAATTCTGGGAAGTTACTCAATTTTGGATAACTCTAAAATTTCAACACAGTTTTGATAGTTCAGGTGATTTAATCACAAATGAGTTTTCCAACTTGTGCAAAAATAACATTTCAGATTCTGATAGGATCAAATACAAGTACACATATATTAGCAAATAATACTAACAACCGCTTATAAGCTTCCTATCTTGGTTCGTTCTCTTTCTTATACCTTTTTTGAAAAATATATATATATTTTTTATTTTTACGCTTTTCTCCCCCTTTCTCAATTACATCACTTGTATTATATTTATTATTTAATTCATGTGTTTAAAAGTAGTAAAAAACTTTCTGATTAAACAACATAATTACTTAAATCTTGAATTAATTAGTTTTATAGTGTTTAAGTGTGCTAATTAGCACTCACTCTCAACCTCAAATCTTTCACAGTTCTTCAAACTTCAAATCTCACTCAAACTCACTAGCTAACTCTCTCTCAAACAAGCTTGCAAGGTTTTGATTTTGGATTTTTTTACTAAATGTGATATCATTTAAAATGATGAATAATAGTGAAGGCTAGGACATCATTGTTGGTCCCCAAACGAGTATCTATGCTGGACAAAGTCTAGAGGAGAGAGTGGTGAATAGACTTTGTAACTTTAAATTTTACGTGCTTTGATTAGATGAGGTATCAACTGAGTGATATACTCTTGATACCTGATGCAGATAATATTATCTGATCGAGAGAGTGTGAGTGTATAACATCTGGTATAGATAATTAACTTACTAATTGCTTAGAAGCTGGCCAGTTGGACAACTATCTACTTAGCTACTGGTGCGGAATTGTGTAGGCCCTAAATGTTTAGACTCGTGGATTGAATGAAAACCTTTTTAATAAAGAATGACTTTATAAAGCTATGAGATGCTATCAGTCGACTTGATGCCTTCTGATGATGATAAAATACTTAGTGAGATTTTGACTCTTTTATAAAAACTTATGTATGAAGAATATATGACCAATATGAATAATCAATAAACAATAAATAAATACAAAGATTTATAGTGGTTCAGAACAACTTGTCCTACATCCACTCTCACGTTCCAACGTGAAGTTAATTCCTTAAAAATGATCATTGCTACTTTATAGTCCCAAGAGAAGACTTTTGATCGCGATACACTCAACCTAGAGTGCAATTGGATCTACTTGTTATTGAGAGAAAAAGTACTCTTACAAAGGGTTTAAGTAACTAAAACAAACTAACAAAGTATGGTTTAAATGTGAGTTACCAACTGTGTGTTGAACAAAGAGGTTCAAAGCCACACTTTCTAAGCTTAAGATATGAATGAGATTCAGGCTTAGATTTGTGAAACTTAGAGCTGTGGATACTTAGAATAAATTCAGGCTCTAAAGAACTCGAAAGGATTCAGGATGTTTGATGAACTTAATAGCGGCTGATGAGTTCTTGCTTGTAAAGTTTCCGTAGTTGTTACAATGAACAACACCTTGTATTTATAGAGGATTGATGCACGAACTAGCCGTTGCAAAAAAAAAAAAAAACTTCTATGTATGGATCGAGATCTTCATGGATTTGATGTTTCCTTTGTTTTTGGTACGACAATACCTAATAAGGTAATGTGCATTAAATGCAGATGTACGACCTCTGAAGAATCTACGAAACCCTAGTCAAAGTCAACTTTATAGCTGTGTTGACATCTTCTCATTGGTCCACGTTAGCTAGGTTGTTAGACGTTCAGTCTTGTCTTATGTTGAGTTTGCCAGTTGCTATCTGACATTTTCTTTGTCTCCTTATAAATGTTTGTCTTCTTTAATGCATTATGTTATCTGATCAATCAGATGAACAGTCTTATAAGTCTTTAAGGCTTGACAAGACCTGGTCGAGTCCATATCAGCTGGCATCTTGTAGTTTGCTGATCTCATGTAGTTAGTCAGCTGATAAGGTATATAAGAACCTTTTAGTCTGATTTTACTAATGAACTCGATGGGGTCTTCTAGTCTTTAGTCTTCTACGCTTTAAGTCTTGAGCATACGCGCGTTTAACCAGATGTGGTATCAGCTGATATACATACAACATATCCCACATACTAAGACTTAGACACTATACTAACTACTAAGCTTTATATATCAGCTTAGGTAACCTATCACTAGATTACAAATTATATTCTAACACTAGATTACATGATCTTGTTTTGGCCATATATACTAAGCATCTATAATTAATCTGATCAGGGGTAGGATGAATATCCCAACAATTTCCCAATTTTTTATGATACCAAAACTATCTAATATACATGGCTAAGTTATCAGAACATATAAGATAATTTGTAATCATAAAAAGTGTTAGTAGTAATAAAGTAAAGATATTGCTTCTGATGAAGACAATGTGATGTTGTCTAGAAGCTGAAAGGATAAGTACTTGTATTAATAAGATGTGAAAATTATTACAAATAAAGGTAGAAGTTATTAGCTGAGATTGGTGTAGGGCTGTCAAAAGGGCCGGGCCAGCCTGGTACCGAACCACCGGGCTGTTCATTTTTTCCGGGTCGGCCCAGCCCGGTTGCTAGCGGGCCTGATATGTTGAGGCCCAGTCCGGTCCTGGTCGGGCCACCGGGCCAAAACAACCTGCTTTCTTTTTATAATAAAAAAAATTAAATATATTTAATTGATTTAAGTGTGCAGCGTGTGCTAATGTGCTACACTGCAAGAATTCTACCTGATAAAAAAATTCATAATGAAATCACACATTAAATAAATATAACATTATAAAATTAAGTTCTCAAAACAAAATAATAAAAACATAATCCAACAATCCAAAATAAGTTTAAACAACAATTAATCAACCATCCAAAATAAGTTCAAACAACAATTCAACAATCCTAAATTCAACAGTGCATAAAATATTAATAAGTTCAACAATAATCCATAACAAACATATCCTTAGACGGTGTTAGAATCTTCTGTTAATAATTGTATCTCCTCAACTCCTTTTGTATCTGTAAAATATATTAACAAACATGATATTAAAGTCTTATAATTAAAATAGAAATTATATTGCAAGTAGAAAATGAAATAATTTTTATTATTACCTGAAGACACAACATCTTTGAAACCATGCAACCAACTACGAGTGCAAATGAGAGCTTGCAAATTTTCCGGAAGTAAACAACTTCTATACTTGTTCAAGATACGACCCCCGATGCTAAATGATGATTTTAAAGCAACTGTTGTAATGGGAATGCTTAAAATATCACAAGCCATGATTGAAAGTTGGGGGTATCGTTCCTTATTCATTTTCAAATAATCAAGTATATCTATGTTTTTTCCAATATCCAGTCTTTCTTCCAAGTATATCTCAAGTTGAGATTTGCCATTGGTTGAAGTGAATTGACTCATCTGTTGGGCATACTCCTAAAATTGAAAAGAAACATGAAATTAGATTAAATACATTGAAAAATAATATAATAAAGATAAATAAGTTAACATAACTCAAACTTACTAGATCGATGGTCTCGTCACCATCGTCACCATCTACATTGCTCATTGATTGTGAAAAGGTTGGAACGCTTCTTGATGAGTTAGACGCAACCCCACGTTGTTCATACTCCTTAAAAAGCTTATGCAAAGCCTCTTGTAACCTATTCACCTTTTCTTTATATGTTTCCGGGTAAAGCCTCTTGTAGCAAAAGTTCACATAGAACAACTTTGATTTTGGATCAAGAATACTTCCAAATGCAAGGACAAGACAACATTTTTGCCAATACTTGTCAAATTTGAGCATCATTCAATGACACATCTCTCTTATCACCTTATCTTCACTAGATAAATTGTCCTTCAATTTCATTTCTATGGTTGCAATTTGCTTGAAGTATAAGTTGGAGGTAGGGTAATTTGATCCTGACATGTTAGTGATTTTATAAAATGGAGCCAAGAAAGAACGCATTTTCATCCCTCTATCCCACTCTTCATCAGTTGGACAACATTTGAAATTCTTATCATACAAGCACATGGTAGAAAATGCTGATCGATATTTAATAGCACTTTCAAGCATCAAATATGTAGAATTCCATCTTGTTGACACGTCTAACCTTAAGAAACCACCACCAACATCACCCAAAATCCCTTCTTTAATGCATTTTTTGAATAACTTCAACCTCCCCTCCGAAGCCTTAACATACTTGACACTTTCTTTAATTTTTTTCACTGATTTTGATGCCTCCTTTAAACCATCTTGAACAATGAGGTTCAAGATATGTGCACAACACCTCACATGGAAAAACTCACCATTATATAACAAAGCATTCTTCGTGTTAAGTCTATCTCTTACCAACTTTTGCATAACATCATTAGAAGCGGCATTGTCTAATGTGATAGAAAAGATTTTTGAACTTATCCCCCAATCCTCAAGCGCTATAAGTAATTGCCTCGACAATTCCCCCGCTGTATGTGGACTATCGAAATCACAAAATGCAAGCAGCTTAGAATTTAAATTCCATTTATCATCAACATAATGAGCAGTCACAGTCATATAACCTTGACTATTCACAGCAGTCCATGCATCAGAAGTTAAGCATATTCTACCGGGAATATTAGCTGACACACTCTTGAGCTTTGCTTTTTCAATCAAATACACAGATTTAACATCAGACGTAGCAGTATTTCTACAAACAGGTTTAAATTCTGGATTTAATCTTCTATTAATCTCATTAACTTCATCATATTCAGCATAGTTAAATGGAAGATCATGCTTGATAATAGCCTTAACAAGTCCATCTCTATAAACCTTTTGATCAAATTTCCACTTCGTTAAGAGAGTAGCTTGATTATCTAACAAGGCCCCCACATCATGAAACTTAGGAGTCTTAAAACATGCTGTAATATGACGCCTTAAATGATTTGTGCCTGAGTTAGAGTTGCAAGTATACAATTTTTCACAACACAAGCACCTACATTTTTGTACCCCGTCTTTTAGGCCAACCTTTTCAAAGAAATTCCATACCTCAGAAGCATTGGACTTAGGTTTCTTAAACTCTACACCACTAGGTCTATCATCATCAAGTTCATCCATAGTACTCTTATTTTTAGTACTAGGTTTACGTCCAGACGAGGGAGTAGCACGAGTACCTTTAGGTGTGGTGGTACTCTTAAAAGTGTAAGGACTTTCTTCAAGCATCTCCAAGCCTTCATCTTCAAAAGAATCAAAATTGTTGCTTGACATATCTTCACTGATAATCTGTTAATAGCAAAAAAAAAATTACCAAAATTAACCATATGCCCAAAAGTCCAAAACAAACATGCAATAAATTAATACCAAAATGATAAATTTAAAATTCTAGCAAAACAGTAAATATACTTTATCAATAGTCTTATTATACATTTCATTTTCATTTCTAAAATCTCTATCAACATTAATCGAGTGGAGCTGGAGGAATAGAATACCTAAGATAAAGATTTGGCCATTTGTGCGTGCGTTGTGCGTGCGATATGCCTGCGTTGTGCGTGCGCTGTGCCGCTGTGCAGTCGCCGTGTAGTGGCCGTGAAGTCCCAAGTGTGAAATGGATTTAGGGGGAAGAAAGGGAGGCTCGGCGGCTGGGGCCTGGGAGAGTTAGGGTTTTTTTAGGTTTCTCAGTTTCTGTAACTTACTGTATACGATAATAATTTTGAAAATATAATTAAAAAAAAAGAACCGGGCCAGCCCGGTCGGCCCGGTTGTCCAAGTGGGCCGGGCCAATTTGGCCCGATTGTTTTCGGGCCACTCAAATTACAGCCCAGCCCATAGGCCGGTGGGCCGGGCCCATTTTGACAGCCCTAGATTGGTGTCTTCATCAGCTCACAATTGGTAGGCTCTCCAGACTCTTGCTTTCAGTTCTCTTGTGCTCACGAGGTCGACGATCTTCTCTTCCAAGGAGATATTCAGGATAAGTAGATCGACTTCCCTTAATTCTGGGTTACCAGATGTTGTCTAGGGTAGCTTCCAACATGGGTATTCTGGCAAGATGATATTTATATTGTTATCAACAGTTGATTGGATAACAATCTTCCGAAACTCTTCATCCTTCTTTGCCAAGAAAGCCATAAAATATTGAAAGGCTCTCATCTTCAAGATCTCCCCAGCGATGTGCCAAATGGTAGATTATTTGTCATTGCCTTATCAGTTTGAGCCATCTGAGGTTGTGTACTGGATCAATGAATTCATCGATCTGCTTATCTGTCAGCTCGGGCTCAGGCTCAGGCTCTTCGTCTTCAACATCATCTTCAATGCCTTCTTCTAAGACTGGATTTGACTTCTTCTTCTGAAGAGTCTTTCTTCTCTTAAAAGTGACATCCATTGAATAAGCATCTTTCCTCTTTTTCTACTTTAGGCGCAATTCCTCCTCTAAAATGGCATTCTTCTTTAATGCTATTGGAACATCGTCAGCAGGGTCTTCTTCTTGTTGAGTAGAAGGAAGAGCTAGCATTGGTTGCTTCTCTTTTGCAACAGTTTTGGCAAGGACAAATTCTTTAAATCTTGCCAAGTCATCATTTGAAAGATGATGTGTTGAAGGTACTTGAAATGTTTCTTTCTTGACTTGTGAGGGTCTTTATTTGATCAGCTTGAGTCTTTGGATGCTCTTCTGATGCTGCTAATCTCCTGGCCAGATCAACTTGAGCCTCAACTGATTTCTTCATCTCTTCTAATAACTTAGCTCTAACCTCTTCTTACCCCTTTTTGGAATTATAAAATTGGGAAGTGGATGGTTGAGTAAGTGCTTTGAATTCTGAGTGAAGAGCAGATGTAGCATTGTCTATTAGGGCAGTTGCCTTCTTCTCATGGTGATCAGTAGCTAGAGTAGCTACTTGTTCAGACACAGCTTGAACACCTGGAATGGTTGGGAGTGAATTTAACTTGTTAGTTAGTTGAATGACAAGATGAGATAGTTGAGTCTGAGACACCTTCAACTTCTCATTTTGGGACTCTAGCTTGAGGTTAAGTTCCTTCGACCGATCTAACTGCTTTAGCAAGTCCTCTCTTTGAGCAGCTGTTATCTTCTACAATTCTACAAACTTGGACAACAGGTTTTGAGTAGAAGCATGCTCTCTTTCTTGACTTCTCCTTAGTTCTTCTTCTTTTGCATCATCTAACTGCTTCATTAACTCTGTTCTGGCCTCATGATCCATCTCTGAGATAGCTTTCACAGTGTTGTCTGCATTCTATTGGATGAAATTATCAACTTTTGTCATGATTGCAGTCGTAAGATCACTCTCAAAGTATCTATTCATGCTAAGCCTGACTGCATCATAAAGAATTTTGCTGGCTGATTCTTCTTAGCGCTTGATGCGAAGGTTGGAGTCTTTGATGTGAGGCGTCACATCCTCAAAAACCTTCTTCGAGAGATCGACTATCAACTGACTCATTAGAGAGAGATTTATTTCCTCCTCTAGAACATTAAGCTTGTAGAGAGCTCTACTAATCTCTCAGGTGCATTCAGCTTCTGATAGTACAAGTCTGGAAGGACCAGCTGGTGAAAGAGTTATCATGTGGGCACCAGCTTCTTCCAAGGCTTCTCTAAATTCAGCTCTTCTCTCCTCATCAGATCTTCGAGTGTAGACTGCAGATTGAAGTTCTGCATCACCTTCGTTGAGAATGATTAGATCATCTCCTTTCTCGAACACTATCTTCTCCTCAGCTCTAGGAGCTGGTTGTTCAATAGACTTGGATCCCTGAACCTCTAAGACCGGGGGTTGTGAAGGTTCAGCTGTTACATTTACTTGTAACTGATTAGATTGAACATTGGATTGTACATTAGCTGATGTAGTGATCGTTTCCATCACTTGATCACTTACAACTTTTAATACTAATGCCTCAGAGTTCAAAGACTCATCTTGGGCAAGGACATCAACCGATTGCACAACTTCTGTCTCTAGCTCAGCTTCTTCGCTAGACTACTTAGTTGTACTCCCAACTAAGTCAGCTGATCCTCCATCAGCGTTCCCTCCGACTTGATCCTGAGAAGGATGTTCGTCATTAGTTATGTCTTTTTCAGTTCCAAACTCGGGTTCATTGTTGTTGTTGTCCTTCGTTTCCACAACAGTTTCAGTAGCTTGTGGTTTTGAAAGTTGTCCAAACTTTCTAGGCATCTTCTACTCCAACAGACTCCAGCTGCTCCAACTCGCAATCATAGAAGTTGTCCTCTCCTCCTTTCTCGCGGATAGCAGTTGTTAGGTGGTGAACACTGCCTTTACGGAGTTCTCTCCATGTCCAAATGTAGAGAATTGACTAAAAGAGTCCTTCGTCTGACATCAACTCTGGGAATTCAGTCTTGAGCTTAGTAGATATTTCTATGCGAATGAACTGCACTATGATTCCCATTGGGTAGTTGGTGAGGTTTGGGTTGTAAGGTTTTGGGAGTGGAGTAGATTTGTTTGTTGTCTCGACTAGGTCTAGTCGAGCAACGTCTGTTGCGGTTTCTATGTTAGAAGGGGATGGGAAGTTAGAAATTTCAGCGTAAGTTTCAGCAACTTTAGCTGCAACTTCTAAGGGGTCAATGGATGGGTCAGTAGATATAATGTCTATTGTGGGTTGGGTTGGTTTGTCAGCTGTAGAAGTATCAGTTGATGGTTCAGTTTAGCTTGGCTCGGGCAAGCTTTTTAGTTGAGGGGGTGGAGAATGGATAGAAGGGATATCAGCTGATGGGATATCAGTTGATGGTTTAGGAGATGGGTTGGATGTTGGTTGTTTAGGAGATGGAGATTTGGACAAAGGTTGAGAATCGAGGGGTTCGATGTTAAGGGGAATGGAAGAAGAATCTAAGGCTAATTTTCGAATGACCTTAGATTTATTTTTGGTTGGCTTGGGTGGGACTGGAGCTGATGCAGGTTCTGGGCTTTAGCCGGTGTTGCCTAGATTTTCTCATCTGATGTCGTAGCTTCTAATGAAGTGGACTTTTCGGGTGCAGCAACTAGTGGTGAACGAACCACCTTTGATTTCAGCTTGGACTTCTTAGATGGTTGAGCTTTTAGGGCAGGAAGTTCATCAATCTCTCTCTTCTGAGCAGCAGCTTGTGCAGCTCGTGCCTACTTTGCCTTCTCAACAATGAGCATCCACTTTGAGTAGTGGAACTTTTTGCTCTGTCCCTAATTCTTTCTTCTAGGGAGCAGATTAGGTAAAATAATGTTTAACTTCGTGTTGAATGAAAGCTTGTATTCAGGCCAGAAACGACCACTTGCTTCCTAAACAATTCTGGCCGCCTCCAAAGCATACTTGTCCATAAAGTATCTTGCCCAATTTATCTCAGTTACATCACAAAGTGCCATCATGACTCGGACCTTAGGTAGGGTTATACCATCTAAGCTAGATGTATGACCCATCAACATTTTTCTTGCGATATCAAATAGATATCGATACTTCTCCTTTAGCATGGGCTTCTTCAAGCTTCCAATAGCCAAACCGACGAATTTCTCCTTAAGAAATTCCGTCAACCCTTCAGCTTCTCTTTCGGTCTTGTATTCTTTTGGGTTCGGTTGTCCTTCTTCCTTCAGTCCGAACAAAGTAATAATTTTTTCGGGGTAAAGCTTGATTCGATGTCTTCCAATGAAGGAAGTGAGTCCTCCATCGGATCTTTCAGCAAGATACAAATAGAAACTTGCAACATCCTCCTCATCAGTACTCTTGGAGCAGATTCCAAGTACTTTCTTAGTCCAGCCCTGGTAAGAGCATGATTAATATTTGCTCTTGATCTTGAGGATCTTTGAAATAAACACAGCCTTTAGAGACGATAAGATCGTCTTTGGTCCATTGAGTAGGATTGAAATCTTCAGGAACAACAACTACTCTCCCTTTCGCGGATGATGGTCTCGCCATTGATGAAAGTTAGAAGGTTTTAAGAAACTAAGACGAGAGGTTTTGAAAGTATGAGTTTTGAAAGCTATTAGTGCGTAAAACTTGTGAAATTTTCTAAGTGCAACTTTTATATGATGAAATGGTTTTAGATGAATGGCTTAGATTAGATTTGAAAACATGATGGACGGATCTAATGAAATTAGATCATTTTAATCGAACGGTTCTCAGAAAAGAGATTGTTCAGCTATTGTGGATTTCAGAAATAAATTAAATTGCACTTTATTTACCGAAATTAAATAATTTTGTGTCCGCATTAAATGCGATTAGCACAAGATCTGGTATTAGCTGTGTAACTTGAACAACTAATGAGCATATCATCTGGTTGATGATCTGTGACACCCGATTAAACTTCTAATATGGCTTCTGGTATCAGCCGAGTTCCCCCTTCAGTTGATAACTACTTGTTATCTATTTATTGAGCACACAATGTGATCATCAATTGAGTTCCCCCTTCAACTGATAGCCACTAGTTGAAACATCTTCTTGTCATCAACTAATAGGGTATCAACTAATTTTCCCGAAACACTTAATAAACATATTAATAGATTTATTGGGGGAGAAGGGTGAACTAATTAAAGACATAAATAGAAATGGGAAAGAATGAATATACATATACATACTAAATCTGTATAATATGGACAGAATATACATAATTACAAAAGCAATAGAGTGTATTTATCAAGGATCTTTAAGGAATTTATGAAATTCCTCCTAGAATAGATAACTCTTTAAAGGTTTCCCTCAGCTTTAACTAGTTTCTTCGTCGGAAACCAATGCGTACCTTATGATGAGTGGGTCAATTCAACTCATCAGAACATAAGTCTTCTAGACTGGTTCTAAGC
Organism: Galeopsis tetrahit; assembly: GCA_963675135.1. NCBI lineage: Eukaryota > Viridiplantae > Streptophyta > Magnoliopsida > Lamiales > Lamiaceae > Galeopsis > Galeopsis tetrahit. The sequence continues at coordinate 11,985,929 of OY776129.1, read as the reverse complement.
TTATCTTATACTGATCTGATTATCAGCCGATGTCCTCTCAGCTGACTTCTTAGATAAATCCATTTCTAACAGACTTAAGGAATAACACAACTCTCTAAACATTATCTCAACTAAATGCTTAGTGAGCACATCCGCCCTTTGGATATCAGTGTGTATCTTTTCCATTCTAATGTTCTTCTTCTCCACATGATCTCTAATAAAGTGATGCTTAATATCAACATGCTTACATCTAGTGTGGATAACTGGATTATGAGTGATTGCTATTGCACTTTTGCTATCACAATATATGGGAACCTCTTTAGCAACAATGTTATAGTCAAATAACTGCTGACTTAACCATAACAGCTGACTACAACAACTACCAGCAACCATATATTCAGCTTCAGTAGTGGAGGTAGCAACTGAGGTTTGCTTCTTGGAGAACCAAGAAATCTGCTTACTTCCTAGAAAACTAATAAGTGCCAGAAGTAGATTTCTTATCTATTCTGCACCCTCCAAAGTCAGAATCTGAATATCCACTCAAATCCATACACTATCATCTGATGGATACCATAAACCCAAATTTTCTTAACTACATCTAAGTGGCTTTACTTGGGATTTGCTTGGATTCTTGCACAAACACTTACATCAAAGGTAATATCTGGTTGACTAGCAGTTAGGTACAACAATGGTCCTATTAAGGCTCTATACTATGATTGGCTAACATATTTTCCTTCCTCATCTGATTCCATCTTAAAAGAAGTCATCATGGGGATTGTATATGTCTTACTCGTCTACAATCTAAACTTAGATACTAGATTCCTTACATACTTAGATTGGCAGATGAAAATCCAACTTTGACTTTGCTTCACTTGTAGACCTAAGATGTAGTTCATCTCTCCCATCATGGACATCTCAAATTTGCCTTGCATCAAATTTTAGATCTTGTCACACATCTGCTGATTGGGTGAACCGAAAATGATTTCATCAACATAGATCTGAACCAATAAGATATATTTTCCTTCTTGAATCCTAAACAATATCCTGTCAATGGTTCCTTTTGTGAATCCATTATCAATCAGGAACTGGGATAATGTGTCATACCAAGCTCTAGGAGCTTGTTTCTTTTTAGGAGGATTTCCATTTTCATGTACCATTTGTAAGGCAAGATAATTTTGATTGTTAAGTTGAAGTGCGTAGTGAAGAGAATCAACATTATCGTGTGCATACTCAGTATGCAATAGAGTATTTCCCTTAATTAAATATCCATTACGATTCTTGTCGTATTTATATTTAATTTAAGTTTTTTTTTTCTTGTACTTTGAGTTGGTTTACATGAGAAAAGAAAAGATGAATGAATAACGGGAGAATGGAGAAGAGAAGATGAACGAAGGGAGAGCTGGGGAAGGAAGAGAAAGGATAAAAAAGATATTTTTTTTAAATAACTTGCGAAAATATTTTAATTGATCGATTAACTTTCCCCTATTTGCGTACGACAACTTTAATAAAAAAGTTGCAAACATATGTTGATTGATTAACTTTCCCCTATGATATTTTTATTTTTGACAAGAAACAACAATAACTTTCTCCTATTTGTGTAAAAGAAACTGGGGATATCCTGATACAACATTTTTTATTTATTTGGTTGATTTTTGTTTATTATTTGTTTACACCAAAATTATTTGTACACTTTTAATATGAAAATACCCCCACAAAATTAATAACTTAACAACATCATTTCATTTTCTAAATTGTCACTCATTTTTTCATACATTTCACTTTACACCTCATCAAATCCATTTTACACCTCATCAAATAACCCAAAATAAATACTGAGGGAGTAATCAATAATCTTATTAAAGCTAAAATATTAATTATGTGTTTAGCATGTAGTCATATTACTGTCTAAAAACGTGTCTCATGTAAATTTTCTGATTTCCCAAAACGTGTCTCATGTAAATTGATTTGATATGTCAAAAAGTAATATGAGAGTGATAGAGCAGGTCAACTGTTGTCTAAATGTATCTTGACAATCAATTTGGCTGCCCATTTTAGAAGTTTACGGAACTTGTCCGAAAAATAATCAAACGAAACTTTCTCCCCGAGAAATTGATATTCGGGATCAATTGAATCTCTGTAAAGCTTCTTGGCATGCTCTCGGTACGTCATCTCTGGTCGCTCGTGCAGCCTAATAACTGTCCAGGAATCCGGATCATGTTTCTTTTTAGAAGGAATTCCATTTTCATGTACATTTGTAAGGCAAGATAATTTTGATGCTTAAGTTGAAGTGCGTAGTGAAGAGAATCAACATTATCGTGTGCATACTCAATATGCAATAGAGTATTTCCCTTAATTAAATATTCATTACGATTCTTGTCGTATTTATATTTAATTTGAGTTTTTTTTTTCTTGTACTTTGGGTTGGTTTACATGAGAAAAGAAAAGATGAATGAATAACTGGAGAATGGAGAAGAGAAGATGAACGAAGGGAGAGCTGGGGAAGGAAGAGAAAGGATAAAATATATATATTTTTAAATAGCTTGCAAAAATATTTTAATTGATCGATTAACTTTCCCCTATTTGCGTACGACAACTTTAATAAAAAAGTTGCAAACATATGTTGATTGTTTAACTTTCCCCTGATATTTTTATTTTCGACAAGAAACAACAATAACTTTCTCCTATTTGTGTAAAAGAAGCTGGGGGATATCCTGATACAACATTTTTTGTTTATTTGGTTGATTTTTGTTTATTATTTCATTACTCCAAAATTATTTGTACACTTTTAATATGAAAATACCCCCACAAAATTAATAACTTAACAACATCATTTTATTTTCTAAATTGTCACTCATTTTTTTCATACATTACACTTTACACCTCATCAAATCCATTTTACACCTCATCAAATAACCAAAAATAAATACCGAGGGAGTAATCAATAATCTTATTAAAGCTAAAATATTAATTATGTGATTAGACAATAGTCATATTACTGTCTCAAAACGTGTCTCATGTAAATTTTCTCATTTCCCAAAACTTGTCTCATGTAAATTGATTTGATATGTCTAAATGTATCTTGACAATCAATTTGACTGCCCCCTTAGAAGTTTACGGAACTCGTCCGGAACATAATCATACGAAACTTTCTCCCCAAGAAATTGATATTCTATGACAGATCAATTGAATCTCTATAAAGTTTCTTGGCATGGTCTCGGTACGTCATCTCTGGTCGCTCGTGCATCTTTTTAGGAGGATTTCCATTTTCATGTACCATTTGTAAGGCAAGATAATTTTGATGCTTAAGTTGAAATGCGTAGTGAAGAGAACCAACATTATCGTGTGCATACTCAATATGCACCAGAGTATTTCCCTTTAATTAAATATCCATTACGATTCTTGTCGTATTTATATTTAATTTGAGTTTTTTTTTTCTTATACTTTGGGTTGGTTGCCATGAGAAAGGAAAAGATGAATGAATAACTTGAGAACGGAGAAGAGAAGATGAACGAAGGGAGAGCTGGGGAAGGAAGAGAAAGGATAAAAAAGATATATTTTTAAATAGCTTGCAAAAATATTTTAAATGATCGATTAACTTTCCCCTATTGCGTACGACAACTTTAATAAAAAAGTTGCAAACATATGTTGATTGATTAAGTTTCCCTATGATATTTTTATTTCCGACAAGAAACAACAATAACTTTCTCCTATTTGTGTAAAAGAAGCTCGGGGATATCCTGGTACAACATTTTTTGTTTATTTGGTTGATTTTTTTTTTATTTTTTGTTTACTCCAAAATTATTTGTACACTTTTAATATGGAAATACCCCACAAAATTAATAACTTAACAACATCATTTTATTTTCTAAATTGTCACTCATTTTTTTCATACATTTCACTTTACACCTCATTAAATCCATTTTACACCTGATCAAATAATCCAAAATAAATACTGAAGGAGTAATCAATAATCTTATTAAAGCTAAAATATTAATTATGTGTTTAGACTATAGTCATATTACTATCTCAAAACGTGTCTCATGTAAATTTTCTCATTTCCCAAAACGTGTCTCATGTAAATTGATTTTATATGTCAAAAAGTAATATGAGAGTGATAGAGCAGGCCAACAGTTGTCAAAATGTATCTTGACAATCAATTTGACTGCTCCTCTTAGAAGTTTAAGGAACTCGTCCGGAAAATAATCATACGAAACTTTCTCCCCGAGAAATTGATATTCGGGATCAATTGAATCTTTGTAAAACTTCTTGGCATGTTCTCGGTACGTCATCTCTGGTCGTTCGTGCTGCCTAATAACAGTCCGGGAATCCGGATCATGTTTCTTTTTAAGAGGATTTCCATTTTCATGTACCATTTGTAAGACAAGATAATTTTGATGCTTAAGTTGAAGTGCGTAGTGAGGAGAATCAAAATTATTGTGTGTATACTCAATATGCACCAAAATATTTCTCTTAATTAAATATCCATTACGATTCTTGTCGTATTTATATTAAATTTGAGTTTTTTTTCCCTTGTACTTTGGGTTGGTTGCCATGAGAATGGAAAAATATGAATGAATAACTAGAGAATGGAGAAGAGAAGATGAACGAAGGGAGAATTGGGGAAGGAAGATGGGAAAGGAAGAAAAAGAATAAAAAAGATATTTTTTAAATAGCTTGCAAAAATATTTTAATTGATTAACTTTCCCCTATTTACGTACGACAACTTTAATAAAAAGGTTGCGAACATATGTTGATTGATTAACTTTCCCCTATGATATTTTGATTTCCGACAAGAATTAACATTAACTTTCTCTTATTTGTGTAAAAGAAGCTGGGGGATATCCTCATACAACATTTTTGTTTATTTTGTGTTTACTCCAAAATTATTTGTACACTTTTAATATGGAAATACCCCAAAAAATTAATAACTTAACAACATCATTTTATTTTCTAAATTGTCACTCATTTTTTTCATACATTTCACTTTACACCTCATCAAATCCATTTTACACCTGATCAAATAACCCAAAATAAATACTGAGGGAGTAATCAATAATCTTATTAAAGCTAAAATATTAATTATGTGTTTAGACTATAGTCATATTACTATCTCAAAACGTGTCTCATGTAAATTTTATCTTTTCCCAAAACGTGTCTCATGTAAATTGATTTGATATGTCAAAAAGTAATATGAGAGTGATAGAGCAGGCCAACTGTTGTCAAAATGTATCTTGGCAATCAATTTGACTGCCCCTCTTAGAAGTTTACGGAACTCGTCCGAAACATAATGATACAAAATTTCTCTGCGAAATTGATATTCCATGACGAGATCAATTGAATCTCTATAAAGGTTCTTGGCATGCTCTCGGTACGTCATCTCTGGTCGCTCGTACAACCTAATAACAGTCCGAGCCGGATCATGTTTCTTTTTAGGAGGATTTCCATTTTCATGTACCATTTGTAAGGCAAGATAATTTTGATGCTTAAGTTGAAATGCGTAGTGAAGAGAATCAACATTATCGTGTGCATACTCAATATGCACTAGAGTATTTCCCTTTAATTAAATATCCATTACGATTCTTGTCGTATTTATATTTAATTTGAGTTTTTTTTTTCCTTGTACTTTGGGTTGGTTGCCATGAGAAAGGAAAAGATGAATGAATAACTGGAGAACGGAGAAGAGAAGATGAACGAAGGGAGAGCTAGGGAAGGAAGAGAAGGGATAAAAAATATATATTTTTAAATAGCATGCAAAAATATTTTAAATGATCGATTAACTTTCCCCTATTGCGTACCACAACTTTAATAGAAAAGTTGCAAACATATGTTGATTGATTAAGTTTCCCTATGATATTTTTATTTTCGACAAAAAACAACAATAACTTTCTCCTATTTGTGTAAAAGAAGTGGGGGGATATCCTGGTACAACATTTTTTGTTTATTTGGTTGATTTTTGTTTATTTTTTGTTTATTCCAAAATTATTTGTACACTTTTAATATGGAAATACCCCACAAAATTAATAACTTAACAACATCATTTTATTTTCTAAATTGTCACTCATTTTTTTCATACATTTCACTTTACATCTCATTAAATCCATTTTACACCTGATCAAATAACCCAAAATAAATAATGAGGGAGTAATCAATAATCTTATTAAAGCTAAAATATTAATTATGTGTTTAGACAATAGTCATATTACTATCTCAAAACGTGTCTCATGTAAATTTTCTCATTTCCCAAAACGTGTCTCATGTAAATTGATTTTATATGTCAAAAAGTAATATGAGAGTGATAGAGCAGGCCAACTGTTGTCAAAATGTATCTTGACAATCAATTTGACTGCCCCTCTTAGAAGTTTAAGGAACTCGTCCGGAAAATAATCATACGAAACTTTCTCCCCGAGAAATTGATATTCGGGATCAATTGAATCTCTGTAAAGCTTCTTGGCATGTTCTCGGTACGTCATCTCTGGTCGCTCGTGCTGCCTAATAACAGTCCGGGGATCCGGAACATGTTTCTTTTTAAGAGGATTACTATTTTCATGTACCATTTGTAAGACAAGATAATTTTGATGCTTAAGTTGTAGTGCGTACTGAAGAGAATCAAAATTATCGTGTGCATACTCAATATGCACCAGAGTATTTCTCTTAATTAAATATCCATTACGATTCTTGTCGTATTTATATTTAATTTGAGTTTTTTTTTTCTTGTACTTTGGGTTGGTTGCCATGAGAAAGGAAAAAATGAATGAATAACTGGAGAATGGAGAAGAGAAGATGAACGAAGGGAGAGCTAGGGAAGGAAGATGGGAAAAGAAGAGAAAGGATAAAAAAGATATTTTTTTAAATAGCTTGCAAAAACATTTTAATTGATTAACTTTCCCCTATTTGCGTACGACAACTTTAATAAAAAAGTTGCAAACATATGTTGATTGATTAACTTTCCCCTATGATATTTTGATTTCCGACAAAAATTAACAATAACTTTCTCTTATTTGTGTAAAAGAAGCTGGGGGATATCCTCATACAACATTTTCTTTTATTTGGTTGATTTTAGTTTATTTTTTGTTTACTCCAAAATTATTTGTACACTTTTAATATGAAAATACCCCAAAAAATTAATAACTTAACAACATCATTTTATTTTCTAAATTGTCACTCATTTTTTTTAAACATTTCACTTTACACCTCATCAAATCCATTTTACACCTGATCAAATAACCCAAAATAAATACTGAGGGAGTAATCAATAATCTTATTAAAGCTAAAATATTAATTATGTGTTTAGACGGTAGTCATATTACTGTCGCAAAACGTGTCTCATGTAAATTTTATCTTTTCCCAAAACGTGTCTCATGTAAATTGATTTGATATGTCAAAAAGTAATATGAGAGTGATAGAGTAGGCCAACTGTTGTCAAAATGTATCTTGGCAATCAATTTGACTGCCCCTCTTAGAAGTTTACGGAACTCGTCCGGAACATAATCATACGAAATTTTCTCCCCGAAATTGATATTCCATGACGAGATCAATTGAATCTCTATAAAGGTTCTTGGCATGCTCTCGGTACGTCATCTCTGGTCGCTCGTGCAGCCTAAAAATAGTCCGGGCCGGATCATGTTTCTTTTTAGGAGGATTTCCATTTTCATGTACCATTTGTAAAGCAAGATAATTTTGATGCTTAAGTTGAAATGCGTAGTGAAGAGAATCAACATTATCGTGTACATACTCAATATGCACCAGAGTATTTCCCTTTAATTAAATATCCATTACGATTCTTGTAGTATTTATATTTAATTTGAGTTTTTTTTCCTTGTACTTTTTGGGTTGGTTGCCATGAGAAAGGAAAAGATGAATGAATAACTGGAGAACGGAGAAGAGAAGATGAACGAAGGGAGAGCTGAGGAAGGAAGAGAAAGGATAAAAAAGATATATTTTTAAATAGCTTGCAAAAATATTTTAAATGATCAATTAACTTTCCCCTATTGCGTACGACAACTTTAATAAAAAAGTTGCAAACATATGTTGATTGATTAAGTTTCCCTATGATATTTTTATTTCCGACAAGAAACAACAATAACTTTCTCCTATTTGTGTAAAAGAAGCTGGGGGATATCCTCATAACATTTTTGTTTATTTGGTTGATTTTGATTTATTTTTTGTTTACTCCAAAATTATTTGTACACTTTTAATATGGAAATACGCCAAAAAATTAATAACTTAACAACATCATTTTATTTTCTAAATTGTCACTCATTTTTTTCATACATTTCACTTTACACCTCATCAAATCCATTTTACACCTGATCAAATAACTCAAAATAAATACTGAGGGAGTAATCAATAATCTTATTAAAGCTAAAATATTAAATATGTGTTTAAATTATAATCATATTACTGTCTCAAAACGTGTCTCATGTAAATTTTCTCATTTTAAAAAACATGTCTCATGAAAATTGATTTGATATGTCAAAAAGTAATATTAGAGTGATAGAGCCGGCCAACTGTTGTCAAAATGTATCTTGGCAATCAATTTGACTGTCCCTCTTAGAAGTTTACGGAACTCGTCCGGAACATAATCATACGAAACTTTTTTCCCGGGAAATTGATATTTCATGACGGGATCAATTGAATCTTTGTAAAGCTTCTTGGCATGCTCTCGGTACGTCATCTCTGGTTGCTCGTGTGCAGCCTAATATCAGTCTGGGGATCCGGATCATGTTTCTTTTTAGGAGGATTTCCATTTTCATGTACCATTTGTAAAGTAAGGTAATTGATTGTGTGCATACTCAGTATGCACTAGAGTATTTCTCTTAATTAAATAACTATTACGATTCTTGTCGTATTTATATTTAATTTGAGTTTCTTTCTCCTTGTACTTTGGGTTGATTGACATGAGGAAGAAAAAGATGAATGAATAACTGGAGAATGGAGAAGAGAAGATGAACGAAGGGAGAGTTGGGAAAGGAAGAGAAAGGATAAAAAATATATTTTTCTGAATAGCTTGCAAAAATATTTAATTGATTAATTTTCCCTATTTGCGTATGACAACTTTAATAAAAAAAGATGCAAACATATGTTGATTGATTAACTTTCCCTTATGACTTAGGGCAACTCCAGCCGTATGTATGCTTTAAATGAAGTTAAACATTAAAAATGGAGTTTCGCCTCTTCCAATCGCACTCTATTTTGAAAATTTGAAATAGAGTTTTGAATAGTGAACTTCATATATGAAGTTCACTATTCAAAACTCTATATTTGATATCTATTATTTTATTAATATTTACAATTCTATATTAATAATTAGAGTTTTTTTTGTTAAATATAATTACAATTCTATTGTTATACTAATTTATAATATAATTTTAGTTGTGTAATTTAATATTTTTTTTGTGTGTACTATTATTACCAACAAAAAAATAACGTAAAATACAATAAAACACACATTATATAGCTACATATAACACTGACATACATGCATTATACTCACATGTATCGTTTTACGTCATTATGTGTTTCGTAATTTTATATTTAAATAAGAGTAATATTTAAAAATTACAAGTTTATTTACATTTTATGATTTTGATAAAACCAATAATATTTAATTTATAATTGAATTTACTAATTGAATATTTAATTGTATAAATTAATTTAAAGATGAAGATAAATATATTATTTAATGATTGTAATATATTGAAAATGAATAAAATAATAAATAGAGTAAGATATAGAGTTTCATGGTTGAAGAAGGTTTTTAAAATAAAGTGCGAAAAACTGTATTTTAGAGTTTAGAGATCTTCATTTTAGAGTTGGTGGCTGGAGATGGCATGAAAAGGACCCATCATTCCTATATAATGTTGTTCACCTACATATGCACACAAGAGTTAAACTTGTGTACACTAAATTTCATGGTGTATAAATTGTAGTATAAAATAAGAGTAAAATTGAAAAAAATATGTAAAAAAGATAAATTGGGTAAAAGAACAAAATATTAAAACATCCTTAATCATATATATCAAACTTTTTTAACTAAATGGAATGTAAATTAAGTAATTAAAAAAATTATAGGACGTAAATAAATTTTTTAACTAAAATAGAACGTTAATTATGCGAAAAAGATAAAAATACTCAACAATTGTATATATTTCATTATAAAATTAATCGAACATAAAAATAGTACAACATTTAATGTAACATTTCAGAGAAGACTTAGAATAAATCACGGAATGTCAAATTAAAATATTGTTGATAATGTTAAAGCATTTAAGAATTAACAACATCTACATCGTCTTTCCTTTAAGTATGACTTCAGAATACTTCCTTCAAGTCTTCAATATATGAATCTTCAATCTACACTTCTGAGTTCTAGTCTTCTGATGTAGTATTCTTCACTTTATATATCAACGTACAAATATAAAACCTATCAATACTTCAACTGAACTATATACAGTAGAGTATTTCTATACTATAAGTTGTATATCCAATCATTAATCAGCTTAGTTCCTAACACTTATAATATTTCACTTATTCATATCAAATCAGTAAACTTCAGATTATATATGATAAATTCAGATTACTTATGATTACTCATGATGACTTAGTTTGGATGACTGTTTCATTTAACTAACTTGCATTCTACTTGTCTTTATTAACTTTAAGTTGCTTTTGGCCATCAAAACTTATATTCATCAATTTGGACTTTGTTTCTAGAATTCATATCCCAATAATAATATATCAAATTTTAACGATAATATTATTTCTCAAAAAAACTAAATTATAAATACCATAATATAAAATAATAGAAAAAATATATTTTTATTTTTTTCAATATTAAAAATAATGATAATATTCTTATTTAAAAATATATTTTTTAAATATACTATAAATAATATAAAATTAATAATTAGACAAATATATATAATAATAATAATAACTCTTCTACCAATAATAATTATTAAAATATTAATAATAAAAATAACATATTTTTAACGACACTCAATAATAATAATTTATAATAAATTTATACAATACTACATTTTATTTCCCAAGTTCATTCCCTAATTTTTTGGAAATATTCACATGAATGGCACTACCGATCTATTGTTACACTTCAACTACTTTTTCTAGTTCCATAGATAATATTTGCACCATGACACCGTCCCTTCATGGATTACCTCAACATAAGATGTAAAATTCAGAGCTCTAAAGTCTAGAAGGGGTGAATAGACTTTCTAAACTTTTTCAAATCGGTTTTATGTGAGATCAGATGAGACAAACAGTAGAGATATATGCTCTTGTCGTCTGATGCAAATAAGATGATTTGATCAAAGTGTTGGTGTTAGCAGATGATAATTAAAGATAACAAACCTACCAACTGCTTCTACAGCTAGTCAGTTGAACTGCTATCTGAATGACTGCTGGTGCGAAAAATGTGTTATGCCCTAATGTTAAGACTCGTGTATTGATGAAAAGATTTTCTTCAAATATGACTTTATCAAATAGTGAATGAGCTATCAGTTGATTTGTTATGAGCTGATTATGTAAAAATGACTTAGTAAGATTTTTTACGCTTTTGAAAGAATGAATATGAAATATAATAGTATGAGCAGTAGAGTAAATAATAAAGCAATAAAGGCAAAAGTATTTATAGTGGTTCGAACAACTTGTTCTACGTCCACTCTCACATCTTAACTGTGAAGTTAATTCCTTATAAAATAAGGTCATTGCTGCTTTAGAGTCTCAAGAGAAGACTTTTGATAGTGATACACTTCTTTAAGTGTATGTTGATCTACTTGTTAGAATGAGAACAAGTACTCTTACAACTGGTTCAACTTACAACTTAAAATGATAAAAGAGTGTGAGTAACCAACTTGTGTGTTTGGACAAGAATGTTCAAAACAACACTTCAAAGTATATGATATGAAATCTAATCTGGCTTATACAAAATATAAGAACTGGCTATATGGAACTCGAAGTAGGATTTAGAATGTTTAAGGTGTTCTTGAATCTAATCTAATCTAATGAATCATGTCTTGTATTTATAACTGACTATACAAAATCTAATCTAATGAATCATGTCTTGTATTTATAGAGGATTGCTTGTACGAATCTAGCCGTTGGTGATAACTAGCTGTTGGAGTCAATCTTCTATTTGAGGACGAGATCTTCATGGAGTTGATGTCTCCTGATTTTCTGGTACGACATTTCCTTAAAAGGGAATGACCATTTAATGTGCATTAAATGCTTTGTACGACTATGAAGAAACTCTGAATGTCCTAGTCCAAGTCAACTCAGTAGTTGTGCTGTCGATTTCTGATTGGTTGATAACAATAGAGTTGTTAGACTTGCAGTCTTGTCTTCTGTTTGAGTCTGTCAGATGTCATCTGACATTCTCTTTGTCTTCTCATTAATTTGCCTCTTCTTCCAAGATGCAACATCTTTAATGTCTTCTATTATCCGAACTTCAGATGAACAGTTCTATATTGAATTCTTCTAAGGCAAGACAAGATCTGATGAAGCTCATATCAGCAGGGGTCTCTAGGTGGCTGATCTCATGTAGCCAATATCAACTGACAAGATATACAAGACCTTTCAGTCTGATATCACTAATAAACTTCAATGTTGCTTCTGATCTTTTAGTCTGCTAGTCTTCTGGTCTTCTACTCTTTAAGTCTTGAGCTTACGCGTGTTGTTCCAAATTGTGGTATCAGCTGATATACATACACCTGATTCCACAGACTAAGACTTAGACTTCTACTAAGCTTTATAAAACAGCTTAGGTAACCTATCACTAGATTACAAGATCTATCCTAACACTTGACTATTGATCTGATTTTTGGCCATCAAAACTAAATACATATTTTCTAATCTGATCAGGGGTAGGATGAATATCCCAACAATTTCCCCCTTTTTGATGATGCCAATACAACTTAGTTAAGTTATCAGATCATATAAGAAGTTATGTAATCAAAACATGTTAGTAGCAGAAATTAAAATAAAATAAAAACAATTGCTTCTGATGAAGAAAATGAGATGTTGTCTAGAAGCTGCAAAGATAAGTACTTGTATTGATAGATGAGAAAAGTATTACAACTACAAGTAAAAATCTGACAGCTAAGAAAGGTGTCTTCATCAGATTCCGAGTTGAAAGGCACAATAGACTCTTTTCTTCAGCTCTTTTGTGCTGTCCCTATCGAATATATTTTCTTCAATGCCAATGTTCATGATCAGAAGCTCGATTTCTCTCATATCGGGCTTACTAGAGGTAGTTTCAGGTAGAGCCGTAAAAAAGGATTGGGCCCGTTGGGCCAGCCCGCCCCGCCACTAAAAATAGTGGGTTGGGCTAGGATTTTCCAAGCCCGCCAGAAGGCGGGCCCAAGCGGGCCGGACCGTTTGGGCCGCGGTCTTTGGCGGGCTGGCCCGCCATTTTTTATTTTTAAATATTATATTGAATTAAAAATACTAAAAATAACATATATCCTCCATTTTCCCTTTTCAGGACTCGAGAACCTTGAACCTTAGCCCTAGATAATAGTCCTCTAACCACTTGAGCTATCCAACTTTGTCTATAAAAAAATAATTAACTTGATGCATGTAGCATGTAAATGAAAGTAAATTATGTTAAATTATTTGTACATACAAAAGCAATGTTTATATTGTATTAATATGTACGAGTTTGAAAATAATATTATTTGTGAATAAACAATGTTGTAAATTTGTTTATATTAATGAAAGCTGAGCTAATCTCATAACTGTAATTTATTTACAAACTGCAATGTTATACGTTATTTTTATAAGTTAATTGACATCATGTATATTGTAATAAAAAAATTTGTTACAGTGAATTAATTGTTGAATATATATGTATATAATTGTAGTTTATAATATATTACACAATTAATAATTATAATATTTCTATTTAATTTTGTTCTTAATTAATAATTACTATAATTCTTGATATTTATTTCTATTTTATATATACATTACTGTAATTTTTTATGTTTCTTAATTAATTTAATAAATATTTTTATAAAAAAAAAATACTTATGTTGAACAGTTCTTTGTCCTTCTCATTCATGAACACTTTAAAATACTTAAAAGCAGTCTCTCTATCCAGCTTTGATCAATGAATTCATCGATCTGCTTGTCAGACTGCGCTGGTAGAGGATCTTCTTCTTCACCATCTTCTATGCCTTTCTCTGGAACGATCTCTAGAGCCTTCTTCTTCTGAAGAGTCTTCCTTCTTTTAAATTTTGAGTCCAGAGGGGCAACTTGCTTTCTCTTATGTTCCTTCCGACGTTGTTCCTCTACTGGTGCGGGCTTTTTCCTTAAGGCAATAGGAACATTTCTTCAGGGTCTTCTTCTGGTTGAGTAGAAGGCAAGGCAAGCATTTTCTTTTGAGGGATATGCAAAGTTACCCCTTGATTCGAGGCTTCTTTCAATTGTGCAGCTTGAGTCTTTAGTTGCTCTTCTGATACTGCCAATCTCCCGGCCAGCTCAGCTTGAGCATCAGATGCTTTCTTCATCTCCTCAACTACAACTCTTTTCAGCTCATCTGATAACATAACTCTGGCCTCTTCTTCCCCCTTTTTGGCATTATCAAATTGGGAAATGAGTGTTTGAGTAAGTGTCTCGTACAGATCTTTGATAACAGGAGTGACATTATTAAGTACGACAGTTGCATGCCTCTCAATCCTTTCAGTATCTGATGCTACAACTTCTGAAACTAGTTGCTTGGAGTTTGGAATAGCTGATAGCGTAGTTAAGTTATTCTCTATTTCATCAATAACTACAACAAACTTCCTTTCTTTTACGGACAACTGTTCAACCTTCTTTTCTAGTTCGAGGTTAAGGTCCTTCGACCGATCAATCAGTTCAGATAACTTATCAGCCTTGAGTTGAGCAGCAAAGTCCAATTCAGCAAACTTCTTTGTGAGCTGCTCATTCGCCTCAAGTGATCTCTAGTAGCTTCTCTTGATATTTTCTTCCTGAACATTATCGAGGTGGCTCATCAGTGATGCTCTGGTAGAAGTGTCCATTTCAATGCAAGCCTTGGACATTTTATCTCCAGTCTTCTAAAGGCAGTCTTCTACTTTGGCCATGATTGTGTTGGTGAGATCAGCTTCAAAGTATCTCTTCATGCCATTCCTCACAGCAGTGAAGGTGTCGTCTGTCAACTTCTTGTCCTTCTCTGCCAGACGACGAGTTGATTCAGTGATCTTAGGAGCTAAGTCCTCAGATACTTTCTTTGATAGATACACTATCAACTCAATGGCAAGAGGAAGAGTCATTTCCTCCACTGCAGGTTCAAAGCATAAAGGGCTCTTTCTTGTTCTTCTGGTGAGCTTTCAGGAGATGTTGGTCCTTGAGTATAAATCTGAGTGAGCTCTGCCAGAATTTCTTCCTTAGTCTTCTTCTCATAGACGGGCACCATTGCAGTTGCTGGTTCTTCAAGTGTGGTGTCCTCGTCTTCTAAAGGTAACTTCTCCTCAGCTCTAGGAGTTGGATGTCCAACGTTCTTGGATCCCTGAGCCTCTGAGATCGGGGATTGTGAAGGCTCAACTGGTATTATTTCTAGTAGCTGATCTAGATGAACACTGGATTGTTCATCAGCTGTTTGAGTGATGGTTTCCATCACCTCATCATTTACAACTTTCAGAACTAATGCCTTCGAGCCAGAAAGCTCATCTTGGACAATGACTTCATCTACTTTCATAGAATCAGTCTCTAGCTTGGCTGATTGCTCAGCTTCATCGCCAGACTGCTTAGGATCATTACCACCGAAGGCAGTTGCGGGGTCAACTGATCCTCAATCAGTTTTCCCTCCGACTTGATCTTGAGTAGGATGTTCGTTGTTGGTCATGTCTTTATCAGCTCCGGACTCAGTTCCATCATCGTTGTTGTCCTTCTTCTCCTCAACAGTCTCTTGAACTTGTGATTTTGAAAGATGTCCAAACTTTCTAGTAACAAGCTTTTATATTTGTGAATTGTTATCTTTGTTGGATTGTTTTGGGATCGTTTTCTATAAGGATTGGAGACGTCTAATCTTGTGGATTACTTGATAATTAGTGCCGTCTTTGGGAATCGGAGAGATTCATATCCATTGAAGCAATTGCCAGATTGGAGATGGAGAATTCGAACAAGTATAATATTGAGAATTTCTTAGGCACTGGTGATTTTGGGCTGTGGAGAGTCAAGATGCAGGCTCTTCTAGAACAACAAGGTTTGTTCGATGCGCTAGAAGAACCTACAGCCCCAGCCGAGGAATCTGCCTCAACTGCTGCTGAAAGGAGCAAGATGCTCAGGAAGGCTCGAAGCACGATTCTTCTCTACCTTGGTGATATTAGGTTTTGAGAGAAGTTGTTAAAGAGAAATCCGCGAAGGAGGTCTAGGACAAACTAGGTAAACTTTACATGGTTAAAACCTTAGTTAACCGTCTCTATTCGAAACAGAAGTTGTATGCCTTTAGAATGGGTGATGACAAACCTATTCCGGATCCGCTTGTTGATTTCAACAGGATTCTTGATGATCTAGAGAATTTAGATGTTAAGTTAGAGGAAGATGATTAGGCTCTGATCTTATTGAGTGCTCTCCCTAAGTCCTTTGAAATCTTAAAGGACACCATATTGTATGGTATGAAGGAAAGTATCACATTAGAGGATGTAATGTTGGTTGTCAAGTCCAAGTTGTTGCACAACAAGACATCTCAAGAAGATAAGGGTAGTAGCGGAGAAGGATTGGCAGTCAAAGGAGGTCAGAAGGGGTCTAGTCAACCCAAAGGAGCTGATAAGGGAAAACCAGTTGTGTCCAATCAAGGGGATTTAGTGTGCTACCATTGTAATAAGCCCGAACACTATAAGAATGTTTATCACAAGTATAAGCAGCTCTTGAGGAAATCTGGTGCCAAGAACCCTGCTGACAAGAATCAAGCTAATCAGACCCAAAAAGATAAGGAGCAACAAGCCTATGAGTCTGCTCAGGCACTAACCATAACATCCTCTGTAGAACAACAAGCATGGATCCTGAATTCAGGGTGTTCTTTCCATATGACTCCAAGGAGAGATTGGTTTCATGATTTTAAGCATCAGAAAGGAGGTTCTGTTCTGCTAGGAAATGATCACACATGCAAGGTTACGGGTGAGGGTTCAATCCATTTGAAGATGTTTGATGGTGTAGTGAGGATTCTCAAGAGTGTCAGGTATGTGCCTGAACTCAAGAGAAATTTGATATCACTTGGGATGCTATATTCTATGGGCTATGCATTCCAGTCTGCTGATGGAGAGCTCAGGGTGTCTAAGGGGGAGCTGATTGTCCTGAAAGGTGTGAGAAGGAATGATCTCTACTTTCTTAAGGGAAGTACAGTGGCTGGTAGATCAGATGTAGTAGAGGTGCAAGACAACTCTATGTTGTGGCACAGAAGACTAGCTCATGTAGGTGAGAAAGACCTAGTTGAGCTGTCTAAGCAAAGTTTGTTTGGCAAGGAAAAGATCACAAAGTTGGATTTGTGTGAGTCTTGCATTCTTTGTAAATCCAAGAAGTTGAATTTTGGAAAGAGTGTTCACTCTACCAATGGGATCATGGACTTTGTCCATTCTGATCTATGGGGGCCAACTGGGAATCAAACGAGGCTGGTGGTAGATACTTCTTATCTATCATAGATGACTACTAAAGGAAGGTGTGGGTTACTATCCTGAAATCTAAGGCAGAAGCATTTGAAAATTTTAAGGAATGACTCACTGAATGTGAAAGTGTCACAGGAAATACTCTCAAGCATTTGAGAACTAATAATGGTCTGGAGTACCTATCAGAAGAGTTCAATGCGTTCTGTAAATAACCAACCAGACGAAGCACAAGCCGAGGTGGAGCATGTTGACACCCGAGGACCTGTTGGAGAGCATATTGATCCAGATGAGGAAGGCGTTCCTCATAGTGAGAATGAGCTTCAACACTATCAGTTGACACGAGATAGAACCAGAAGAGAAGTCCACCCACCTCAGAGGTATGGTCAAGCTGATATTGTACCATTTGCATTATGTGAAGCTCTTGAGGTGGAGTCTCTGGAGCCGAAAACTTACACTCAAGTCATCAGCTGTCATGACAAGGAGAAGTGGATAGTTGCAATGGAGGAGGAATTGCAATCTCTCAACAAGAACCTGACCTGGGAGATTGTTGAGTGACCTCATAACAAGAAGCTTGTTGGGTGTAAGTAGATCTACAAGAAGAAGGTGGAGGCTCAGAGGGGTGGCAAGCTTAGATACAAAGTGAGGCTTGTAGATAAGGGATTTACTCAAAAGGAAGGTATTTATTTCAATGAAATCTTCTCACCTGTTGTGAAGCACTGTAGCATCAGAATCTTGTTAGCTATGGTTGCTCAATATAAATTGGAACTGCATCAAATGGATGTGACCACAACTTTCTTACATGGATCTCTATATGAGAGGATCTACATTAAGTTACCAGAAGGATTGGACATAAAAGAAGGGGAGGACAAGGTTCATCTAATGAAGAAGTCCCTTTATGGCCTGAAACAAAGCCCTAGACAATGGTACTTGAGATTTGATGAGTACATTTGCTTAGTTGGTTTTACAAGGAGTTTGTATGACAGTTGTGTCTATTTCAGACGGGTTGGGACTACTGTTACCTATCTTTTATTGTATGTTGATGACATGGTAATAGTTGGAGAGTCTATTGACAGTGTTAATAAAGTTAAGGAGATTCTCAAACAGGAGTTTGAGATGAAAGATCTTGGTGAAGTCAAAGTGATTCTTGGGATGGAGATCAACAGAGTAGATGGAGCTATTCAGCTGAGTCAGCCAACTTATTTGCAGAAAGTGTTAGAGAGGTTGAGAATGCATCAAGCAAAGACTTTCTCTACTCTTATTGGCCAACATCAGAAGTTGTCCAATCAAATGAGTCCCAGGAACAGCCAAGAGCGAGCTCAGATGAGTAAGATACCTTATGCTAGTGCTATAGGGAGTTTAACGTATGTTATGGTGTGTTGTAGACCAGACCTGACTCATGCATGAGTGTGATCAACAGATACATGAGTGATCCAGACTTAAGTCATTGGAGACTCTCAAGTGGGTCATGAGATATGTTCTGGGATCAGCTGACAAATGTCTGAAGTTTCAGAAGATGCTAAGTAAGGGGGAAGCACTTGTGGGATACGTAAATGCAGATATTGCAGCCAATGTTGACACTCGAAAATTCTTAACAGGATATGTGTTCACCTTGTTTGGTACGACTGTGTCTTGGAGGTTTATTCACCAGTCTGTGGTTGCATTATCTACTACTGAAGCGGAGTACGTGGCCTTGACTGAAGCAGTTAAGGAAAGCATGTGGATGAAAGGGATTCTAAAAGAGTTTGGTTTATCTCAGAGCAGTGTAATTGTCTTCTGTGATAATCAAAGCGCAATACATCTTGCAAAGCATCAGGGGTATCATGAGAGAACCAAAGCACATTGATATGAAGTTGTAATTTGTAAGAGATATTGTGGAGAAGGGTACAGTTCAAGTGGTTAAGATAGCTACTGAGGAGAACCTTATTGATGCATTCACTAAGGCATTACCAAAAGAAAAGTTTGGTTTGTGTCTTAGGCTGGTTGGACTGCATTAGTGTCCTCTGAGGAGAAGGTTGTTGTTCTTTTAACAGGGAGCAGTGGTGGAGGCTGTCCTTTGAGAAGGATAGTGGAGTTGTTTAGTTCAAGGTGGACATTTTGAGCTAAAGGTGGAGAATTGTGAGGTTTTATCTCATAATCTCGGATCAGCAGAGTACTAGTCTGTTGATAGTAGTTTGCTGATAAGTCAACTGTTGGGCGTATCAGCTGATGGAGTCAGGTACATAATCCTACGTTTCGTTCGGGTTTAAAAAGCAATCTCGTTTATTATCCAAAGTCACTGCCTCAGAGACTGGAGGTATTCTAGGATCGCGCTTAGTACTCAAATGTACACATGAGTCGCACTATGGTTGCGCACTGAACGCGCAAGGGTCGCACATTTCTTATCATTGTGTTTAGCGTTTCTTTTAGGCCGAAAACGCCTCATTCGGGTTTAATGTAAGGCTGCTAATTAGGTCGCGCAGGGAAATTTTCTTCAAACAATAAATTGATCAATATATGCTTCAGCAACTGAAGTTGATAGAGGTGTGGTACTACTGTCGTAACAATGAGAATGAACTAAATTTCACTAGATGCGTGTTCTAGCTAGTTTTGCATCCACATACAAATTAATGTCCTTCTTTGAATATTTAAAGAAATGTTTTGTTCACAGTTTCTTTGTTGGGCAATTTTTACGGCAGTCACATTTTACGAATTGACTACATAGTCACTTTATCGAATCGCGCCACGTGGCGTCGTAAACGTCGTAACGACCTGCTACCTGTTATACAAGTTTAAGTTATTTATATCATTTTTTAAATTATATTTTGTTATTTACTATATTACCCTTCTTTTATTTAAATTATTTTTAATATATATATATATATATATATTAAGTAAAATTACTGTTCTACCCTTTCTTTTTAAATTTTATTTATATTTTACCTGCACCCACTAATTTAATGAGTGCACCCCATAATCATATTTTTACTACAATTATCTGCACCCGCTAAGTTAATGAATTCACCCCCTAATCATGTTTTTACTACAGTTATCTGCATCCGCTCATTTAATGAGTTCACTCCCAAATTATTTCTTTTTTACAACAGTTATCTACACCCGCTCATTCTATGAGTTCACCCCCAAATTATTTTTTACCACAATTATCTTCACTAGCTCATTTTATGAGTTCACCCCCAAATTATTGTTTTACCACGGTTATCTGCACTGGCACATTTTATGAGTGCACCCCAAATTTTTTTAAAAAAATTAATCACATTTTAAAGACTATATTATCCTTTTATTAATTTACACAAAATATAATAAAATAAACTCTAAAAAATTGATTCACCACCAAATCGCCCATATTTTAAAAAAAAACGTAAAAATATAATTAATAAAAAACTATCGAAATTAGCCACAAATCTCGATTTTTATCTTTTTAATTTTTCTTTCCCCTCCTCTTTTTCTTTTTTCTTTCCCATTTTCAATTTTTTTTCAAATTTTTTTATTTCCTTGTTTTTTTTTTTCTTTTCCTTTTTAAATTTTTCTGTCTTTCTTTTCCATTTTTTGCATGTGTATTTTTTAAATTTTAATACAAAATAATATTATAGGTATAATTTTATTATAGTCGATCGGCGGTGCACCTAAATTTTAATTTTAATTTGATGAGTAAAGGACCTGCCGGAAATCCATGCATGTCGGCGGGTGACCCAGCCACCACCATGCCCGACCACCCCCTCGACGGCGACGGCGGCGCTTCGGTCTCGGCCGCTGAAGCCCGAGACCCCTCCTCGAATCGCAATTCTTCACTTCTATAACAATCGACATAATCTTCCATCTCGGCCACGATCCGTGGCGGCCGAAATCATCTCCTCATTTCGACCATCGACGCGACTGCTTCGATCAATCTCCCTTGCGTTCGCGATCCAGGAGCTTCTCCTACATCAACGGTGCTCGCCTGCAACACTCGGATCGACGTTGTCTCTCTCTCGTCGTTCATCTCTATCCAAATCGAAGCTACATTGCTTCATCCGTCTTCTTTACCCTACTCCTGCGCAACCTCTTCCTCCGGCTAACGACGGCCCGATGGAGGACTGTGAGTATGTTGCTGATAAAATGAGCGGGTGGAGATAATTGTGGTATAAAAATAATTTGGGGGTGAACTCATAAAATGAGCGGGTGCAGATAACTTTGGTAAAAAAATAATTTGGGGGTGAACTCATAAAATGAGCAGGTGTAGATAACCGTTGTAAAAAAGAAATGATTTAGGGGTGAACTCATAAAATGAATGGGTGCAGATAACTATGGTAAAAAATGATTTGGGGTGAACTCATAAAATTAGCGGGTGTAGATAATTGTTGTAAAAAAAATGATGTGGGGGTGAACTCATAAAATGAGTGTGTGCAGATAACTGCTGTAAAAATATAATTTGGGGGTGAACTCATTATATTAATGGGTGCAGATAAAATATAAATAATTAAAATAAGGGTTACGGTACATGCCAGTGTACCCAAGTATCACCCTTTTTTCTTCCTCAATTCCAATTAGTCGGCACAATTCTTAAGATGTTTGAGAATGATTTATTTCTTCCCAAATTGATTTAATTTGAAGCTCTCAATCGTCGTTAGGAGGTTTGAAGCAAAGGTTTGAAGCAAGAATGAGTTTTTCTCACTGATTTGGTTTGTTTTATTGTTAATAAATTGATTTGATTTATTTTTTGTTATTAATTTTATTAATATCATAAGGGTAAATATGTAATTTTAACATTACATATTTTAATTATATTAACGAAAATATAATAAATTATTTTATTGTATAAGGATAAAAATGTAAATTTATAATAATATATTTTAATTAATTTAATTTAATAGAAAATACAAATTTATGACACATTACGACACAATACGACAATACATATCGTAAAATTTACAAAAGGTAACAGGTCATCAAATCTAAACCTTTAGATTAGATTTTTAATGGCTTAGATTAACTGACTAGGGTAATCAGTACGACACGTTACGACACCCTGACTACATATAGAAGATCCCTTCTTTGTTTATATAATTTAGAAATAAAACATAAAAGAAAACTATTGGTTAATTTTAAATTGACAGGTTCAAAAATACTCATTTAATTGGAAATTTCATGCTTTTGCATCTTCCTTTGTCAACTTTGTTTTATTTTGTTTTCTAGTAACTATAATGGAGGATGAGGATGAGGAGGCCGTGCTTGACCTCGAGGCTGGCACTAAGGAACCATCTGTCGAACCATGAATTCATGGGGATAAAGTAGGGATGGAAATTTCAATCCGGTCCGTCCCGTTCCGGACCCGTATTGAAATGGGGAGGGTCTGGGTATCACCCGTGATCCATTTTTATATTTATTTTTTATACATATTATACCTATAAATATAATATATTTTCAATATTTTGATGTTTATTAATATATATAATCATAATTCACCTTCATAAATGTGAAAATAAATTTATAAACATGCTTCTAAGACTATTTTATTTATTTTTCAATACAAATCTAAATTTTATGTTATACTCCCTCTGTCCAGTAAAATTTTACTCACTTCTTTTTATACATGTTTTTTAAAAAATCATATTTTAATTATAAAAAATATATGTGGGATAACGAGTAAATAATAGTGTTGGTATGTACTCAATTTTGTTAATAAAGTAAAAAAAAATATTCAAAAGTTAACTATTTAAATAGAATAAACATATACTTTGTGGACTCAAAAATTTGTCTGAGCAAAATTTTATAGGACAGAGGGAGTATGTTTTTTTAAAAAAAATTATTATTTTTCAATTTCTTTTAAAAAAAAATTATAATGGGTCGCCCAGATTTAAAACTGATCGAATCTGGGTATCTAGGTACCCGACCGGTCCATTGTCATCCCTAGGATAAAGTCACTTATGGGGATGAAGCCTAGAGGTCCATTCTTTGATTTCTTTCCTCCTCAAGTAAACGAAAATAAAAAATTGAGCAAGATTATGATACATTGTTACGGACAAAATAGCACTTAACACTATTCAGATTATATTTTGTCTAGAAAATCAAATTTTAATTTACGAAATAGTACTGAGTATTAGGCATATATAAATATATTAGATATTATATATATCTTGTTCAATATATTTTATATATCTTGTAAATCTTTATTTAAGATATAGATTACATATGTTTTTGTATCTATAAATACTTCCACATGTAATCCTTTATTTTTATCCAATGAAATTATAATTTCATAAATCATTGTTTCTCTACATGGTATCAACGAGTCACCTGGCTCACGCCTCGATCACCATCTCCGTCCAGCATTAACCACCGGCGCTCTTAACCTTGGTTGTTACAACTTCTCTCACACCTGGTGTAACCTCCGTACGGTTATTTAAAGAAGACCCTCTCTTCTTCCAAAAACTCTCACATCACAGAAGCCTTACTACTGCTCCTAAAAATTCCCCCTCTCTTATCCAAAATCTCTCACATCACAGAAGCCTTCCTACTTCTCCTAAAACTTCCACCTCCGCTGCTATACCTCTATTTTGCTCAACCATGGCCTCCCCTGCAAACCCAAATTCTCCCTTCATCGCCTTCAACATCTCGGCTCAGGCTCCACTCAAGCTCACTCCCACCAATTATGGGGCGTGGTGCTTCCAACATCGCCTCCTCCTCACGGGCTATGATTTATTCGGCTATGTCGACGGAAAAACCCCATGTCCTCCCAAGACTATTCCGGCCACCGAGAAGGATGCTGCCCCTCAACCGAATCCAGAATTCGCCAAATGGGTTCGTCAAGATCACCTTATATTCTCTGCCCTTGTTGGATCCATGACCCCTACACTCATCCCGTTCATCGCTTCGTCCAAAACATCTCATGAAGCTTGGTCAACTCTTGAACGCATCTATGGCAGACCGTCTCGGGGCCGAATTCTCGCCCTCAAATCAAAGTTCTTGAGCCTCACGAAGGGAACTCGGTCGATTACTGAATTTCTGATGGACGTACGCTCTGTGGTCGACGAATTGGCACTGCTTGGCGTTCCGTCGGACGCGGAGGACGTCACCCTTCGTGTCTTGACCGGACTTGACGAGTCCTATCGCGACATCTCCACTGCGATTCAGGCACGGGACACACCAATTCCATTCGACGAACTCTGCGACAAACTCCTCAGCGCCGAAGTCCAGATCGCGAATCAAGCCCCTTCTGCGCTAGCGCCGACGTCGGCAATGGTCGCCGGAAAACACGTCACTCGATCGACGCAAACAGACAATCGTTCCAGATCTAACGATGCCCGCGCTCGATCGGGGACTTAGAAGCCCTATCTGGGCACTTGCTAGTACTGTCGCACCCCGGGCCATTCGGCCCGTAATTTCCCTGAAATCCCGTCGGCGTCCGCTCACTCCGGCAACCCAGCGAGTCAACCCAGCCCTAACTCGCTGGGTCAACTCGGCGGAAATCAATCCAGAATTCAGAAGTCGCCCCAACCTGCTTATTCGGCTCATTCGGCGTCCTCTTCTCAAACACATAACCCTTGGATTCTGGACTCGGGTGCTTCTCACCACATCACCAATGACCTGTCAAATCTTTCCCTACACTCTCCCTTTGATGGTTCTGATAATGTAGAAATTGGTGATGGTAAAGGTTTGAATATCTCTCACATGGGTTCCTTATGCTTTACTGGCCTTGATTTATTAAAATTTAAAAATGTCTTGGTAGTACCCCATATGTAGAAAAACTTAATCTCTGTTTCAAGCCTCTGTCGTGACAATAATATTAATATTATTTTTGGCCCCTCGTCTTTTCAGGTGCGGGATGGCCGCTCGGGGAACGTTCTCCTCATCGGGAGTCGTATTAACAACTTATACGAATGGCCGACACGAGTTTCCAAACCCACAGCCCTAGTTTCACAGCGCCTTCCTACTTTAGTTTGGCACGCTCGTCTTGGCCACCCATGTACCAAAATCTTATCACACACCTTGTCAAAATTTAGTTTACCTAATACACCATCCAAACTGTTTAGTTGTGATTCGTGTTGTTGCATAAAAAGTCATAAAATTCCGTTAATCCTCTTGATATTGTGTTCTCTGATGTTTGGTCTTCCCCAGTTACACCTCATGAAGGTTTTAAATACTACGTGTTATTTGTTGATCATTTTAGCAAATACATGTGGATCTACCCTCTAAAACACAAATCTGATGTTCTCCCCACATTCACCACATTTAAATCCCTTGTTGAAACATATCACCAATCCAAAATTAAAACTCTTTACACTGACAATGGAGGTGAGTTTATTGCTCTTCGCTCATTCCTCCAAACCCATGGTATATCCCACCTTACCACACCCCCTCACACACCCGAACACAATGGCATGTCTGAACGTCGTCACAGACATGTTGTTGATACAGCCTTGGCCCTCCTTCATCATGCTTCCATGCCCTTTACATATTGGCCCTATGCTATTTGCACTGCCACCTATATAATTAATCGTCTTCCCAAAATAAATCTTAACATGTTATCTTCATTCCAACGACTCCTTAAACAACCTCCTAACCTATCTAAACTTCGTGTTTTTGGCTGCTTATGTTATCCTTGGCTTCGCCCCTACACGACACACAAACTAGACCCTCGATCTACACCCTGTGTTTTCATTGGGTACTCCCTCATTCAAAGTGCATATCTCTGTCTTGATCCTTCTACTCATAGAGTATATACGTCACGTCATGTTCAATTTGTTGAACATACCTTTCCTTTTGCCAAAATTTCCTCTTTTTCCAACATATCCCCAGATTTGGTAGATACACCCCCTGCATCCTCTGACCTGATTAGTTCACCCCCAGATTTGGTAAATCCACCCCAGTTTCCTGCACCCAACCCTAATCTGACCCTACTGCCTAATACACACCCAGAATTGTCATATACGCCCACTACACCTCCCGTCTTGGTACAATCACCCGACCAGCCACCTAACCCATCACTAGCACCCGTCGCACCCACCACTATGGTTAATACACCCCTCCTTCCCCCCAACCCACAAATTAGTCCCGTACCACCCCCTACCATTCCCGACCCTCTCGTGCTGCCAAACGCTCCTCTGCGGTCCCCTGCACCGCGTATGATCACTCGCTCCCAAAATAAGGTTTTCAAGTCCAACCTGAGGTACGGTCTTACAAGTAATCTATCTTCTGACATTGAACCTAGCTGCGTCTCTCAGGCATTAAAAGATGAACGATGGAGGGAGGCCATGTCGTCTGAATTTAACGCCCTTCTAAAAAACGGTACTTGGGATTTAGTACCACTTTATGAGTCTACCAACATTGTTGGTTCAAAGTGGGTCTTCCGCATCAAACGAAAACCGGACGGGTCCTTAGACAAATTCAAAGCTCGACTTGTGGCCAAAGGTTTTCACCAACGCCCCGGGATTGATTTTTCTGAAACGTTTAGTCCTGTGGTCAAACCAGCAACCGTTCGAGCAGTCCTAAGTATTGTTGTCACTCAAAATTGGACACTTCAACAATTTGATGTGAACAATGCCTTTCTTCATGGTTCCCTCTCTGATACAGTTTACATGGCTCAACCTCCTGGTTTCATTGATAAGGCGTTTCCATCCTATGTTTGCAAATTACACAAATCCATTTACGGTTTAAAACAAGCTCCGCGTACTTGGTATTATGCACTTAGGTCGTTTTTGGAAGGAATTGGGTTTATCCACACAAAATCCGATGAATCCCTTTTTGTGTACAATAAATCTGGTATTATTGCATATTTCCTTGTGTATGTTGATGATTTGATTCTCACAGGAAATTCCATTCCCTTCCTTAGTCATATGGCAACAAATCTTGGTTCGAAATTTTCAGTGAAAGACTTGGGCCCTCTTTCCTACTTCTTAGGTGTTGAGGTTCTTCGTACCAAAAATTCCTGCTTTCTCTCTCAACGAAAGTATGTGGTTGATCTACTCACTCGATACAACATGGTCACCTCCAAACCTGTTCAGACGCCACTAGCCACTTCCGCTCGCCTTACCCTTATTGATGGGACACCTCCTGCTGATGCCACTCAATATAGACAAAAATACTTGGCAGTCTTCAATATCTTCAACTCACAAGACCTGACATTGCATTTGCTGTTCACAAACTGTGTCAGTTTATGCATGCCCCGACTGTTACTCATTGGGGAGCTGCCAAACGACTACTTAGGTACTTAAATGGAACAATAGATGTTGGAATCACGCTCCGACCAACTACCTTCTCTTCTCTACACTGCTTCACTGATGCTGATTGGGCGGGCAACAGTGATGATCGTTCATCCACAAGTGCTTACATTTTTTTTCTTGGTGCCAATCCTATCTCGTGGTCCTCAAAGAAACAAAAATCCATTGCTCGTTCCTCAACAGAAGCTGAATACCGTGCTATTGCCTCCGCTGCCTCTGAAGTTCAATGGTTAAAATCTTTGTTTCATGAGTTGTGCTTCACAGTTTCAGACGTACCTGTCATCTATTGTGACAACATTGGAGCCACTTATCTCTGTTCAAATCCTGTCTTTCACTCTCGAATGAAGCATATTGCAATTGACTTCCACTTTGTTCGAGACTTGATCAAGTCGTCTCAACTTAGGGTCTCACATGTCTCCTCTGCGGACCAACTTGCTGATGCCCTTACAAAGCCTCTTCCTCGACCTCGACTGCAACTTCTAATGACCAAGATTGGACTCTCCTACGGTGCTCCATCTTGAGGGGGCGTATTAGGCATATATAAATATATTAGATATTTTATATATCTTGTAAATCTTTATTTGAGATATAGATTAGATATGTTTTTGTATCTATAAATACTTTCACATGTAATCCTTTATTTTTATCCAATGAAATTATAATTTCATAAATCATTGTTTCTCTACACAGCACTGATACGAAAAAAAATAGCACTTAACATTCGTGGTACTTAAATACTTAAATGTATAATATTAAGAAATAAAAATATCTTAGATGAACATAAAAGAGCTTACATTTGATGCTTCCAATTCTCTATATGCATGTCAAATCCATTAATTATTCATTAGGAGTCCCTTCAAGAACATAGCTTAATTTTAGTGGAAAAATAAATCAATGAAAAAATAAATTATTATGCTCCATTTGGATGGATGGATGGATGGATTTAGGTCTATGGATTTTAAATGAGTTAATTGTACTTTTGGTCCCATCAACCATGGGTTGGTTGGGATTTGACCACTGCGTTTTGGAGTTGGTCCCACTAGAATTTTTTTATGCATTTTTGGTCTCGCCGTTAACTTTACCGTCTAAATTAACACTCGTTGCACTTTTGGTCCCACATGATATAGAAAAATTCATTCATAATTAGAAAAGTTTATTACATTACCTATTAATTATTAGAAAAATCGGTAACTTACCTAATTAGGATTTTACCTTTTTTTTTTTTTAATATATTACACTATATCAATTAAAGATTTTTTTTATATTTATTAAAATTATATATATTAGTTAAAATACTAAATAATATTTTAAAATGTCTGAAAATAAATTATGAATAATATTTAATATACTAATTTTTTTAAATCTGAAAATTTATAATATGAAAATAATAATAATCTAAATAAATTTATTCATAATTAGAAAATTTAATTTACTTACCTAATCAAGTATTATATTTGGTCCCGGCAAACCCTGCTATATTTAGTTAACGACCACGTGATCCGCACAATGCAAACCCTTCTATATTTAGTTGAGAAATTTGAAAATTTAAAATATTTGTAATTTTTTTTAGTTTATTTAAAATACTAATATATAAATAAGGTTTTATTGAGAGTTTTTGGTAGCTTTAATATATATATATATTTTTTTTAATTTGGGAGTTTCAATATTTTAAAGATAAATTTGTTTTTTTTAATACCTTAAAATAAATAAATATTTTTTTAATACTTATTTTGTTATTATAGGTTTTTTTTTCCTAGTGTAAGTTACAAAATTTTCTAATAATTAATTAGGTAAGTTAATAGATTTCTTCTAATTATGAATGAATTTATTTAGTTTATTATTTTTTTTATATTATAATTTTTCAGATTTAAAAAAAAAATAGTATTTTAAATATTATTCATAATTTATTTTAAAAAAATTTATATCATTTATTATTTTAACTAATATTTATAATTTTTTGAATTAATATAAAAAAATAAGTTTTTAATATATATATAATTTTAAATATTTTAAATACTTTTTTCGTGCATTTATATAATTTTCATTTGGTGTTGACAGATTTTAAGGAATATTGATTGTTTATGTAAAAGTAAAAAGGAAAGTGAGAATTTTAAAATTGAATAGAGAGATGGAGTATATATATACATATAATAATGTAATATATTATCAAAAAAAAAGCAAAATTCTAATTAGGTAAATTATCGATTTTTCTAATAATTAATTAGGCAAGTTAATTGATTTTTTCAATTATGAATGAATTTATTTAGATTATTATTATTTTCATATTATAATTTTTCAAATTTCAAAAAAATAATATTTTAATATTATGAACTAATATTTATAATTTTCTGAACTAATAAATATAAATAAATCTTTAATTGATATAAATAAATATATTACAAAAAAAAAAAGTAAAAAAAAATCTTGTGGGACCAAGTGTGCACGCGTTAAACCCTCCGTTAACTTTTGACAGAAATTGGGATCAAGTTTGCAATAAATTTTTGTATAGGACCAAATATGCATAAAAAAATATCTAGTAGGACCAACTCCAAAATGCAGTGGTCAAATCCCAACCAACCCATGGTTGGTGGGACCAAAAATGCAATTAACTCGATTTTAAATTCACAATTTAAATCTATTCCACTTTTTTGGATTAATAAGTAAATGGATGGATTTTAAATACTTACATTTGAGCTCATATTTTTTTAAGTTAAAATTAAGAGGATTTTAAATTCTCACTAAAACAATGTCATTTGAAATTCATGTATTTTTAAATTTGAAATGCCTTCTCAAATCAAATTCCTTCATCCAGACAAATCTTAGGCTCCATTTGGATAGATGGATTTTGATCTATGAATTTTAAATTCACAATCTAAATCCACTCATCCACTTGTTTAAATTAAAAAGTAAATGAATTGATTTTAAATACTTAGATTTGAGCCCTTTTTTTCAAATTAAAATTGAGATAATTTTAAATCCTCATTAGTCATGTCATTTAAAATCCATGTATTTTAAAATTCTTTCATTTGAAATAATTTCTAAATCAAATCTTTTTATCCAAACACAACCTTAAATCATGGAATAATTTACACAAAAGAATTTTTTTACATTCTTTAATGATAAGTACTTGATGGATTTTCCATGTAATTGGAAAAAAATAAAATGGACACCACTCAATTCAAAATTTAATTTACGTGTACAAAAGCCTATATACCTATCCACGTATACATGTGCAACTCTGTCACTTGTTCTTACTTGTTTGATCAGTATGCATCTCAAATCTGCGAGCTCTTGATCAAACCCAAAAAAAAAAAAAACAAATTACATAGTCGTAGTAGTATATATTATTCTTGAATTCTAAATAGATCAAGACGGTGATCTGCCAATCTCAATGAATACATAGTATTCTTGTACTCGCTCCAAGTAAAAGGCCTATATTGACACGGATTTTCAATCGAGACCAATTGAGATATCGGAGAAATACAGGAACTAAGAGGTGGAGCTGCAAAGTACATCATCGACATTCTTGATTTACACGTGTTTGCTAAAGCTCTATGTCTAACGCTCGTGAATTTTCCATTGCTCAACGCCTGAATCACCAAAAAAATTAGTATTAGACTTCTTACATAATCATAACAAAAATAAAACTTTGAAAAAAAAAAAAGAGTAATTTTCAGTGAGATGCCCAAAATGATAAAATTGGTAACTTTCAAAAGGATGAAAGAAGTGTAAAGTAAAGAGGAGATAAAACCAATATTTTCCAAAAAATAAAATAGACACACATGAACGGAATGAGTGTTAATTACCTGAAATGCATCACCCACAAACACACAGAATTTGTCTGAATCTGGAGGAATTGGAATCCACAATCCCTCTTTGGACAAGATTTGAAGGCCACCAACATTGTTGGATCTCAAAATTGTAAGAATTTGAGGATCTGAATGCTCTCCAAACCCAATTCGAGGTTGTTTGGAGTTATAAGCATCAAACAAATCGGCATCATCATTCACAAAAT
Organism: Galeopsis tetrahit; assembly: GCA_963675135.1. Lineage (NCBI taxonomy): Eukaryota > Viridiplantae > Streptophyta > Magnoliopsida > Lamiales > Lamiaceae > Galeopsis > Galeopsis tetrahit. The sequence continues at coordinate 11,954,118 of OY776129.1, read as the reverse complement.
TAGGATAGTGATTCATTCTGAAGCATGAATCACTCTCCACATCTTCTATCAACTTACTAAAAATAGACTTATCTTGGACCCCTAGTCCTTCACCCACCATTTCAAGAATCTCACATGTCAGATTCTTAACGCCTTGTATGTAGTCATTCATAGCACAACTGCAAACAAAGAAGAAAAAAAAATTAAGATACATACAAAATTCAAACATTAATTGGAATATAAGATTTTTTATTTATAAAGTTGTCGGTAAAAAGTGTAAGAAAAAAAAAAGGGTAGAAAGAAAGTGTAAAATATGTCAAAGAAAAAATGAATGACAATTGATGTAATTTTGTGTAAAAGTATGAATTGAGCCGGGAAAGTTTTCTGGTACTATGTTTGCATTAAACAACATATGTTTGTAATATTTCATGTTTGACACCTGGGAGTTTATAAGTGATTAGTTGACAATGTGGTGCAAAGATCATTTGCTTCCATCATATATGCAAGAATTTCATTCCCAAAGCTGGGGTCAAGTACTTGTCATTAAAGTATAAACCATTATTAGAAATTGAAATAAAAAAAAATAAAAATTCATAAGGTGTTTCATAGGGTAATTGGGATGATGTGATTCACCAATAATTGCACATAATTACAGTGTGAATGATCATTAGTTCAACTATATTCAATAAAAGTCAATATATATCATTGTAAGTGAGCCTATTTTCCAATAAACAACCACATCAACATGGATATTAAAATTATGGTTTCATTTCTTTTTTAAATTGAAAAACTCTATTTTTTCTCACACATTACAATAATTTAAATATTCATTAAATGTCAATAATTTAACATTATGCATACTCTAGAAAAGAAATAAAACTATATTTTAAAAAAAATACGGGATCATAATTTTAAGACGGAATGAGTATTTTTCTGGTGCGACTCCACCATGTGCCAAAAGGGCAAATAGGAAATTCACATATAACTGTAATTCTTACAAGGTTGATATAAAAACATTACCAAATATAGTTTGTTGCTTAACTTGCTTGTAATGATAGCAACTACTCAAAAATGGAAGCCAACCTAAAAGTAGTTATTATCTGGGACCTACGTAGTACAGTACATATCGTAGATTTTTCAGAATTATTTCCATTTTAAGTATTGCACGTGTGTAACTATTAATTTGACTTGCAAATTGCAATAATGGTTTAATTAAATTAAAGAAAAACTAACCACCTCTCTTAATATATATATATATATATATATATATATATATATTAGCGCAATAATATGGGAAATTAGAGTGTCCTTGAATTGCAATAAAAAGTACTAGGTTTTATGTAAAATTGTTTTATTGTGATGTGTCCTTTTCTGTCATAAAATTAATATTATCTCCATTTTTATTAAATTCCTTTTTAATTTTTCACTATTTTTATAATACTTGTCATTCTCAGAATATTTTTCTTCAAACATCTCAATTAACTTTATATGGGATTGCATTTTCTATATCATAATTAACTATCATTAATTAAGAGTACTATTGACATAAAAATGTAATATTCTTAATTTGTTGTTAAAAGCTAAAAAAAAACATGGAGAAAATGGAGTACATAATAAAACAATTAATTGTAATTAATACGTTTTAATGAAACAAATGATATTCCTTTTGTTTAAACTGGTTGACATAAGATTTTGTATTCAATATATATATTATGATATCATGGATGGACTTAGTGTTAAATAATTGTAACTTATATATGAATAGATTCTAGAACTATATATTCTTTAAATGGATTGTATGACTTTTCTAAGGAATAAACTCTTAAATTCAAATATTTAGACTTTTCCATGGAATTAAGCCATGAAACCTAACTTGTAAAACTGCTCAAAGAATTTATCAAAGTCCACCATTATATTGTTGTCATGATGAAAGAAACATCTACTAATTATTTCTAATATATATAATGGGAGTCTGCCTGAAAATTTTCATTTTAAATTCATTAAAATAATCCAGCTGCTTTAACAACCTACCAACAATTCGATCATTATCTTAAATAAACCAAGTATATATATATATCTAGCTATACTCTAGGCATACATATTTATTTATATTAGAAAATTATATATATATATATATATATTACAAATTAATACTCCTATACTATATATCAAATGCATTCAAATAAACAGAAAACTCGTTGCATGTAAATCAATATATATATATATTAACATGTACGGTGAAGTAGTACCCTTTGGACACTAATTTATAAGTGTAGCATTTTCTGTCACATCCTTTAAAAATAATGACATGTCAAGAGTATTGAAATTCTTTCAATTTTATTAAAGTGATAAAGTAAGGATATAAATATTATGTAAGAAAATGTAATTAATAGCATAAAGAGTTTAAGGGTAAGAATTGTGAAAAACTTTTTTTTTTAAATGTGAGACATATAAAAAAGGAAAGTGAAAAATAAATTGAATGATATGATACGATACGATGTTTATTTACAACTTTCACATGTCATTCACTTAACTATATATATGTGTCATGTCATACATTCTATTAATAAAAAATTATAAAAATTAACAATATGGTTACCTGAATTTAGTAGGGTCCGATGACATGGTTTTGGACCTCTCATTAATGGCATGAGAATTGGCCTCAAGTAGTATATACTCGAGGTCTCCTTTATCTCCATTGAACCCAATATTCTTACACCCATAACCGAATGGACTCGGGGGCCCGGCCCGTTGCTTTTGGCATGCAGATTTTGAGAAGAATTCATGGCCTTCCCTTTCAACTCTAGAGATTATATCTCTTGAAACTCCATGATTTTCGACTTGGAAAAACCCGAATTCTTCGCAAGCTTTTACGATCAATTCGCTGAGCTTCGACCTTTCGAGGCTCAGATCTATGATCGGAACTCCGAAAGCCCGAGTTTTCTTGCTTCTAGGAGGAGCATGAGAAAGAAGCACCATTTTTGTTATGAGAAAAAAGAGAATGATGAATAGGGTTTATGTGAAACTAAGGTTTGATGATTTGGCGGTTAAATAGAGGGAGGGGGGAGAATAAATTAAATAATGAAATAAAATAGGGCCAAGTGGTGAATAATAATAAGAAATTAAATTAAAGTCGTATATAATGATGCTACAAGAAGAAGATCCATTTATTTCCGACAAAAAACATTGCTACTTTAAATTACTTTGGGTCACCAAGAAACGCCTAGTTATATATATGCCTCTCGACAATAATTTTATTTTGTGTTTTATATACTATTCATGTCTATGTCGATACGAACGTGTACGTCGTAAATAGATTAGTGTGTATTTTTTTATTTTTTTGATTAAATAAAATAAAATGAAGGAACATAAAGAGACCAAAGAAGACGCATTATTCTTAGCACTCCTCTGCCGGCCGGCCGTTTTATGCCTCTCAATTGCATACCACAAGGCCTGGCCTCGGTGTTAATAATTTTCTAGCAATATTGTCTTGTTTAATACTTTTTTTTTTTTTTCGAAGCTAGGAAAGATTAGCTTCCGTTATTGCATTGACAATATGAAACTGGTAGCCCAACCACAAACGCCGGCGGGTCTACCCACATGGTATTATCCATATAGTGACGGGAATTTCTAGCAAATGTGTGCGCCAATAAATTGGCGTCCCTTTTAACATAATTGAACAGCACATTATGAAACTCTTCCAATAATCTACGGCATTCCAAAGCATAATCTCCAAAAGTTGATGTATCATGTCCTGATCCATTTATAGCATCCACAACTCTTTTTGCATCACTCTCCACAACACAATTATCCATGTTATTCTCCTTGAGCCATAAAAGTGTTTCATAGACTCCTATAATCTCCCCAACTTCGACCGCAAAGGTTCCTCGTAAGATTCTGGACTTCGCCATCAGAAACACCCCTTGATCATCACGAAGCACCATGCCCAAACCCGTCTGGTTCGAGTCTCCAAAGAAGGCAGCGTCCGTGTTGATTTTTGTCATTCCAGCGTCCGGCGGGTGCCAAGACGTGCAGTGCAGCCTCTGGTTGTTGTTCACTGGGGAATGCGCAGAATGTCCGCGCACTGCAGCGGCCCACTCCATCCAAAACCCAGCAGAAATGTGAACTGCCACAGCAGGGGTGTTGCATGAGCCGTTCCATATTTTAGAGTTGCGTTCCTTCCATATCTGCCATAGCACCATACCAAACCTTGATTTAATTGATTCATGTGCATTGCTCAGCAATGCAAATATTACGCCCTTTACATCAGCCGCCTCTTGCACGCTAGCTTCAATGTGTTGCCAAATCCCAGCAGCTACCCAACACTCACGCGCATAAGAGCACTCAAAGAATATATGTTCGCTGCTTTCCACACCGTGTCCACATAGACCACAGTGTGCTTCTTCCGTCACTCGTTTGCGCACCAAATTGCTTCTAGTCGGCAAGCAGTCTCTAGCCGTTCGCCACAGAAAATCTTTTACTCGGGGAGGGGCAAATATTTTCCAGATGACATGCCAATCCCCTTCCACTCTAAGGGCTGTGTCAGCCGACCATGCGCAAGCCAATTTATATGCGGATTTGACCGAATAGGTACCTTTGGGCTTTATCAGCGAAACCCACATGTGGTAATGCGATGTTCGTAATAATTGCTGCATCCAAGGGTAGAAGGTGGTGAATCAGCTCCTCATCCCATCGCCTTTCAGTAGGGTCGAATAGGGCTGAGACACGGATTGATTCCAGGCCCTCCACTCGCTCCGAGTTCACCATAAAGTTTCCTTCCTTATTATGCCAAGGGTCTTCCCAAACTCTGATGTCGTCGCCAGATCCAATTTTCCACCTTGTCCTATAGCTTTAATTAAGTCCCGACAAGCATGGATGCTTGCCCAGGTATAGCTGGGGTTCCAGCCTACAGTCGAGGTTAGAAACTCTCCCCGCGGGAAGTATCGCGCTTTGAGGATCCTACACACCAAGGCGCCCGGATCAGTAGTTAGTCTCCATCCCAATTTCCCAAGCAGCGCAATATTAAAATTGTGCAAGTCTCGAAATCCGCGACCTCCCGCATCCTTATCAACACATAATTTATCCCAACGCATCCAGTTGATGCCCTTTGAGATGTCCGTCGAGCTACCCCACTAGAACTTATTGATCATAATTTGAAGCTCATTGAGCAGAGTTATCAGAAGCAAAAAGGTTGTCATACAAAAAGTAGGAATGAATTGAGCCACTAATTTGATAAGAATTTCCTTACCCGCCTTAGAAATCTTCCGTTTCCTCCACGATTGCAACTTTTGCCATAGCCTATCTTTAATATATGCAAAAATTTCCCGCTTCTTCCTACCAATCAAGGAGGGCAACCCGAGGTACCTTCCTGTATTAATATCGTTATGCACTGCCAGGATGTTTCTGATGGCAGTCCTCTTTCCCTCCTCCACATTCTTACTGAAAAAAATTCCGGATTTTGTATAATTAACTGCTTGGCCAGATACTCGTTCGTAGTCGTTTAAGATACCCTTTAATTTCTCACATTCCTCCTCTGTTGCACGGCAAAACAGGAGGCTGTCATCTGCAAAGAGCAGGTGTGTGACCTCCGGAGCGCGGCGGCAGACCCTATTGCCGTGAAGGGCACCCGAGGCGCTAGCATGGTTCAATGCAGCCGAGAGTCCTTCCGAGCACAGAATGAATAGATACGGGGATAGGGGGTTTCCTTGGCGCAAGCCCCGACCCGGAACAATTGGACCAACCAGATCCTCGTTTACGTGAATCGAGTACTTGACCGTTGTCACACATAACAACATCCACTGAATCCTAGCTTTCTCAAAATAGCGTCAAGATACGACCAGCTCACTCTGTCATAAGCCTTACTGATATCGATTTTTAAGGCTACGTCACCCCTTCCTCCATAACGCCTATTCTTCATAGCATGCAATGTCTCAAAAGCAATCAATATATTGTCTTGGATCAATCTTCCCGAGACAAATGCGGATTGGGATCTATCAACAAGGCCTGGAAGAACCTCTTTCAAGCGATTACACAGAACCTTGGATATAATTTTGTAGAGAACATTGCAGAGTGAGATGGGTCGAAGGTCACGTACCGTTTCGGGAGTTTCCACTTTGGGAATGAGGGAGATGTATGTATCGTTCAAACCATCTGGGAAGGAGCCTCTCTCCAGCCATTCGATACCTGCCTCGAAAATATCGTTGCCCATTAAGGACCAATTGTGGTGGTAGAATGATGGATTAAATCCATCGGGCCCGGGGGCTGTGTCTCCATTCATTTGTTTAATAGCGTGGTCGAACTCAGATTTTGAAAAATCTCTTGTTAGACGGGTATTCTGTTCCTCCGTTACAACCTGAGTAAGCGCCTCCAAGAATGTAGTTCCAACTTCCACTTCCTCAGCTACTGTGAATAAATCTGTGAAGTAGTTTTTCACTACCTCGCAAAGCGCACCTTGTTCCTCAGTCCACACTCCGTCCGTGTTAAGCCTTGTTATACGGTTCCTTTTCTTCCTGGAGGTAGCGGATTGGTGGAAAAATTTAGTGTTAAAATCTCCATCTTTTAACCAATGTTGTTTAGCCCGTTGACGCCAATAAACTTCCTCTTGTTTCAGAAGGAGCCCCAAATTTTCCCGAGCCGCATGGTACTCCTGTCTTCCTTCCAAACTTGAGTTCCCTTGTAGTTCACTGATTCTGTTTTCCAACTCTCTCTTGGCAGTCCGGAAACGTGAATCTGCCACAGTGCCCCATATGGAAAGCGTGTCACTTGTGGCCTGCAATCTTTGGTTGATGTTCAATCCAGAGGAGCCTGTCCAACAATTTCGAACAATAGCCTTGAAGTCAGGCTCCGACAACCATCTGTTTTCGAACCGAAACGGGCGTCTTCGGGAACGAGTAGCAGCAGGAGAGGTGTCCAGTAAGATTGGATTATGGTCCGACACCGGGGCAATGAGATTAATGAGTTCGGCATTGGGAAATTTCGCATGCCATAACGGTGTTCCCATAGCTCTATCGAGGCGTTCTTCCACAGCATTTTCTGGGGTCCTACCCCTGAACCAGGTGAATTGGTAACCTTGCAGCCGTACATCAGTAAGTTGGCTGTCCACAACAGCCTCTCTGAAGCCCTGGATCAAATAGTTTGGGTGCAAAACCCTCCCCCTCTTTTCTCTAGCTGATAGGATATCATTAAAATCACCAATGCATACCCAAGGAGCCTGGTTGGAATTGGCTAAGGTGCGTAATAAGTTCCATGATAGATACCGACGCCGTCTTTCCGGATAACCGTAAAAACCAGTGAGCCGCCATTCACCTTCCATACCATTCATCATAACATTAATATGGTTCGAAGAGTAATTCAAAATAGTGCATTGAGTTGTATTATTCCAAAGTAGTGCCAATCCGCCACTACGACCCACACAATCTACAGTAAAGCAACAATCATAATTGAGTTGGACACGAACACTTTCTAGTCTAATGCCAAACGAGTGAGTTTCTGAAAGAAAAATAATACTGTGAGATTCGAGTTAAGGAAGACCCGTTTCAGAAAATGAGATCTGTGAGACGGTCTCCTCTCATCCAAGACCGACAATATATATACACTCCTTTTTTTCTAAAACAGTTTTCACACTGTCCCTTTTTATTTGTACTACATTAATTTTCATATTTAAAAAAAAATTGTCATTAACTTTATTCTTAAAATTCTCATTTAAGTATTATCACTTTTTAAATGCGGAACAAAAATATTTAGAGTGTGGGTGGTATTGCACAATTATTTGCACTCTTTCTTTATTCATCTGTTTCACAATTATTTATACATTTTAAAAATGAAATTTTTTTCATAAATTCTACCCTCACAATATTCATATATTTACACAAAATGTCATTATACTATAATCTTCAATTCAATCATTTGCATTATTTTATTTATAAAAGTTTATAAAATTACTTAAAATTTATTCATTACACATTTTTTTTCTTAATTTTTGTATCTATAAATTGATGTAAACATTTTTGAAATGAAGGAAGTAACAAATAAATTTTAATAGTCCGTAATGGATAAACTTTAATGGTGATGGTATTTAATAATTTATGGCATCGGTAATGGTAAACCAACAATTTCCGATGTTGTTTGACTTTGACTAATTGAAAGACAGACAAACAACTACTCTATAACCGAAAGCTGTTTTGACAGATGGATTGCCACGAAACTGCAACTCGATCAACCATGCATAATAAACAATTACTAACATAAACTTCATTCATCTCACAAAAATAGCTATATATTCTTTTTTAATGTCTCAAATTATAGCTGCATCTCATTTTTTACTTTAGTATTAAATATTTTATTGTCAATTTACCATAATTAATAAGAGTAATTAAGACTTAACATATTTTGTAATATATGATTTCAAAGGCAAAATTGACACATTAGCTAAATTTGACTACATTTATTGATTTTTCTTAATTTGTGTGTAAAGTCAAATGTAGCTATATTTATGGGACGGGTGAAGTATATACACATATATATACACTTTCAATTTCATAATTAGTGTGTACAAGTTACATCCACTTGATTCAATTCTTTTAAATGGGTGAATATTACCCATGAGTTATGATAAATACAGTATAATATTAGTTTAAATACAATATAGTGCTGGTCCCTAAAATCAGGGGTATGCAACAGACGAGTTTCTTGAAAATTACATGACTTGTTGACATCTGATATATAAGTTCAGGTGTAGAAAACAAAATTAATTTTTCTATACAAATGACTTAGTCAGCTGACTAATCTAGGAGTCTAGAACTAGAATGTCTGCTGTCCTTTTAAACACTTATGTTAATGTAAACATGTTAAAACTGTAAATAACACATAGATTTATAGTGGTTCGAATCTCAATATCCTACGTCCACTCTCTCTCTAATCAAATAGAGAAATTCACTATCTTGCTGTTTAATAGTCCCAAGAGAAGACTTTCTTTTTTGCTACTTTTACGTCACAAGAGAAGACGTTTGATCAAAATCCTCAACTACCTTCTGAGGATACGGATCTACTTGTTGGAGAGGGAACAAGAACCCTTTACAATGGTTAATACCAATAAAAGAAAGTATGTGTATACCTCGGCCTATCTTCTAAATGGGTGTATAGAAGGGAGGACTCGAGAGGGACTAAGTATGAGAAATTCCCTTACAATCTGAGATAGCCTAAAGTTAGGATTTGAAATTTCTCTTCTAGGCTTAGGATATATATGATACACTACTGGCCTAGATGAGTTCACTCACTGGGAGATTAAGAGTGTAAGAATGCTTTGTTGGATATCTTCTATGAAGGTGTTCTTGAGCTCTTCTGATTTTCTGGACTTAGAACATTTTGCTCTGCCTTTGTATTCTTTCTCACACACACTCTTGTCCACACATTAAATCCCACTATTTCACGAAAGCAATCTTTAGGTAGAAGTCTATTAATTATTACCGTTGCCTAGTAATAATTAATTCTCCATTGACTTTCCAGTCCTTTGAGTATTGTGCTTTGTCAGGATCTAGACGCCTGTTGTCGTTTTTTCATAGGTCCACGTCATCTCTGATGTAACTTCTCAATTCGTAGAACAGAAGACTTCATCATATCTCAGCTGATTTACTCATCTGATCTTGTGTCTTCTCTTCTGATGTTGACAATTAGCAGCTTTGATTGTTCCTCACCTGTGTAGACTTATCTGGTTAGTCAAGCAGACTTTGTCTCAGCTGTGTTTGACTTTACTCTGTTGATCTTGTTGACTCAGTTGATCTTGCCTCAACTGATCATACTCAGTTGAACTGATTTACTCTGCTGGTCTTCTGATAATCTCTTCTCATCTTGAGCTTGTGCGTGTTTCTCCTCTATATTAGCTAGCTTTCAATACAACTTATCATATTACAAGTATATTTGATTTATCAATACAAACATAATTAAGGACATAAAATATCCCAACATATAGTATTAGCTCACATATTATACAGTATTAGTTCAAATATTAAACATAAACAAGTTACATGTATGTAACTAGTACACAAGAGTGCGGGCCCTTATTATTTTCACACCTTTTTTATTTTGGCGGAACGTTTAACAATAACTTTCACGCCCTTAAAATGAAAAACCATTTATAAACTGTACCCTCATAAAATTCTCAATTTTACATAAATGTCATTACTTTTTCTTTATACATACACAAAAGTCAAATCATTTATTTACTTTATACATAATTTTTTACAAAAATTTTTCTCAAAACTCCAAATTTATTTCTCATGTGTTGGTTTGGTATTTTGGATTAAGAAAAAAAATAAAGTCTCGTAGTCGATTTTTTAATCGATTAATTTGAGGGATCAATTTCATCATCTACTTATAGTGGTCTCGTTTAAAGTCAGAACAAAATTTTGTATGAATTGATCCATGCATTAAAAATTGTTTGTTTTTTAGAGATTTTAAATTTGAGATCTAAAGAAGAGCACGCTTCAATTTTATTTTTTACGGAACATTTTTTTATTCTTAGATTAAGAGAAATGTGTATTTTAATTTTATCCATTTATTCTATTTAGATTCATTTTGACACACTAGCTCGTGATAGATTGTTACTTCGTTTAAATTTCTTACTTGTCTTGGACTCTTATGAATGAGAAAGGGTTACAATTAGGAGAGAAATAAGAATAATTAAGTAATTATCGGCGAATAATTATTTATCTATCATGTCGATCAGAGCATATTTGATTTGAGATTTATCAATAGTGAAATTTACGTTTATTGGTTTGTTCTAGTTCCAAATTTAAAATTCAAATTTCAAAATTCAATCACATTCATCAACAATAATATACTAATTAATAATATTACATCATCTTTTATACACACTTTATTTATATTTCACATTTAAGTGGTTCGATCAATGTGATCTACATTCACTGGACACGCGACTTCAACTTTGATTGATCAAGAGATGTTTACACACTCATTCACTCGGAATAAGATTTATCCTCACTTCACTCGTGAACTCAGGACTCAAAGACGAATGCTCGTAAGTGTCAATCTTTACAAAATGCAAGGGATGAGATATTTATACTGATCAAGGTGATTGTTGCAATGTGTTGAAAGCGTGACTCTAACAGGATGTTGGGATTGTAACCGCCTAACAAACTCACGTGTTCCTCCTTGCCATATCGAAATGAAAGCTTTGCCATTTCTCTTGTATCTCATAACAGAAGACAATTATCATAAGACTCATCAGTTGACTCCCCTCAGTTGATCTACTCTTCTGATATTCACACTCTTAATCAAAAGACTTACTCTGCTGATAGACATCTACTCAACTGTTAAGACCTCTTCTGATCAACAACTTAGTTGACTCTAAGCATCACCTTCTCATCTGACTGGAAACCTTCAACTCGACTGATTAGGCCTAAGTTAGCTTACCTGACTCCACCATCAGTTGATACCACCAGATGATACCTCAGCTGATATGAGATTATGAGATAACACTCACAATTCTCCACATATAGCTCAAAATCTCCATCTTGAACTAAATAGCTCCATTATCCTTCTCAAAGGACAACCTCCACCACTGCCCCCCCCCCCCCGCCAAAAGAACAGCAGTCTTCTCCTCAGATGACCTAATGCAATCCAATCAGCCTAAGACACAAACCAAATTTCTCATTTGGTAATGCCTTAGTAAACGCATCAGTTGGATTCTCCTCAATAGCTATCTTAACCACTTGGACTACACCATTCTCCACAATATCTCTTACAAAGTACAACTTCACATCAATGTGTTTGGTTCTCTCATGGTAACCATGATGCTTTGCAAGATATATTGCGCTTTGATTATCACAGAAGACAATCACACTTCTCTGTGATAAATCAAATTCTTTCAAGATTCCCCTAAGCCACATGCTCTTCTTAACTGCCTCAGTTAAGGCCACATACTCTAATTCAGTAGTAGATAATGCATCCACGGACTGGTGAATAGACCTCCACGACACAGTTGTACCAAATAATGTGAACACATATCCTGTTAAGGACTTTCTAATGTCGGCATTGGCTGCATAGTCTGCATCCACGTATCCCACAAGTGCGTCTCCCTCATCTGATATCTTCTGAAATTTCAAACCTCTCTCAGCTGATCTCAGAACATATCTCATGACCCACTTAACAATCTCCCAATGACTTAAGTCTTGGTCACTCATATATCTCCTGATCACACTCATCGCATGAATCAGATCTGGTCTACAGCACACCATAACATACATTAAACTCCCTACAACACTGGCATAAGGTATCTTACTCATCTGAGCTCTCTCTTGACTGTTCTTGGGACTCATCTAATTGGACATCTTCTGATGTTGGCCAATTGGAGTAGAGGCGGTCTTTGCTTGATACATTCTGAACCTCTCTAACACCTTCTTCAGATAGCTCGGCTAACTCAGTTGAATTGATCCATCAACTCTGTTGATCTCCATTTCAAGAATCACTTTACCTTCACCAATATCTTTCATCTCAAACTCCTGTTTGAGAATCTTCTTCACTTGATTGATATTGTCAACATACAACAGAAGATAGGTAATTGAACTTTCAACTCGTCTGAAATAGACTCATCTATCATACAAGCTCCTTGTAAAATCAGCTGAGCAAATGTACTCAAAAAATCTCAAATACCATTGACGAGGTCTTTGTTTAAGGTCATATAGGGACTTCTTCAGTAAACAAACTTTGTACTCCCCATCTTCTATGTCCAACCCTTCTATTAAGTTCATATAGATCTTCTCGTCTACAGATTCATGAAGAAAAGTTGTGGTCACATCCATCTGATGCAGCTCCAGTTCATACTGAGCAACCATAGCCAACAAGATTATAATACTACAATGCTTCATAATATGCGAGAAGATTTCATTGAAATCAATACCTTTTTTCCGTGTAAATCCCTTAGCTACAAGCCTCGCCTTGTATCTAAGCTTGCCACCTCTCTGAGACATCCACCTTCTTCATATAAATCCACTTACACCCAACAATTTTCTTGTTATGAGGTCTTTAAACAATCTCCCAGGTCTGGTTCTTGTTAAGAGATTGCAATTCCTCCTCCATTGCAACTATCCACTTCTCCTTATCGTGGCAGCTGATGGTTTCAGTGTAAGTTTTTGGCTCCAGAGACTCCACCTGAAGGGCTGTACATAATGCAAATGATACAATGTCAGCTTGGCCATACCTTTGAGGCGGGTGGACTTCTCTTCTGGTTTTGTCCCGTGTCAGCTGATAGTGTTGAAGTTCATTCTCACTATGAGGATCGCCCTCCGCATCTGGATCAATATGATCTTCAATAGGTCCTCTGGTGTCAACATGCTCCACCTCAACCCGTATCTTGTCTTGTCGGTTAACAACAACACTAGTATTTGCCTCTTTTGTAAGTGTCATTCTACTTTCATCGAAAGTCACATCTCTGTTGATGATGCACTTCTGCATACCAGCTTCTAGGCATCATAACCTATATCCTTTCACTCTTGAAGGATACCCTACGAACACGCACCTCAATGCACGAGGCTCAAGTTTATCCTGCTTGACATGAGCATATGTTGCACAACCAAATACCCTCAAATATTTATACTCAGCTGCAGGGCCAGACCATAACTCTTCTGGGGTTTTATACTGCACAACTTAGGAAGGGGCTTCTGTGTATCAAGTAGGCTGCAGTCGACACAGCTTCTCCCCAAAACACCTTTGGCAGACCAGAGTTGTTCAACATACACCTGACTCTCTCAAGTAGTGTCTGATTCATCCTCTTAGCTACTCCATTCTGATGAGGGGTCCATGGCACAATCTTATGCCTCACTATTCCTTTCATCTTACAGAACGCATTGTACTCTTCTGATAGGTATTCCAAACCTTTATCAGTTCTCAAATGCTTGAACTTCTTTCCAGAGACATTCTCAACCTCAGTGAGTCATTCTTTATATTTTTCAAGTGCTTCTACCTTGAATTTCAGGATAGTAACCCACACTTTCCTTGAGTAGTCACCAATGATAGACAATAAATTTTTTCCACCAGACCTCGTCTAATTCCTAGCTGGCCCCCACAAATCTGAATGGACATAGTCCATAATCCCTTTGGTAGAGTGTTCACTCTTCCCAAACTTTAGCCTCTTGCTTTCCCAAGGATGCAAGACTCACACAAATCCAGCTTTGTGATCATGTCATTTTAGACAGCTTCACTAGGTCTTTCTCCCCTACGTGAGCTAGTCTCATGTGTCACAACATAGAGTTGTGTTGCACCTTTGCTACATTTGATCTGCCAGTCACTGTACTTCCCTTTAGAAAGTAGAGGTCATTCTTCCTCTCACCTTTCAGGACAGTCAGCTCTCCCTTAGACACCCTGAGCTCTCCATCCTTAGACTGGAATTTATAGCCCATAAAATCTAGCATCCCAATTGATATCAAATTTCTCTTAAGTTCAGGTACATACCTAACACTTTTGAGAATCCTTACTACACCATCAAACATCTTCAAGTGAATTTATCCTTCACCCATAACCTTGCAAGTGTGATAGTTTCCTAGCAGAACAGAACCTCCATTCTGATGCTTAGAATCATGAAATCAATCTCTCATTGGAGTCATATGGAAAGAACACCCTGAATTTAGGATCCATGTTTGTTGTTCTACACATGATGTTATGGTTAGTGCATGAGCAGACTCATAGCCTTTTTGCTCCTTATCTTCTTGGGTCTGATTAACTTGATTCTTGTCAGCAGGGACTGCTTATACTTGTGACAAGCATTCTTATAGTGTTTGGACTTATTACAGCGGTAGCACACTAAATCCCCTTAATCATTACACTTCACTTTATATCTTATTTTTCTCCCTATCTCTTTCGAATTCTAAATTTTAGAGTCCTAATTTCGTCCCGCCTATATATATAATTAATCTCAAATTAAACATGCTCTTAAACAACGATTAGAGATAAAATGATGAAAAATAGGTCGAAGATATTAGGTGGGAACCAAACCTTGTTGTTCTAGGAGAGCCTGCATTTTGACTCTCCACAGCCCAAAATCCCTTGTGCCTGAAAACTTCTCAATGTGATACTTGGTGGAACTCTCCATCTTAGATCTGACAATTACTTCAATGAATCTTTCGATTCCCACAGACGGCGCCAATTGTCAAGTAATCCGTAAGATTGGACGTCTCCAATCCAACAGAAAATAGATTATAATGAAGCAACCCAACTAAAATAGCAATTCACAAAAGTAAACATAAACAAGAACAAAAAACAGAGCACAAGCAGATTTAAGTGGTTCAATCAATGTAATATACATCCACTAGATGCACGACTTCAACTTTGATTGATCAAGAGATGTTTACAGACTCATTCACTCGAAATAGGATTTATCCTCACTTCACTCGTGAACTCACAAATCAAAGACCAATGCTCGTAAGCGTCAATCTTTACAAAATGCAAGAGATGGGGTATTTATATTGGTCAAGGTGATTGTTGCAATGTGTTGAAAGTGTGACTCTGACAGGTTGTTGTAACTGCCTAACAAAGTCACGTGTTCCTCCTTGTCCAATCGATCAGATTTGCCCTTTCTCTTGTAACTCGTAACAGAAGACTCATCAGCTGACTCCCCTCTGCTGATCTACTCTTCTGATATCCACACTCTTAGTCAAAAGACTAACTCTGCTGATAGACATCTGCTAAGACCTCTTCTAATCAACAATTTAGCTAACTCTAAGCATCACTTTCTCATCTGACTGGAAACCTCCAATCCATCTGATCAGGCCTAAGTTAGCTTACCTGACTCCACCATTAGCTGTTACCACCAGATGATATCTTGCTTATATGAGATTATGAGATAACACTCACATGCATTTTTCAATTTATCATTTTGGTATGTCCTCCTATAAGCTTCTCATACTTTTTTTAACAAATATCTTTTAACTTTTATTATTACACTTCACTTTATATTTTATTTTTTTCCCTATTTCTTTCGTATTCTAAATTTTAGAGTCCTAATTTCGACCAGCCTATATTTATAATTAATCTCAAATTAAACAACGATTAGAGATAAAATGATGAAAAATAGGTCACAGATATTAGGTGGGAACCAAACACAGATGTTAATTGCATGCATTTAATACTGCCAGCATATATTTATTAATGTCAATTAATTATGTAAGAAATTTTAATCGTCTGTTGGGAAATGCGCATTACGATTCCATAATTAATTCTGTTACTCGTCGACTAGGTCAATGTGAACGTTTGACGTTTTTTGGATTTGACATTCTAACCCTAGCCTACACGGCATATTAATTCACACGCCGAAGTCAATGACCCCCCCTAGCTACATAGTATTAATTAAAAAAAAGTTTTTGACAAATTAATTGTCGTAATAATATTCTCACCGGCCGAATTGATGAAATATAATTAAAGAAATTAAGACCAGATAATATTGTGTGTGTGTGTGTGGCGTACATGACGTGATGTATGAAGTGCATGCACTAGTTTTTTTTATTAATATTGCTAACACCTAACATTAACATTTTTTTTCCAGCCTACTTATATGAAACATTTGTAATAGCTACAAATTCATATTAAGCAAGCAATGAAAAATGAATAAAATTTCATTTTGGATTAAAATTATTAAGATGTATTTTTTCCCTAAAAATTGTTAGTACATTGTTCCTTTCATAATCCAATTAATTAATATACATATTAAGCGTCTGGTATAAATGGTATTTTTACAGAGATTAGCAATGGTATTTTTACGACTGGACAAAATTTCGTCACAAAAATTTGGTCAAATGATTGAAAGTCAACAAATTTATTTGCAATGAAAATATATATATTTCATCTCAAATTTGTGACGAATTTTGCAATGATTTTTTTTAATATATACAGTATATAATTTGTGTCGTAATATGTAAAAATGTCATACAAAATACCGAGAGGCTAATTCATTACCTTAATGAAAAAATGTCATACAAAATACCGAGAGGCTAATTCATTACCTTAATGAAAATTTGCAACGAAATTCATATTTTGTGACAAATGTGTTTTGCGACGATTTTTCCGATCATTCCTTTTTGGTAGGGTAAAGAATCCGTAGATACAAATACAATAATTAATTAAAATGTACTAATTAATGTCCATATCATGAGCTTTATTTTGACCAAAAAGGTTGTAATTTCTTTGTGGTTAAGGTAATTATATCGCAATTAGCTAGCTGCCCACATGGAAACAAAAGCTGCAACACATGTGAGAAGTTGTTAGCATTTGACGCCCAATTTCAGACACCAAACGGCTGACTTTAATTTTATTTTTACCTAAGTACGACCTTAAGAATCTATTTAAATGTACGAACTAATTTGGTTATTAATTTAAGTCCAAAAAGTTATAGAAATTCAAGATTAGTCGCACTTTTGTCTAAGAATGTCGGTAGAGTGTCAATACCCCTTTTCCACATTCATTCATCTCATGTATTATTATACAAACATATTAGTCACGCGTGATTTTTTGTTGTACAAAGTTAGAACATCGATAGTAAAAATATCAACAAAGAAGACACTGAGTTATAACTTGTTTTAAAAAATTTAAAGAATTGAGACCCAAATAATCAACGACGGTGATTAATCTAATTATTTGTTCTCTAATTAATGTAAAATTATGGCTTTATATCATGTGAAAATCTTTTTTTTTTTTTGAAGAGTAGATCTTATATGTGTACCGTGCATATTAATCTTGTCAAGAAATCCACAAGATTAGACGTCTCCAATCAGTGACGGACCCAAAAATTACAGATTGGGGGCCCAATTTACATTAATGCAAAGACAAAATATTTATATATACAAAAATTATTATAAATTTTTCAATACATCTCATTTCATTAATTTAAATTTAACGATTTTTTTTTTTTATTTTGAAAGAAAGTAATTTTGATTGTTCTAGTTTGTGAAAAAGTATACAACTCCAATCGTTGTTAAAACTTTAGCCACTATTAGTCAAATGTAGAACTTAAAATATACTCTCTCGTCCATAGTGATTTTTAGATTTTGGTTGACTCACTTTTTAAGAAATGTAAATTTAGTGGAGTGTGAGATAAAAATAAAATGATATAGTAAATGTATCTATTTTTTGAATTATTTTTATATTTGAAGTGTGCAAGTAATTTTAAAACATAAAAACATAACATAAATAATTACTAAACAAAAATATAATATATATAAAAAAAATTTTGGTGGGGGGCCCAGTGACCCCCGGGCACTTACTGGGTCTGTCCCTGTCTCCAATCACGTAGCACTCTTAATTATAATTATCCAACTAAGATAGCAATTCACAAAAGTAAACAAACAAGATAAAAACACATCACACAAGTATTTAAGTGGTTCGATCAATGTGATCTACATCCATTGAACATACGACTTCAACTTCGATTGATGAAGAATGTTTACACACTCATTCACTCGGAATAGGATTTATCCTCACTTCACTCGTGAACTCACAACTCAAAGACAAATGCTCGTTTCGCGTCAAACTTTACAAAATACAAGTGTTAGAGTATTTATACTAATCAATGATGGTTGCTGCAATGTGTTGAAAACGTGAAGCCTTTAGTTTGTTGTAACAAACTCACGTGCTCCGCCCTTGTCCAATCGAAATGACAATTTTGCCCCTTTACTTGTAACTCGTAACAGATTGATGAATTCATCAAAAGACTCATCAGCTGACTCCCCTCAGTTGATCTCTCATTCTGATCTCCAACTTAGTCAAAAGACCAATTCTGCTAATAGACATCTACCCAACTGATCCAACCTCTTCTGATCGACCAACTTAGCTGACTCTAAGCATCATCTTCTCAGCTGACTGAAAACCTTCAACTCATTTGATCAGGCCTAAGTTAGCTTACCTAACTCCACCAACGGATACCATCAGTTGACACTACCAGCTGGCTGCTGACTAACACAGCTGATATGCGATTATAAGATAACACTCCCAAATCTGTTAAGCACAAAATGATTCGTGAATTAAATATATAACATAAAAACTCACTAACTAATGGAGTACGACAAGTAGGAAGTCTGAATTTTATAGTGCTAGGTACACAGGCTAGTAGAAGCGTGTTGGTATGTAAATACCATTGTTGACAAACTTTTTAGTAAGAAAATCTTATACTTTTAATGCGTGAGGCTTTTGATTATGAATATGTGGATTTATTACAGTTAATAGCCTGTCAAACATTTAATGAACATTTGCTCTCTTGTTTTTCAGAAATGTTCATTAGTCTTCATTTTCCTCCTTTTTCCCTTTTTATACCCTCTTTTTGCATGGCTTCCAGGCTGGCCAGGTGTGTATGTGAGAAGTGTCTTCTTTAACTGCCATGTGTCTTCCACCTCACTACACTTTAGTCAAAGTACTTATGGTTTACATTAAATGCATATGACATCACTTCTTGACTAATGATGGTTGTTCTGCAGGTGGGACCCTCCAGGGACAGTTGTGTTTTGCTTGTGAATAGTTTACTGCTCGCATATGGTCTCTCCAGAATTTGTGAGGATGTCTTGTTCGTTGAGGGACTTCAATGTTCTGTTCGCGTCTTGCTCCCCTCCTGCTCGCTGACTTAATCTTGATAAACCCTGGGATTATGCTCTGGCCTGAGTTGGATGAGCTCGCTTCACTTCCCGAGCAAGATGTGTGTTTCTTTGCTCGGCTGGATTAGTTAATTTCTGGTATAACATTTTGCCCCATAGGTCGCTCCTTACTCCAATTGGTGTGAGGGGCAAGATATTCTTTCACATTCTTGTTTGGTTTTCTTAGCCGACTCAATGTCCAATAGGATTTTCGGAGGTGACCGATTTGAGCTGATGTTTTGAATTTGTAATGATTTTGTCTAAAAATCTAGAAAATATGAGTATTTTCCAGATTTTCAATAGTTTCCGAGGCGCTCTCTGCCACAGCATGTGGTCTCTGTCGGCGCGTGTTGGTCCTAAAAGGAGTATATAACAAGTGTATGGGGGGGGGGGAATACAGCAGGAGGTGGAACAGCAACATTATTGTTGGCCATATCTTAAGAACAAACAGTTAGTCAACAGTTGATAGGATTTCAGAGAGATCAGTTCAGTGACCACACCAAATATGTGATTTTGAAAACCAAGATGGCTTTTTCAGAAGCAGTGGTCTTTGAACCCCTACTCTGATACCACTTGTTGGTCCTGAAAGGAGTATATAACAAGTGTATGGGGGGGGGGAATACACTTGTATGCAAATTCTTTTTAACTTTGATCAAACCAGAGATCAGCAAGGTTGTCTTGGACAACTCTGCTGAAGATGATTAACTCTTTAAAGATAATCAAACTACTAAGTACTATTGAGTACTTAGTTGAATAACTATCTAATGGAGTTATATGTGCGAAATAGTGGTTGGCCCTTTTAGTTTAGACTCCTTTAGTTCTGAAATCACTTTGTCAAAACAGTCCAGTTTTCAGGGAACTTGTCCAAATTGGTTTTGCACAGTCTTTAGATAATAGTCCTTTGAAAGATCAGATTTGTGTGCAGTGTTGAATGTATGTAAGTACTTTGAAAGTAAGTCAACACAAGAGTTTATAGTGGTTCAGAGACTCAAGCTCCTACATCCACTTTCCCTGATTGAACAGGATAATTCCTTCACAATGGAATTAACTTGTTTTATAGTGCCAAGGTGCACTGATCAACAACACTCTCTTAGTGCTTTGATCCCTAGGATAGTATGAGTCCTAGTGCTCAATCTCTCTGAGTTAAGACTGTGTTTCACTCTAACAGTCCTTAACTCCTCACTTCTACAACAAACACTCTCTTCACTAAATGAGATAAGGTTTGAAGTTTGGTTCCAACTAGTAGAGATACCCTTTACAATAAGATCAGTGAAAAGGCTTAGGATATCTCAATGCTAAGCTTTGGATGTTTACAAAGATTGGCTTAGCTAAAAGAAGTGATTCAGGAAACTTGGGATTCTGAAGAACAGCTTGGTTTCCTTTGAAAGCTTGATAATAGTTTGATAGCTTGTAGTTGGATTTTGAATCCCTTTGATCACTTCTGTATTTATAGACAAATTTGAACAACTAACCGTTGGAGGGATAGCAATTCAAATATGTCTATTTGCAGCACCATTGAAACGGCTATGAAGCTTGGCATCCTTTTATCCACTGTGTAAAAGGGCTCTTCAATGGTTGCTTGAATGAATGTGTTGACTTCTGAAAAATGTGGCTGAGAAGACTTGTGTCAGATTCCAAATATGCACATCTTCCAAGGTTGATTTGTGGCAAACTCTACACTCAACCAACGGTCAGATGGGACAAGCTCCCTGAACATTCCTGCTGCAATTTAGAATGTTCCAACATTCATTCAATGCTTCACTCTTTAATGCTCTAAGTATTCAATGCTTGGTTCAGGCATGATTGTCAATTAATGCTTCATTGAATGTGTCTTCTGTAAGCTTTGGCATTCAATGCTCTTGACCATTTGTACTTCAACTGTCTTGATCATTTGCATTTATGAGCATTGCTTTAATGTTCTTGATCTCTTCAGCTCAGTTGTCCACTTGGTAAATCTGTCTAGAAAGTTCAGCAACTTTGGCCTAGACATTTAATACTTATCAAGCTGCCTAACATTCCAGCTTTGGACAACTATCCTGAACACTAAAATCTCACAACATTCCTGAGACTTTTGGACTTAAGCATTCTACCTACTCAAGTGTACTGAGACAACTTGCCTGAACTAGACTTGAGCATATCTCAACTAATCTGAACATCATCAATCAGGGGTTTTGGTATCTAGATCAAAATCATTTTATTCCCAACAATTTCCCCCTTTTTGATGATGCCAAAACCTATTACAAAGGGAACTTGACTTATACTATACTTTACCTTCAGGATGAGAGAACTGGTCAACTTTCCTGAAAGAAACTGTTAGCACAATAAATCAAGTATATATGTAATGTCAGGTTAGTTGAGATAATGAGTTGTTATCTCTTGATAGAAAATCAGTGGTCCTTTTATATATCATCAAGCATTACAGATCAGAAAAAAAATAAAAAGGACATCAAGACTGATACAAAGAAAACAGAATAACAACATCATAAGCAATCATAAAAAAAAAAACCAGATAGGGAAGAAATAAACTTATCCATCAGAGAGTTCCATCATCTTGAGGAGCTATGCCATATTGAGCCCAGACCCTTTTCTTCAGCTCCCAAACATCCTTGTTGGAGCCTCTAGGGCCAATCTTCATCTTCTCCATCTTCATGATGTTGATGAACTCCTCCAGAGTCTTTCCCTCATCAATTAAGTTCCCATTGAACTTAGGAGGCATGTACAGAATTGGACCAGGGGCCTTGAATTCAACTCTTGCCATCTCAGCTGCTGCAAACAGCTTTTGGTAGAGGTCCCTATGGTTCTCAAACATGAACTGGACAAAGACTTCATCTACACTCTCTTTAAGCCACTTTCCAATGACATAAAAGTCATACACAAAACTTCTCTTGGCCTCCTCCCATGCATCATTCAGTGAGATTGGAACCCGCTTATCATGGTGAGGGTACTGAGTGTCCCATCTTTGCAGCATTTGAGGTTTGAGTCTTCTGTATGAGGCTCTCCTTCTTGGAGCTTTGAAGTTTGCCCTTCTCTCATCCCTTGCTTTGTTGGCCTCAACCAACTGATCCATCCTCTCTTTAGCTCTTTGAAGAGCTAGCTTCTCCTGTGTTTCTGGATCTTTCCCAAATCCTTCTTCAAACAATTTGGAAGGATCATCAGCAAGCTTGGGCAGTTTAACTTCAGGCTCTCTGTCCTGTTCTTCTTCTTCAACCTCTACTTCTTCAATGGCAGGCAGCTTGGCTGCTTTCTTCAATCTCTTAGATTGTCTCAATGGAGTTGTTTCTTCAGTCTGGAATTCTGATGGCAAAGTCAGGCTGGTTGGGAATTCATTGAAGGCTTGCAATTCCTTCCTTTTTCTTTCAGATGACCTTGTCACCTTCCCCCTTACTTCAGCAACTTTCTCTTTGGGGTCAAGTCTTGCTGACTCACCACCAGGCCTTTGTTGCTTCCTTGCCTGACTCTCCATTGCAGACATCATGGACTCTTTAACAGCAATTTGAATCTGCTCTTCCTCAATCAAGCTTTCAATATCCATTGGGCCTTTGCCTTTCCCAATGTCTTCTGCTGCCTCCTCCTCAATTTCAGGGACCTTCTCCTTTCCCTTAATTTCACCAATCACCAAGGTTCCCTTTGCCATTGCTCTCTCTCTTTCCCCCTTTTTGGCATTATCAAAACACTGGGGCTTCAATTCACTCATAGAGACTGAGAGGTGTGAGTGGGCTTGAGTGAGGGACTTCAACTCCTGCAGTAGATAAACATTCTCATCATGAATGTTTTGCATTTTGTCATCTGCCATGCTTAAGAAAGTGTGTACTGGCTTCATCTTTTGAGTAACAATAGCATCCAATGTGGCTTTCAGTGATTGATCAAGTTTGGCCTGAAGTTGTTCAGTGAGGTTGGCCACAACTTGATCAGACACTTTGGCCATAAGTTCAACAGTGAACTTCTCAGCAGCCTCCTTCACCATAGCAGCTTTCAATTCTTCAGCCTTCCTTCTCTGGGCTGCTGTCCTCTGCCATAAAGAATCCTTGATTGTTTTTCTCAAGGCTTTCACATTATGCTTGTACAAATCTTTGAGACCCTGCTGCTCTTTCTTCACAGAT
The DNA here is from genome assembly GCA_963675135.1 of Galeopsis tetrahit. Lineage (NCBI taxonomy): Eukaryota > Viridiplantae > Streptophyta > Magnoliopsida > Lamiales > Lamiaceae > Galeopsis > Galeopsis tetrahit. Next base: position 11,930,414 of record OY776129.1, on the reverse strand, counting down.
CTTGTGAATTTTCCCATAGCATCCTTGGCCTTTGTCACTTCAGTTGAAACTGTTTGCAGTCCAGTTTCAACTCCACAAATTCTTGCATCTAATGTGGGCAGAATCACCTCCTCTGACCCAGTTAGCCTCATCTCCACAGAGGCTAGAGTCTTTCCTTGGCCATCCAGAGTATCAATTGTTGCTGCATGTGCCTTCCCAACTTCCCTGACCAAAGTATCCAACTTCTCTGACTGTTCTTCAATGATGGATGCAGTTTGAGTAGCAATCTGAAAACCAGCCTCAGTGGTGTTGGCTTGCTCAATGTACATCTTATTCAAGGTGGATACATTGGCTGATACTGCTTCAAGGTCAATGTCAGCATCAACAGGTATATCTGTAAGAGAGGCATCTGCAAAAATTTGCTCAATTGTAACAGCAACAGAATCTGCAAAACTAAGAGTGTTAGTAAAAACTCCCTCAATACCCTCATTTTTTCTTTCTCCCATAAGGCCTGATACATCAGCACCTTCTCTCTCATTTTCAACTAAATTCTTTTCTTCAATATTCATTTCAGATGGACTCACATTCACTGGAGAATCAGGCCTCCTTTCACCAAGGGATTCATCAAGTTCAGATTTGACTTGAAGAATTGCCTGACTCTCATATTGGGCTGCACCCAATATTTCTACTTCATCTCCCTCTATTTGTGGTGCACTCAGGGAACCTGTAATCACACAATCCTCACCATCATCTCCCTCTGAATTTTCACCACTATCAGCCTTTTCAACTCCTTCCACTCCTAAACCTGACACCTCTATATCCTCAACAGGATCCACAGAGGGCAGTTGTTGGGAGATCACAGTGCTTGGGCATCCCAAGGCCACTGAGTCATCCTGAATGACTAAAGGCTGGTCAATGTCCAACTGTCCTGACATTGATGAGGCTTTAGCCAAACTAGCTTCTCCCATGGAAGTCTCAACATTGTCAAGCTGTGCCTCAGGTTCAGAAGAACCATCCTTGGCCAATGCATCTTGGACTGAGTCACCATCTTTGGTCAACTCCTCTGAATGATCAGAGTCCTTAACAGAGTGATAGGTCAAGTAATGTACCTGAGCAGAGTTGAGGCCAGGAGGGTTGGGATTGGTGTTATCATCATCATCATCATTATCATCATCAGATGGGCTATCAGGATGCTTGATTCCCTGTGCAATCCTTTCTCTTTCAGCAAGCACCTTCTCATGAACAATGGTGGAGAACAAGGCTTCAGTGGTCAACACACTTGATTTCTTCACATTTGCAAAATGCAAGAGCCTGTTCTCCTCAACCTGCCACCAGTTAGCTCCCTTATCCTTTATAGCTTGAGCTATCTCCACAATTGTTCTATCCTTGATCTCAACAAGAGCTCTAAGATCATAGAACTGTTGTTGCAGCCTAGGATAAACCTTCAATCCAGGATACAACTCATCCACATTAGCCTTGGCAATCTGCCTCAGCATCCCCTCATAAGTGTATTCTTCACCACTTTCATCTTCCGAAGAGTTGGTTTGGGATTCAGGAGGGTTGGATTGGGATTCAGGTAGGCTTGACTGGAATTCAGGTAGGTTGGGTTCAGAAGAGCTTAAGACAATTTGGGATTCAGGTGCTTTTGAGAGCAATGTGCCTGAAGAGGTAATTGGGATGGCTGGAATGAGTGGGAGAACAACTTGATCACCTTCTTGAAGAACAGTTTCAAGAAGTTTGGTATATGAGAGAAGTCTTGGATCAAGTGGGGAAAAAGGTCTATCCTCAAGATTGACCAAATCTGCCAGCATATCAATACCTGCTCTGTCAGGGGCACCTTCAGGGGAGTAAACCTTCTTGGCAATGATTGGGGCATCTTCAGGAGTCTTGCACTCCTCTTCTTCATGCCTTGATGGAGATATATTTCTGGATTGAATATCAGGAGAGTAGTCTTCAGGGCTGTTGGGTTTTGACTTGGACTTGGAGTTAGACTTACTTGCTTGTCTAATCTCCTTGAGGAACTCTTTCTTCTTCTTCTCCTCTTCCATCAACTTCTGCTTCTCAGAAGTTTTGATTATCCTTCTCCTCCTTTCAGATCTTGTGGGCTGATCAAGATCCCTGAATTCTGTTACACTTTCAGGCTGTAAGGGGACAACTTCTCTGAATTCTTCACCCTCTTCAGGGGGGTTGACTCCTTCATCAGCAACCTTCTCAATTTCCTCAGAAGTGGCTCCTCCACTTCTTGACTGGCTTTCTGGTGAAGATTCACTCAGAATATTCTTCATCTTCTTCATCTTTGGCTGAACTTTTGGTGGTTGGGCTTTCCTCTTTCTTGGAGAGGCTCTGGTTGCTGGAACAACTGCAACAGCTTTCTTGGAGGCAGCCTCCTGCTTCCTCTTTTCTGTCTTAGAAGACAACTTTCTGAACATCACCTTTTGAGCAGGAAAAGGTTTTGGCTTTGCTTGTAGATGGGTGTAATGAGCAAATCTTTCCAAGAGCAGGCTGGCTCTTGTGCAGAACTGAAGTCTTCCATCTACCACCACCTTGTGGTGTTTCACCTCCTTAAACTTGAACTTTTCATTCATCATCTTGTCCAAGATAAAACTTTTCCAGTCAAACTTGACTCTCTTCTCAGCAGAGTCAATCACAGCAGCCATGACTCTTAACTTAGGCATACTGACTTGTTCAACACTTCCAGAATGGCTCAACAAGCTTTTCACAACACAATCAAACAAATGCCTATAAACAGGCTTTAATGTGTTCTTGTTCTGAGCACTTACAAGTTTCTTTGGTTCTATCATCCATGGATAGTAGAAGTCCTGATCATCTCCTTCCTTGTACATTTCTGGATTCTGGCCTTCTGAAGGTAGCCCAAAGCTAGCATCCAAATCCTCTGCAGTGAAGATGATGGTGTGTTGGCTTTCTTCATCTTCATCTTCTTCAGCATATGTGAGCTTGGTGCACACATCTCCCTTTTTGCCCTTCCATCTGAGATGGGCAAAGAACTCTGCCATGAATGGATTCAGGCATGAATCAGGCTTGGTGCCAAGAAACTTTTCTAGGCCTGCTTCCCTAAGCCAATGGAGTACAGGATGTACTTCTGTATCTGGGCTATCAGAATGGATTCTCTTGTTAGAACTTGGACATGACTTCTGAAGGTTGTTCCAATGATAGGACAACATTCCTTATCAAATGGACAACTCTTCTTATCACTATCAGCTGACTTGCTTATCAGCATGGTTGGCTTGCTCATTTCAGATGACTTGGCTCTTACCCTTTGCTTTACTTAAAAGTGATCTTAGCATGATTCATCAAGGATCTTAGGGCCTTGTTGTCTTTAACTCTTCAGCATAGTTGACCTCAAGGTTTCAGTACATTTGATCTTGTTTAATTGTGCTGAGACAACTTGTTGGTCCTTGGTGGAGTATAACACAAGTGTATGGGGGGGGGGGGGGAATGCACTTGTGTATGCAAATTCTTTTGTTTTTAACAAAACTGGTCTTATCAGGCAGGTTGTCTAACAACTGGCCTGAGTGTGAACTTTGATAGATACTTGTCCTACTGAGTACTATTGAGTGATCAGTTGGCTAAATATCTAAAAGAGTTGCTAAGTGCGGAATGTGGTTGGCCTTTGACTTAAAGAAATACTCCAAGTTAATTTCTGAAAAGATACAGTTATCAGGGACTTTGTCCAAAACAGATTTTCTCACTTACTGACTTTTGCTTCTTTAAAATATGTTTGAATATAAGTGCAATAAAGAATGCAGTAAGTAAATGGCACACAAGTTTATAGTGGTTCAGAGACTCAAGCTCCTACATCCACTTTCCCTGATTGAACAGGATAATTCCTTCACAATGGAATTAGCTTGTTTTATAGTGCCAAGGTGCACTGATCAACAACACTCTCTTAGTGCTTTGATCCCTAGGATAGTCTGAGTCCTAGTGCTCAATCTCTCTGAGTTAAGACTGTGTGTCACTCTAACAGTCCTTAACTCCTCACTTCTACAACAAACACTCTCTTCACTAAATGAGATAAGGTTTGAGGTTTGGTTCCAACTAGTAGAGATACCCTTTACAATAAGATCAGTGAAAAGGCTTAGGATATCTCAATGCTAAGCTTTGGATGTTTACAAAGATTGGCTTAGCTAAAAGAAGTGATTCAGGAAACTTGGGATTCTGAAGAACAGCTTGGTTTCCTTTGAAAACTTGATAATAGTTTGATAGCTTGTAGTTGGATTTTGAATCCCTTTGATCACTTCTGTATTTATAGACAAATTTGAACAACTAACCGTTGGAGGGATAGCAATTCAAATATGTCTATTTGCAGCACCATTGAAACGGCTATGAAGCTTGGCATCCTTTTATCCACTGTGTAAAAGGGTTCTTCAATGGTTGCTTGAATGAATGTGTTGACTTCTGAAAAATGCGGCTGAGAAGACTTGTGTCAGATTCCAAATATGCACATCTTCCAAGGTGGATTTGTGGCAAACTCTACACTCAACCAACGGTCAGATGGGACAAGCTCCCTGAACATTCCTGCTGCAATTTAGAATGTTCCAACATTCATTCAATGCTTCACTCTTTAATGCTCTAAGTCTTCAATGTTTGGTTCAGACATGATTGGCAATTAATGCTTCATTGAATGTGTCTTCTGTAAGCTTTGGCATTCAATGCTCTTGATCATTTGTACTTCAACTGTCTTGATCATTTGCATTTATGAGCATTGCTTTAATGTTCTTGATCTCTTCAGCTCAGTTGTCCACTTGGTAAATCTGTCTAGAAAGTTCAACAACTTTGGCCTAGACATTTAATACTTATCAAGCTGCCTAACATTCCAGCTTTGGACAACTATCCTGAACACTAAAATCTCACAACATTCCTGAGACTTTTGGACTTAAGCATTCTACCTACTCAAGTGTACTGAGACAACTTGCCTGAACTAGACTTGAGCATATCTCAACTAATCTGAACATCATCAATCAGGGGTTTTGGTATCTAGATCAAAATCATTTTATTCCCAACACAACTCCTCTGGACAACTCTCCTGAACAACATATTTGGCTTTCATTAGCCTTAGTGGTTGTTCCAGAATTTGAGCCTTGAGGGGACTTGTTCTTGATAATCTTCAAAGCATATGTTCCCCCTCAAATTGTGCATCTATTCAACTAAGAGCTGCCTAACATATTAGCTCATCATCTAGCCTTATTTTATATGTTCTAATATACTTAGAACATAATCATCTTTGACTTAGGCATGTCTCAGGGGGTTTTGGTATTAGATCAAAACATATCTCATTTTATTCCCAACAATTTCCCCCTTTTTGATGATGCCAAAACCTATACATTCTATGCAAAAGTGACTTGACTACACCTATTACATTTATCTTCAGAAGACATGACTAAGGTCAATATTCCTGAAAAACAATGTGTTAGTGTACTCACTGTTCAAGTTGCAAGTAGGTTTCAAAGATAGGCATAGAGAGATTTCTGCAATAATGTTTCTTGATTCAAAGTCAGTTCAACTATCATTCATATGAAAATCGTTACAAGCATGTTGATAGTTGAAATTAACATATCAGAGCATGAATTCAAGACACTATTACAATTGATCATTTCATTACAAATATTCAGAGCATATACTAGACATAAGATCTAGAGTATCAAAGCAAAACAACTAAATACTTAAAATTATCTAGATCTTCAAGTATCAGAGCAAACACTAATCAGTTAATGGTATCTAGATCTTCTAGTATCAGAGCACAAACTTATATCAGAGCAATAAGAGCATATCAGAGCAACCAGAATATCTGAGAACACCATATCAGCATACTTGACCAAACTTCAGCATAAATGACCAAATAAAACATATCTTCAGGTAAGATAAGTTTTCATCCAAAAAGGCCAGAAGACTTAGCCATTTCAGAGATCATCCTCAGGAGGTGGCACCATTCCATATTGTGCCCACACTCTTCTTTTCAAATCCATGGCTTCTTGGTTTGTTCCCTTGGGTCCAAGAACCATCTTGTCCAGCTTAAGGATCTCTGTGAATTCCTTCAGGATCTTTGCCTGGTCAATCCATCCATCAAGCTTTGGAGGCATATAGATGATTGGCTTGGGGGCAGTGAGTTCAAATCTTGCAATATCAGCAGCTGCAAGCAGTTGTTGGTAAAGCTCTCTGTGATACTCTATCATGAACTCTGCAAAAGTGGAGTTGGCATCTCTTCCATTCCATCTGTCAATGACATAGTAGTCATAGACAAACTCCCTTTTGGCTTCCTCCCATGAGTCATTCAGCTGAATTGGCACCCACTTATCCAAGTGAGGATATTTGGTGTCCATTGGGATCAACAACTGTGGCTTCATCTTGTTGTATGTTGCTCTCTTCCTTCTGGGCTTTTGGAAGTCTGCTCTTCTTTTGTCTCTTGCTCTTTGTGCTTCATCCATTAAATCCATCCTTTATTGGGCCCTCATCATGGCCAGTTTCTGTTGAGTTTCAGGGTCTTTGCCATACCCTTCATGAAACAGCTTTGATGGATCATTCAGCAACACAACTTTCTTCTTCTTAGGTCCAGGTCCAAAGCCTTCTTCATACAGCTCCTCTACATCTTCAAAAGCTTTGGCACCATCAGTGGACTTAGTCTCAGTAGACTTTTCCTTCTCAGAAGACTTGTCTTTTTCAGCAGTCTTGTCCTTTTCAACATTTTTGGCCTTCTTTGAGATAGGCTCATCATCATCAATTCTGAACTCAGGAGGCAAATCAAGGCTGTTGGGAAAGTCAGTAAATGTCTCAGCTGTTCTTTTCTTTCCTTTGGCCTTCTTGATCTTTCCTCTAGTTTGGACACCTTCAGCATCCTTGTTCAAACCAGACACCTCTCCTCCTGGTCTTTGCTGTAGCCTAACTCTTTCCTCTTGAGCTGAGGCCATTGAGTTCTTCAAAGCAAGTGCTAACTGCTCTTCTTCATCCAAATCTTCTAAGTTCAGCACTGCTGGCTCTTTTCCTTTTCCTTCAGCAACTTTGTCCTTCCCTTTCACTGGGCTTCCAATCACCAAGGCACCTTTTGCCCTTGCTCTTTCCCTTTCCCCCTTTTTGGCAGCATAAAAATACTGAGGTTTGAGCTCACTCATTGTAGAAGCCATTAAAGACTGGGCTTGGGTTAGAGACTTCATCTCCTCCAACAAATATACATTCTCATCATGTATATTTTGCATCCTATCACTGCTCAAGCTAAGGAAAGCTAGAACAGGCTTCATCTTTTGTTGGACAACCTCTTCCAAGGTTGCTTTCAGAGATGCATCCAATTGGGCCTTTAGAAGCTCAGTGAGGTTGGCCACTACACCTTCAGCAATGTTGGCCATCACCTCTTGGGAAAACTTGTCTGAGGCTGCTTTCACCATAGCTAGCCTTTGTTCTTCAGCTCTTTTCCTCTGCAGGGCTGTTTTCCTTCCAAGAGCTTGCTTAATCCTTAGCAACGATTGCTCTTTCTTGACATCCTTTGACACAGACCTCATAGTGTTTTTGGCTTTGATGACTTCAGTGGAGATGGTTTGCAAACCAGTCTCAACTCCACTGATCCTAGCTTCCAGGGTGGGTAGAACCACATCTTCTGAGCCAGTTAGCCTCATTTCAACAGATGCTAGAGTTCTTCCATGCTCATCCAAAGCTCCAGTGGTTTCTTCATGAGCTGTTTGGACTTGGTGAGACAAGGAGTCCAACTTTTCTGACTGCATCCCAAGCAAGGCTTGTGCTGATCCAGTATCAACTTGAATGGGTGCATCTGTCAAGAAGTCATCTGCAAAAATCTGGTCAAAGGTTATACCTGCAATATCAGACAAATCAAAAGGGTTAGTGAAAACACACTCATCACCCTCAATTTCTTTTCCATAAGACTCTGATACATCAACAGTCTTCTTCTCATTTTCAACTACTTCTTTTCTTCCTTCAGTAATAATTTCCTCACTTAAAGGAACAGGCCTCCTCTCATCAAGGGATTCCTGAAGTTCAGATTTGACTTCAAGAATGGCCTGCCCTTCCTCACTTATATCACCCTCATTTGGTGGTACACTCACTATCTTAGTGATTATAACCTCTCTTTCATCTACTTCTCCCTCTGATTTTTTATCTATGTTCTCCTTTTCAACACCAACACCTAGACCTGCATCATCTCCACCTTCAACAAGGTTCAAAGATGGCAGTTGTGAGGAGATCACAGTGCTTATTTCAGCAGCCACTGAGTCATCCTGAATGATTAAGGGCTGATCAGTGTCCAACTCTTCTGACACTGAATAGGCCTTAATCAAACCAGCCTCTATTATAGGAACCTCCACATCTTTAGGTTATGCCTTGGGTTCAGAAGAACCTTCATTGGCAGATGTGTCTTAGGTTGTGTTACCACCCTTGGTCAACACCTCTGATGACACAGAGCCTTTCCTATGATAGGTTCTTGGGGGGTTTGAAAGTCTGGCTGATACAGAAGACTTGGGTTGAGTAGGTTCAGGGAGGTTGACCTGAGGGGTTTCAGGAGGGTTGGGACTTGAAGGGTTTGAGGGATCATAAGGGGAATCATCATCATTAGAGCTACTATCAGGGTGTTTGATGCCCTTAGCTTTTCTCTCTTTCTCCTCAATGATCTTATCATCTACCAACTTTGCAAAAACCTCCTCATCAATGAGGAATCTAGTCTTTGATACACCAGCAAAGTGTAGTAATCTGGAACTAATAACCATTCTTGTGCTATCTCATCTTCATGATCAGCACCATAAAATTCTGGATTCCTTCCCTCAGAAGGCAATCCAAAAGGTCCTTCAAGATCTTCTGAAGAGAATTTCACCCTGTGAAATCTCTCTTCCTCTTCACCCTCTGCCACATAAGACAATCTGGTGGAAACTTCACCATCTTCTGGCTTACCTCTCCACTTGAGGAAAGCAAAGAACTCTGCCATGTAGCTTTCCAGACAAGAGCTTGGCCTCTCTTCCATGAACCTTTGAAGACCTGCCCTCCTCAACCATCTCAAGGTTGGTGTAACTTCAGGGTCCTCACTTTCAAATGATACTATGGGCTCAAAATGAAGGCTGTTCTTGTTGCTCAAATATCCAAAATCAAGGTCTAGAGCCTTGTTGGAGAAATCAATGATCTTTTCTGGTCTGATTTTGGGAGCCATTGAAGGTTTCAAAAAAGAATTAGAGAGAGTTTTGAGAGAGTTTGAAGAAAATAAGAGCTTGGGTTTCGAATGCTTGGGGGAAGAAGTGTTTGTGAGGGATCTTAAGGCTTGAGAATATTCTAAAAAGAATATTTGTCAATGAGTTGGTGAGTTTTGAGAGTTTTCAACGGTTTTCAAAAATGGAAAACATACTTGGACGGCCAGGATTGATATCAGGGGAGTTGGCCAGTTTTGATCCAATGGTCAAAAACCAATGTAACAGTGAGTTATTGGTTTTATTCAAAACGTGGAAGTTATTTAATATTAGTTAATGGTTGGGGAGTTTTCGAGATAGATCATGGCTTGAAAAGTGTAATGCAAACAAGAGTTAAATCTTGACATTTAATGCATGGAAAGTGACCTTTTGGGTGAGGGGAAAAATTAAATCCCATAAGGATGATATCTGTAATTGGGACAGATATCAAAGAAGACAATGATTACCCAAAATAGGTGCTTATCAAACCAAGGAAATAGTTTGATAGCCAAGACAACTTATCTGACCCCACTAGGACAGGTGTCCTGAAAAGATGTGGACAAGTGTCCTGAGATTCAATGGACAAGTGTCCTGAGATTCAATGGACAAGTGTCCTGAATATTTGAGGTCATCTCTTCTGAACTTCAGTAGACTTGACCAAGTCTGCTGAGAACCAATTTAATTCCCCTTACTCCCAACTCCAATGTATTTTACTTGTCCAACTTCCCTGGATCAAGTAATCCCAACTCTGCTGATAGCTCTAGAAACCTTGCTTCTGCAAGTGGCTTTGTTAGAATATCAACTTTTTGATGATCTGTGTGGATCTTGACCAACTTTATGTCCTTCTCCTCCACATGATCTCTAATGAAGTGATGTTTGATGTCCACATGTTTGCATCTTGTGTGCAATACAGGATTCTGTGATATTGCAATTGCACTATTGTTATCACAAAATATTGGTACTTCAGTAGAGTTGACTTTGTAGTCTCTTAGTTGTTGTCTCAACCAAAGGATTTGAGCACAACAACTTCCAGCTGCAACATATTCAGCTTCAGTGGTGGAAGTAGCCACTGTGTTCTGCTTCTTGGAGAACCAAGATATGAGTTTGTTGCCCAAGAATTGACAAGTCCCTGAAGTGGACTTTCTGTCAATTCTACATCCTCCATAATCAGCATCTGAGTAGCCAGTTAACTCAATGTTGTCATCAGCAGGGTACCAAAGGCCTAGATTCTCAGTGCCTTTGAGATACCTCAAGATCCTCTTTGCAGCCTCAAGATGGCTTTTCTTAGGATTTGCTTGAAATCTTGCACAAACACCTACTGCAAAGGTGATGTCAGGTCTGCTGGCAGTGAGATAGAGGAGTGAACTAATGATTCCTCTATACTCAGTAGAGTTGGTTGGAATACCACTCTCATCAGGATCCATCTTCCAATTAGTGTTCATTGGGATCCTTACTGGCTTGCTAGTTGCACACCCAAACTTTTTGATCATTTCTCTGGTGTACTTAGCTTGGTTGATGAAGATCCCTTCTTTGGATTGTTTGACTTGAAGACCCAAAAAGAAGTTCATCAACCCCATCATGGACATCTCAAACTTGCTTTGCATAAGCTTTGAGAACTTCTCACACAGCTTCTCATTGGGGGATCCAAATATTATGTCATCCACATAAATTTGGACAAGTAAGATGTCCTCTCCTTCAGTGATTCTGAAGAGTGTTCTGTCCACAGTTCCCTTGATGAATCCATGATCCAAGAGAAACTGTGACAGTGTATCATACCAAGCCCTAGGGGCTTGCTTGAGTCCATATAGAGCCTTCTTCAGTCTGTAAACTTGGTTTCCAACCTCAAAACCAGGTGGTTGCTCCACATAGACTTCTTCTTTCAAGACCCCATTCAGAAAGGCACTCTTGACATCCATTTGGTACACTTTGAACCTCTTGTGGGCTGCATAGGCTAGAAAGAACCTTATTGCTTCTAGTTTTACCACAGGTGCAAAGGTCTCATCATAGTCAATGCCTTCATGTTGGCAGTAGCCCTTTGCCACTAGTCTTGCTTTATTTCTGACAATCACATCATTCTCATTCTTCTTGTTCTTGAACACCCACTTTGTTCCAATAACATCTTGATGTGAAGGTCTATCCACCAGTTCCCATACTTCATTTCTGGTGAATTGGTTCACCTCTTCCTGTATAGCTGTGATCCAATTGGCATCTTGAAGTGCTTCCTCAATGTCACTTGGTTCTTGTTCTGACAAGAAACAACAGAATAAAGCACTTTCACCATGAAATCTCCTTGTTTTGACTCCTATACTTGGGTCACCAAGTATTAGATCAGTAGGATGGTCAGACAACCAAGTCCTTCTTTTTCTGATCTCTTCAGTAGAGTTGTCCTCTACTGAAGTTGAGTCATTTTGATCATAAAATTCAGGATAATTGAATGCAGGATCTAATTCAGGATCATAATCAGGGGTGTTGTCCTCAATGTCAGGGACATTGGCATTTTCAACATTTTGAGTTCCCCCTTGATTATTTGACCCATTAACTACCTCAGCAGGGACTGCTTCTTCATTGGTAGTTGTTACCTTGATGTGAACTGGGATTGGTTCATTAAGTTCACCATCTCCTTCAGTGGGATTTGTCTCAGGAGGATTGCCTTCAGGGTTGTTGTCCAAAGTAATGTTTTCAGGGAGATTGGCTTGAACAACATCTATAAGCTCAGTGTCTTTGTCCTTTAGGCTTAGTCTGGTTATCCTCTGTGTGATTTCTTCTGGTTCTAAGTTCTCATTCCTGAACTCATGAATAAATTCATCAAACACAACATGAGGTGTTTCCTCCACAATAAGGATTTTCTTGTTGTAGACTCTGAAAGCTCTACTGATTTGAGAATATCCAAGGAATACTCCCTCATCAGCTTTGCTATCAAAGGCTTTCAACTGTTCTTTCCCATTATTGTGTATGAAACACTTACAACCAAAGATGTGAAAGTATGACACTTTAGGCAATCTTCCTTTCCAGAGTTCATAGGGGGTTTTGCCTTGCCCCTTAGTGATCAAACATCTATTTTGAGTATGGCATGCAGTGTTTATAGCTTCAGCCCAAAACCTCTTAGGTAAGTTAGAATCAACAATTAAGGTTCTAGCAGCTTCTTTTAAAGTTCTATTTCTCCTCTCTGCAACTCCATTTTGTTGGGGAGTTCTAGCTGCTGAGGTTTCATGAGTTATTCCATTAGATGTGCAATACTCATTGATGTATGAATTTTCGAACTCAGTGCCTTTATCAGATCTTATCTTGATAATGCTAAGGCTTTTCTCATTTGACAATCTCTTTAGAAGTTCATGCAGTTTGACTTGAGTTTCCTTCTTGTTAAGGAGAAATACTACCCATGTAAACCTAGAGAAGTCATCTACTACCACCAATGTGTATTTTCTACCATTTATGCTTGCAGGGGTAATTGTTCCAAATAAGTCTATATGTAGAAGCTCAAGTACCCTTTCAGTAGAGATGACTGGTTTTCCTTTGAATGAGGCTTTAATCTGTTTTCCTTCTTGGCATGGTTTGCAAACATGCTCCTTAATGAAAACCTCATTAGGTAGTCCTTTAACTAATGCATTCCTAGCAATTTTGTTCATTGTTTTGAAGTCCAGGTCGTTTAGTCTCTTATGCCATAACCAACTTTGTTCACTAGAACTCTTAGCAATGAAACATGCAGCATCAGTAGACTTGTCCCAGTCTGCAAAATACACATTTCCTTTCCTAGTTCCAGTCAATAGAGTTTGTTGAGTCTTATCTTTAATTAAGCATTTTCCACTAGAAAACTTAACATTGAAATCTTTATCACAGAATTGACTGATACTTAGGAGATTATACTTGAGACCAGCCACATAAGACACATTGGATACTTTGATGTTACCAATCATCAAAGTACCATAACCTTTTGTTGTTGCTTGTGAGCTGTCTCCAAATGTGACATTTGGGCCTTCTTTTTCAATAAAATCGGTGAGGAGTTCCTTGTTTCCAGTCATGTGCCTTGAACATCCACTGCCAAGGTACCATGCTGACTTTTTACTCATGCTCCTCTTCTTGTGGCCCAATGGTACCTGCAATTAAATAGGTTTAGGTACCCTTTGAGTTTTGGGTCCTGAGAGGTTAGCTGTACCTTTAGGAACCCAAACTTGCCTAATAACCATGATTGATTCAAGGTGGCTAAGTTGTTTTCCTCTAGCATCAACATACACTGTCTTTCCCTTAAATGCCTTTGGGAAAGTATGTGTGAAAGTGTTAACTCTGTAAGTTTCAGGAGAGTTGTCAAATCTCCTGAACTTATGAATTCTTTGTGCTACTTGAGGGAATCTTTGAGGAAAGGCTTTCTTATGACCATTACCCTTTGGCATATAGGGTTTTAGTTGTCTCATTTTATTTTGCCTTTGAGGATAGTTGTCCTTAGGTCTAGTCAGCTGAGGCTTTCTCAGTAGAGTTGGCCTAGGCTGATTATACCTTGGATAACTCTTCTGAACATTGTTCAGGAGAGTTGCCCTTCCATTGGGTCTACTCTGCTGACCAACATTCCTCTTGTGTTCAGGAGCTTTGGCCATTTCCTTAGGTTTTGGCCTAATCTCCTGAAGCACTCGAGTAGGCAAATCATCCATTTTGCCCTTTCCTTTGTTCAGTGGCTGAATCACTTCACTTTCAGCTTGTGCCACTGACTTAACAAAGATTCTCTTAGTGTTATTTGTAGAAGCAACACTAAGACAAGGTGAAGATTCAAATGGATCAAAACCTAATCCACTTCTTTGAGCCATAGGTCTTTGGTAATTCTGAATTTCCTCTATTGCTGTAGAAGATTTCTTCAGAGCAGACATCTTTAGTTTCAGGCTCTCTTCACTTGATTTGAGAATATCATACTCATGTGAGAGATTTTCAAACTTGGCATTTAGAATTTTTAGTTCAAAATCTTTTCTCTTCTGAGAGAGAAGTTGATCATCAATCTCCTTCTGTTGGTCAACTATCCTGAGATTTACTTCCTCAAGCTCTCTCAAGACTTGTTGATACAACTCAGTAGATTTGACATCAACAACTACCTCAGTGTTTTTGGCAAGTTCAATTGCCAATCTTTCATTTTCTCTCACACAGTTGTCATGAAATTCTTGTAACCTAGTGAAATCTTCCATCAACTTTCCAAGGGAAAGCTTCAGGTTGACCTCAATAGTGTTTTGTGAGATGAATGATGGTGAACTAGAAGTAGAGGATACCTCATCATCCTCAAGAGCCATGTTGCAAACATCATCATCATCTTCACTGTTGGAGAACAGTCCATAAGAAGAGTTGAAGCTTTCAGCACTTTCAGATTCTTCACCAGCCATCATGGCCTTTCTGTTGGTGAACTTTCAGTCTCTCTTGGCTTGCCTTTCTCTTTTCTCCTTAGAGCTCAATTCAGGGCAGTCATACTGGAAGTGCCCTTTCTTCTTGCAATTATAGCACAAGTCTTCATCATCATCTTTCTTTGGTTCTTCTCTTCTTTTTGATGATGAAGGTTCAGCTCTACTGGACCTTCTCCTATCAGAGTACTTGTCCTCTGATCTTTTCTCTTCAGGCTTCTTGACCTCAACCTGAGCTTCAGGAGAGTTGTACCTTCTCCTGAATTTGTTGTCCTGGTAGAATTTCTTGTATCTACCAAACCTTGAATTTAACTTGTCAAACCTTCTAGCCATTAAGGCTAGTTCCTCCTTCATTTCAGTCTTTGAGACTGACTTTGATGATCTAGGAGTGGACTGCATCTCTGGTTCAGCAGTTTTGGCTTTGAATGCCACTCCCTTTGTAGGATTTGAAGGTTCTTCAATAGGCTTTCTTCTATTGAGGTCGAACTCATAAGCCTTGAGTTCAGAGAAGATTTGTTGCATGGGCATGGTGGAGAGATCTTTGGTATTTTGCATCATGACAGCATAGACATCCCACTTTTGAGTGAGACTTCTCAGGATCTTCAGTCCAACTTCTCTTTTAGAGTACACCTTGCCCAAGGAGTTGATTTCATCCATCACATCAGTGAATCTACCAGCAAATTTGTCAATGGATTCCTCAGGCTCCATTGTGAATTGTTCAAACTTTTGCACTGCCACTTGGAGCTTGTTCTCCTTGATCTTTTCAGTACCCTCACACATTTCAGCAAGAGTATCCCAAATTTCTTTGGCAGTTGTGCAATGGTAGACTCTACCCATTATTGCATCTGGAATTGTTTGGTAGAGGGTGTTCATGGCAAGATAATTCAGATTATCTTTCCTCTTCTCATTAGCAGTGAAGTCATCTTCATCTTTGGGGAGCACCTCTCTTGTGTCTGCCTTTTGAGCCTCAGTGACTTTGGGATTGACAAATGTGAACACAAAAGGACCTCTTGTGATCACCCTCAACATATCAGTATGTAGAGATGCAAAATGAGCCCTCATTCTGATTTTCCATAAATCATAATTGTCTATAGAGAACATGGGCAATTTATGATGTGAGATGTGGTTGACTAGATTTGTGGCCATGTTGTCCAATCCTTGAACAGCAGGAGGTGGAACAGCAGCATTGTTGTTGGCCATATCTTAAGAACAAACAGTTAGTCAACAGTTGATAGGATTTCAGAGAGATCAGTTCAGTGACCACACCAAATATGTGATTTTGAAAACCAAGATGGCTTTTTCAGAAGCAGTGGTCTTTGAACCCCTACTCTGATACCACTTGTTGGTCCTGAAAGGAGTATATAACAAGTGTATGGGGGGGGGGGGGGAATACACTTGTATGCAAATTATTTTTAACTTTGATCAAACCAGAGATCAGCAAGGTTGTCTTGGACAACTCTGCTGAAGATGATTAACTCTTTAAAGATAATCAAACTACTAAGTACTATTGAGTACTTAGTTGAATAACTATCTAATGGAGTTATATGTGCGGAATAGTGGTTGGCCCTTTTAGTTTAGACTCCTTTAGTTCTGAAATCACTTTGTCAAAACAGTCCAGTTTTTAGGGAACTTGTCCAAATTGGTTTTGCACAGTCTTTAGATAATAGTCCTTTGAAAGATCAGATTTGTGTGCAGTGTTGAATGTATGTAAGTACTTTGAAAGTAAGTCAACACAAGAGTTTATAGTGGTTCAGAGACTCAAGCTCCTACATCCACTTTCCCTGATTTAACAGGATAATTCCTTCACTCTTGGAATTAACTTGTTTTATAGTGCCAACATCAGAACTGAACTGTTCTTCTCTCAACAGTCAGCTCCAACCACTTCTACTACTACAACAACCTTCTCACTTTCACTCTTGAAAGGGGTAAAGATTGAAGTAAGGTTCCAACTAATGAGATATCCTTTACAATGAATATCAGTGTATAAGGATTAGGATATCTCTCTAAGCTTTGTATGGATATACAATTGGGTTCAGCTTAGAAGAAGTGTATGAAGACTAAGATAGTCTTTGTAAGCTTTGAAAGCACTCTTGCTTGTAGGATAGTTGGATATTCTTGTCAAATGTTGAGGTGCCTTCAAATGGTCTTCACACTCCTGTATTTATAGACAATTGAGAATTTGCCCGTTGGAGAGGCAGCCTCAAATGTCCATAAATGTCTTATTTTAGTTCTTCAACTTAGAAGACAGAATCTTGATAGTGACATGTCCTCATTTGGGAAATAAACGGCTGTATGGACTTTGTCTTCATTCTGCAGCACTCTTCCCAATGTCTGACTTTAAGATTCTCTTGTTAGAACTTGGACATGACTTCTGAAGGTTTTTCCAATGATAGGACAACATTCCTTATCAAATGGACAACTCTCCTTATCACTATCAGCTGACTTGCTTATCAGCATGGTTGGCTTGCTCATTTCAGATGACTTGGCTCTTACCCTTTGCTTCACTTAAAAGTGATCTTAGCATGATTCATCAAGGATCTTAGGGCCTTGTTGTCTTTAACTCTTCAGCATGGTTGACCTCAAGCTTTCAGTACATTTGATCTTGTTTAATTGTGCTGAGACAACTCATCTGGACAACTCTCCTGAACAGCATATTTGGCTTTCATTAGCCTTAGTGGTTGTTCTAGAATTTGAGCCTTGAGGGGACTTGTTCTTGATAATCTTCAAAGCATATGTTCCCCCTCAAATTGTGCATCTATTCAACTAAGAGCTGCCTAACATATTAGCTCCTCATCTAGCCTTATTCTATATGTTCTAATATACTTAGAACATAATCATCTTTGACTTAGGCATGTCTCAGGGGTTTTGGTATTAGATCAAAACATATCTCATTTTATTCCCAACAGCGCGTGTGAGGCAGTTTAAGAAGTGGGAAGGTCGCGCGTGTGGCGCGTGTTTCCCTCTTCTTAAGACTTTTTTCTTTGTTTTTCATTTTAGCCCTTCATTTCTTGGTTATTTCTCACGCATTTTCTGAATATTTGCTGAATTCACCCCGCTTTTTGGGACAAATTGAATGTTATTTAAAACTTTTTACCCTCTTTTTCCTACCATTTTTTAAAAACCTTAATTGTCGTTTGCTCCATTTCCTCCATAATTTCTCTGTGTGCTCTCATTACCTTCATTAGTTCCCCTTCATTCTTCAGGTTCTCATTACTTGCAGGTATATTACTCTATTTTCCTCTTTAGCCGCAGTTTTCATTTCTTGTTTGTTCTTTTTTTGTTCTGTGTTCCTTGCGTGTGCTTTGCTTTCGTTTGCTTCCTGGTTTTTGTGCTTCCCCTGTTTTGCCATTTTTTCTTTTTGGGTATGTCTTCTGGGAGTAACTTCCATAATGAGGGGAATGAGGGTGTTAGGATGGCTGACCCTCATTCTTCCGCTAATGCTAGTGATGTTTTGGGGGCGAATTAACCCTGTAACGTTCGTCCCCTACGCCCCGTAGTAGGTTCTGGTAATGCCCCTATTCCGGTTCCCTCTACCTCTTCCGAGAGAACCCCAGAGGCACAAGAGGTTACTTCTAGGGTTCATACTTTACGTATTCGTAATCCTGTGGGTGATCAGGTACGAATGGTTCTTGTAGATTTAGGTGGGGGTCCTTCTTCTGGGTTGCGTTGTAGTGTGAGTGGTGATGATAATGTGGATATCAACATGGGGGTTGGTTTGGAGGTTGGGTTAAATGTGCTTAGGGGCAAAGAGCGAGTGGGTGTCCCTTCGGTCAGTGAGATGGAAAGAGAGAAGTATTTGGTTGATTTAGATGCTGATATCGACAAGTACATGGCTGAAAATGTCGATTTTCTTTCTAGGAATGTCATCCCTGAAGGACGTCTTTACAGTCCTAACTATGACAAATATGTAAGCGATTTTCCCTATAATCCTCCTGAGCAACCGCATCGTCCTGGGTGCATCACTCAGTATCTAGCGAGTCGGGTGCCTAGTGTGGTTGTATCCAATAATCTATCACACTATCGGCAAACCTTCATGGTTCCTCAAGATGTTTTCTTTTGGGCTCCCTAGTTTGATGAACGAGAGGACCAACCTCCTTCTGGGTGTGTTGCCATCAATTTAGCTTCGATGGAGGCTGGCATACGTTTTCCTCTGCATCCCGCGATCAGCCACCTCCTCAATTTGTGGAATGTGACTCTAACTCAAATTACCCCCAACAAGTGGAGTAACATTATTTCTCTCTTGACAATGTTTGGGTTGGAGAGTAAGAGTTTTATTTCTCTTTCGCCTTTTCTGTATGATCGGCTTTTTGTTTGGATCTATGTGCAATCTGTGGCAGGCATGTTTTGGGTCAATTCTGACCATATCTTCATAGAACAGGTATCGAGAGACCTAAATTCACAAGCAGATGCTTTGGCTAGATTAGCCACGTCTGAGGGTGGTACGGAATTCAACGAAGCCACTATAGTAAAGATAATGAAGTCATCAATTAATGAAAATTCGGTGGCACAAGTCACCCAAGAGGAGGAAAATTGGATGACACCGATAGTCGAATACCTCAAGACATGGGAACTCCCAACATATAAGAAAGAAGCTCGTTAGGTCAGGTCCAAAGTAGCTCGGTATACTATGATTGAGGATGTGATCTTTAAAAGAGGATTCTCAACACCGCTGTTGAAATGCCTAAGCCCCAAACAAGTAGAGATGATCTTACGAGACATACACGAAGGTGTATGTGGCAGCCACATTGGAGGGCAAGCTTTGGCTTTGAAAATCATGCGGCAAGGATATTTCTGGCCAACCTTGAAGAAGGATGCGATCCGGTACACGAGGAGATGTCATAGAAGCCAGACATTCGCACCCATGATTCATTCATCACCCACACAGCTCATGTCGGTCTACAGCCCATGGTCGTTCGCGAAATGGGGAATTGATTTGATCGGACCATTTCCAACAGCTCGGGGAGGTGTGAAGTTTGCAGTAATCGCAGTGGACTATTTCACTAAGTGGGCTGAGGCTGAACCTTTGGTGACGATAACAGCCGAAAAGATGGAAAACAAGAGAGCAAATGTTCATTAAATGTTTGATATGCTATTAACTGTAATAAAGCCACATATTCATAATCAAAAGCCTCACGCATTAAAAGCATAAGATTTTCTTACTGAAAAGCTTGTCAACAACCATAAATTCTCATTTTTATACTTTATGCCATTTTATGTTAACATTTCATAACTAATTTGTAGAAATTAGCAGAATAATTTCAATCTTCCTTAAACAAACAGATTACTCCCTCTGTTCCATATATACTTGATGACCCAAACAAATTGGACACGAGTTTTAATGAATGAATTGTTTATTAGTATTCTGTAAGATAAAGTAGGATAATAAAGACTTTCAACTTTATAAATAATAATAAAGTTATTTTTTAGTGTAATAAAGTAGTGGCATTTATTGTAATATTGTGATGTTTTAAGGAGAATGCATGGTCCTTATAAGCTGTTTAGCCGATGTGCATCAAGTTAAGGAATTTCTCTTTCTAAAAAACCCTAAAACCTCTATCACCGCCGCCCACCTAGATCTTCCCCCATCTCCTCCTTCCTCTTCACCTTATTTTTTCTCTCCGACCAACCCATCCCCCTTCTCCAAATGTAGATCTATGTAGCTTTCACGTGTGTGGTGCTCTCATAGTCGGATTCCCTGTTCTCCGACGTTGTTGAACGCCGCATAGACCCGCTGATTAGTCATGGGATTTCTCGAATGTGTGATGAAATATGCTTTGATTGTACTGCTTTTCTTACAAGAATCGTGGGATTTGAGTTAAAGTGTCGAAATTTTGAGATACGATCATTCTTGCTTGATTTAAGGGTAAAACGAGGGATTTCGAAGCAATTCATGAGGAATTAGAACGATAGATCAATCCGAAGAGTGGATCAGGTGGAAGGCATCGAAAAGAGGTTTACAATGGAGCATGAATCAAGTCAATCGGATTTCCGGGGTGAAAGTTGTGCACAAAACAAGAAATGAGGAGATACTCGGTCGAATGAAAGGGTGAATCTGTAACTTCGAGAAATCAATGAACACTCGACCGAGTGGCTTGACTCGGCTGAGTCGAGACTCAAACCTGCAAGATCTGGATTCTACTGAACACTCGGCCGAGTGGGGTGACTCGGCCGAGTCACCTGAAGAAGCAAAGTCCCAAACACGCTTTTATTACTCCACTCGGCCGAGTCACTGCGAATTTTATGCCAAAGTCTTTTAATGAAGCTAGGAAGTTGGTGAGTGACTTGGGCCTTCATTATCAGAAAATTAATGCATGTCGTAATGATTGTATGCTTTTCTGGAAGGACAATGAAAGTGTCACATCTTGCACTGTTTGTCACACTTCAAGGTGGAAAGAGGTTGAAAAACAGCTAGAAAACAACGAGAATGATTCTCAACATGTTGCAAAGATTCCAGCTAAACTAGTTTGGCATTTTCCTTTAAAACCTATGCTTAAAAGGTTGTATATGTGTTCTGAAACATCTGATTTCATGAGGTGGCATGATGAGAAAAGGCCTAAAGACGGGAAATTAAGACATC
Source organism: Galeopsis tetrahit (assembly GCA_963675135.1). NCBI lineage: Eukaryota > Viridiplantae > Streptophyta > Magnoliopsida > Lamiales > Lamiaceae > Galeopsis > Galeopsis tetrahit. Next base: position 11,909,316 of record OY776129.1, on the reverse strand, counting down.
CGGTAGATGGAAAGTCTTGGAAACATTTTGATTCCTTATATCCACATTTTTCTCAAGATTCTCGTAATGTGCATTTGGGTATTGCAAGTGATGGATTTAATCCATTTCGAAATATGAGCACCTCACATAGTACATAGCCGGTAGTTTTAATTAATTATAACCTGCCACCGTGGTTGTTTATGAAGTCGGAATACCTTATGTTGTCTCTGCTTATCCCATGCCCTGTTTCACTAGGGAATAACATTGATGTTTACCTTCAACCTTTAATAGAAGAGCTAAAAGATTTATGGGATTTTGGGTTGGAAACCTATGATGTTTCAAGGCGCTAAACGTTTCAGATGCATGTAGCTGTACAATCTACAACTAGTGATTTCCCTGGCTATGCCATGTTGTCTGGTTGGAGTATAAAAGGGAAGTATACTTGTCCGTATTGACAATATGAAACAGATCACTTGTACTTAATGAACAGTAAAAAAATGTGTTATATGGCCCATCACAGATTTTTAGATGCAAATCATCATTGGTGTCGTGATAAGAAATCCTTCACTGGTAAAATAGAGGAGAGGTCAACTTCGATTCCTTTATCAGGGATTGAAGTCTTAGATTTGTTACAAAACTTTGAAAATAAGTTTGGAAAAAAATAAAGGAAAAAAGAAGAGTTTTGCCCATGGAATAAAAGGTCGTGCTTTTTCAATTTACTTTATTGGAAACATATTTCATCTCGTCATCATTTGGATGCCATTCACATAGAAAAAAATGTTTGTGATAGCGTGCTTGGGACTTTGTTAGACATACCTGGAAAAACGAAGGATCATCTCAATGCTCGATTAGATCTAAAAGATATTGGGATTAGAACATCACTACACCCTATGGAGTCTGTTGACAAGCGTCATATTTTGTTGCCTATGGCTTCTTTTCGATGACAAAGAGGGAGCAGACATTGTTCTGTGAGGTATTGAAGAATGCAAAGGTACCACAAGGGTGTGCATCAAATATTGCACGGTGTGTACATATGCATGAGAGAAAAATATCAGGTTACAAAAGTCACGATGCACACATTTTAATGCAGTATTTACTTCATGTTGCTGTTAGAAAAACTCTACCTAAGCACGTGGCTCTTGCTTTGATAAGACTAGGTACCTTTTTTAGATGTATATGCAATAGAGTTATCAATCCACGAGATCTTGATCACTTGGAAGGTGAAATTGCTGAAATTCTTTGTATACTTGAAAGAATATTCCCACCTTCTTTTTTCGACATCATGATCGACTTGCCTATTCATTTAGTTAATGAAGTTAGACTAAGTGGATCGGTTAGTGGTTAGTGGATGTATCCAATAGAGAGGTACCTCGGAAAACTTAAATCATATGTTGGTAATCGCAGTCGTCTAGAGGGTTCTATAGCAGAAGGGTATTTGGCGGAAGAGTGTCTAGTTTTTTGCTCAAGATATTTAAATGATGGGGTAAAGAAGCGATCAAAGAATTTTAATCAAAATTATGAGAAAGTTGCAACGGATGGGATGACAAGTCACCAATTTTTCCCAAGACTGGTTATCCTCTTGGGAAAAGAAAAAAAGGGCGGAAAGGAAGTTCATTCTCTTTAGATTTAGACTCAAAGGATCTGGCACATCGATATGTGTTATTCAATTGCAAAAATGAAGATGTTGAGAAATACATCAAGTGAGCTTTTTTTTTTTTTTTTTTTTTTTTTGCATTTTATCATCAATATATTTTATCTAGTCATTGAGTTTTATGGTGTTTTTTCTACTAATGCAGGGAGCATGAAGATGCAATGAAAAACAAGTCAAAAGATAAGCAAAGGAAAAGATGGAGGCAAGCTCAACAACATAGCCAAGAATTTATGGTTTGGTTTAAAGAAAAAGTAGAGTCCGATCAAGTTCTTGGTCATATTAAATGGTTGTCCATAGGTCCTTCTTGTGCTGCAAGAAGATATATATATAGGTTACTTTATTAATGGCTATATGTTCTACACAAGAAAACATGATGCAAGATGCAAAACACAAAATAGTGGAGTCACTTTGACTGCATTAACTAAAAGTTTTGCTAGTACTAAGGACCATAATCCCATTATGGATACTCTCACTTATTATGGGGCTATAAATGAGATCATTGAGCTAGACTATTGGGGTTCTTTTAGCGTCGTCTTATTCAGATGTGATTGGTTTCACGTGGAAAAGGATATGTATGGTCTCACATGTGTTAATTTTAAAAAGTTGTGTTATGTCGATGATCCTTTCGTTTTGGCATCACAGGTGCATCAAGTCTTCTATGTGAAAGACCCTATTGAAGATGGTTGGCATTACGTAATGAAAAAGTTACCGAAAGATTTTTTAAATATTGAAGAGCAGATGGAGGAGGCAGATTTGGTCGAACCTTGTGATGATGGTTATAGAATAGCAGACATGGGTTATAATGATGATGATGCTACCGAGTGGTGTAGAGAAGGTAGTTCTCACACTGTGGTTGAGATGCATCAGAACGAAGTAACTAAAGAAACACCTATTGACACACATGAAAACAATTCGGATATGGATGATACAGATTCTGAATGGATGAACTCTTGAGTTAGATCTAAGGTAATGATATTAGAATTTATTTCTTGAATTTTGTTTGAATTTCTGTAATTTATGCTTATTTGTTATTGCATTTGGCAAATTTTCTTAATTTTATGGGTATGTTCTAGTGCCTGAATCATTTCTTTATTTTTTTGCAGTTATCTATGTTTTACAAAATGACATCAGTTGATTAATCTTGTCTAATTTTTCCTGTTAGATTGGGTATCTCCTTCAGTTTGGTGCTCTTCTTAAATTAGTTACCCTTTTGGAACACCTTGAACTCTAGAATAAAAGGAGTACAAGAATTTGACCTTGTTAATGTAAGTACCCTTACACAATTTTCTTTTTGATATCTAGTTTACTAGTCATTGCAATGTTTTTTTTTTTTTTTTGCAGAGTGGCCTTTCTTTCTTTATAATATTTTCCTTCATTTTTCCTTTTTCCTCTTTATAAAGATATAATCCAATTCAGTATCACATGTCAGTGTTTAATTATCACCTCAACTATATATGTAATGTTTATTCGATGGTTTGCTCATAAACTTAAAGATATATAGATGCTTTAAGAAACAATTTTATATATGTGTGTTTAATTGTATGTGACCACACTGCAATCAATAATCATTTTTCTCAGTTGGTAACCTTTATATGTTCATTTTTGGAAGACTAAATAAAAAATATTTTATAATGACTATGACTCCAAGAACTGAAATGAAGTGATAAGTGATTAGAGTCACAATGGGATGTTGCATCCCAGGATTGAATTCTATCCTCGTGCTGTGAATTCTTTTCGGGACATTAAATATTGTTACTAATTTATATGTTAACATTATAAATGTGCCTTTGGAAAATATATTTGCCAAGTCTTGATCATGGATGTTTGGTTTGTGTGGATTTTGTGTTTTTTCTTTGATGATTGCGGTGTTGATGTATTGGTGGATGGCCTTGCGTCGGTGACTGTTGTTACTGCTTTATTGTGGTTTAATTGTTTTTTGATGTATATAAAAATAGGTATGCCGAGTATAAGAATAGATGTGTTGTGGTTTTGTTTTGCTTTGTTGAGGGTGTTTGCTAATATTGTTCTTGGCCCTAGGTGTTGGTATTAGTTGATCAAGTCTTGGTTTTGGGGTGTAGTAGTAGTCCCTTTGCTGACTTATATTTCTTGTTTTGGCCTACTTAAGGGCGTAATAGTTGTGTTAATGCTTTTTTTTTTATTTAAGTTTAATATCATTTTTTTGTCTATGCAATATATTTTTTACCTTATGATATATATATCATTATTTTATCTTTTGTAAGATAATAAAGTTTCACTTTGGTCGTAGATAAGAAGACAAATCAAGACTTCGATCAAGCATATGGTTTTTCACGCAAGTTATTAGTCACAATGAGATGTCAAAATACATTTTCGTATAATTGTGTAGAGCGTTTTAGACATAATTTATTTTTGAATCAATTTCAGATGATATTGCTATTTTTTTCCGTAGGTATATATATTGACATTGTTGATAGATTACAGTTGAAGAAATATTATTTTTTTAAATAAAATTATTGCATTATTACCTTATGTTTTTAAGCTTTCTGAGCTAGTAAAAGTTATAAAATATTAGTAACAAAACAAATATTTTGGTACTAAATATATCATTTTATATAAAAACTTATTAATTTGTAACGAAATTGATATTTTGAACAAAATTTACAATATTTTGTAACGAAACTTTTGTTACCACTACTAAGGTTATTGTAACAAAAAAGGTGTATGTCGTTACGATTGTATTGGTAAGGAAATTGAATTTTTTTCGTTACAATAACTTTTTGCAACGAGTTTTACACAATCTCCTAGTAAAACATTCACACCTCTCCTAGTAAAAGCAATTGTGACATTCATAAAAGAAGCCTTCAAGGCTCAAACGTGGAATTAAAAGTTTCTCTAGAGTTAATCACGTCCAACACAATCTTCGCACCAACTTCCAAACTGCAATTGTCAATACCAAGGGTTTTCAACCACGATAGAGCTTCGTAGAATCCGATGGCTTCACCAATAGCAATGTCGACCTGTCCCAATTGTAACAATGACTTTCTCCTCACTGCCTGTCCAAGGTCGTTCCGCAACACTAAGCCTTATCCCGTTTGATTGGTGTCTTGGAAAAAGAGGGCATCATTGTTTAGTTTGTGGAGCTCGGGGCAGGAGCATGCCAGTCGCTGCATCGTGCAATCAGCCTAATCTTAACTTTCGAATTTTGATAAATAAAATCTTATTTAAATTTTTTTTTTACAATTCAAGGGCACATCAAAATACTTCTTCACCGTTAACGGCGTGCTAACCTACTCAAATTCTTTTGACAATGTCTTCATGTACATGGCCGAAGCGATAACGTTCCACACCTAATTAAAGTGAATCCTTCTTTTCCAATCAAAAAATCTAGTCAAGTACTAAATTGAAATCTTTCCAAATTGAAATCAAATGCAACCCTCTGAAATCTCGTCTCATTGTATCCCATCTACAATCATTCTCGAACAGAAATCATTCGTTGTCTCTTTATAAATTGAAATATATACTTCACCCGAAATCATTTTATATGTATCTCGTTTAAACATGGAACAACATCATTTAATGTTTTCAGGTAGGATGTCATGTCATTCACGATCACGTTTATTAACAATAAATACTCAAAGATTATCGCCTATATTATTATTAATATGTGATTAAAAGAACACCTCAACTTTATTTTATTTTGGTATAATGTGATCATGTCAAATAAACATTAAAATAAAAAAAAATTGATATGTTATATTTTGAGTTTCTTATAATAAAAGTTTGAAATAAAGACAAAAGGATCGACTCTTGAATGGAGATTAAAAAATTGGATCTTAAACTGGGAATAAAATATAAATATTTTTAAATTGAAAATTTAAATTGAAACGAATCATGTTATAAAATTCTTTCTATATGATTATTTAACTTATAGTATTTACTCTAGAGTATTTTAATATTTTTATAGCTTTTACTTTATTTATAGGTGGGACAGGATCGAACCCACGTATGTGGCAAAATACGGGGATGACTTGTGGTTAGGGGTGAAAGGCCAACCAAGATCGGATATAGCTGGGTTTCCGCGAAATCTATTTCAGTAGAGTGTATGATGTCGATGGCCCGAGGTAGAGCACTCAATGGGCTAGGGTGGCCTGGCCTTACCAACCCCAAGGAAACTCCGAATACAGGCCTAGATCGTTTGTACAGACAGACTTTTTGGGTGCTAAGATCCAAAGTTGAGAGGGAAACAACCTAGATCGTACGCTAAGGTCCCTAAGCAATCACTTGGTGGAAAAGGAAGTGATCGAGCGATGACAACCAGGAGGTGGGCTTGGAAGCAGCCATCCTTTGAAGAAAGCGTAATAGCTCACTGGTCTAGCTCCATGGTACCGAAAATGTATCAGGGCTCAAGTGATTCACCGAAGCGATGAGACCTTAAAAGCTGCTTTTTCAAGTGTCAGTAGCGGAACGTTCTGTCAATCGGGGAAGGTTTTTGGTGACAAGACCTCGAGATATCAGAAGTGAGAATGCTGACATGAGTAACAATAAATCTTGTGAAAAACACGATCGCCTGCCAGTGGAAGGTTTTTTGCGTTCAGTCAATCTACGCAGAGTGAATCGGTCCCTAAGGAACCCCCGAAAGGGCTGTCGTCCGATGGGTACACGAAAGTGACGAAGTTGCTTTGACTACAGAACCATTGTTTGTGGAATGACTACCTGTAATAAAGCACAGGATAATACGAGCCGACCAGAAGAAGCAAGGCTTAGATTACCAGATCCTGTACACAATCTTCCTAGAGATGGAGAGCCCCTTGCCTCGCCTTTTCTAGCCTCTCCTTCTTGCTCGGCCTGAGATTGAGAGATCTTGTTGGAGCGACAGTGGGAATAATGCCTGGGTTCCAAGGCAAGAGGCTGTTGTCCTGGTCCTGTTAGTACAAAGAGGTTCGCACATGAAACTCAGGAATACGTTTATTTACTAATATGATGGTCGGTCATAGTTCTATTTTGCCTTGAATACTAGCATCAATATCGATATCATCAAAAAGAAAACCTTTAGGCTTGTTATCCAGGAACTTGTTCAGAAATACCATAATGAAAGGAACATAGGAGTTTGTTGCTAGGTATTTGACCAAATAGGATCGTCCAGCTTTCCCGACGCAGGTTCAGAAGTAGAATGGGGCAAGGCCGAGGAACCGCCATCTCTTTTCATTTCGTGGGGTGAGGGGTTCATATACGAGTCTGGAAGGAATCAAAGACTTATGGATGAGGTGTTCGGGCAATAGCGTAGCTATTATTGACCTTGACCCTATTACTTAAGAAGATTTTATTCAAGATACGAAAGGAGCAGCCGAAAACGGATGTCCCTATTGTATTTTAGATAGAGTCATCCACAGGGCTAAGAATCTTACCTTTACTTAGAGAGGCGTATCGGTACCACTCTCTTCCATGCTCGTAGGTTGACTCCCCTATGCATCCCGACAAAGGTCTCATAAACGTGCTCTTCCCTTATGTTATGCATCCAGCCGCTTCACTAATGTGAATAGGTTAGCCGAGCCATTTCCCTTTCTTTATGATACCAATATGATACCAATCTCGGCAAAACCAATTAAATGCTTCGGGGAGTTGAAAATAAGCATAGATCCGGAGATTCCCGAATAGGGCAACCTTTCAAACTGTTGTTGAATCCATGGGCAGGCAAGAGACAACCTTGCGAACTGAAACATCTTAGTAGCCAGAGGAAAAGAAACCAAAAGCGATTCCCGTAGTAGCGGCGAGCGAAATGGGAGCAGCCTAAACCGTAAAACCGGGGTTGTGGGAGAGCAATACAGGCGTCGTGCTACAAACAGTCAAATCTGAACCTTGTCGCCCTTCTTTCCTTGCGAGCAGGAAGCACACCAGCAGCGTGCGTTGCGTGATTCTACTGTGTGTTTTACACTTGACTGGGTGGACAGTTGACCGGAAGAGAACTTCGATTCGGCAGGCTAGCAGGCGGGCGCCGTGCTTATCTTGTGTGACAAGACTACTGAGCGAGTGGCTCTTCTAGGCGGGCAGCTGTGTGACAAGACTACAGAGAAAGCGGCGTTTTCGTCTAACATGCTATGGTCTCAACGCCCTTACGAGGTAGTGATGAGTTTCACGCGCTTTAAGCCCGGCCCTAAGCGGGTAGGAAGATTGGCCGCAATCTGAGTGGTACCACCCACCCTACCCTACCACCTATAGGCGGTCGTCCGTCCTACAGCCGCGCGAAAAGGAATTGTAGTGATCTTGAATAGGAATCCTACAGCGATAAATAGAATCCCCATAGAAATACCACTAGATCGAGCACTAGTGATTTCGTATCCGGTCCAAATCATGGCTAATTGATCGAAGTGGGTAGCTCCAAAGACCCATAGATAATGGAACAAAGTTAGTATATATAGTTAGACGATAGCGCCCGAGGTTCTGCCCGTCGACGGATACTGTCCAAACAACCATTGTGTGGGTAGAGTTCAAGAATTGGCCATCCACTGAATTCCATCCTTTATCTACTCTTTCATTGGTCTACTCCATCTTTATCAAATTCTTCTTTTATCCTTGCTCTTGAACAAGAACCTGAATGGAATCGAAAGGTCTTCGAACCTTTCAAATGATTCCATCTACCCACTTTGGTCGAACATCTTTCCTCGGATTCATTGGCATTGGAACCTTATTTTTTAAAACTGGACTCTCCAGGAACCAAGCAGCCACGCAAATCACGCGAAGAGGAATGAGATGCCAGTTGAATAGATATGATTGCGATCAAGAGGTGGAATAGAAATACAGAGACTCACACAGTGGTTAGGAAGGAAGGGTGTTATTAGCCCATTTCTATCTTCAAGGTATGTCCGCCATATCCTTTCTTCGCGGTGAGATGTATACCTTTATCCTTTATGGTGGTGGTTTTGTCAACTCCGACCATGTTCATCTTTGGACTTCGAGTTCCATAATCGCTAAGACTTAAAGTATTTAAATCTGCCTTAGCTCTATACATGTACGGATGGTCCGGGTACCCCAGAACTTCAGATAAGAAGGAATAGGGGATAAGTTCTCAAGAAATCTCTTAAGAGAAGTGGAGGAGGTTTAAAGTGGCGTTCTTCAATGAGCATTGGATTAGATACGCATTATAAAAAGAAGTCCTTTCTAAAACTGCTACTAGAAGGAATTCAAAAAAATAAAGGCGCATCTTGACTCTGAAATCTCATTAAGAGAAGAAGGGTGAAATTCGTGCATAGTAGAGGACGATATAGGCAAGCGTAGATCGCCTTTTCCCTTTATCGAAAAGATAGAGGTTGTACAGAAAGTACATAGTTGGCTCAGCGGATCATAGGTCGAAGATGTGCATAGTCAGGAGTGAGAGCTCGAGAAGAAGATGCTTTGAAAGGCGAAGCCAAATGCCCCCCGGTTCGACCGAAGCAAGCCGGTAGGCTCAGATGGCGACACGTCTGGGTCTCTTTTCTTTCTTCGAACAAAGATAGGGTCCGGCGGGAAGCTTCAAGAGCAGCAAGCTCTAGAGAGAGTGAGGATCAAGAGAGGGATGAGAGAGCTCAGTCAGATCTTGAAGATGGGCCTGTGCGAAAAGCAAGGAGAGCGAAAATAAATAGCATTCTCCCAAAGGCGAAAGGCAGTCAAGGTCTCGAACGAAAAAAGACGAGTTTTTCGAATTCCAATCGATTTAAAGATGTCATTTATTAGGGAAAAATGTACCACAACGAAACGAGGTTTTATCAACAAACTCAGTCAATTAGTAGATCAGACATGAGACCTTGAGACAGATAGATACGCTTTCCGCCCTACGACTTCAGCCTTTTTCAAGTACCAACTATAGCATTCATTCATTCTTGTTTGATTCCTTTGAATGGATTCTTTGATCGGCAAGCCAGCTAGTGTGACTGGCTGCATGTAAGATTGGTAAAGATCTCATTTTCTTCCTTTCCCGACCATGTTCTAAAACTCGCCCGAGATGTAGTCTTTCACACTGACCGATCTATTCAATTTAAGAAAGAGTCTAATTTCAAACCAACTTCCCGAAGAGCAGTAATACGCCTGCTCCTTTAGTCATGTTATGAGTTGAGTTAAGGTGTTGGTTTTATATAAAGAGCAAGCGATGAGCAAGACCTAGCAGCTAGAAGAGCTTCTTCTAATAGTCCTTGTCTTTATCTAGCTCTCTCTTGGGCGGGGCATCAAGTACATGTATCTTTACCAATTAACCAATTTCTAAACGCAGGAGTAGATCCTAAAGAGATACCGCTTCCTCATGAATTTTTCTTGAATCGCGATCTTTTGGCTCAACTTTATCAAAGTTTTGCCGAGGGAGCAACCCCATTTTTCACCTTGAATGGGTCGTTAAAAAATCTGATGAATAGAAGGAAAGGAGATCAGAAAGATATGCGAACGACGTATATGTCGAATGTTTCCGTGAGCAGTAAGCAGCTGATCTTCCCTTATTTTGGGAAAGCTGGCGGCCGCGTGTGAATTCTTTCAAGGCAAGGGGCGGCCTAATTCGACATTGTTGTTTACTCTGATCTGGTCGAGGTGGTTTTCGCTTACCAGCACGTAGGTGATCTAAATTCCTATGACCGATTCGTTCTGGCCCCTGTGAACATCTTTTTTTAATGTATTAAAGAGGGCCTCTCTAACCGTGAAAAGTGGTGGGTGCCCACTAACGGCCATTCCTGGCTCGGCTTCGATAATGCAATTCCGGGAGGAGTCGTTAGTTGGGCACTGGATCCCTTCGGACCTAGAGAACGTGTGACGCTGGGTCGGAGTTTGGTGAACCAACTGGTCGTTCCTCTAGTTGAAGTATCAGGCCCTTTTTTCGTTGCCTAGGTTACATCTTCGGAATACCCCAGAAGGGAATTTTATATACTCCCCCAATCTTCACTTTACGCCACGCCGACTCCACTTTCGTCATAAGGCGTGGAATTAGACCAAGGGGAATCTCTATAGGAACTAGTCTCTTAAATTTCGCACATAGGAGATTGAAACACAGCCCCAGGGCTATGGGGAAAGATGTAGATCGATCGCCCTAGATAGAAAACTACATAGAGGGTCTCTACAAGTCTATATATTCTTTTATTTCGTTCCCCCCGTAAGAGAAATATCACAACCAATAAGGTCTGCAATTTTCACATTTAAGTAATACCCGATCCGATAGTTTACAATATAGATAGATATATTTAACAACAATATTATAATAAAAGATATTAATAGATATCGGTAGTTGTCCGGTCGTACCCAAAAAATAATATTCCAGAGGAAAATGCACCTAAGATCAAATATTTCGAGTCGGCTTCCGTGGAAAATTCAGACTTTCTTTTTTATGCTGCGATCACATAAAAACATAAACTTTGAGGCTCAATAGCTAAATACATGGCAATTGAATCATAAACCGAGATCATAAAGAGCACATGGATGAGGCCTTCTCCGATCGAACTGAACCAGCCTACCGTCTTGCCTGCGATGGGACCCCAGTGCCATCTACGGGAATGGGAGCCATACCAGAAGGTGAAGTTGCCGGAGTAATCAATAGGTCATTGCGAAGGGCGGGCATGTCTCCTCTGTTGTGGAGAAAAGATTAGGTTAACTCCAGACTTGAAAAGCATTGGTCCTTCTCCAGCGCCTTCGACCCCAAACACTGGGCGACCCCTTAGTCTTCTTTTACTTGACTCTGAGTCCACTCCGCCCCATCCTAGACTCCGATTCTTAGTGTTGGGATATAAATTCACCCTAAGCCCCACTTGATGTTAGAATAGTTTTGATGGCCAAAACACTTAGAGTTTATAAATGTAATAGGATCAGCTGACTTGTATAGAACAGCTTAGACTAGTCTTGTGTGATCAACTGTATTGATATCAGCTGATCAGCACAGTCCTAGCTTACATGCCTATCCTCAAGATGAGAAGAGTAGAAGACATGAAGACTAGAAGATCCTTGAAGACCAGATAAGTTAAGGTGCTTGTATACCTACCTATCTGATGGAGTCCCAGATTGAAGATGGCCTAAAGCAGTACAAAGAATTTCCAGATCAGAAGAGTGTTACTCGTCTGATATCAGAAGTCAGAAGACCTAAGGCCAGAAGAGTAGTCAGAAGACTAGAAGTACAGATCAGAAGACTATGTGCTCTTCCAGGACTCGGCTGATTCCTAAGTCATCTTGCAATTCAAACGAAGACCTACCTTATTTAGAAGATTGACATGATCCCAGGATTGAAGCAATCAAGCGGCTGGAATCAAGGAATCAAGCTATTATGGAAAGATTGCTCAAACGGCTAGTCAACTCCAACGGCTAGTTGCAACCAATCTCCATTATAAATACAAGAGGATGAGGAATCACAAACATAGAAGTCACAAGAGAGAATTCAAAAGCTAAGCAAGCAATCAAGCAAAAAGCCATATTGTTCTAAGAGTTCTCCAAGAGCCAAAAATCCATTAGATTATCCATAGCTCTTAAGTGCTTCCTATCCAACCCCTAAGAACCTGAAACCTGTTCATATTGTATATCAATTGTTTTAGGCATAGTGGTTAAGCAAATTATAAGCTTGAACCATTAGTTGGATACATCTCAAAAACCCCAAACCCTCACCGAAAGGTTAAAGTTTTTGAACCCCTCAAAGTGCAAGTGCTTACAATCACTTGTGGAGACCGTAGCTGTTAGGACGGCTCAGATCTCAAAGTCCTAACCTTGGGACTATAAAGGACAAGACCCTTGTAATTTGTGGAAATTAAAGGGATTAAACATCACGTTAGGACGTGAGAGTGGACGTAGGATCGTATATCCGAACCACTATAAATCCGGTGTTATTTACTTTCTGCACTTTACATATCTGCTTTTACATTCATTATTATATAGTGCATACTGTTATTTCAACACTATTTAAAACAGGCCATAACTTTCAAACCAGCATCAGCTGAGTACTTTCAATTAGTAAAACAAGTTACAAGAACGAGTCTAAACCAGGGCCACCATAATTCCGCATATAGCCTTATCAATCAGATCACTATAGTCATCTGGACCAGCAGACTTGCAGTCCAGTTGACATAGCAATCAGAAGAGGTTCCCAACTCTGTTTGAAAAAGTTTTAAAGTCTATTCACCCCTCCCCTCTAGACTTTAATCCCATTCACTACTCGTTCAGGGACCAACAAGTGGTATCAGAGCAGTGGTTCTAACGGACTACTGTCTCTAGATTATCAGAAGACTTGAGGGAGTCTTTCTGTAGTCCTCTTGAACAGATCTTTTTGAAAAACTTGTTTTTGAAAACTCATACAGCATGAGTGCTAACATGAGAAAGTTGCCTAAGTTTTCAGTTGAGGATTATGATTACTGGAAGATCAGGATGAGGAAGAATCTCACATCAGTCCACTACAAGATGTGGTCTGTAATCACTGAAGGCCCGATCACCATCATGACAGTGAACACTGCAAATGGTGATCCAGAAGTCCCAGTTGGAGAGCTGGTTCCCAAGCCTATGAAGGACCTCACACCAGAAGAGATGAAGCAATCAAATCTTGATAGCATTGCCCAAGACTACATAATGCAAACTCTTCCAAATGAGTACATTGCAAAGGTAATCCACTGTGAGTCAGCCAGAGAGATGTGGGAGGCATTGGCACTTCTCTGTGAAGGAACTGAGCTGATCAAGGAATCCAAGTTATCTACAGCAGTCAAGAAATTCGAACATTTCAAGATGCAACCAGAAGAGTCTATTGATCAGCTAGACAATAGATTTACCAAGATCATCAATGAGATAGAGTCTCTAGGCAAGAAATACACAAATAGAGAGAAGAATCTAAAGATATTAGACTCTCTAACCAAGAAATGGAGACTCAAGAAGACCATCATCAAGGATACTCAAGATATCAAGAAGTGGTCTGCTCAAACTCTATTTCAGAACCTAAAAGCCCATGAATATGATCTGGAAAGAGAAGAAAACTCAGGAAGTGATGAGCCAACTGCAACCCCATCTACCTCCAAGACTGTAGCCTTCAAGGCAGCCAATACAAAAGCTGCAAGTACCTCATCTGGCAAGGCCTCTCTGAAAACAGAAGACTGTGAAGGATCAGACATGAGTCTGAAGGAACAAATGGCTCTTATGATCAAGAGATTCGAAAGGATGAACACCCTCAACAGCAAATATAGAAAATTCTATAGAAACTACAAAGATAGAAGAGCAAGTTCACCCTCCAGAGGTTCCAGAGAAAGAACACCAGAAAGACATCCTAGAAAGGATGTGGAGTCATCTGACAGCCGAGGATCTAGAAGAAGAGATGCCACTCCTCCAAGGAGAGGCAACTCAAATCAGAAACCTGGATCTTGCTTCAACTGTGGCAAACCAGGTCACTATGTCTATGAATATCCTGAGCTGGATTTGGATGACAAGAAAGAAAGAAGGCCGAGAAGAACCTCAGACAAGAAAGCAATGGTGACTGAAGAATCTGAATATCAAAGTGATGAACTCCCTACATCACCAGACGATCAAATCTTTTCTGATGATTCAGACGACCTAGCTATGATGGCCATAGGTGAAAATGAGGTAAACTCCTATACTACTACTTTCCATTCACCTATTTTTTCACAATCAGATGAGATAAACTCATCTGAAGGCGAATCAGAAGACACCTATTATCAATCCTTAAGAAAGGTAAAAGGTGATCTTGATATTGCCACTAGAGCTTTTATAGAAGTGGAAGAGGAGAATAAGGATCTAAGGAAAGAAATTGCTAAGTTGAAAAAGGCTAAATTTGATAACACCCCTGAGTTGGTCACAATGAATGAAAGATTGACCAGAGAAGTGGAGCTTCTTAAGGAAGAAAATACCACAATAACTCAGTTGTATGAGGGGATGTTACAAACTCAAGCCTTAGAAACTAAGGAACTTCGTTCACTACAATCCAAATTCGATGACCTCTTCCAAGCACACAAGCTCTTAGAAAAGGAGAAGGAATGCCTAAATCAAAAGATATCAGAGTTCAATAAAGCCTCTACTACTATTGAAAGTATCTCTGAGTATTATAGATCAAATGGCAATAAGATGGGTTTTGGCTATGAACTTAATCCATCTACATCCTCTCCAGCTGGGGGTAGTACACCTAACAAGTGCACTACTCAGACACATGAAAAGGGTGAGTGTTCTAAACACAATGAACCTAATATGAACCAAAAGGCATCTGTACCAGCTAAAACCAAAAATGGTAAAGGACAAGCTAACCCCAAGCCTGTACAGAGAAACAGCAGACAGCCTAGACCATCTCGCCTGAGACAGTCTCAGCTGTATGCTGCTCCAGCCAAGAAGAAGAAATCTTCTTCAAACAAATCTGTTCTCTTTGCACCCCCTATCTCTTATGATATTGTGAGAACAGAAGAGTATGGTCCATATAATCGTGTGCATCGTCCAGCTAATGCACCCAGGCCAAATGTAACTAGTCAAAAGATCATGTATGTACACTCCTATAAAGGGAAACCATTTGACTATTACTTAGCTGACACAAAGAACAAATCAGATCAGTCCAAGGTGCTGACTGGTAAGATTTGGTTCTGTGATGCCCGAGGGAAACAACTCAAATGTTCAAGGTTGTTTAAACGACCAATGTATATGTGGGTTCCCAAGGGTAGTACTAACACCCAAGGACCCAAAACAAAATGGGTACCTAAAACTTAACTTTTCTTGCAGGAAAGAAGGGACCTATACAGAAGAGGAGGTCTAGCAGGAGAAACTTGGTACATAGATAGTGGATGCTCAACTCACATGACAGGAACCAAAGCCCTGCTGACCAACTACACAGAGAAGAAAGGTCCAAAAGTTTTCTTTGGTGATAACGCGCATGGTAACACAAAAGGATATGGCACCCTTAAAAATGGTGACATTGAGGTACATGATGTATCATATGTAGAAGGTCTTAAGTTTAATTTATTATCTGTTTCTCATTTTTGTGACACTGGTTACTCAGTCAAATTCTCTAAAGATGAGTGTCTCATAAGTGATAAAAGAACAAAACAAAACCTTCTAACAGGATCTAGAAAGGGAAGTATGTATCTTGCAAATTGGAACAGTTGTCCTAAGGATACATGTCTGCTTGTGAAGAGTCCTAAAGATGTCAGCTGGCTATGGCACAAACGTCTTAGTCATCTGAACTTTAAGACTATGAACAAGTTAGCAAGGGAATCCTTAGTTGATGGTCTGCCTAATGAACTCTACTGTAAAGATCAGGTATGTGATGCATGTCAACAAGGGAAGCAAACAAAGGTCTCCTTCAAGACCAAGAAGACAGCATCAACCAGCAGAGTTCTTGAATTGCTTCACATGGATCTCTTTGGACCAATCACTCCAACCACTCTAACAGGAAGAAAGTACACTCTTATTGTTGTAGATGACTACTCCAAGTTTACTTGGGTTATCTTCTTATACAAGAAGAGTGAAACGCAGCAGAAACTTCCTGAACTATTGAAGAGGATCCAAGTAGAGAAAGGAGAACCAATTGTGAAAATTAGAAGTGACAAAGGCACTGAATTCATTAACTCCTATATTATTGCCTATTGTACTACTAATGGTATTCAGCATGAGACAAGTGCAGCAAGAACACCTCAACAGAATGGTGTAGCTGAAAGAAGAGTCAGAACACTCAAAGAAGCTGCCAGAACACTCCTTGCTGAATTCTCCACTCCCAAGAAGCTATGGGCAGAAGCCATCAACACAGCTTGTCACACTCAAAACAGGTCAGGTATTCATAAAATACATGAGAAAACCCCATATGAACTGTGGAAAGGAAGAAAACCTAGAGTATCTTACTTTCATATATTTGGTTGTAAGTGTTTCATTCACAACAATGGGAAGAGTAAGTTGAATGCTTTTGATGCCAAATCAGATGAGGGGATATTTTTAGGATACTCCTCAACTAGCAAAGCATTTAGAGTACTCAACAAACGAACCCTTCTTGTGGAAGAAACACCTCATGTTGTTTTTGATGAATCTTGTGAAAAGAATGCAGTAGAAACAAACTCAGCTGCAGAACAGATGAGACATCTAGTGATCAAGTCCAGACCAGATGAGTTCATTGAAGTAAATGAACCTTTCCCTGAAGAACCAGAGGAAGATAAGCCTCATAAACCTATCACTAGATCTCAAACTCAAGCTGGACAAGCTGACCAGAATCAAGATGCACCAATCCCAAATGCCAGGGGGAATGATCTCTTTGACACACAAGATACAGATGATGATCGACCTAATCAAGTCAACCCTACTGATGGCACTAGATCAGATGAGGATCCAAACTCATCCAATGCAGATACTCCAGTGAGGCATACATGGAGGAACAACCATCCATCAAACCTCATCTTAGGAGGAGCAGAATCAGGTGTCAAGACCAGAAGACAACTGAATCAGAACTCCCAATCATCTATGTTCTGCTGGTGTGCCTTCCTGTCCAACATTGAACCAGCTGACATAGAAGAAGCAATGACAGATAGCAATTGGATCACTGCTATGCAAGAAGAACTAAACCAATTCGAAAGAAATGAAGTCTGGGAATTGGTAGATCGTCCTGAAAACCACAATGTAGTAGGAACAAAGTGGGTATTTAAGAACAAGAAGGACGAAAATGATGTGATAACTAGAAATAAGGCTAGGCTAGTTGCAAAAGGATACTCTCAATCTGAAGGGATTGACTATGATGAAACCTTTGCTCCAGTAGCCAGATTAGAAGCCATACGATTGTTTCTAGCCTATGCATCATATATGGACTTCTAGGTATATCAAATGGACGTCAAGAGTGCTTTTCTAAATGGTATTCTGGTAGAAGAAGTATATGTAGAGCAGCCTCCAGGATTTGAAAAAGGTGATCAAGTATATCGACTGAAGAAGGCTCTCTATGGTCTAAAACAAGCCCCTAGAGCTTGGTATGACACATTGTCACAATTCCTACTTGACAATGGATATACAAAAGGCAAAGTGGATAGAACTCTCTTCAGAATACAAGAAGGAGAAGACATTCTAATGGTACAAATATATGTAGATGATATTATATTTGGATCACCCAATCAAGAGATGTGCAAGAAGTTCTCTGAACTTATGCAAGGAAAATTTGAAATGAGCATGATGGGTGAGATGAATTATTTCCTAGGACTTCAAGTCAAGCAGAGTTCAGAAGGGATCTTCATCAACCAGTCCAAGTATACCAAGAGTCTATTAGAAAGATTCAAAGCTCTACAAAGCAAGACTGCAAGGATTCCAATGATGACATCTTTCAAAATGGAACCAGATGAGTCTGGAAAGGCAGTTGATCAAGCTGAATATAGAGCACTGATTGGATCACTACTATACCTTACAGCTAGCAGACCAGACATAACATTTGCTGTAGGAGTATGTGCTAGGTTTCAAGCAAACCCAAAGCAAAGTCATCTAGAAGCAGCAAGGAAGATTCTCAAGTACCTAAAAGGAACAGTCAACCTAGGACTATGGTACCCTGCTAATGACAATCTAGAATTGAGTGGCTATTCTGACTCAGACTATGGAGGATGTAGAATTGATAGGAAATCCACATCTGGAACCTGTCAATTTCTTGGCAAACAAGCTAATTTCATGGTTCTCTAAGAAGCAAACCTCAGTTGCAACCTCCACCACTGAAGCAGAATACATGGCAGCTGGAAGTTGTTGTAGTCAGCTGCTCTGGCTAGTTCAACAACTCAAGGATTACAATGTAGAGGCAAGAGAAGTCCCTATCTATTGTGATAGCAGCAGTGCCATTGCCATCACTCAAAATCCAGTCCTCCACACAAGGTGCAAGCATGTCGACATCCAACACCACTTCATAAGAGACCACCTTGAAAAGAAGGACATCAAGATGGAGAAAATTCACACAGATATCCAAAGAGCAGACATCTTGACTAAGCCCCTAGCTGAAGAACGATTCAAGACCCTATGCTACAGCTTAGGACTCCTGGATCCAAGCACATGAAGAGTAGAGATCAGCTGAAGACCTCAGCTGATACAGGTGCAGCAGACTAGGAGGATCAGATGAGGTGAATAGACACCCTCATCTTCAGGTAAGTTCGTTCCCGATGAAGACAAATAAAGCTGAGGGAAAACTTAGAGTCATCTAATCAAGGGGGAATCAATGATACCTTAATAATCCTTGATGAAATACTCTAAAATCTGCATTGCATATCATAGATATATATATATATATATATATACAGCAGACTTGAACAAAGTTATTGGATTTCTTTACTCTAAGCAATGTATACTATGTATAACAATAAGCTATTCTTCATAAAATACCTTATTTATATACATACATACAGTATACTATTGAGTTATACTTGGTTGGATTAATACACCACCCTCACCGACTCAACAGTATGCATACACTGTACGGATTTCAAATAACTCTTGCTCAAAATTTATAATTTCTGTATTCCATAAGATAAAGTCTGAATATCTTTAAATGTGAACCCTTAGATCAAGAATCTCATTGTTGATCTTAAGAAGTAACTTTTCAGAAATACAGACCTTTCAACTCTACAATTTTGTCATCTTTCACTCCACTACCTCATTTCTACCCCTATAAAAGGAGGAAGTTATGAGAACACCTAAGAACACAAATCACTAAACATTGTTTTTGTTTCAGGTATGGAGACAATCGAAAGAAAAGATGGAATGGAGATCATCCTTCAACCAAAGACTTGGGTGAAGGAGATGAAGATTTGTCCAGAAGATGAAGATGATGCAGATCAACATACTTGGCCTACTCAACATGAGTATGCCTGTGAAAACTAGAGGAAAGAGAGAAGTCCTTATTGAAAACTAGAGGAAAGAGAGATGCAGAGGACAAGGCTACTGTGTCTAAACAGAACATGAAGGCTAAGTCCATGGCCCTCTCTTCAGACTCCATTGAAGCCTCTTCCAATCTTCCTTCTCTTTCAAGAGTAGCGAAGAAATTCAAAAAGGACACATTTGATGCTACAACCCATCTGATGATGAGGAACATCAGATGGTAAGGGCAACCTGAACCAGTGGGATATCCTCCAGGCTGATCATCTACATATTGATTTGATGGTCCTACTTGATTCAAATAGAGCTGGAAGATCCATCAAACCAGGTTGGATCACCACTCACAATAAAGCTGGAAGATCCATCATCCAGGTTGGATCATCACAGCGACAATGAAGGATCCATCAAACCAGGTTGGATCACCACTCACAATAAAGGCAGAAGATACAGCATACAGGTTGTATCATCACAGCAACAATGAAGGATGCAACAAGCCAGGTTGGACCTTCAAAGCACAGAAGATTTACTCAGCAAATCTCAATCCTCTACTCAGCTGATCAGAAGACCTACTCAGCTGACCAGAAGACTTTCAAGAAAAATCAGCAGACCTTTTCAGGAAATCAGAAGACTTCACTCTGCTGATCAGATCACTTGATTTTTGAGTTTAATGACTATCTTTGATCATGTAATTCATTCTAGATTTATTCCTGAATGTAATTAAACAAATTGGCTTATATAAGGAATGCAATTCTCTTATAAAAAATGGCCTTGATGATCAATTCTTGCCACAAAATTAGTCACAACGGCTATTTTTGGTAATGATGTCATTAATACTCAATTACCAAATTGCCAGCAAATCAACAGTTGCCACATGGCAAATTCAGCCGGCAAATTTAAAGAAGGCCCAAAATCAAAGAAGGAAAATCTTGGGCTCTACTCCACAATTAAATCCAAATCTGACCGTTAGATCAAGACTTTTTAAAGTATATATACACACCCTTAAACCTCTCCCAAACCCTTTCGCTCACAATACACTTTTACTCTCAATACTCTCTCGTCCTGCAAATTTCTTTCAAGCTCTCAAAACCTAACACTCAAGCACTACTATGGCAATCATTGAAATTTACGACGAGAAGACCAAGAACACTGGCACCTTGGATGCTGCAAAGTGGTCCAAGGAAGGGAAGATGTTCACAGAAAGTGCTCTGTTTTTCAAGGGCAAACACACAGCTGCAAACAAGGAAATCCTTCTTCGCTGCATCAACCTCAACCTTCGAGAATTTCTGGAAGCAGCACCCACGAATGTGTATGAACAAGATGTGCTGACTTTCTACTCCAATGCTGTGATGAAGGGTTCTCACGTTGAAAGTGTCATGGGTGGACACAAGGTCAAAATAACAAGGGAAATCCTCAAGGAACTGTTTGGTTTGTCAAGGGGGAAGATCAATATCTCCAACTACATTATGGGTAAGGAGAAAGAGTACATGGAGATATTCACTGGTGGTAGAATCAAGGCTGAAGATGCCTCCGGACTGAAGAAATCTCAATTGGAACCTAAGTTTCAAACCCTAATGGATATAGCAGGCAAGATGCTGCTTGGTAACACTTTCAGCCATGATGCTGTTACCATGTTGAAAGTTAGAGTTATGGCAGCAATCTGGGATCAGATTGATGGAGACTGGCAAGGGCTCTTCTTGGACAGAATTGCTCTTGAAGCCAAGAAAGTGACCTTGGACCTTCAATCTAGAGAATGGAACGTGACCTCTACTGTCAGCTTTGTCAACAAGCTGAGTATCATTCTTCCAGAAATACTCCCCAGAAAATACAAGATGGGACCTCACAAGACCTTCCACATCTCCAAATATTACTTGAGGAAGGATGCTCTTGCTGAGGCAGCAAGGTTGAAAGAGGAGAAGAGGAAGTTGTTGGCTGCAGCACCTTCCAAAGATGCAGTTAAAGAGGCAGAAGAGTCTACTCATGACTCTGCTGCAGAAGAAGAAGAGGAGCCTTCCAAAGAAGAGGCTCAAAAGAAGGCTGCTGAGGATGATGATGACAATCAGACCTTAGCACAAAGAAGATATCTGATCAGATCAGGGCTCATCTCCCCATCTGATTCAGATGCCACTCCCACTGCCTCTCCTTTGAAAAAGGCAGGTACTTCTAATCCCTCTCTCACTTTCACTCCTTCCAAGTTGTCAAAGGGTCAGAAGAGAAAGAAGAACACTTCTTCTTTCACAAAGAAATCCAAGAAATCCAGGCTCCCTACTCCCATGAGCATAGCCCCTATTTCATCCTTCAACCCTTCTTATGATTCCAACCCATCTGAACCCCCAAACACTGAAAACCAAATCCCTGCTGATACTCACACAGCAGAGGACCAAGCCCAGCCTAACACTGCTGATGTTCAAACAGCAGACAACCAACCACAGACCACCCCCACACAACCTGCTGATGATCAAACTCAGATTATATCCACAATCCTTGCTGACATTCAAACAGCAAATGTCCAAGATCATCAAGCTCAAACACCTACTGATCTTCAAGAAGAAACTGAACCAGACCAGCAGACTCAAAACCCTGCTGATGAACAAACCACTGAAGAACATATCACTTCCCAAATCCCTGCTGATACTCACACAGCAGAGGAAAATACCCCAACTACCCAATCCCCTATCCTCTCTGCCCCATCTGCTCCAGAAGACTTAGCACCAGCAGCCCTGGATGAAGCTGGCCCTTCTCAACCTCAATTCAGAATGGTGCACTATCCCATGTGTACAACAGAGAAGATAATGAGGATGAAGATAGCCAACCTGCTAAAGACCACTATCCCTGGAGTTGATGAGAATTCAATCCAGTTTGAACAAGTGCTTAGGATATGCACTTGGATTGAGCTCAGAAGAGATGATGTGGATGACCTTCTTGATGTCATTGAAGGAATGAGAGGAAAGGAAAACTTCCTCGACTGGGAAATGGAGCAGAAGGAAGTTGCTCAAGTTCGTTCTTATGCTCAACTGCTATCAGACGAGGCACTGACTGCAGTTTGCAACCGGATTCTAGGAATCCCCACTGCTGATGTCTCCATCCCAGAAGACTCATCGGATCAGCAGACAGCTGAACAAGCAAAGATGAAGGAATCAGCTGCACCAGCCTTGGTGGAAGACTCAGCTGCCCCTGCTGAAGACTCAGCTGCACCAGCTGACAAAGAAGAGATTGAAAGAGAAGTAGTCAGAGTACCAGCTCACTTCAAACCTTCAGACGATCTGACTCACTTCATTGACAATCAAGAGGATGCAGGTAGACGAATCATGACCCATCTGACTAAGGCCACTACCTGCTATCTCAATGAGGAGTACCTATCAGCCGAAGAAAGAGGCAAAGCAATTATTGTTCATCCAAAGCCTCAGGGTACACCCTCTACCTCTACCCCATCTGTTGACCATACAGCAGACATCTGCTCCCAGGTCAAAGCTGCAATAGACTTGCACTTTGAGAAAGGTTTAGGCATGCAGCTAGGAAGATATGTTGAGAAAGCTGCAAGGGAACAGAAGACTCGTCTTCATGACCAAATCCTTGACATTGAAGACAAGTTTGGTGAAGCACTTCATCAGCAGATAGAAGAATACTTAAGTACCTATCAAAAGTTGTCAGCTGACACCTCCAAAAGGTTTGCTGATCTTTACACTGATGAGATGCACCGCATGGAGACTACCTACAAGACAAGAATTGAGGATGCTGAAGCAAGAGCCACTGAAGGACAAGCTCTTCTTAAAACAGCTGCAGAGGAGAATGAGAAATTGCAGACTCAGCTGAAGGAGACAGCAGCCAAGTTGGAAGCTCTTACAACTAGATTTGAAGCTGCCTCCTCCTCCAATTCACATGCTGAAGTTCTAGAGCACAGCATAACCCATCTGACCCAAGTTGCCAAGGTCAATGCCATGGCACTGAAACAAACTCTGAAAGTGGAAATCATGAATTCCATGAAGCCTTTTGCGGCTGCACTTGCTGAAGCCAAAAAGGGGGAAGATGTGTTGATAAAGGCTCTAGAGAAGTCTACTGCCCAGCAAGCTGAACTGGTAGTAGCACAAGATGACTTGACTGAAACCTTGGGTGGTTTAAAGAGCAAAATCAAGAACAGGCAAGGCAAAGGCAAAGAAATTGCTCAAGGAGATACCCAAGCACCCACTCAAGCTCCTGCCAAGACCCTTCAGATCACTACTTCTGAAGAACAAGCTCCTGGAAAGAGAATGACAAGGAAAAGAAAGGCAGATGAGCAAGCTCAGTCAGCTCAGACCAGCAAGAAGTCAGCTCCAGCAGAGCCTACTGCAGAAGAGAAGGAGGCTCTAGAGCTGAAGAAAAAGAAGTTGCTTGAAGCTCAAGAGCTTAAGCAAAAGAAGCTGAATGATGCGAAGGCAGTCAAAGCCAAATTTGAAAGAAGAATTGCCAAACTCAGGAAAGCACAAGAAGACAAGGTCCTGGTGTTTGATAGCAATTATGTGGACTACTTAGCCCTTCAAGATGAGCTACCAAGATGGTATCTCCTGAAGAAGAAGTGGCAAATTCAACACCACATAGTAAGGAAATTTGGCCCTCTCCCTACTTATGAAGAAGAATTCTTACAATTCTCCCAGTTCATGAACTTTGAAGATCCAGAGTTCTGGGAAGAAATTGTCAAGTCAGCCAAAGAACTTGACAACTGCAGAATCCTACCTCCTGAAGAACCCAAATGGGATGCACCCCTTCTGGATTCAGGAAGAGTCAACATGATTGAAATCAAAAGGATTTTGTACAAGATCTATGAAGAGGAGAATGTTACAGACATGCAGCATATGGAAGAAGTTCGAGCTCGTCTGTACCTTGCCTACCGCATTTAAAGACCAGAAGACCTGATGAAGACTACATTAGAAGTTTAAAGAAACTATTACTTGTAATCTGTAAAAGTTCTATCTATTCAAGTTCTAGTTCTTTTTGCTTACAAGACAAACTCTCATTGTCTTCATCAGATACTTCAGTTTTAGCATGTTATAAACTCTTATCTTATTTCATTAAGAGCATTTATCAAGCATAGTTTTGGCTTCATCAAAAAGGGGGAAATTGTTGGGATATAAATTCACCCTAAGCCCCACTTGATGTTAGAATAGTTTTGATGGCCAAAACACTTAGAGTTTATAAATGTAATAGGATCAGCTGACTTGTATAGAACAGCTTAGACTAGTCTTGTGTGATCAACTGTATTGATATCAGCTGATCAGCACAGTCCTGGCTTACATGCCTATCCTCAAGATGAGAAGAGTAGAAGACATGAAGACTAGAAGATCCTTGAAGACCAGATAAGTTAAGGTGCTTGTATACCTACCTATCTGATGGAGTCCCAGATTGAAGATGGCCTAAAGCAGTACAAAGAATTTCCAGATCAGAAGAGTGTTACTCGTCTGATATCAGAAGTCAGAAGACCTAAGGCCAGAAGAGTAGTCAGAAGACTAGAAGTACAGATCAGAAGACTATGTGCTCTTCCAGGACTCGGCTGATTCCTAAGTCATCTTGCAATTCAAACGAAGACCTACCTTATTTAGAAGATTGACATGATCCCAGGATTGAAGCAATCAAGCGGCTGGAATCAAGGAATCAAGCTATTATGGAAAGATTGCTCAAACGGCTAGTCAACTCCATCGGCTAGTTGCAACCAATCTCCATTATAAATACAAGAGGATGAAGAATCACAAACATAGAAGTCACAAGAGAGAATTCAAAAACTAAGCAAGCAATCAAGCAAAAAGCCATATTGTTCTAAGAGTTCTCCAAGAGCCAGAAATCCATTAGATTATCCATAGCTCTTAAGTGCTTCCTATCCAACCCCTAAAAACCTGAAACCTGTTCATATTGTATATCAATTGTTTTAGGCATAGTGGTTAAGCAAATTATAAGCTTGAACCATTAGTTGGATACATCTCAAAAACCCCAAACCCTCACCGAAAGGTTAAAGTTTTTGAACCCCTCAAAGTGCAAGTGCTTACAACCACTTGTGGAGACCGTAGCTGTTAGGACGGCTCAGATCTCAAAGTCCTAACCTTGGGACTATAAAGGACAAGACCCTTGTAATTTGTGGAAATTAAAGGGATTAAACATCACGTTAGGACGTGAGAGTGGACGTAGGATCGTATATCCGAACCACTATAAATCCGGTGTTATTTACTTTCTGCACTTTACATATCTGCTTTTACATTCATTATTATATAGTGCATACTGTTATTTCAACACTATTTAAAACAGGCCATAACTTTCAAACCAGCATCAGTTGAGTACTTTCAATTAGTAAAACAAGTTACAAGAACGAGTCTAAACCAGGGCCACCATAATTCCGCATATAGCCTTATCAATCAGATCACTATAGTCATCTGGACCAGCAGACTTGCAGTCCAGTTGACATAGCAATCAGAAGAGGTTCCCAACTCTGTTTGAAAAAGTTTTAAAGTCTATTCACCCCTCCCCTCTAGACTTTAATCCCATTCACTACTCGTTCAGGGACCAACACTTAGACCCCATCGATCAGTGAAAAAAGAGCATTGGTTGATGTCTCGTTGGAATGTTGCCCAATATCAGACTCGTTCCTTTCTATCTTGCTTGTTATAGGAAGAGTTTTACCAGGAGTGGTCCCCGCCTCATCAATAGCCTCTCGGGAATAGGTCGGACTGGGCACTAGACTTTACACTCATTATTAGCTAGAAGCCCCCCTCGCTAAGTCACTTGGGCTTTCTCACTAGGCCTTTAGTCCTCTCTAAATCCGTACTTTCTCAATCTACGACCCCGCCGCCAGATACTAGGGATATTTGATCAGAGACACCAACACCATTCAATCACTCTTGCGCTCACCCATCGACCCCGGCTAAGACTCCAAAAAGCCGTCCCTAGCACGAAGAAAGAAGACTGGATCCAATCCAGAGATAGTTATAGCCATTCGATCCAAGACCCCGTCCCAATCATTATCGCAGGCCCCTAGCCACTCCTTAGAAGAGATTTGTGCACGACCGATAGGCTCTGCAAGACTTGTTGTTTGTACCAATCAGACATTGGAAAGAGAAGGAACAATGGTAGTTAAGTGCACGGATAAAGCCACCAATCTCTCATTGAAAAAGGGACAACCGGAGGATCTGCATGCATGGGAAGTCCTCGCTGCAGTGGGCAGCTAAGGAGCTAATGTTGCTACGTAGTTGCTATTGCAGCTACGAACCACCCAGCCTTTTCTCTATAAATCTTGCTCTTGCTAAGGATGTGCAGCTAACCGACCTTGCTCGGCAGTTGTCCTAACTACCTAGCATGGGTAAAGAGCCAAAGTGGGAACCAGAGGTGGAGATCTAATAGACATATAACCAAAGAATTCGATTCTAAAGATTTCGCCTTAGCTTAGCTAGATGCTTTGGTGCAAAAGCCACGTTTGGATGTTAAGATGGTTAATCTAATCCCTAGTGAAGGGTTAAGAACTGGCGATACAACACATGCTTTTAGCCTTTACGCGAATCCCTAATGGATTTGAGGAGTCCAGGTCTTTGAAAGAAATTCATCCACCAACTCTTCTTAAGAAGGAATTTCTTACGCTATTTCTGGGGAATGTTAATAAACCACCTCCGAGGCCACAAAGGAGTGCAGCATACCTTCTTCCTTTCACTATTGGATTCTAACAGCGGAAGTTTGAATGCTTTCTGAATCTCTTCTTGGACCATTTCCTTCTTACCCTGTCGAAGTAAGGAACCATGGTATATATGTTTGGAAAAGATTCCATTTTGAGAGAGTTGAAAAGGCACTATCTCGTTGAAAGGTTCTATACATCTGCCCTTTCTCAACGCATTTCATTAGACAAATACTTCGCTTTTTCCTCTTTTCGGATGGAAATATTTCTCAGAACATGGAGTGTGAATCAAACCCACGTTTGAATTGAGATACTGATGCAAGTTCTTCCCTTCTGAAACGGACCCCTGGCATCTCGACACCCACGGTAAAGAAGTCAATCGGGATTATACGAGAGTATGTTTTGGAGATCATTTCACGCAGGGAAAATAGCTCCTTCAGGGAAGGTTTTTCTGCTCCCACCAACCGTGTGTGGAACAATATAATCGAGGAGTTTCTAGAAAAGAGAGGGGAGCACGAGACAAATACAAAACGACTGAGATTTTATCGTATTAATCTTAGACGTATCATGTGAATTGGCGGAACAGCAAGCGGCAAGTCCTTCGCTACGTCGCATACTCGAAATGATGAGTGAAAGGGGGGGTAGATGACATACTAAGGAAAAGCCCCCCCCCAGGAGGCTCGGATAGTAAGGCCCCTAGCCCGCTTAATCAATAACTTTCTTTAGCTCGAGCTTCATCTCATTATTATTCTTGGAAAAAACCAAGGCGATTGAAGAGCAAGTCTCCCTTGGGGAAGCAGGAGTTTTCATTCAGTCAATCAATTATGCCTCAACTAGGAAAGGGAGACCAGACAGTGGAAGAGCCAGGGGAGGTCAGGTCATTTGACGGAAATGGAAGGTTTTTCCCTATTTGAGAAGGCCCTATGGATTCAAGGTAAGTGCATGAATTCTTGGAAAAAGAGAGAGCGAGTTTCCTTAATAGGAGTCCATGCTCTTGACTCACGTACCAATAGAAATCCCATCCCTACTACCTTCTTGCTTGATCGTCCAGGTCGAAAAGGTAGCTAATGCTTGCTTTGACTTACCTCTCCTGGGACTGACCTCCTACTCTTGAACTCATTGACAAGGCTTCTTCTTTTGAGGCCTTTCCCTACGTCGTTTCACCACCGTCTCACCCGCTTCGGGCTCTCAACATCAGAGGATGCATTCCGATGTAGTGTTTGTTATTTTAGCTCTACATGAGGTTGGCCCCTATCATGTAGATCGGTATACCCTTAATCCATGACTTCATAAGAGAATGCTTCAGTGCCAGGACTTATTTAGACTTTTCTTTTGACTAGTGGACAACTGAATATGCCAGATTTAATGTCAATGCTCTCATTTCTTCCGCGAGACAATATCTAAAATACAATCTCACATGTTGGTTAACCAAGGATATACCACTTTTAGGAGGGAAAAAGAAATCAGATTCTGACCTGAAAAGAATGCATTTTTCTTTCACTTCTAGGCTGACATTACATGAATGACTCTTTCCTAACCTAAAAAGCCTTTTGTTTGCCTTAAACATCAACTTCTGTCGGTCTAGTCATTGTTTTTCATTTTCTCTTTGGCAATAGCCCGAAGTCAGTCATCCAGTCCATTCCGCTAGCAGCTAGAGTGATACTTTCGTCCTCTCTCTCTTAGTCCTCTTATCCTGATCTACGTCGGGAGAATTAGTAATGTGTCAGGACAAAACTTGCTTCTAGACGAAGCATATACGAGTTCTCCGCCTATCCCTTCACATATGTGGGTTCTATTTATTTAATCTATAAAACCAGCATTTAGGTTCCCGAGAGGAACCGCTAATGAGTTCTAAAATAAGAAAACAGCGGAGACTTTAGAGTAGAAATACCAAGCTGTGAGACTTTGTTCAGTGAGAATCCCAGTTTGAAAGACTTGGCAAGATTGGCTTCAACATTCGAGATTATGCAGGATTATACACGAAAGATCCTTTGTTGGCTCTCTCTTTAGCCCTATGTCTCTTATCCCTAGGAGGTGTTCCTCCACTAGCAGGTTTTTTCGGAAAACTCTTTTTATTCTGGTGTGGATGGCAAGCAGGCCTATATTCCTTGGTTTTCATAGGACTCCTTACAAGCGTTGTTTCTATCTACTATTATCTAAAAATAATCAAGTTATTAATGTCTGGACGAAACCAAGAAATCACCCCTCACGTGCAAAATTATAGAAGATCTCCTTTAAGATCAAACAATTCCATCGAATTGAGTCCAGAAATTCACTATCCGTACTCGCGCACCGCAGAGGAAGAAGTAGCTATTACACATCGCTAATCTACCAATACCCTAACAACCTCTAGACTAGACCATTCAGCCACCCTCACCTCTCCCCATCCCTAGGTCCATCGGGGTCGCGACTACCCCTCCGACTCCAGTTCAATTGCCGGAAGAAGCAGTAACTCACTTTAGGCTTATGCCAACCAACGTAAAATCTGATATTAGAAAGACGGATTATCGTTCGCGTTATAACAAAAGATCATAGTTTCGAATCTCTCTAGCGCCTAGTGCTCGAACATTAGCTCGAGGCATTTTTCTCTACCCATTCTTACCTTGAAAAGGCAGGGGCACCTTACGTTCTTGAACCTATAACCATATTTCGGCTAACCTAGCCTGCTCCGTCCCTCGGGACCAACAAGGGGTAGTACAGGAATATTCACCAGTTCATTTTAAAACTTCCATAATCCCTTCCTGAACCAAACATGAATCTTTCGATTCATTTGGTTCTCACGCTCAATTACTTAGGGTTAATTCTCATATCTTTTTTATGAATGGTTGAGAGATGAGTAGTCCAATCGATGTTCCTGGGGAGAGGATAGAAAAGCTCGATAGGGGTGTGTGTGAAAGAGAATGCTCGTCAGGTAAAGGCTGACCAAGCCAATGATGCTTAGCTGGTCTTTTCGGACGATCAGCCACACTAGGACTGAGACACGGCCCAGACTCCTACGGGAGGCAGCAGTGGGGAATATATCACATCAAGAAGAAGAAGAGAGTTTGAACGTCGCGTATACGCCCTAAAGAAAGGAAGTTTTGTAACGTAACTCTCTGAGGCGAACTACCGATTGGTTGAGTGATTGAGGCAACCTACCACCGGTTTGAAAACTTAAAAATTAAAAGAATATATGCTAACTTATATTATATATATATTAATATTGACTGAAAAATGCAGTTCTTCCATTCTTCCACGAAGTCTGAAAACGAGGGTTTATTCAAGTTCTCCCCAATTCAAGTCTCTCTAAAACTGCCATGGATGAAGCGGCAAATTAATTGTGCCTCTCTACTGCGCGCACGTACATGTCCTTATCACGCCAATGATCCCATTCTTTCGAATTTGTCAAATACGGTGTTATTGAAGGTTTGTTTCTCTTCCTCAAATTTCAATATGGTTATTTCTTCAATTAGTTGTAAATTTATCTCATACATTCGAGTAATTCAATAGTTGTTATTGAATATCATTCAAGAATTTGTCTCGTACATTCAATTGATTGCAGTTTTTCACAATTCTGATTCTTAATTTTTTTGGCATATAAACTATTTGTTGAAAGTCCTGAGTGAATGATTTCCTTGTTTGAGTTTTTTTTTTAAACAATAACTCATATTCAAAGTAAATACCCATTTAGTATGGTAATAGTATCACGCTTAATGTCCTACACCTTCTCCCTTTACCAAATGTCATTTTCATATGATTCTAAGTTTTCAATAGACTTGAGAAAGGATCTAAAACAAATCAATTTCCTGCTGTAAAAATACAGATTTTATGTAGTAAAGAATACTCCCTCCGTCCACGAAAAGTAGTCCCATTTGCCTTATATTCTTTGTCCATAAAATGTAGTCTCATACCCTTTATGGAAACTATCACCCTTCAACCATCACTTAATTACTCAAATTGCCATCAACTTTATTCACAAGCAATCACTTTATTCACAATGGACCCCACAATACCCTACATTACCCTTACTTTATCTACATTTTTCTTAAAACATGTGCCCCACTACCATGGGACTACATTTCATGGACGGAGGGAGTAGCATTTATACTGTCACAAAACTACTGTTAAAAATATTTTTCTGCTGTTAAACCCAGCAATGTTCTGTTGTTAACACCAGCAATGTTCTGCTGTTAAAACCAGCAGTTTTCTGCTGTTAAACCAGCAATGTTCTGTTGTTAAAATCAGTAGTTTTCTGCTGATAAAACCAGCAATGTTCTGCTGTTAAAACCAACAGTTTTCTGTTGTCATATATTTGCTTTAAGAATAGTTTTCTGCTGTCATATATCTGTTTCTAATTGTTTTCATTATACTTTTTACTGCAGAGTTGCAAGTTTCGGAGTCTAAGATAGATTAAAATGGAGTATGAGAGTCAAAGATTAAAGAGGATTGAAGAAAATAAGAGAAAAATGACGGAATTGGGGATTAAACCTCGTGCATATGAAGCCATTTGTTCCATGGATCAAAAGACAAAAAAAAATCAACAAAAAGAAGTCCATGAAATTTCCTGGAAAAGATGCCGAAGTACAATTGTCAAGTGATGATGACGATATAGAGATTATGCAGAATACGAGAATTTTGCGGTTTCAATCAAAGAAGGTCGTACATATCTCCTTTTAAGTACTAGCATGTTAGTTTGTTGCATTATTATATATAATTATCAATTATAAATATGTTTCAGGTAATTTCTAGTACAGGTCAAAATTCTACAAAGAATTGTCAATCAAAATGCTCTACCATGTCGATGTCGAGTATGGTAAACATGCAACTTCAAGCATGTAAAGACCAAGAGCAGCAAAGGAAAGGTACAAACCTACAAAAGAAGGTCTTAACACCAGTTTACCAACAACAAAATTTTAAAAAATGTGGAGCATTGTCTTCACAAGCTAAATCACAACAAAGCCCAAGTCACCAAGAAAAAGAGGTCCACAAAAACACCTTAACAAATAAGGGGAAAGGTAAGATGGTAGCACCTGGATCAATCAAGGCTTATATTATGATGAAAGAGAGATCAAGAGGACGTCTGTCAAATCAGATGTATGCTTTCCCAGATGATTCCATTCACCTAATGGCAGATTTATCTTCAGAGCAGGAGTTCTCTGATGATCACAATGGTGATATTCATGGTCTAGTGGAAGAAGATGATGACCTTGAGAGGTCAGATGATGATATATTTGAAATGGAGAGGGTTGTAGATGCTGACCAGCCATCGGGAACATCAGTAAAGGCAGCTTCCAAGTTAGCGGAGGCTGAACTCAGAAATGAACTTATCTCTGTAGAAAGTCATCAAACTGATAAACTTGGTATGGTTCCTAACTATTCGATTATAAGTGAATTAATTTATAATATTATTTCTTTTTTATTATCTATTTTATATAGTGGGGTCAAAATATTGAACTTATATGTGTACATGCATATATCTTTTGACATGTTCTTAATTTTTGTATAGTCTTGCTGAAACAAAAACGAAAGAGAGGACCAATTATGTGTTATGATGTCCACAAAAGGTCAATAGAGGATCGCAAGCCTATCATTTTTAATGAGTTAGGTCAACCAATTGGGCCAAGTAAAAGTACTTTAGATGAATTTAGTCGGTTTCTAGGGTCAGTAGCACGAGACTCTGATCTTATACCACTGAATAAGCTTGATTGGCACAAAGTGCCCTACAAGGATCAAATTTGGGAATATGTGAAGGTGTGATCCTTCAAAATGTAACTTGTTCTTAATGTGTGATTTCTGTCCTTAAATATCATATCCATAATATTGCATCTTCTTTTTTGAACTCTAGTTAATGTACGCTTAAAACTAATTTCAATCAACTCATTTATACCATGTAGACAAAGTACATGATTCCAGAGGAAGGTAAAAGCTATGTGTTGCATTCAGTCGGAGCTCTTTGGCGTAGTTACAATTGTGGAGTAAAAGCGAGACACTTCAAAGCATATGACAATATGAAAGATAGATTAAAAAATCGTCCAAAAGAGGTGTCACCCTCACAATTTAAAGATTTGTTAAAGTTTTGGAATCTGAAAAACATCCAGGTATTATTTATGACTCACATTTGTAAGAACTTGGTTCAATTGTAATAATTTAAATGTTTTATATTAATTTCCATGCAGGAAATTAGTGAAAAAAATACGATGATCAGCAAAAGTCAAATGGATAGACATACAATAGGTCTTATTTCATTTGCTAGAAAGCGTTATGAGCTGGTAAATAATTATATATGTTTCTTATTTTAAAATTTATAAGCATTATTACCTTACAATGACTTGAAGCGAAATTTTAAATTTATAGCTTACTTCACATGCACGTCAACTAAATAAGTTTCTGCTTGATAAATAGTGAAAGTGTGTTATGATTGAGTTATTAAATTATATGACAGGAAAAAGCTGCAAATATACCACCATCTAAAGCAACATTGTATAGAGAAACCCGAAAAAGAAAACCAGACAGAAAGTACAAGACGGTTGAACTTACCGTTGTAAGTTACATTTTTCTTTAATTCTAATATCATAAATATAGTTAAATTCATGATGTTGTGATTTTTTTTCTTATATTATTTCGGTTAACGATTAAATTAGATGGAAGAGGAACAAGCTCAAGAACATCACACACTTCTTGGTAGGTGCACCAAGAGGGTAAAAGGGCCTGTAAAGTCCGATATGCTTATTCCAGATGAGTTTTTGTAGCCATATAAGGCAAAAATTGAAAAAGAAACAATCACTGAAATGATGAAACTTTTACAACAAGCTCTTCCTTCGAAAATGTTTGCTCGTATTGCCCCATCAAGCACGGATCCATCAAGCAATCTTGTCAACGGAATTGCCAACGGGATATCTTCTAGTGGCATAAATGATATAGATCAATGTCAGGTGATAACTAATAGTTATATCTTTTTGTGGTTTTCATTATACATTTTTTATGTTTCTCCTATTAGTTAACTGATGACACTATTATTAAATTTAGAACGATGGAGATAGAGATGCTGAAGTGAATGACCATGATGGCCTTGAGGGAATTGAAAAGGAAATGGAAGATGAAGACAAGTTATTAAACTTCTTTTATTTTAAAAACTTATTTTAATGTTTTATGTTGACACAATCTACCTTAATGTTTTATGTTAATTGATCATTTCTTTATGGTTGTGTCTTTGTTTTGCCTAATCTTCACTTATTGAAAAAGGTCGAATTTTTATTTTATTTTATTTCTGCATGAAAACTATTTATCATCATCACGATGGCTTATTGAGACATGTACTGTAAAACCCTAATTTCAGTTTCTTGTTGGCTGTGTTATGAAGGTAAAATTAAGACTTGATTTCTTTGTATGTTGATGTTCAAATTTTTGTGTAAAATTTATTTAATGTGACTTAATGGTGTTGCAGAAGCATGTTGCGGAGAAAGATATGGCGAAATTGAAGGAAGCAATTTTGAATTATGAAGAGGAAGATACGGATGACAAATTTGATCCTGAAAAATATATCGATCTCCACTTGCATGTACGAGTAAATGAGCAAAGAGTTAGCAACTTGTGTCAATCCCTACTCGTAGGAGTAGCTATATGCATTACCCCTGTAATCAAAATGATTCACACCTCTGTTTTGTGGGGTTACTTTGCGTACATGGCCATTGATAGTCTTCATGGCAATCAGTTCTGGAAAAGGATTCTTCTGCTCTTCACTCCTTGAATTTTCAATTCATTTGGGATTTTAACTTATTTGGGATTGTTTGTTTGCTATAGCAGAGTCATTCAAGGGTTCCATGCTTCGTTTGTCGAATTAGTATTAGTACCTTTCAAATACATCTTCTTGTCCACGCTTTTCCAGATTGCGTATTTTCTTTTCTGCTTTGGTATCACGTGGATGCTCATTGCTGGAATATTGTTTCTGCTACCATTTTTCCTCCTGATTAGCATAAGGGAGCATGTTCTTCCTAAGCTGTTTCCAGTTGAGTATCTTCAACTACTCGATGCAGCTGAGTATGAAGAAATCATTGGGCATTCATTCAAGGCCCGAAGCGTATCTCTTAGGGTATGCATACATGTTAACATAATCATCATTATTTTGTTGAAACATGCTGAATGCTAAGTCTATTATTCGGGATTTTTTAAACTTATTTGGGATTGTTTGTTTGCTATGGCAGAGTCATTCAAGGGTTCCAATGCTT
Organism: Galeopsis tetrahit; assembly: GCA_963675135.1. Classification (NCBI taxonomy): domain Eukaryota; kingdom Viridiplantae; phylum Streptophyta; class Magnoliopsida; order Lamiales; family Lamiaceae; genus Galeopsis; species Galeopsis tetrahit. Next base: position 11,874,104 of record OY776129.1, on the reverse strand, counting down.
CGTTTGTCAAATTAGTACCTTTCAAATACATCTTCTTGTTCACGCTTTTCCAGATTGCGTATTTTCTTTTCTGCTTTGGAATCACGTGGATACCCATTGCTGGAATATTGTGATGATAAGGTTATATCAGCATTCTTGTTGGCTGTGATAGGTGGCAACGCCTCCCCCTCCGCCGCTGATATCAAGAAAATTCTCGTAGCAGTTGGAGCTAAGGCTGATGGCGAGCGAATTGAGATGCTTTTGTCTCAAGTGAAGGGCAAAGATGTTGCTGAGTTGATGAAAAAAAAAGTGCAAGATCTTGTAAGACTTTAATGAACCATGTGATCATGAAAGAGAAGATGGGAAAATGAAAAACGAAGTGCAAGAACTTGTAGAATACTTATTAAATTAGTTTGTTTCAACAACCTGTGTATTTTATAAATTTATATATCTTGGGTTCATGTCAATGTATGAAATTTTAACTATTATTCTACTGATATGATTATTTTAGAGATTTATTAATATACTTTATTTTTCTATCAATAATGTGATTATATAAGTAGAGCATTATTTTATTTTGTTTTATACTCCCTCCGTCCAATTTTATTATGCCCACTTCTCTGGGCACGAGTTTTAATAAATATTGATTAGTTTATTAATAAAGTAGATAAGTTGAGGGTATGATGGGGTATTGTGGGGTCCATTTATAAATAAATGATTATTTATGAATAAAGTGAATGGCAAAATGGGTAAATAAGTGATGGTAGGAGTGTGGAGATAAAGTAGTATGAATAGTATTGTTTCCAAAAAGGGTATGGGCATAATAAAATTGGACAACCAAAAAAAGGAAAGTGGGAATAATGAAATTGGACGGATGGAGTAGTTATTTAAGAAATGTTACATAATTATTTAAAAATGTAATATTATAAAAATTAAAATTGTTACATAATTATTAAAAACATGTTACCTTATAAAATTAAACGTGATAAGTAGTGATACATTAGATTATTAAAGTGTTATAACTATTGAAAAAAATGTTGTCATACATTTCAAAAGTGTTATCAAATTAGTGATACATTTAATTTAAAAAGTGATACAGTTAAAGTCAAATAAACATTTTTAAAGTGTTAGCAACAAAGTGTAACACTTATTTACAAAATATTAATGATGTTACAGTAGGCTATTAAAATGTTACATTAGACTTTAGGTGCATTGGCAAATGTGACACCCCTAAAAGTGTTACCTATTTACTATGGTAACATTTTATAGCTATTAGACAACATTTTTTTGGTGTTTCCATAGACAACTTATGTTGTAGTTAATTCTTGCAAAGGGGAAGAGTGTGTTCTTGCTTTCTTACAACTTTGAGCTTTCATTTGTTGTATTTTCTCACTCAAGGTATGTTTCCTATGTAAATTTGTGCAAGGTGGGCATTTAACTTTGAGTTGTGGTGAATTGAAATTTTGTTGTGAAGAAAGTTGGAACTTTTATGAATGTTTGGTTGAATGTGTTGTAGGTTTGGATAATATTGATGGATTTTGGTGATTTTGCATGTTTAGGGTAGCTAGAAATTCAAATTTGGTGTCAATTTTACATGGGTAGGATGAATTTGTCTTCAATTTTGTGAATTGAGCTACTACTTTAATTGAAGCATTTTCACAAACACTTTGTGTGCACCAAAGTTTGAGTTCAAATTGATGAATTGTCTTGTGAATTCCACCATTCATGTTAGGGTTTCATGAGAATTGATTAATTGTTGATGTTATTGTCTTGAAAATGTGCAAATAACATGTTTGGTAGGAAATTTTGTTAAGAATTGGAAGAATGCATAAATGTGAGAGTTTAATTGAGAAACTTGTTTTGTGTAGGAGCCTAATTTCAAGATGTACTCCGATGATGAGAACTACATTGCCAACAAAGTGAACACGAAAAAAGAGAAAGGTCACCCCATTCTCATTGGGGATTTATTTCACTCAAGAGGAGTTAAACAGGTTGGAGCCACTGTTCCTTAGAATCGTTGATGAAGTGGGGTGCACGAGGTTCCCTAATGATAATTACATGACTGCAATGGGGATAGCGGATGATGTTTATGAAATGTTCGAGAAGGTTGGGATGGGAGAGTTTCTTCTGAAAAAGCCAAAGACTTTCTCCAGGCTAACTGCTGAGGTGTTGTGCACTATCAAAGTGGAGAAGGCAGAGAAAACTCATTTCCCCACGAACATCACTTTCCGCATATTGAATGTAGCAAGGAACCTACCGCTCAATGTAGTCAACGAGATTTTGGGAGCCCCAAGGGATGTGGAAGGAAAACTTATCAAGCAAAAGAAGGGGTATGATCAAAAGGATTTTTGGAAATTGATAACATCCTCAAACGATGCTTACTGCCCAACCCAATCCAAAGCCTCTCAAATCCGAAGTCCAGTTCTGAGGTACATAGAGAAGATCCTCTCTAACACACTTTCTTGAACTTGAAGTCACTAGGCCAAACACATCCTACCAAATGAAACATTTTCGTAGTTAGCCCCGTTGAGCCGTAAAACAAATTTTCTTGGCAAGCTACAAAATGTAACCACAAAACCATAACTTTTGAGCCTTATTTTCCATTGACTTGAGGAACTTAAATGTCGATAAAATGGTGAGGAATTAAATAAGAAGTTTGTGTTGATCAAAGTGAGAGCAAGAAAAAGAATAGAAAAGAAAATAAATAAATAAAGAAAGAAAGAAAAAAGGGTTGAAGTGAAAAATAACAATGAGCTTGTACTTTAATGTGAGAAACAAAAGGGAGAGAAAAGAAAAGTCTCAAAAAGCTCAAAGAAGAAAAAAAGATGGTTTCGAAAAGAAGAAAAGTTTGGGGTGAATTACATGGTGAAATAAAAGAAAAGAAGGATAACAAGTGTTGTGTGAACATTGATTGCATTATGAGAAAGACCAACATTTGTGCTCAACAAGTCAAAGAGTCACTACTTACAAATTCACCCTTCCCTTTCCAAAGAGCCAACATTATAACCCTTAAACGACCTCCTTGATAGATAATTGATACCTAAATTGTGGTTGGAAATTGAGTTTATGAGCAAGCCTATGGTTTTTGAGTTTTTGTGGATGGACAATTGAGAGTCTCAATCCCTCCATACACTTGTGTGATGAGAGAAACACTCCCTTATGAGAGTGGTGAATCAAGTGTGAGAATTTGTCTTGGCTAGATCACATTGTGTTTTGATAGTGGTGGGAGATTGCATGTATCGATGAACTTTTCATTTGGAGGGTTGCTTTGTTGGTCCTGAAAGGAGTATATAACAAGTGTATGGGGGGGGGGGGGAATACACTTGTATGCAAATTATTTTCAAACTTGATCAAACCAGATATCAGCAATGTTGTCTTGGACAACTCTGCTGAAGATGATTAACTCCTTGAAGATAATCAAACTACTAAGTACTATTGAGTACTTAGTTGAATAACTATCTAAGAGAGTTATATGTGCGGAATAGTGGTTGGCCCTTTAGGTTAAACTCCTTTTTAGTTCTGAAATCACTTAGTCAATACAGTCCAGTTTTTAGGGAACTTGTCCAAATGTCTTTTGCACAGTCTTAAGTATAAGTTCTTTGAAAGATCAGTTTTGTGTGTAGTGTTGAATGTATGTAAGTACTTGAAAGCAAAGCAACACAAGAGTTTATAGTGGTTCAGAGACTCAAGCTCCTACATCCACTTTCCCTGATTTAACAGGATAATTCCTTCACTCTTGGAATTAACTTATTTTATAGTGCCAAGGTGCACTTGATCAATAACACCACTCCTTAGTGAATTGATCCCTAGGATGTCTAGAGTCCTAGTACCCTCTTCTCAACTCAGAACTGAATTGTTCTTCTCTCAACAGTCAGCTCCTACCACTTCTACTACTATAACAACCTTCTCACTTTCTCACTTGAAAGATGTAAGGGTTGAAGTAAGGTTCCAACTAATGAGATATCATTTACAATGAAGATCAGTGTATAAGGATTAGGATATCTCTCTAAGCTTTGTATGGATATACAATTGGGTTCAGCTTAGAAGAAGTGTATGAAGACTAAGATAGTCTTTGAAAGCTTTGAGAGCACTATGAGCTTCAGAATGCTTGTGTAGTTGGATTCTGTTGAGGTGCTTTCAAATGGTCTTCACACTTCTGTATTTATAGACAAATGAAGGATTTGCCCGTTGGAGAGGCAGCCTCAAATGTCCATAAATGTCTTCTTTTAGTTCTTCAACTTTGAAGACAGATTCTTGATAGTGACATGTCCTCATTTGGGAAATAAACGGCTGTATAGACTTTGTCTTCATTCTGCAACACTCTTCCCAATGTCTGACTTTCAGATTCTCTTGTTAGGACATAGACATGACTTCTGAAGGTTGTTCCAATGATAGGACAACATTCCTTATCAAATGGACAACTCTCCTTATCACTATCAGCAGTCTTGCTTATCAGCAAGGTTGGCTTGCTCATTTCAGATGACTTGGCTCTTGCCCTTTGCTTCACTTCAAAGTGATCTTAGCATGTTGTATTGAAGTTCTTTAGGGTGTGGTTGTCTCTAATTCTTCAGCATGGTTGACCTCATGCTTTCAGAACACTTGATCTTGATTAATTGTGCTGAGACAACTCCTCTGGACAATTCTCCTGATCAGCATAGTTGGTCTTCAAAAGACTTAGTGTTGGTTCCAGAATTTGAGCCTTGAGGGGACTTGTTCTTGATGGACTTCAAAGCATGTGTTCCCCCTCAAATTGTGCATTTAATCAACTAAGAGCTGCCAAACATATTAGCTCCTCTTCTAGCCTTATTCTATATGTTCTAACAGTCTTAGAACATAATCATCTTGACTTAGGCATGTCTCAGGGGGTTTTGGTATTGAATCAAAACATATCTCATTTTATTCCCAACAATTTCCCCCTTTTTGATGATGTCAAAACCTATACATTCTATGCAAAAGTGACTTGACTACACCTATTACATTTATCTTCAGAGGACATGACTAAGGTCAATATTCCTGAAAAACAATGTGTTAGTGTACTCACTGTTCAAGTTGCAAATAGGTTTCAAAGATAGGCATAGAGAGATTTCTGCAATAGTGTTTCTTGATTCAAAGTCAGTTCAACTATCATTCATATGAAAATCATTACAAGCATATTGATAGTTGAAGATAACATATCAGAGCATGAATTCAAGACATCATTACAATTGATCATTTCATTACAAAAGTTTCAGAGCATACACTAAACATAAAATCTAGAGTATCAGAGCAAACAACTAAATACTTAAAAGTATCTAGAGCATAATCAAATCAGTTAATGGTATCTAGATCTTCCAGTATCAGAGCACAAACTTATATCAGCATATCAGAGCAACCAAATCATATCAGAGCTTAACAACTTGTCAGAGCACACCACATCAGCAATCTTGACCAAAACTTCAGCATAGATGACCAATTAAAAACATATCTTCAGGTAAGATAAGTTTTAACTCATAAAAAGGTCAGAGGACTTAGCCAATTTAGAGATCATCCTCAGGAGGTGGCACCATCCCATATTGTGCCCACACTCTTCTCTTCAGCTCCATGGCCTCTTGATTTGTTCCCTTGGGTCCAAGAACCATCTTGTTCAGCTTAAGGATCTCAGTAAATTCCTTCAGGATCTTTGAATGATCAATCCATCCATCAAGCTTTGGAGGCATATATATGATTGGCTTGGGGTCAGTGAGTTCAAATCTTGCAATATCAGCAGCTGCAAGAAGTTGTTGATAAAGTTCTCTGTGATACTCTATCATAAACTCAGCAAAAGTGGAGTTGGCATCTCTTCCATTCCATCTGTCAATGACATATTGATCATAGACAAACTCCCTTTTGGCTTCCTCCCATGAGTCATTCAGCTGAATTGGCACCCATTTATCCAAGTGAGGATATTTGGTGTCCATTGGAATCAATAGTTGTGGCTTCATCTTGTTGTAAGTTGCTCTCTTTTTCTAGGCTTTTGGAAATCTGCTCTTCTTTTGTCTCTTGATCTATTTGCCTCATCCATCAAGTCCATCTTCTCTTGGGCCCTCATCATGGCCAACTTCTGTTGAGTTTCAAGGTCTTTGCCATACCCTTCATGAAACAACTTTGATGGATCATTTAGCAACACAACTTTCTTCTTCTTAGGTCCAGGTCCAAAGCCTTCTTCATACAGCTCCTCTACATCTTCAGAAGCTTTGGCACCATCAGTGGACTTAGTCTCAGTAGACTTTTCCTTCTCAGAAGACTTGTCTTTTTCAGCAGCTTTGGGCATTTCAGCAGTCTTGACTTTTTCAGCATTTTTGGCCTTCTTTGAGATAGGCTCATCATCAGCAATTCTGAACTCAGGTGGCAGATCAAGGCTGTTGGGAAAGTCAGTAAATGTCTCAGCTTGTCTTTTCTTTCCTTTGGCCTTCTTGATCTTTCCTCTAGTTTGGACACCTTCAGCATCTTTGTCCAAACCAGACACCTCTCCTCCTGGTCTTTGTTGTAGCCTAACTCTTTCCTCTTGAGCTGAGGCCATTGAGTTCTTCAAAGCAAGTGCTAACTGCTCTTCTTCATCCAAATCTTCTAAGTTTAGCACTGCTAGCTCTTTCCCTTTTCCTTCAGCAATTTTGTTGGGCTTCCAATAACTAAGGCACCTTTTGCCCTTTCTCTTTCCCTTTCCCCCTTTTTGGCAGCATCAAAACATTCAGGCTTGAGTTCACTCATAGTTGATGCCATCAAGGACTGGGCTTCGGTTAGAGACTTCATCTCCTCCAACAAATATACATTCTCATCATGTATATTCTGCATCCTATCACTGCTCAAGCTAAGAAAAGCTAGAACAGGCTTCATCTTTTGTTGGACAACCTCCTCCATGGTTACTTTTAGAGATGCATCTAGTTGGGCCTTTAGAAGCTCAGTGAGGTTGGCCACTGCACCTTCAGCAATGTTGGCCATCACCTCTTGGGAAAATTTCTCTGAAGCTGCTTTTACCATAGCAAGTCTTTGTGCCTCTGCTCTTTTCTTCTGCAAGGTATTCTTCTTTCCAAGTGTTTGCTTGATGGTTAGCCTTATAGCTTGAGCATTGGCATTGTGATTATCTCTGAGCAGCTTTTGTTCCTTCTTGACTTCCTTTGAGATGTTCTCCATACTGACTTTGGCTTTGTGAACTTCAGTGGAAATGGTTTGAAGGCCAGATTCCACTCCTTCAATTTTTGCTTCCAATGTGGGTAACACCACATCTTCAGAGCCAGTTAATCTCATTTCTACAGATGCTAAGGTTCTTCCATGCTCATCCAAAGCTCCAGAAGTTTCTGCATGAGCTGATTGGACTTGATGAGCTAAGGAATCCAACTTTGTTGATTGCAAGCCAAGTAGGGCTTGTGCTGATCCAGAATCAACATGGATGGGAGCATCTGTCAAGAAGTCATTTGCAAAGATTTGTTCAAAACTTATACCTGCAATGTCAGATAAATCAAAGGGGTTAGTAAAAACACACTCATCACCCTCAATTTCTTTTTCATAATACTCTGATACATCAGGAGTCTTCTTCTCATTTTCAACTACTTCTTTTCTTCCTTCAGTAATAATTTCCTCACTTAAAGGAACAGGCCTCCTCTCATCAAGGGATTCCTGAAGTTCAGATTTGACTTCAAGAATAGCCTGCCCTTCCTCACTTATATCACCCTCGTTTGGTGGTACACTCATTATCTTAGTGATAATAACCTCTCTTTCATCTACTTCTCCCTCTGGTTTTTCCACTAAAATCTCCTTTTCAACTCCATCACCTAATCCTGCAGCATCTCCACCTTCAACAAGGTTCAGAGATGGCAGTTGTGGGGAGATCACAGTGCTTATTTCAGCAGCCACTGAGTCATCCTGAATGATTAAGGGTTGATCAGTGTCCAACTCTCCTGACACTGTATAGGCCTTAACCAAACCAACCTCTAAAATAGGAACCTCCACATCTTTAGGATGTGCCTTGGGTTCAGAAGAACCTTCATTGGCAGATGTGTCTTTGGTTGTGTTACCACCCTTGGTCAACACCTCTGAAGATACAGAGCCTTTCCTATGATAGGTTCTAGGGGGTTTGAAAGTCTGCCTGATACAGAAGACTTGGGTTGATAGGATTCAGGGAGATTGGCTTGAGGGGTTTCAGGAGGGTTGGGTTTTGAAGGGTTTGAGGGATCATCAGGGGAATCATCATCATTGGAGCTACTATCAGGGTGTCTGATGCCCTTAGTTTTTCTTTCCTTCTCCTCAATGATCTTATCATCTACCAACTTTGCAAAAACATCCTCATTAATGAGGAATCTTGTTTTCATCACACCAGCAAAGTGTAGCAATCTGCTCTCCTCCACTTGCCACCAGTTTGCACCCTTATCTTGGATGACTTGGGATATCTCCATAATGGTCTTGTCTTTTACATCCACAAGCATCCTCAAGTCATGGAACATCTTCTGAATTCTTGGAAATTCAGCAAGTTGTGGATACAAACTGTCCACAGTAGCCTTGGCTCCTCCTCTGAGCATACTTTCATAAGTATATTCCTCCTCATCTCCACTTGAGTGGGGACTTTGGGTTATAGGGGAGTTGGCTCTGGGTTCTCCTAATGTGGCTTCAGGAAGTGTAAGTTCAGGGATATTGGCTTTAGAAGGATTGGGTGCAATTGAAGGTGCTTCAGTTGCTTTTGAGAGCAATGGATCTGAAGGGGCTTTGCTCAGGGGGGTTGGCTCATAGAGTGCAGCTTCTAAAAGCTTTGAGTAATTGAGCATAGATGAGTCAAGGGGAGACTGTAATCTTGTCTCATCTACTGCTATATCTGCTAGCACATCTATCCCACTTCTTTGCACACTCCCTTCTGGAGAATATCTCTTGGTAAGATTGATGGGGGTGATAGGTTGGTTGCTTGGGGTTATGTGGGTTCCAGGGGAGTTGGGTTCAGGATTCTGAGCTTCAGGGATGTTGGTCACTAAAGGTTGATCTTCAGGGACCTTGGACTCTGGAGTTCCAGAACCAGAAGAACTGGTTCTGGAATTTGATTTAGTCCTGCTTTCAGCTCTGCTCTCCCTTAGAGCCAATTGGAGAGATTTTTCTTCTTGAAGCTCCAACACTTTCTCAGTAGGCTTGGCCCTTCTCTTGCTGGCCCTACTGCTCCCACTTCCTTCACCATCCTTCTCAGGGACAACTTCCCTAGGCCTCTTATCACCCTTAGACTTTTGTCTAGTCTCATTATACTTTTGCCTCAACTCTTCTGAATGATCAGAAGGCACACTTACTCCCTCTTCAGCAACTTCTTCAATCTCAGTTGAAGCTCCTGAATTCTCCTCTGAGGGGATTTGAGACATTTTCCTTGTCTTCACCACTCTTGCCTTTGTCCTCTTTTTCAATTTGGGCTTCTCCTCCACCTTCTCTTCAGCAGGTTTGGCTAGTGGCATCCTCCTTTGCTCAGTTTTCTTGCTGAGCTTTCTAAACATTATCTTTTGGGCAGGGAGGGGCTTTGCAAAGGTCTGCATTTGAGAATAATGGGAAAATCTCTCAATCAGCAAGCTTGCCCTGGTGCAATACTTGAGTTTTCCCTCCAATACAACCTTGTTGTGGGCTTTCACTTTAAACTTAGCCTTTTCCTTCATCATCTCAGACAGGATGAAGGTCCTCCAATCAAACTTGATGTCTTTATCACTAGCATCAATAACTGCAGCCATTATCCTTATTCTTGGATGGCTGACCTGCTCCAAGCTTCCAGTGTTGCTCAAGAGACTCTTAGAAACTACCTCAAAGAGGTTGAGAAATTTTGGCTTGAGAGTCTTCTTGTTTTGTGTTGCAGAGAGAGGACCTGGCACTAATAGCCACTCTTGAGCTATTTCATCTTCAAGGCCAGTACCATAAACTTCTGGATTCCTTCCCTCAGAAGGCAATCCAAAGGCTCCTACAAGATCCTCTGAAGAGAATTTCACCCTGTGAAATCTCTCTTCCTCTTCTTCTTCTGCCACATAAGAAAGTCTGGTGGAAACTTCACCATCTTCTGGTTTACCTCTCCACTTGAGAAAAGCAAAGAACTCTGCCATGTAGCTTTCCAGACAAGAGCTTGGCCTCTCTTCCATGAACTTTTGAAGACCTGCCCTCCTCAACCATCTCAAGGTTGGTGTAACTTCAGGGTCTTCACTTTCAAAAGAAACAATGGGCTCAAAGTGAAGGTTGTTCTTGTTGCTCAAATATCCAAAATCAAGGTCTAGAGCCTTGTTGGAGAAATCAATGATCATTTCTGGTCTGATTTTGGGAGCCATTGAAGGTTTATAGGAAAGGATTTGAGTTAGTTTTGAGAGAGTTTGAAGAAAATAAGAGCTAGGGTTTCGAATGCTTGGGGAAGAAGTGTTTGTGGGGGATCTTAAAGCTTGTGAATATTCTAAAAAGAATGTTTGTCAATGAGTTGGTGAGTTTTTGAGAGTTTTCAACGGTTGTCAAAAATGGAAAACACACTTGGACGGCCAGGATTGATTTCAGGGGAGTTGGCCAGTTTTGATCCAATGGTCAAAAACCAATGTAACAGTGAGTTATTGGTTTTATTCAAAACGTGGAAGTTATTTAATATTAGTTAATGGTTGGGGAGTTCTCAAGGTAGATCATGGCTTGAAAAGTGTAATGCAAACAAGAGTTAAATCTTGGCATTAAATGCATGGAAAGCGACCTTTTGGGTGGGAGACAAATTAAAATCCCAAAAAGGTGATATCTGTAAAAGGAATGGGACAGATATCAAAATAGGCAATGATTACCCAAATTAGGTGCTTATCAAACCAAGAAAATAGTTTGATAGCCAAGACAACTTATCTGACCCCACTTGGACAAGTGTCCTGAAAAGATGTGGATAAGTGTCCTGAGATTCAATGGACAAGAATCCTGATCATTTGAGGTCATCTTTTCTGAATTTCAGTGGACTTGACCAAGTCTGCTGAAAACATTTTAATTTCCCTTGCTCCAATAACTTCAATAGATTTACTTGTCCAACTTCCCTGGATCAAGTAATCCCAACTCTGCTGATAGCTTCAGAAACCTTGCCTCTGCAAGTGGCTTTGTTAGAATATCAGCTTTTTGATGATCTGTGTGGATCTTGACCAACTTTGAGTCCTTCTTCTCCACATGATCTCTAATGAAGTGATGCTTGATGTCCACATGTTTGCATCTTGTGTGCAAGACGGGATTTTGTGATATTGCAATTGCATTGTTGTTATCACAAAATATGGGCACTTCAGTAGAGTTGACTTTGTAATCTCTTAGTTGTTGTCTCAACCAAAGGATTTGAGCACAACAACTTCCAGCTGCAACATATTCAGCTTCAGTGGTGGAAGTAGCCACTGTGTTCTGCTTCTTGGAGAACCAAGATATGAGCTTGTTGCTTAAGAATTGACAAGTCCCTGAAGTGGACTTTCTATCAATTCTGCATCCTCCATAATCAGCATCTGAGTAGCCAGTTAGCTCAATGTTGTCATCAGTAGGGTACCAAAGGCCTAGATTCTCAGTGCCTTTGAGATACCTCAAGATCCTCTTTGCAGCCTCAAGGTGGCTTTTCTTAGGATTTGCTTGAAACCTTGCACAAACACCTACTGCAAAGGTGATGTCAGGTCTGTTGGCAGTGAGATAGAGGAGTGAACCAATGATTCCTCTATATTCAGTAGAGTTGGTTGGAACACCACTCTCATCAGGATCCATCTTCCAATTAGTGTTCATTGGGATCCTTACTGGCTTGCTGGTTATACACCCAAACTTTTTGATCATTTCTCTGGTGTACTTAGCTTGGTTGATGAAGATCCCTTCTTTGGATTGCTTGACTTGAAGTCCCAAAAAGAAGTTCATCAACCCCATCATGGACATCTCAAACTTGCTTTGCATAAGCTTTGAGAACTTCTCACATAGCTTCTCATTGGGGGATCCAAATATTATGTCATCCACATAAATTTGGACAAGCAAGATGTCCTCTCCTTTAGAGATTCTGAAGAGTGTTCTGTCCACAGTTCCCTTGGTGAAACCATGATCCAAGAGGAATTGTGATAGTGTATCATACCAAGCCCTAGGGGCTTGTTTGAGTCCATATAGAGTTTTCTTCAGTCTGTAAACTTGGTTTCCAACCTCAAAACCAGGTGGTTGCTCCACATAGACTTCTTCTTTCAAGACTCCATTCAGAAAGGCACTCTTGACATCCATTTGGTACACTTTGAACCTCTTGTGGGCTGCATAGGCTAGAAAGAGCCTTATTGCTTCTAGCCTTGCCACAGGTGCAAATGTCTCATCATAGTCAATGCCTTCATGTTGGCAATAGCCCTTTGCCACTAGTCTTGCTTTGTTTCTGACAATCACATCATTCTCATTCTTCTTGTTCTTGAACACCCACTTGGTTCCAATAACATCTTGATGTGAAGGTCTATCCACCAGCTCCCATACTTCATTTCTGGTGAATTGGTTCAGTTCTTCCTGCATGGCTGTGATCCAATTGGCATCTTGAAGTGCTTCTTCAATGTCACTTGGTTCTTGTTCTGACAAGAAACAACAGAAAAGAGCACTTTCACCGTGAAATCTCCTTGTTTTGACTCCTATACTTGGGTCACCAAGTATTAGATCAGTAGGATGGTCAGACAACCAAGACCTTCTTTTTCTGATCTCTTCAGTAGAGTTATCCTCTACTGAAGTTGAGTCATTTTGATCATAAAATTCAGGATAATTGAATGCAGGATCTAATTCAGGATCATAATCAGGGGTGTTGTCCTCAATGTCAGGGACATTGGTATTTTCAACATTTTGAGTTCCCCCTTGATTATTTGACCCATTAACTACCTCAGCAGGGACTGCTTCTTCATTGGTAGTTGTTACCTGGATGTGAGGATCATTCGGTTCACCAACATCTTCAGTGAGATTTGCCTCAGGAAGGTTGCCTTTAGGATTGTTGTCCAATGGGAGTTTATCAGGTAGGTTGGCTTGGACAACTTCTATGAATTCAGTGTCTTTGTCTTTTAGGCTCAGTCTGGTTGCCCTCTGTGTGATTTCTTCTGATTCCAAGTTTTCATTCCTGAACTCATGAATAGATTCATCAAACACAACATGAGGTGTTTCCTCCACAATAAGGGTTTTCTTGTTGTAGACTCTGAAAGCTCTACTGATTTGAGAATATCCAAGGAATACTCCCTCATCAGCTTTGCTATCAAAGGCTTTCAACTGTTCTTTCCCATTATTGTGTATGAAACACTTACAACCAAAGATGTGAAAGTATGACACTTTAGGCATTCTTCCTTTCCAGAGTTCATAGGGAGTTTTGCCTTGCCCCTTAGTAATCAAACATCTATTTTGAGTATGGCATGCAGTGTTTATAGCTTCAGCCCAAAACCTCTTAGGTAGATTTGAGTCAGCAATTAAGGTTCTAGCAGCTTTTTTTAAGGTTCTATTTCTCCTCTCTACAACTCCATTTTGTTGAGGAGTTCTAGCTGCTGAGGTTTCATGAGCTATTCCATTTGATGTACAATACTCATTGATGTATGAATTTATAAACTCAGTGCCTTTATCAGATCTTATCTTGATAATGCTAAGGCTTTTCTCATTTGACAATCTCTTTAAAAGTTCAAGCAGTTTGACTTGAGTTTCCTTCTTATTAAGGAGAAATACTACCCATGTGAACCTAGAGAAGTCATCTACTACCACCAATGTGTATTTTCTACCATTTATGCTTGCTGGGGTAATTGGTCCAAATAAGTCCATATGTAAAAGTTCAAGTACCCTTTCAGTAGAGATGACTGGTTTTCCCTTGAATGGGGCTTTAATCTGTTTTCCTTCTTGGCATGGTTTGCACACATGCTCCTTAATGAAAACCTCATTAGGTAGTCCTTTAACTAATGCATTCCTAGCAATTTTGTTCATTGTTTTGAAGTTCAGGTGGTTTAGTCTCTTATGCCATAACCAACTTTGTTCACTAGAACTCTTAGCAATGAAACATGCAGCATCAGTAGATTTGTCCCAGTCTGCAAAATACACATTTCCTTTCCTAGTTCCAGTCAAAAGAGTTTGTTGAGCTTTATCTTTGATTAAGCATTTTCCACTTGAAAACTCAACATTGAAATCTTTATCACAGAATTGACTGATACTTAGGAGATTATATTTGAGACCAGCCACATAAGACACATTGGATACTTTGATGTTACCAATCATCAAAGTACCATAACCTTTTGTTGTAGCTTGTGAGCTGTCTCCAAATGTGACATTTGGGCCTTCTTTAAAATCAGTGAGGAGTTCCTTGTTTCCAGTCATGTGTCTTGAACATCCACTGTCAAGGTACCATGCTGACTTTTTGTTCATGCTCCTCTTCTTGTGGCCCAATGGTACCTGCAATTAGATAGGTTTAGGTACCCTTTGAGTTTTGGGTCCTGAGAGGTTAGCTGTACCTTTAGGAACCCAAACTTGCCTAATAACCCTGATTGATTCAAGGTGGCTAAGTTGTTTTCCTCTAGCATCAACATACACTGTCTTTCCCTTAAATGCCTTTGGGAAAGTATGTGTGAAAGTGTTAACTCTGTAAGTTTCAGGAGAGTTGTCAAATCTCCTGAACTTATGAGTTCTTTGTGCTACTTGAGGGAATCTTTGAGGAAAGGCTTTTATATGACCATTACCCTTTGTCATATAGGGTTTTGGTTGTCTCATTTTATTTTGCCTTTGAGGATAGTTGTCCTTAGGTCTAGTCAGCTGAGGCTTTCTCAGTAGAGTTGGCCTAGGCTGATTATACCTTGGATAACTCCTCTGAACATTGTTCAGGAGAGTTGCCCTTCCATTGGGTTTACTTTGCTGACCAACATTCCTCTTGTGTTCAGGGACTTTGGCCATTTCCTTAGGTTTTGGCCTAGTCTCCTGAAACGCTTGAGTAGGCAAGTCATCCATTTTGCCCTTTCCTTTGTTCAGTGGCTATTTATTTTCATTTTCAGTTTGTGCCACTGACTTAACAAAGATTCTCTTAGTGTTACTTGTAGAAGCAATACTAAGACAAGGTGAAGATTCAAATGGATCAAATCCTAATCCACTTCTTTGAGCCATAGGTCTTTGATAACTCTGAATTTCCTCTATTGCTCTAGAGGATTTCTTCAGAGCAGACATCTTTAGTTTCAGGCTCTCTTCACTTGATTTAAGAATATCATACTCATGTGAGAGGTTTTCAAACTTGGCATTTAGAATTTTTAGTTCAAAATCTTTTCTCTTCTAAGATAGAAGTTGATCATCAATCTCCTTCTGTTGGTCAACTATCCTGAGATTTGCTTACTCAAGCTCTCTCAAGACTTGTTGATACAACTCAGTAGATTTGACATCAACAACTGACTCAGAGTTTTTAGCAAGCTCAATTGCCAATCTTTCATTCTCTCTCACACAATTATCATGAAATTCTTGTAACATAGTGAAATCTTCCATCAACTTTCCAAGGGAAAGCTTCAGGTTGACCTCACTAGTGTTTTGTGAGATGAATGATGGTGAACTAGAAGTAGAGGATACCTCATCATCCTCAAGAGCCATGTTGCAAACATCATCATCATCTTCACTGTTGGAGAACAGTCCATCAGAAGAGTTGAAGCTTTCAGCACTTTCAGATTCTTCACCAGCCATCATGGCTTTTCTATTGGTGAACTTTCTGTCTCTTTTTGCTTGCCTTTCTCTTCTCTCCTTAGAGCTCAATTCAGGGCAGTCATACTGGAAGTGCCCCTTCTTTTTACAATTATAGCACAAGTCTTCATCATCATCCTTCTTTGGTTCTTCTCTTCTTCTTGATGATGAAGGTTCAGCTCTACTGGACCTTCTCCTATCAGAGTACTTGTCCTCTGATCTTTTCTCTTCAGGCTTCTTGACCTCAGCCTGAGCTTCAGGAGAGTTGTATCTTCTCCTGAATTTGTTGTCCTGGTAGAATTTCTTGTATCTACCAAACCTTGAGTTTAGCTTGTCAAACCTTCTAGCCATTAGGGCTAGTTCCTCCTTCATTTCAGTCTTAGAGACTGACTTTGATGATCTAGGAGTGGACTGCATTTCTGGTTCAGCAGCTTTGGCTTTGAATGCCACTCCTTTTGTGGGAATTGAAGGCTCCTCAACAGGCTTTCTTCTGTTGAGGTCGAACTCATAAGCCTTGAGTTCAGAGAAGATTTGTTGCATAGGCATGGTGGAAAGATCTTTGGTATTCTGCATCATGACAGCATAGACATCCCACTTTTGAGTGAGACTTCTCAAGATCTTTAGTCCAACTTCTCTTTTGGAGTACACCTTGCCTAATGAGTTGATCTCATTCATCACATCAGTGAATCTACCAGCAAATTTGTCAATGGATTCCTCAGACTCCATTGTGAATTGTTCAAACTTTTGCACTGCCACTTGGAGCTTATTCTCCTTGATCTTTTCAGTACCCTCACACATTTCAGCAAGAGTATCCCAAATTTCTTTGGCAGTTGTGCAGTGGTAGACTCTACCCATTATTGCATCTGGAATTGTTTGGTAGAGGGTGTTCATGGCAAGATAATTCAGATTATCTTTTCTCTTTTCATCAGCAGTGAAGTCATCTTCATCTTTGGGGAGCACATCTCTTGTGTCTGCCCTTTGAGCCTCAGTGACTCTGGGATTGACAAAGGTGAACACAAAAGGACCTCTTGTGATCACTCTCAACATATCAGTGTGAAGAGATGCAAGATGAGCCCTCATTCTGATTTTCCAGAAGTCATAGTTGTCTATTGAGAACATGGGCAATTTGTGATGAGATATGTGATTGGCTGGATTTGTGGCCATGTTGTCCAATCCTTGAACAGCAGGAGGTGGAACTGCAGCATTAATGTTCTGATCAGGATTTTGTTGCTGGTTCTGGTTGTTGTTGTTTCCTCTTGCCATTTCTTCAAGAAAAAGGTTAGACAATGGATATCAAGGATTTCGGATAGATCAGTTCAGTGACCACACCAAATATGTGATTTTGAAAACCAAGATGGCTTTTCAGAAGCAGTGGTCTTTGAACCCCTGCTCTGATACCACTTGTTGGTCCTGAAAGGAGTATATAACAAGTGTATGGGGGGAATACACTTGTATGCAAATTCTTTTCAAACTTGATCAAACCAGATATCAGCAATGTTGTCTTGGACAACTCTGCTGAAGATGATTAACTCCTTGAAGATAATCAAACTACTAAGTACTATTGAGTACTTAGTTGAATAACTATCTAAGAGAGTTATATGTGCGGAATAGTGGTTGGCTCTTTAGGTTAAACTCCTTTTTAGTTCTGAAATCACTTAGTCAATACAGTCCAGTTTTCAGGGAACTTGTCCAAATGTCTTTTGCACAGTCTTAAGTATAAGTTCTTTGAAAGATCAGTTTTGTGTGCAGTGTTGAATGTATGTAAGTACTTGAAAGCAAAGCAACACAAGAGTTTATAGTGGTTCAGAGACCCAAGCTCCTACATCCACTTTCCCTGATTTAACAGGATAATTCCTTCACTCTTGGAATTAACTTGTTTTATAGTGCCAAGGTGCACTTGATCAATAACACCACTCCTTGGTGAATTGATCCCTAGGATGTCTAGAGTCCTAGTACCCTCTTCTCAACTCAGAACTGAATTGTTCTTCTCTCAACAGTCAGCTCCTACCACTTCTACTACTACAACAACCTTCTCACTTTCTCACTTGAAAGATGTAAGGGTTGAAGTAAGGTTCCAACTAATGAGATATCCTTTACAATGAAGATCAGTGTATAAGGATTAGGATATCTCTCTAAGCTTTGTATGGATATACAATTGGGTTCAGCTTAGAAGAAGTGTATGAAGACTAAGATAGTCTTTGAAAGCTTTGAGAGCACTATGAGCTTCAGAATGCTTGTGTAGTTGGATTCTGTTGAGGTGCTTTCAAATGGTCTTCACACTTCTGTATTTATAGACAAATGAAGGATTTTCCCGTTGGAGAGGCAGCCTCAAATGTCCATAAATGTCTTCTTTTAGTTCTTCAACTTTGAAGACAGATTCTTGATAGTGACATGTCCTCATTTGGGAAATAAACGGCTGTATAGACTTTGTCTTCATTCTGCAGCACTCTTCCCAATGTCTGACTTTCAGATTCTCTTGTTAGGACATGGACATGACTTCTGAAGGTTGTTCCAATGATAGGACAACATTCCTTATCAAATGGACAACTCTCCTTATCACTATCAGCAGTCTTGCTTATCAGCAAGGTTGGCTTGCTCATTTCAGATGACTTGGCTCTTGCCCTTTGCTTCACTTCAAAGTGGTCTTAGCATGTTGTATTGAAGTTCTTTAGGGTGTGGTTGTCTCTAATTCTTCAGCATGGTTGACCTCATGCTTTCAGAACACTTGATCTTGATTAATTGTGCTGAGACAACTCCTCTGGACAACTCTCCTGATCAGCATAGTTGGTCTTCAAAAGACTTAGTGTTGGTTCCAGAATTTGAGCCTTGAGGGGACTTGTTCTTGATGAACTTCAAAGCATGTGTTCCCCCTCAAATTGTGCATCTAATCAACTAAGAGTTGCCTAACATATTAGCTCCTCTTCTAGCCTTATTCTATATGTTTTAACAGTCTTAGAACATAATCATCTTGACTTAGGCATGTCTCAGGGGGTTTTGGTATTGAATCAAAACATATCTCAATTTATTCCCAACATGCTTGATGATACCTAAACTTTGCATTGTGTCCATTCATCTATTCTTCACAATCACTCTCATTTGTTCTTTGCTTTCTTTGCTTGGGGACAAGCAAATCTTTAAGTTTGGGGGGGTGATTAGTCGTGGGATTGCTCAATTTTTTTATGAAATATGCTTTGATTGTAGTATTTTTCTTGCAAGAATCGTGTGATTTGAGTTAAAGTGTCGAAATTTTGATATACGATCATTCTTTCTTAATTTATAGGTAAAACGAGGGATTTTGAAGCAATTCATGAGGAATTAGACCGATAGATTAATCCTAAGAGTGGATCATGTGGAAGGCATCGAAAAGAGGTTTAAAACGGAGCTTGAATCAAATAGATCTGATTTCCGGGGTGAAAGTTGTGCACAAAACAAGAAATGGGGAGATACTCGACCGAGTGTACAGACTCGGCCGAGTTGGGACTCAAACCTGCAAGTTCTGGATTCTACTGAACACTCGGCCGAGTGGAATAACTCGGCCGAGTCACCTAAAGAAGCAAAGTCGCAAACACGCTTTTATTAATCCACTCGGCTAAGTGGCCGGACTCGGTCGAGTCAGTGCGAATTTTATGCCTTGTTCCTCTCTTGACCTATGGACACGTGCCAAGAACTTTTAGAAGGGTATATAAAGGCCAATTTTCATTTTTGAAGGGACTCTCCCCACATTTTGCAAGACTTGCACATAGTTAGAGGTTTTTAGAGCATTTTCTTGTAGTTTTCTCCATAGATTAGCTAGAAGCTTTGTTTATTTGTCATTTCAATTAAGGAATGTTATTGGGCATTGTTGATTTCATCCATTTGTAGCTACATTTCCATTATCAAGGTGATATTTCTCCTTCTTAAGCTTCAATTTGGTAATTCAATCATTTATACAATTTCTTGTTAATTATCTATGGGTTTTATGATATCTTTTGTTGTAGCCATGAGATTCTCTTCTAGAACCATGGTCTAATCTTAAATTGTCTTGGGTGTGGATATTTAGATGGGTGTTTAGTGTAATTGTGGATTAATTGCATGATTAGCTTAAGTTTTGGGTGTTTATGTTTCTAGAGTTGTGTTTTAATTGATTCATTTGGTTAATCAACCCTATTAGCGAGCATGTTCGATTATGTTTATTGCAACGAGAGTTGGGTAGCATGATTTGAAGTGTGAGTGTAAGTGTGAGCTTTGGTTAATTGAATAGAATTTAAGTAGTAATTAACTTAACCGATAGAGGGTTAATTACTAGACCAACAACTTTAGACACTAGACAAATAGAGGTCGTCTAGAAGTTTGGTGAGAGGGTGTTTCATAAACATTAGTAGCCGTGTTGAAAGTGCTTATGAAACACTGTCTTAGGAGCTTATGGTATTTGGTTAGATCCTATAATTGATAATCAATGCACGTGTTCACCTATGCCTTTCGAGGGGGTCTACACATAAATGTGATAGCATTTAGCTTAATTCAAAACCATAGTTAATTCATGTGATTGGTCCATTAACTCTCTAAATTACCCACAAAATGGAAACACCCGAGACAATACCCCTCTCTTACACTTTCAAAAAGAAAGTTAGTTAGTTCGTTTATTTACTTGTCTTGTTGTTATTGGTTGTGTTGAATTTGGTATAATTTGTTTGATCTCTTGTTTTTTGTGTAAATATGTTGATTGTTTAGTTCCTTGCATGAATAGTTAATTTAGTTTAATATACTAAGTTTTATCCTCAAAAATTTAAAAACAACCCCGTTTAGTTACTACAATAGCATGATAACTTGTAACCTTAGGGATTCACTTTCGCTTAATTAGGTCCTTTGGAACGAAAATCTACTTGGTGTACTTGCATACTATAATCGAACCCATACGCTTGTGGGGATCGTATTGTGTGTCAAAATATGGTAAAAGTTAATGGGTCGTCGATAGTCGCCCAGATCCGTCGTCGCAGCCGCTGTCCTTCGGGTTTTTTCTATTTTTTTATCTTTATTCATTTTATGTAGATTTTTGTTGGAGTCTTGTTGGGATCAACGGGTCGATTTTTCTAATAGAGCCACGGTGACCGTTTGGATAAGCGGCTTGTTGATCCCGTATTTACTTTCCTGTTGTTTTTATTTAATGTCTTTTATTTCTGTAGTTTTATTTTCTGTTGAGTTTTTTCTCGTGTCCCATGTGGAGCTTTGTATCCCTCTGTGGAGCCTCGTGTCCCTTGTGGAGCCTTTTTTTTAGTGGGCTTATTAAGGCATGTATGATCGTGGTACTTGGTGGATTTTTGTCTCATATCTTTTTGTCTTTATTTTTTTAATAGGAGAACACCTTAGTGTGGGGTTGTCTCGTATTGAAATTGAAGACCTGGACGTTGTAGTGAGACAAAGGGTACACTTGTTTTCCTCTTCCTCACGATTGGAGGTGGCAGCGATACCATAGAGTTTCGATTTAGTTTGAAGATCATGAGTGTGAGCTTGAAAGTGTATTGTATGATGTATTGATCTTGTAAACTCTCTCAAAAAAAACAAATACTATTTTAGATAACGTGTCATCAAGTATGGGACACCCAAAATGGTAAAATGGGTCATCAAGTATAGGATGGAGGGAGTATAAAAAATTGAAAGATAACAATTTTATTCCAATTTTAAAATCCAAAACTCACATCATGGAAGAGGTGCAAAGAACACCATTGAAATTTCAATGAAAAACTAAAAAAAAAAAATAGCTTGGAATTGAAATTGAAAATGAAACTCGCCTGCGAACTGAGTATAATTTCAATGGAAAACTCGAACCTATATATTATTAAAATAAAAAGGAAATGATATAAAACACCAGAAAAATCGATAAATATAAGAAGAAAATAGAATATCAGAACAACAAAAAAAAAATCGTAAAATTTACACGACAAATATGAACCCAACCGTGCAACGTGTGAAAGGTAATATTATTATAGTATATTCGTCAAACTTTAATTTATATATTTTGTTCAAAATTTTCATTATTATATTCTTATTTGGTCAATATTTGTGTACTGTAGGTGCATAACTGTCTGTGAATACGTACATAATTTATACATAACTAATAAAATACTAGTGTATTAGATTAAATATCATATACGTGCAAAAAGGTGCTCTCATGCGCATGCACCGCCCAGTACCAAAATTATATACTTTGTTGTTGGTTGGTTTCACGTATCCTACCCCTAATTTAAGAAAAAAGAACAAAGATATATAATTAATGCACAATTATCCAACTTGATCAAATTTATTTTTAAAAAAATTACATCTTTTTTCAGAAATTATAAGGGATTGAATGTCGTTTTTAATCATTGCAAACAACCTTCAAAATTGTCTCTTAATAGTTTTTAGAAAAAAGATATTTCTTCTGTTCAATAAAAATATGCTCTTTTTTTTTTTTTTTTTTACACTAAAGGTAAATTTCTTTTTTTTATTATTGAAAACTATCACTTTATTTTTATTTCACTAACAACCCCACAACAGTTGAATGTGATGACTACGTGCCGGCCGGCCATTGTGGAACAGAAAATGCCTTGGGTCAGGTGATTAATTATAGAATCAAATCAAATCAAATAATAATATTTGTTCAAAACTCTAATCGCCTGCCAGGTGGAGCATTAGGCTAAGCCCTTTGGTCTAATCTAATTAGTACGGAGTATTTAAATAATTAATTAATTACACTCACTCAGCTTTAGGTGATTAATGTCAATAGATTAATGACCTTAGGGAACCAAATTTCATAACCGAACATGCATTCACTATTGTTTAATTCCAATGTTTTCACCAATTTCGAATGATTTATCATTACAAAATTCATCACTTTTGCTCAAGTTTGGTGACAAAGATTCTCATGGAATATATATATATATATATATATATATATATATTTGTATTTTTATTTTATTTTTTGTTCTTAAAGGACAATGGGAAGATGACAATGTATACTGTGTTTCGTGGTGTTGTTTGACTTGGAACTTTATTAGGCAGTAGGTGTTGGAGTGTGGAGCCTGAATTGATCTTAACGGGCTTGGAGTGTAGGACAAGTTTGATCCTAACGGACCTGGAGTGGGGAGCAAGTCTTTTTCTAATAGGCTTAGGGTTAATTATGGTAAGTTTGTTCCTAATGGCTTGGAGTAGGGAACAAGTCTTTTCCTAATAAGCTTAGGGTTAATTATGGCAAGTTTTCTATTATAAATAGATGTTCTCTCATTGTAATCAGTATCCGAAAAATATAGTGAAATACCTGGCTTGGCATCGCCCCCAGACGTAGTCGCAAGACGAACTGGGTAAACAATTTGTGTGTTATTTTCTCTTTCGTTATCGTGTGCGTGTGTTTATTTCCTAACAACTGGTATCTAGAGCTTCGGGTTCGGAGGGAGCAGTCACAATGAGCGATGAGAAGATTTCAATCAAGCAGTTTGAAGGATCGAATTTCGGGTTCTGGAAGATGCAGATCGAGGATTACCTTTATGGTAAAGATTTGTATGTGCCCCTAGAGGAGAAGGAGAAACCCGAAAAGATGGAACAGAAGGAGTGGAATCTGTTGAACAGAAAGGCGATGAGTGCGATACGTTTATCGCTGTCCATGAACGTAGCCTACCACACGACTAAAGCCAAGTCCGCAAAGGAGATGCTGCAGATCTTGGAGGAGATGTATCAGAAGCCCACAACGGCGAACAAAGTTCACCTGATCAGACGGTTGTTCAACCTCAGGATGTCGGAGAGCACACCCGTGCAACAACACCTGAACGAGTTCAACATGATCATTAGGCAGTTGTGTTCTGTCGAGATCGAATTCAGTGACGAGGTACTTGCTTTAGTTTTGTTATCTTCTTTGCCTGAGAGTTGGGCTGCAACAGTAACTACAGTTAGCGCTTCATCCGCGAAAGATAAACTGAAGCTTGACGAAGTGAGGGATCTGATGATTAGCGAGGAGGTTCGCAGGAAAGAGTCTGGATCCACTTCTGGGTCAGCGCTGAAAACGGAGGAAAGGGGCAGATCGAAGAGTAGGCAGAATCGTGGCAGATCAAAGTCCAGAGGAAAGAGTCAATCCAAGAAAGATAAAGACTCGATCCAGTGCTGGAATTGTGATGAGTTTGGTCACTACAGCAACCAGTGTTCAGCACCCAAGAAAAATAAGAAGGGACAGAACGAGAAGAAGACAGCAAACGCAACCACAGATGATATTGGAGACGCGTTGGTCTTAAGTGTCAGTAGTCCGCTAGAATCGTGGGTGTTGGATTCTGGAGCATCATTCCACTCTTGCAGTGATGCTAAAATAATGGAGAACTATGTGTCTGGCGAATTCGGACAAGTCTACCTTGCTGATGATGAGCCCCTGAAAATCGTGGGAAAAGGAAATGTCCGGATAACCACACCAAGCGGATCAATGTTGAAGCTGAATGGTGTGAGGCACATTCCAGGATTGAAAAGAAACTTGCTTTCAATCGGGCAGCTTGATGTAGAAGGATACTCAGTGACTTTCGGCAGCAACAGTTGGAAGATCAGTAGAGGAGCCATGATAGTAGCTCGGGGGAAGAAGGAAGGTACGTTGTATACTACATCTAACCCCAAGAATTGTATTGACCTTGTGGGAGCTACGACCAACGTTGATTTGTGGCACTGTCGGTTGGGTCACATGAGCGAGAAAGGGATGAAGGTAATGTGTTCGAAAGGGAGACTTCCAGGGCTGAAATCTGTTGAAGTTGGCCTATGCGAGGACTGTGTTTTCGGGAAACAAAGAAGGGTGAGTTTCTCGAGAGGTGGTAGAGCATTGAAGGCAGAAAAGCTGGAGCTGGTGCATAGCGATCTATGGGGACCAGCGCCCGTGAAGTCCCTTGGTGGTTCAGAGTATTACATGACCTTCATCGATGACTCCACTCGAAAGGTATGGGTTTATTTTTTGAAAAATAAAACGGATGCTTTTGATACCTTCAGGAAGTGGAAAGCTCTTGTAGAGAATGAAACAGGGCTGAAAGTAAAGTGTCTTCGTTCTGACAATGGAGGTGAATATGAACTCCGTGAGTTCAAGGAATATTGTGCTGAGAATGGGATTCGCATGGAGAAGACTGTGAGAGGAACTCCCCAGCAGAATGGAGTGGCAGAACGAATTAACAGAACGTTGAATGAGCGAGCAAGATGCATGAGGCTGAAGAGTGGGCTGTCTAAGACGTTTTGGGCAGATGCAGTAAATACAGCAGCATACCTGATTAACAGAGGTCCATCAGTTCTGTTGGAGAACAGAGTACCCGAGGAAGCATGGACGGGAAAAGAGGTAAATCTGTCTTACTTGCGTGTCTTTGGCTGTGTTGCTTATGCTCATGTTAGCTCTGTTGATAGAAGTAAATTAGATGCTAAATTTGTTAAGTGTACGTTCATTGGTTATGGTGGTGATGAGTTCGGTTATAGACTCTGGGATGAGAATAACCGAAAGATTATTCGCAGTAGAGATGTAGTTTTCAATGAACAGGTTATGTACAAGAACAGATTGGAGGCATCAGATTCTGACAAAACCAATACCAAAGAGGTCGAGTTAGACATCTCAAACTCGAGTGGGAGTAAGGAGAGTCAGAATGAAGAAGAGGTTCTTATTGAAGAACCAAGGACCCCACCACCACCGGAGAATCCGCTGCAAAGACCCGTTAGAGAGAGACGTGCACCTAATAGGTATTCGCCCTCTAACTACTACCTGTTACTTACTGATAGTGGTGAACCTGAATGCTATGCAGAGGCAGAGCAGGGTGCAGATAGACGGAAGTGGAGAGTTGCTATGGATGATGAGTTAGTATCTCTTCTGTTGAACGACACTTGGGAACTTGTTGAGCTCCCAAAGGGCAAGAAGGTCTTGCACTGCAAGTGGGTCTAGAATCAAGAATGAAGCTGATGGTAGCAAACGTTACAAGGCCCGGCTGGTTGTCAAGGGGTTTGAGCAGCGACATGGTATTGATTATACTGATGTCTTTACTCGTGTTGTGAAACTGACCACTATTAGAATGGCGTTGAGTATGGTAGCTGCAGAGCGACGTGCACCTAATAGGTATTCGCCCTCTAACTACTACCTGTTACTTACTGATAGTGGTGAACCTGAATGCTATGCAGAGGCAGAGCAGGGTGCAGATAGACGGAAGTGGAGAGTTGCTATGGATGATGAGTTAGCATCTCTTCTATTGAACGGCACTTGGGAACTTGTTGAGCTCCCAAAGGGCAAGAAGGTCTTGCACTGCAAGTGGGTCTACCGAATCAAGAATGAAGCTGATGGTAGCAAACGTTACAAGGCCCGGCTGGTTGTCAAGGGGTTTGAGCAGCGACATGGTATTGATTATACTGATGTCTTTACTCCTGTTGTGAAACTGACCACTATTAGAATGGCGTTGAGTATGGTAGCTGCAGAAAACTTGTTGTTACATCAGATAGATGTGAAGACAGCATTCCTCCACGGTGACTTGGTGGAGGAGTTGTACATGACACAGCCTGAGGGGTTCGTAGAGAAAGGAAAGGAGGAGTTTGTATGCAAGTTAAAGAAGAGCTTGTATGGCCTGAAACAAGCTCCAAAGCAGTAGTACATGAAGTTTGACAGCTTCATGATGGAGATCGACTACCAGAAATGCCACGCAGATCATTGTTGCTACTACAAGAGGTTTGACAAAAGCTTTCTTATTCTCTTGCTATATGTTGATGACATGTTGATCATAGGAGCTGATGCAAGAGAAGTGAATAAGTTGAAGAGGCAATTGTCCGAACGGTTCTCAATGAAGGATCTCGGAGAGGCCAAACAAATTTGGGGTATGAGAATTGAACGTGATAAGGCAACAGGAAGTGTGTATCTTTCGCAGGCAAGTTACATTCAGAAGGTCCTGGAAAGATTCAACATGTCAGAGTCGAAGCCCGTGAGTGTTCCATTGGGCAGTCAGTTCAAGCTTTCAAGAAGGGAGTCCCCCAAGAGCAAGGAGGAGCGTGCCCAGATGTTGAATGTTCCGTATGCCTCAGCGATTGGTAGCGTCATGTATGCCATGGTGTGTACGAGGCCAGACATTGCTCATGCAGTGGGAGTAGTAAGCCGGTTTATGAGTGATCCGGGCAAGCAACATTGGGAAGCAGTCAAGTGGGTCCTGCGATACTTGAGAGGTACCACAGACAAGGCCTTGTGTTTCAAAGGCAAGAGTATGGAGCTGGTGGGTTATGTGGATGCAGACTTGGCATCAAACGACCTTGATGGGAGAAGAAGTACAACCGGGTATGTCTTTACTTATGGTGGTACTGCTATATCTTGTGAAAGTGTGCGTGGGTTAGGTATCTAGTGTTTAAGTAAAAAACAGAACAATGTTACACTGAATGTTGTGACAATTAGTGTAGCATTAACTCTAACAGAATGTGAATAATTAAACACAGTACACAGCAGAAGTCTAAAACACTAAAACACAATACGAACACAATGGAATAATTTTTAACATAGATTTTATTAATAACAAAACCTATGTTAAGCCTTACGGTGAAACAATAACTCAGTTCCTAAGTTATATACGAAAATGTCGTGTGAAATGTCTCAGCAATTACTTCAACATTCCACAAACAGAAACTACGATCGAGGCAGGTGCCTGAATCCGCAAACAGACTTAAGTGTAAAAACACTGTCTAAAGAACTAATCTGATCTGTGATTCACTCTCACTCGATACAAGACTAGAACTAAGTACACTGGAAGGTGTGGTATCCCTCGGCGTACGTTAAAAGATACAACTACTGACCATAACTCCTAACTAGGGTTGAACGCTCAAGGAGGTGTTACTCGAATAGTGCATACTTTGAAATGAGAGGCTCTTGCGGTATTTATAGAGAAATACACAGCTTCTAGATCCTTCCATTATGAGATCCTATTTTTTAGGACCTCAACCTCCATGATCTTTCTAGATCATTCTGCCATCTTCCAGGTCGTTCTACAATGCTCCAAGGCCTTCTAGCACGTTCTCCAACATTCTGGAATCTTCCAGGTTCCAGACTCTTGTAGAAGCTTCTAGAATCGTTCCTGAATGTGAGAGCATTTAGTACAACATTTAATGTAACATTTCAGAAATGACTTAGAATAAATCAAGGAAGGTCAAATTAAGATGTTGTTGATAATGTTAAAGCATTTAAGAGTTAACAACATCTACAATCTCCCCCAATTTGACCTTTCGACTACAACACACCTGATGCACATATATTTCTATACATACTCAGTGTTATGTATTTAGGTATGTTGAACATCAAAGCTAAATACTAGTCAAGACAATACCTGTTGTAACCGTTGGATCAAATCAAAAGAAGATCAAGAATAATTTTACTAAGATCCGTGCCATAAGATCAAAGTAATCTTATTCAAAACCAAAACAAGTATAAACAGTACACTTGTTTACAAAAACATATAACTTTTACAAAAATCAAAGATTAAATCAGAGCATATAAGGGTATATACCAGATTAGTTCTAAGACTTATGTAAGACTCAAAAACAAACAAACAAAAAACAAACAAGGACTAAACAATATAATCAGAGCAAAAAACTATGAAAAAATAAACTAAACTAAACAAGGCATATTCATCATGCAGTAAGCAATTAATGATAGGAAAACAAATTAAGCAATAAGCAGTAATCAAATATCATTAGTGCAAACTAATTTAAGCAAGATAAATATAGACATCCTATCAACTAGAAATAGTAAATATTGTATCAGAATAAACAGAATTTTAACTTAAACATAACAGAATAACAAAAATAAAAGTAGGACTGAAAATGGCATGAATTGCTATAACAATAGCAGCAGCATCAAGGTCCTGCACATGTGCCATCTGTACTTCAGTACTCCCCCTGTCTTGTATCATCTGTTCTAGAGATCAGCATAGAGGATTTCCATATCCTCATCATCTTCAGCAGCATCTGCAAACTTGTCTTTATCAGCCTCCTCTGGTTCCTCAATAAAACAAGTTGAAGCAAAGAGTGCAACAACATTGTTAGCAGCAGCAGTTGCTCCATTCTCTGTAGCAGCAGCAGCATCAGGTACACCTCTAACATCTTCAGGATTCAGCTCTTCAATCACTACTCCAGAAGCTCTTGCTGAAGTGGAAGGTGGTACTCCCCCTGTTGTAGTGGAAAGTAGCCTGGTCCACTTGTCTTTGATGAACTGGAGCTCATCAATCTGGTCCTGTAAGTGCTGTAACTGCAATAATATAAAAGATCTGGGAACAGAGAATGTGGTGTCAGTGTTACCACTAATGTTCTCAGCATCTGGTGCAGCATTAGGTGCAGCTGTGTTCTGTTCAGGTCTCTGTGCTGGTTGAGGTTGGGGTTGAGGTTGAGCAGGAGCTGGTCTTTGAGAAGAACTTTCAGGATTGTGCAAGGGCAGATCTTTCACTCTTTCACCAATGAGCAAAGCAGGTGAAATGGTGTATAAAGGAACCTTACCTCTAAGAACTTCAGTCTTCTTAGGGCTAAAACCATGCATCTTCAGATAAGAACAAATAAGCACAGGGTATGGAAGGTTTCCTTTATCAGAAATATCACCACTAAACTTCATCATGTGGTGGAAAATAGTCAATCCCAAGTTAAACTTCCTCAAAACCACTATCCTATAAAGCAAGATTGCTTGATCCTTTGTCACTTTGGTAGAGTTGGTGGAGGGTATCCAATTATAAACAATCAATTTGTGCAACACAGAATAAAGAGAAGTAAGGTCTTTGGCCAACATTCCATTTTTCCATCTAGTCAACAAACCACCAGTCATAGAAGCAGTAACAACATCCAAATCAGGTTCATCATCATCAAGTACTGGTTCTATGCCTAAGAAATCATTGATCAATTCTGGTGTAAATGGAACTATACTCCCCCTAAACTGTACATTCCCATACCAACGGGAACTCCTCCTACCATTACTCTTCCTCAAACATGCATAAAATTCATACACCCAATCAGAAACAAAGGTATCACACAAGTTCAGAGCTTTCATCAATTTTCTATCCTCTAAGAATTGAATCAAATTCTTACTCTCAAAATCAGAAATATGAATTCTCCTTTCCATCAACAATTTCCTCCTAGACAACCTAGTTATCTTATCAACCAATCCATCAATATCAGATTCTACTTCAGTTTCAGAATTACCTTCCTCAGAAGTAGTGTCCTTTGAGCTTGGTTCTTTCACCTCTTCAGAGCTTGATTCCCCTTCCTTTTCAGAGCTTTTGTCTGAAGCTGCACTGCTTGAATCACCTCCATCATCAGGTTCAGGTGCTGGAGCACTGGATTCAGCATGTGAGGCAGCATTCTTCTTCAGGGCTTGCTGCATGTCCCTGAGACAAACCTCCATTTCAGAATCAGAATCTGGTTCTAGTTCTTCAGGGATTGTTGGAACAGCATCAATCTTTGCCTTTCCCTTCCCCTTAGGCTCAGCTTTCTTCTTAGTTGGCTTCTCAATCACCACTTCTTCATCAGATTCAGAAAATACCTGAATTGGTTCAGCAACATCACCACCTAGCTTCTTCTTCTTCCTCAAAGAGTCAGAATAATCAATTCGAGTGAAAACTCGGTTTGATCTTCTCCTTGGCACTTGGCTCCTCTTTCTCTTCCCTTTCTCAACATTCCTCTTGAAAGGAATCGGTTCAGAGTCCGACTTTGAGATGTCAGAGTCAGTTTTGCCAGAATTTTCACTTTCTTCAGCATCCTCCATGTGAGCGTCCTCATTGTCGGATGTCTCCGCATTCGACGGCTCCTTTGACTCAGCAACAGGGGATTCTTCAATCTTCTTCTCAGTCTCCCCCATAGAGGCAACAGTCGGGGCCTCTGTTTCAGTGTTATGGCTTGGAATTTGGGGCTTTTTGGCTGAGGATGAAGAGGGTGCAGTGGTGATCACTTCTTGGGTGCGCAAGTAGTGAGAGATGTCAATAGACATATCACCGATCGTGAGGATGGGTGGAGTAGATGATCTCATCGATTGAGAAAAGTTCTCAACCGCCTGGTTCAGCTCGGAGAGTGTGGCTTGGTTTGATATGTGGATGGTTGTCGGAGTAGCTGGTGTGGGTGCGACGGTTGCGGCAGTTGGGGGTGAGTTCTCGTGTGAAGCAGCCATGGAAGCTAAGGTATGCAGATTAGAGAGAGATGTAGACGAAGGTTGTGAGTTGGGAGAGTTTGGTTTCTGTGAGTAAGGTTTCTTGTTTCCTGCCATTTAAACTCAAGAATTCGAAAAGAACCAACACAAGAATCGAGACACACGGTTAGCTTATAACAAATCTGCAAAATTAATACTCAACTTACTCAATTAATTACAGAGCTTAGAAAAACATGAAATGGGAGTATTTATATAGAGAGAGCTTAGTAGTTGGAATAATGTACGTGTAATTAAGGCTTGACTTAAACAAAATTCTAGATTGAATGGATAATGCTCCACAAATTCAGCCACAAGTAAATCATGGGTGAGTTAGTGGGGTAAAATCTTAATTAATAAATTAATTAAATTAAGAATATTCTAGAATTAATTAAAATTAAAAAAATGTGTATAATCTGAAATAATAAAAGAACGTGGTTAGTATAATTATAAATAAATAAAATAAATTCCCACAATTAATTAAATAATTACAACTTATAAAAATATAATTGAATCATGTAATGTTGTGCTCAAGGATTTGACATACACCTCAACATTGGTTTTTCACAGGTTTTACCTATCCAATGTAGCCAAAAAAATTTTCAGCATTTTTCTTTTCATAGCATTTCTTCTTTTTGTGCTACAGCATCTAATTCGTATTGATCCATTGTTCCTGTAGAGTACATCGTAGTAGCGAACTCCGTGCCCCATACTTACTTAATGGATTACGAACCTCTTGATGTTTTTACCAAATTCACCTTTTGAAAAGAAGGCATCGTAGTAGCGAACTCCGTGCTCCATAGTTACTCAGTGAATTGGTACATCTTTTAGTATGCTGTAACATTCTCAATTTTTTCAAGCTTTTGAGAGGTGTAGTACATGCCTATTTTTGCACAAACAAATTTCAGATTCAAGAATATTTTACAAAGGAATTATTCAACGAAAAT
This sequence comes from Galeopsis tetrahit, assembly GCA_963675135.1. NCBI lineage: Eukaryota > Viridiplantae > Streptophyta > Magnoliopsida > Lamiales > Lamiaceae > Galeopsis > Galeopsis tetrahit. The sequence continues at coordinate 11,842,424 of OY776129.1, read as the reverse complement.
AAGAAATAGATCAAATCTATAATAACTATACCACTTTAGGCTGTTGTCCCAAATGCTACCGCATTTGTGACAACATCCTCTCAAGAATTATTCAGATATTACACATACCAAGAGATTTCCTAAAAAATGAGAATCTTTCATGGTCAAGAGCCTTAGTAAATATATCAGCATTTTGATTTTCAGTAGGCACATGTTCCAACTTAACTATGTTCTTCTCCACTAAATCTCTCATAAAATGATGTCTAATGTTAATATGCTTAGTGAGTGAGTGTTGTACCGGATTTTTAGATATGTTAATAGCACTTGTGTTATCACAGAAAATTCTGAAGATATTGTTTTCAATTCCATAGTCATGAAACATCTTACTTAACCACAATAGTTGTGTGCAACAACTTCCTGCAGCTATGTATTCAGATTCGGCAGTGGATTGAGAAACACAATTTTGTTTCTTGCTATGCCAAGACACAAGATTGTTTCCCATGTAGAAACATCCTCCACTCGTACTCTTTCTGTCATCTATATCTCCAGCCCAATCCGCATCACTGTATCCAATCAATGTGTTGTTGGTGTCCTTAGTGTACCATATCCCTAGTTCACTTGTACCTGAAACATATCTGATAATCCTTTTCACTGCATTCAGGTGAGATTCCTTTGGATTAGCTTGGTACCTAGCACAAACACACACACTATACATAATGTCAGGTCTACTAGAGGTTAGATAAAGTAAACTACCTATCATGGATCTATACAATGTTGGATCAACATCCTTTCCACCATTGTCTTTGCAAAGTTTCAAAGTAGAACCCATAGGTGTTTTCATTACTTTTGAGCTTTCAAGACCAAACCGTTTGACTAAGTTTTTAGCATACTTACCTTGAGAGAAGAAAATACCATCCTTACATTGCTTGATTTGAAGACCTAAAAAATAATTCAAGTCTCCAACCATACTCATCTCAAATGTGGCTGTCATTGCTTCAACAAATCTGTTCAGCATTTTATCACAGGTTGAACCAAACACAATGTCATCAACATATATTTGAGCAATAAGTAAATCTTCTCCAGTGTTCTTAATAAACAAAGTCCTATCGGCTTCTCCTCTAATAAATCCATACTCTAAAAGAAAGTCTGTAAGCCTACCATACCATGCTCTAGGAGCTTGTTTTAGACCATACAATGCTTTCTTTAGTTTGTACACATGATCAGGGTATTGTGGATCTTCAAAACCTTTAGGCTGTTCAACATATGCTTCTTCATTCAATATGCCATTTAAAAATGCAGCTTTTACATCCATTTGATGTAGTTTAATATCAATAAAACATGCAATTGCTAGTAATAATCTAATAGATTCTATCCTAGCAACGGGTGCAAAAGTTTCATCAAAATCAACACCTTCAACTTGGGTGTAACCTTGTGCAACTAACCTAGCTTTGTTCCTAACAATGTTTCCAGACTCATCAGTTTTATTCTTATAAATCCACTTTGTTCCAATGACATTAGTATGACTAGGTCTTGGAACAAGTGTCCAAACTTCATTTCTTTCAAACTGATTAAGTTCCTCATGCATAGCATTTATCTAATTTTCATCAGTTAATGCTTCATTTACATTTTTAGGTTCAATTTCAGAATAGTAACACTCAGCATTCACAACATTGCAAATAGAAGACATGCATATTGTTCTTACCACATCTACCTTATTCGATCTTATTCTTCCTCTTGTTTGCACTCCAACTGTAGCATCGCCTATGATCTGGTCAGAAGGATGACTTTTCCCCATTCTTGAAGAAGGATTCGTTTTAGGAACATACTGATCATTCTGTGGAATAATGACTGACTGTTCTGTGGATGTTGCTCCAGATGTGTTAGCATTTGGTGCAGCATTATCAGACTTCAGTGTATTCTCAGAATTGTCAGTGACTTGTGATATATCTTCTTCATCTTTGTCATCTGTAAGACCTTTATCATCATCAAACACAACATTAACAGATTCTTGAACAGTGTTAGTCCTAAGGTTATACACTCTATAAGCTTTACTATTTCTAGAGTAGCCTAAAAAGAAACCTTTATCACTTTTAGAATCAAACTTGTGAAGTTGATCCCTATCATTCAGAATATAACACACACAACCAAACACATGAAAATATTTCACACTTGGTTTTCTAACATTCAGAATCTCATAAGGTGTTTGATTAGTACCAGATCGAATATAAACTCTATTAATAATATGACATGCTGTATTCAATGCTTCAGCCCAAAATCTTTTAGAAAGACTTTTAGATAAAAGCATGACTCTTGCCATTTCTTGTAAAGTTCTATTCTTTCTTTCAACAATTCCATTTTGTTGTGGAGTTTTAGGAGATGAATATTCTTGCAAGATACCTTTCTTATCACAGAAATCATTAAACATGCTATTCTCAAATTCCCTACCATGATCAGTTCTAATACGGCCAACTTTCAAGTTAAACACATTTTTGAACCTTTTATAGAGAACTTTAAAAGCAGCAAATGTTTCAGATTTATCTCTTAAAAACTCAATCCAAGTATATCTAGAAAAATCATCTACCACAACTAAGGAATATCTCTTACCTCCAATGCTTTCAGTTTCCATAGGACCCATCAAATCCATGTGCAACAATTCAAAACATCGATGTGTAGAACAATGTGACAGCATTCTATGCGGCACTCTTACCTGTTTACCTTTCTGGCATGATCCACATACAGTGGTATTCAGGAAACTCAGTTTAGGTATTCCTTTGATTGCATCTGATGTGATTAGTTTCTTCATTGCCCTATAATTTACATGTCCTAATCTTTGGTGCCATAAGACATTCTCATCATGTTTTGACAAATTGCATACATTAGTTCCAATAAGATAACAGTTATCTGCAGACCTAGTACCAGTCATTACACAATCATCATCTTCATTAAGAACATAGCAAGACTCTTTGTCAAATTTTACATGCAAATTATCATCACAAAGTTGACTAATACTAATCAGATTAGCAAGTAAGCCATCAACATGCAAAACATTTTTAAGCTTAGGAAAACCTTTAACATTCAAAGTTCCTTTTCCTATTATCTTTCCTTTTGATCCACCACCATATGTAACATTACCACCATTCAAGGTCACATAATCAGATAAGTAGTCTATTTGTCCTGTCATATGTCTAGAACAACCACTATCAAAATACCATAGACCAGGTAAACATGCTTTCAAGGATGTGTGAACAACATTACAGGTAACTTTTGATTTCCATGCAGATTTCACAGAATGTTTCCTAGGATGTGAAGACATTCTGGATGGCATAAACTCAGTTCTCAAATCTTTAAACATTTTCAAGCAGAAGGGACGAATATGACCATATTTAAAGCAATAATGACAAATATACTTCCTTTCAACCTTGTGAGAATCTGTTTGTGCAGATGTTACACCAGATGTGCTAGCATTTGCCTTCACAAATTTCACAGGTTTTCTAAAATTTTCAGAAATAGAAGCAGTTTCACCATCATAACCTAAACCATAATTATTAGATTTACCAGTAGCTATAGCATCATTCACTTTAGAAGCACTCTTGGAAAACTTTTTGAAACTTAAAGTAGAGGTGATCAATTTCTCCTTCAGTTTACAAACTTCAAGATCTCTTCTGGTAAGTAAGACTTCTAGCTTAGTGATTGTGTCTTTCAGATCCTCATTCTCTTTATTCAAAGAATTCAGAGAGAGTTTCTGAGAGTTCCAATCATCTAACAATTTCTGATATGTCTCATCATCAATCCTTTTTCCTGCATCATCAACAAAACCATTAAAACAGTTCAAATTTGGGTGACTCTGTTTTGATGTTACTGTAGATGTGAAGACATCAGGTGCAACATCAGAATCTGTATCATCCAGATCATCATCTGAGGAATCATTATAATCAATTCTGGTAAAATGAGCATGTTCATTTTCATTAAACTCATCAAGATCATCATTATCAGATTCATCACTCAAGGTAGCACTAAAATTCAGTTTTTGCTTCAGTCTGGTATTGGCACACTCATTTGCATAGTGTCCATAACCAGAACATGCATTGCATTGAACTGATTTTCTAAATTCAGGATCATACCTTGGTTTACCTTCACTCTTTGATGGTCTTGGTGTGAATTGACTCTTTCTCCTTTCTGGTTGTGGTGTTGATGTGTTGATTTGGATCTTAGGCTGAATGTTTCCTTTAGATTTATGCATAGACTTCTTAAGAAATTTATTAAAATGCTTTGTAAGAAGGGCAATGTTGTCAGGATTGCTAAGGCATTCATCAATCAATTCTTCATCCGAATCAACCTCAGTAATGATAGGCTGAATCTCAGATTTGTTTGATGTCTCACCTTTAAAAACAACAACTTTCTTATCATCTTTAGTTTCATCAGTTTGATTAGTGTTTATTTCATAGGTTCTAAGAATACTCACTAATTCATTTTGACTCAACTTATCAGTATCTTTTGCCTCTTCAATAGCACAAATTTTAGCATCAAATCTTTTAGGAACAGACCTTAATATCTTATGTACTACTCTAACATTAGAAATAGGGTCACCAAGAGAATGTGATTCATTAATAATCTTACTTAACCTTTCGTTGTAGGATGAAATTGTTTCATCTTCCCTCATTCGGAGATTCTCAAACTTTGTCCCCAACATTTGAAGCTTTGTCCTTCGAACACTATCGGAACCTTCACAATGCTCTTGTAACCTGTCCCATGCATCTTTAGAAGTAGAACAGTTAGATATAATTTTAAACATAGAGGTATCAACAGAAGTAAAAATAGCATTTAAGGCTTTAGAATTATATCCTGCTGTTGTTATCTCATCGGCCGTCCAATCAACTTCTTTCTTAAGTTGAATTTCACCATCGGCATCTGCTGGATTCTTTGGTACGTCCCAACCTGTAAGAACAGTCCTCCAAGCACGTTCATCAATTGACTTGATGTGCATACGCATCTTAGGCTTCCAATAAGCATAATTTGAACCATCTAAAATGGGTGGCCTAAGTGCTGTGGATATGTGATGTGTTTTCATTGCTAACATAAACTAAAACACACTTTAAGCAAGGATCTAAACCTAGTGTCGTCAGGTATCGGCTCTGATACCAACTGAAAGTGTGCGTGGGTTAGGTATCTAGTGTTTAAGTAAAAAACAGAACAATGTTACACTGAATGTTGTGACAATTAGTGTAGCATTAACTCTAACAGAATGTGAATAATTAAACACAGTACACAGCGGAAGTCTAAAACACTAAAACACAATACGAACACAATGGAATAATTTTTAACATATATTTTATTAATAACAAAACCTATGCTAAGCCTTACGGCGAAACAATAACTCAGTTCCTAAGTTATATACGAAAATGTCGTGTGAAATGTCTCAGCAATTACTTCAACATTCCACAAACAGAAACTACGATCGAGGCAGGTGCCTGAATCCGCAAACATACTTAAGTGTAAAAACACTGTCTAAAGAACTAATCTGATCTGTGATTCACTCTCACTCGCTACAAGACTAGAACTAAGTACACTGGAAGGTGTGGTATCCCTCGGCGTACGTTAAAAGATACAACTACTGACCATAACTCCTAACTAGGGTTGAACGCTCAAGGAGGTGTTACTCGAATAGTGCATACTTTGAAATGAGAGGCTCTTGCGGTATTTATAGAGAAATACACAGCTTCAAATCCTTCCATTATGAGATCCTATTTTTTAGGACCTCAACCTCGATGATCTTTCTAGATCATTCTGCCATCTTCCAGGTCATTCTACAATGCTCCAAGGCCTTCTAGCACGTTCTCCAACATTCTGGAATCTTCCAGGTTCCAGACTCTTGTAGAAGCTTCTAGAATCGTTTCTGAATGTGAGAGCATTTAGTACAACATTTAATGTAACATTTCAGAAATGACTTAGAATAAATCAAGGAAGGTCAAATTAAGATGTTGTTGATAATGTTAAAGCATTTAAGAGTTAACAACATCTACATCTTGGACTTCTAAGTTGCAGAATGTTGTTGCACTGTCCACTACTGAGGCAGAATATGTAGTTGTGACAGAGGCAAGTAAGGAGATGGTGTGGTTGCAGAATTTCTTGGGAGAACTTGGGAAAGAGCATGAGAATAGCACTCTTTTCAGTGATAGTCAAAGTGTTATATTTCTTGCAAAGAATCTGGCGTTCCACTCAAGGACAAAGCATGTTGGGTTGAAGTACCACTACATTCGTCACCTTTTAGAGAAGAAGATCTTGCAGCTTGTGAAGATCCTTGGAAGTGAGAATCCAGCAGACATGTTTACTAAGGTAGTGACCTTAGAGAAGTTGAAGCTATGTATAGCTTCAATTGGCCTTGGAACTTGAAGATAAGGTTTGGCGATGCCAGGCAGATACGGGAGGAGAATCAAGAAGATATGATTACATGGAGAATTCAGTCTCCAAGTGGGAGATTGTTGGAGTGTGGAGCCTGAATTGATCTTAACGGGCTTGGAGTGTAGGACAAGTTTGATCCTAACGGGCCTGGAGTGGGGAGCAAGTCTTTTCCTAATAGGCTTAGGGTTAATTATGGTAAGTTTGTTCCTAATGGCTTGGAGTGGGGAGCAAGTCTTTTCCTAATAAGCTTAGGGTTAATTATGGCAAGTTTTCTATTATAAATAGATGTTCTCTCGTTGTAATCAGTATCCGAAAAATATAGTGAAATACCTGGCTTGGCATCGCCCCCAGACGTAGTCGCAAGACGAACTGGGTAAACAATTCGTGTGTTATTTTCTCTTTCGTTATCGTGTGCGTGTGTTTATTTTCTAACAGTAGGTACTCCCTCGGTCTCGAAATAACTTTTACATTTACATACGTAAATTAAAAAAGTGTGTAATAATGAGTAAAGTTTTTAGGGGTAATTATGTAAATATGTATGTAAAAAAGTAAAGAAAATAGTTGACTTGTGTGTATGAGTAAGTCAAAAGTAGTGACTTTTTATGTAAAATTGAAGATATTGTGAGGGTGAAATTTATAAAAGGTTTTCCATTTTAAGAGTGTAAGGTTATTGTAAAACATCCCCTAAAGAAAAATGTAAATGTTATTATAGAACGGGAGTATAGTTTTCTAAAATCTCAAATTTGAGTCATTCTCACTTGTAAACTTGTAAACGGTCAATAATTATAATAATTTATAGATACATTTTAATTTGTTTTCCTAAATGATCGAACTCACCTAGAGCTAGCCAAGTTACTGAGTGTGAGTGAATTCGACTTGCGAGCTACCCGTGTTGAACTATAAAAAAAATGAAAATAGACTTGAAGTTAATTGAGTTAAGCTCAAGTTCAATCACAACAATACTGGACTTGACAAGCTCATGGTCGAGCTTGATCAAATTGTCAATAATTAAATTTTTATGTACTACCTTCTACCACGAATTTTATTCTCGGGTAAAATGCAAGTTTGATCCCAAGAGATTTTCTTAAAAGCAATTTTAGTCCCACGTTCTTTTTTGGTCACTATTTTTGTAAAAAAGGTCCCAACCGTTAAATACTTAACGGTTTCCGTTAAGTGATATAATATAAAAATTAAAAAAATCATTTATACAATTTGAATTTATCTGATTATAATTTAAAAATCCAAAAAAAAACATTGAAAATTCTGATATTTAAATAAATAAATTTAAATAATTTTTTTAACAAAAAAAAAAACTGAAATTAAAAAAACAATTTAAAGATACAAAATATAATTCATATAAAATCTGAATATTGAATTATTATCAAATTGAGTTAAAAAAAATATTTATTACAATTATTTAAATATTGAATTATTATCAAATTGAGTTAAAAAAATATTAATTACAATTATTTAAAATATAAATTCAGAAAAAATCAAATTAAAAACTAAAGATAATAAGTACAGTATATCAAATAAAAAATCTGCTCAATATGCATCTCCCAGTCCTCTGTTTTTCTTCTTCCCGGCGAACATCCCCGTCACCACCCTCGATCGCCGCCACTCTGCCCCCATTCTCGTCACCACCCTGCCAAGCCGCCACCTGATACCACACCTCAACACCCCACCATCGCCACCACTTATAACCAGTTCTTCCAAAAATCTCATGAAAAATCTGCAAATCCGAATTCGGTAACGAAATTCATAGAGGCTACCTACTCTAGCCTCGTCTCAGTGCTAGGAATCAAAGCCCCATGTCGATTTCATATTTCAATCTCTCCTTCATCTCTAATTTGCGAATTTTCATGGCGATTTTTTTACTGTTTTCTCAACTTTCTTTTTTCTGATTGTGGGATTTGGGAATAATTACAATGAGTGTTTTGCGATTTGGGGGATTTGAGTGAGTGTTTTTTTGGAATGATTATTATTTAGGGCGACTGTTATGCAATTTTTTTTCGGGGTTTACAGAATTGATGGATTGATTTTGGAGTGGTGGACAAAAGATGAATTTGTTAACGGGAGCGCGTGACACACATCCAGAATTCCTTTAGTTCTAAACGGGAAAATTACTTGGGACCATTTTTGTGAGAACTAATTCACCTGGGACTAAATCTGCATTTTACCCTTTTATTCTCATAAATAAAATGTATTGTAGAGTATTATAAATAAAGTGATTATTTATAAGTAAAATTGAATAACATTTTAAGTAATAATGTGATGGTTAGAGAATAAAAATAAATTGACATAAAGATCAATCAAGATAGTGTTCTTCACACGGTCGCGGAGCAGGTAGTGTTCTCTCTCTTTCTTTTTTTTTTTTTTTCGATCAATCAAGATCGAAAATTTTGATAATTTTAGATCAATCCTTGTCGACAAGCCTTGCAATTTTCAACAAAGTGCAGTCAGAATTCGTCAAAAAAGAAAAAAAAAATCGACAATAGTTGATCAAAAATATGTCAATTGTTTTTAGATTTCTCTAAAAAAAATTTTGTAATTTTTATGGTGAGCAGTTGCCGATGGTGGTGATGGGTGCAGCGGAGGCTGCCAGAGGTGGTGACGGTAGCAGTTGCTGCCAGAGGTGGCTACAATTATAAATTAGGGTTTAAATGCTAAAGAGAGTGTATCTTCTTGGGACATTTTATTAAAAAGGTAGTTTGAATATTTTACATAATTTTATTAAGGAAAAATATCACTTTTGGTCATCGAAGTTTACCGCATTTCATATTTGGTCACCCACATTAGTCACTATCAAAATTAATCCTATTGTTAGTCAATCTGTCATGACTAGCGGAGGCAACGGGTTTTGAGCGCGAAATCTCTCAAAATCATAGGTTAAAGAATTCCAAAAAAAAACTAAAAGAAACAAGAATTAATGCTTCCCACCCCAATACGTTAACTGCTCTTTACCAATAGACAAAAAAAATGAATAGACAAAAATTAGCAGAAAGAGAAGAAGAGCAGCAATGAAAAACCCTAGACTGAATATTGAAAAGGAGGTAAATGGTAAGTCCAAAGGGCAGAAATCGAAAGAGCAGTGAGAATTTTTCTGAATTGAAAATTCAGGAATGAGAATAATGAGATCTGCGAATTAATGGTGGGCCTCAAAAAATAATATTTTAATATTCTAGTATTTAGGCGGGAACTTCTTCTGCAAGTCACTATTCTCTTTTTATATATATATAGATATATCATGTAAGGGGCTTGTGCAATGAAGTCAGGTTTGCATCATTTTTTAATAGTTTTTTTAAAAAAAATTAAAAAAAATCTAGCGTTTAAAATTTTGCATTTGTTTTATTTGTAAATTTATAATATAATATTTTATTCTAAGTGTATATTGGTTATAACTATGTTGAGTGATAAGGTTCTAATTGAAAGTAGTGTTGGATAATTACCATTTATATCGAGACTTACGTCGACTACTTCTAATTCTAAATCGTCTTTCAAGTTTCAACGTAGACAGTTTTCATTGATTGTGTCATATAATATGTCTATTAATAAAAGTTATGAGCAATGACTATCACATGTAGATTTTTTTTTTTTGTAGAAGCTTGTATTTAATTAGAGTCAATTCTATATAACTAGGGGTGTGCACCAGTCCAAAATCGAACCGGACCGTGATCGGAATCTATGCTAATGTGTGGATCGGAGATTAGACTGTAATTAATCCTGTCCAGACCGGATCGGATCGGATCGGTAAATTCCGATCCGGGTTTGGACCGGTTAGACTGTTTTTTTCTTCAAGTTTATGGAAGCAAGAACAAAATTGATGAATTTGTGTATGAAAATTAAAGTGTTGGCTATTCATTTTAAATCAATCTACGCTAATGTGAATTTTATTTACATTATTATTAATGATCTTTTGACCGTAAAAGTAAATTAAATATGTTTGTTAAATTTATATTTAAAAAAATGTTATAGATCTCAACAATTCTACCTCACATCCTCACCAATTAATTGATTTTGAAAAATAAGTGAGTGCATTACTAAAAAAATATAAAAAATAAACAAAAAAAAAATCTGGTCCAAACCGAAAAATTCCGATCTTAAACCGGACCGAAAAATCGGAATACTAAATTTGAAGGACCGGAGACCGGACCGGAAACTAACCGATCAATCCGGTCCGGTCTTTTTTTGAACACTCTTATATATAATTGTATCTAAAATAAAAAACAGTCATAGTTTAAAATTTTATTATGTCATGACAACAATCATTATTGTAATATTACACAAAATGTAATGTTTCATGAAGGTTTAAGAATGTATAAATTTATACTCCCTCTGTCCACCAAAAGTGTGCTCACTTTTTTTTATATATGTTTTTAAAAAAATCATATTTTAATTATAAAGAAGATATTTAATATAATGAGTAAAAAATATATTTGTTAGATACTCAATCTTGTTAATAAAGTAGAAAAAATATTCAAAAGTTAACTATTTAAATAGAATAAACACGTTTTTTGTGGACCCAAAAAAAAGAAATGAGCACACTTTTGGTGGACGGAGGGAGTAATAATTTAATATTTACGTTTTACAAAAAAAAAATCAGGATCATACTATTGTTGATATTAGATTATTGCATTATTTAAATATTACTTCAATTTATCTCTCATTGAATTACTTTGCCACTATTTAACATTTTATAATGTAAAAATGATTTTTTCATATCATAAATATACTTACATTTTAATATTAGACATTAATTTTATATACTTATACTATAACTTTTGTAAATATTAATATTAAATCTATCTATCTATCTATATATATATATACTTCTTCTTCTGTTTTGTGGTGACTTGCATACCTTAATTGACTCACTTTTTAATAAAAGTAAATTTAGTGGAGTGTGGGGTCAAATAAATGAAGAGTATTTTGTGTGATTTAATGAAGTGTATGAGAATATGTGGGTCCAAAATGAGTGACAATTTTGAAAATAAAATGATATTTTTTTTTTTTTGACAATACAAACAAGGATAACAAACAATCTCTTTTCAACAAGAGAGCTCACAAATCAGATCCTTGTAATATTGTGGACAGTCATCTTCATTCCAATCTTGAGGATATGAAGCTGTTAAAGAACTCTTGGTCAACTCATGTGCTATCCGGTTTCTCTCGCGTATGATATATTTGCATTCCGGAAACATTTCTCTTTGAAGAAGAAGTTGAACCTTATTAGCTATTATTGCCTCAGATACTCCCACTTGTATACTTCCATCAATAGCCTTAATAGCATCAATAGAGTCAGAATAAATCGTGTTAATTCTGATGCCCATCTGATTGCATTTTCCAATACCAATTTCCATAGCTTTTAACTCAGCTGCGCATACAGTACCTGGATTTTCAATACGTTGAGCTCCTGCCAGCCTAATCTTCTTTTGATTACACACCACAACGAAACCAACAACATATAGTTTCCTAGCATCATTAAAGGCTGCGTCCGTGAGCAGTATATTACCATCATCTTCCGGATATAAGTCATCCTTTGCACTTTCATCCGAACCATCACCACCTTTGTAAGCAATAAGATCGTGCAAGTACGAGACCGCCCAATTCACATTAAACTCAACATTACATGCAACGGCCGTTTGATGTTGTTCTTCCTTGTGCACATGATTGCATCTCTCAATCCATATCGCCCATGCAATCATCATAATCAAAGAAATCTGCTCCTGATTCATCTTATTAGCACACCAATATACAAAATCAAAGCATTCATACCTGGTAGCAGTATTAATGTCCGACCACAAGCCTTGTGTTTTCCAAGTGTTTTTAGCAAAAGGGCATCTAAATATGCAATGCATAGTATCTGCCAGATGAAATCCACAGCATTTGCAAATTGGACTGATAGGCACATGTTTCATGTTCAAATTTCCTTCAGAAGCTATAAGATTCCTCATCAATTTCCAACAAAAGATCCTCACCTTTGGCGGCACTTGCAGCTTCCAAATTTTATTAAAAACCCTCTTAGTAGATGCCACAGATGATGGTCCTGTTGCTGAATTCCTATCATCACTTGTTTCTTGAGAATGAGCCAATTTGTATCCTGATGCCACCGAGTAACATCCTGTCGAAGATGCTGGCCAAAACAGATGGTCATGTCCTCCATTTTCATTGATTGAAATGTTGAGGATATTATCTGCTTCAAAAGGAAGAAAAGCTTGTCTAATTAACTGCTCATTCCAGCCTCCATCATCCAATAAAAATCTGTTAACATCCGAGGCACTTGCAATTTTAGACCTTATCCGACCCTCCTCTAACCCATTCACCCATCTATCCTTGTATATGTGAATGTCAATGCCATTACCAACCCTCCATCTTGCTCCTGCATCTAGCAGATCTTTACTCCATACTAAAGACCTCCATACAAATGATGGGTTTGAGCCTAGCTCCAAATCTGCAATTCTAGCATTTTTGATATATTTTGCCTGAAAAATTCTACCCAAAATGGAATGTGGTTGTGTAGTTATTCTCCATAATTGTTTAGCCAATAAAGCTTTATTAAAGAGCACAAGACTTCGAAAACCTAAGCCACCTTCATCTTTGGGATTACAAAGATCAGACCATTTTTTCCAATGTTTCTTTTTTGCTAGATCAGAATCACCCCACCAAAAACCTGCAATTATTCTTTCAATGTCTGCACACACTGCTACAGGAATCCTAAAGCATGACATTGCATACAAGGGCATAGCTTGCAACACTGCTTTAATTAAAACCTCCTTCCCTCCATCAGAAAAACTTTTATGATGCCAAGATAATACCTTCTTCCTGACCCTATCTGTTAAGTATCCAAACTTAAGTTTCTTTGCTTTGGGAATGATAGCTGGGAGACCAAGGTAAAGGTCATGGCCACTCGAGTCTCTAATTCCCAGAATCAGTTTTGATTGATCAACATTTACTTGGCATGTGCAAGGGCTGAATGTAATTGAGGATTTCTCCCTATTCACCAGCTGACCCGAGGCCTTCTCATAAATATAAATACAATTAGCCAAACATTGAGTCTCTTCCTTTGTTGCTTTGAAGAAAAGAATGCTATCATCTGCAAAAAAAAAGGTGAGACAACGAAGGAGCCTCTCTTGCAATTTTAAATCCAGACACCAGCTTTGAATTAATGGCAGAGGAAATAATTGATGAGAACACATGTGCACATAATACAAACAAGTATGGGGATAAAGGATCTCCTTGTCTAATACCTCTCTTAGGATTGAAAGACTGTGAGAGTACACCATTGATCTTGATGGAATAAGTGACTGTCGAAATGCACTCCCAAATTAATTGGATCCATTTCTGTGGAAAATCCATAGCCTGAAGCACTTTCAAAACAAAGCCCCACTCAATTCTGTCATATGCTTTGGTCATATCCAATTTCAAAGCTGCAAAACCTTTCCTATTCTTGGAAGATTTTAAGAAATGCATTCCTTCATAGGCCAAGAGAATATTGTCCGTAATAATACGACCTGGCACAAAAGCACTTTGATGCTGATCCACCAACTCACCCAAAACACACTTAAGCCTATTTGTCATAGCTCTAGTAAGAATTCTATAACAGACATTGCAAAGGCTAATAGGTCTATAATGCTGAGGTAAAGATGGAGTTCCAATTTTTGGAATAAGTGCAATTATTGTATGGTTCCAGCTTTTCAATGATCCCTTATCATTGAGAACATACAGCACTGCTCTTGTTACATCCTCTCCAACCATGTCCCAATTTTCTTGATAGAATGAAGCTGGGAAGCCATCAGGTCCTGGAGCTTTCCAAGGGGACAAATCCTTAACAGCCTTGAGCACATCATGTTTAGTGAAAGGCAAATCCAGTGCATTAGATTTTTCTCTTGTCATTTTAACACTTAAAAATTGCTTGGCTCTACAGATTTCATCATCTGATGGATTGTTTGAGATGAACAGCTTCTGAAAATAGCTTGATAAAGCCTTCTCAATTTGAGTTTCTGAGTAAAGCCAAACCCCATTTTCATCTTGTATTTTCCTAATTTGATTCATCTTAAACCGTCCAGTTGCTCTTGAGTGAAATAATTTAGTATTTCTATCACCCTCTCGGAGCCAAGCAACTCTTGATCTTTGTTTCCAAAAACATTCCTCTTGAGATAACAGCCTTGCTAATTCATCCTCTAACTCCCCAACCTTCTGCATATCCGGCACACATACATCATCATCCAAAATTCTATTGATGTTGCTCTGAGTTTGCTTAATTCTGAATTCTAGAGTGCCTCCCTTATTTTTTGCCCATTCCAATATTTCTCTGCCACAACTTTCCAGCACATCCTTTAGAGGCTCATCATTTTTCTTTTTTTTCCATGCAGTGGTAATGATCTTCTTAAAGCCAACTTCTTTCATCCAGTAGTTCTCAAACTTGAAGTGCTTAGTAACCCTTTTCTTCCAAACACATGGATGTTGTACCTCAAATTCAATCATAATTGGCCTGTGATCAGATCCCATAAATTGCAAACTAGATGCTTCAAAGAAGGTGCACATATTCATCCATTCTCTATTTGCAAGAAACCTGTCCAGCTTTTCCTTAATGTATTGTTGTCCTTTTCTTTTATTGTGCCAAGTAAATTTTGATCCAAGCATTTGAAGACATTTAAGATCATTAAACTGTATAGCTTCTTGGAATTGGGCCATGTTACCATCCTTTTTAGAATTGCCCCCCATCTTTTCATTAGAATAAAGAACCTCATTAAAATCACCACCAACAAGCCATGGAATTGGGAGAGTTGGTAAGTAATTTTTAATTCTTTATCAAAACTGATTCTGGGAATTAGAGACTCGAGTGGCCATGACCTTTACCTTGGTCTCCCAGCTATCATTCCCAAAGCAAAGAAACTTAAGTTTGGATACTTAATAGATAGGGTCGGGAAGAAGGTATTATCTTGGCATCATAAAAGTTTTTCTGATGGAGGGAAGGAGGTTTTAATTAAAGCAGTGTTGCAAGCTATGCCCTCGTATGCAATGTCATGCTTTAGGATTCCAGTAGCAGTGTGTGCAGACATTGAAAGAATAATTGCAGGTTTTTGGTGGGGTGATTCCGATCTAGCAAAAAAGAAACATTGGAAAAAATGGTTGTGAGGATATTAATTTTGTGGGTTATTTTCATATTGAAAGTATCTATATAATCTTGAGACGTCCCAATAAGAATAGTGTGCAATTAACTATGAGAGGTAGTATTTTTGGTGATTTAGTGAGGTGTAAATGTGATTTAGTAGGGTGTATCCATGGAAATATGTGGGTCTAAAATGAGTAACATTTTTAAAAGTAAAATGATGTTGTGAAGGTATTAATTTTATGAGTTATTTTTATATTGAAAGTATACAGATAATCTTGAGACGGCTCAATAAAAAAACGTGCAAGTAATTACGGGATGAAGATAGTACTATAAGATATCAATTTAGCTTAATTTTAAGAAAAATAATTTAATCTAAAAAATATATTTGCAAAATCTTAAATTTAAATTTTATTGTTTCTTAATTTTTGATGTAAGTATGAGTTAATAATAATTAATTAATGTTATTGATTATAAAAATAATAATATATATATTTTAAAATAAGTTAGTAATATTATAAAATAAAAATATTATAAATAATAATTAAAATTTAAAATGTTTTGACATTTTTAACATATTTGGCCCGTGCGTTAGCACGGGTACCCTACTAGTATTGATCATGTAGTAAATCACCTGCTTGCGATCCAATTTTTTTTTTTTTTTAACGACCTGAATTCAGACTTTTAACCTGCGATTTTTTTAAAAATGTCTTAATTAATATGTGTGAATTATTTCACACAAGTGTTTTTCAATGAATTTTCCTACAAAATAAAATATTAGTTTATGAAATAGGGTGAATAATGAAATTGTAAAAATAAAAAAAAAAGGAATAATGAAATTGGTTGTATTTATCAATTTGTAAATTAACCTTAAAAAAAAAATGATCCAAAATTCAAAATTTGATTAATTACCGTTATGTAGTGGAATTGCTGTATATATAATCACGCGCTACTTCTCTCGATTCAAATCCCTAATTCTTTCCTTCTTTCCCTCAATTTAATTTCAATTCATTCGCCGTGAAAAATATATTCTCAGTCCCGCCGTGTTCGCCGCCCTCAGCTCTGCCGTTCGCCTCCACCAACCCCGCGCGCAGTGCCCTCTGCCCCGCCGTCTCCTGCCGCCCCTCATCTGACACCGAAAGGTAACATTTTGTTTTTCGATTTCTTTTTTTGCCTGTTATTTTTCTTTACTTCGATTTATTTTGCCGAAATTTGGTATTTTTCTCGATTTGTTTTCTAGATTCAGCACTTTTTTGACTATATGTTTCGTAAATTGTTTGGTTTTTTAACATTAGGTGATCGAAAATATGTGATTTTTTGTTCGGAGGAAGAATGTGTTCTGGATTTTTTTTAACAGTGGTTTTGCTTCTTTTTTTTCTTGGTGACAATAGTGTGATTGTTTTGATCATGGTAGAATGTGTTGGTGAAATACACTTTTTTTTAAATGATTTCCTAAATACAATGATCATAGAAGTGTTCATTTAAATCTTTCTTGAAAAAATTTATCATATCACTACTCAATTTATGTTTTTTGTGCCTCATACAGTCATAATTATGAAGGTTAATTTTTGTATCTGGATATTAATTATACTTATACTATGATGATGAAGGTTTGCAAATAGGTAGGGAGAGATATGGGGAGGGCAAAGCTAAAAATGGAGCTCATACAAAATGAGAAATCAAGAAACTTAACTTTCAAGAGAAGGAAGGAGGGACTGATTCGAAAAATGCAGGAATTCACCACCCTATGTGATGTGAAAGCGTGCATGATCATCTACGGCCCGAAACAAGAGAATGGGCCCGTTAAGCCTGAAGTCTGGCCCCCAAACCCCGGCCCAATTATCGACATTGACAAGGCCGCCTCCAAAAATAATGAATTTTTCCATGGGAGGAAGAAGAAGAAGATGGAGGACAAGTACCCAACTCATGTTGATGCCAGTATGAAAAAATGGACTCAGGGGCAGTTAAGACAATTGGCAGCAAATTTGGGCAATAAAGTTGAGTCTGTAAAAGCCCTGATTGAGACTTTAAAGCAGGGTTCATCATCAAGCATACAAGGAGTTATGGACAATGGACAATTCTACAGTACTCCTCTGCCACCTACTATTGATCATCATCACCAAAACTCCTTCACCAACGGTGGTGGTGGTGATCAACTTGGAGGTGGGGCCGATTTCCACAGTGTTGGGGACCAAAATTTCTACGAAACGGCGTCGTTGGAGCCCATGATTTGCTACGACATGAATCCGTTACACCATTATTATGGACTGCCACAAGAACTACCCTATAGCTGCTTTGATGAGGATATTCTTCAGCCTCTGCCACAAGAACTACCCTATAGCTGCTTTGATGAGGATATTCTTCAGCCTCTGCCACAAGAACTACCCTATAGCTGCTTTGATGAGGATATTACCTTTGAGAATATTTTTCAGTATCTGATGGAAAACGGAGATTAGATTAGGAGGAGTATCTTATAAAGACAGAGCTGTAAGTTTTGATGTTCTTTAAAAATAACAAGATGTGTAGGTGACCTTCTTTTGATTCTTTATGCCTATTCACAAAGCTTACTTGATTGCCTCTTGGTGTTTCATTATCAGCTTTCTTCTACTTGTTAATTCTAAACACATAAGTGTGCAAAAGTATGAGGTGTTTTTTGAAGTTTGTTAGGAGTAAGCAGAAACAGAAACATCAAATTGAGCAGCTCTGGATGTTTTAAAGGAGCAGCTCAAATTGAGTTTCTTGACTTATATAGATGCCTTAAACATTCTAAGTTTAGAACCCTTTCGTACACCTCGTCATATGGTACACCCATTCGGGGTTGTCTACTAAAGGAAACAATAAAAAGGCAGAATTTACCTGTGTTGTTAAATCTGGTTGAAAAGAATTTATTTAACATCACAATCTTACATTGAAATTATGTGATGTGTGATAGTTCCAGGAGAGAGAAGATGGATAGCATGAATCAGTATAAAATGAAACTTCCAGTCTGTTCTTTTACCTCCAGCAATTGATCTTGTTTTCCTTTTGAGAGCTTTGCTTTGTGGTTTGCGAAATTCTATCTTCAGATCTTCTTCTGTTTGGTTCAATCATTCTAGAACTGAGAAACTTGAATCACCTTGGTTAAAATACTTGCTATACAGCATTGAACATCTACTTTTGCAAACAATTGAGTTGGGAGATTGCTCACTTTTTTATGTCCTGTAGAATGATGTGAAGCAGATATAAATTTCATCAGGATTTACTGTTAGACTAGATTGGTGGTTCATTTTTTGTCAAAGGCAATAATACTATAATAGATACATTTTGCAAGTTCCCATTTTTAATAAGAATCTGAATAGAAGCTACATACATTCAAGTACTATAATGTGTTTGAAATGCAAAATCAATTTGGTTTTGGTTTGTCTGTTGAGTGTTGATGAGATCGTACAAGATTTAATTGTAGGTCCAACAATGACTTTTCAGGGAACTGCATTAGTACCAATAGTTGTATTTTATGTATAAACTGCTGAGGTCTATTATGTTTCCCACACGAGGGCTAACACTCATCTTATTAATCCATCCCATCTTTAAGAATGCAAAATGGTGGAGATCTTTAATTATTGATGAATATATACTATGAGGTATTTTATTATAAGATGCTAGGACCTGAAGACTTTTTTAAATAGCTCAAATATGCATAGCGGACTATGGGCGTATGAATACAAATTATGCCTTTGAGTAAAATACAATATTCTGAATCCGCTTTGCCTACCATATGCTAGAAAATTAGAATATAATCACACAGTACTTATAGTTCTACGCTTAGCAGTTATCAACCATCATTTTGAAGCTCTGAACAGTTCTCAATTAAAATCATTTGGTATCTTGCTTCTTAATGAGAAATTTTGAAGTGAAATTGTTTGTTTTTGGATGTGAGGTTGTACAAGTCTTCTGAATTTATGCTTCTTCACACCATGTCCTAGTTTCTAGGGAAGCTTGCCTTCTATGGAAAGTTCCCAAATATTATGCATATGAGAGAGATTTAAGCTTAGTAGATTTGTGATTCTGAAGAAAGGTTCTAAGAATATATTCATTCTGTTATATCTCAATTACATAACGTTCTAGTTTATACATAACAATTATGCTACACTAAATAAGGAAAGTCTACAAATATGAAATGTAAAACAAGATAAAATAACGCCAAAATTTATAATGGTTTGGAGCCCAATCCTACGTCCACTCTCATAGTCTAACTATGAGATTGCTAACATCCTGCAGGTTCATGGGCCTTGCAGCTCTTTGAGCACCTGTATAGGTGGGTCGCGACAATAAATATGTAAGAAATGTCATTTTCTTCTTCTATTTGCTTCAACTGGAGACTGATGCATGCATGTGTAAGACCTTAGCTTGTAGAGTTTTTGGTTTTACATTTTGAATATGCTCATCAGTTGCTTATTTCATTTCTCCATTTTCTGAAATGATTACTACTTTATTATTGCTGTTTGAGTTGATTTAGATGTGCTCACTCAATAGGGCATTTCTCGAGTGTTGAAACTCGATGTTCAATTTGTATTACTATGACTTGGGTAAGATTTTTTATTACTTAAAACTTGTCCTTTTGTATTATATAATGTGTATGTTTCTTTTTAGATTTTAAGAAATATTGTTTATTTATGAATAAAGTAGATAAATTAGAAAATAAAATAGATAAAGTAGGAATGAGATAAAGTAAATGGGGTAAATAAAGTAATAGGGGTGAGATATTTTTTGGAAAAAAAGATGTTGGTCCCTAAACGATCGAGTAGTGATGGGTTTTTAAGTTTAGAGAGGAGGGGTGAATAACTTAATTAAAACTTTTTGCAAGCTTCTTTTTGTGTGTCAGCTGATATGATGACTCAGTGGAGTTGAGTTGTCTGATATGCAAAAATGTAGCCGACTAAAGTGTGAGTGTAAAATACAACTTGGATAGATACCTAATCTACTGTCTGCTTATTCAGCTGGTCAGTTGGAACAAATATCTACTTAACTGTAGCCTTTAAGTGCAGAAAATATGTTAGGCCCCCCTAATGTTTATACTCGTGCGATTTATGAAAAACCTTTTACCAAAGATAGTGTAAGCTTGGAATCTACTCAACTGATTTGATATCAGCTGGTTTGAAATACATGTGTGTGATTTTATCAAAACACCAAATATTGTCAATATGAATAATATATCAACAATATCTCGAGGTAATCATTGCAATTAAGGGGTTTTTTAGAGTGTTGGAGTTAATTTGTCGGAATGGAGGCCAATCGCATTAATGAAGGGGATTATGGCGTGATCTGGGGGCCTGAACTAGCCGGATTTTTGAGTTCGCCGAGACGCCTCTGCGTATGGTGCATCTTTATCGAGGTAGAAATCATCATCACTTGGAAGCTAGGGTTACGCATCGTTTGGGGATTGGGCAAACAAACGGTGGATGGGGGTATTTATAGAGGGAAGGAGACGATCGATCTCTCCACTACCACTGCCAACATCCTCTTCTCATATATCCTACTATCTCAAAAAAGCTTCTTTAATCTTCTGGATATGGCGGACCATCTACATGAGCCACTGAGAAATGTCAGAATTTCGGATGCTGAGGACTCAAACGTCCACGTGGAGGAAGGAGAACTTGCTGTCCCTCAATTTGCTCTCTTAGGGCATTTCACTATCAGAAGGCCTCAAGGACTAAACGAGATTCTGAACATCTTACGCAGAATATGGAAGGTAGAGGGAGCTTTTCGAATCATACTGGTAGCGGAGGGGTACTTTATGCTGGATTTTGAGAAAGAATCCGACTACAATAAGGCTTTTTTCAGGCAGCCTTGGATTGTCAACGGACCAATGTTAATCCTATCCAAACTCCAGGGGGACGAACTACCAAGAGATCTGATCATTAACAGGATCCCTCTCTGGGTCCAGTTCCATGGAATGCCAATATGCTGCATGACCAAAGGGCTGGCCCAAAAACTGGGGGAAGTGCTTGGAGATGTCATTGACATCGAATGTCCAGATGAAGGTGCGGCGTGGAGGAGGTGCCTACGAGTTCGGGTACTGGTGGATCTTCATCAACCCCTCAACAGAAGCACTTACATCACAGTGAGAAGGGAGAGTATTCTGGTGCCCATAAGATATGAGAAGTTGGGGGAGTTCTGCTACAGATGTGGAAAGCTCACACACAACGAAAGAGATTGCATGGAGAGAGCAGCCACCGCGGAGAAGTGTATGAGTTCCCAATGTGGCTCCCAATGTGGCTCAGGGCGGATGGACAGAAGGGACTTACTCAACAACAATTTGAGCACCTCAAGACACTGATTGAAGTTGCAAGCCAGGAACAAACTCCAACACCACAAGCCGAAGTAAGGAGGACTGTAAACTCGATCGTCATTCGACCAAATGCTAGGGCAGGTGGGCTGGTTTTGGCGGACGAAGCATGGCATGAACAGAATCAGGAACTATCCCTAGAAGCCAATCGATTTGCAGACTCAGTCCTTAATGAAGAAACACACCATGTCCTACAACTGAATGAATCCAGGTATCTCTCTAATGTTGAACACTCCCTTAGATCTGATTGGGAAGGCATTGCGCAGGCAAGCTACTATGACGTACTCATGAATAACGAGGATATGGGAGATTCTAGCCAAGGGCAAGGGAGGGGCAAAGGATTATGGAAAGCAAAACAAGAGAAGGGAAAAGAAATAATGTTGGGAACACATATCAAAGGGCAGCGGAAGAGAGGAAGGCCAACCATGGGAGGGATACGCATAATAACAGACATGGAAGTGACCAATGAGGGAGTGGGAGGAACAAGTGGTAGCGGATGCAAAAGGCACAAAAGTGATGAGGAGGGGTCGAGCTCAAGCATGGCGGAGGAGGGTGAGATCCCTCTCCGCTCCTATCCATGATAGTTACGTGCTGTAATGCGAGAGGGTTGGAGGGTCCCAACGCATTCCAGAAATTAAGGCATGTTATTGCCCTAAATAAACCTTCAATTCTGTTTGTCATGGAATCTAAACTCCCCCGCAAGATAGTAGAAACTTGGATGCATAAGCTCAATTTCTCCTTTTGTTTTTCTGTTGATCCAAGTGGAAATAGCGGGGGCCTTTTGTTATATGCTATTAATGAAATCAAGATTAATGTTTGCTCCTACTCTTTTTGTCATATTGATGTACTCGTTGAAGCGAATGATCTGCAATGGTGGTTTACGGGATATCATGGCCCTCCAAACCAAAAGGATAGACATTTATTTCGTGAACTATTTAATCGTATCAAGTTAACTCACAATTCCACAAAGGCATGGTTAGTTGGGGTGGATTTCAATGAAATATTGCGGTTTAGTGAAAAGAAAGGAGGGAACCAAAATGGACGAACACAAAAACTCATGGACAGTTTTCGAGAAACCCTAGCACATCATGAGTTACATGACTTAGGTTTTAAAGGTCCAAAATTTACTTGGAATAACAAAAGAAAAGGGGCACACCAAATTTTAGAGAGACTTGATCGGTTTGTGGCAAACACCGAATGGATCAATATGTGGAATACACACCAAACTCAACACTCTTTATGGTTTGGTTCTGATCATAGGGCAATATCTATCAAAGTGGATACCAAAAACTGGGGATGGAATCAAAAGGGGTTTGTACACTTTAGATTTGAAAATGCCTGGATAATGGAACCAAGTGCTATAAGTGACATTGAGAATTTCTGGAGAGGACTGCAAGGGAACACAACCATAAATGATAAACTCTCGAAATGTGCTGCCTTTCTTCAAAATTGGGCAAAAGATAAGTTTGGAAATATTGAAAAACGAATCAATACGCTCTCCAAAAGAATGCTACAAAGCACTAACATGAACAACGAAGAGGAGGAAAGTGAAAGCCTATCAAGCATGGAGAAAGAAATGGAAGTTTTACTGGGACAACAAGAGGAATATTGGAAACAAAGAGCTAGAACGAATTGGATGATTGGGGGCGACAGGAACACCACTTATTTTCATAGACGAGCAACAGAGAGGAGGAATCGAAACACCATCAATAAGCTTCAAAATGAAGATGGGACGTGGGCATATTCTGAAGAAGAAATCAAAGGCAACATTGAAGGCTTTTACAGGGACTTATTTACATCATCCTATCCCAATCAACACCAGATTGACCACATATTGAAACACTCCAAACCAATGGTCACAAATACCATGGCTAGCTTTCTCGAGAAGAAATTCACGAAGGAGGAAGTCAAAACGGCCGTATTTGAAATGGAACCCGGAAAGGCTCCGGGACCGGACGGATTCAACGCTAAATTTTACCAGGAAATGTGGAATACTGTGGGAGAAGATGTCACAACGAGGTGTACTCGACATACTTAATAATGGAGAAAGAAGTATGGAAAAAATACATGATTGGAATGAAACCTGGATCACCCTCATACCTAAGACTAAAAGTCCTAAGTCCATCAAAGAATTCCGACCTATTAGCCTGTGTAATGTCCATTTCAGAATCGTTGCGAAAGTAATTGCTAATAGATTGAAGACCATACTGCCAGAGGTAATTGATGATCATCAAAGTGCCTTTGTCAAAAATAGGCAGATTTCGGACAATGTCATTATAGGTTACGAATGCATGCACTGGCTGCGAAACAACAAGAGCAAAACTGGATATGCAGCCATGAAACTAGATATGAGCAAAGCCTACGATAGAATTGAATGGAATTTTCTAGAGGGACAGATGCGTAGCCTGGGGTTCCCAAACAGGATTGTCATGCTTATCCTACGTTGTGTAAAAACAGTTAAATACGCATTCAAAATCAACAACAATGTGATCGGCAAAGTAACACCTACTCGAGGAATTAGACAAGGTGATCCTCTATCTCCTTTCCTTTTTGTGATATGCGCCCAAGGACTCTCGTCCTATATTAATAACCGGGTTCATGAAGGCGAGATTGAGGGTATTAAAATAGCTAGAGAAGCTCCGGTGATCTCCCACCTGCTCTTCGCGGATGATAGTGTCCTATTTTTCAAAGCTAAACCTAAGAGTGGAGAAGTCATCAAACAGGTCCTAACGGACTATGAAAAAGCATCGGGGCAGATGATTAACTTTGATAAATCTACAATTTTGTTTAGCCCTCAAACACTTGATAACTCCAAACATCTGATTCAGCAAACACTTGGTATTCGAATTACTCAGGGTCATCAATTGTATTTGGGATTACCTACATTCTCGGTTCGGGCAAAAAATGCGCAATTCTCTTATCTGGTTGACAGAATGAAGAATAGAATAGACAACTGGAAGAACAAGGAATTCTCGGAAGGGGGAAAGAAAGTACTTATCAAATCAGTTCTCCAGGTAATACCTACTTATGCGATGTCGTGCTTCAAAATACCACTCCAAATATGCACTCAAATGGAAAGACTGATGACGGACTTTTGGTGGGGTAAGACTGGAAAAGGAAAAAAGATACACTGGCAAAAATGGGAGAGCCTATGTAAACCCAAAAGTGAAGGTGGAATGGGGTTCAGAAGAATGCATTTATTCAACGACGCACTTCTAGCAAAACAGGTCTGGAGATGTATACAAAACCCCCTGTCACTACTCAACAGGATGTTGAAGACGAGATACTACAAGCATGTAGACATTATGGAAGCGGAAGTAGGATACAACCCCTCATTTACATGGCGTTCGTTGTGTAGAAGTAGATATCTGTTGGAGGACGGAGTCAGATGGATGATAGGAAATGGTGATAAAGTCAAGCTATATAAACATGCATGGGTGCAAGGACTGGAAAACGGAAGAATCAGGTCCAATATTGCTGCAATACATAACATCAACTTCCTGATCGATGAGAATAGGGAATGGAAAGAACCTCTAGCGCGACTTGCTTTCCACCATTATGAAGCTGAAGGTATACTTCGCACTCAGGTAGGAGATAAAAATGATCAAGACAGGAGATACTGGAAAGACGAAAACACGGGAGAGTACACGGTTAAATCGGGATACAAAAGAGGCTTTTTACTGGAAATACGAGATGTGAATAAGGCATCCACGTCCATGAGCGACACTCTAAGTGAGTGGTGGAAACGGATCTGGAATCTAAACCTCCCCCCAAAAATCCGTATTTTCTGCTGGAAGATGTGCCATGATTACATACACGCTGAAAATAACCTGGCCAGAAGACATATCCCAATCCCACCATCCTGCGGTTTATGTGGAGAGGGTTTCTCAACAACGTGCCATGTCTTATTTCACTGCCACTCAAAGAGGTGTGGTCCAGATCTGGATACAAGGCAATCATAAAAAGAGGTAAAGGAATGAATACTTTGGATTTCCTGAACCATGTTTTTAATCAAACGAATAGAGCAAATTTTGAAAGGATCATTATGATTGCCTGGGGAATTTGGAGAGAGAGATGTACAATCCTACACTCATCAGGAACCAGATGTAGAAAAATTGATAGGATGACAGGGGAACGAGTTCTACTATATCTGGAGGCCTTTCAAGCACAAAATCAGGATATGGAAAATAGGCATAGGAAGTACTATAATAAAAACATACAGACACATCCCCAAGAACCTAATACTAACATAGTTGAGGTGGATGGTGCCTTTAAAATGGAGAATAGGCGGTTTGGTGTTGGAGGTGTACTCCGGAAGGAGGATGGGGAAAAAATTGCGACTTTTTCGGAAAGAATTAGACCCCAGCGAAGCCCGCTAGGTGCTGAGCTTATGGCGATCCTCCAAGGACTCAAGGCCGCAAGAACGCGAAACTGGGACAAAGTGGAAGTCCGAACCGACTCCATCAATGCAATCTCTTTGTGCTCCCAACGGAAAGAGATGGAGGGCCCGGAAAGGTGTGTCATTCGGGAAATAAGGGATATTATTAACGAATTTGTAGTGTGCAAATTCAAACACCACCCGAGAAAAGAACTTAAAGAGGCACATAAGCTCGCCCACACCTTAAAAAATAATATTTTATATTATGTAGATGCAAAAAATGAACCAACCATTTTTACATTAAAAGTTTCTCATGGTGATAAAATGGTAGATGGTCGTTATAGACATTATGTAGGGGGTATGTAGATTATTTTGACTATACTGATGTTGATGTGTTTGAGTTAATTGAATTGCAAGATTTTGCTAATCAATTGTAAAATAGTGAAAAAAAATACTCCCTCCGTCTCAAAGAAACTTTCACACCTACTTTTTTGGTCCTTTAGAAACTCCACCCATACAATATCTAAAATATTATATTTAATGTCATTATTTTTATGGTACATACATACACACAAGTCAACTCACTTATTTATTTTTTTATAAAATTATATCTCAAAATTCGATTTATTATAATATTTTTTTAAAAGGGAGTGAACAGTAAGTATGAAAGTTAATCTGGGACGGAGGGAGTAGTATATTAGCATTAGTTTGGAGCGAATTTGCACACTGGTGGTAGAGTGCTTGAATTTGATAATGTTGTGTGTGGGATGGTGAATTATTTAGATAAGAAAAGAGAGGCATGGGTTTATTTTTAACATTTAGATACTGAGAAATGACTGTGGGTGATGGTGGTGATTTTGGCCCTAAAGTTGATATGTCTGTGTTTTAGATGATCTGATTTTAAATGAGTCTGAGGCCTTCAATTCTGAAAAATTCCGAAGACAATAAGATGGAGAATACTATTGATAAGATGGAGAATAAGTACACTACAAGAAAACTGCAATTTAGCCGCGAAAAAATTTGTCGCTAATTCTAATATTTTCGTTGCTAACGTGAGTTAGCGATGAAAT
This sequence comes from Galeopsis tetrahit, assembly GCA_963675135.1. Lineage (NCBI taxonomy): Eukaryota > Viridiplantae > Streptophyta > Magnoliopsida > Lamiales > Lamiaceae > Galeopsis > Galeopsis tetrahit. The sequence continues at coordinate 11,815,161 of OY776129.1, read as the reverse complement.
AATTTTGTCGCAGGATTTGTTGCTATACGCCCGTCGCTAACGTGTTTGCGACAAAAAAAATTAATTTTGTCGCAAATGTTTGCGATGAAAATTTGAGTTTCATCGCAAAATATTAGCGACGAAAATTTGAGTTTCATCGCAAAATATTAGCGACGAAAATATAAGTTTCATCGCAAAATGTTAGCGACGAAAATCAAACATTTGTCGCAAACACGTTAGCGACGGGTGTATAGCTTTCATCGCTAACTCACATTAGAGACAAAAATATTAGAAATTTGTTGCTAATATTTTGCTATGACATCCGATTTACGAATCATTCTCTAAACCCACTTCCGTACTCGACCAACCCAACCCGCACCCACACCCGACCCACCCCAATCGAACCAATTCAATCGTTCTCTAAACCCACTGCTGCACTCGACCCGCCCCAACCCGTACCCAACCCACACCCGCCCCACCCCAACCGACCCCAACTCAACTCAACCCGCACCCACATACCCCCTCCCCCATTTTATTTAAATAAATATTTTATTTGGTCTTAGTGGGAATTGATCCCGGGTGGATGGGCGCCCATAGCTGGGCGCCTACCATTCGGGCAAACAGCTCTTTGGTTCAGTTTTTAATATTAATTATATATGTATTCAATTGTTACTAATTTAGTTATTTTTACTCATTTAATAATTTATTTCACATTTATTAATTGATTAATTTTTAACTTGTAACAACTATATATGTATATATACATGTGTATACGTAATTTTTAAAACAATTCCAATTGTAAAAAATCAATGTTACTTTAACAATTTAAAAAAAAAAATATTAGAGCCAATCTTCATTCTCCCATCTTTAATTATGTCCATCTTCATTTGCATCATCATATTTATAAATATTTTTATAAACATTCATACTGATTTATAAGACATAAAATTTGGAGAATTATTAAACATTTAATTATATAAATCGATTTTCTTGATTTAATAAGCATAGTTGATTTAATATTAGCCACAAAATATAATTATCATTGTTGTTCTTATTATTAACAACAAAATAAAATAATTTGATAAAAGTGTAGCGATAAAATATTTTAATTTTGTTTCAAATATTAATTCCAAGAAATTAGCCACAAAAAATATATTTCATCGCAAAATAATAGCGACTAAATATAATTTTCATTGTTGCCCTAATTATTAACAACAAAATAAAAGAATTTGTTGCTAGTTTAGCGATAAAATGTTTTTATTTCATCGCAAAAAGTAATTTCAATAAATTAGCCACAAAAAATTATATTTCATCGCAAAATATAATTTTCATTGTTGTTCTGATTATTAACAACAAAATGCAGCAATACGTTGCTAGAATATCGATGAAATATTTTAATTTCATCGCAAAAATTAATTTCAATAAATTAGCCACAAAAATTTCTTTTTCATCGTAAAATATTAGTGATGAAATATAATTTTCATTGTTGTTCTGATTATTAACAACAAAATGAAGCAATTTGTTGCTAATATAGCAATGAAATATATAAATTTTGTTGCAAAAATTAATTTCAAGAAATTAGCCACAAAATTTTCAATTTCATCGCAAAATATTAGCAAGAAAATATAATTGTCATTGTTGCTCTGATTATTAACAACAAAATGATGCAGTTTGTTGCTAATAAAGTGATGAAATATATAAATTTTGTTGCAAAAATTAATTTCAAGAAATTAGCCACAAAAATTTCTATTTCATCGCAAAATATTAGCAACGAAATATAATTTTCATTTTTGTTTTGATTATTAACAACAAAATGAAGCAATTTGCTGCTAATATAGCGATGAAATATATAAATTTTGTTGCAAAAATTAATTTCAAAAAATTAGCCACGGAAATTTCTATTTCATCGCAAAATATTAGCGACGAAATATAATTTTCATTGTTGTTTTGATTATTAACAACAAAATGAAACAATTTGTTGCTAATATAACGATGAAATATATATATTTTGTTGCAAATATTAAATCTAACAATTTAGCAACGAAAATTTATATTTCGTTGCTAAAAATTGATTTTAGCGATGAAATTTAGATTTGTCGCAAAATTTTCGTCGCTATTCCCCCCATTTCTTGTAGTGGTATGTGAGTGAGAAGATTTATGCTAGGCTAGAGGATAAAAATGAGACATTTGTTAATAGTGAAGAATTTGAGAGTATTCAGGTTGATAATATGATAAGAGAGATTTCGCGCTCAAAACTTGTTGCCTTCGTTAGTCATGACAGATTGACTAATATTAGGATCAATTTTGATAGAAAAAATGAGTGACCAATTTTGATAGTAATTAAATGTGGATGACCAAATTTGGAAAGAGGTAAACTTCGTTGATCAAAAATGATATTTTTCCTTTTATTAAATTAATAAATGAATAGGGGGAGTGTATATAATATTGTTGGAGGGGGTATATAACCCACACCAATAAATAATCGGTGTGACTATTTGCACCTTCATTTGCATTGGATGCACCCTCCTCACTTTATTCATTTAATAACAGTGTGAAAGCCTCAAAATACCCTTTAAGTAATATTACATTACTAAATGTACCCTTGTTCAACCTCTAAACCCTAAACCTGATTTCTGCAGCAATAGTCGTCGATGTCACCACCACCATTTTCAGTGGCCACCAAACAAAAAAAAATCAAAAAATTTAGAAAAATCTCAATTTTTTTTAAATTTTCGACAAATCAGTGTCGACCATATACACTCTCGTCGACAAACAATTTGTCGACGAGAGTGTATATGGTCGACCTAAAAAGGTCGAAAAAAAATAAAATAAAAAATTGATAATTTAATGTCGACCATTACACTCTCATTGTCAACAAAATTGTATATGGTCGACCTAAAAATGTCGAAAACAAAAATTAAAAAAAATTGACAATTAAATGTCGACCATATACAATTTCATCGACAACATTGTTGTCGACGAAAGTGTATATGGTCGACATTTAATTTTCAAAAATATATATAAAAAAATGTGACCATCATCTTTACCAAGCGGCGACGATCGATGCACAAACCTGGGGTGGGGTGGCCGGCATCTTGGACTAGGAGGCGGCGACGACGACGGGTTGAACAAAAAATCGCAGCTAACAAATTGAGGGAGAGGGAGGGCGTCGGTGAAGAGAGGGAGAGGAAGGTGGCTGCCGGCGAGGGGGGCAAGGTGGAGAGTGGAAAATGAGGGAGAGATGAATTAGGGTTTGATGAGGGTGTAGTTAGTAAATGTGTATTTAATAGAGAAAATGAAGAAAATAGTACTCAATTTCGAACAATTCGAGGGGTGCATCTATCTTGACAAATTTGGAGAGGGGTGCATCAATCGGGAGTGAGATCTCAACGCAAATGGAGGTGCATGTAGTCAGACCCATAAATAATAGGGAGAATTACATTATAGGACATTTCACCCTAAGTCTTTGTAAATCAAGGAAAATTTTATTGCAGTTACAAATCAAGACAAATTAACCAATTGAAGTACAATTATACCCCTACTGTGTTGATAAGAATTTCAATTTCGAAATAATTAGATTTAAATAATCTAATTAATGGAAAGTCAACTAAAATCAAACACATTAATAAAAATCTGGAAGATTTTTTTGCTCCATAATCGCGCATGATTCTTAATTCAAAAAACTTTCCTAATACCTCAGCCAACATTAATTCCTAAAACATTGATCATTCTCTCTCCATTGAAGCTGAAAGAAGAAAATGGAAAGCAAGAAGAACCCTTGTGCCGAGAATCATTCAAGGTATTTAGTGTAAAAATCATCTCCTGCAAAACAAGAAAAATTATTTCATTAATTAATACATAATTTTTTCAAATTAAATATTCGGTATACACAATCATATGGATAAATACGAAAATTATTATCCACAATGAATATATACTTCTTTTAATTAAAATTATTTAGAAACATAAAAAGGTACAAATAAAAGATATATACATTATTATTGTTTTAGTATAATTAAATATGCACAGGAAAAGAAACGTAGGGGTACATAACATATGCACAACGTAGTGCATATAAAATATAGCATGCGATAATGTTGTGCATATAGATGAAATATATGCATAGAAATATACATATATTATATAATATGCAATACTATTATACATAAAAAGATCGAATATATATACTTTAATTTAATCGTTTCGATATTGTTATTTGGAAATACAAACAATACTTATAATATATAATATGCATAACTATTATAGACAAAGTAGTGCATATGTACCAACAAAAAGTAGTGCATATGTAATATAGTATGCGATAATTTAGTGCATATAGCTGAAATATATGCATAACTCTATCATCCCCAATAAATCTGAATCAGATTCTAAACAACATTTATTAATGTCACCAACCGAGTATAAGATTTGCAGATTACCTGAAGATATATGAGGCCACGATGCAGTAATTTGATCAACAATCTCCTGGAAAGAGGATTCGGCGGTGATAAGAATCATTTTACACTTTTCTTCGAAATCAACCTTCAGGATCACATTATAATCCATGTCAGATGAGCTTGAAATTGATAAGACAATTGATGTTATATGATGACGTAACCGTGTGAATTGATTATCCCCAAATTTTAACAGAAATGCATGAGGATGATAGAGGTTATCATCGATTCATGGAGATAAACGCTGAAATTGATTGCAGATTTTTGGAAACGAAGAACGAGATGAATTGATTACAGTAGTAATGAAAAAATGGAAATGAGTGATTCAATTGGAAATAAACGGTATAAGGAAAGGTCAACTATAATTAAGGGAGACTTATTCAATTTTAATATTAATTGTCTAGCTAAATAATATTAATTCGTTTAATATATTGGGTTGAGGGCATATTAGGAATGTAAAATATAGATTTGTCTTAAGTTGTAATATCCAGAATTTTTGTCTTGATTTAAAAGAAGGGCTTGGATCTTGGTTTATATTGTTAATAAACTCTAAATAATACTCCAAGGTCTTTTACGATCCAATAAAAACACAGCCCACTACATGATATTATAAGTCAATTGGCCTAATATCGGATAATCCCTAGTCCACTAATGTTTGGGCTACGGCCCTATATGTTGATGGCCACGGTTATATGCACACACGACTTTGATGGGTACATTCATTTTGACTTTTAATTAATACAAAAAACGTATGAAATGTCTTAACTACCCTTCCCGTCATTTTAAACAAATTCAGTTTTTGAATATACCCACATATTTATTTACAAATTCTTGAGATTTTAAACAATTTAATTTATTTAACAGTTATTTAATGGTTTTGAGACTAATTTTGTATTTTTGAGATCAAGTTTGTATTGGGACCAAGTTTACAAAACTTATTTTGTAATTCAAATATTATGAGGAAAAAAATCAACGTTGGATGCATGTAAATTTACATCACCTATTCGTACTCTAAACTTAAATTTGATACATATTTATAAAATGAATTAGGAAGCTTTTTATATGAAATTCTTGGGGATTGTGTTCTTGCATTTGTTTACTTGGAAAAGTTTTAAGAAATTAAATTGTTACCGATTTTATTAAAGATGTTAATTTTTTTATGATTTTATTTAAATTTAATTGTTTAAAAAATTGATTTTTTTAATATTTAATATTTTCAGATTTTATTTTATTTGAATTAATTATTTTTAAATTTTTTATTTTTTTAATTACTTTACTCTCTATTTATATATATAGATTATTTAGTTATTATATATATATATATATATATATACACTTGTGCAAAACTCGCGAGATCAAAAATAAAATATTATACATGTAGAAAAGAAAATGATAAATTAAAAAATAATTTTAAAAATAAAAATTGATATTATAAATAAAATTATAATTATTTAAGAAATTTGAACGGATGAAGAAATTAAGAGGAGAAAATTGATATTATAAATAAAATTATAATTATTTAGGAAATTTGAACGGATGAATAAGTTAAGAGGAGAGACAACAATGGATAAGAAAGAAAAATAATTTAAAAAATTTTCTTGGCCTCATTTGATAGGCCTGTTTAGGCCTGATTATGCCCAGATTAGAGACTTATCTTGGTTAAACGGTCGTTTGGTGGGGATCTCGGAGGCCCGCGAATTGTACAAGGCCCACCACTAAAGTTAGATAATTGTGTGTTTTTTATCTCACCAAAAATGCATTGATAAAGTATCTTGACCTAATCTGAATGCGGAGTTAGTAAGAAATGACAAAATTGCCCCCACATATAAATCAAAACCCAATTTTTCACCCGCCTCATTCGATCCATTCCAGTTGTGCGCTCTTCGTCAGCCTTGGGGAGGCGATTTCGATACACTAGGGTTTCGTCGATCAACAATCAAGTCAATGATTGATCTTCAAGAATGTGTTATTCTAATTCATATTACTTGGTGAATTTCTGGTTTACTCTGTGTATTTTCAGGTTTCGAATTTGAGAAGGGCGACAATCGGAAACAGAATTACGTTATTATTCGTATATGGGACGGCGATCTATAGTTTTTGCTCAGTATCGAAATTTTTGGTATACCTTGCGTTTTATTGTCCAATACACTAGGTTTTTGCGTTGTATCAAAATTGTCAACAAAACACCTAATTCAAGAAAATTCCAACTTTTTTCGATCTTAAAATTGAAATTGAAGTATTTCGGGTTTTCAGGTTTCGAATTTGAGAAGGGTGATTTGAAACGCGATTGCAGTATTACTCGGATCTGGGTTGTCAATCTGTGGTTTTTGTGCTACATCGAAAATTTTCAGTCTACTTTGCGTTTTATTGTCCAATACACCAGGTTACACCAAGCTTGGCAATGTTATTATTTTATTTTGTTTACTTTTTTTAGATGCAATTATGATATAATCAGTATGACTTTGTGTGTTATGTTCTGGTTTTTTATTTTGAATTTATGGAGTGTATGGTTCAATTACAATAAGGTTTAGACAAAATTTATGTGAAATGTGATTAATGTGAAATTGGATACTTAGAATGAAAGACAATACATCTTGTGTTTATATGGCACATTTGCTTGTATTGGATGTGAAATAGTTTATTTAAATTGGAAGGTTATGGTGATGTTGTTAGCTTGTGTCCATCTCGGTTCAGTTTTGAAACTTATTTGTGTTCTGCACACATGTGTAATATTGGTGTTCTAGATCATAGTGTCCAAGATGATCATTTGACACAAGTGTTCTCCCATTATGGTGATATAGTACATGTAAAAATACAAGTAGGAAAGTGTTGTGGGTTTGTTTAGTTTTAGCATGATAATTTTTGTGTATTGTAAAATTAAATTTTCTTTGTTTGCTTTTAAACTCAATTGTTGCTTGTAAATATTTGAGCTAGGTCCTCCGCTGAGCAGACTTTTAGCAAACTTAAAATGGTACAAATTTTTTGATGTTGTGCTGAATTGCTAAATGTTTTTCTCTTTTTTGTAGTGATCTGCTGGAATATGGGAGAAATATTGGGCATCTTCCCAGCTGAGCAGGGCTTATATGATATTACAGAGTTGATTGAAATGTATTATCTATAACATTTGATGTCATTATTAGCTCTATTGACCTTACTCTTGACTTAGTTGGTGTTAGTATTTTTCTCGGATAGTAGACTTAGATGCACTTTTATGCTATGAGATTTGTTTTTGTGAGATGTAGTTGACAAATTAACAGATAGCTGAAATTTTGGAATCATTAATTTTTGAATTTTATATTATTTGGCTAATACAATTTTCAATTTGCAGAGTTATTTAATATTAAAGTTATTGATGCAATAATAGAGTTGTGAAGAAAATGTTTATTTTCACAATGTTTGGAAAAGGGCAAGGAGGGGGTACGTAAATTATTAATTAAAGGAGGGCATTATGGTAAAAATGAGGCACTTCATCTTGTAGAATTTGGATTTTTTATTTTAGGTTTTGAAGGGGGCATTTTTGAAATTATGCTTCTTTAATGAGGACAATTTTGTAAAATGACATTTTAATGAGCATGTAATCACCCCTCCTAGTATGGGTATACCAAACATCAACTAATTTCACAATCTTACCTTTATCACATTTATGTCAATCTTGGGCCTATATCTTAAGGCCTCGTTTGGTATGTTAGATTGTTTTGATAAAATAGATGTAAGATAGGGAATTTTAGATAGATTAGGTAAGATAGTGATTTTTTAAAAATGTAATTTAGTGTTTGGTGTGTTAGATAAGAGGTGGGTTATAATTTAAAGTTTATGAGTGATTTACCATTTTGTCCTCCTAACATTTACAAAAATGCAAATTTACCCCTCCCAACCCTAGCATCACAAAATAAAAAAGGAGTGGATTGTTTCTTCCTGCGTTCCAAAATTTACATCGGCCAGGTGAAATCGACGGCGGCTTCTTCGACTCGACGCCCACAAGGTGAAAAACGGAAAGGTGTGCCTCTTCGACGGTCAGTTTCGAAGGTGGGCGTCTTCAACGGCCACAATTGTATCGGGAATCGAAGGTGTGCGTCTTCAACGTCTCGAAGGTGGGCGTCTTCAGTGCGAGTTCTTCGAGCAAGGTATCAACCGATTCTATTATTTGGGGTTTTAACTTTTGATCGATAAAATTTTCACAACTCACTGTGGTATTTTTTAATTTTGGGTCAAATCATGTTTCGATTCTATTATTGCAATTTGTCATGCGTATTTGTGCGAATCAGGGTTGGAAGATGTAGATGTGTATTTATATTATTGGCCAAAATTTTGCTGTTGTAATAAATTTAGATGAAGAAATTTGTGCGAATCAGGGTTCTGAATCAGTTTGGATGAAGAAATTTGTTTGAATAAACCCTTCTGAAAAATAAGGTAGAATCTCTCGATTATAGGCAGACTATATTTTCACTTTGATATATATGGTTTCTTTGATTTTCAAAACCTAATACCCGGAAGGAATGAACTAGCATAACTCAAGTATGCGTGTATGCATTTTTCATGTGAATTAGGCATTCATATTGCTAGAATCTTCAATTATTTGTTCATATATATCAAGTTTTACACAATGTTGAGTGTGCACACATATGAATTACACTACAAAAAATGCTTAAATTAGAGACCAAAGTTTTGAGACCGTCATACAACGGTCTCAAATAAAGACTGATTTGAGACCATTTTGAAAAAATTACGAATTTTGAGATCGATTTCATTTCAGTCTTTAATTTTATGTATTCAGACCGTTTAGAGACCGTATTGGCGGTCTCTAACCCGAAATTAAATTTCTGATTTTAAATTTTGTTTTGAGACCGCATTAGCGGTCTTTAATTGGTATTAAGAATTCAAATTCCCAAATTTTATTTTGACCGCCACTTTTGCCCGCTCATTTAGAGACCGTTTTGTGAATACGGTCTCTAACCCGTTTATAAACTCATTTGTAACCCGTCTATAAACCCTAGTTCATTTGTACCGCCTCTTTCACTTTCACCCTATGCAATTTCTCACGGCCCTCGCGATTCTCTCTTTCTCTCTTGCAGCGACAAGAGCTGGCAAATTGGATCGTCCGGCCCGGCACATCTGGCCAAGCGATGTTCGTGGGTTGGGTCGGGCCGGTCCATGAATTTGTCAGGCCTATATTATGTGAGCTCAACCTAGCCCATCCTAGCCCACTAGACTAGCGGGCCAGCCCAGCCCATGAAATTATATATATAAATGTTGTATTGGTCACATACTCACATATAATTTTTATTTATACAAATAATAATAATTAAAAATATGCAATACTAAAGTATTAACTATACATAATTCATAAACGGTCATAATCAGTATAACATTACACTCTATAACAACTTCAAATAAAATTATAAATAATTCACAAGTTCAAATTTCAAAGTCAAAATAAAATAAAAACACAATAATATTTAAATATAAAATACTTTACTTATTTTAATTATCTATTTGTTTAAAGAAAAAATATTGATCGGGCCAAACGGGCTGTCCATGGACCAGCGGGCCAAATTCAGCCTAGCCCATTAGGCCCATCGGGTCAGGCCAAATAGGTCCAGTTCTATATGGGCCTCTAATTTTAGAGCCCAACCCATACTATGTTTTGGGTTGACCGAGCCAGCCCATCGGATCGGGCCCAAATTGTCGGCTCTAGCCGCGACGAATCCAACTCCGTCCCTGTTCTTAAGAAGATATCGCTGATGCCGCCTCTTCGCCGCCGCTTGTTGGTTATCAATCGTCTCCACCGAATTTAAGTTAAGGTAATTTTTGGGTTTTTCTATTTTGAGATTCTGTTTGAAAAAATTGATACTAGAATATTAAAAGATGAGAGAAATAAACTAATGAAAAAAAATATTAGATGAGTATGAGATTAAATATAATAAAATTATAAATAAAATATAAGTGATGTGATTGAGAAAGGGAAGGAGAAGAGAAAAAATAATATGAAAAAAAAAATTGAATGAGAAACTTATTGTGCAATTTATAGTGGGATGGAGAGAGTATATAATAAAGAAATTAATTAATATATATATAATTAATTTTAAAAGTTAAACAAGACAATTACTTGTCAAAGTGGTGGGTGCCCATTACTGGGCACCCATCCACCCGGGATCAATTCCCACCAAGACCAAATAAATAGTCATTTAAATAAAGTGGGTGTGGGTGGGTATGGGGGTCGGGTCGGGTGTGTGGGTTCGGATCGGGTGTGGGTTCGTGTCGGTGGGTCGGGTCAGTGCGGGTGTGGGTTCGGGTCGGGTCAGGGCGGGTGTGGGTTTAGTTCGGCCGCGTGAGTCGTGTTCGATATCAGATGTGGCGGTCTCTAAATTAAAGACCGTTTTGAGACCGTCTCAGGGCCCGAAAAAAGTTCGGGTCGACCAATTGTTTAAGACTGTTTGGAGACCGCTATAATTTAGAGACCTAAAAAAATCGGTCTATAATTTGAGACCGATACATGCAAACGGTCTCAAAATATTTAAAACGAAACTAATAGTGACCAACCAAAAACGGTCTCTAATGCGTTTAGAGACCATTTTTACGGTCTCTAATTGGTTGTTAATTGAGGTATTTTTTGTAGTGGAAATCGAAGGTTTTACTAAATAGCATTATGGATTTTGATGCTAGATTATGTTAATGTTTCAATTATTCTTGTGTGTATTCCGTGAACTTCAATGAGTGAGGCTTATAGATTCTATTACCTGCAGCTGTCAATTGAGTTAGAGCAGTACGATCGTAAAGTACAACTAAAGAAGAGTGGTGTTGGCAAGGGGGGTAGGCGGAATTCCAAGAAGCATCGATCTCTAATGAATGGAATCATCTTTTTTTGTAATTGGTGGCCTCTTTATGTCCAAGTGTTCATAAATAATATATGTGTGTAGGGGTGTATTTTTCATGGAAAATGCAATTTACCTTTTGATGGTCAATATGGGATTTTGGAACAGAGTATCAGTGTATTGTTCATATAATCTTTTATGATCAGTATTTTTTTCTGAAAGTAATGTAGCACTTGACCTGGATACATTATCACAAGAGACCTTAAAGACCCTTGTGTTCCAACGATCTACATTTGGGGGCATCAATTCAAAGCTTAGTAATGTGAGCACCCGTCTTCCAACGGTAAGGAAATTGTTATTAAATGCATATGGAAATTATAGAACAAAAAGATTCACACAACCAAGTTGATAATGAAATTGTTGGCTGTTTGGCATTTGAAATTCTGCAAGTTAATCACATTCTCTCAGCCTTAAAGAAGAAAAACTCTATGGACACCATCATACTCTCCTTAGTTGCATCTGGTTGCACATTTTTAATTCTAATTTACTGGTGGACCAAGTAGGCTGTTTCCTCGACTATTTTAGAGCCAATTGAAGTTTATCTTAAAAGTTAGGTATATTGTATATACATACCATTTACGAGTTCTGTTGCCTCATCGAAATTTAGAAAATGAATTTGACATTCGAAGATTACATACAGTGTTGTCACGGTTTAGCTTTTATTGTCTTGAGGACCCATCAGCAGTGTGCTCAGATGGGGGTTATTGGTGATATGGCCAAAAGCATGCCATTGATTTGTTACTACCTTGGTAGTATAAACATTTTTTAGTAAATGATTTTCCATTGTAGTGCATTCTCTCTTGTGAACTTCACATCTCATCAAAAGATTATTAATAGGCTGAAAATCATACTCTATAACTCAAATCTCAGAAAATTGTTTACATCTTAAATTTTAAATTGTGTTATCACGTAGTTATATACATCTTGCTTCCTTTATTAGCTTAGTGTTGAGTCTTAATGTCAGTTGCACCTGTTATAATGCTATTTGAGGAAATGTTGCAATGCAGTTTTGCATTAAGACTGAAAATCAAATCAAATTATCCAGTGTTGAATTTCAAGATCGTTCAATATAAGTTCGTTTGTGCTCAATTCGATACAAGTATCAAATAAGCTTGAACATACTTTTTTGTTAAATACAATCTAAAACTCAACTTGAGCTCAATAGGTAAAAAAACAAGTGTAAAAATGTAAAACTACACAAGAGAACTTGTGGCTCAATTAAAGTTGATTCGAATTTGACTCGTATAAAATATTAATTTCAAAATTCAATAACATACTTTTATGTTCATTACAATCTAAAACTCAACTTGAGCCCAATAAATAAAAAAACAAGTGTAAAAATATAAAACTACTCAAGTTCGCTTTGTGTTCGGCTCAATTAAAGTTGATTCGAGTTTGACACATATTAAATATTAATTTCAAAATTCAATAACATTTCAAGAAAACTTGAACTACATTGCATTTAACCATTCTTGTTCAGGCCTCAACCTTAATGTTCACCACATGAACAAATATGACTGGAGCTTCTTGCCCAGATTCCTACAAGCAACAGGTGAACCATTTAATGCAAGCACAATTGCCCAGACTCCTGCAAGCACGTTGCTATAACATTAGACTCCATCAAATGTAAACAGATATGAGTTACCAACACATATCCCTCCTAATTAATGGAAAAATAAATTTACATATGTTATCAAAGGATCGATTAGTGAAACATTTAATGCAAAAGTTGTTATAAATGAACAATCACATATAATTATCTATGTTGTGAAGATTGGCAATTGAGAACTAGAGAACAATCACATTCTTGCCAACTATCCCAACCTTGAAAGCGTCGTCTTTCATAGTCATCGGACAGTTAACAGTTGTTCGGATGTGTAGTTGAACTAGCCATTGTGTAGTACCCTGTATTCACAGAAAGTAGATACAAAATTGTGAGGCAACTCTTTCATAATCTGATTTACGAGACCTAAATACATCACAATTCACAAAAAAAAAAAAAAAAAAACAATATACAAGAAACAATTGTAAATTGAGTGAGTTATCACATAATCTGCCACAATCCATAGTCGAAGAAGAAACATACTATGCTGCTTATAATCTGCTGTGATGCAAGGAATCACAGCAAAAGCAGGAAGTTTCCTTCCATTTGGTGGAGGAGATATATAGAAAAGTCACTTATTTTTTGCCTGCCCTATTACAAATAAATTTCACTGACAATGCTTGCTTCGAGTGAGGGATCATTCTATTACGAAGAAAATAATATGAAAACAAAATAAATCTTGCTAAGCCTTTCTCAATGTTTTGCTGCAATTTTAACAATTCTTCTCTAAATCTCCTTCTCCCTATAATTTCGTGCACCCACTTTTTCTACATATTAACAAAACAGAAAGGTCTATATAACACAAAATCTGAAAATAGTGGAGTGGTCACAACTCAAACTCGCCTTAACTTAATCCAGGTCTAAAAAAAACACTAACAATTACTTGTTTAGTTGTTTACGATTGAAAGTTATTGTGCTGTAATGGATTCACAACTCAAATACTCCCTGACAGCAAAGAAAATATTTACAAGTAAATTTTGAGGCTTGATATCACGGTGACAGATGCCAATACAATTTTGTATGTATGCTTACAGACAGAGGAAGAGGTTTAAAAAAAGAAGATTGTAACAATGTTTGCTAATGAGAATTTGCAAGGCACAAAGAAGATAAGCAAATCTAAAAGAAACTATAACATGCTGCTCAGAATCTAGAAATTTTCATCCTTCAGTTATATTAGAATTGCCACATTGACACATAAATATATTACTTACACAGCAGAGTATAGCCAATGTAACTACTGACTTGACACTCTCCCCCTCAAACAATTTTCATGACTCAAATCATGCATCAAATGTATACATAAAAGATGCAATTCAATATGCTTTTAAGTACTTGGGAAGCACATATAAAATAAAATTCCAAGAAATATTCATGAAAGTCCATTAACTTAAACGAGCCTCATCAAATTAAAAGTTCTAATGACAAATAATTCACATGCAAAAGCAATTGCTGCTTCCCCTGAGAAGTCAATGTTTTCATGAATCCACTCTCCTTCTCCCTAATTTCATGCATCCACTCTTTTATGCACATCAAAAAAACAATAAAATCAAAATGGGGCTTAAACTTAACACAAAACACAGATGCTAATGGGGCTTAAACTTAACACAAAACACAAAACTTAACACAAAACACAAAACTTAACACTAACCTCGGTCACCGAAAATACTCGTCGAACGTCACCGTAGCAATTCGCCGTGTTCCGATCTGCCGGTTACCTAAATAGACACAACCTTAAAAAATCACACAAAAAGTTTGAAAAAATGCAAAGCGTTGATAGATCGTGAGAAATCACACAAAAAGTTTGAAAAAATGCAAATCGTTTGAAAAAATGCAAACCTTAAAAAATCACCCACACCGCACAACCCTAGTCGCCGAGAGAGAGATGGAGAGAAGTAGACTGGATCTACAAGAGGACGAAGGAAGAGGAAACCCACACCGCAAAACCCTAGTCGCCGAGAGAGATGGAGAGACGGAGGCTGGATCTAGAAGACGACGACGGAAGAGAAAACCCTAAGCCCAAATCGCCATGGCCATTGCCAAATCGCCATCGCCAAATCGCCAGAGAGTGATTTTCGTGTGTGAAATGAGTGAAATGAGTGAAATGTGGATTTAAATACCCAGGGGGTATTTTTGTCCAAGGCGTGCAAAAATTTCCGTGTTTAAACCAAGATTGCACAATTTTACCATATTGAAAAGGATTAGAAATCGGGATTTTGGAGGCTATACACGCGGGCTTGGCACCAAAACGCGGGCCCAACTCTTGCAAACCAAACTATTGATTAGCCCAGATAAGGGGCCTTATCTTGCCTAATCTAGGCTTCTCTTGGACACCAAACGAGGCCTAAATAATTAATTAGAGCTACCAAATGGGGCTCTTATATACTATTTCTGAATTTCTTGTTCACGTGACTTTTGAAAAGACTTTTTTTTTTTTTTTTTTAACTTCTTTCTTATCCATTCTCTCTCCTTTTTTACTTTCCATTCTTGCTGGCTTCTTTAAAAAATATTTATTTTTTAAAATTATAGAAATTAAGCGTTTTAGAAAAGAAGGCTTTTAAAGAATCACGTCATAAGAAGATTTAAAAAGAAAGAATTATGAATGTGTTTAAAATATTTTGGGGGCATTTGATAGCCAAGATATTAGCCCCGATTGGGTAGTTATCGTGAGTAAACTGGCGTTTGATAGCAGTTAGACACATTCATAATGCCCCCTTTCTTGTACTATGTCTTAACCCATCAAATGTTTTCACCCCTCATTTGTTGAGTTCACCCCTCTCTTATGTTCCAAAATTACCCTCTCCTCATAAACCTTAATCCTCCATTTTCTTCAGCCTCCCTCCTCAACTTTCTTTCCCACCGTTGGCCGCCGACCGCCCGCCCCTACGCTAGCCTCGCCGTCACGCGCAGCCCACCGACTAATCCCCGCGAAGCCGTCGCGCGCACAGACCAGCACGCCTCCATCTTTTCCCACCGCCCGCTGCCATCATTGCAGGCCCTCTCTCTTGAAGCCACGATACTAGTATGTCAAAATTTGATACTACATATTTTTTTCATGGTCCGCCCCTTTAAGATCGGGTCGACCTGTTGATTTTAATATGTCCGACCCGACCCTTTAACGCAAATACAGTCGAGAAAAATCCCTAATTCCTATTTGTCTATACCCTAATTTTTGTAGGAATTCTGTAATATTTGGGGGAAACTCAGATGGATGCAAAGGATATATTAGGATTGCCGAAGAACGCATTACCTAATCAAGAGAAGAAGTCCAAACCTCCAAAAGAATCTCAGAGGAAACCGGATGGCATTTCGCGCGAGGTTTAAACCTTTTTTTTTCCCTTTCTTTTCTTTCCTTCCTTTGGTTTCTTTTAAGATTTTGGTTGCATTTCAATTTGTTTTAGGTTTACGCTCTTACAGGGGGGATAGCACCTTTGATGCCAGCCGTTGATGTGAATCACTTGAAGCGAAAAGCACAATCCGACAATGAGAAGGTTGGTTTGTGTATAAAATAGTTAATATATACTGGAGTAGTATGTATCTTGGTTTCTGTTAAACTTCGTTTGATGCTTTTATTTTTCTTTTAATAAAACAACTGTATCTGCAGATTACTTGGCAATGGCTTTCATTTACAAATTCTGCTAGGAAAGACAACCTGCAGCTTTATCATTGGGTAAATTTCTTGGGATTTTAGGCAATCCTCTTCCGGAGTATTACACGTGATTGATAAGTAGTTGAACTCTTATATTTGTAGGTTCGAGTGGTAAATGGTGTTCCTCCAACTGGTGACTATTCATTTGCAAAATATAACAAAGTATGCCAAGTTATACCTTCATATGTAGATTCTTATTTATAACTTATACATTCTTGGTATAGTTGAACTGTGCTTATATATTTGACCTGGTGCAGTCTGTTGATGTGATCAAGTATACTGATGAGGAGTATGAGAAGCACTTGACTCATAAGGTATGTACTAGGAGTTGGTGTCTTAATACGTTGACCTTTATTTAAATCATAAGTACATAAATTGACATCATAAACTTTGGTTTTACAGACTTTATCTTAACTCCTCTAGGTAGATATTTTTATCAGATATATGTTTACTACTATATGTTATTGATCAGCATTATGTATGCACCTCTTCTTTCCTGATGATCGTGGTTCTGCATTTTCTTTAATGACTTTATAGTACATTTTTCCGCTAAATTGAGCAAATGTGTATCCTAATATGAATTCTGACAAGTTTGGCACTTGAGGAGTTCAAGGATTCGATCCCCCATTGCTACCATTCCCTCAAAATATGTTTTACACTTTAGAGTTGCTGCCCCACTTTTAAAGGGCACACCAAGCTTGCTGTTTCCTATCTGAAATTAGTTTGATCATTAGTGGCCCTTTTTTAAATAGACTTTTGGTCTGCTATTCAACTTAGAACAATTGTTGAAGAAATGTATTATGGACTTAAACTGATTTCGGATAGTAAAGACTGTTTTCTATTTTCATTTTAGCCAGTCATATAATTGAACAATTCAGTGGCATCATGTCACAACGTCTGAACTACCATTGTCATTGTGAACATGGTTCAATGTGATGCATCCTTGATTGTTACTTGATGAAGTTATTTTCAATCTGTTATCTAGCTTGTTGCATTTCTTTTCCTATGTCATCAGTGCTCATGTTTGTATTTTTCTATTCTTCCATTAGGAATGGACCAAGGAAGAGACAGATCAATTGTTTGATTTGTGTGAACGCTTTGATCTCCGCTTTGTTATCATTGGTGATAGGTTCCCATCATCAAAAACTGTGGAAGAACTGAAGGATCGTTATTATAGTGGTACTCACTGTCTGTCTTATAAATCTATAAGAAGGTTATGTTCTGCATCTTTATATCTTTTTTTTTTAAATTGATGCAGTATCCCGAGCCATAGTGAATGCGAGGGCCTCATTTCCTGGTGATGTTGCTGGGCATCCACTAATTAAGGTTTACTAAAACTATTCATCCTCTAATATTACTTTCTTGGATGGTGCTGTAGCTGTTTGGTTGGAAAATGGACTTTCATTTATTTGCATTGCATGTATGGGAGAGAGTGTTAGTTTTCTTTTCTCAGCAGACATCTCACTCAATTTCCTCGATATCTAAAGTTCCTCTGATAATGTAGGAACCTTACATTGCTTCCCAAGAAACTGAACGCAAGCGTGCATTGAGCCTGCTGCTATCTCAAACAAAGCAGCAAGAGCGGAAGGATGTTGAGGTCTGAATAGTCTTATTGCATCTCCGATTGATATTGACCAATGTTATTGAAGATAAATTTTATTTTATTTACCTATTCAATTTCTTTTTCTTTGTTTTTCTCTCAACGTTTATCATTGTCAGGTTCTTGCCCATGCCAAAAGAATTACTGAGGCGCGGAAGTCTATTAAGGTCTGTAAAATACACTCTATTTCAATTAGTTGACAGCTTCATCTTTTGTGTGTGTGTTAATGGAACCTGATTCCATTCTGGTGTTTTTATTTAGGCTTCTGGAGAGCCGAAGGTGCCAGCCATATCAGATAGCGGACCGCTTGGTGCTGACAAGGATAATGCATTGGATCCCATCACGCCTTCCGGAAATTCTCAGTTTCCCACTACCACAAATCCAGTGTCAGAAATTGCTTCTGTTATGGCTTCTCTTCGTACGGTATGCCTTAATCAGATATTGATACTAAACTCCTCGATTCTCCTTTATCTTTCATTTTTCGGTCTAAACTGGTTTAACATTGAATTCATCCTGTCGAACTTGTTGTTGACCAGGTCTCTTCCCTGGTCCGTATGCCCATATTCTGATAAACTAGATGAGGTAGCCCGTGTGGGCTATCTTTTACTAGATTCTATTCAGTGTTAAAAAAAAATCCATAATATGCTTGTTGTTTTCAAAGAAAATATCTCTCAGACTCTCTCACTCCTACTCTGTAAAATATTATTATGCAGCTACGTGTGTATTTACGAACATACGCACTTGACCAAATGGTGCAAGCTGCAAGTTCATCAGCAGGACTTCGGACTATCAAACGGGTTGAACAGACATTACAAGATCTTGGGGTTTGCTTCCTGTCCATAGTATTTTCAAGTTTTAACGCTATGTTTGTTATATATGATATTTTGAATTTTAGCAGTGATCTTTCTTTGCCCCTTTTTATTTTGCCATCTGTTAACGATTATAAAAAGCATATTCACGAAGTTGATGCTCATTTTTTAATTAGTATTTTTTAGAAGGTAAAGTCATTTGGCATGCCTTTGAGGGGGTGATGCCTCACGAGTGTCCATTTTTGTTATTTTAAATTGTACAGCTTTGCATTAGGAAATAAAAAATAAGCTAGAAGAGATTGTCATTTAAGAAACTATGTGCAAATTACTAGCATAAGCATTGGGGATTTAAGCTCTTCAAAATATGAAAATATGATCGGAGAAACTATTTTACATATATCTAAGAGTTAGGTGCGCTGTGGGTCTGAACTTTCAATGTTAAGGTAGGATTTGCTTTAGATAGTGTGACCTTTTGCATGGAGTCTTCTAAGGCAAACATTTCCTAGAATACTATTAACCCTTTTTGCATAGAATACCATGAACTCTTAAGGAGCAAAAGGTTAATAACCCAATAAGTCATTGAGTACTGGTCCTGCTGGACCACCACCTTGTGGTATTTTATGAGCAATAGATTAGGGAAGCATTCCTTTAGCCGCTTGTTGAAACACTGGATTTAATTTCCTTTTTATCTTGTGTAATAATTACCCTGTGGCCATATGTATAAAGCATTTGTAATGGTCTTATTCTTTCTAAACAATATTCTTAATATTAAATACAATTTTAGCATTTCTCACCAGCAACTCTTTGAGCTTAAATTTATTAAGTGGAAAGTGAGTGTTTTATGGATTTTCTCTTAAAAATCTTGTTTGGGTTCCTGTGAGGGCATTGGTAATGGACAAGTGACTTTGAGATTAGTCAATTATTTTTATTGTTAATGGACAAGTGAAGCAGCTGTCATTGTTTCATAGGTGAATCTGAAACCAAAGGTTCCCACAAAGGCTGTGTGTGCAGAGCATCTTGAACTAAGAAAGGAGATACTGACTCTATTGAATATTCAGAAGCAGGTTCTCTATTTTGTAGCTGTATTGTTTCTTACATTGTTAAATTTAGCTGTCTAGGCTTGTATAATTGCACTACTTTCACCTGTGAGCAGAACCATGATTCATTTGGTATCTTTGACTGATAATATACGGACTTGCTATATTTGAAGCATTGAAACATTCTTTTATCTGTACTAGTTGAAAAAAACTAATGGCTCGATGCCAAGAACTTCAGAAATATTTTCTTTGAATTTCTTGAGTGAAGAAAGTTGCACATTCTGCTTTTTTTTTTGCTCCGTCTAGTCCTTTCATGTATTTGATTTGTGCTACTCAATTTGAATTACAAATTGTTGAGAGATTTGCTTTGAATATTGCCTTTGTAAGGCTTCAATTAAATATCAGCATTTATAGTCAAAATGAGGTTGCTGAAGTTCCAATTCACTTTTGTTTATTTGCTAACCTATTCATTGATAATCAGTTGCAATACAAGGAGGCTGAGGGTTCATCATTACGCGATGGTACATATTCTGAAACTCCTGGTACACCTCCAAAGGTAGATAACGGCATAATGTGGCATATTAAATAACGTTTCTCTTTTTCGTATTTAGTTTTGCTCATAAAATGTTCTGTTCAGCAGCAGTCAATTAGAGCTGCAGACCTTGATCGAACATTTACACCGGATTCATTGAACACTGGAGGTAATAACATCTTTAGCAACACTTTAGATGTAACATTTACATTTTTTCTTGCCCTCAAGCATTTACCTGTTGTTTCAATGCTTAACAATATAAATGATTTGGGTGTTAGGTGAAAGATTCGTCAAGAAAGAGCAAAAGCGCAAGGTAGATTCCAGTTTTACTTTTGATTTATTTATTTTTTGTATCATAATCGCGTTGTATAAAGTTTGTCATGATGTAATTATTATGGTGGTTTTTTGTAGGGCCCGGGGCGATTGTCGGAAGCTCCATCTTCGCCTGCTCAGTCTAAAAGGCCACGAAAGTATAAAGCTTCAGATTAATTGTAATAGATATCTGTTCTCCTTTCTTTTCTGTGTAGTTGCGCTTGGATGGAAGGATTATTTGATGGATTCATTGAAATCCATTCAATTCGAATCCTTGAATCTCAAATCCCTAATTTCAGACGCATCCTACGTCATATGCAATACTAACGTGTTTTGTATTTGTTTTTCCTGTTAGAGCCTAAACAATCCGTTCGCCACCAAATGCTCGGAGATTTAGTGGAGTTCAACGGGGCAGTATGTTTGAGCTTATAAAGTCGTCATCCCGGGTTGCAGAATCTATGGCACGAAACGAAAGCTGTAGATTTGGGGAATGAGGGGGAGTGATGAGGCCTTGTTTGTTGGAATTGTTTTGTAGTTTGTCTGATGTAAATAAAAGTCCCCAACGTTATGTCATAGTGTTTGTTATATTAGTGCACATGAATTTTCTAGTGCTTGCTTTGTTTGATTGTTTCCCAATCTTCAAGACTCTCCGATTCAACTGATTAATTCTCTCTAAATTTGTAATTTCATTACTACCAAAAAATTTATCTTTTAGTAATTCATTTTACACTAAGTTATAAAATATACTGTATTTGTATATGGAGTACTACATACAATAATATTTTTGAAAATTTAGAACTAATATGTTAAAATTTTAATGATAATGATATTGAAACTGGTTGTATTTTTGTTGGACACAAAATGGAGAAAACAAAATTTTCAAATTGAATTGACAATTTTTGGTTCGGTTGAACGGTTTGGTTAGGTTGAAATTTTTTCGAAAAAAAATGATTTTCAATTTTGGTTCGATTTTTATAAAAATTGCATAAACCGAACCTACTGAATTAATTTAAACTTTTTAAAAAATACTTTATTTGTTCTACAATTGTTTACATCCAATTTTTAGCATACAAACTAAGAAAAATGTGTAATGAGTGGAATGTTGAGAGAAAATAAAGTAAAGAAAATGATTAGATTGAGTTTAAAAGTAATGTCAGTTTGTGTAAATACGTGGATATTGTTAGGATGAAATTTATGAAGTTTTCTTTTTGGGATGTTCATCCAACTATAAGACGGACGAATAAGAAAAATGTGCAAGTAATTGTAGGACGGAAGAAATGTAAAATAAATAAATTTGCACCACTTAAAAATATATAATTATTTATTCAATAATAAACTTTTGAATTTGATTTTTAGTGTAAAATGCTTGAGAAAAGTTTAATTGCTGAAAAATAATATTTTATGTAGCAATTTCGGTTTAAACCAAAACGACCGAACTTCTAAATCAGTTTGATTCAATTCGATTTTAACATATTTCAATTTGGTTTCAGTTTTATTTTTTAATTATTTCAATTCAATTGAAAAAAAATCTCAAGTTGAACTGACTGAATGCAACCTACAAGTACTCATTTTCCTTTTATAAAAACAATCACTTTTATTTTCTTTACCTTACAACACCATTATTTTTTTCACTTTATCTATTAAACATGTATCTAGAAATTTGAGCACACTTTTAGGACAGGGTAGATAGAGAGTACTAGCATTGAAAAGGTAAAAGATAGGGTATAGAAGCATAAATTGCACTAGCATTGAAAAAGTAATAGACAGAGAATAGAAGCATAAATAGTAATAGCATTGAAAAAGCAATAAATAGAGTATCCATGTAATTTTACAGTGATAATGGCAGACACTGTGAGAAAGACATTTTTACACTAAAAATGATGCCCTCTTATTGGTTTCACACTCTTTTAGGTCTCAATCTCAATAATCCTTCTGCACATCCACCTTACCACGTCATAAGATTTGAACTGTATGAACCAATTTCCAAGACAGGAATCACTTGGACCTACTTGTTTATGTATGGAGTAACAATAACTTGTTTTTCAACAAATGAGTGATTCTGTAATCTGTAAGGGAGCAGAATCAGTTTTTTAACTTTTATATAGATTTTGCAAACTCATCCTTACAAAAATTGCGTCATATAAATTGGCCACTTAAGTTGCAACAAGTTTAGTACAATACAAAATGCTATGCTACACAATGTGTTTCAGTGTATGCTTAAAATGTAGTATATTGATGTTGTTGTTTGTGTACAAAACGTAACAATTCAGCTAGTTGTGAGTTCGACATTGACAATATCTGGGAATTTCTCCTTGATCGCCGCTTTAATCCCTGATCCGATTGAATCAGGACCAATGTACTGTACGAGGCAGTCGCCACCTGTAACAGATAACACTTGTACACTCCCACCATAGTTTTTAATGGCTGGTCTTAATACATCTAGATGGAAGTTCACTGCCTGCAAATGTAGGCATGATGGAAATTTGGTATTTTAGTAAAGATAACACTATTTAGCAACGTTTTACCAAAACAATTACTAATATTTAACATAAAAAGTCGCAAGTATGCATCCTCATCTCCCTTCCTGCGCAAAGTTCTATTCAGGGGCGCTTGGTTCAAAATTCTTCGACGGGGGTAATTGTGATGGTTAATAAGATTAAAAGATGATAAATTTATCTTAATCGTACTTTGTACGGGTAAAGAGACTCAAAATAAGTTAATCATTACCCCCATTTTAAATAACTACCTCCCCTCCCGTAACCATTTCACTATCCATCAACAATCTTTTTTTTTTCTCACTTATCCTAAGATTAGAGCAAAACATAAACAATGGTTACATCACTCTCATTTTAATTCACTATTCAATCATTTTTAAATCATTCGGCATTCGTATTGAAAATTTTGAACCAAGCACCTCCTTCAATGGTGTTAAACTAATTCATGTCAACTAGTGTTGTTCCAACATTATAATCTCACCATCCCAACTCATGCCAACCTTATCCCACGGAATAAAGGGGAGAAATGAGATGGTGAAAGGGACTTCTTTGTTGTCAAAAAGTCTCCATATTAATGATTTTAGTATAAACTATAAAGTTGCTAAAATAATGGTCTACACTTCATATAGGCTAAAATGCAAATTCCATCAATTGTGAAAAACCATATAAACTCACCTCAGCGGTAGTCTCTTTGATTTGCTCATCATATACTTGACAAATATCTTTGATGGCATCTCCGAATTTTTCCTTGAGGACTTTCTCAATTCCCAGTTGCATGGTTGTTGTTGAACTAGGACAGCTTTCACATGCTCCTATTAGTCGATAGAGCACAAGAAAAACATGAGTTCATACTGTAGAAAAATGTATATCAATTTCTTCAAATATGCTACTTCGTGCAACACCAAAATGATAAAGACAAAGACTTGCGTGAAACGGTTTCACCACAAATTCGCACAAATAAATACCCATCTCTTTCAAAGTGTTAAAGCATCGTGCCCAAATTATACTCTGTCTCACCGTGAGACAGTCTCATGCAAGACTTCCTATATGATGAAAGCCGGACAAAATGATTGAAGACAACAATTGTTGAGGCTATGTTTTTTCTTCGATACATATCTCGGCTATACTAAGTAGGATATTTAGCCAATGTTTGAGCATCGTCCAATTATTACAATCACCGCCAATAACAACATAAGAATACAATATCATTTACTCTTTACACATTGATTTGACATAGAATTAAATCTAGTCCTACTCAAAATCCCAAAATATGCACACATCTTACTATTTACTTATTACTCCCTCTATCCTATTATTATTTGAACATTTGTAAAAAAAACATCAATCCCATTATTATTTGAACATTTGCCAAAAACTCTTTGCTCCTTTAAAAATCTCCCTCAAACATCTCTTATTTCACTATATACCATTACTTTTTACACACTACTAAAAAAAATTATCTCCAATAAAGTAAAATACTCATATTATCCCTCCCAAAAAGTAATAATATCAATAAACAATTCCTAGATTAAAATTCATGCAAACAGTAAATGTTCAAATAAAAATGGAACGGAGGGAGTACTATTTATGAGGATATCAAAATCAAATGTACATTTCAAAAGATGATTCGAACCCATGACCATGCTAGTCTAGGTAGGGGTGCTCTTGGCACTTACCTATATCACTCTCGTCATTTTAAAAAACGCTTGAAACCCCAAACAAACATCACATGTTTATGGATAGCTGATGTATGTTGCATCTATAAAACCGCCAATAAGATGCATCAAAAGCCAAAATATGTAAAATAAGAGTAAAAATCTGAAAAGGATGCACTGTTTATCTTCCAGGAAACTCCCTGATTCCTTGCAATTTAAAGGAATTTTCTACAAGATCTTATACATTTCACTTCATCGATAATCAAATCAAACATAACCATTAAAATTGCCATATTTATATGTATAATTAAGAAAGAACAAGCCAGCTCTTATTCTCTTGACCGGGTATTTCAGCTTTTTAGGGCTTTTATGCAATGATTAATACTCGAAATCAGCGTTCATAGATGGAAGCTTTAACAATTCAAAGTAGTTTCCAACCACTCATTGATCTCTATACATCACTAAAACAATTGAATTATTCCTAATTACCAAAAAAACGACATGAAATTGAGTGAAACAGGGGAAGCAGTAGGAAAAACTTGCTTACCTATTAGCTTGAGCGAAACGACGCCGTTCTCAACGGATACAACGTCCACATTCCCGCCGTCAGAGATGAGGTAAGGCCGGACGTTATCGAGAACCTTGTCTACGTTTTCTACGGTGAGCTCGAACTGATCGGCAGAGTATAATCCAGTCGCTGATGCTTTTATAGCGTTAAATTTCCGGTGACTTTTTTGCAACTGACGGAAATTGAGGGGTGCACATGACTGGAATCCGGTGAATTTGATTTTCGGAGATTTCGATGATGGAATTAGGGAGAAGGCGCCGAAGTTTGGTACAGCTGCCATGGATGCCATGGTCGTCTTTTTTGCCTTAGCTGCACTGATTATGTGCAAAGATTGCGGCTTTGTGAAAGGCTAAAGAGTTGAGGGAGCAATCTGCAAATAATACAACTATACAAGGGTGTGGCTACCGGGGCGCTTGCAATACACTCATTAAGAAATTAGAATACAATAATTAATTTTTTTTTCAGATGTGAGGATTTTTTTTATGATATCATAACTTTAGGCCGGGCTCACGTCCACATGTTCCTACTGAATGCAATTTCACATATTTAAATTATCCACTCAATTTTAAAGGGTCGATTCTGATTTGAAATGTTGAGGATGTTCGGAAGTGTAACTGAAATTGAAATGGTAGAAAATCGATTTGGTTTTGGTTCCGGTTTCGAACCCTTACATTTTGCCGATTTCGTTTTAATTTTCAAAAGATGATTTCGACCGTTAATTTTGATTAAGAAAAGATTTGTCGATTAATTGACGGTTTCAATTTAAAAATCTCGAATCTTAAAACGAATTGAATAAAATACGGATTCAATTTGATTTTGTAATCGAAATTGCCGGTTTTGATTTTAAAAAATCTTTATTGGTAATCGACGAACTTCCCATTGAATCCTACTCACAATCTTGCGAGTCTCGTCGTTGCTTCATGACTTTTATTGTGATCTTTGTTGATTAGACAGGTGGTCATGTTTTAAAAGATGGATGAATAAAAATTGAAAAATATAATAAGATCATTGACTTGTTCAAAGACAATGTTGATGCAATGCAACTATATATGTTTAATGACTCAACGAAAATGGGTGTGTTGATAACATCATAAATGACCATGATGATAAATTTGTTGTTTGTCCACATTAATTCTTTCGCGTGGAAGAAGAATGAGAGACAATGGGTGTATGTGTAATGAAATTATATGGGTTGTTTTATATACTAAGTCATGATTATTGATAGCAAAAACTGATATCTAGATTAAGATGATATCTAAATTTTTTTATATTTTAAAACATAGTCTATCATTAATCTAAATTATTAAATAAATTATAAAGTTAAGATGGATTTAATTAAGAGTTAATCTTGCTTACATCTTTTCTCATTGATAGTTTTCATATTTTTTATTTTCCTTCTAAATGACGATTTACTTACCATTCTTTTTACCTAGAATTATGATTGATTGGTCGAAAATTGTGATCTTGTGTTCTATATAAATGGTGCTGGTTAATATAGTTTGTATGGCAAATATGAGACCATTTGTGTGCTTTGTGGATAGAAAGGGGGGAGAGGAGTTCTTGTACATGTACACTGTCGTCGAACGAAAATTCGGAGCCCGTGTATGATCCAAGTCAATTGGCGACCGACAGCACTTTGGCACCGAAACCGAACAGTGGTATCAGAGTCAGGTTCTGCCGTCGGCAACCTCCCTCCACCGTCATTTGAAATCAGACTGACTGTCGGCGTCATTGCTGCCCTTTCTTTACAGATTTAAAGGCAACCGAATTATCACATTTTACCCTTTGGGAAGGAAGCTCATCGAGTGGACAAATTAAATAGGTGGAGTTGCTTTCAGTGAGAATCGAACTCATATGGTTTGTCTGGATACCCAGACACACTAATACCATAAAAAAGTTATGTCTCATCTAAAATCTGAACTTGTAGAGACGTGGGAAATTATATTAATTCCTAATTACCATTCCAATGGCGGCCTCGGAACCCAACAGTATGAAGCACTTTGTTGGATTAAAAAATTGGGATTGAGAAAATTGGTTTCTGACGCTGTTAGATCTTGTAGTCAATTTGAATTTATGGATGTTCCAGAATTTCATCATTGATTGCATGCAAGTATTGGACTATTAGTTCTTAATTAGATCTAGTTCTTTTCCTCCACATAATTCGATTATTGCCTCTTTCAGCAAGTCTTGCAAAATACACACTTCCCAATTAGATCCCCATTTATTCAAAGTCTGTCAGATTTTTTAATATATTATAGTTTTGAAAACTGGACATTTTTAATTAAATAAATTGAAAAGAAAAATGTATATGTATATATTGACACTAGACCTGTCAGAACGGACTAACGATCCGGGTCAGTCCAAAATTCATCTCAACCCATCATTTTACGGACTTCGACGGGCCGGTCCACGGCGGGAACGGGTTGAAAAACAGTCAACCCAAGTACCCAACCCAACCCATGGTGGGTGACGGGCTAGTCCACGGGCTTTTTCATTAAAAAAATTTTATATATATTATTATTATATTCTAAGCACAATATAAATAATTAATAAAAATAAAAAATAAAGTTTACATAAACTTAAAATTTAAGCAATAATGTCCACAAAATAGTCCAAATAAATAAAACGTACATATAAAAGCTCATCAACATAAACATAAAGTTCTGAAATAGCGTTCAAAGTTCATCAACATAAAACATAAGATATTAAAATAGTCATTTATGTTCAAATAGACAAACACTTTCTAAATTAAAAATCATCTTCCATATCATTATCAAAGTCTTCTTCATTTCCTTCTCGTTCATCCTCACAATTTTCAACAACATTAGATAAAGATCCCCCATTTAACAATGTTGTTTCAGTATGTGCACAATCCTCGTCCACATATAAAACATAATAGTTGAATATGAAAAATAAACACAAAAAATATGGCTTAAAATGTAAATAACTTACCAGTGGATGCAAAACCATACAACCAATTGCGAGTGCAAATCAAATATTGAAATTTCTCAGGAAACATAGAACTTTTATATTTAGTGAGCACACGACCACCAATAGAGAAAGTCGATTCTGAAGCAACGGTAGTAATTGAAATAGCCAAAACATCACATGCCATTGATGCAAGATCAGGAAGTTGATGTTTTTTTATCCTTCCAATACGCCAACACATCCATATCTTTGAATTGTACGTGATCATACATTGGCTCTTCCTTCCTTTTTTAAAAATTAAAATTAAAAAAGTCCACGGGCCAACCCGCCCCATCCGCGGTCCAACCCGCTAAAACCCGCGACCCATACGGTCTAGACCGTACAGGCCCACTCACAAACGAGTTTTTAAATACGTGATCCAACATACCATATTAATAAGCGGGGGCGGACCGGCCCAACGGGCACAACCCATTTTGACAGCTCTAATTGACACAGAAACAGGACCAGCTCATACACTATATTTCCTTGCAGTGGGTGAAGGGGGTGGGTTCATCTTGTATAATGGGAGTATTGAGTTCTTGTGGGTCCCATGTTAGTGTAAAATATTTCTTTCATTGATTGAATTTGACAATAAAAGGTATATCATATAAAAGAAGAAAAAAAATCTAGGACCATAAGCTCACAAGTCGAGCCAGAGGCCAGAGTGTCATTAAAACCTTGCTTGGGAAAACCCTCCTTAGGAATAAAACTCAGGTCAAGGAAAAAGGTATACTCATCTAAAAGTCAATGTCTATAGAAAACAGTATATAAATCATTATGCAGAAATGAGAGTAAAAAGTTCGGGGGTAGCCTCTCCAGACACAATCAAGGCCAGTCTTGGCCACAACATTCGCCGCCTGGTTGGCCTCTCTAAAGACGTGTGAGTATCTGATTTGCATGTCCTGTGTAAAAGGGTGGATTTGGCTCCAAAGGCCTTGCATACACCAAGAAATAGAGGGATTGGTGCTCATAAAAGTGTCAATCGTGAGTGTCGAGTCCGACTCAATCCAAAGGAAGTGTCATCACTGATCATGTGCATACTTGATGGCCATAAGTACCGCTGCCAACTCAGCCTCCAGAGGGAGGCCCCAACCCACCTTAGTAGCGACTGCAGCCACGAAGAGTCCCCTGAAGGTCCTGAAAACTGCCCCCGCATGCAGACTACCCGGGGAAGAAGAGGCACTACCGTCTGTGTTAACCTTGTACCAACCCGGATCAGGCGGGAACCAAATCACAGATGAACCTTGTCTCGTTGGTTTATGTCTGCTCGAAACACCAAGAGCCTTAGCAATCAGTAGATCCCTATTAGAGAATATAATAGAATAAATATATTATAGGAATAATATAATGTATTATAGGAATAGTATAATATAGTGGATCACTATTACCATCTCATTAACGGTGATATTATAGGAAGGGCTAGTCTTGGGTGAGACCGTCTCACAGAATGAGATCCGTGAGACGACTTTTATATATAAAAAGTGATAATGTTTGAGCTAAAAGTGATAGTGTTTAAATAAAAAGTGATAGTCACTTTTGTTAAAAATATTATCACTTTTTACTTAAATATTATCACTTTTTTTACAAATCAAAATTTGAAAAAAAAATATGGGTTATCCTACCCAAAATTTTGAAATATGGGTTAAAATGATCCGTCTCACAGAAAAAGATCCGTGAAACGGTCTCACACAAGTTTTTGCCTTATAGGAATTATATTTATTTCCTTGTTTATCTATTTCCTTATTTATCTCTTGTAATCCCTATATATAGTGGACCACTATTACCATCTCATTAACGGTGATTGAATATAATTCTCACATGGTATCAGCCTAATACATTGAAACCCTTCTCTCCCCCTCCCTATTTTTTCAGCGTCTCCGACGGGTTGGTATCCCTCGTCGCCGCCTTGCCCCTTCCCCTTTCTTCTCAATTTTTTCGGCGTCCTCGACGAGCAGGTATCCCTTGTCGCCGCCTTTTTTTTTTATCTCGAACGAGCTGGTCTCCCACGTTCCCTCTTCCGGCCGCCACCGACGAGCTTGTCTTCCTCGTCCCCCTTCTTCTTCTCGAACGAGCTGGTCTCCCTCGTTCCCTCTCCCGGCCGCTTTTAGCCGCCACCGACGAGCTTGTATTCCTCGTCCCCTTCTTCTTCTTCTTCTCGAACGAGCTGGTCTCCCTCGTTCCCTCTCTTGGCCGCTTTTAGCCGCCACCGACAAGCTTGTATTCCTCGTCCCCCTTTTTCTTCTCGAGCGAGCAAGTGTCCTCGTCCCCCCTTCTTCTTCTTCTCGAGCGAGCAAGTCTCCTCGTCCTCCCTTCTTCTTCTTCTTCTTCTTCTTCTTCTCGAGTGAGCAAGTCTCCTCGTCCTCCATAATATTTTTTTTTTCTTCGAGCGAGCACATCTCCTCGTCCCCTCTCATGGCCGATCAAGTTATCTCCATAATTGTCTTCACACATATAGTGTTAGTCACACTCACATACACTCTAATTTTCTCTATAACTTCACGCTACATCTTTCTTCTTCTACTTTCCTCTCTCTGTAGAGAGCCCATGACCGACTTTATTGGCTTCGTGCCCTTCCTATCTATCTTGTTTGTGCTCGGTTCAATTGTTTCCACAAAACTTGCAAGTGTTTCTTGCCTAGTTTTTTGTCATCGTTCGTCCTTCAAAGGATTTCGGTGTTTCGATCCATTTGCTTCTCGCTTTTATGCGCCTTGGCATGTCCTATTTGGTGATTCTGAATTTCCGTTATTTCTCCTGCTCTATGACAACAAAAGTGCATTGTTTTACGGATGTCTTCACAAAGCTTCTATCTCAAACTCGCTTCAGATTGTTGCGTACCAAGCTCGTGTTCATTTACATTCCCAACTTCGCTTGACCGGGGGTATTAGAGAATATAATAGAATAATATATTATAGGAATAGTATAATATATTATAGGTAGCAATCTTTTATTTATGGTTTATATTTATTTCCTTGTTTATCTATTTCCTTGTGTATCTCTTGTAATCCTTATATATAGTGGACCACTCTTATCATCTCATTAACGGTGATTGAATATAATTCTCACAATCCCGAACTGTGTCGTCCGAAAATCCCCTAACTATGTTGTTGGCCTCCTTGATGCCTAAAATTATATGAGTCATACATCTCCTAACAGAGGGCGAAACCCCATCGAATATTACCCTGTTCCGCAGAGTCCAAACGGCCCAAATAGCAGTGACGAAGCCCGCCCTCCACAACTCCAAAGACTGCGGACCCAACCGAACTCTAGTGGCCTGAAGGAAGATGTCTAGGAAGCTGGCCCATGTGTGAATCGTGACCCCAAACATGAGAGTCAAGATGCGCAGAATCTCCAACGTGAACGGACAATGGGCAAGCAGATGGTCCAGCGACTCGGAATCCCCGGGATACAGCACACAAATCGACGGACCCTGAATCTCAAAAGACGAGAGCCAATCCGTCGTGGGCAGCTTTCCCCAAACCTCTCTCCAAATCGTAGTGGAGCGACACATTGGCATAAAGGTGCCCCAAATCCATGATGCCCAACCAAGCCTGGGCAGGGGTGATTTAAGCAAATCATATGCCATGCTGGAGGAGAGTTCCCCTGAAAGTGAGCCCTCCCAAATACGTTTGTTAGGTCCCCTAAGCACCGTGATCTGCAGGATATCCTTGACAATCTCCCTAAATATCATGATAAAGCACTTCAGGAAGTGTCAACAATCATTATAGAAGATATCCCCAACTGTGGAAGTGAGGGTAGAAGCGAACCAGTCAGGCAGACCCATCCTCTCAAAGATAGTATAACCGAGTCAATTGTCGTGCCAAAAGCTGACACGGGATTCTCTGTTAATCAGCCACCTCGAGCCATCTCTAAGTCTTGTATCATGCGGACGAAGGTCCGGTCCAATAGAAGAGTCTCTACCATAAGGTCTTAGTTTGTGCTCTGAATTAAAGTGCCTTCAATGCAAGAGTTCAGTATCAGGCGATTTGTTCTTAAGAATATCCCAACTCAACTTACAGAGAAATAAGGCATTCGCTAGTCGAATCGAACGAACCCCAAGTCCTCCTTCCCCCAAACGAGCACAGACCCGCTGCCAAGAAACCGAACAAACCCCATTCTTGCGGTTCACATCCCCCTTCCAAATGAAGTTCCTCATAGCCGACTCCACCTGTCGTAGCAAAGAACTGGGCCATTTGTAGACCATCATCGAATGAACCAAAGAGACCGTAATGACTGAGTTAATCAGGCAACGATGGCCGGCAAGGGACAAAGTGCTACCCTTCCACCTACTAAAGTTAGCTATGACAGAATCTGCAACTGGCTGTAAATGCGTTTTCCTTAGACTACCGCAAGAGAGGCACGTTTGCCTTACATATATAAAAGGTATGTACAATGTCTAATTTAGTGGTCGGTAATGTAAGATGAAAGAAAGATATTTTAGGTGATTTGGTGAAGTGTAATGTTTTTTTCGTCATAAAAAAAAAAAAAGTGAAGTGAAGTGTATCGTAGATTTTATGAGGTGTAAAGTAAAATGTATATAAAAAATGAATGATAATTTTAAAAATAAAATAATATTGGAAAGGTATTTATGTTATGAAGTTTTTGTGTACAAATAATCTTGAAACGTTTCAATAAGAAAAGTGTACAAATATTGTTTATTTACTCTTAGTTTCATTTTAGTAGTCCTTAAAACAATTAGATTCAATCATTTTTAAACATTACTAATATGTTCAAATTAGTACACAAAAAACCCAATATACCCTTCAAACACATTTGACTTTCAAAAGTCAATGTATTATCTCTTTAAAAGTTTATTTATGTTATATTCTTCCTTAATTTTCGATAATTTGACAACAATTATGTTCTTCTCATGAATTTTTTCTTTCACTTATTTTTCTTTCTCATTCCATCGAAATAATTTTATTTGCAAAGGCTTTCATTGGTCGCTTGCACAAATCGACACCCGCGCTCTCGGGTGCGATCTGAAGATTAACTGGAGCCCTAGCCACCGTCGTCTGGGTTATGGTTGGTCACAACCGATCTGAAGATGGAGAGGCGGACATTGAAGCCTCTGACGGGTCATGGCAGGTCACAAACGCAGTAGATTGTTCGTCGGAGTAGATTAATGCAAATCTAAAGACGGAGAAGAACGGGACTAGTATATTTAAGTGTTGTACAAATTTATTATTTATTTATGCAATTACAAGTTTTTTCAATTTTTTTATGAATTTTTTGGGTTTGATTTGAAGTTTGTTAGTTTGTGCAAACATGGTTAAGTGTTACGTAAATTTCTTATTAATTTATGCAATTATAATATTCACCATTATGCAAAAAGGTTATTTATGCAAAATATTTTATTTTGTTTGTGCAAATTTGTGTAGAGGCTTGGAGAGTGTGCGTATTAGAGAGTTTAAATTAGGGGCAGTTTCTCATAAGACCCTTTCACATATAGAAAAATATAGAAAGGCAAATTTTATTTTTAATTCAAATAAGGTCAAAATGGGTGATAAATATACTAAGTTGCCCTTCTGATTATTAAATTCAAAAATAATTCTTTAATTAAGTAGTCACCCATTTTAAAACTAATTCTGTAAATCAAACATTTAATTCCGTGAATTAATGACGTTTCCATATTTGAAATAATAATTGACACATTTAAGCTGAGAGGAGAATCCCATTAATTTTGGAATTCTGAAATTGCATTTTGAATTCAAAATTAATAGTCAGAACTTCATCTTTATTATTTATAAGTCAACTAATCAAATTATTTATGCATTCAAATATGCGAATCTATTTAAAATTCAAATATCATTATTAATTATAAGTCAACTAATCAAATTATTTCTTCATCCAAATATGCACATCAGTAATCTTAAACAAAAAATTAAAAATTTATGGTTTAACTGAATATATATTATTTTTATATTTAATAAATTCTGATCTCCAAAAAATACATATTTATAATATATATACAAAATAATTCATATTGTTAATAATATTTTCAATGATATGCAAAATATTTATTTCATATATATTAAAAATATGTTGCATATAACTTAAAATATTTCATATTCTGAGTGACATGCAAAAATATATTTGTATATGACTTAAAAAACAGTTTTTGAAACACAATCTCAAAAATCGCACTCATTTATTATCTTTCCAAAATTCAGGAATCGATTCCCGGAAATCACGAAATCAATTAAGCTGCATATGGAAAAAATTGTTGCATATTCTCAGTGACATGCAAAAATATATTGCATATAACTTAAAAATACTTCATAATATACAACATCATAACATAATATATATGTAATAAAATGTTCTAAAATTAAGATTTAAGAATAGGTCAAGTATTCAGACACCAAACAAATCTAATCTCCAATTGTTGTTCATCGTCAAAGCACTCATCTAATGATTTAGACAATCCCATCATATCTTCACCATTTGGGGCATGTTTGTTTTGGGACTCACACGTCCGGACGTGGGACGTAACGTCCCCCATCTTGTTCTAGTTCGGGATTTCACATCCGGATTTCAACATCCAATTACATCCACCCCTAAAAATATCTATATATTCTACTATTATAATAATATAACATCACCCACTCTTACTAATTGATTTGACATAAAGTTATATAAAATAATACAACATCACACACTCTTACACAATTGATTTGACATAAAGTTACATCCCATCCTACTCAACATCCCAAAACAAACATACACAATCACTATTCATCAGAATTTTTCCATCCAGAATTTCACCATCCCCATCTCTCCCATCCTACATAATCCCAAAACAAACATGCCTTGGTGTTTTCAAAGATGCATCAGGATATCCATCATCCATTCCCCGTGAAGACGAAAAATCGAGGCACATTTCCCTCACCAAGTTCTCATAAGAAGTAGAGAGATCATGTGAGGTTAACTGATGATACTCCACAAGCTGGTGTAAGCACTGATTTTCCCTAGTTAAGTTGGCATTCTCACTTGCCAATCATGATTTTTCTGCTAAAATTGCTTCTAATTGAAGCCTCATCCGATCATTGTCTTCGTTCCTGATCCCATCAATCAAACAGCCTTAAAATCAATCAAACAACCTTAAAATCAATGCATTGGAAGATAAAAGTAAAATGCAGTGGAGGGATACCTACATCGCAAGTGTGTCATGTAATATTTCAGTCAATGTAGGTGGTTTAGCTAGATTTCTTAGCTCCCTGAAGAAAAAATGAACTCAATTTTGAATGTTTAATGTTGGGAACTTGAAAGTAAATTTTCAATTAAATTAAGACAACCCATCATCTCAGAATTAGAACACAACACATCAAACAAAAGAAAAAGCCCTAATTAAATGCACACAATTCTGAAACCAAATTTCCCCAACATTTTGAAATTGCTTAGATATTGAAGAAGCTCGTAGTTTCGTTAACTGAAGGACAATCTCCAAAATCCTATCCCAGAATTAAAACACAACACGTCAAACAGAAGAAAAATGTCCAATTTAGTGCACACAAATCTGAAACCAGAATTTCCAAACACTTTGAAATGTGCAGACGGACCCAGAAATTTTCGGTAGGGGGCCCGATTAACATTATTATAAAAAAAATATGTACTCATTATTTACATCAAAATTTCACATTATAAAATTGTCAATACGTCACATTTCATTAAATTAAATTGATCGGATAAGTTGACTTTTGCTATGTTTTGGTACAAGTTAATACTCCATCCGTCCCGTGATAACTTGCACATTTTAACCGATTCACTTTAAAAAATAATTGAATTTAGTGGTGTAGAGTTAAATAAGAAAGCGTATTTTGAGTGATTTGATAAGGTATAAGGAGGATTTAGTAGGATGTAAAATAAATTTAGTGAAATTTAGGATAAAACGTAGACAAAAAATGAGTGACGATTTTAAAATAAAATGATGTTCGGATATATATTAATTTTATGAATTATTTTTATATCAGAAATGTGCAAATAATTATAAACAGAGTATTAATTTTAATATGTGTGAAATTACCAAAATATCCCTAACAAATTTACAAAATTAGTGGAGGTCCCACGGACCCCGGGCATCATGTAGGTCCGTTACGGGTATCAAGCCCAAATTTGTGTTTGTTGTTTTGGCTTCCCTGTAACCAAAACTTATAACAGAGTTTAACAAGATGAGGAAATTACCATATTGAACAAACTCTAATTCATTTTGAAAATCAGTTGTCTGCAAATTCGAAGTAGCCAAAAGAAACACTGATTCAGTTCGTTCAAATTCCTTCGATGGATAGGACCGATTCTTCTCCACCAACAGAAGCTTGCAAGAATTTCCCCAAAACTGATGGTCAACCTCATCTATACACCAAAAAATGACGGATTTGGAGCGGCGGAGGTCGCTGCCCAAAGTGGAGGAGGAAGAGACGCAAGAACAGGGGCGAAATTTGCAGCAATTGAGACAGAGGTATCGAGCCGATCGCGGAGGCAGATACCGTCGTTGCGGCGTTTGGAAGGATGTTTAAGGCATTTCCACTTGTGTTCTTCTTCCACGTGATACGTAGCCGCTGCCGCGGTGGGGAGGGGAAGAGTTGTTGCGCTTATTAGATAATAAATTTAGGATTTTAATTAATTATAGATATAATGATTTAAATTTCAAATTATATTATTAATTTTCTTTACTAATGTATTTTAAGGATGAGGATTTAATTTCAATTTGAATTCAATTTGAATAACAAAG
This sequence comes from Galeopsis tetrahit, assembly GCA_963675135.1. Lineage (NCBI taxonomy): Eukaryota > Viridiplantae > Streptophyta > Magnoliopsida > Lamiales > Lamiaceae > Galeopsis > Galeopsis tetrahit. The sequence goes on along the minus strand of OY776129.1, from coordinate 11,777,904 downwards.
GGAAAATGGTATTTCAATTTCGAAATTAATTATATTAATGAATTAATATTGCTTTCTTGAATTCAATTTGAATAACAAATGCGTCTAAAATGGTATTTCAATTTCGAAATTAATTATATTAATGAATTAATATTGTTTTCTAAAATCAATGGGCATAATTGTAATTGGGTATTAACACATCAATTTGACCTTGAATTGTTTTAATTTGTTTCCTTTGTTTGAAAATGAGTATATAGGATTGTCCTTTCTAATAATTAAACTCTTTAAATAACGGTAGTCTTGTTTAATGGAGTTTTTTTTTTTCATAATTTTATGGGGTTGTATGTATTTTCAGAGAGTTTATAAAGTTTATTTTATAACAAACTTTTTATATATTTTCAAAATGTTTATAAAGTTTATTTTGATTATAACAATTTTTTTTATGTTCAGAGTTTAATTTTGGGTTAAAGTGCAATCAACATTGGTTTAATTTTAAATTTAATTGTAACTCTAAAATTTATTTAAAATCTGGCGTGGATTTTGCAATTTTAAATTTTAAATCTCGAATATATACACAGTATAAAATAAGAGAAATTAAAGAATTTTGGCACAAATTATATACTTTAAATCAGAGTTGATGGGGTAAAGACTGGTGCCGGTTGATGGGGGTAAAGACTGGTGGCGGCAAAAGGAATTAATTGCTGTCGAAAAAGTAAAAGATTCTCGGAAGCCTCTTATTGCTCCGCAAATAACAAATTATATATTGTTGGAGTAATTTTTATTTTTTTTTAAAATATACTGAACTTTATCACTTTTCACATTTATATTGCGTAATTGACTAACGGATCCAATTCCAACTTTTTTTTCCAATTTTTTACTATATTAGAGTGCAGAAGCTTTCCTTTAGACATCACTAGTTTTTTGTACAAACTCAAAATAACTCTATTTGAATTTTTTATTTCTTAGTTACACACGGTAATATTAATTGAAGATAAATTCAGTAAAAATTGAAAAAAAATTAAATTTGGGTTTAGAAATTAAAAGAGAGAAAATGATGTCAAAAAAAAAAGAAGTTCGGCGTTAAAAACTTTTTTCTCCGTTAGTGAATGACGGAATTTAGCGGAATTTAGCATCAAAATTAATTTTCCCATTTATAATTATTCGGGCATGATCATCTACTAATGAAGATTAATTGTAAAAAACTCTCTAAAATTATCAATTCATATTAAGAATATTTCAAAAACTTATTTTTCTTCTTTCTTTTATATTTTAGATATTTTTCTGTTATCAGATTCTTCGTACATACTCAACATCACTGTATTTGTTAGACACACATATTAATATTGAAGATAAATTCGGTAAAAATTGAAGAAAAAAAAATGGGGTTGGGGGTTTAGGAATTAAAATAGAGAAATGGTGTCAAAAAAAAAAAAAGAATTGGCCTCAAAACCTTTTCTCCATTAGTTAATGAAGGATTTACTAACAGTCTAACAGCAGCATCAAAATTGATAAAAAAATAATAATTGAGTGACCAATTTTGATAATATTGATAAAAAAATAATGATTGAGTGACCAATTTTGATAATGATTAAACGTGAGTTACAAAATATGAAAAATTGTAAAGTTCAGTTACCAAAAGTAATATTTTCCTTTTTTTATTATTTGAAATGTAGTAGTTCATTTAGGTATAAATTGTTTTCGCTTTTAAATATTGTCATATTACATAATTAAAATTATGTTATTACAAGATAAAAAGTGGACTATTAGTCTACTACAAATTCAAAAATAGTTTAGACACTTAAAGAGTGTATTTAAAAGTACGTGAATTTATAAAATTCATAGAGTCCATCCAGAGTTTGACTGACTTTTTTTATTGATTTATATGGATTTTGATAGATTTAACAGGATCGTGGAATATACTTTTTTTTTATTTATTTACATAGATTTTCATAAACTCCATTGATGCAAAGAGGTTTTTTTTAATGTGGAGTGTTTTTTTTAAATTAATATTATATATATATATATATATATATATATATATAAAGAGTTTAGTCTAGTATACACTTGAGTCCATGTTGTACACCCTATTCCAATTTTTTATGGGTAAATTTTTAATAAGGTCATTTCACTACTAGTTTTATCTAATAAAACCTACAACATAATTTCTTGTCTAATAGCATCAAATTGAAACTTTGAGACATTTATACCTTTCTATTAATTTCAAACAAATCGGATATTTTATAGGAATTCAAAAGTCAATTAAATACCATAATTATCCGATTAAGGGAGAATTTCGAAAAAAGAGAAATTTTAGCACCTTCCAAAGATTTAAAATTTTCCTAAAAAGTAGGTATACACATTAATTGGTTTCACTTCCTTCATCTTCGAGAATTCTGCACAGTGCATTCAGTTCAAGCGATTGTTTCATCCTTCCATTTTCCGGCGACGAGGACGACGATTAACCGAATAAGGTATGGGATCATCTGCATGTTTGATGTAATGAAGTGCATAATGCATATACCGAATAAATGCATAAAACGATCCTGATCCATTTACATATATATGCATTTGTATTTGTACTAAATGGACGTGAACAGTTGGAAAAGGTACATATATGCTTTGCGACGTGCATATTACTACATATGACGTACGTAGTTCATATTCATTATGAATGATAGACATAGGAATACTGAAATAACAAAGCATCAATTCAAAGATAAGATAAGCCGATAAGTATATCGGAATGGAGCTGAAAAAAAAAACAAATAAATAAATAAATAAGAAAAACACAATGAAATATTAGAGACTGAGTAAGCAATCGATATGTTACCTGCATAAGTTGGACCTGTTGTTTCAGCAACCAAATCTGCATAAGTTGTCGATTCAGATACGCGAATAAGTTTGTTCTTCCCATTACAATCAAACTTGCAGAAAACAATATAATCCATGTCAATTCTTCTCGATTCAGAGATGCCTGTGGAATTGGGGTGAGATTAATAAATGGAATTGATAATATCCGAGAATGCAGGATTAATAATCATGGAATTGAAAATGAATATACATACGAGCGATGCAGATGATCGGAATTGAAGATCAATATCGAATCTGAAATGGTCGAATCTGAAGATGATCGAACTGAAAAATTGGGAATTCAAAATTTGGAAAGTCGTAGTCTTTCCAATTGTATAACCTAATTCATTGAATCCGAAAATTGAGGCAGAATAAAATTCGGAATTAATAGCAGTTTCAAAAATTTAAATCTCAATTTGTATGATTTAAGGGTAATTATGGGTTTTTATACCGAAAATGAAGCAAATAGACAAACTTTTAAGTAGGCGTTGCAATTAGTTGAATGTGTGACTCTATTAGTAAAAAATCTCATTTTTAGCTCTTTTTATTTCATTTTTTTCTTCATTTTATTTCATTTTTTGCTTTTTTTTTATTATTCAATTTATTTTTATTTTTTTACCGTTTTATTTTTAATTTTACTTAAAAATATACATATTCTCCATTTAAATTAAATTTTTAAGAAAAATTTTTATTCAATAAAAAGTGCAACACAAAATTACTAAAAAATGTAAGTCGATATAACAAAAAAGTGTAACACCATATTTACTAAAAGTATAAGTTAGTATAACTAAAAGTGAAATACGATATTTCTAAAATGTGCAAGTCGGTATTACTGAAAAGAGCATCACAATATTAATGAAAAGTGTAAGTCAATATAACTGAAAGTGTAAGAGTCTATAACTGAAAAGTGCAACAAATTTTTTTACTGAAAAGTGCAACACAATATTATTAAAAAGTGCAAGTCAGTATCACAATTTTTAATGAAAAGTGTAGGTTATTAAACTGAGAAGTGCAACACAATATTACTAAAAAGTGTAAATCACTATAAATAAAAATATTATTATACAGTTTAATAATTGAAAAGTGTAACACCATTTCACCAAAAAGTGTAAGTCATGAAAAAGTGCAAGTCAGTACAACTGAAAAGTGTAACATGGACTAGAGTGCACAACATGCACTCGAGTTCACAGCAGACCAACCCTATAAAAAAATATTTTCCCAATAAATATATATATATATATATATATATAAAGTTTATATATTAATTCGGGTCGGACATAAGATTCAGACCCGACCCATACTCAATACGGGACAGATCCGACCTGACCTCGCGGGGTGGGGTGGGTACCCGCGGGTCGGGACAATATTGTCATCCATACTTCTGATCTTTCGTCTTCAGAGTTCTTTGAGAGAATCCGTTGAAATCTCTTGTTTTTAGAAGAGATTTTGGATAGTGAAATTTATTTATATTTTTGAAGGAGAATCCAACAAAATACATAGAGTATTAAAATCCATAGACTGTTGAATACCTAAGGTGGTGTTTGTTTTGGGATTGGCCCATCCAAATTTGGATTGGTTCAATCTCTCTCAATCCATCTCAATCCAAATACAAATCAAAATATCAATTCACCCCTATAATACACCTATACACCTATTTTTATACAATTAAATCACTATTTTTCTTTTCAATTACTCATTCTCCCTCCTACTTTCTTCTTTCTCTTACTTTTCTTTCATACATTAATTCTCTTTCCTACTTTCTTCCCTCTCTTACTTTTCTTTCACTATTAACAATAATAAAATATTATAACATCATTATTAATGTGACATAAAGTTACATTTACCCCTACTTCTCAATCTTTAACCAAACACAACTTACACACAATTACTATTCATGGATTACTCAAATCTCAATCAAATCCACCACAATCCTAATCCAATCCACTACAATCTCAAACCAAACACCACCTAAAGATTTTTAAAGACTTTTTAAAATCTGTATTAAATACCTCAGAATTTTTAAAGACTTTTGAAAATTCGAATTGAATACCCCCAAACTTTAAAAGTCCAAAAAAATCCTACAGAATCCACAACCAATACACCCCCCTTAATTTTCAAGGTAAATTTGTATAAATGTTTTTGAACTTGTAGCAGATTAGTAGTACACTTTTGGTCCTACGGTGTCAATACGTTGGCCTTGTAGTGTCAATATATTGGTCTGGTGTAACAATGTTTTAGCCCTGTAGTAATATAATACTCCCCCCAGTGACGGAGTCAGGAATTTTAGATTGGGGGGCCCGATTTACATTACTATAAAGACAAAATAATATTATATTTAATTCATTATAAATTTTGATTGTTCCAACTCATAATAGGTGAAACGGTGTTAAAATTATTAGACAAATGTATAACTTAAAATATATTCCCTCCATCCCGTAATGACTTGAATACGTTGATAAGTTCACTTTTTAAGAAATGTGAATTTAGTGAGGTGTATTTTTGGTGATTTAGTGAGGTATAAAAGAAATTTAATGAGGTGTTAAAAAAAAATTAGTGAAATGTAGGGAAGAATGTAGATTAAAATGAAATGATGTAGTGAGAATATTAATTTTGTAGATTATTTACATATTATGAGTGTACAAATAATTTTGAAACATCTCAAATAAAAAAAAAAGTATACAAATAATTAAAAAACAAAAGAAATATACATAAAAAAAAAAATTGGTGGGGGCCCACTGCCCCCGCTGGGTCCTATGTGGCTCCGTCATTGACTCCCCCCGTCCCAGGATTTTGTGCATGGTTTGACCGGCACGGAAATTAAGAAAATGGAATATAGTGATGTGTATGGTAGAATAAAGGAGAAGTATTATTGATAATTTATTGACTAAATTGAATGGAGATTTGACTAAAGTTATAAATTGAGTTAAGTTGTGGGCCCAAGTAAAATAAAGGAGGGGTAATATTGGTAAAAATTATGTGAGTTATTTCTTTTTTTAGAGTGTGCAAATAATGTTGGGACGCCCATTAAGGAAAGTGTGCAAATAATCACGGGACGGAGGGAGTAGTAACATATTTTTTACCTTAGAGTGACATGTTTATGGTCTTGCAGCTGCATAATATCTTATTCTATTGCAAAGCACAAAATATGTTACTATAAGACTAAAAATATGACAAAGTGGGATAGCTCAAGTGGTTAGAGCACCACTACCTAGGCCTTAGGTCCTGGGTTCGAGTTATGGGGAAAAGGGATGGGTATTTATGCAACTATAAGGTCAAAACTATATTACTACATAATTAAAAGTGTACTACTACAAGTCTAAAAATATTTTGAACACTTAATTTTTTGAACGAATTCACCCGAATATTTTTTGACATGTAATAGTATATTTTTGACTTTATAGTAATAATATTTTAACTTATAATAAATCACTTGTTTGCGACACGCGATTTTTTTTTTTAACTGCTCGAGTCTAAACTTATAAACCGTGAAGTTTTCGAACCTGAGCCCAACGCCTCGTTCAACTCATGAAAGGAACGACTTTGATCAAATTCAATCCTTCAAATGGCAAGTTAAGCCTAATTATCGTAATTACCACTTTCGATATGTTAAATAATTGTAACACAAAAACTTATACTTCAGTCTTAAGTATTGATTGAATTCAAAATACTTTTAAGCGTTCAGATTTTAGCTTGCCAAATCATTTCCTACAAATTAACGTTTAGTCAATCAACATTTTGGTCAAAAGGTGTTTGAAACATATCAAAATCAAAATTTCCAACAATATATTTATTTAAGAATTGTTTAAATGTCTATTGTATTATATATATATATATATATATATATAATTTTTTAAAGCAATCATAAGATTCATAACCACTCATTTATTATGCTTGATTCTGAAGGGGTATATGCTTGAATGTGGTCACTATGTTGAATTCGCGTGCCATGTGCAACAACATTTTTTTTTTTTTTGTGATTTAAAATAAAAAGGATGAATGAATATATAGCAAAAGGGTTGGTCTGCTATGCACCCTAGTCCATGTTGCACTTTTCAGTTTTACTGACTTACACTCTTTGGTAAATGGTGTTGACTTTTCAATTATTACTAAAAATATTATTATACAATTTAATAATTGAAAAGTGCAACACCATTTACCAAAAAGTGTAAGTCAGTAGGGTGCATAACATGCACTCGAGTGCATACTAGACTTTACCATAGCAAAAATAAAAGTAAAAAAAGAATATCGTTTCTCCGTTCCGCTCGCATTAAGGTCACAGACTCACAAATACAATAAAATCTTTATTAATTAATAATCTTTTAAGAACATGTTTGATAGTTTAGATTAAATCTAAATTAATTATATTTCATTTTTATTGGTTGTTTAATAATCTAGATTAAAGGTAGATTATGCTTTAAAATGTATAAAGTTTAGATATCATCCTAATTTTAATTTAGTCATCTTTAATATCAAATATGGCCTTAAGTTAATAATTTTCTTCGATTCAAACTTGGCATCTTTAGTAAATTAATAATGAGCTGGGGTTGGATCGGATAAGATACATGTAAAAAGTCATAATATTGTAAAAAAATGGAAGTAACTTTTGTTAAAAAATTATTATGTTCGCATTTTGATAAACATAAAATTTGGAGAACAAAAAATTGATTGTATAGTCAAAAAAATCTAAAATATGGATCAAAATAGATTCATCTCACGAAAAAAGTTATGTGGGACGACCTCACACAAATCTTTTTTATTAATATTTTCAATAAATTAATAAGATGATACTCCCTTCGTCACAAATTAGATTGTGCATTTACTATTTACTCGTAGTTTAATGTGAGAATTGTTTATTAGTATTAAAAAAATAAATTAGAGGGTATATATGAAAATCTTTTGAATAATAAAGTAAATAATAAAATGTTGTGAGTAATAAAGTAGAGTGATAAAGTAATGACATGTATTGTAATTTTGAGATGTTTGAGAGTGTGATTTAAAGTGAAAAAATATTTTATTATCAAATAAAAAAATGCACAATCTAAATTGAGACTTACATTCAAATGCACAATCAATAACTAGATTACTAATCATTGTACTCACATAATATCTTACACGTTTAATTTGTCATTCTAATTTTTTTTACAACTTTTAGATGACAAGTCATTGTAGTGTTGTTTCATCATTTTAGCACATCCAATAACTAGATTCAAGTTCATTTTTTGGTACAATTAATTCAGAAATATTTCATATCCGTATTAAAAAAAAAAATCAGTATAGTTCGATTCGGTTCAATAAAATCAAAAAATGTCAGGCAACTATTTTTTGGTGAGGGATTGACTCTGATTCGATAATTTCAAAGTTCCGTGAATAGCCCAATTTACTTTTTTTTTTTTTTTTTTTTTTTTTATACTCTTCGATCAGGAAATGTAATTGAGATTATTCCCTAATAAGTCCACTATTAACACCCCCTTAAGCAAATAGAGACACCAATTTCAATAGTTTTCTAATAGAGACAAATTAAAGACAAATTACCCATGATACCCTTAAAATAATTTTTTTAAAAAAATTCGTAATTTAAACTAATATGAATTTTGAAATGAATTCCTGGAAGTTAGTCTTGATTACCAGAAAGTTTTTTACTTTCCAAATTCGAAAATTAAAACCGAAGTTTCTTGTTATGCACTTAAACCAAATTAAGGAAATTTCTCAAATTCCATCTTCAATTTCAATTTACGAGATTCGGATATGCAATAAAATCAGACTAAGATATTTCCCAAATTGGATTATCAATTTCGATTTTAATTTGTCATTTTCGATTATGCATTGAAATCAGAATTAGGAACTGCATTTTTCAATAGATCCAGATTCTGGTACGTCTCCAATACTTGTCTATTGTTTTTTTTATCGTTCGATTATTGTTCATATCCTAAAGCCAATCATTGAATTCCTTAATCATATGCAGTCATTGTTGTTACTCCACAATTCATATCGCATGACAAAGTGGGATAGCTCAAGTGGTTAGAGCACCACCACCTAGGCCTTAGATCCTGGGTTCGAGTCATGGGGAGGGGAAAAGGGATGGGTATTTAATTTGTAAACAAACAATTCATATCGCATTTGACATCGTAAATTTATTATTCTGATTTTTAGTTCTTGCATTGTAGATTAGGTATTCTGGTACATCAATTAATTGTTTTTCGAATATATTTGCATTGGACAGACTGTCGATATCGTCCAGGATTCAAATGGATTATATAATTTTCTGCAAGGTTGATTTCAATGGGAAGAACAAGTTGATTCGATTGACTGAATCGTCATCCTTTGCAGATTTGTTGGCTGAAATAACAAATATGTGTCCTCTAAGTTCTCAAGGTAATCTATCGAGTGTGTAAATATATGCCTATTACAATGCATATTTAGTAGGCACCGATTATGCATACCGTGTACATATTCAACTCCCTATGCATTTTATGGATTGGGCTACAGAAGTTTGGGGTGATGGAGAACTTCATATAAGATTAAGGGTAATGCTATATTTTATTGAGTTTTCTTATGTAAACTTGGATGATGAATTACTGTTCAACCCTTTATTTTCTACCTATCAAATGTACGAACAACGTTCTATGCACATATCCGTGCATATGTAGTGTGCATACCCACATGCATACCGGATACATATGCAAATCTTCGTGCATTGTCCGGACCGTGCTCGAGAAGTTTGGGGTGATGGAGAACTTTATATAAGATTTAATTAATGCTATATTTTATTGAGTATTCTTATGTAAACTTGGATGATTATTTACTTTTTCAACCCTTTTATTTGCTACTTATCAAATGTATGAACAACGTGTTTTATGCACAGTTCCGTGCATATATATTGTGCATACATAAGATTCTGCAGAATCGAAGTACTAGTCGCCGGAAAATGCAGATAACGATGAACAATCGCTGGAACAAAATCAATATTCTGCAGAATTCTCGAAGCTAAGCAAGTGAAACGCATTAATTAGAATACCTATTATTTAGGAATTTTTTAAAAATTTGAAAGGTGCTTAAATCTCGCTTTATTCGAGAATATCTTAATCTATATTTATGGTAATTAGTTGACCCTGTAATTTGAATTAAATATTTCGAATTGTGTCAAATTAGTAAAAGGGTAAAGTTGTCTAAGATTTTTAATTTTGACTCTATTAGACAAGAATTTATGGTGTAGATTTTATTAGAAAAAACTAGTAGTGAAATGAGCTTATTAGTTTATAACCCTAATCTCATTTATCTTATATTCTCCGATCACAAAATATAGTCTCGCACATTTTATTAAAACTATCACCCTTCAATCATCATTTAATTACTCAAATTGTCATCAACTTTATTCACAATCGGTTTATTCACAATTGACTCACAATACCCTACAATGCTTTTACTTTATCTACATTTTTCTTAAAAGTTTATTTACATTTATGTTCAATTTCTTAGATCATATAACAATTAGAGATAAAATATTCCAGCATTATATTTAGAGTCAAATTACAAGTTAAAAAACCCCTTATGCCCTTTCTTTTAAAATTCACAATTGATTTCAATACTAATTATATTATTTGCATATTCCATAATTTTCGAAAACCCTCTTTTTTTTTTTGACTTTTCCTTTTTAAAATTCAATTCCAATTTAAATTCAATTCCAATTTATGAGTGACGTTGTTGTGCACTCGATCACTCTTTTTTTTCCACGCTATTTTTTTTGTAAATATTTTTCTTAATTATAAAAATGCAAGTAGTAATTACTAAAAGTGTAATATAAATAATAAATAAAAGTGCAAGCAGTAATTACTTAAAAGTGTAATATTAATAATAAATAAAAATGCAAGTAGTAACTAATAAAAGGTGTAACATTAATAATCAATAAAAATATATAAATTGTCATTAATATTATGTGGTCATTTTTATCAAATTGTTCTATTAAAAAAAAGGCAAAAAATAAATAAAATGGGGGACAGGTTCAAATCGTGTAATTCAACCTTATAAAAATGTTCATTTACTTTCTAAGTTGTTGACATATTCAATAATAAATAGTTTTCTTATAATTTTCAGTTATAGTGACTTACAAATATTGTGTTGCACTTTTCAGTTATAATGACTTACACTTTTCACTAATATTGTGTTGCATTTTCCAGTTATACTCACTTGCATTTTTTAATAAAAAATGTGTTGCACTTTTCAGTTATAGACACTTACACTTTTCAGTTATAATGCCTTGCATTTTTTAGTAATATTGTGTTGCACTTTTCAGTTATACTGACTTACATTTTTTAGTAATATTGTGTTGCACTTTTCAGTTATGCTGACTTACACTTTTTTATAATATTGTGTTGCACTTTTCAGTAATATTGACTTACACTTTTTAGTAATATTGTGTTGCACTTTTCAGTTATATTGATTTACAATTTTTAGTAATATTGTGTTGCACTTTTAGTTATATTGACTTACACTTTTTATTAATATTGTGTTGGTACTGACTTGCACGTTTCAGAAATATTGTGTTTAACTTTTTAGTTATATTGACTTATGATTTTAGTAAATATTGTGTTGCATTTTTCTGTTATATCGACATACATTTATTAGTAATATTGTGTTGCACTTTTTACTGAATAAAATTTGTTCCTTAAAAGTTTATACCTAAATGAAGAATGTGTATATTTTTAAGTACGAGTTAAATGGTTCAACCCTTATTTCCTCCACACATATTTTTCATTTTATTATAATATACATATAAAAGAAACTCAATATTAAGTATGTTAGTAGTCTAAATGATGGGTGTAAGAATTTTTAAGGTTGAGGTAAAAAAAAAAAAACTACAGCGACGCACAAAAATAAATAAAAAAGTCAAAGTCAACTCGAGTGCACACGGTGCACTCGAGTGTATTTGAGAGTTGACCCCAATTTATGGATTTTTTTTGAATTCATATATTCATCTTTTCCAAATAAATCAGTTTACAAAATTGTTCTTCTTCAATTTATGTTAGTGTGTTTTTAGTTATCGATTGACTTGTGAGTGTTTTTTATTTCTAGTTTTTTTTATCCAACGTCATCTTAGTTTGACATCGGGGATTAAATCGATATAATCAAAAAACACATACGCGGCGCGAAATCGGATTTCTCAATCATCGACAACAAATTCATGGTCTCTGTTGGAGCACCTGTGCAACAGATTTAAAACTAGAGAACCTACCGAAATTGACAATTTGAAAGGAACTCATTTAGAAAAAAAAATTGAAAGAAGGGAGAAGAAGATTATATGATTTAAGGTATATTTGCATTTAAAATCTGAAGACGGATCGTGAAAGAGGGGTGATTTATATATAAATTATACTGTAAGATTTAGTTTAGTATTTTTTTAAATGAACATTAGAGTAACTCTCTCTTTCATAAAACACGTGCCCCATTTCAATAAAACTACATTTGGTGGATGGTGAGAGTATGTATATACATCCATATTTTTTTTTTAAGGATGTGCATATTCACCATTTTTATTTAATATCCAACATTTGTAAATATTTTAATGGTAGGTGTATCTCTTTTTTTAATGAGGGAAGGGTGTTCCGCACAACCTGTCATAACTCATAAATAATGGAGTATTTTAGCAAAGAGAAGAAGATCACGAGAATTTTCTTTATTTCTATGGTGTGGTTTCAATAATTTTTTTCAAAATCAGATCCCTCCAGTTGGTTCAACCAGCTCGAATTAGAAACTCGTCACTCATTCGATCCAATCACCTCTTTAAAATCGTTATTTAGGTTTAATCGGAAAAAAATCGGTCAGAATCGAAAAAACCGTTCAAAATCAGTGAACTAGTAAAATCGGTTCAACCAACATTTTTTAAAATTTTTATTAATTCATTTATGATTAATGTTAAAGTTTATTTTCACGTTTTTCTTTCACATTTTCAAGCCTAAAAGTTTTATAATTAAAAACGTTTAATTTTTTTTACCGTCATTCCACCTTAATATTTTAATTTGAGAACTCATTATGAACTATGAAGTATAAACTACAGTTTGACTTGAATTGTTTTGTGGTGTTTATAATCTATTATACTTATTTTAGTAGAATCTTATTATTTTATAATTGCATTTTTTTAATGTGACATGTGAAATGTTGAAAATTTAAAATATTAAAGAAAAGAATGGGCAGTGATCATTTTTGCGGTTGAACCGATAATTGGTGCCCAATTTAATTTGATTATCTATTCAGTTATGAAAATACTAATTTCAATAATTAACACACTTTATGTAACTCGCTAACAATATATTCAACCTTGAAGGTAGTTTTGTATTATATAATTTCATATACTTTGCTATTGGATCATTCTTCTTTTTAAAGTGTCATTAATATAAAGTTTCGTAAATCTACAGGTATATGAGTAAATAAAATTATCTCATATGAATTTTTATGACAATCCTGTTCTAGTATGCTAGGTAATAATTAGTAAGGCGATTATAATCTACTAGTGTAAGACCCGCGTTTTTACGCGGGTTGAAATAAATTTATAATATATTTAAATTTAAATTTATTAATTAAAAAATATTGAAATATGTATACATTTGTAAATTCGTTATTATATTAAAAGATAAAAAACAAAATATGGTAGCAATATAGATTATATTATATATATATAAAACAATAATACAATAGAGAATTATAAATTTATTTATAAATAAATATGATAAATTACAAAACGCGAAAAAGCTTCTTTGTAGACAACATTCATTGTGCGTTTACGTATTTTTTCATTTAAGTGTAGACAAATAATTTTCAATTCACGTACTCTTGATTCTAAATGCTGCAACACATAACTGTCCGTGTAAACAAAGGTCTAGGAATGTACACACCTACCACGGAAAGAGTCTACATTATTCCATCAACATACTATATATCATCATCTAAGAGTCTCATTGCATAACAATCATCTTTGAATACAGGGTATACTACATTTTCAGTGGTTCTAATCTCTTTGTCTAACCTTGAATCCTTAAGTACTAAAAAAATTAAGTAATGTTGTTCACCAGAAATCTAATGTTCACTCTGGGAACCCACTTGTGATCTTGATTATTCCAAACATGCATACAAAAAAATTCTATGTACGTAATATTCCTTACAAATTCATTTGATAGGTGATAGAGCTCTTAAAAAAGGAAGTTGTAGTTTACTTTCCAGGATTAATAATTATTTATCATTGTGCGTTCCATTTTAACGCATCAATTTATATATTTATATTTTTTAATAGTTTTGTAGAATTTATTAATCTCGATTTGGATGACAATAACATACGGAGTATTAATTATATATTAATGAATTCAAAATTATTTGAAAATACTAAAAACAATCACGACTCCGACTCCGGGGAGAAATGAAAATGTTATTTTTCCTGTATATTTATTTTTTTAAACTATAATAATATATGTACTTAGATAATATGAAGTAAAAAAATGTTTAATATTCAATAATCATGAATTTCTCCGAAATTAAGTTATGGTTGAATTAAATATTTGCAAGGGGGAGATTATATGGTATACAATTAATCACTAATTATAACTTAAGTCAACCACAACATTAAAATAAATATATTTAAATATATATAGAAATTAATAAATATTTTATTTTAAAAACATATTTGTACGCTTATAATATATTTGCAATGGATAGATTCTAGATTGTAACATTAAAATAAAAAAATACAAATTTATATGTGTTATTTTTTTAACAAACAACATGTAGTAATCTAAAAGTCTGAACTTGTAAAGAATTGAAGAATTAATTATTTTATATTAATTCCTTACTCAACCCATGATGTTACAAACTATTAGTAGTATATACATGATAATTTCATTCGTTCATACATATATGTGGATCACAACACCAATTTGAGATAGATGAATTTGATATGATCAGATTATTCCCTCCCAACCAGGCCCATAGATTGATATTTATGCTCTCCATCTACTTTTTTGCATCCGATCTTTCCCCTGAAAAATATCTAGCGTTTGATTATAACACATTTATTTCATTTTTCTAAATCAACGCTTAAAATAAACTGAAAAATATGTGCAGTTAATGGAACGTTACTCTCTGCAAAACAAAAGGACGAAAGATCTGCAAAATGGATTTCTGGTTGTGGCTCAATATTTGTTCAAGAACTTTTAAATTTGATGAAATCAACTAAAACTGTGAAAAATAGTTGACGAAACGCGAACATAACATATTTGAATATTTCATTACAGATGATCGTATACAAATGAGCAGAAATTACATTTTGATTTACATACTTTCACGTGATTCACAGACACGTGCATGTTCCATTACAGATCTACAACTTAAAAAAAAATGTAAGCTTGGAGAATATTACATACTTTCGAAATGAAAACAGGCTTGACCACTTGAGGAAATTTGAGAAGAAATGTAATGAATTGAGAAAAATGAAAGAGAAGATGATATTATATAGGAGATTGGGTTACGATCTAACGATTAAGATTAAAGTAGAAAAATGAAATGAATGAGAAAGGAGAATTTTTGAAATAAAAGGATTTGGAAGAGAGAGATTGAGGTAGAGGTGGTGAGATTGTGACACATGTCACTTTAGAGTTTGCAAATATATAAGATTAAGATGTGCAAACCACATGTCTGTTTCTTCTATTCTTTTGTCTCTTTTTCTTTCTTTTATATAACATTCAATGTTTTTATCATAAGATTATTTTTTCACTTTTTTTAAAATGGTCCTAAAACACAAATAAACGTACAAATTTCGTCCAAATTATTTTTTATATGTATCAATTTTATCTTAATGTTATTGAAATACTCAAAATGGTGTCGTTTTTTTTTTTATAGTAACTTTGCCGGAATCGATGCCCATGTGTCGCGCACATGACTAAAAACGGCGTCGTTCTGAGAATTTTGATAACTTTAAGATGAAATTGGTACCAATAAAAAATAATTGAGACGCAATTTGTATATTTATATTTTGGGGGACCATTTTGAAAAATGCAAAAAGTTATGAGATTGGAAAATTACTTTCTACATATTTCACATTGTGCATTACTTTTTATGTGTGCTCCCATTTTCATAAATATTAGATTATTAACAGGATAATCTAGGACCAGAGATCCAATCTACATTTTTCAAAGACTATTTTCTATGTGTGCTCATAAAAAAAATCTCTTTCACTGTGCAATACATTTTATGCGGTGTTCCACTCTACTTTTTCATAAACATTAGTATGTTCTACACATGTTTTCATTTTTATCAATTTATGGTCAGAATGAAATTTTTATCTCTCTCACTGTGTGTCACTTTTTATCAAAGTTATCGAAGTCGAAAATCGATAATTGAGCGGATTTGCGCCGTTTAAAATATTTTTCACTTAATATTTGATTTGTAAAATTTTCAAGCAAAAAATGCGAAACCATAATTTAAACAAAAAATAAAAAAGAGGTTCCCCAATAAATTAAAACTAGCAAAATATAATGTCGAAATAAAAAAAATGTCGTTTTCACTCCTTACACGATAGAATTTTACAAAAAAAAAAAAGGTTATACATAGCAAAGTCACGTGTTTTGCTCGAAACATCGATTCCACTTGAAAAAGTGTGCTAGATCGCTCGAATTGGACTTCAACGATGATTTGCCTTTTTCAAACAGAGCTTTTTTTCAAACTAGGATCCTTGAAAAAGTGTGTTAGATCGCTCGAGTCGAACTTCAATGACGGGAAGTTTTGCAACATAGGTTTTTATATAAGCCCTTCGATCAAATTTGCCTTTTTCAAACATTAATTTTTATGTGTGCTCTAGTTTTTATCAATTTAAATCGATAGCAAGTAATCTAGGGTCAGAATCTAGACTTTTATACACTACCCCTTTGTGTTACTTTTAATGTGAGCCATTTAATTCAGTTTGCTTTTCTAAAACACGACTTTCAATGCGTGTTCACGTTTTTATCAATTTAGACCGATAGACACTTCTTTTTATCTCTCACTCGACGTTACTTTTTATGTGGGTCCTCATATTTCGATACTTTCTATGTAAGCTTCATTTTCTTCAAATCCAAATCCATAGAAGGCAGTCGAGAGCCACAACTTATTATCACTCGCATCCTTCCCAGCGTGCCCTCGTTTTCGCAAGTCTCCGATCAATATTAGGTAACAAAATTATTAATTGTAAGAAAATTTCTAAACTAGTCAATTTGTGTATGAATTGTACTTTGCTTTTCTCGCCGCCTCTGTCCGCCGTTTCTTTTCCGTGTGCCCTCAATTTTTCGATTTACGATTTACGAAGTCCGACTGAAACACCAGTCACATCAACATCGGGTTTTGTGTATATACATATATTTTTGGTTTAAATTTTATTACAAAAAATCTAAAACATGTATTGATTGATATTTTTTTGCAGGATTTTGCATCAATTAATTGGGAAGGGGAAAGTAAAAATCAAATCATTGGGAGAAAACAGAGGGGAAATTGGGTTTTTTGAAAAGGCAAAAAAAACCTAGGGCTTTGCAATTTGGGCTTTTTGGTGACCACAAAGTCCGTTCGCATCGCTACACAATCAAAATGGTCGGCGAAGCTGAGATTTCAAACCTCAAACCACACCAACCCGAGAATCACTCTCTCCAAACCCGCCGTAGCACCGGCGGCGTCAGCCTCGATAATTTCCCCGTAGGCTCGGTAGTCGAAGTGCGAACCGACGAAGAAGGGTTCAAATTCGTCTACTTCACAGCTACCGTGATTGCGCCTGATTTTTCTTCAAAATCCCCCAAAAAGAGTGGCAGAAGAAAATCTTTCAAAAGGAGCGGCGGCAAAGACAAATCGATTTGCCTCAACGTCGAGTACCACAACTTGCTGGCCAACGACAACGGTCTGGATCGGCTGAAAGAGAGCGTAGACATTTCCAACGTGAGGCCTGTGCCGCCAGCGCAGGGGCTTGCAAAGGGATTCGAGCTGGGAGACGCCGTTGACGCCTTTTACAAAGACGGCTGGTGGCACGGCGTCGTGTCGAAAGTGGTGGACGGCGGCGAAAGATTTGTTGTTAATTTCGAGGATCCTCCGGATTATCTTGAATGCGGCCATGAAGAGTTGAGATTTCACTGGGATTGGGTTGACGGAAGCTGGGTGCGTCCGCAGAAACAGGTATAATGTAGCAAAATTCTCTGAATCATCTCAGTTTCTAGTTTATCGTACGACTACTTTGAAAAAAATCTTAACCTTGGGGGCTTTTCATGGTTTTGCTTGCATGCATATTTTTTTGTATGTTTTGTTTGTTCTTCTTTCGTGTTGAGTGGATTTTTCTTTTTGAGTAGATCTTTTAGTTTATTGTGACCGTTGTTGTCTTGTTTCAAGACAAGCATGCTCCTTGTGAATTGTGATTGGGTCTCTGCTAAGAATTTCCAAGTTTAGTGGAAGTTAATTACGAAAATCTCACTAACTTTTTGCCTAAAATTTTGTCCAGTTTTCAATTGCAATAAACCTTCTAAAGTAACAATGTCATGCAGGAACCCTATTTTTTTTTCTTCAATTGCAACGCCATGAGAATTTCCATTACAAGACCACCACTCTTCATTGCAGATCTATCAATTTTTCTTTAAAAAAAATCATTTGTCATAAAAAGCGGTCATTTTCTATTTCTTGCCTCCACATGTACAATGGATTCGTCCTCCATGTCATAATTTTTTTTTTTGGAATTTCTCTGGTCTACGGTTGAAAATTAACCTTTTCTAAAATTCATATAAATTCTTTGTAACATATTTTCTCTGTATCTTATAGGAGTAATAGCTAATGCGCTTGTAACCTCACCATTACATACTACTTGCTGATGCCCCCTTTTTTCTTTTTGGGAAATAGCAGTTCTTTTTTGTTGTAATATAGCAACAAGATTTGCAATTTGTGAGTAGAAGTGGATATGCATCTTCAGTACTCAAAGTAGTTGTCTTGCATATGGTATTAGTATGCTCCATTAACATGTTGCATACCTGTTTATCTTGAAATTCTTTGATTTTATGAGTCCTTGAATGAGGAGATTATGTATGCTATTGTTTTCTGTCCTAATTATTCTGTTCTTTCCTTTTTGGACTTTGTAAAGAGTATGTCAGGGTTAATGTTTGATGTCGGAAGAAAGGTGGAAGTTTCTTTTGACAGAGAAGATTCCCAGGATGCTTGGTTCCCAGCCACCATCCACGAAGACTTGGGCAATGGAGTTTTCCGTGTGGAGTATACGGGTAAAAGGGGCGAGGCTGTTAAAACAACAGTTGATTCCCATCATGTCAGACCTTGCCCTCCACTTCTCAAGGATAAAAATTTTGTGTTATTAGAGAAGGTTGATGCTTACTTCGACTATTGCTGGTGGAGTGGGGTAATTACTAAAGAGCTAGAAAACAATACTTACATTGTTTTCTTTAAGCCAATGAAACATGATAGGGAAATCAACCAGTTGAAGTTAAGACCTCATATGGACTGGAAGGACGGAAAATGGTTTACTTCTTCCCAGGTTTTTTCTATTCTCTAAAGGATGTCCTCTTTCATTGGTGCAAATTGGTCTTTGTTATTGTTTTTTTTTAATTTTTGTTCTCATTATCCCTGTGTTGCCTTAATTTTTTCCACCTGTCATCACCTGCACCTAGTTTAAAAGACCAGTTTATGTTGTTTTATACTCCCTCCGTCCCTTACTTAATTACTCAGTTTGCTATTTTTGGCCGTCCCTTATTTACTCATACTTGAAAAATCTTAAACCCTTTATGTCCTAATTATTATCATCTGATGTGTTTATTTTGAGAATCTACAGCGTGGTTCTATTCTTGCTGAGGGTATAAAATTTTCCATGGTCCTG
The DNA here is from genome assembly GCA_963675135.1 of Galeopsis tetrahit. Taxonomy (NCBI): domain Eukaryota; kingdom Viridiplantae; phylum Streptophyta; class Magnoliopsida; order Lamiales; family Lamiaceae; genus Galeopsis; species Galeopsis tetrahit. The sequence goes on along the minus strand of OY776129.1, from coordinate 11,758,211 downwards.
TATTGTGTGGTTTTAATTTTTGATTATTTTGTTAAAACTTGCACATCAATTTGTTAGTTCGTAGTCAAAGGCTAAGCTTATCCTTGGAATTTTTCTCAGGAAACATCCGGAAACTCTAGCGCCTCAGTGGAAACTGCCCCGGTAAAGAATTCTGTTGGTGGAAAAACTCCCACATCATTGATTTCAACGAAGGGTCACGCTGAGCAATCAACTCCTGATAATCAGCAATTGTCACACATAACTCCATCCTTGAAAAAAAGAAAGCAGAATTTAACTGGTTCAGGGAGCACTCATTCTCAGCTTCCAAAAAAGCTTAAGGAAGGAAATGTATCGGGAACAAAACCCCAAGATAGAAAGGATGGCTATGGACAAACTAAAGAAGTTTTAATCAGTTTTCGAAGCCCTGAATCTGTAAGTAATACCGATACCCCTGCAATGCAAACTACGGAGGATCAGCCTTCTTTTGATAATTCATGGGATCAGACAATTGTAAGTTTCACCTGCTGTTAGATATTGCCTATCATTTATTTTGTTGCTTTTGCTAACTACCAGTTGTCCAAGTTTGAACTTAATACATGATCAAAGGTTGAACTTGTATATGCTGAATTTGTTGCCTCCATTCTAAGTTAGTACCCATATTCATAGACAGAGATTTATAACTCAGATAGGGTATGTGCATGTGTCTTCTTTAGTAACTAGTAATACTCAAGTGGTTTCTATCAGAAAAAAGAACCAAATGGAAGATTTTTTTTGATTGGAAAGAAGTGAGAATGAAGTACATAAATTAAACTTCCCTCAACAGAAATTATAATCCTGACCCATGAGAACTAATAATTCATATGATGATTGATACCTTCCTATACCTCATAGGATTTTATTTATACCAATACATAAGACTATAATTTAAGTAAGATATTGTCTGCCCATGAAATATGCTATTTAGATTCACAAGTTCAGCCACTATCATTTCCTAATCTGTTTGGACACATTTGTTAATCTGATGTCTATAAATAATCCATCACTATGCCCATGTGATGTGCCTTCCTTATCATGTTCCTTGAGAAACCAATAAATATCCAACATTCTTCTTTAAAGTATGAAGAATGAAATAGGGATTGTTCTTTATATTTTCGATCTATTTGTTTTGCCTAATCTTTGTCTAGAAATTCAAGTTGTGCCTCATCTTCGTCTGGAAATTGGCAATTCAAGTTGCGCCGCTTGAGCAAAGCTCTAGCCATTGTAACGTTGTTGAACTGTTGAAGCTCTTCCGATGGCTCCTGTTCATCTTTCTTCTAGATTGAAGGCAGTTTATTCTTCAATAATGCATGTTCTTTTCCCTGTTCTTTTTCAATGGGAAACTAGATTTCCTGGATTTCTCTCATTCACCATAAATTGTGTTCTCGAAAAATTGTTTTTTTTTGAGATATCTCTGTTTTTCATCTGCGTTGGAGACTTGGAGTTGCTGTAAATGTTAGATTTTATAATTTCCAGTTGCTGGATTTTGTACTCCGTCGGTTTATAATTGGATTTTGGGATTTTTTTTTGGATGTCTGTTTTGAAGATATGCGGATTTTGTTTTGGCATTGGTTGGGGGTTAAAATTGGATCATGGATTTTGTTTTGTCAACAACAATGAATTCAGATCTGATGCCTAATTTGGGGTATATATTTGTAATCTTGATCATATTTTGATTGAATGCCGAATCATTTAATTATCTTGTTCAAAGACAAGGCCTATCAAAAAACTTGATAGACAACTTCAGTGACCTTATTATCTTGGCCTTCCTAGTCAACATAGGTTTAGGCATGTCAAATTCACTTAGCTATGAAACTAGGCCTAAGGATCTTAAGTTTGTTATACCAATTGGTGTGTTCCAAATTAGAACTTCCATATTAATTCTGCAAGCATGTTATGCTGTTGAACTTATCAAACACTTAGGACTGATATTCTAGGAGTGGTATAATCAATTCTCCATCTAAATAAGTTTAAACTGTTGGAAAATATCAACTATTGAAAAACACGAAAATTTATTTGAGAAAAGAAAAACAATGATTATAATTTTTGAACCCTCTATGTCCTCTCTTATGTTGCAACAATTGATTTTTATGTGAGATCTGTTGCACCTTAATAATGCAGCAGAAAAAGCAAAGGAACCTTCGTCAAAAGCAAAATTCCAGTGAATTGACTACGCCAACATCCAGTTCCATGAAGAACAGCATATCAACGTTGTTTGCAAGTGGGAGTCTTGATATTAGAGGTATTTGTATTATTTCGTCGTCTATGCTAAAATCCGCCTGTACATTGTTCAATTAGCAAATCCATGAGTGAATTTTCAGGAGAGGTAGCAGGTTCAGCCGAAAATTTCGTGGAAGAGCATGCAAATGAAGACCTTGAAATTCCTATTATCATAGGTTTGCCATGTTTTGAAGTTGGGAGCCCTGGATTATCAGGAGGTAGAAAGAGCCAAAACTTCAAAATCAAGGAAGTTGCTAGTATTGTGAATGACAAGGGTACTCCACTCATTGATCCAGTTCAGAAAATAAAGGTAATAATTTTAGTAGTTATAGATCAAATTCAGTTGAAACTAATGGTTGAATGCCAATTGTATAAAGAAAGATTGGTCCTTAACCCTCTCTCCCATGCAAGAAAGGTATGGTAACTTTGTTGGTCTTGTTGAATAAAACCTCCAGATGGTTTACGAAAGGGTTGTGTAAATCCTTAACCCTCTCTCCCATGCTCTGCCAGAGTGCCAGATATGGGACTCACGAATAAGAATATAAAAGAAAAAACTTAATATTACCATTCTACTACCTTGATTCATATTATGTGTTTGGTCTGCTTATATTTCTCCTGTCCCATCTGTAGGATAACAATCAATCAGGAACTCGAGAATCCGGTGAAAGAAGAAAGAGGGGAAGGCCGAAAAGAACAGTGCTTGAAAGCCCTCAGATTCCAGTGTCAGGTTTAACAATCATTTCTTAGCTGCCATTTTTTTCTTAATTCTTAATTTTTCATTAAACAAAGCCTTCTGTTTTTCCTCGTGCTTTTAGCCTTGAATAAGGGAAGATTTCATGTTGTAGGAAATGCTCAAAATGGGGATGCTGGTTCAAGTGATTTGAGAAAGAAAGATGATTTGCTGAGAAGTCCTCAAGCGGAGGTGACTGGAACAGAGGCAATGCTGTCTGATCCGAAGCAGAATGAAGGCAATAAGGAAAAAGTGGCTGATGGTCCGGATTATCCCAAATATCGAAGAGTGAGAACAATGAAAAGAACTTCTCCTAGCGTGCATAAAGAGAACGGTGCAAAAGAGTCGGTTGAGCTGGAAGAGAATCTTCTGTCGATGAAGAAAGGAAGAAAAATGACTGACGTCCAAGTTCAAGGTGAGTTAATCATCTTAGGGTAATATTGTTCTCCGACCTTAACTGTTGCGTAATGGATCTTTTAGATAACAACGTGAGTAAATTAAGAATGTCGAGCTAATATTGCACATGGGCTATCGTTTAATGATGCCTTGTGATAATTATCTTTCTTGCTTGTGTAGATTCCCCCAATGCGTCTAGAGGGACAGCTATGGAAGTTGACTCGACAGTCGAAGGTCAAGCAACCGAGTTTGATAATGAGCCACTTTCTAGGTGGATTGTGGAGTTGAATTCACCCTTGGTGACTGATAGCTCAAGTATGATTGCTTATATCTTTGTTAGTGCTTCCCAGTTTTCAGAGTCTCAACTAATGATACTTGATTTTCTGTAGGACGGTCTCCTGATGGTACTGCCGACGATTGCCAAGCAAACAGTGGTGTTGAGGTTACCGTTGGCAATGAGACACAGCTTGGATCTCCTGCTGCTATTTTGGTTGATAAAGATGTTGCAGAAACAAGTACTACACCGAGCTTGCCGTTTGTGAAAAACATTAGTCTCTGGAAGACTGTTGAAACAATGGAAGTCTTCCAGAAGATTCCACAGAATCCTCATTTCAGACCTTTGGAGCAAGTGGTAGAAAGCTCATATCGCGAAGGCTTAGCTCTAGGTTTGATGGTAACCTTTGTGAGTTTGGTGGACACGACCTCCAAATTACGGGCTAGTGATCCCAAAGACACTGTCGATGAAATGTTGGAGACATTGGCAAACCTGAAAAGCCATGGATTTGATGTTAGTATTTTTGAAGACCGTATCTCCGAGTTCCTTGAGGTGAAGGAAAAGGAAGAGAAGCTTGTTTGCGAGGTCAGAGAGCTGAACGACCAAATTGTTGAACGCAACCATGACAGCGCTCGGATGGAGGAAGAGATGCAAGAGATCAATGAGCAGATCAGGAGGTTACAAGAAAAGCATTCACTTGTAAAAGCAGCTAAAGAAAAGACGGCTGATGAAGTTGCCAATCTGCAGCGTCAATTGGAGAATACCCAAGAAAGCATCGAGAACGTGAGGCGCAATTTCAAAGGTTCGGTTTCTGTTACTGCGCCATAAATTGAAGCAAATGGGTTGCCTTTTGTTGTTTCAACTTGGAAGGAAAGCCGTGTAGGAGTTAAAAGATGGTTGTAGTTAATCCTCAGTGTTTGTTTGTTATAAGCTTTTGTAATGATGCAGTTTGGTCTTTGCTACTGTGATGATGTCTGCTTTACTTTTCTAGCTGTAGTTAACTGTTGGTCTGAACAATCTGTCTTTGTTGGCTATGGTTATTGCTTGTTAGGCTGTTGACAAGCTCTCTTTTATGGTAGATGGGCTGCGAGACCTTGCATATGACTTTTTTTTATTTTCCTGGTGCTCACCATTACATGCAGTTGTAAAGTACTGCGTGTTAATAGCTGCAGCCTCATATTATTATTATTTATTACTCGAATTTCTCTTCTTTTTTCGCGAAAGTTTGATATTTTGGTATCGGTTCGATTTCTAAAAGAAAAAACGGGTATCCACCAATGACCAAAACTCTATTTGATCGCGCATTTGGCGTTTGATTGCATACTTTAACTCTGTTGTGTTCGCAGAAAATTAGGAGGTAAAATCAAATTTTTGTAAAACTCATACTTTAGTGTTTGTTGGACAGTGATGTTTGTTTTGTGTTTTAAAAAGCAGGTTTTGAATTCGGATCAATTTCTAAAATTTGAAAACCAGTTTTAAGAATTCTATACTACAATACATAAACCCCACTTAACCATAAAATCAGTTTTACACCTTTTTTTTTTTTTTGGGACACATGGAGTCTAATTACAACCAACAACAATTTAATAATACAATCATGCGCTACTCAAGATCAAAATAAGTACACAAATTAATTTTTTTTTTTTTTTAAGTCTCGGGTATCTAATTCTATGACCGACTAATCTTGGGGGATCAATTCCACCGCCCACTTGCGGGGTCCGTTTAAAACCAGATCTTTGCGCTCTGTATGGACATGGTCCTATAGAAATTGTTTGCACCTTAAAGGAAAGCTTTATATGGACATGGTCCCATAGAAATTGTTTGCACCTTAAAAGTTCGAATCTGAGACCTAGAGAGGAGCATACTCTTATTTTTAAATTAACAACTTACTACTTATCAGAATTTTAAACATTCATATTTTTACATTATAATTAAATTTGGTATTTGTGTTCAGGATTACACTTCATCTAACTTACTATTTATCAAAATTTTAAATACTAAATTTTTGGTATTTGTGTAATTAAAATTTTGCTTTATTGCCCTTGTGCCTACTCGCTCCCAACCTAGATTTTGATATAATAATAAACAAGATACATTAAATAGGGATAAAGATGAAAACGAAAAATGAATGATAAATATAGTAAGTTTCTATCTTTATGGGACAGATAAAAATAGAAAACAAGTCTATCTTATGCGGCCATGACTACTTGTCTTGTTGTTACATATGCAAATGTTTTCAAATGTGCTTTTTTCCTTTTCTTATTTCTACGTAGTCGGTTAAATTGAAAAATTGGCGGATTAAAATGGACAATCGAAAAAACTGAATTTTGGACCTTTTGAATTTTTGTTAATAATGAAAATAAAAAACAAAAAAATTGGCCCGTTCAAAAACAGTAACCAAAGCTGGTCCTAAGTCGGTTCGATTTCAGTTTCTATTATTCGAAAACCGTAAGCGGTTTGAACCGAATTAGCATGTCTAGGTTTAAACAAGTTGTGAGGTGTAAATTTGTTTTGTAATTCTCTTGCTTGTAGCTAAATGGGGTATGCTTGAGATTTGCACTATTATAGACGAGTGTGGTGACTTGTGCAAATGTGTTGCTTGATTTTGATTCCCCCTTCAAAAATGACTGCCCTCAAAGATGGATTAAGAATTATTCATATGGCACAAAACAAATGCAAATATGAAATAGATTGAATATATTTTTAACTTTCAATTGAGTTTTGTTTCCACTAACTAATACTACTACTCAACTTATAAAATGGAGAAGAATATTAGAATTTGGGACACATTTGTAATTTTTCTAATACTCCGTAATAATTATAATTCCTATAACAAAAATAATAAAAAATAGTTGCAATTTACAATAAAACAAATCAAAGTTAAAAAATGGCAAAAGTTACACCAATATGTATAGAGATGTTTATCATTAATAGGGTCAATCCGTTTAACCCTGATATATGCTGGGTTAGATTTAACAAATCATAAACCCATTTAAATTCAGATCTTTTTTATCCGAACCGGTTAGTCCGCAAGCTAATAGGACTAGCTTACCGGTTTATAGGGCTAGCCCGAATAAATTTATTATTATATATATATATTTTGTTTTGGTAATGAATAAAATTATTCACGCCTCACATTTTATATTTTGCACGATCCATTGATCCCATGGGTCTATACTTGACATTATTATGACTCACACTTCAAATTGACCAGCATATGAGTATTAGTTATTTAAAAAAAAAGTTCTTACAAGTTATTGATAGAGGTTTCATAACTCAGGGAATCATAAATATCACTTGATTTTGTCCTTCACCGACGATGTAGTCAGCAAGGAAGCCAGCAAAAATCATTGGCATTGCAACGACGATAGGCTCTGGCATAGCAGTGACGAACAAATTTAAGTGAATTCATATGCCATATTGAAAAAATTCTGCATATATAAACTGACCTGATATGGCTTTTACAGTTGAATTTATAAAGCATACAAATTATGTTTTGGAAAATTTTAATTTTTTTGAATATTTTGTTTGCGGCCCGTTAATAGTCCGTTTAACTCGTGGCCTGCTAGATTAGGGTTAGGTCTAGATTTTTTTCGGACCGTTAAGAGCGAATCGGATAAGGTCCTAACCCGTTTAGTCCACGATCCTATATAACTACTTTGACTAGGGTCAGCTCGATAAACATGACAAGATATGTAAAAAATGTTATAGAGAACATATATATGTATTTGACTTAGTCCGTTTCAAAATTGACATCAACACGATCATATTTTAAAATTAGACACACGATCATGTTTTAGCAGGTATGTGATTAATACAGACTAAGATTTACCTTTTCAGTTCGGTCATTTTGATGTTAATTTTGATCCGGTATATATTTATATATATTTCAATTTTGGTCATTTATTGTTATATTTGTCCTGTACTGTATATTTTTTCTTTTTGCAACTTTAATCTTTCTAGTGTCAATTTTTTATTTATAATTATAATTCCTATTAGATTTATAAGACTTTTTATAAACGGGATTCCCTTCTTTAGTTTGTCTGATTCAAGGGGAAAGGCCCCGTTGGGTTCTTAATAAGCAGAGTCTTTTTCATCTGACTGATAAAGTGAATTTCTTTTTCTGCTGGTTCAAAAAACTCCATTCTCCTTTTTCTCATGATGCTTTTGAAAAAAGGAACTCCATTGATTGATTCAGAACACCTCTTCCTCGATCTCCATAGTATCTATGGGTACTTAGTCTAAACCTAGCCGACAAAGTGGGATAGCTCAAGTGGTTAGAGCACCACTACCTAGGCCTTAGGTCCTGGGTTCGAGTCATGGGGAAGGGAAAAGGGATGGGTATTTAACTTGTAATCAAAAAAAAAAAAGTCTAAACCTAGCCTACTTAATTAAATAAATTTTTAAAAAAGTCGTAGCCCGACTCTTATTATAAATAGATCAGGCATGACAAGGCCCTTAATAGGTTAGGCTGTACGTTCGTGTCGGAAGGCCTGACCTATTTCCACCCCTAGTTGACCTTTCATTTTCTAAATTAATTAATTACACATCTTTTCTAAATTACCCTCAAACTAATTAATACATTAGTAATTTAAATAATACTTCCCCCGTCCCACAATAACTTTTTAACACTTTTTTTTTCAAGACACCCCTCAATAACTTTCATATCTTTATAAAATGATAAACTCCTTTATAGATTATACCCTCACAATATCCTCAATTTTTACAAAAAAATGTCATTACTTTTTACTCACACGTACACATAAGTCTAACTCTTTTATTTACTTTATAGATTAAGGTTTACATAATTACCCTAAAAACTCTACTCATTATTATATTTTTTTTAATTATGTAAAATATTCTGGCGATCTTTCAAATATTTTGATTTTTGATGCAGAATTTTTTTTTATAAAAAATATGTACTTCCTCCATGTCACAATTGTTTGCCCACTTGTTCTATTTGTCCGTTTCACAATTTCTCTAAACATTATTTAGAGGAAATTTTATTTTTAGTCCTATAAGTTTGAAAATTTTCAAAATAAATCCTTTAAGTTTGAACTTTATAAAATACGTCCTTTAACTTTTAATTTTAATCATTTTTTACATCAATTTTAATTCTTTATATTTTGAAGAATTAGAATTTGCCACATATATTTAAAAAATGCCACATCATCAGGCCACATCACTCTCTCCTCTCTCTCTATATATATATATATATATTTTTTTTTTTTTAAATAGAGCTAATAACACCCCAAAATATTCTATACACACTTTATAATTTTAAATACAAATATAGATGTATATAAAATGACTAAGTAACCTTATATAAATAAAGAGAAAAATAATTTAAAAAAATAACTTGAAAAAATGTAATTAAAATTTAAAAGTATTTTAAAAATTTAACTAAATTTTTAAAATTAATTTTTTTTTTGAAAAAAATCTTAGAAAGTTAAAAAGAATCTGAAATAAAAAATTAAATCATCAAAATAAAATAAAAAAATTAAATTAAAAATATTGAAATAATTCAACAAAAACGTAATATATATATTTTTTTTATAAAAATCAATAAAAAAGTACGATTTTATTTTTTATTTAATTTTCTTAATATTTATTTTTGATTGAGTTGTTTTTCTTTTATTTTTTTATTTTATTTAGTTTTATTGAATATTTTTTTAATTAATTTTTAAAATTTATATATAGTTTTAATGATTTGATTGAATTTTAAATTATATTTTTAGTTTTTATTCAATTTGAATTTGTTTTGAGGGATAAAGGGTAATTAGAAAAGAATTGGGATGGGTTTAGCAATAAAAAATGATTTTTAAATATTACGGAGTAGTGAGGTGTGTATAACATTTGAGGTTTGTATACATATTTTATGGGATGTTAGTAGCCTCATAAAAAAAATAAAAATTATATGCATCTACTTCAAACTAATTAATCATTCTTCTATATATATGAAAAAAATAAAAAATTCACTACATCTACTCCAAACTAATTAATTAATTTATTTGAAATATATTTATCTTATAAATATTTGATAAAATGATGATATTATCATTAAATTTAGTTATACGTTTCAATTAATAAAGGAAAATAAGATTGACATAATTAACATCGATTATTCATAACTGTAAAACTCTTTTTGATTTCGTTTCATATTTTTTCAAGTTATTTTTTAAAAATTATCTTACTCTTTATTTATGTAAGAGTTACTTAGTCATTTTATATACATTTATTTTTGTATTTAAAATTATGGGGTGTGTATAGAATATTTTGGGATGTTATTAGCTCTACTTTTTTTAAATATATATAGAGGAGAGAGTGATGTGGTATTATGATGTGGCATTTTTTAATACATGTGGCAAATTCTAATTCCTTCAAAACATAAAGGATTAAATTTGATGTAAAAAAGGATTAAAATTGAAAGGTAAAGGACGTATTTTGTAAAGTTGAAACTTAAATGATTTATTTTGGAAAATCTTAAACTTATAGGACTAAAAATAAAATTTCCTCACATTATTTACATAAAATGTTACTCCCTTCGTTTTTTTTTATTAAATGTCACTTTGCCTTTTTCAATATTTTTTAAATAAGTGTCATTCTACACTTTTTTCTTCAACTTTGACAATTTTACCCTTGTACATTGTACTCCCTCCATTTTCTTTAGCTTGATTTAAGTTTTTCCCCTTTTGAATATTGTACCATAACATAAATCATGCATAAACCTTAATTATTGTATACATGAATATCATCTACAATATTGACCATATTCATGTATAAATTTAATATTAAAATTAGTTATCATTAATGAATGATAAAATTGTCCATAATTATATATGTTAATATGTTGAAAATTATTAAAATGACACTTATTTAAAAGTGGAGGGAGTATTACTTTTACACTTATTTCAATTATTCTTTTTACTTTATTCATATAAAATTACTCTCAACACGCATTCCACCTATTAAACCTCTTTTTTTAATAAGTGTGTAGTATTCATTGTGTAATCAAAATTGATCAAAAGACGCATTGTAATGAGTAATGAGTCATTTGAAGTTGAGCCACAGTAATTGGCGCACCTGAATCGAAAGCTACTCGAATTCCCAATTTGAATATCCATCCATCCTGTTTGTTGTTCCCTCTAAATCCCAACCATGCCCAAAATTGAAATCGAAATTGAAGATCCCTTCAAGAGCGGCGCAGATGTAGAGGTCAGTTTCGAGGACGAGGGTTTCCGCGGCTCCTGGTTCTCCGCCACCGTCGTCCGCCGCCTCTCTACCAGGACCAACAGGAAGCCCCGCCTTCTCCTCCAATTTCACACTCTCACCACCGCCTCGCAGCAGCCGCTACGCGAAACCGTCGACCTCATCCTTGTCCGCCCCAGTCCGCCTCGCGAATCGAACCGCCGCTTCCGCATCGGAGAAGACGTTGATGCCTTCCACAGCGACGGCTGGTGGGAGGGCGTCGTCATGTCCGTTGACGACGACGGCACCTACTCCGTCTTCTTCAGATGTTCGCGCGAGCAGTTACTTTTTCCGGAGTCTGAGCTTCGCCTCCACCGTGAGTGGGTCAATGGAACGTGGGTCCCGCCTTTAGAAGAAGATACAATTGCTGCAGCACCTAATGAAGAAGCCTCAACGACTTAGGTTAGTGATCCTTGTTATTTTCAGAAAATTAATACTATGTTGTTTACATACAGGACAGAATTATAGTATAGAATTTCTGCTTTATATGGAACATTGTGAATGCAAATCCTCATAGAAATTGAGATTTTGAGTAGAAATAGAAAATTTGATTTGCAATAAATGGCAGATTACTAGAAGGTTTGATTTGCTTAGCAACAATTTAACAACTTTTAGAGGCTTGTACTAGACGAAAAAGATAACAAAAAAAGGGGGGATTAGATAGAATTAATTAGGGAAGGGGTAGGAGCTATTGAGTTGTGTGATAAGTTTACCCTGTTTGGGCAGAGCTATGAAGTTCGAATGGCTTACCTGCAGTGGGCTTGCGAGATTGACAATATATGGGACTTTGTAGTTGGGAAAGAATGAGCCTATGTTTTGATTATAGACAGCCTTCGTCAATTAGTGATGAGGATGAGTAGATTAGAACCTAGATGTTTTAAGCATAGGTGTTAACGCGCAAGGCACAAGAGGGACCCTAGCGCTTGAGGCTTAAGGCGCAATTGCGCTAAACCAATATTGTTTACATGGTATCAACCATCAGCACTGAAAAACTCAAATACCTTCCTCATCGTTCCATCAATGGCAGATGACAATATCTCCTCCACCTCGTTTTTAACTCAACTTTCACTCTCCAAGCGATGACCCATATGGTTACATTCAAACTCAAATCCACAAATTATCTCATGGTATGGTCAAATTTATACCTTCCTCATTACTAAAAAAATTATGCCTCCCCGCCTCTGCCGCGCACGGCTGTTGTCGATAATGTATTGAACCCCAATCCTGATTTTGAGAAATGGTTTGATAGATATCAAATTGTCTGAGTGTTTCTTGTATCCTCTCTCATGAAAGAGGCTATGGCTGTAGCTGCGTGGTCTACCCTTGCGATTGTGTTCAATCGATTGTCCAAGGCCCGAGAACTTCGTTTTAAAGACTAACTATAATTTATGAAGAATGGTTCTCGATCTGTTATAGAGTACTAATCAACCTAAAAGAACCTTTGTGATCAGATTGCTTCAATGGCCTACATATTGGAGGACACAAATAAATCATATTATTTCTCCGTGGTCTAGGTTTGGAATTTAATGGATTCTCAACTTCTCAAATCAGCCCGGTGCCCTTTCCCATCTTTCCCGATTTGTTGGTTGAATCAACCTTCGTGGCCAAGAATCAACGTTCAAATAATTTGAACTGCAACTACACATCAAAAAATTCCTATGGTCGTGGCAATGGCAACCGCGGGGGTGGCGGTGCCAATTCATCTAGTGGACGCGACGATTAGAAAAACAATGGTAAAGGGTGTGGTTGAAATATGTCAATTTGAAGGTCATTACACCACTGTGTGTCCACGACACTATACTCCAGTGCCTTCTCAGGCCAATCTTGCTGAATCTTTCGCATGGCATGCTCTTTGAATTTGGGTCCTCAATTCGATTGGTATGTCGGCATAGGCGCTTTAGCACACATGGCCAACTTTCTAACCACTCTTTACTCGAACACCTGTTATTCTTGCAACAAGAAGGTTGCCGTTAGTAATAGTAACACTCTGCCCATATCTCATATTGGATATTTTAATTGTGCCTCATATAATTTTTTTTTTTTTTTTATCCGTTAGTAAACTCACCAACGATTTTCTCGTAAATGTTGCGTTCACTAATAAAATCTTCAAAAATTAGAACCGGTCCACAAGGATGCCTTTAGCCAGGGGCAGGCGTGAGAATGGACTTTACATATTGGAAAGTGGACTTTACAAACTCGCAATATCAAATGTTCTTTTGAGTTGTGGCATCGCCGCCATGCAAGTTTTGATGTTATTAAATTATTGGACAAGTTGGGATTTTTGTCGGTTACTTCTTTTTTTACTGAATCCTACTATTTGCTCTTCTTGCTAGTTGGCCAAGAGCATAAATACCTTTTGTTACGAATAATAAGTGGTTTCGGATAATATACACTATGACTGACTTGAGGGCTCCTCCGATGAAAACATGTGATGTATATCAATATTATGTAGTTTTCATTGATGATTTTCGTGGTTTTATCTCCATTGAGGTTGAAGTCAGTTTTTATGATGTTTTTGTTCAATTCAAAACCTTGGTTGAAAATCAATTTGCTTACACCGCAAAAGCTTTTCAGTCTGATGGAGGCGAATAATTGTTTCATATGTCGTGTCCTTACGCTCTTGCTCATCAGAATGGTCAGGCTGAACGGAAACACCGTCGTATAATTGAAACTGGATGATTGTCTATGTTATTCCATTCTTATGAAATTTTGGGTCGAGGAGGCATTTGGCATTGCGGTTTATGTCATAAACAAGTTACCGTCCTCTATATGGAGGATCCCCACATCCATAATACCATTAATATGAAGCCAATACTTTTCTAACATCTTCATTGACATATAATATTCTCGATGGTAGGCTTTCCACAAACCCGCCTCAACGACATTTTAGTCCCCCAAAATATATGTGTTAAACACCTTCCATTTAATCACATAGGTCTGTCTTTAGCCATTTCCCAATTAATCTTCCTATGTTGGTACACAAGAGTCTCTCGTTGCTTTAATCGAGTGAACGCATCCTTATAGAAAATAGCATCACAAAGCATTTTATATGTAGAATTCCATCTAGTCTTACAATCTAACACAAATTTCTTAGAGAATGAAATTATTACTAATTGTCGAGCATACTCTTCAAACTTCTCACTATCTTTAAGGTGAATTCTACCATCACCAACAACATCCAAACCCCATTAAATTGGATCAGGATATATATGAGTGCAGCGTCGCATGTGCAACAATGACCCTTCTAACCAAAGTGATGGATTATGTCACTTGTAGTACCAATAATAATGATCCACATAGTAGCCTAATAACATATCATCATACTTACGTGCATTATTAGCCACTCAGATTGAAGATTTGGTGCTAATATTGTCAATTCATGTATTTCAGTTAAAAGGCTTTGCAAAGCTGGGGAAAAATAGCACTTGAGCCAATTATTGTGCTTAGAATATACAGTATTATTTTTAAAATATGAAACTACACAAATAAAGGAAAAACTCCATATAAGAAAGATTAAAAGTTCTGAATAAATCCAACAAAAATTAATAATCTTATTATTACATAAAAAAATGGTCACTATAATGCCATACGATTTCGGATGAATCTTCTGAATAATATTTGAAAAGGAATAAAAAAAAGGGTTACACTCTTGTGCATTAGTTACGTACATGTAACTTGTTCCTATACAATATGTGATCTAATACTATACTCTATTTGATTTATTTGAACTAATATTATACTGTATTTACCATAATTCATGGGTAACATTCACCCATTTCAAAAATTAACCAGTTACATGTATGTAATGGGTACACACAAGTATTTGTCAAAAAAAAATATATATATATATATAGTAGAATTTTTGGTTTGGTGGAATTTATGATATTTATCATGCACTTTTGGATTCGAGACACTGAGAATCTTCTGTCATAAATTGTGAAAATATTTTTCACATATGATTTAATTATGTGTATATGTTCACATATAAATATGTGTTTATTTACATGTGAGTTAATGTTAAAATCACACACTCATATATTAGTATACTTTCAACCAACCATTACTAACACAATTTTATTAGCATTGATCTCAGTAAATTCCTTTATTTTAAAATTTTGAAAAAAAGAGTTTTGTGTGAAACGGTCTCGTGATAGGTTCTCTCGGTTCAAAGCTCCCCTTGCGGAGAATCCCGTGAATGGTGGTATACCTGCATGAGATAAATTTTCTTTTTAATATTTACATTTCATTTTGCTTTTAAAATACAATTTAGGTAGAATTATGAGCACATACAATATATATTTGATGATAATTTGTTTCATTTACAAGACTGTCTCATACAAATTATCTCAAAACATATGTGCATTTTCCTTATTTTTATGTCTATTAAGGAATAATTCCATATAATTTCATAATGATCTCCATATTCCTTGTATATAGCATTTATACTTTATTGTGCATATCTCATGCCTATTTTCATGTAATCAGTTAGTATTGTAAATCTCAAGTATATATACAAGTTATCCCTCTCACCAAAGTTACGGTGATCAAACCCTAATTCTCACATGGTATCAGCCTTCTCTCGATCCTAAAACATCTCTCTCTCCCTCCGCCCTCACGGCACACTCTTCTCTCTCTCTCTCTCATCGCCCTAGTCCCCCTCGATTTGCCCTAAAATGGCCGACTCCTCAATCCCCATGAACGTCTTAATACACATGGTCACAGTCAAATTGACCTCCACCAATTTCCTTCTCTGGAAGAAACAGGTTCTTCCGATGCTCGTCTGTGCCGATCTGTTCGGCTTTGTTGACGGCACCACTGTCGCCCCCCCTACCACCGTCAACAACGCCACTAATCCGGCCTACACCGTCTGGCGCTCTAAGGATCAAAAAGTCCTTGGTCTTCTCCTCTCCTCTCTCACCGAGGAGTCCCTGTCCGAAGTGATCGACTGTGACACTTCTCGGCAAGCCTGGCAGGCACTGGAGGCCGCCTTCAGCCATTCGTCCCAATCTCGCACCACACAGCTCCGCGAGGAACTTCTTCTCCTCAAACGCAACGATATGCCTGCTGCTGATTACGGCCGCAAATTCAAGCTCCTGTGCGACCAACTGGCCGCCATCGGCAAACCCGTCGATGACTCGGACAAATCTCATTGGTTTCTCCGCGGCCTAGGGGCTCACTTTGGGGGTTTTGCCGACACTCGCATGTCCATGACTCCTGTTCCGTCTTTTCGGGATCTCGTTCATCAGGCCACAACCTTCGAGATCATGAACAAACCCCCCGATGCTCCTCCTCCTCAAGCTGCCTTTATTGCTCATCCTCGCTCACTCGCGGTCAGGCCTCCTATCGAACCGGCAGTTCGTCCTCGTTTCGGGGTGGTCGTCATGGTTCTGGCCGAGGTGATCGTCGGCACTTCACTCCTCTATGTCAGATCTGTCGGGGCGACCACTATGCCGACAAGTGCCCTGGTCACTATGCTCGTCCACACGAGCACCCACCTGCCCCATCGTACGCTCATCCGCCCGACCACTTAAATGCGAACCTGGCACAAACCTTTCACTCTGCCTGTTCGCTCAATCAGCCCTCTGCGTCCGACTGGTACATTGACTCCGGGGCTTCGGCACACATGACTGCTCGCCCGACCGACCTGGACACCTGCTCGCCGTATTCTGGTAATGGTTCGGTCATAGTTGGTAACGGTTCTGCCCTACCTATCTCCCATGTTGGTTCTCGTTCTATTTCTAGTACAGTGCAACTTCGTGATGTGTTAGTTGTGCCTAACATCACAAAGAACCTTTTGTCTATCAGCAAATTAACTTCTGATTTATCTGTTGATGTTATATTTTCTGACAAGACGTTTACAATTCAGAAGCGGAACACCAGGGAGGTGGTCGCTCGGGGGTAGGTGTGAGCAAGGCCTTTATGTGTTGGAGTCATCTCTTCCAGCTTTCGTTGCAACTGTTCGATCAGCCGTGTGGCCCGTGTCTAAGGCTTCCTATGATTTATGGCATTTGAGATTGGGGCATGTCCCGTTTGATGTTTTGAAACTTTTACATAAGTTAGGAGCTATTTCAGTTACGTCTGTATTACCAACCCCTGGAGTTTGTTCTTCATGTCAGTTAGCTAAGAGCAAACGTTTATCCTATCAATTAAATGAAAAACATGCTTCATCTGTTTTACAATTGGTGCATTGTGATTTATGGGGCCCTGCTCATTATCTGTCCACAGATGGCTATAGATATTATGTCGTATTTGTTGATGACTTTTCCCGCTTCTCTTGGATATATCCTATGCGAGCTAAGAGTGAATTCCCTACCATCTTGGAGACATTTCACTCATTTGTCTGCAACCAGTTCTCAACAACCATGAAGGTGTTCCAAAGTGATGGAGGAACGGAATTTGTCAAGAACAGGGTTTCAAATTTTCTGCGAGCACATGAGATTCACCACAGACTATCCTGTCCGTACACTCCCGAGCAAAATGGCAGGGCTGAGCGAAAACACAGACATATCATCGATACGGGGCTCTCTATGATGTTTCATGCAAATCTTCCTGCTCG
Organism: Galeopsis tetrahit; assembly: GCA_963675135.1. Taxonomy (NCBI): domain Eukaryota; kingdom Viridiplantae; phylum Streptophyta; class Magnoliopsida; order Lamiales; family Lamiaceae; genus Galeopsis; species Galeopsis tetrahit. Next base: position 11,740,772 of record OY776129.1, on the reverse strand, counting down.
GTTTTGGTTTGATGCGTTTGCCACAGCTGTCTATGTCATCAATCGTCTGCCATCCACCGTCTTGAGTGGCACCTCTCCGTTTCAGGTCATCTTCTCTGAATCCCCTAAATACGAGAACTTTAAGCCCTTTGGCTGCCGGGTATATCCCTTTCTCCGAGATTATGACTCGCACAAACTGGCCCCCCACAGTCGTCCCTGCTTATTTGTGGGATACAGCAGCTCTTACAAGGGTTTTCGATGCCTTGACCCAGACTCAGGAAGGGTGTTCGTCCCTCGTCATGCCAAATTTGACGAGCACTGCTTCCCCTTTTTGGCATCTCCTCGCTCCTCTCCTGTGACACTTTTGGATGTTTCAGTATTATTGGATCCTGACTGCTCGCCCTCATCTGACAACCAGTCCCTTGCCGACCTGCCTCCTCCAGACAATCCCACGCCCTGCTCGCTATGCTCATCCGAGCCAGGATCTGCTGCCGCACCGGTGGCCGCCCAGCCACCACCACCTGCTCGCACCTTGCCCCCACCAACGTCCTCGCATCCAATGGTCACTAGGGGTAAGGCAGGGATCTTCAAGCCCAAATACCCACTTAGTTCGACCTCCTCGGCACTTGTCTCTACCTTGGCTCTCTCCTCTGAACCACGAGGGTTCAAGTCGGCTGCCAAGTCTCCTCTCTGGTTGGCCGCTATGCAAGAGGAAATTGATGCTCTTCGCAACAATCACACTTGGGAGTTGGTTCCTCGCCCTTCGGCCGTTAATATTGTTGGGTCCAAATGGGTGTTTCAGACCAAATATCACTCAGATGGCTCGGTTGAAAGACATAAAGCTCGCCTGGTCGCTCAGGGCTTCACTCAGATTTCTGGCGATGACTTCTCCCACACCTTCAGTCCAGTGGTTAAAGCTGCGACTGTTCGCATCATCCTCGCCATTGCTGTTCAGTCGACCTGGCCTCTCCATCAGCTCAACGTAAAAAATGCGTTTCTCAACGGCGTCCTAGATAAGCCCGTCTTCATGGCTCAGCCCCCTGGGTTTGTTGATGCTCGCTTCCCAGATCATGTCTGTCGCCTCACGAAGGCGTTATACGGTCTTCGGCAAGCCCCTTTGGCCTGGTTTCATCGGTTTAGTACCTTCTTGTTCGGCATTGGTTTCTCTGCTTGCAAATCCGACTCCTCGCTCTTCTACCTCCGACAGGGCGAGTCGGTCATCTACTTGCTCCTCTATGTGGACGACATCATCCTTACTGGCAATGATCCTCCCCTCCTCGCGCGCTTCATCTCGCAGGCCCACAAGGAGTTCGCCCTTAAGGACTTTGGTCGCCTAAACTATTTTTTGGGCCTTGAGATCTCCTACACTCAAAATGGCCTTTTTTTATTGGTCAGTCCAAGTATGCTCGCGACATCCTCAACCGAGCATCCCTGGTCGACTCCAGACCAATTGCTACACCGCTGGTCGCCGACGCATCTCTTACGAGCACAGGTGTCTCTTTTTCCGATCCCACACTCTACCGCTCGCTTGTCGGTGCTCTTCAGTATCTGACGATCACTCGACCAGACCTCTCCTTTGCGGTAAATCATGTTAGTCAATTTCTTCAGTCGCCCACTGTCGACCACTTCTCTGCAGTCAAGCGCATTATCCGTTATGTCAAAGGGACAATTCACTATGGCCTATCCTTTGCTCGCCGAGCTGATCGATCAATTATAGACTATTCAGATGCCGATTGGGCCCGGTGTCTTGAAACTCGTCGCTCAACTTATGGTTACTCCATCTTCTTGGGAGGCAACCTGGTCTCTTGGAGTTCCAAGAAGCAACCAACAGTTGCTCGCTCGAGCTGTGAATCTGAATACAGGGCGATGGCGAACACTGCTGCCGACCTCATCTGGTTGACAAACCTTCTGCGAGAACTTGGTCAACTACCACCTGCTCGCCCGGTTTTCCTGACTGACAATCGCAGTGCTCTTTTTCTCAGTCAAAATCCGGTCGCCCACAAACGGGCTAAACACATAGACATTGATTGCCACTTTGTCCGGGAAATGGTCACGTCCGGAAAACTACTCACCGATTTTGTGCCCTCTCATCTCCAGCTCGCGGACATGTTCACGAAGAGCCTTCCTCGCCCGGCGTTCGAATTCTTGCGTTCCAAGCTTTGTGTCTCTCCGCATCCCACGCAAAGCTTGACGGGGGATATTAAGGAATAATTCCATATAATTTCATAATTATCTCCATATTCCTTGTATATAACATTTATACTTTATTGTGCATATCTCATGCCTATTTTCATGTAATCAGTTAGTATTGTAAATCTCAAGTATATATACAAGTTATCCCTCTCACCAAAGTTACGGTGATCAAACCCTAATTCTCACAATGTCCAAGAATTTCAAAGGTAAGATTTCCTCTAACCTACTGAGCAAACGTAGGCATTAGAAATAGAGTGAAATTATATGTTTAATTTTAGTGTTTTATATTTTATTTCATTACAATGGATGGTTGAAACTTATTATATTAAAAAATAATTAACGTCCTATAATATTGAAGATAACAATATTAAAATCCAGTAAGTAGAACAACAAGTGAAACATAAAAGGTAGAATATTGAAATACCAAACTTTGCAATTAAACAGGAATGGGCATTAGAAATATCAAGCTTTGCAATTAAACCGGAATAAGAATGGGAATGAAATAATGATGAATGAGGTAGATGGGTGGGTATAAAAATCCTTCAATCCTCTCGTTTAGGGGTATGTTTGAAGCACACACCTTATCATTTCCTTTTGTGTTTGTAACAACTTTTAAAATGGGCCAGGCTATATACCTCTTCAAACTTGTTAAATATACCCCCATACATGCCCCTCAAAATAAAATTGATTATGTCAGATGTACTCCCCTAAAATACCAATTTCTATCAAAATTGTCCACGATAAATGTACCACCCATTAAAACTCTAATTTTTTCATTTCTTCCCCTACCCTAGTGTTGCCACCCGCTGCCCAGCTTTCTCACCCGCAGCCGTCGTCCTTTCCCTCCTCCATCCGCTCGTTGCTTTTTTTATTTCCTTCTTTCTGCAACAACACGGCAGCGGCACAACCCCTCTCCCTCGCGCCGCCGCCCTGCCTTCCTCCACCCAAGCCGCCCCGTCCATACACTGCACAACCCAAGCTGCCCCCGTCCTCTCCTCTCTCTTTTTCGTTTTTTTTTTTATAATTACTGTGACTATCGGCGGCAACGCCGCCCTTCCCTTTCCAAGCCATATGGACGATGGTTTTTATTTTCAAGCACATTTTGTCGAAATATTTTAATTTTTGTTTTCTTTCGACGAAATTGTGTCGACGAGAGTGTTTTTGATCGTCACATTATTGTTGATAAACCAGTGGTGATCGACATTGGTTTGTCAAAAATATGTCATTCAATGTTTTTTTTTTTTTAATTTCTGTTGGATTTTTTTGGTATTGTCGGAGAGGGGTCATGGGGGTTGGTGGCGGTTGTAAAAATCAGGGTTAGAGTTAGATGGGGTATATCTATCTAATGAATATTTTATAAAATGATAAATTGAATATTTTATATGTATATTTAATTAATAAATGAAGGAGTGGGGTATATTTAACAAATATGGAGGAGTATATAGCTTGGCCCTTTAAAATCACATATTTTTAAAGGATGTGAGAAATAAAATTTGAAAATAAGTGATTCTACGCCAGAGTTGGTTTTCAAGCACTACTACCATACTAGAAGCGCTATATATATATATTTTAAATGTCTCTTATTAACTTAAAAAGAAGAAAAAAAAACACTTTCGCACTTTTGAGTAGTGTTTAAAAACAAGCTCGGCACGGTTTGCAAACACCACTAAGATTAGCGAGAAGCAAGATAGGCCACATTATTTTTAAAAGTAAAGATGAATTCATTATCGGGAATACAAGGGTACTCAAAATTGACAAATACAAATTTTCGAAACGAAAGCAAAACGAGGATGGAAAATAGGCTCTCAATCATTTCCAAGAACAAAAACGAATACCTACAAATATCTTCTCAAACAACAAAGCAATGTGATTAAAGATGCATTATGTGAGTGTTATTTCATAATCTCATAGTCAGCACACTAAGTAAGTAGTGAGCTGATAGGATCAGATAAGATGACTTAGGCCGAAATCAGATGAGTTTAAGGTTTTCAGTCAGCTGAGGAGGTGATGCTTAGAGTTCAGCACAGTTGGTTAGATCAGCACAGTACTTCAGCAGAGTATATCAACACAGTACTTCAGCAGGGTATATCATCACAGTACTTGGTCAGCACAGTACTTGACCAAGCACAGTACTTGATCAGCACAGTAAAGATCAGCACAGTAGAAGTCTATCAGCAGAGTCAGTCTTTGATCACAAGAACAGAAGAGTTGAGTATCAGCACACTAAGTAGTGTTCTGATCTTTATGAACAAGTCTTCTGATATGAAAGTTAGTTAGTTTAACTAGCTGTATTACAGTTACAACTACTTGAGGGCATAACTACCATTTCAGTTGGACATTAATAGAGCACATGAGTTGTTACAAGCGGTTGCAAACGGTTGATAACTACTCAAACAGTTCCTAACAGCAGCAACTACCTTTGGTCTTTATATACTCTTGTATGTGTACATTGTAAAGGTTGGATTGTAGATTGTAGTACGTTTTTGTAATCTTTGAGTTGTGTGAGTTCACGAGTGAAGTGAGGAAATATCCTATTCCGAGTGAATGAGTGTGTAAACATTCTTTATCAATCAAAGAAGTACTCGTCTGGTCCAGTGGATGTAGATCACATTGATCGAACCACTTAAATTCTTGTGTGTTGTTTGTCCCGTTGATTACTTTTTGAATTACTACCCTAGAGCAGTTATTTCTTCTATCTTCAAGTATTCTACTTGGTTGGAGACGTCTAATCGACTGGAATTGCTTGACACAATATTTTACAAAATTTTCAAATACTCCATCCGCCCCATTTTTGAGACAAAGCATAAAGAAATAGGAGACTATCAGTACATACAGAGCTTAATTAGTTCTGGCTTTAAACGAAGTCTTCATTAGTGAACGGTGAAATTGATTCCCCGAATCAATCGATCATTGGATGGGACGGATGGAGATAACACATTGTCATATCAATGTCTAACACCTGTTTCACCCAAGCATGCCCCATGTTATTAACTAAATAAAATGAATGGTATTAATGAGAGTAAATGAGGGTGGTTGGGTTTGGCTTGTAGCCTAGTACTAGTAAATTTTACAGTAGTAGAGGGGATGAATGTGACATTTGCCAAATCAAATATGGCCACTCATCTACCTCATGTGCAAGTATTGAAGTAGTTTTATGATTTCATCACAATCTTATAATTATTGAGTTACTACTCTTTCCGGCCCATTTTAATTGACGTTAAGAATACTTTACACGAATTTAGAAAAACATTGAATAGTACTATGTTCGTTCCATACTCGTTTATCCATTTCAAACATCTTTTATTTACTGTGGCATTACTTTAAAACTCTATTTTATTATTTACAATATTTTATTACTCTATTTTATTATTTAAAAAACTTATATACCCTCAATTTTATCTTTTTAATATTAATAAATAACTCTCACGTTAAAACTCGTGCTGAAAGTAAATAGACAAACAAGAATGGAACAGAAGGATTAATAAATATGTGTAATGATACATATTTACCCATTGTTTACCTACATGGAGTAAATGTGCTAAAAAAAAAAAACAAGTAGAAGGAGAAAAATTAAAACATGATATTCAATTCACTTGCAGAATGATAATTATTTTGAGTCAAAAGAATTTCTATAAAAAAACAAATAAAAATGGGTGGAGTATGTATCATACCTGCCCAAAAAAGAGAGTATCATTAAAACTCCAATTAAAGAAAAAAAAAATCAGATACAATTAAACAAATCTACATTTTTTTAGTCTATTTAATTTCTAAAGTAAATGCTATTATTGAATCACGTTATAATAAAAAAAAATGTCAACATCAACTCCATCATTTAACTAATACTCCCTTCAAGAACATAGAAATATCACTTATCCATTATGAAGCAGTATATGAAATCGAAAATTTTAATGTCATTTTTTTCTTATATTTTTATTTGTAAGAACTTTTTCAGGGTATCAAATAATATCAAGCATTTAAAAACCAAAAAATAAAATAAAATGGTGGGGTCATTTCATTAATATGTATAAAGAATCATACAACGAAATTAAATTCAAAGACAAATGATAAAGGACATTAGAAAAATTAAATCTACAAGGCTATGTTTACTTTTTGAGTTTTAAGTGAATTTTTGAAATTCATCCTTCAAATAAAAAAAAAGTGAATTTTGAAATTCTTGATTTTTTTAAAAATTCTAATAGTAATATGTTTTTCTTTTTCTTCAGATTTTTGAGTAAGAGATGATTTAGCTTTATATCAAATAATGTATAAGAGTGAATAATATTATATTATTAAATTATTATTAAACATGATTAAAATTATTGAATTATCTGTATTACAATTTAAATATATTAAAGTATAAGAAGTTAAAAGTTGATGTATCAAAAATGGTGATATAGTCATATAGGTATTGTGGTCAAAGGCGGATACAACTATATATTTGGGGTTTTTACCCCAAATCTATTTTTTTTTCTCAAGTAAAAAAATTGTCTTAACAAAAACCGATAATTAAAATTGTACTCTTATTTTTTTAATTTAATATTTTTCGTATTTTTAAACTCTAAATTCTGAATTCACCACTAATTATAATGGTGTTCCTTTAAAATTGATTTTTAAATCTCGAAATTAAAATAAGTGTAGAATTTTAAAAACTCAGTTTGACAAATAATATTCCTTACCAAAGTCTTGTTTAAGCTAGGGACCACTATTGTATCAAATTAAGAGATAGCTAATTAATTAATTAATTATCGGTTGCATGTTACCTCTAATAAATTCTAGCACATGCCTAAGTATTTAATGCTACTTACTTTTTTTTTATTATTTTCGGCTTGCAACTATGTATAGTAAATCTGTCTTGTGTACCAATTTAGAACTGGGATATTGCCTATCAAGATGTACAAAGTCAGAAATACCCTTCAAAATTACTTTTGTAATTTCTAACCCCATCACAAAATTTAGGGCTGATAAATCGTGCTATCGTGTCGGGTTCCTTGTCGACACGATAAGGTCAAACACGAACACGACACAAAAAGTTTATGTGTCGACATGACACAGACACGCTAATTTTCGTGTCGATATGACATAACACGATAATTTTCGTGTCGACGTGACACGACACGATAACGACACGCAACACAATAAGAAAATAAATAAATTTAAAATTGTATTTAAATATATAAAAAATAATATATTTATATAAATACAAAAAAATATTGTGTTATTATCGGATATATGTCATTATCGTGTCGTATCATATCAGGTAAATAACAGGTTAACGGGTTGTTAATAGAATAATAGGTTAATGAGTTACCTGTTAATTTTATTATGCTTAACGGGTCGACAGGAACACGACACGAAATTTTCGTGTCGTTATCGGGTCGACCTGATAACGACACGAACCCGATAAGGCCAAACACTAACTCACAATTTTCATATCGGATCGTGTTGTGCTATCGTGTCGTGTCGAAAATTGTCACCCCTGTCAAAATTGTAAGTATTTCATACTAGCTATGTGATATAGGCCGCGAAAGCGTATTAAAATACAAAGAACACACTAATTCCATTGATTCTATGAATATTTGGAAGAGTGGCAAGAACACAAATACATTGATTCAATGAATACCGTAATTACAATTCAAAAGAAGTATGCTCTTTATTCTTTATTATTAAAAAAACTATTGTTTACAATTTATTCTCCATCCTTTTATAATAAGGTGGATTAATTCACTAATTGATCTCCTATAGCGAGCATACTAAATTTAAGATGCGCATAATTGATACTACATCAGTTTTCCAAAGTGTTGTTTTTATGAAATTGGTTGAAATTAAAAAAATTATATGTATTGACAAAGTATACCCTTAATTAATAAATGAAGATTTTAATCACATTAATTACCTTCAAATATTTCTAAATTTCGTAACAATTATTTTTCAATTATTTTCTTGAGAAGATTAGTTAATAAAAGTAAGTTAGAAATTAGAAGATTTTCTAAAGTTAAATGAAGGACATAATGGGAACATACGGTGTAATTTTTTTTAAAATATCACTTATTTGTGTATAAGAGAAAAAGGCTAAAACAACACTTATTAAAAAATGGAGGGAGTAGGATTTAGAGTAAAAAAGAAAAACAATAGATAATAGAAAATAATTGATAATTTCTCCAATCATCCGATTTCTTGCCACGATCTTTCTTATTGATTTTGTCGAACTTGTCGAAAAAGACCAAAGCTTCATCCTCATCATCCTCATCCGGTTGAAAACGATTCGACCTCGAATCGCTGTTAGCTTCATCCTCATCGTAAAGGTTCGAACACAAGCTGGAACATCTTTGTATTCTTTTAACCATAAAATAAAACCAACTTGACATTCAATCACTAAAGTAGTGTGATTTGTATCACCATTAGTAAATAACACAAAATAATTTTTTTCAACCCCCATCGTTGAGTCAAGGATATTGTGATGCACACCCTCAATTATAAAAATATTTTCGTTCTCCTCGTCAAAATGTAGGGGGTCACTATAGCCAACGTCAACATCATCAACCAAAATATCGACAAACTCATCAAAAATTGGTGATACATCATAACCACAAATGTTATCAGAATATTTATAAAAAATTGGCGGTCCACCATAACCACAATCTTCATCAAAATATTCATCGAAAATTGGTGGTCCATCCAGTGACGGAGCCAGAAACTAATCGATGGGGGGCCCAATTATGAATAATAAATTTCGCTTTTAATATTTATAAATATTTTTGAAACATATAATATATTTCTAATGAATCAAGTTAAGTTTTAATATGTTTCAATAAAAGTTTCATTCATTCCGCTCATTATCTACAAAATAATATTTATACAGTCTATATACGAGCATCTTTTAATTTTTATGTTTTAAATTGTTATATACTTCACTCGTTTCATATTGATTGACGCTATTAGTCTTAATTCTTGTTTTAAAAATTTATCATTTTTAGCTATTTTTACTACGTTTCTCCCTAAATTACTCATATGTAAATTCCTATAATTTTTATTTTAATACTTTTTTTCATCTTTCTTTCTTGATAATTGAAGCAAGTTATTCAACTCTCTTATACTTTCATTCATTTTTTCCCTCAATCTTTCATGATAATGAAAGATAAATTTGTAAAAAAAAATGCTATTTAATTATACACAAAACAAGTACTTATAAGACAGAAAAAATAATAATTGCACTACTAATATTTTACTAATACATTTAGAAATTGTTATATAACTATTAAATATAATTAATTATAATTATTTTTTCTTTTATTTTTTATTATTTAATATTTTAAAAAAAATTATTAAAAAATTTTGCAAAATGGGTGGGGGGAGGGGGGCAGTGACCCCTCTAGCCCCTCTCTCCCTCCGTCCCTGGGTCCATCATAACCACATATTTCATCAAAATATTCACCGAAAATTGAAACCATCGTACCTGATCTCTGATACCAACTTGTATTGGCCGCGGAAGCGTATACAAGATGAAAATACGAAGAACACAATCTAATTTCGTTGATTCTACGAATACCCGAAAAAGTGACAAGAACTCAAATACGTTGATTCAATGAATACCGTAATTGCAATTCAAAAGAAGTCTGCTCTTTATTCTTTATTCTTTATTATTAAAAAACTATCGTTTACAATTTATTCTCCATCCTTTTATTATAAGGTGAATTAATTCACTAATTGATCTCCTAGCGATCATACTAAATTTAAGATATGCTTAATTGATAGGATTTAGAGCATAAAAGGAAAACAATAGATAATAGAAAATAATGGGTAATTAATTTCTTCAATCAATCAATTTCTTGCCACATCTCTCTTCTTAATTTTGTCAAACTTATCGAAAAAGACCAAAGCTTCATCCTCATCACTATGTCCACTTTAAAAGTTTACATAAACTTTTGACACATAGATTAAGAATTATACTATCTTCCTTCGTCTATAAACTTTCCCTTTTATAATCTTTTTGGTATGTCCGCATATAAGTTTTTTATATTCATTTGACAAATATCTTTTACAGTAATTTTTTTATTTTTACACTTCACTTTATATCTTACTTTTTTTTCTTTTTCAATCACATCATTGTATTAATTAATTTATTATTTAATTATTTTTCTTAATCTTAGTGCCTAAAAGTACCATGCAAAACTTATAGACGGACAACAAGATTAGTATTAAATGTGTAATGAGTATTTAAAGTAGAGAAAAATAGGAAAAATAAAAGATAAAGAAAGGTAAAAAAGAGAAAAAGTAAAAAGAGGTATAAATAAAAAAATGTAGAGAGGGATAGTTGATTTTGCCGAAAATGTAAACCTTAGTTTGAAACGATTGAGCATTCCAATTTTTTCGAACCAACCACAACCGTCAGTTTTGTAAGCGTAATCATATATCCCACCCTAATCTCGATCTCTCATGTCTCGTCGGTCTATCTTTGTTAAATATTTCTTGTGATTGAATTGTGCAACTAACATTGAACAGACACATCATGAATGAATCAATTTAATTTCTTGGCAAGATGCTGCCAATATTGGTATTCTGGTAGTAGGTGTATTGCTCTTTCAAGTCATAATCATCAATAAATTCCGCTTTATTTCCTACACTACCCTCACAAGCTTCTACATTTTCTTTTCTCACTTACATACTTTTTATTAATTTCCTTTGCGCAACACTTAGGGGTGTTTACTTTGGGCTTTTGGTGGTTTTAAAAACCGGATTTTTGAAATTCTGGTTTTTGAAATTCCTATAAATAGTAATATGAGTGTTTCTTTTGAGTTTTTGAATAGTGGAGGATTTAACTTTATGTCAAATCAAGTTGTAAGATTGAATGAGTTTGTATTATTATATTATTATTTGGTGAAATTATAATGATTAGTTGATTGTGTAATAATTAAATGTATTATATTATTGTATTATTATATTATTATATTATTATTATATTATTGTTGAGAAAGAATATAATGATTGAAGTAATATTATATAAATATAACTTTATGTCAAATCAATATGTTTGATAGAGGTGGTTTTGAGTGGATTTTAAAAACCGATTTTTAAATCCCGAAGTAAAACGGGTTTTGGATCAATCCAAAACCTGATTTTTAAAACCAAAAGTAAACATCCCCTTAAGTTATGATCTACTCCCTCCGTTTCAACATCACTTTCATCGTTTGACTAGCACAATTTTTTTAAAAATGAAATTTAGTGGTTAGTGATATAAAATAAATGAGGGGTATTTTAGGTAATTTGATGAGAGGTAAAATGAATTTGATGAGGTGTAAAGTAAAGTAGATGTAAAAAAGAGTGACAATTTTAAAAATAGAATGATGTTGGGAGCACATTAATTTTATAGGGTATTTTCATATTAAGACTGTGCAAGTAATTTTAGGACAACCCAATAATTTTGTAAGGTATTTCCATACTCATACGCCTGCCTGTTCCCTATGTTTTGAAAAGTGAGAGTGTGCACAATGATTCAAACAATTTTAGCGCGTTTGATCGAACTTAACCTGACCAGATTCGACCGTTATTACAGCAGTTGATTTAGTATGACGTTATAATTATGTATATAAAATTAAATATAGATCATCATCTATAAATAAACATGCATCTAACATTACAAATAGCCTCGACCAGCAAATTGACATAGGTTGAACTGATCACCGATTTGTGGCGCTTTCCTTGCTTATGAGAAGTTTTTTTCTCGCATTTGAGAAGTTTATGAACGAGTCAAAAGTCGAACAGTCCAACGCTTCTAACCGGTCCAAGTCCAAGTCCAAGTGTCCTAACCCCTTTTTTAAACATATCCATATAATATTAGTAGATATTATGTATGTCACTAACACTCTACTTTTTTATGGTAGATGTGTGATTTTTTTACAAAATGAATTTCAAATATAAAAATTATTAACGCAAGTTAATTTACACACTGTCTGTACCACAAACCTGCACGTACTGTACTATCCATATTATTATAGTTATGGTGTTTGCTGTGAATTCGACAGGTCACTAATTATTTGGTAATTATTTATCAGCCCATTAAAACCGGTAATCACTGTTCTTGTACCTCCAATTAAATTTAAAAATTAAAAATCCTAACAGTATGCTTCAACCTTTTAATATTCCAGTAATTCATTGCACACTTGTCAATATTTGGTAGGAGCTACAGTGGTTAAAATGCAAAAGACTAAAATTTCTTACAACTCTAACCTCAAAATTCTCACTTATTTGTCCTCTATGCAATTACTTTTCTTATATTATATATTTACTTTATCACTTTAATAAAATTAAAAGGATATTAATACCCTTATTTTATCACATTTTTTTAATTTCCGTGTCCAAATTAATGTGATAATATTCGTGGGAAGAGGGCAGAAAAATCGCAAATCCTCCATGGATCGTATCAGATAAAACAGTTTTTTTCAAAAAATATTGCTTAAGACAAACAGAAAAACTTAGGTTACACAAAATTTAAATTAAGATAAACCGAAAAATTTATTCACAATATGTGTTACTATAAGTACAATTATGTAGTACTATAACATATACGGTAGAAACTCTTTAAATTAATACTCGATAAATTAATAAACTCTCTAAGATAATATTTTTGGCCGGTCCCGACTCGGGGATAGCGTGCTAAATTAATAAACTCGCTAAAATTATAAGATAATACATATTTTGTAATTTCTATAGACCCCAAATAAAATATAAATTAATAATTTCATATATACTACCTATTACATGAATGATTTATGAATGTTTCTTAAAAAATGACTCAATTGTCTTTTGTTTTTTTGTTGAAATCAATTTCACCTTTAATCTCGTCTCTAATTTTCCTTATCAATTTCACCTAAAAGTTTCACCATAGTTACTAAGAACTCATTCTTGCAATTGATTTTGAATATGACTTGAATTATCCTTGTTGTGCTTGCATGATACTTTTCGAATCTTGTCAGTTATTGTTATTTTTTTCACACCAGTAAGATGAGAAGTCATGTTGGGCGCGTGTATGATTTGTTTGTGTTAGTATATTTTGATCTTGTATATTTATATTGAATTTTTTTTAATGTTCATAAAGTGATACAATGAACACAAAAAGTATAATAATGTGGAAGATTGAAGAATTTTTTTAAATTAGTATAAAATAAATAATTAGAAGTGAAAATTTGAAAGAGTGTTTTTATAAATTAATAAAATATTAATTAATATATAAATTAATAATTATTAATTAATAACTCTTTTAATTAATAAATTTCCCAAGATTATTAATTTATAGAGTTTCTACCCGTACTCTTTATTCTTACACTAACACATATTTGCTCATATAGTAACATGTAAGGTATTGAAAAATATACTTGCCTCTATAGTAGCACATATAAGGTAAAAGAAATTGTGTTATTATATTAAACAAATGTATTTATATGTAGAAATGTGTGTTACTATATAAGGTTGGATGTACTCCGTCCAAACTTAATAAGTCTATTTTTTTGGTCCGTCTAAGCTTAATATGCATATTTTTTTCAATACACACCATTCACTTTTTTACTTTATCTTATGTAAAAACAGTGAATATTCCTTAAAATCTATATTAAAAGAATCATATTTATTAACTTTGGACAGCGGGAATAAAACATATTATACATAATCTATTTATTTATTTGTGGTTAATTTCAAGCAAGTGCAAGAATGTTGTTTAAAATTTAATCCAAAGTGGTACTGTTTGATTAACAGTTGTGCATTGAATGTTTGCCCCAATGGTGGATAACACTCCCCCTACTTGTATGAGTTGAATCTACTCCCCTTATTAAACCCACTTTTGCATCAATCTTTCATCCAATACCACTAACCTTATTTTCTGCTACACTCTGTAAGTGGGATCTTCCAGATATTCTTTTTTTTTTTTGGCGTGTGTATGAAAAAAATAAAAAAATCACTTCTTTATGGTTATGCATATTCATCTTACTCTTTTTTTTTTTTTATATATATTTATGTGTTATTTGTGATTCTTGATGTTAATCAGTTACTTATGTGAAACAAATTTAGGGATGCTCTGATTTCATTTGTATAACTTGATAATCTGGTAAAGTTATTGAGCAAGAAGTTTTATGATTTGATTCCCATTTCCCCAACTATATATTTTAAAAAATTGAAGTATTTCTTTGCCTATGTATGTATGTACAAGGTTGTTTTGTTTTTCCCACATTTATGATTGTGGGTCATCATGTAATGACTTTAATTCAGTTTTGCACACGACAGATTCATGACGTTGCTATTTAAAAAAACATAAAATTAATGGCTTGCCTCAAATTTCTTGTTTAGAATAGCTAACTTTCCTCTGTATATTTTGATTTTCTTTCTTTCTTTCTTTCAACAATGTCTCAGAAAATGAACAAATTTGCTGTGAAAGTTGAGGAAGGAAAGAAGGGCAAGGACGGGCAACCGTCAGTGGGTCCCGTTTATCGGAATCCACTGGCGGAGCATGGATTTCCACCTGTTGATTCTGTAGCACCCACTGCTTGGGAAGTTTTCAGGTGCTGTACAAGTTTTTAGACTAAATTTGTGTTAAAAAGTTTATGCTTCATAAAAGAATTAGTTACCTTGTTTTTTTATGTAGTTAAGGATTGAGTTTAATGTGCAGATCATCGTCGGAAAAACATTCGAGTAATAGGATGTTGGGACGGCGTGATTTGGTGAATGGGAAGGTATTGCTTAATTCTAACTACTTATTTGATAGTACTTGTTGTTTTGGCTAAATTTGATTTATGAGAAAATGTGTTTTTATTAATGTATTGTTTCAAGTGCAGTGGGGGCCTTATGTTTGGAAAACTTACAAAGAAGTGTATGATGAAACTCTACAAGCTGGTTCTGCTCTTCGAGCACATGGTTTTGGACCTGTAAGAAAATTCGATCTGATTGTAATAATCTCGGATCGTTTCTAATAGAATTCGTTTAATTGTTATAGGGCGATCGAGTTGGAGTTTATGGAGCGAATTGTCCTCAGTGGATTGTGGCAATGGAGGTTAGTTTAGGAGCTGTGATCTGTTTTTCCTCTGTTTGTGTGTGTTTTTGTCATAGTAGTTCTCAATGTACTAATATAAAAAGGCGAAAACTTTCAGGCCTGCAATGCCCACAGCTTAATATGCGTTCCTCTTTACGATACCCTTGGTACGTAAACATCCTGCCTTAAGTAAATTCAGACTCATGGCCAAAATAAGCACTTTTTGACTGCAAATTTGTTTGGGCAGGCTCGGGAGCTGTTAACTATATATTAGATCATGCTGAGATTGGCGTTGTTTTCGTTCAGGACAGGAAAGTGCAAGAGGTGAGCCGATTACTAGACTTTTTCCTTAAGATTGCAGCTGAGTTCTTGATAATGAATCTTTGTTGCAGCTTTTGAATCCTGAATGCACTCATGCTCAAAGACTAAAAGGTGTGTCCGACGAATCTGAATTAGTCCTACTTGATCTTAACATGTTAACCTTTTTCTTTTACCTTTTCGCGGTTGCAGTGATTGTTTGCTTCACTTCACTAACAAAGGAGCAGAAAGATAAGGCTTCGGAAATGGGTATAAAGACGTATTCAATGACCGAGTTTCTTAACATGGTAAATTTCTCGACCCCATTTGAAATTTACACCACTGATTGAAATGTAAATATGTTTGCTCGAATGTGTTGTTAATTTTGAGCAGGGAAAACAAAACCCGCATGATATATCACCACCCGAGCCCTCTAGCATATGCACGATTATGTACACGAGTGGCACGAGTGGTGATCCTAAAGGCGTCATCTTGACCCATGAAAACGCCACGACAAACATAGGTGGCCTTGATCGTTTCATGGAGCAATTTGAAGACAAGGTTTGTAATAATTTATTCTGAGTTCTGTAGTGTGCTATTGAGCTGATTAATGGGCATTTTCTTGATAGATGACTGCGGACGATGTGTATATATCGTTCCTGCCCCTTGCTCACATTCTTGATCGTATGATCGAAGAATATTTCTTCCACAAGGGTGCTTCTGTTGGCTACTACCATGGTGTAAGTTGTTAGAAGTTCGACATAAACTAGTCTATATTCTGATTTACTGAAATCTGGGATTTTCCTGCTCTCTGTTAAAGGTAATCAATGAAATAAGGGACGACCTTGCGGAATTAAAGCCAACATTTTTGGCCGGAGTACCACGAGTTTATGAAAGAGTGCACGAAGGCAAGTCGCTATATACTAATGTGCGTGCGTGCGTGTGTTTTATGTGTGTTTTTTATTTACGTTAATTTGTCGTCCAGGAGTACTAAAAGCTCTTGAAGAACTACCGTGGAGGAGGAGAAAGATTTTCAACATGCTTTACAGATAGTAATAACTTGGTTACTATAGTCTTTGATAAGTTTGTCTTTGTGAGATCAAGAACGTGTAATGATGCTAATATCTTCGAATTCGTGATACAGCAAACTGTACTGGATGAATCGAGGGTACAAACAGAAAGACGCGTCGCCTTTGGCAGATTTTCTTGCTTTCGGAAAGGTTCGTCTTTCTAATTTTGCCTTTGAGGCCAACTAACAATTGGTTTTCTTACACATTTGTTTGCTTTTTGTTCAGGTGAAGAACAGGTTAGGCGGAAGAATACGTCTTATAGTCTCGGGTGGCGCCCCGTTAGGCAGTGAGGTCGAGGAATTCCTAAGGGTCACTTCTTGCGCTTTCCTCGTACAAGGCTATGGTAATTTTTTAGTCCTGTACGAATCAATTTTCTCAATTAAGTCTCATGAATTTTTGTCCTATATTGACAAGGTTGCAAGATATATAACAACACATGAAGCTTATGCAAAGTGATGTTTGCAGGGCTAACAGAGAGCTGTGGATTAGCAACTATCGGGTATCCAGACGAGATGTGCATGATCGGAGCTGTTGGTTCTCCATTCGTGTACAGCGAGATACGTCTCGAGGAAGTTGCTGAGATGGGCTACGATCCCCTAGGAGACCCTCCTCGCGGCGAAATTTGCATCCGAGCAAAATCACCATTTGTAGGATACTACAAGAATCCTGAATTGACACAGGAAGTGGTCATTGATGGGTGGTTTCATACAGGTATTAATACCCCTTTTTGCTTCTGCACTTTCTTTTCTACTTTGTTTCAAGTTTTCTGCAGAATTTGTAGTATATGATTGTGAATATAAATGATCAGGTGACATAGGAGAGGTGATGGCGAATGGAGTGATAAAAATCATTGATAGAAAGAAGAATCTAATCAAACTATCTCAGGGAGAGTATGTTGCTGTTGAATATCTCGAAAAGGTGTATAGTATTACACCTATACTTGAAGATGTAAGCTCTTAATCTCTCAAATATTGCAACAAAAAAAGAAAAAGAAAAAAATCTAACTCTTGGACGATCATTCCGTTTAGATATGGGTGTACGGGAACAGCTTCAAGTCTGCACTACTCGCGGTGGTGGTGCCAAACGAAGATAACACGATGAAATGGGGAAAGCAAAACGGCTTCAAAGGCTCGTTTTTAGACCTATGTTCCCTTGACCAGCTTAAAACTCATATCCTCCTCGAGCTAAAGTCAACAGCTGAGAGAAACAAGGTTAGTCGTTTGCTACTAATTGCACTTCGAGGATCGAACTTAATCATTGCAAAAAAAGGACCTCGGACAAATTCGTTGTTTTGCCTGCGAATTTCCTCGAGGTCCTTCTTTTTAGCAACAATTTGACTGCCCTGTATAAGTCAAAAGTAGCGTCCTGTTTTAGACGTTTGATGACATCATAGAGCAGCGTGTATTGATTTTAAACATATTGAGTGAAACCTGCAGCTGAGAGGATTTGAGTACATCAAAGGTGTAATTGTAGAGCCTCAGCTCTTTGAATTCTCGGAGAAGGAACTGGTGACAGCTACGCTGAAGAAGAGACGAGACAAATTGCTGAATCTGTACAAGGTAATTAAGTGTTGTCTGTTTAATTTCTAGGTATAAGTATGATGGAGGGGTGCTCATCGTTTGTAATGCAGGTGGAAATCGACGCGCTGTACCAAAGCCTAAGTGGATCGAAGTCGTAGTTATATATGTTGCATGTTTTAGTAAGCTATGAAATGGCCCTGCTTCTGGTAAAAAAGGAAACAACTCTGAAGAAGAATCATTGCCAGTGTGGCTATGATGTTTGTGTAATAATATGTATATCAGGGCTGCATGTTTTTTGTTTATCATGTGCTCAGAATTAAGAAATCTTAGATTATAAACATCGTGGTTTGCTGTTTCTTGCTTCTTGGCATACATTTAACGAAGATTTTCATACTAAAATATTTAGTGTATAGTTTTAACTTTTAATCAGTACTCAATTTCTTATGAGTACAATGTCTCTTATTAAACTTAAAAAAAAAAATTTGGTCATTCATTGGATCATGCTATTTGTCACTACGGTTTCCTATTCGATACATGTAAACGAGGATATGGTGGGACCTATTCACCCGAGTAGGGGCCTCTAATAAGGGGACCCTCTATTCCCATATCTCTTCATATTATGTGCCAAATCAGGAACGCAACTGCCTCGGGGCTCTTGAATGGAAGTAAGATTTGTAGGAGAGCTCCGTTGGTTTCTCATCTCCTTTTTGCAGACGATTGTATGCTTTTTTGTAGGGCATCGTTGGAGGAATGTCGAGCTTTGAGGAGCATCTTTTTTTTTTTTTTTTGGAGTAATAGGAGCATCTTAAATACATATGAGAGAGTTTCGGGCCAGACAATAAATTATAACAAATCGGGGGTCTTTTTTAGTAAAAATGTTGAGGCGAGTCTTGGAGGATCCATCTCTGATGTTATGGGCGTGCATAGTCCCTTAAATACGGGACGATATCTGGGATTACCATCCCTTATAGGAAGGGGAAAGAAGCAGATTTTCAGGTATATCAAAGATAGATTATGATGGAGAATGAAGGTGCAATCGATGTTCGTGGAGAAATTTGAGCCCTTAAAGCCGCTGAAGAAGAATTTGTGATTGATAATTATGTGATTGATAATTAACATCAATGTTGTTCCTAGTTTAATTTTATTCTTGCAAAATAAATCTTCTAAGGCTTCTATTATGGCATGATTTGTGAGGGAGAATTCATGTTGACTCCTTATAAATTGGAGCTAGAATTGTAATAAAGATAGTGAAGGAGTTTTTGAATAAAAATAAAGAACAAAGAACAGAGTTCTTTTGAATTGCATTTACGGTATTCTTTTTGAATCAACGTAATTGAATTCGTGTCACTTTTTCGGGTATTTTTAGAATCAACGAAATCGTGTGTTCCTCGTATTTTTCGTAATTTCATATTTTATACGCTTCCGCGACCTGCATCAGTTGGTTATCAGAGATCAGGTACGATTCTTGACGATGATTCCAATTTTTGAGGAATATTTTGATGAAAATTGTGGTTATGATGGACCACCAATTTTCGATGAATATTTTGATGAAAATTGTGGTTATGATGGACCACCAATTTTTGATAAATATTCTGATGACATTTGTGGTTATAATGCACCACCAAGTTTCAATGAATTTGTCAACATTTTAGTTGATGATGTTGACGTTGGCAATAGTGGTCCCCCAATTTTCGACGAGCAGAATGAAAATATTTTTATAATTGAGGATGTTCATCCCAATATTCTTGGCTCAACAATGGGAGTTGAACAAAACTATTTTGTGTTATTTACTTATTGTGATGGAAACCACACCACTCTTGTGATGGAAGGTCAAATTGTTATTATTGTTTGGTTAAAAGAGTATAAAGATGTTCCAGCTTGTCTCCGTACCTTCACAAGGAGAATGAAGCTAGTAGCGATTCGAGGTCGAATCGTTTTCAACCGAGTGAGAATGATGGAGAATGAAGGTGCAATCGATGTTCGTGGAGAAATTTGAGCCCTTAAAGCCGCTGAAGAAGAATTTGTGATTGATAATTATGTGATTGATAATTAACATCAATGTTGTTCCTAGTTTAATTTTATTCTTGCAAAATAAATCTTCTAAGGCTTCTATTCTATTATGGCATGATTTGTGAGGGAGAATTCATGTTGACTCCTTATAAATTGGAGCTAGAATTGTAATAAAGATAGTGAAGGAGTTTTTGAATAAAAATAAAGAACAAAGAACAGAGTTCTTTTGAATTGCATTTACGGTATTCTTTTTGAATCAACGTAATTGAATTCGTGTCACTTTTTCGAGTATTTTTAGAATCAACGAAATCGTGTGTTCCTCGTATTTTTCGTAATTTCATATTTTATACGCTTCCGCGACCTGCATCAGATTATGACATAAACTACAAGGGTGAAGAGGTAGAAAGATTTCTGAGAGCCGGGAAAGAGGTACTCATTAAATCAGGCGCGCAAGCTATACCCTCATACTGCATGAGCATTTTTCTTTTGCCATCGACTTTACTGGATGAACTCCACCATATGATGAATTCTTTTTGGTGGGGTAGTGGTACAGATGCGAAGAAAGGAATGAAATAGATGCGCCGGAAAAAGGTGTGTGTTAGGAAAGATGCGGGAGGGCGTGGATTTACAGTTGTTCAACATAGCTTTGTTGGGGAAAATTAGTTGGAGATTGATGTACGAGCCAGGGGATCTAATATGACAAATTATCAGAGCTAATTACTATCCAAATAGCTGTTTGTTTTTAGATGCTAGACTGGGATCCAATCCCAGCTACACCTGGGTGAGTATCCACACTAGGCCTGCTTCGACAAGGGGCTTGATGAAAAGTTAGCTCGGGGCAGGACATTTGCATTTGGGGCTTTCTGTGGGTGAAAGATGATGTGAATTTTCATGTGCAGACCCCGATGGTTAAGAGCCAACGTTTTGGGTGCATACGGAATAATTGTTTATGGACCAGGGAATTAGCGAGTCTAGCAAAGGCAGTGGAAGAAGGACTCCAGTTTTTGTATGAATGGAGGAAGGTTTGGGGTTCAGGAGGTCAAAGAAGGACTCCAGTTACTATGAGGCGTGGCACAAACCGAGTCGGGGTAGTCTTAAACTAAATGTGGATGCGGCTTTTTTTCTCAGATACTCTAGAAACGGGCATCGGCATGGTTCTAAGAGATGAAGAGGGGGAGTTTATGGCTGCTAGATCAATCATCTATGCAGGTTGCGTCGAGGTAGCAATCGAGAAGGCAATGGATTTTCTAGAGGCGTTAACATGGCTGCGAAACCTGAGTATTGATAATGTTGTAATAGAGGGGATGACGGATGCTATATATTCCTCAGCTCTGGATGATTCTCATTTTGAGACTATATCAGAAAATCTTTATCTTATATCTGTCTTTAATTATTATTTCTGAATCTTTTCTTTCTGACATTCATATTTCTCTTTCTATTTTTTGAATTTTCTTAGAATTTACATTTTTTTTTGTTCTCCCTCCCTCTTTCTCCCCTTTTTTTCTCGGTTAGTTTTCTTATACAATTTTCTTTTATATTTTTTCTTAAATAAGATTTTATATAATTAATGTATTTGATAATTCATATCATCTCCAACAATATCGACAAACTCTTTCATAAGTTCAGTATTTGTGTATGCTTGTAATATGTGAGTCTGCATAAGGTATGCAGGTATAACTTGTATTTTAAAATGCTTATAAAATTATAAAAAATAAACATAAAAAATTTAGATCAAGACATAGAAAATTAAAGTCACATGAAATGAAGAATAAAACAATGAAATTGAAATTAATATAATTAACATGGAGTGATGAAATATTAATGAGTATACAATGTTATTTTTTTGTTAGAGAACAATTATGAACATTAGAGATAAATGTGTAGTACTTTCTAGAAGTTTGTATAATAATATAGAGAACATGTACTTTGTAGAATAATATAGAGAACATTTGTGAACAGTTTAATTAAAATCATAGTATATAAAGACCAAGATTAAATTATAACCTAATTAAAAATGAGTGCTAGTTGATTGAAAATACAGTTGCACAACTTTTACTTTTAATAATTAAGAAATTGTAAATAAAAATAATTGTGAAAATCGAAAAACTTTATAAAAAAAAAAGGAAGAAATATTTAAGGAAATTAATTTTTTTTTAAATAAAAGAATATTGAAAAAAAAGGAGAGAAAAGTTATTTAAGAAAAAATATAAAAGAAAATTGAATAAAGAAAACTAACAGATAAAAAAAAGAAGATAAAGAGAATATAAAAAAAATGTAAATTCTAACAAAATTCGAAAAATAGAAAGAGAGAAATGTGAGATGCCAAATAGAAAGAGAAGATTTAGAAATAGTAATTAAGACTAGATTTAGAAAGGTGTGAAATCATACCAGTGGTGGAAGGAGTGGGCAGGTGAACTGTTTTGAACGGGTTCAATCCTTGCCATTCATCGTCGAAAGTTAATCGTGTAGTGACTGAGGGTATGTCATCTTCAACAAATGTTGCACTCTTGCATAAGTTGACATTGAATAAGAGAATGTCTTGTCATTTGTGTATGGTTGTAATATGTTAGTTGGTAAGAGAATGAGTTGTTATTTGTGTATGGTTGTAATATGTTAGTTTGTAAGTGTGTTTTATAGATAATGTGAAAGTTTTTGGACTCTTATATCCAAAATTATATCAATTATAGGTAAGTTTTTATCTAATAATGTTCTAATAATATTTTCGTACCTGTGAATGAGGTATACAGGTATAATAGCTTGTATTTTAAAATGCTTATAAAAAGTAAACCTAAGAAATTTGGAGCACGTCATAGAAAATTAACATCACTTAAATGAAGAATAAAACAATGAAATTAAGAGAATTACATGAAGTGATGAATTATTATTGGGTATACAATTTTTTTTGTTAGGAGAACAATTATGAACGGATAAACATTAGAATTACATTGAAGTGATGAATTATTATTGAGTATACAAAATTATTTTTTGTAATCTAACGTCAACTCTATAAAGTAGAATACAATGAAATTATCAGAATATCTTTTAAAATATTAAATATGACAAACAAAATGAATAAAAAATGGGTTGGTACTCGAGTGCATATTGTGCACCCTAGTCCATGTTGCACTTTTCAGTTTTACTAACTTACACTTTTTGGTAAATGGTGTTGCACTTTTCAATTATTAAACTGTATAATAATATTTTTAGTCATAGTAACTTACACTTTTTAGTAATATTGTGTTGTACTTTTCAGTTTAATAACATACACTTTTCTTTACACTAGGGTGCACAACATGCACTCGAGTGCATACTCGACTTTAGCATAAAAAAATAGATTTTAAGATTTACATAACAAAAAAATTATAAACATTGAATATAAAGCATGTCAAGAGAACATAAGCAAACCTCATTTATAACAAAAAAATTATCAACATTGAATATAAAGCATGTCAAGAGAACATAAGCAAACCTCATTTATAATTATAATTGAAGTATAAATATATGTTAATCAGGCATATCAATATCCATAATATAAAAATTATAGCTCCAAATCTTAAAAATACATTTGCAAACGAAACAGTTTTTAAAAAATACATAAACATATATTTAACACTGCTTCTTCCAATCAACTTTTCTCAATCTTGACCTGGATAAGTTGGTTTGTTGTAGACGTTTTGAAATAAATGGTGTTATCCTCATCTTCAAGTAGTACAAGAAATTTTCTCTTGCCACCAGAACACTGATTATCAAAAACAGAAGAAGATGCAATCTGAAGGTAAGGGTTGGGATTTAGCCCAAGTGTGGTTTTGGCCATTGGCCTACACACAACACAAGGGCCAACTTGTTGTTGCCCTAATTCTATTTTTGGCAGCCTTCCCATTTATACTGAGTCACCCTCTCTATCGTATATGAGACGACACACGTGATGTAGACGTGAGATTGGAGAGTGGAGAACAGTAAGGGTGAAGTGCTACCCATCTTTGTGTTTGATTATCCCCTACATCCCGATAGAATCCCACACGAGTCTGAGCCCGTTCGTGTAACCCGCGAGTACGAGTGGCGGCCAACGGCACCGAAACCCAACAGTGGTATCAGAGCCTGGTTTCGCCGTCGGCCGCCTTACCACCGTAACTTTCGTCGGAGTTGTTCTCCGGATCGTCGTCCATCGTCATCTTTGTGGTTCCCGTACGGTCTCTGTGACGCTGCCCCTGCTCACGAACAGAACCCGTCGCGCCGTCGCCTCTGTGATCGGCGCCGCCCCTGCACGCCGTGAGCGCCGCCGCTTGGTGCGCGGCCAGATTTGCCGCCTACCGCTGCCCGTTTGCAGATTTGTGCCGCCGCCGCGCTACCAGTAAGAGATAGGTGAGAATGTAAAGTTTCATTTCCTATTTTCTATTTCTGCGACAACAGAGTAGGTGAGAAGGGGTAAGGGATTGTTCATTTGAGTTATTTCAATTATTTTAAATTTTTGTTTTGTGCTACTGTAATTTGTTGCTGCATTTTAATTATTTCTGATGATTATGCAGTGGTTTTATGCGTATGCATATTAATTCAAGTTAATTGAGTTATTTGGCTTAAATTATTTTACTTCATCTAGATTTTAGGATATCAGTCATGTTTCTTTGTGATTTTATTTACGTCTTTGTGCATCATAAATATTATTGCTTCCGCTTGTTCTCTGTGATATTTTTCTTTGTGCGTAGTGTCTTTGTGTATTTAACATTGTGTGGTTTATTTGTGTGATTTTTTATCAATTATCTTTGTGGTCTATTTCTTGATGCATGTTGTTTGCTATTTTGGTGTCTTTGTGGATTCTATGTGCTTATATCTTTGTGTTGTTATGTGATTATCTTTGTGAGGCATATGTAGATGATGTGTCAGTGGAAAGGTGGAGGAATGGTTTTATGATTATACTTGTGGATTTCGTGGAAATTATGAGTATATGTTTATATGTATGTGTGTTATGCATGACTTCATACATTGTGGTTTCATGTTTTTCCCTACCCCATATTCATCTAGTTGCATGTTTATTTGTTTCTTTGTGTTTGGAGATCATTCTTTGTAAGGTGGAGTGATTTCGTCTTTGTGAGCTATGTATACATTATGATATCATGTCTTTGTGCCTTTGTGTGAATCTTTGTGAATGCTTCCAGTGAGGTGGAACTTGTCTTTGTGTTTCTCTTTGTGAATCTTTATGAATGCTCCAAGTGAGGTGGAACACTATGTGTTTTCTTTGTGGACTAACTTCTACGTACGTAGACAATCTTTGTGTTTCCTTTGTGTGTTGTCTTTTGCAGGTACGTGGAAGTGGGTTGGGCGATGATGACAAAATTGTTTGTGGATTGTGGATTGTAGTTGGGGATGGCCAAAAAGGTGGAGAAATGTTGGGATTTAGCCCAAGTGTGGTTTTGGCCATTGGGCCTACACACAAGGGCCCAACTTGTTGTTGCCCTAATTCTATTCTTGACAGCCTTCCCATTTATACTGAGTCACCCTCTCTATTGTATATGAGACGACACGCGTGATGTAGACGTGAGATTGGAGAGTGGAGAACGGTAAGGGTGAAGTGCTACCCATCTTTGTGTTTGATTATCCCCCTACATCCCGATAGAATCCCACACGAGTCTGAGCCCGTTCGTGTAACCCGCGAGTACGAGTGGCGGCCGACGACACCGAAACCCAACAGTAAGGTAGGTATAGTTTCATAATTAGTTTCACATATTTGTATAGAAATATATTAAAAGTAATGTAATATTCAAAATTTAAAGAAAAAATGACCTGTTTTTCGATGTTATCGATGAACTATGTTGAACATGGGTTGCAGTACACTTTCATCATCAACCGACAAGTCCTTTAAAAAAAAATAACAATATAATTATTTGTAAAAGAATTATATAAGAGTAATGAACAATAGGATAATGTGGTTGTACCTTTGATGAAGAACTTTTGCATTGAAAGTGTGTTATCAAATTACTGTCATCCGATAACTTGACCACTGTATAGTTATTCCAATTACTCTCCAAGTCTTCTTCAAAGATGTGGATTCTGAAAATAAATTTTGGATGAACCAAATGTTCAAACTGTCTTCTTCAGAGATGTGGATTCTGAAAATAAATTTTCGATGAACCAAATGTTCAAATTGGATCAAGTGCCATGTAATCCTTCCTGTATGGTTAGGAGACGAAAGAAAAATTTATTGGTATGTATAAGTAAAATGAGGAAAAAAATATATATATAAAATAGACGACATAAAGTATTTGACATGCTATGTTTCACAATCAACTAAAACATTAAAAAATGTAACATCACCTTGTCCAAATCAGTTAGAATTTCGAATGCAGTTTTGTCGATGAGTAGAATAAGAATGCTATCAAACAAAGTCAAAAAACTAATCCCGTGTCTTCAACAACATTAATGACCAACTTGTACCTAATAAAAGTAATGAGTAAGAGTAGTTCATTTTTGAAGTTAAAAAATTATAATAAAATCATCATAGACTGATTAATACCTGGTATCAAAAAAATTTAATTCAATGTCACAATTTTTACATTTGATTGTGTCGGCACCATACAAAATTTTTCTACGACACTTGGGGCAGGCTTGGTAGTACCAACTGGACTTAGTGTCAATATTTTGAATGGTAGCAACAATGACCATGTAACATTGCTTAGACATAAAATAATTTTCGAATGTTATTTTTTATTCAATATTGTATATTTTGCACTTATAGAAAAATATATATTTACCTTTGAAACTTTATTGATGTCCGCAATACAGTTAACATTCATGTTGTCTGTAAATTCGAAACTTTTTTGATGTCCGCAATACAGTTAACATTCATGTTGTCTGTAAATTCAGAATATGGGATGAATCACTCTGTTGGCTGGGTGGAGCAGGAAGATTGTTCATAATTTTCTGAAGACTGTATCAATAAAATAGATGAAATTAAATAATTTTATAAATTAATAAAATTGATGAAATTAAATAATTTTATAAATTATACATAAGGGGGTAATGTACAAAGAAATACTTAAAATGAGTAAACATGTTATTCCGTATCAATTTGGAGTTGTTTGATTTAATTTTTTAATTCTTAGAATGATCTGCTTATGAAATCATGTACTTCAGGTATATCTGCATTTATGGTCAGGCGACTTGCGTATAAAGAATTTGACAAATGTTTTCTTAATTTGAAAACGTTGGTCCAGAACAATTACGATGAGCTGAGATGGGTGATTGTTTCGGTAGTCAATGAGGCGTTCATAAAATCCCTCCCAAAGTGTGCAACTCATTTTCGTATGCCTAATAAAAGAATACAATGATACCAAATAAATAAATTGTGATTTAAAAAATTAATTACAGAATGGAATGGAGTACATACTTTTTATCCTGTAGCTCGATATTCAATACATTTTTAATTCGTCATTTGACATTGACAGGTCGAATGTCAAAAATGTCCACAACGAATGCTATAATATCTTAAAATCAAAAAAATGAAAATTAGTTTGAAAAAGAAAGTATAATATGCAAAATACTCCCTCCGTCCCACAAGTGTTTGCACCACAAGATGGACACACTTTTTAAGAAAAAAGTGTAATGAGTAGAGTGTTTAAGGGTAATTTTGTAAAGTTATATGGATAAAGTAAAAAGGTGATTGAAAAGAGTGTAAAAGTAATGACATTTTGTGTAAATATGTGAATATTGTGAGGGTGGAGTTTATGAGAGAGTTTCCGGGTGTGCAAACAATTGTGGGACGGACAAAACCATTTGTTCGGATAAGGCATTCGCTAAATGACGATCCATCTCCCTATTCCAAGATACATATGGTTGTTTGTACTTATTTGCTGTAGACAAACGTATATAAGAATAACAACAATATATTAAATCAAAAGATATATAGATAGACATTTAGATATTAAATTTTTAAGAGGCGACCTTCTACACGTCCACTTGAAGTTTCACCACAAGAAAGATTGTTGTTAGGCTTAAGAAAGACATTTGCTCCCTTTTTCATGTTGCTAGTCACGATTAACTGTTTGAAGGTATCAATATGGAGGAAACAAGAATCAAAGTTATTGTAATTAAACTAATAAAAGTATTAACAAAATATTATAAAGAATGTTTCGTAAAAACTCATGCAAAGATAAAGAGCATGATTCCTGAAATGGGATATCTTGAGGTTTATATCTATCTCACTTATCTATATTAATCACCACCTAAATATATATACACCGACAAAAGCATTGAAGCCCCTTCCCCCTCTTTGCTGTAAAAAATCAGAGGGAAGATATTAAAATTATGTATATACTATATATACAGTTTCACAGAGACAAACTCCAGCCAAGAAATTTGTGTATATACCCCATAACAATTTATGCCTCCAACTCAATATATTAATTGTTATACGCAGTGCTTGGCAATCAAATATTAGTAGTTCAATCAAGTATATAAAAAAAGACATCCATTGTGATGAAACAGTAAAATTATACTAGAATAATAATTTAAGCTCTCAAGCCTTGTTTACTCAAAACACATAATTCTTGTGAAGTTTAGAAAAAAGTAACTTGATCAACCAATAATGAGGGCATGCTTACTTGTAAAAACAAATATTAACTCTCATTGAAAACTCCCCCACTTGGCCTCATTTTTCTTTCCATAGCCTAAAGCCTAGCACCTTCACCAACTAAAGGAGATAATGAATAACTCATTTAATCAGTTTCAGTCAGTCTTCACGTTTAATTTCAATTATGTATTTTGTTTTGTGTTTGTCTATCAATATTAATTTAATAAAAAAACAATTGAGGGGAGAGTAGCAAAACAGTACAACTTCCGGAGTTTGGAATGAGCCGGTAAGATTTGCTCGTCTTTAGATGGAAACTCTATTTCGACAAATCACACTCAAATCCCAAAATGGTGGAAAACAGGGGAAGAGGAGGAGAGGGTTTAGGGAAATCACAACAATTCAAAATGACACATAAGCATCCGTAAATTTAAACAGTTTTAAATCCCTAAATCAACCAAATATCCATAATTCCGAAAATTGATCTCATCTTCCCAAAAATTTGATACCTGTGAATGTGAATGTGAATGGGGAGGTTTCAAATCTTCAGTTGTGAGGAAGCATAAGAAAAAGAATCGTCCATTTCCGTCGGTGAGCCACGATGGAGGAAGAAGAAAGGAGAATTTGAAATTCTTCATATTTTCATGGGCTGAGGATTTTAAATCCACGTCAATCCAAATGCAACCTTAGAGAGCGGTTTAGAACCGCTCTCCAAGAGCTTCGTTTTAAGTCAAAGCCAATGCGCCTATTATAAATTCAAAATTTCAGATTTATCCAAACTCGCCATCTCCCTCAAATCCAGTCGCCTCCCTCTCCCGCCCTCGCGCCGTCGCCGGCCTCCCTCTCCCGCCTCGTCGTCGTCGTCGTCAGGGCCTCACCGCATCCAAGCCGTCGTCGTCTCCTTCCGCCACACAAGGTAAAGTCGTCGCCTCCTCCTTTTCCGATTTAAAGTTACAAAAAAACATAATAGAAAAATTATTGGTTACTGGTAGAGGGCTTTTTTTTTTGGTTCCCGGAATTGAATTTCCGGCGAGGTTTGTAAGTCGCCGGCGATTCATATGTGTCTGTTTAGTCGAATGTAGGTTTGTATTACATTAGCAAACAAATTTTGAGTAAAAACGATTGTGGATGTGAGAGAAATAAATGATGAATTCTTATTATTTTAATTAATGGCATAAATTCTTTTGTTGTTCTAGAGTATATAACAGTAATTTCGTAGTAGTTCAAATTCAAGAAGGAAGAATCATGATTTTGTTAAACAAGGAAGATTGATATGGCTTCTGGAAACCAGTTTCAAATTAATTTTTTGTTTTTCCGGACTTATCTCTAATTTATTGTAATTGTATCCCTAAAAAAAAATTATTATTGAAAAATATTTTTATCCTTTGCTGATCCTCTCTTTCTCTTTTATTTGGTAAATCTGTCAAAATTCCATGTTGTTTAATTCATAATTTTTTTTAGAAACGGCCATTACAAAAAAAATTGAGGGAGTATTAGAATGATATATTAAATCTGATTTCATAACCAAACAATGAAACTTTTACAATTTTTTTGGAATAAAATATTTTGGAAATAAATTGGAAAATAAAATTGGTTCTTACGAGTTAATGGGCCCACATTTGGAATTGATGCCATTTGGGCCCAACAGTGGTTCAACCTGAGACCTTTCGTTTCAAAAAAAAAAGAAGAAATTAATTATCTTCTTCGAACTTTAAATTAATAATAATAAGAAGAAGAGGATTCACTAAGTGTTTGTACCTTCTCTTGTGTAATTTTGGATTGATTGTTTGTGTTATGATGAGAGTGATATTATTTTTGATTGTATTTTATGGGATATATGCAAGTACAAGTAAACGTGATTAGACAATTACTCTTTTTTTTTTTGGTAAATGAGATCAAAGATGCACATGTAACCTTTGTTAAATAAGAAAATCAATAGAAATTGTTAAATTGACCCCACATTTGTAATGTCTATTGGCTTGATTAAGTAACTAAGTTTGTAGTATTACATGTTGCTTCAAGGCATAATTGTAAAAAAGGTAGCTTCCAAGGTTTATGGAAGTCATAAGTTGAACCA
This sequence comes from Galeopsis tetrahit, assembly GCA_963675135.1. Classification (NCBI taxonomy): domain Eukaryota; kingdom Viridiplantae; phylum Streptophyta; class Magnoliopsida; order Lamiales; family Lamiaceae; genus Galeopsis; species Galeopsis tetrahit. Next base: position 11,710,054 of record OY776129.1, on the reverse strand, counting down.
TATATATATTAAGATGATCGATGCTACCACTTAAATAGCTTGAACTGAAATCACTTAAAGTGGAGGCTGAATCATCGTGTCCAAAAATCACTTCCAATTTTAGTTACTGCCATACAATACAAGTTAAGTCTTTTCATAATTAGCACTTTGCCATCCTAACTAACTTTAAGTTAAATAAGACACAATCCATTTCAGTTAAAAAAAAATGTTGACTTTTAAGTTTAATACATTAGGATACATTGTCTTGAGAAACACTTCATATTGTCTTTTCTATAGGCATCTATAGTTCTATATGGATCGAAAGTGGGTTCGAGCAGATCGATTATCAGAGGAGTATAGGAATGGGGTGGAAGAGTTTTGTAATCATGCAATTAGACACTGCACCGACCATCGGTACATTCCATGTCCTTGTTGGAAATGTATGAATGGAAAAACTGTTAGAGGTCGAGAAAATTTGTTCGACCACTTGATGATTCACGGTATTGATAAAGCATATACCGTTTGGACATATCATGGTGAGACAAGAGATAAATGTAGTTCAAGCAACCTAGGAACTGACTTTAGGTTTGAAGATACAGTGGATGCAGATAGTTTAGAAGATGTACCTACTGTTAATACATCAAGTGGGGATGACTATGATCTGCGAGATCACCCTTATATGTTAGAGAAGTTACCTGATGGAGATCTGGGCGCGTATGATCGACAACATACTGATGACTTGAGACAGGGTGACACTGATGCTCCCACCAGTAGCTTCTCTGGGGAGAAGCGCGCGAGAGGTATAGTCACGATGTCTTCTATTAAGAGAGCTCGTAGCAAAGGGAAAATACTTAAGGTAATTTTATTACAATTGAACAGTTGAAATTGTAATTATATTGATTGATCGTTGAACCTAATTAAATACTATGTTATTGCAGTTATCGTTCAATGAGTATGGACAGGCCATAGGAAAAGAGAGTGAGAAGTTGTCCTTCTACCTTGGAGCTGCAGTCAGGAGCGTAATCCCTATCGTGCTGCCATGCAAGGACTGGCGTAGCCACCTACTGACCTCGTTGAAGGAAAGATTATGGGACGAACTTTCGGTATGTTAATTATATGCTTATTGAAAGTTGTTGTATAATTACTAAATTTACTAAATTGTTATATTATATGCGTATAGACTACATTCATCGGTCTTGACCATTCCAAGAAGAAGCAAATACTGTCGCAAGCTGGAGTAATGGCCAAGAATTTTCGGGCTTGGCTGAGAAGTAAGACACAAGATCCGGACACTGGACTTTACTCGGCTAGTCCGCCTCGGGCGTATCAGAATAGCCCTATGGTGGCCCTGTACTGGGAGGAGTTTGTGCGTAGAGCTATGGATGATGATTTCCAGGTAAAATTGATCAGTATCATTTTTCTCAATTCCTAATGCCCTATGTTTTTCAGTGTATATCGTATTTCTATTACACTGTAGAACCGAAGTAAGAAAAATCGCCAACAAGCCAAGGCGATGGAGGCTCGATATCGTGGATCGAACAAAGGTTATGCACGCATAAGAGAAAATATGGTGAGATCAAAATCCTAACTTTTAATTTTTTTTTATATATTCACTTTTAATATATCTAATAAAGAGATACTTTCATCACTATCGTAGAAAGAAGAAAGAAGGAAAGCGGGAGAGAGTGAGCCTTTTGTTACCCGTTTCGAGTTATTTCAGAGTACCAGAAAGACTCGAGACGGGCGTATTCCCGATTCCAGTGCAGGGCGTATCATCGAAGAAGCGGTAATCTATCCATTAATTTATCTTTCAATTACAAACTATTATTTCTAAACAAATAATTACATAATAAACTTTTGTGATTCAGGAGCGCATAACTCAGACCATGACGTCCGACGACATCCGCAATATCGGTACTGATGATCTGCTTGGACGGGCTGTAGGTCGCAAGGAGCATCCCGACCGCTTACGTAGTTTTGGATATGGCGTGACGAATACCTCATTAGCGATGGCACCTGCTCTTCAAGCTATGAATATGGTGAGTATACTTTCGGAACAGGTTGCCAAGTTGACTAGAGATATTGAAAGTATAAGGTCCGAGAGAAGATCGAGTCACGGAATGTCGTCGAGTGGAGCAAGCTGTGAGAATAGTGTCGCTGATGCTAGGTTTTCGGCTGATGCTAGGGACGACTTTAGTGAGGCACTTCAAAACATCTCCCAGGTATCAAAATGTGCATATCTCGCCTTTGTTTTAATTAAAGACTAGTGTATTAAAATTTTCTAACTAAATATCTTATTCGAACAGCCATCGACCCTTTGCTACCTTTATTTGGAGGATCCTACTCGGTTGGTGGCCACAGGAACGTTGCACAACAGCTTCCATGGAATGATTCATGGTCGTCCACTCACTCTTGGTTTCGTGAGGGTCACACTAGATGTACCCGTACTCGGAGAAGAAGATTCACCCGTGCCGAAACCAATAGATGATGCTGTCACAGTCGGAACAGCGGTCGGGCACTTCATCGAATGGCCGAGCAACTTGGTCTCTCGCACCATGAAGGTAAAATATACTCCCTCCGTCCCAGAGGAATTTGCACCTCTGGGATGGCACACATTTTAATAAATGTGTAAGAAAAAGTGTAATGAGTGATGTTTTGAGGGGTAATTTTGTAAACTTTTATGAATAAAGTAAAGTAAAAAGTAGGTTGAGTGTGAAAAAGTAATGGCATATGGATAAATATGTGTATTTTTTGAGGGTGAGGGTTATGACAATATTTCCTTTTATGGAGTGTGCAAATTAGTATGAGACGTCCATATATGGAAAGTGTGCAAATTCCTATGGGACAGAGGGAGTATGTTATTAAAGTTTATTATCTTATTCGTCGTTCTAAATAATGTTGCAAATTGATTGTAGAAACTGTCGACACCACAAAAGCCTAAACATAAATCACCACAAAAGGCTAAAGAGAAATCAAGAGGTGTCGTAGCCAGTCAGATGGAGAGAACGAGGGACGGGCGTATTGGTGCGCGTAGACTTGGTTATCCATTGCCTGGAGACTTAGATCACGACTGCGCTGTACAGACTATGGTGAGCACGATAGTGCAGTCCAATGCTTTCGATACCCTCACAGTTCAAATGAGTGCTCACTTTCATCGGACTTCTTTTGAAGAATACATCGTTCTAGACAATGTGCTTGAAGTCTTGAACGACCAGTGGTTGAGTGCAACCACCATAACCTTTTACCTCAGGTATGTGTTTATTAATTATCAGTATTTACTTTCTATATAGTTTAATTTTCTTTTTAAATATTAATTAGCGTATATATGTTGGTTAAAGATATTTGGGTGAGGTATATCTCTCTAGAGATGCCCAAGCATGTGGAATGTATTCATTCGTCTCCCCCCAAGTGTCTTGCTCAATGGGTGATAGGGCACAGGGCATGGAGGGGATAGTCGAACATATGCTGAGTCATACTGGGAGAGAACATCTCATTTTTTGGCCAACAAATGTGGGGTGAGTACAATAAACATTTCGTTAAAATTTGTATTCATAATATGATATTTGCACATTTGCTAAATTTGCAGTTAATTTTAATATTTTAAATATAATATAGGGTCCATTGGGTGTTGGTCGCCATAAATATGAATACATTAAGTGTATTTTATATGGACCCAGCTGTGGATGGGGCGTTTGCAAATCGCCCTGATCTCATGTCATACGTAGAAGCGTAAGTTCATTTTTAATATTCTAATATAATGATTTATTTCACTTTTAAAATTATGCATATTTAATCTATTTTTTTTCTAATTATAATAATAATAGTGTGATGACGTTATATCGGAGTCGCCTTCAAAATCAAGGCTCAAGATCTAATTTCAATAGAGTGAGCTGGACAAATATTAAGGTAAATTTAATTTAGTAAGTTATCAAATTTATAGAAAATAATCATAATTGTAATGCGTGCTTATAATTGCTAATCATAACAGGTTCCGAGGCAACAAAATGGTAACCATTGTGGACATTTTGTTTGTTGTTATATTGAAGATATAATCCTCACTTCTCAAACGACGATTCCTAACAATGTAAGTCAATTTATTGATTTATTTATATTATTATTGATTGAATAAAAATTCATATACTATATAATCCTCCCTTCTCAAACGACGATTCCTAACAATGTAAGTCAATTTATTGATTTATTTATATTATTATTGATTGAATAAAAATTTATATACTATATATCTAACTATATTGATTGATTGTTGTTTGCAGTTTGTCTATGAACGTTCGCTCAAGACTTACCGCCACAAAAGAATGGATAAATGGAAAAGAGATTGGACGGGGTACCTTTACAATCGATTTTTGTATATTTATAATTAAAGTGGTATAACTTTTGGTAGCATGTAATTAACTTATATATTTGTTATGATATTTCATGTAATTAACTTATATATATGTGTATGTTTATTTATTTAATTTTTGGTATTTGACGTAAATATATTGTAGTGGTATAAGTTTTGGTTTTGTATAAACAGGATTTTTAAAATATAAAATAATTATTAAAAAATATATATAATAAATATATATATATATATATATATATATATATATATAGCTTAGACAGCGGTTATGAACCGATGTTCATGTGAAACGAATAAAAAAAAAACTTAGACAGGGGTTATGAACCGCTATCCAAGTGAAACGAATAAAAAAAATAGCTTAGACAGCGGTTATGAACCGCTGTTCAAATGAAACGATTTAAAAAAAAAGCTTAAACAGCGGTTATTAACCACTGTTCAAATGAAACACTTGGAATGCGGTTAATAACTGCTGTCCAAGTGCTTCTAAGCTTAGACAGTTGTTACTTGGACAGTTGATAAACCGTTGTCTAAGACCTTTTTTAAGGGTTGTACAAAGCCAAAAATGTATTGGTGTAGGTAATAGATAATTATGTTATGTATTGTTAATTATTTAAGTCATTTTATTAATTTTGTATTTAATTTTATTAACTATGTATTTGACACTTTATCTTACTACCGCACCAAGCATTTTCAAATATGAAAATGTCCAGAGTGTTTTTCGAAATAAAATGGAGAATGATTATCTATCACATAGATTGTCTATATTGAGAGAATTGTTTAAAAATATTGATCATGATTTTATTATTGATGAATTTTATTGGATAAAAAATAGTATGGCGCAACTTCAGCAAAAAAAATTAAATTGTTTTTAGATTTTTTGTACTGTATTTATTTTAAACTTTCAGCCCGTCCTAAAATTTAATCTTGGCCCCACCCTTATTATGTAAAATCTAAAAAAAAAATTATTACCTTAATTATTATTTATTTACTTTGCTTAATAAAAGTCAAGCGACTCATCATATTATATCAAATATGATTGATGTATTCAATTTGAACTTTATCGTGTTTAATTAGCGTACATTAAAAAAAATTATTTGTTCACAATCTAATGAACCATTACTTGAGTATTATTATATTTTATTATCGTATAATTTTGAAGTTATATTTCACAACTTATAATATGCTAGGTATAATTCAAAATCTTAATTCTCTTGGTTTACTATTTTTTTATATGTGGAATTCTTTTTTCTTAAAATATAATATAAGTATGTAATTATACATGTAGTTAATGGTTAATTACAATAACTATAAACAAATTTAGACCCAATTAGTATGGGACATATGATTTTAATTAACTTTCTCAGTTCTTTTAAAGTATTATATGGTCTACCAATTCATCAATTGATTCTCAAAATATGTGTCCCTATAATGCTTCTTAGGAACATTGATCTGAAGTTCGGTTTGTGCAATGTAATTAAACTAATTGTTACAAGACATGAAAATCACATCATCGAAGGACAAATTATTTTTGGAAAGAATGTTGGTAGTAAATTGTTATCCCGAAAATGACATTGAATGTTTCGGGTGACACGACTCCCGTAAAGTTTTGAATGAGGCAATGAGACTATTTTCTATTTTATAGTTTTTTGCAATGACGATAAATAAAAGTTAAAGTCTCATTTTCATTGGGGTGTCGAGCTATATTTCGAAACATGTGTTCACAAATTGACAAATGTATGTTGCCTCTAGAGTAAGAATAAGAGTGAATTTAAAATTATTTGTCTAAATTCAAATGGAAAAATAGGTAAACGTACCACAAATATTGTTTACAATAAAATTTTCCGCAATTTGTAATTTTGTATATTAATTTATTTTATATACATGTTTCAAAGACTATTTTTTAATTAATAAATTTAAATATATTATAAATTTTTTTCAATCCCGCATCTTACACTAGTGTAAGAGAATTATGGGAGTGTTAACAAATTGTTGGATTTCTTTTGTAAAGTGGCGTGCTAATACTTATGCACATACTATTAATAGGACATCTCAATCCTATGGGAGCCTTCATTGTTGGGATAATCCGTCGGAGTTGTGGCTGGACTTTCCCTACATTTATTTTTGCAATGAATAAAGACATGGATTGTCGGAAAAAGAAAAAAAAAAAAAGGTCCAAATTACTTGAAATTATTTTACATAGTTAACGCAAATTACTAATTATATATTGAAATGACCACACTCGTCTGTAGTGGTTCTCTTAACAATTGTTGTCATAATTTTTATTCAATCAACTTTACAAGAATATTTGAACATTTTTATATGTTAATTAATGCACTTCAATCACATTTTATTTTCAATGCGCCCACAAAGCTCATTCGCCCTTCTGTTTCGCGCTTCTCACTTCCATAGTTACACACTTTCGGCTGTTAATTTCAATTACAAGATCAACGAATATGTGCGCGCCGGAAATGTCAACGACGCACGAAAACTGTTTGACGAATACCCTCACTCGAGAAACACAGTCTCCTGGAACTCTTTGATCAACGGATACATCAAAACTTACCAAATTAAAGAAGCCCAGAAGCTGTTCGATCAAATGCCGCAAAGAGACGTCGTTTCTTGGAATACCATGCTTTCAGGTTTCCGTGATGCACAGAACCCACAAAAAGCACACCAACATTTCTTACATATGATGGGAAATGGTTCGAGGCCGGATGAGCTTACTTTTTCTGTACTTATGAGCGCATTTCTGAACACAGAGTTTGATGTTTTGATCCCACAGTTACATGGCCTTGTGATCCGTTTGGGTCTTGATCTTAATATTTATCTAGGGTCTGCCTTAATGAGAGGATACATTGGGTTAAGAGATCGTGATGGTTTTTGTAAGGTGTTTGATGAGATCTTAGTGAAAGATGTAGTCCCCTGCAATGTGTTAATCTTGGGTTACCTTGAATTTGGGTTGATAAGTGAAGCTAAGAAGGTATTTGATTTAATGCCTAAGAGAAATGCTTTTTCTTGGAGCATCATGATTAATGGGTATATGAAAAACAAAATGGTCAGTGAAGCAAGGGCGGTTTTTGACAGGCTAAGTGAAAAGGATGTAGTTTCATGGACTGCAATGATTAGAGGGTGTGCACAGTGCGGCGAGTTTTTGGAAGCTCTGGATATGTTTATCCTGATGATGAACTCAGGGACGCGCCCGAATCATTATACTTTTTCAAGTATTTTAGATGCTTGTGCGAGCTGCTCTTCTCTTGTTATGGGCAATCAGGTTCATGGATGTATAGTGAAGTTTGGTGTAACTTTCGATGTGATTCTAACAACAGCCCTAGTTGACATGTACGGAAAATGTGGGGATATAGATGCTGCGTTTTGTGTATTTGAATCTATGTTGATTAAGAATTTGGTGTCTTGGAATTCGATCATTGGAGTGTATGCAAGACACGGGCTTGCATCGAGGGCGTTGGAGGAGTTTGAGAGGATGCTGGCAAGTGGGTTTTTTCCTGATCAAGTCTCGTACATTAATGTTCTGTCGGCATGTGTGCATGGAGGAATGGTTAAAGAAGGGGAAGAGATTTTCTACTCGATGCAAGCTAAGTATGGAATCGAAGCAGAGATGGAGCATTATTCATGCATGGTGGACCTATATGGAAGGGCAGGGGAGCTAGAAAAGGCGGAAAAATTAATCAAAGCAATGCCGTTTGAGCCTGATGTGGTTGTTTGGGGTGCTTTGCTTGGGGCATGTGGCTTGCATTCATCTGTGGAGCTTGGTGAGGTTGCAGCAACTGGATTGCGCAAACTGGAAAATGATCATCCTGCAGTTTTCTCGATTCTGTCCAAGATTTACGGTGAAAATGGAGTTGGGAGTGGGGCGATTCAGCTCGATAAGATGATGAAAAAATGGCGTGCTAGGAAACAGAAGGCTGGAAGTTGGATTGAATCCAATCCTTGACTAATAGTGTGAGTTTCTGCCTTTAAGGGGATTTAAATTCTGCAGAAGGATATATATATTTTTTTTCAGTGGCTATACTAATTATTGAGAATTTGAGAATAATATATGGTTCTTTTAGTTCCTCACTCAGGTGACATTTGGAATCAAATCCAACCTAAAGACTATCAAATGCTTGCGCCATGGGAATGTTAAACGACGCCCACAAGCTGCTCGATGAATGTCCCTGCTTGAGAAATCCGGATTCATGGAACGCAAGGGCTACATCAAGACACGCCAATTTTACACAAGCCCAGAAACTATTTGATGAAGACTGTCATTTTCTTGATAAAAAAGGTCACCAATAGCATAGTTGCATTTTCGAAAAAGATGCATGATCGAAGTTGAGGAGGCTCTGGATATATTTCTCGTAATGATGATTTCACTCAGTCTCAGGATCATTATGCATTTTAATTAGATGCTTGCAGGTATGTTGAAGTTTCCGTTGTTGGAATGTATGGAAAATGTCGAACTGCAATTCACACACAATTTTCACGATTGTTGCAAGACATTGGTGGAGGAGTTTGAAAAGATTATTCTTCCAACTCAAATCTCATTTGTTAATCTCTCTGCATTTGTTATTCTTCCAAGTTCCAAGTCAAGTCAAATCTCATTTATTAAAGTGTTTGAATTGAATAGACGACGTAGGATGCCCTTTGCGAAGGTGGAGGAATGGTGTTTCGCAACTTGCATCTTTTCAATATTGTCATTAGACCTGTCGAGACGTGTCAAAATCGCAAAAGTCCGCCAATTGACAGGGTGGGCTAAGCCATTTTTCAGATGGGCTGTCAAAACTTCAACCCAACCCATAAATAGGCGAGTCGTGTATTTCGGCGGGCAATTTTTTTTTAATTTTTTTTTTTTAAAAAATTGGAAATATTAAAAAATTCAAAGACTGTAAGGGTGGAATATTGAAAAGTTTAACAGGAATGGCAGTAAAAAATCAAAATAATAGAAAATAAAGATTTAGGGGAGAGAATTTTGACAGCATCATAGAAAGAGAAGGGGTTTACGTAGTGTGCGGCTAGAGTTTAAATCTGATTTGTTTAGTTTAGGCTAGGAATAGGATTTAGATTTTAGATACAGTCGTAATGTTTGTAATTCAGGTTGTGTTTGGATTGGGGATTTGATTTGAGAAATCATTTCAAATGAAAAAAATTGAAAATAGGTGGATTTCAAATGACATGGATTTAGTGAAGATTTAAAATTTCTCTCAATTTTAATTAAAAGTGTGTGGACATAAATCTAAGTATTTGAAATTCATTCATAATCCAAACATGTAGAATGGATTTGGACCGTGGATTTGAAATCCATAAGCCCAAATCCACCCAACCAAACGCAGCCTCAGTGTTTTTAGAACCGGACCGGCCGGTTCAACCGTGAACCGATCACGGATCTTGTTGGGAAATGAATTGATTTTGATTAAAATACCAAAACCTCTGATTGATGAAAGTCAGTTTAGTTGAGATTGTAATTCAGTCTAGTCTAATTGTCTCAAGATAGTTGAGACAGTTAAGAAAATTATCTAAGTTAAGAATCTCAGTAATGTTGAGATCATAATTTCAGGTTAGTTGTCCAAGCTGCAATGTTAAGCACCTTAAGTAAGTTTTGTCTTAGGTAGCTCAAAGTAGTTGATCCCTTGAAGACAAGTTGCCTAAAGTGGACAACATGACTGAATAGCTCAATAACTGAACAAGTAATCTGATCTCTTGAAGACAGATATAATAAGTGCTAGTTCAGATCAAATGATTGTCTAGAAAGCTGAAGATCAAAGGCATTGAATGCAACTACTTAAAGAGGCAACATTTATGAAGAGTTATGAAACATTAAAGTCATCAAACCTGAACAAGCATTGAAGACTTAGAAGCAATAAAGATTGAAGTAAAGACTTGAATGCACTGAAGAACATTATATCTGCAGCAAAAATGTTCAGAGAATTTGTCCCATCTGACCGTTGGGAAAAGTACAAATTCTGACACAATCAACCTTGGAAAATGTGCAAGCTAAGTGACTGACACAAGTCTGTACAACCGCAATTTTCAGAAGTCAACACCAAACATTCAAGCAACCATTGAAGAACCTTTGACAAAGTGGGATAGCTCAAGTGGTTAGAGCACCACTACCTAGGCCTTAGGTCCTGGGTTCGAGTCATGGGGAGAGAAAAAATGGATGGGTATTTAACTTCCATAAAAAAAAAAATGAAGAACCTTCTATACACAGTGGATAATAGAAGAGTGCTCAAGTAGCCGTTTCAATGGAATTGCAAATAGACAATTTGAATGCTTATCTCTCCAACGGATAAATGTTCAAATTGCTCTATAAATACATAAGTGATTCAAGAAAACCATATCCAACTATCTGCTATCAAACTACAATCAAACAATCACAAGGAAACTCAAACTTATCAATCTTTCTAGAAATATCCCAAGTTTCCTGATCACTTCTAGTTAAGCCTATACTGTAATATCCCAAGCTTAGCAAAGAGATATTATATCCCTTTACACTGTTCTTATTGTAAAGGATATCTCAACCAGTTGGAACCAAACCTCAAACCCTTACCTCTTAGAAGAAGTAGAGTTTGTTGTAAGAAGTGAGGAGTTAAAGGTCGTTAAGAGAAAACACAGCTTTAACTCAGAGAAGTTGAGCACTAGGACTCTGAAATCCTAGGGATCAAAGCACTAAGGATAGTGTTGTTGATCAGTGCACCTTGCCAATATAAAACAAGTTAATTCCAGGAGTTAAGGAATTATTCTGTTAAATCAGGGAAGTGGATGTAGGAGCTTGAATCTTTGAACCACTATAAATTGATGTGTCATTTACTTACTACATTGCTCTTACTTGATCATATTCACACATTGCACTCAAAGCTTTATTAAAAAGATTTTATGTTATAAAAGTTGAGTAAAGCTGTTTTGGACAAAGTCCCTGATAAACTGTTTTCAGAAATTGTAAAAGGAGTTTTTCTTAAGTAAAAGGGTCAACCACATTCTGCACTAAATAACTTATTTAGATATTTGTCCAACTGATTACTTCATAGTTTTCAGTAGGTTGATTATCTATTAAAGTTAACACATTCAGAGAGGTTGTGAGACAACTTTCCTGATAGGTCAAAATCATTTGATAAAGAAAATTTGCATACACAAGTGCATTCTCCCTCCCCCTCCTACACTTGTGTCATACTCCTTAGAGGACCAACAGATCCGGTCCAAAAAAATGTCTCAAAATCGTTTTTGCGGTCAAACCGGCCCAAAATCGAAAAAACTGATTTGAGCGGTCCAATTTTTTTTTTTTAATATTTAAACTTTTTTAAATATGGAACTAGTACATCCAACCTTTATATAGTGTTTCTTTCATGTTTCTAGCTTTTCTTTCATGTTTTTTCTATTTTTTATTGGAGGTGGGATATAAATCTCATATATTTATTTGTTACTAATATTATTGTTGTTATATTATTATTTTTTTTCTCTTGTTTCTTTCACTCCTTATCGATTTGAGACGTAAATATCCATAAATATTTAAAAAAATATATAAAATTATTTACCGATTGAATCGGCGGTCCAACCGATTGAACCGTGAACAGGTGCCTAATCCGGTTTGATCACCGATTTAGTTATGAAAACATTGGTTTGTATTGTGTAGTGTGCAGCTAGGATTTTAGAGTTATATATATATATATATATATATATATATTATAGTAGTGATATAGAATAGAACATTATAATAGTGATATAGAAGTAGTTAATATAGAACCAACTTTCTACTAGATTAGATTGGTGAGATGTCAAAACATATTATTAATGAGATCTTATTAATATATTTTAAAAATAAATTTAAGATAAATTTTATCCATTAAAATATATCTTTCTAATATGTAATCTTCACTAAAAATCAGAAAATTGTATCTTGATTATTTTCTTATAAATATGTAAATATATGTATAATTTTTTAGTAGTTATTTTATAAAATATTTTAGAAATATTTAATGTATTATAGATGTATATATATGTATAGTTTTCTAGTAGTTATTTCATGAAATATTTTAGAAAAAAAATTAATGTATCATAAATGAGGAAATCGACTTGTATATAATGGACAAGTTGTTATGCATGTGAATTTCAATTTAAAAATGGATGTTAAAAATACTCAAAAGTTTATTTCCTTAAGTTCAATCCGACATTATTATAATAATACAATAGACAAAAAAAAAATTAAACATGGCAAATGGCAAATTAGGTTAAATTAATATTAAAAACCCCAATTTACCTTTTCTTTTTAAAATCAAAATTTACGATACATAATTTTGGCAATAACTGTACTTTTCCATGGGCTTGGGACTGGAACTGAAGCTAACATGTGAATAATCTAGGGAAACTCCATGACTAATTAACAAAACTGTGGAATAATAGAGGAAAAACTGTTTTTATAAAAAATGTTAACAAAGATATGGAATAATAGAGGAAAAACTAGTGTTATAAGAAATGTTAACAAAGATGTGGAATAATCGAACTGGTATTATAAGAAATGTTAACAAAGATGTGAATAATCGAGAGAAACTCCATCCATGGGCTGAACAGAAAAACTAGTATTATAAGAAATGGGCATGGAGGAAAGTGAGGGCCATTGACCAACATATTGACAATTTTTTGTTGTTGTTTTATGTTTATATATGTAAAAATAACAAATAACATAAATACAGTGTATATTTTGTAAGACTGAATGTTTTGTTATATCAATTACTGATCAAAATACATTGGATATATAGGACTAGAATCCCTAATTAGCTCCCTAGAAATATGCCTATCAATCTCCATACAATCTGCATAATATATATATATACCTATACAATCTTCTATATAGGGTAATACAATGATTTAGTAATCTTTACAAATCATTGACTATCTCAACACTCCCCCTCAAGTTGGAGCATAAATGTCACACATGTTCAACTTGGTTAGGAATTTTGACAACACCCGATTGGATACTCCTTTGGTGAGGATATCAGCTAACTGATCTTCTGATCGAATCTTTGGTAGTTCCACAATCTTTTCATCCAGTTTCTCCTTAATGAAGAACCTATCTACCTCAACATGCTTTGTACGGTCATGTTGAACTGGATTATGGGCTATATCACATGCTGCTTTGTTGTCACAGTATAGCTGCATTGGTTGCTTTGGGGAGTAGCCTAGGTCTTGTAGGAGATATTTCAACCATAACGCTTCACATATTCCTAATGCCATTCCTCTGTACTCAGCTTCTGCACTAGATCGTGCAACAACATTCTGCTTCTTGCTTCTCCATGTGACTAAGTTCCCACCTACAAAAGTAAAGTATCCCGAAGTTGACCGCCTATCGTCAACTGCTCCAGCCCAATCAGCATCTGTATATACCTCGATATTTTTATTGTTTGTGTTTTTGGAAAATAGAATTCCCTTTCCTGGAGCAGATTTTAGATACCTCAAGATGCGCATTACTGCATTCATATGTTGTTCGCCGGGATTATGCATGAATTGACTAACGATACTCAAAGCATAGGCGAGATCGGGTCTTGTGTGAGCTAAGTACATTAATCTTCCAACAAGTCTCTGGTATCTCCCCCTGTCCACCGGTACCTGGTTTGTCTCATTGCATAACTTCAGGCCCTCTTCTACTGGAGAGCTAGCTGGTTGACAGGCTGACATACCAGTCTCGTGTAGTAGATCTAAGGCATACTTTCTTTGAGATATGAAGATCCCTTTACTAGATCGAGATACTTCAATTCCTAGAAAGTACTTCAAGGGACCCAAGTCTTTCATTTCAAATTCCTTGGACAAGTTCTCTTGTAAAGTTCTCATTTCTTCTGGATCATTTCCGGTGACGATCATGTCATCCACATATACGATGAGTGCAGTAATTTTTCCATGTCCTTTCTTTAAAAATAATGTGTGATCTGAATTACTTTGTCTATAACCAAAGGCTGTCATGGATTTTGTAAATCGTCCGAACCAAGCTCTAGGGGACTGTTTTAATCCATATAATGATTTCTTCAACCTGCACACCTTCTTATTTTATCTTTCTGCTACCATGTAACCTGGTGGGAGATCCATGTAGACTTCTTTAGATAGTTCACCATGTAGGAATGCGTTCTTTACATCAAACTGTTGCAACGGCCAATCAAAATTTGCAGCTAAAGATAACAAGACTCGAACCGTGTTGATTTTAGCTACAGGTGCAAACGTTTCAGTGTAGTCAATTCCATACGTTTGGGTGTATCCTTTTGCCACCAATCTCGCCTTGAAACGTTCGATCGTACCATCAGCTTTGTATTTCACAGTAAATATCCATCGACACCCAACTGGTTTTTTTTCTGTGGGGCGATCGACGATCTCCCAAGTTTGGTTCTTCTGTAAGGAGGCCATCTCTTCGTCCATTGCAGCTTTCCATCTTGGATCAGTTAAAGCTTCCTGCACACTGTTAGGTATACATACCGTAGATAATTGATTGACAAATGACAGATGTGTTTTTGATAAGCGATGTGTAGACATATAATGGTTCATGGGATATCTTACTTTACTGGACAATTGAGGTTCATATGTAGGTTTTGGAATACCTCTGGTGAGACGTTGTGGTAATTGTCTCCTAGATGGCTCAGGCACTGTATAACGAATATCCTCATACAACGATTGGTTTGGTGTATCAATGGGATGGGACTCCAACTCGGTTTCAGAAGTTTCATGGCTTTTTGTGTGCTCATTCTCACTTAGATCCAGGTTCTGACCACTAGATTTCAACTCATCCAGTTCTATGATTATTGTATCGTTGTGTAGAGTATCGCCACTCTCATCCAAAATTTGATTCCTAGGCTCCAGATTACCTACAATTTGATCAGATATGTCCACCACTTCATCTTGAAGATTGTTGTATACAAGAGTCTGAATTTCCTCAATATTCTCCCCCTGAAAGTCAGACTTAGAGAAATACATAGAATTTTCATGAAAGACAACATCCATAGAGATAAACATGCGTTTAGTAGGGGGATGATAACATCTGTAACCTTTTTGATGAATAGCATATCCAACAAAGACACATTTCAAGGCGCGAGGCATTAACTTACTACACTGGTGTTTGTGAATATGAACATAAGCAACACAACCGAAGATATGTGGAGGTAGATTTGGGACTGTAGGTGCAACAATAGCTTCTGTAAGTGAGTGGAAAGGTGTTTTGAAGTGGATAGAACGAGATGGAACACGATTTATGAGATATGCAGCAGAAAGTAGAGCTTCGCCCCAGTAGCATAATGGCATGTGAGCCTCGATCAGGGAAGCGCGAACCACCTCCAATAAGTGTCGATTCTTGCGTTCAGCCACACCATTTTGTTGAGGTGTATCTGGACAGCTTGTTTGATGAATTGAGCCTTGAGATTCCAGAAATTGTTGAAGTTCAGAACTCCGGTATTCTCCGCCATTATCACTACGTAACACTTGTATTCGTGTGTTGTATTGTGTACGGATGGTGTTATAAAACTTCTGAAATAATAAATTAACTTCTGATTTGGATTTCATCAAACAAACCCAAGTCATCCTAGTACAATCATCTATAAATGTAACAAACCAATGTGACCCTCCCAATGTAGGAACTTTGGATGGTCCCCATACATCAGAGTGAATAATCATAAAAGGAGCAGGACTTTTATTTAAAACCAAAGGAAATGAAGCACGATGGCTTTTAGCAAGTTCACACACATCACATTTGAAAACAGAAATATCTAAATTCATAAATAAACTAGGAAATAATTTTTTTAAGTAACCAAATGAGGCATGGCCCAAACGTCGATGCCAAAGCCAGATCTCATGTATTTTCTTTTGTGAATTGATGATCCCTGCTGTGAAGGCCTTTTGTAATCTGCTGGAAGTTTTTGATTCCAAGTCCAAGTAATATAGCTTCCCTCTCTTAGTACCATAACCAATCGTTTGTCGAGTCTGAATATCCTTAAACATACAATAATTAGGCCAAAAAATAACAACACAAGATAAAGTAGTAGTGATTTGAGAGACTGATAGAAGGTTATAATCTAAGGAGGGAACAACTAACACAGAATCAAGATGTAAAGTATTAGTAAGATGTGATGACCCTTCTCCAATAACCGGAGTGGTATTACCATTGGCCGTAGAGACACAATTTTGAGAGGAAGGGTTAAGGTTTGAGACTTGTCTAACATCAAATGTCATATGATCAGTAGCACCAGAATCAATTATCCATGCATTATTTAAAGCAGGTGTAGAAATGTTTAAGACCTTACCTCCACCATTACTGGTGGTTATCAATGCTGATGACGGAGAAATGGCATCTTCATCCTTTGTTTGGGCGATTGATGCAGTAGACGGTCGCTTGGAGTTCCGATGCCGTGTTGGGTCCCACCAATCAGGATATCCAATAAGTTCAAAGCAACGACTTTTTGAATGGCCTGTTTGATTGCAGTGATTGCATTTGTATGTAGTTTTTTCTGAATTATTGAAATTCTTTGGATTGGTGGATTTTGGTCGGTTTTGTGGTGCTGGATTTGGCTGATGGCGGGAAACCATTGCAGAAGCTTCAGGTTTCACAATATCCTCGTTCAAAGTAGTAGATCGTATTGCCTCTCGGCGGACTAATGAATAACACTCTTCTAAACTGAGGAGTGGTTCATGACGTAAAATTTCTCGTTGAAGTTGATCAAAGCACTTATCCAATCCAGCAAGAAATATGTGCACTCGGGTTCGCTCAATGGACTGTCGGTACGCTGTAACATCATCGGGATCCTTCATAACAACTTTATCACGATGATCTAGTTCCCGAAAGATTTCTGTTAACTCCCCATAGTACACTGAGAGTGATTTGTCAACTTGTTTGGCTGAGAAGGCTTTCTGATGCAAAGAATAGACATGCATCTCATCATTGCCATCATAAAAAGCTTTAGAAAGGGCACTCCAAATTTCACGGGCTGAGGATATACGAAGATAGCGCTTCATGATGTCAGGAGACATGGAAATAAGAAGCCAACGCTTCACCTTCTGGTTTTCAGCATACCATTTGTCATATCCTTTGTCCGACGAAGCAGGTGGAGCGGTTTTGCCCATAATGTATGAGAGTTTCTCTCGTTCAGCGATATGCATCTCCATCAATTGAGACCATACATCGTAATTTGATTCCGTAAGTAGAAGACCAACGTTAAAAGGACCCTCAGACTGAACTAGAATTGGAACAGATTTGATTCCTGAGGAGTCAATTTGTTCAGATTTGGTTCCTGAGGAGTCAATTTTTTCACTCATTTTATTTTATTTTAGAACAGGAATGATACCACGATATTACCGATGTAGTCTGTTGTAGAGACTTGCAGCGACACTGATGTGGTGATGATAGATTGATGGTGGTGATCAAAATGAAGCTACACGACGTGAATCAAATCTTTTGATTACTGGTTAGAGGTGTTTTGGATTGAGTTTCTGTGGTTTTGGTGTGATTTTGGAGTGGTATGGTGTTTTGGGTTTTCTTTTCTTTCTTTCTCAGAACCGTATGGGCTCTGGATACCATGTAAGACTGAATGTTTTGTTATATCAATTACTGATCAAAATACATTGGATATATAGGACTAGAATCCCTAATTAGCTCCCTAGAAATATGCCTATCAATCTCCATACAATCTGCATAATATATATATATACCTATACAATCTTCTATATAGGGTAATACAATGATTTAGTAATCTTTACAAATCATTGACTATCTCAACATATTTATGCAATTACAAACCCTTGCTTATGCAAAAGAGTGGAGAAGTTAATGATTCACATATTCAAAAATATTATTTTGCAATTTTTTCAAGAATGAATATATTCCAAATATCTATAGCATTTCCAAATATTTTTTAAATAAAATTAAAGAATTTTCCCTAATAGAGTCATCCCTAATACATTAAACAAATAGAAACTACAAGTTTAAAAAGTTTCTATTAGGTTCAATTTAGAGTAAAAGTCTCAAAAATACCCTTAATATACATTCTTTCATTATTTTCGAAAATTAGAAATTAAATCAAAATTTAAATTCCACAAATATTACAGCTCATCAATTCCCTAATTTTAGGGCATACTTTCGAAAATGAGATTTTTTACAAAAAGAGCCTTTCCTATAAGTATTGTTTCAATTTAAAGCAAAATTTAAAATCATTTCCAATTAGGCCAAAATTGGATGTAAATAGCCCACAATGCCCTTAACCCAATTTAAATTTAAAATATAATATATTCCTTAACTCACGCCTATTTAATATATGTAACTCAATTTAAATTTAAAATATTAAAAGGGGTATTCTCACGGTAAATTTGACCGAACTTTTATTTCGGGGATTTCACGCCAATACACGCCAATTAAATTTAAAGGGTTGGTCTGCTATGGACTCGAGTGCATGTTGTGCACTCTAGTCCATGTTGCACTTTTCAGTTGTATTGACTTGCACTTTTTCATAACTTACATTTTTTGGTAAAATGGTGTTGCACTTTTCAATTATTAAATTGTATAATAATATTTTTATTTATAGTGACTTACACTTTTTAGTAATATTGTGTTGCACTTTTCAGTTTAATAACTTACACTTTTCATTAAAAATTGTGATATTGACTTGCACTTTTTAATAATATTGTGTTGCACTTTTCAGTAAAAAAATTTGTTACACTTTTCAGTTATAGACTCTTACACTTTTCAGTTATATTGACTTACACTTTTCATTAATATTGTGATGCTCTTTTCAGTAATACCGACCTGCACATTTCAGAAATATCGTATTTCACTTTTAGTTATACTAACTTATACTTTTAGTAAATATGGTGTTGCACTTTTTTGTTATATTGACTTATATTTTTTTAGTAATTTTGTGTTGCACTTTTTATTGAATAAAAATTTTTCTTAAAAATTTAATTTAAATGGAGAATGTGTATATTTTTAAGTAAAAATAAAAAAAAAGGCTAAAAAAATATAAATAAATTAAATAAAAATAAACAGAAAAAAAGAAATAAAAGAAATAAAAAAAGTTATTTTATAGATCATGTAATTATTTTTATAATAATAATAAATTGGACTAGGGTGTACAACATGAACTCAAGTGTATACTAGACTAAACCAAATTTAAAATATTAAAAGGGGTATTCCTTTTAATATTCCTTAATACACGCCAATTAAAATATCGTCTTTTTTCAATTTATTCAAAGATTGTGGGAATTGGTTTAATTCACTTGACTTTCTTTTTTCAATTCACAATTTGAATTATACAGAATCAAGTTAATTTTGATCAATTTGAAAAGACTGATGTTAATGGTGAAGAGGATGATTCAAGAAACTATCTAATTTGCATTATTAATAGGTGGATTTGAAGAAATCAGAATCAGCTATGGCTCAATCTCGCCGACCCCCTTCTCCTTCGCAGCCCTTCGGGTAATTCCTTAATTTGAATGTATTACGCCCTTTACTCGTGTTTTTTCTCTTCTTTACTTGTACACTCATTATTTGTTCAGGAGCTGTAGGATCACAGCCCATGCGTGCATTCACCCAAGATCTCTCTGTTGCTCAAAAATCTTATGTAATGGTTGAATTTATTAAACAAAATTGTGAGTGGTTTTGCTTAATCTTTTAACTCAAATACTGAGAGTTTTCATCAGTTTGAGTTTTGAGGTTTAAAGGTAACAATTCAGAGATGGACTTATTCCAGCCTATGTCTTCACCACACGGGATTTTGCTTGTGGGCCTTCCTTGGTGGGAATACTTTACTCAGTGTCATAGTCGAGAAGATTGATGTTAATGGTGAAGCAGGTGATTCACGAAAAGATCTAATTTGCATTAAATTCATTTTTCTGCATAATGATATTTACATATGCACATAATTTATTGCACACTTCTACATTATCTATATGCTGATGCAACTTTAATTCTGCATTATTTATATGCTGATGCAACTTTAGTATTTTTTTTTTCTGCATTCAGAGATTTTTCTGCAGATCTTTCTGCATAATCAAGTCAGAGATTTTTTTGAAGAAAATATCTAATTTGATTTGACGGTTTTTTTTTTCTTTTTTGCAGATCTTCAAATCTGAAAATGAAATTGAATATCAAAGATTTGAGAAAATGCAATTGAATATCAGAGATTTGGGGAAAACTTGAATATCAGAGATTTTGTGAAGACTTGAATATCATAGATTTGGGGAAAGTCCTAAAATTGGGCTAAAATTGGGGATGATAATCAGCGTTTGAGAATGAGAGAAAGATTTGCATTTCAAATTTTAAATGGTTGACTAATTAATATATTAAAACTCAATTTTAAATATTAAGGGTAAGATAGTACATTTAAGTTGGATTTTGACCTTAATTTGAAATTAATTTGAATCTTGTTCTTATTTGAAAAAACTCAATGTGAAAAGACCTTATTGGTGAAATCCCCTCGAAAAATCTCTAACTTTCCCAATTTCAATTTCTAAGAATTAATTTCGTTGAATAGTTCATAACTGAAATCAGAATAGGAAATTCCATCGTAAGATTCAATTTATATTCGCTTGCATGAAGAGCTGTCAAAATGGGCTAAACCCGTTGGATCAGCCCGTCCCCACCTATTAAAAAGGTGGGTTGGGTTAAATAATACAAGCCCGTTTAAAATGCAAATTCGTATGTGCTAGACCGTATGGATTGTGGATTTTGATGGGTAGGACCGCGGACGGGGCGGATTGGACCACGGTCTTTTAATTTTTTTAAATTTTATTTTTATTTTTAAAGTTAAATGAAACAGTAACGCGTTTTTATTAAGTTGAACTGTGATTGTGAGTAAATATATAACTTTAAATCAAGATACAAAATATTATACTAAACAAAATTGATATTTGAGAATGGGAATACACCGATGTCGTCCATGTATTCATATGACTCAAAGAGAGACTTGATAATTAATATATATTTGAATCTCTTTTTTTAACTTTCTCTCTTTATAAATGCATAATTATCATGAGTAGATTGAGAGAGTACGTGGTGATAATGTGATATGTGTATTCACAAATTGATATTTGTTACTGATAGTTGAGTTGATTTACCCGTTAAAACTTTCGTTGAATATTATATATTTTTGTTACTAATAGTTGGGTTGATTTGTCCATTAAACTTTCCCTGAATACAAAATATTACTCCATATTGATTCTATCCTTTTGGAAATAATGATTTAAACAATATTAGTTCGATTGATTTGTCAATTAAACAAAAAAAAAAAAAAATTTGAGATTTACATTTTTATTATAAGAGATTAAAATTATTCATGTGGTGAATTTTTAGTTAAAGATTATCCAAAATTATTTGTACTTTTTTTTAGTAATTATTTATATATTGTTTAAAATTTATTAAAATAATAAATATGAAAAAATAAAAAAAAAATATTATGAAAAAGCTTGTGGGCTAGCCCGCAACCCGCCATGGGTTGGGTTGGGTTGAGTATTTTTTAACCCGTTCCCGCCGTGGACCGGCCCGTCAAAACCCGCAAAATGATGGGTTAAGATGGGTTATGGACAACCCCGCCCCGTTAGCCCGTTTTGACAGCTCTACCTGCATGCATAATACGTATCTACCATTTTCATTTCTCGATCCATTACTGATTGTTTATTGTTCATGTCATCGTATCATCATAACATCAAATCGTTCATATATTTCATCGTGCATATCTTGTCGAAATTGACGAAAATTTGATTTCGAATCTGCATTGTACTTAATATACATTTCATCTAAATTTTCAAATTAATTAAATATTAATTCAAATTTAAAATGCCTTAATTCTTGCCCTCATCAATTCCTTAATTTTAGGGATAATTTTTAAACTTTGGCTAACTTTCCCAAATTTGCAAATCCATTTCTTTCTCTCTCAAATCCTGTTTCTCCAAATCTATGATTACAGATCCTCGGATTTTACGGCGAGCTTTCATCCCCGGCAAGCGAAGATTTGTTTCAGCGTTTGTGTACGATAAGTGTTTGTGAAAATCAGTGACGGAGCCAGGATTTTTAAGTCCGGGGGCCCAAAAAATAACACTAAAAAAAAATTAAAAAGTGAAAATTTAAAATAAGCTCATGAAGTACTACTAATATTTATATAATAAAAATGATAAATTTAATTACATTAACATCTAAAAATAACATAAAGCATGAACATTAATTAATAACTATAATTTAAGTTACATAAATAAATAATTATTTCTCCTATCACATGATGTCACAAAATTCACAATCCAATAAATTTTTGCTCTATAATTATAGAAAATAGAGTAACAACAAGGTGTATATATATTCTTGATCTTTAAATATGAAGAATCCTACAAATTTAAAATTCAACAAGGAGACAAAAGACTAGAAATAAATTTAATTATTGAGGATTATAATATATAAACGCCGTGAATGAAAGAAGGGAAATAGGTTGAGAATTTTATAATGAAAATTGCGTGTACAGTATTGGGCCAGAGAAAATAGGGCACATATTACCATATATTTAATTTTTAATTATTTAAATATATATATGTGTAAAATTACTAAAATACCCTTGATTTTTTTACAAAATTGGTGGGGGGCCCACTTCCCCCCCCCCCCCCCGGGCCCTTGGTGCCTCCGTCATTGGTGAAAATGCCCGTTGTCACCTTCACCACCATCAATGTCGGAATGATTCACTTTATATGCATTTTTTTATTCATACATTCCTTACTAAACGTATGCACAGTTTTCGTCAGAATTTACATGCATTAGTGTATATAAATTTTGTCGTTCATACATTCCTTTCTATACGTATGCATATTTGTCGTCATGCTTACATGCATTCCTTTATATGCATTTTGTCCTTCATATATTACCTGGTGTAGGGAATGAACTTATTCGCCGGAAAAAAATGATCTGGAGTTTTTGGAAATCTAAAGTGCAGAAATTGTGTAAAGAAATCTTTCAGCTAAAAAAATTCATCTAATTGGCATTTATAATTTGATTATATGTTAATGCTGACTAATATATAATAATTCGAAATTATTTAAATTGAAAAAGGACTATTTGTCTTATTAAGTCTCATTTTGAATCAATTGGAATCAAAATAATAAGCTAGTCCCTATTAGAAAAAATGAGTAGTGAAATGAACCTAATAACAAATTACCCATAAAATTAATATTTTAGAACATTCATGAAAAAATGAAAAAAGGCCCAATGTTGGGGTTTCACGCGCGAGATAGGGGCGATTCACACCCTTCATAGGTGCGATTTCACACCTCGAAAGGTGCGATTTTCACGCAGAAGAAAGATCGGGGAAAAGTTGGCGTGTTCCTTTTGATGATCGCTTTTCTTGGTTTAGGGGTTACTTTTCTTAGTTTTGAGGTTGGGAAGTTGTAAAACAAATAAGGGGATTGGGCATTTGAATCGTCTCTCTCCTTTTTCTGAAGATTTGCAGCCGTTTTCCTTGGAATGTCGGATAATTCAATTTTCCCAAGGAGGAACCCCAATTTTAGGGCTTTCTTGTGGAGCTTCTGGGTAATCATTGTCTTGGAGGATGAACTCGGCCTCCGATAGGGGAGTAAGGCGGTGGAGGTTAGTATATATTCTTAGCCCGAGCGATTAATCGATTCACATTCTCAAATCTCTTGCTTATCCTTGAAAAAATCAATGGCTTCTCCAAACAATGCTGAACAACTAAACAGCCCTATGGGTTGGATAAACCTGTCATCGGTTGAGGGAGTTCCGATGAGAGTGGGGGTACAAGAGCTTCTGATCCCCCGTAATGCTCTTCTTGGGTGCTTTTCGGCTCGTAAAACTATGGGGGCGATGGAACTGATGTCCACCATGAAGAAGATCTGGAGACTCGAAGGCTCACTCAGGGTCACAAGAGTTGGAGATGGGTATTTCATCTTTGAGTTTGAGAAAGACACTGAGTGGAGTAGGGCGTTCTTCAGGCAGCCGTGGATTCTAAACGGCCTAATGCTCATTCTGTCAAGAATCCGGGGCAATGAGCGCCCAACGGAACTGGTTATCCACTCCATTCCTCTATGGGTCCAGTTCCATGGGCTACCTTTTTACTCTATGACAAAACAGATCACGCATCGCTTGGGAGACAGACTGGGGAGTGTTATTGACATTGATTGTCCCAACGGGGAAGCAGCTTGGGGCAGATGCCTTAGGGTGCAGATCTTACTGGATTTGGCTACACCGCTGAACAGAAGTACTGACATCATTATTCAAGAGGAGACCATTATGCTGGCCATCAGGTACGAAAAGTTGGGTGAATTTTGTTATGTCTGTGGATTGCTCTCATATGTAGAAGATGAATGCCCTGATAAGCCAATGGGAGCAGGAAGAATTAGTGTGATGCAGAGATAGTTTCCGGCATGGCTCCGGGCGGATAGACAGAGAGGACTGGGCCAAGATCAACTTGAATTCCTAAGGAATACTCGGAATGATGGGGCGGGCCTGATGGTGGTTCGAGTAGGTGCACCTGGGGACGTGGGAGGCTCTTCTAGCCATCCACAGAGGCATGAAGTGATGATGGGAGGTATGGAAATTTCTAATGCAGTATGGCAGGAAGAGGATAACGGACAGTTTCAACACGCTCAAGCTTTTGTGGACTCGATTATGAGAGAGGATGAGGCAGCTCTGGAGCACGATCTAAACGTTCGATACTACATGGACGATAGCTCTATACTGGAGGGAGGAGTAATCAGGGAGGGCCGACGTCACCATGACACGTCTAGTGTTGTGTTTTCCCCCTCAAATTCTGGAGCAATTATTGAAGGGAGGGGTAGAGGGAAAGGACAATGGTGCAGAGGAAACTGAAAGGTAAGGTAGGTAAGGCACATGCTACTAACTCTGAGGGAGAGGGTGGTCAGAATGGAAGTAAGATTTGGGGTGCTAAAAAACGTATCCGAACGGCTGGGGAGTTTGTGGATCTGGAGCAGCAGTCGGCGGAGGCGAATGAGAGTGGAGGTTCGAAAAGGCAGAAGAGTGACGACGACTCAGCAAGCTCTAATATCGCGGGGACTGACATGGCTCAGCCCTGCATTAATCCATGAATATTGCAACATGGAATGCGAGGGGATTAAGAGGGCTCCATGCATTCCATAAACGGAAGCGCCTCGTTGATTTTGTTAAACCCTCTCTTTTGTTCATTATGGAGTCTAAGTTATCCTCTAGAATAGCTAACATATGGAAGACTCTTTTAAATTTTAACTTTTGTTTTGTTGTTGATGCCAACGGGGCGAAGGGTGGTCTTGTAATTTTTGCAAATGACTCAATGAAAGTTTCTTTATGTTCTTACTCCTTGGGTCACATTGAAACTGTTATTCATTTTGAAAATGTGTGTTGGAGATTCACAGGATTCTATGGGAATCCTGACCCAAACTTGAGGCATCTATCTTGGGATCTTTTGGAAAGAATTAATCTGTCTCACCACGAACTTATCCAAGCTTGGGTGGTGGGTGGGGATTTTAATGAAATCTTTTTTATTAGTGATAAAAAGGGAGGGGTGACAAATGGTAGATTAAATTCCACAATTGAGAAATTTCAAGAAACCTTGCAAAATCTGGGACTCTTTGAAATTGACACTATTGGACCTAAATTCACTTGGAGCAATAAACGAAAAGGTAATGAGAAAATTATGGAAAATTGGATCGTTTAGTGGCCAACTCGGATTGGTTCAACCTATATCCGAACTCCAAAGTGGAAAACCTTCATTGGTTCGGATCGGACCACCGAGCAATTGGACTGGATTTTGGTTTAAAAGCTATAAACAATGTAAGTGTTTCTTCCTTCCGCTTTGAACACTCTTGGTTGTTGGAAGAAAGTCTTATGGAGAAAGTGGAAAACACGTGGAAAACTTTGAATGCTTCCTTGGGCTTACCTTTAAAACTAAAGGAGTGTGGATTAGCCTTATCAATCTGGGCTAGGAGGAATGTGGGAAATATAGACTATAAAGTTAAAAATATAACTCAAAGAATTATTAGCAAGGAATCTCTTGCGAATAATTACGAAGACTGGGAAGAAATCAGAAAATTGGAAGCTGAGTTGGAAAAAGTCAGTCTGAAACAGGAGATTAAATGGCAACAGAGAGCTAGAACATCTTGGTTGAAATGTGGAGATAAAAATACTACCTATTTTCATCGTAGGGCCATGGAAAGATAAAAAATCAATGAAATTAAAGGTGTCCTTGATAAAGATGGGAACTGGGTGACAACCACAAATGATATACAAAATGTGATTACATCGTACTATGGATTGCTCTTTGAGTCTAGTAATTCGACACATGCAGAGATTGAGGCTATCACAGGGCTCACAGAAAAAAAAAGGTGACGGAGGAGATGAGCTCTTTCATGTGCTGTAAGTTCTCCAAGATGGAGGTAAAAGAGGCGGTTTTTAGCCTCAATCCGAACAAAGCCCCGGGTCCGGACGGCTTTACTGGTAAATTCTTCCAGGAAATGTGGAGTATCGTAGGAGACGAAGTAACGAACGGTATTTTGGAGATTCTCAATGAGGGAAAGACTGTGCAAGAATGGAACGAGACGTGGGTTACAATGATACCTAAAATCAAGACCCCGAAGTCTATGAAAGATTTCAGACCCATTAGTTTAAGTAATGTCAGTTACAAAATTTTGGCAAAGGTTATAGCAAACAGATTGCGGAAAATTATGCCACAAGTGGTGGATGAAAACCAGAGTGCCTTTATAAAGGGAAGACAAATCACGGATAACATTCTGATTAGCTTTGAAAGCATGCATTGGCTGAGAAATAACAAAAGCAAGAGTGGCTACACGGCACTTAAACTGGATATGAGCAAAGCTTACGATAGGGTTGAATGGACGTTTCTTGAATCACGGCTTTTGAAATTGGGGTTTCATAATTATACAATCAATCTTATCATGCGATGTGTTACATCGGTTAAGTATGCTTTTCGCCTGAATGGGAAGGTTGTGGGTCAGGTCTCTCCGTCTAGAGGACTTCGTCAAGGGGATCCGCTATCCCCCTTTCTCTTCGTCCTTTGTGCGCAGAGTCTGTCCTCTTGGATTACTCATCAAGCAGTCCATAGGAAATTGACTGGAATTAGGATCGCACGGGGCTCGCCAATGGTAACACACCTGTTCTTTGCACACGATAGTCTAATTTTTTTCAAAGCTTCAAGTAAAAACAGCACGATTATTATGGAAACTCTACGGGCTTATGAGAAAGTATCGGGGCAAGTGGTGAATTTTGACAAATCTGCAATTATATTTAGCCCCAATACAGATATAACCAACAAAAGACAGGTTACTGAGACCCTTCATGTCAGTATATCTTAAGGACATGATATCTATTTGGGCCTCCCTACCTTTTCGTTGAGGGGTAAGCGAATGCAATTTGCTTACCTAGCAGACCGGATGGTAAAGAAAGTAGGGGATTGGAAGAATCGAGATTTCTCTGAGGGCGGCAAAGAGGTACTTATTAAGGCAGTTCTCCAGGCCATTCCGACGTATGCGATGTCTTGTTTCAGATTACTAGTACATACATGTGAGTCGATGGAAAGGATTTGTGCTAGATTTTGGTGGGGTAGCAAAGAAGGATCAAATAAAATACATTGGCACAAATGGGATCGACTGTGTGCTTCAAAGGAGGAAGGAGGTTTGGGTTTTCGAAAATTAGTGGCTTTTAACAAAGCTCTTCTGGCAAAACAAGTTTGGCGGTTAATTGAGAACCCGAATTCGCTAGTAGGGAGGATCTTGAAGGCCCAATATTTTAAACATTCACATATTTTGGATGCGGATATTGGCAACAATCCCTCCTTTGTTTGGCGATCCCAGTGCTGGAGTAGGGATGTTCTCAATAATGGGCTTAGATGGAACATTGGCAATGGAAAAGTTATCAAGATTTTCAAACATGTTTGGGTGTTAGGGGGCCAGAGTGGAAAAATACACTCGAGAATCACGGCTGCCCCCAACATTAATATGTTTATTGATGAGCATAGGAACTGGATTGTGGATAAACTTAGGGTGGGATTCTGGGCTAATGAAGTTGAGGAGATTCTGAGGACACCAGTTTGCCCGATTGAGGCATGCTTCTGGAAATGGGATACAGATGGTAGATATACGGTTAAGTCAGGTTATAGAACAGCGCGACAACTTGAAATGTGTAAGGAAGGAAAGGCTTCTGCGTCAGATTATGAAAAGGAGGCTCGAATAGGGAAAGTTCTGTGGAGCATGAAGGTGCCACCAAAGGTTTAAAAAAATTCGTGGAAAGTCCAATGGGACAGTATACCGACTGAGGGTAACTTGTGGAAAAGACATTGTCCCAATTGACCCCTCTTGTATAGACCTGTCAAGACGGGCCAACGGGGCGGGGCGGGCCAAAACCGCAAAAACCTGTCACTTGGCGGGGCGGGCCAACCTGTTTTCTAGGCGGGCTGCTAAAACCTCAACCCAATAATGGGCGGGCCGCAGGTTTTGGTGGGCCAATTTTTTTTTATATATATATATTTATTAAATTCATCAATAAAATTTATCTAACAAAATTAATTAAATTAAATATAGTTATATCGTCCTATAAAATATTAAACATCAAGATAGGAATAAACATCAGTAATATACATAACCTAAGAATTACAGTAATTACTAATATAAGAACAAAAAAGCAAATAAAAATATTGTGTAATATAATATAAACTACAATAATAATATACATATATATAACAATAATATACATATATTATATGTACTTTTTTTTTATCGGACAAATAACTCAATATATATAAAAATGCATATAGTCTCAAAATTACATATGCGGAGTGCTCCTAATAAAAACATTTAGAAATCCTTCAAAAATATAAAAAATAAAAACATTTAGAAGAAAGCAATATGATCAAAAATCAATTTACTCAGCAGCCACTTTGGATATCAACATCAGTATGTATTATAAAATCAAGAATTACAAGGCAGCCGGAGTGTGGCGTGGACATGGAGTAGCCGAGAAGCAGAAATTTAGAAAATGAATAAAAGAAGAAAAAACATGCAGCTGTTTATGTAAGTAGTCCCTAGAATTTTTATTTATTTTTATTATTATATATATGGAGTATTTTTTTAATTAAAAAAAAAAACTGAAAAATGGCGGGCCAGCCCGCCAAAGACCGCGGCCCAAACGGGCTGGCCCGTCTAGGCCCGCCTCCTAGCGGGCTTGGAAAATCCTGGTCCAACCCACTATTTTTAGTGGCGGGGCGGGCTGGCCCTACGGGCCCAACCCGTTTTGACGGCTCTACTCTTGTAGTCTTTGTGGAGCCCCATTTGCATCATCGACGCACGTGTTATTTCATTGTCAATTTGCTAAAGATACTTGGAAAAAAACACATTGGTGGAAGAACATCAAAATGGGTAGAGGCTCGTCAACTGCTGATTTTTTAGATAGAATTTGGAAGGAACATAAATTTGATGAATTGAAAAAAATTATGATGATAGTGTGGGAAGTTTGGAAGGATAGATGTGATAGTCTTCACAAGGAGGGAGATAAACCACGAAAAGTTCACCAAGATCTAGGCTCTAGAATGCTATTATACTTAAAGGAATTTCAAAATGCCCAGATTGATTTACACCAGGGGCATATCAATCAGGAACATAAGTCGCGTGGTGAAGAGGACGAATACGGTGAATGTACAATTGTGGAAGTGGACGGGGCGTTTAATGGCGATCAAATGTGATTCGGGGTTGGATGTGCCTTCTATAATGAGCAAGGCTTTGTCGTAAATCAAACCTCCAAAAAGATACCACCTCAGAGAGCAGCCATTGGAGCTGAATTGAGGGCCATAGAAACCGGACTATTGGAGGTCAGAAGACTTAACATTGAGAAGATTTGGGTGAAGACTAATTCAATGCAAGCACTGTCTTTTATTGGGGATGATCATGTAGTTTATGGGCTGGAACGATCAATTATTAAGCGTATCTCGTCGCTCAAAAGTGAATTTGTAGTGTGCAAGTTCTCTCATATTCCGAGATGCCAAAATACTATGGTAGTATGGCCCATAGGCTGGCTCAAAGTGCATTGTGCTCTTCCTTATCTCGCGATTGATATGGAGTAGCGGATGTTAATGGGAATTTCTGTGGGGTGCTGCTTCTCTGTAAAAAAAAAAAAAAAATTTAGAACATTCTATTACAAATATATTATTCTATAAGGGTATATTGGTACTTCTATACTCAATTTTGACTTTATTTATATATATTTTTTTTTAAAAGAAGACTTATCTTTATTTGTAAAGTTTATAGTGAAATTTCCTTTAGATAACTCCCCCAACACTTCACAAACGCTTGAGATTATCATTAGTGAAATTGTCGAGACAAAGTATTATTCAAGAGATGATTTTCATGAAGCTGATTGCCAATTTTTACGTGGAGGGGCATTAAAGGAGAATGCGAGTAGACGAGGGAGATGGTCTGCTGGAAGCTCTCTTAAATGGGTGGGGAATTTTGGGATTGAACGTGTAACAATTTCCATTGTTTGGTCGAGTCTCCAAATTTTTTGGATAGCGTTCTAAACAGTTATTGTCCTAGCAATTAATAATATGGATGCCCTAATATATATAGCCTAATAAAAATTTGAAGATCAAGAAAAGAACCAACTACACAACACAGAATAATTCACTTGAAAATAGTCAAAATTACCGTTACTAGCTTAGGTAAAACAAACAGTAGAAAGATGAGCAGGGGAAAGTGAATGGTAACAACAAATCAGAGACCTTTTTCGAGCATAGCTCGGACCCTCATCGGCAACCCATAGAGCCGAATAAACCCAGCTGCATCGGCTTGATTGTAGATTTCCCCACTCTCAAACGACGAGATATCCTGCCTGTACAGACTGTTGGCACTTTCTCTGCCCGTTACACTCACAGACCCTTTAAACAGCTTGAGAGTCACTGATCCAGTAGTAGTCTTGCTGATTTCCTTCATGAATGCATCCATGGACTCACGAAGTGGGTCAAACCACCTACCCGCATATACCAACTCAGCATACTTAAGAGCAAGAAAATCCTTCGTCTGGATGGTTTCACGATCTAGTGTTAGAGACTCGAGCTCACGTGCTGCAGTAAAGAGGATAGTCCCGCCAGGAGTTTCGTACACCCCACGGCTTTTCATGCCAACCAGACGATTTTCCACCATATCTATTCGCCCGATTCCATGCTTCCCACCTATCTCGTTTAGCTCCGTGAGTAGAGATGCGGGAGAGAGTTCCTTTCCGTTGATTGAGACAGGGAGACCCTCAACTATGCCAATTTTTAAGTACCTGCGTATATATTCGTCGTACATGATGTGTGAGATGAGAAGAACAATCTAGTGGAGAGGGAGGATAAATACACATAAAATAGCAACTCACTCAGGTTGATTTGGTGCATCTTTTGGATCAACAGACATCATGTACATGTCCTCTTTTGGTTCATTTGCTGGGTCCTCCAAGATATCCCCCTTTAATACCAGATAGCATTCATTCAGATATCAGAAAGATGAGTAACACTTGGGTACACAACTAATAATTTTCAATAAAACAACTAATACTTACAAGTTAATACATTTTAGTAAAACAACTAATACTGTTTAAAAATGCACCTGTTGTACAGCGCGCGACTACAAGTATTTGCCCGGAAATAAATGTTTCCAACTAATGATCACAGAGATTAAGAATACAAATTTGGGTGTTTATGTCAATGACTTGTCAATTGGCTCAACGTGTCTATCAGCGCAAAGGGAAGAAGGAGAAGGGCACAGGCCATGGGGGCCTTAAGCCTGCAATTACGTACTTGTTTATATAATATTCTGCATCTTTAAACAGTATTAGTTGTTTTACTAAAATGTATTATTTCAATGTTCTAGATTAGGGTATTATTTGGCTAATAGTATTATTTCAATGTTCTAGATTAGGGTATTATTAAACAGAGTTTTCTCCGTCGGACTATTTTCTCTATTGAACATATTATTGTGTGAATTCTTCGTGCCACTCTCTTGCTTCTAACACATGCTTACACACGCAATCCAACTTCGTCTAGGTAAATTTCCTTGAAGTCCATGCATACTGGTTTATATTGGTTTAGAAGACGAATGCATGTACAAACATAAATAAACGGAAGTTTTTCATTGCTAATCAGATAATGCAAAATTCAAATCATAATAAGGAATTGAATATCAAATACCTCATGACTGAGATGCCACAGATTCCTATCTCTGCTGTAGATGGATTTCTTAGTGACTGGAACAGGCACATTATGCTTTTTAGCATATTCGATTGCATCTTCTCTTCCCGTAATTTCCCATTCCCTCCAAGGAGCAACAACACTGAGTTCAGGGTTCAGAGCGAAGAAAGTCAGCTCAAAACGGACCTGCACCAAACAATCAGGCTCAATGCAATTTCTACAGATTAGGGAAATTGCAGATAGAGTAAAGCTTCAACAAAAATCAAAGGAAATCAAGTGTATGCCTGATCATTTCCTTTCCCCGTACATCCATGAGCAACAGCATCAGCTCCAACTTCCTTGGCAACATCTACCATCGCCTGTATTCTCAATCCAATTAGATATAATTTTATAATATAATTCTAGATAGAAAACATAATATATTTACTAATAATCAAGATAATTATTGAAACACACTTTCACTTTGATTTATTTTTTAACCGTACCTTAGCAATAACTGGGCGAGCCATTGATGTCCCAAGCAAGTACTTTCTCTCATAGATGGCACCAGCTCTTAAGCAAGGAAAAATAAAATCTCTAACAAATTCCTCCTGCAGGTCCTTCACTACTAGTTGGCATGCGCCACTAGCCTTGGCCTTCTGTTCTAAACCCTCCAACTCTTGTAGACCCTAAAATTCATAGGATTTGATCAACACATGGATAATGCAGATAAACTTTCAAGCCCTACCTTTTTCAGTTTTTCTTCCTCCACATTTTTTTTAAATGTCATCATAATAATTTATAGCATGACCTCTTTTTTTTAACAGTATTTCAATGCTGATACCGACTTTTTATTAGTTGATGCAGTTGTTCAGATTAGTTTCTCACGTACTTGGCCAACATCAGCAGTGAAGCAAACCACCTCGCAGCCATAATTCTCCCTGCAAAGAAATAAACAATAAGAAAACATGAAAACTCAGAAGACGTGTATCTGGCCATGTTCACTGAAAAACCGAAAACATTAAACATCCACCCGAGAAGCAGTGATAACAAGTATTTAGCTTAACTGGGTCATCATGTTTTATCCATCTATCCTTACGTTCAAAGGACATAGAGGAGGTCAAATTTATAACCAAGAATGAGGTTCAATACTCACATATGATGTTTCAGATATCAGATAGAACATAATTAAGACTACCTAAGTATGTTCTTATAGACATTATATTGAAGCAAAAAAAGAATAATCTCATTAGTTCATAGAAAATGGACATTGTAAAATTATAAAGTGCCATCAAGCACTCTCATATGGAGCATACCTCAGCCAAGGTACAATTACAGAGGTGTCTAAACCACCACTATAGGCCAGCACCACTTTGTTCAGCTTTTTACGCAATGCTTTATCATCGGCACCACTAGAAGTTTTCACCTCCTTGTCACTAGCCAATGCTGCTCGGATAGCTGCATTCAAATTCATTGGAGTCTGAAATCTGAAGATGATATATTTCTCTCTGAAAATGCGTGTACATAAATTCATTTAAAAGAGTAAACTGCATGCATAACTATACGTAGCTAAGAAAATTCAGAAATACATTCAAAATAAAAGGATATTTGTATATATGAGTGAGTTCTCGCAACTGCTGAAAAGAAACAGAGTCCTTTTCAAAATAGTATAATTCGAAGCAAAAGCATTCATCAGTACATCTACATATGCATCGTCTAAAACAATCAATACACTAGAAAAATAAAATATTAGAGCTGTAGGTTCCTAACTAGAGCACAGGAAAAAGACCATCAAATTGTGGACATTATACCAAAAAGCAATAAAAAAAGGGCTCTCTACATATGCATCATCTAAAACAACAAAAGGAGGCTGATACCAAGATTCTCGCGAGTGAGACCAGAGTTAACTATATTTTGGGCGATTGGAAGACCATGAAACCCGCTACCTTTCACCCCTAGCTGCCCACCATTAAAGAAGACAAAAAAAATCTCAAAAATACCACCCATCATATAATACACAACAGGTGGTTAATTGAATGAGCAAAACATATAATACCTGTTGTTGCGAATCCGTCTTTCTGGTGCAGCGAACTGCGTCAGAAAATCGAGCTGAATCTACATTTGAAAAAATTAATCAACAATCGATATACTAACAAGTAAAAGAATGTATGTTCACACAGATACACAATAGTACCTATTTTAGAACCACGGAAAAGGAGATTGGCGGAAGAACAAGAAGAAACAGCATGTAACTGAGCCATCCCTTCGATTAATGCAGTAGACTATCGAATTTTGCCTCTGAAATGTTACAAAAATCGGCATTTCAATAAACGGCCGTACACATTAACAATGTACCATCCTAATTCATAGTATTAATTTGGGAACACATACATATATACACATATGTGTGTAGGTATACAACGCTAAAAATTACAAATAAAAGTAGTAGACAAATCAAAAAATGTGAAGCACCCTAGGTCCCTGCACTCAGACAATGATAAAGCTCAAACAAGAAAACAAAATCATGAATCATAGAACATAAGAAGAGGAGAGTTTCAACAGTTAAAAGATCGAGGATGAAAAACCCAAAAGTTAAATTAATTACCGATGGGAAGTCGCGGCGGCAAGGACAGTGAGACGGTGGGAAGTCGCGGCGGCAAGGACAGTGAGACGGTGGGAAGTCGCGGCGGCGAGAACAGTGAGAGAGTGACACAGTTGAGTGGGTATGCTGTAGAATCCCGTTTTAAAGCGCTCGATACCCTAAAAAAATATTTACTCATTTGTGCAAATTTATAAATTTAAATTTATAATTTAATCCCAAAATTATTTTGCACTACTCTAAATAAATGTTTAAGTTGCACTTTTATTTACTCTATATATATATTTGGTAAAGTCTAGTATGCACTCGAGTGCATGTTATGTACCCTAGTCCATGTTGCACTTTTCAATTTTATTGACTTACACTTTTTGGTAAATGTTGCACTTTTCAATTTTATTGACTTACATTTTTTTGGTAAATGGTGTTGCACTTCTTAATTATTACTAAAAATAT
This sequence comes from Galeopsis tetrahit, assembly GCA_963675135.1. NCBI lineage: Eukaryota > Viridiplantae > Streptophyta > Magnoliopsida > Lamiales > Lamiaceae > Galeopsis > Galeopsis tetrahit. The sequence continues at coordinate 11,674,515 of OY776129.1, read as the reverse complement.
TATTATACAGTTTAATAATTAAAAAGTGTAAATCAGTAAAACTGAAAAATGCAACATGGACTAGGGTGCATAACATGCACTCGAGTCCATAGCAGATCAACCCTCTATATATATATATATATATATATATATATATATATATATATATATATATATATATATATATATAACGTATTTCTATTTAAATTAATATTATACTGTATTTACCATAACACATAAGACGAACTTAATTCAATTTTCTAAATAGAATATTACTTATGAATTATGGTAAATAAAGTATAATAGTATTAGTTCAAATAGAGTTTAGTATTAGTTCATATATTATATAATATTAGTTCAAACATTAAATTGTATGTAACTGGTACACTAGAATGCAACTCATCAATTAAAAACACTTAAACTTAAATTCTAATTTGATTTAATACGTAATTTTTATTTATTTTGCACGTCATTGCCAAATTAAAGATAAGAAGACGGCAAATTTATTTAAATATAACATTTTGTAGGAGTGTTTTCTAAAATGTAACAAAAATGAGAGATATTTTCAATTTAAGCAAAGGCCTGGTGCCATCCTAGCTTTTTGAAAAGGCTTGGGTGCCACCCTAGCCTCTTAATTTAAAAACCGAAAAAATGAAAAAATAAAAAAATAACAAAAGGCCCATATGTTAGAAGAGTCTCTTACACGGTTTGCGAGGATGGGACAACACACAAACAGGGTTCAATTTTCGACACGAATTTGACACGAAAAGTATGGGCTTGTGTTTGGCCTTAACGGGTTCGTGTCGTTATCAGGTCGACCCGATAATGACACGAAAATTTTGTGTCGTGTTCGTGTCGGGTTCGTGTCAACCCCTTAAGCACGATAAAATAAACATGTAACCCATTAACTTGTTAACAACCCGTTAACCTGTTATTTACATGATACGACATGACACGATAATGACACGTATCCGATAATAACACGATAATTTTTATATTTTTATAAATATATTAATTTTTATATATTTAAATGCAATTTTAAATTTATTTATTTTCTTATCGTGTTGTTATCGTGTTGCGTGTCCTTATCGTATCGTGTCATTTCGACACAAAAATTATCGTGTTGTTATCGTGTCATATCGACACGAAAATTATTGTGTTCGTGTCGACACATATCATTATCGTGTCGTGTCACCATGTCGACACGAAACCCGACACGATAACACGATTTGTCAGCCCTATTCACAAGAGATAAAATTCTCGGGAATGAAAAAACCCATCTGCCACATAGGCCTTTTGGCTTTATCAGAGAAACCGTGTAAAAGGCTCTTCTGGCATATATGCTTTTTGTTTTGTTTTTTTTTTTTTTTCGATTTTTAAATTAAGAGGCTAGGGTGGCACCCATGCCTTTTCAAAAAGCTAGGGTGGCACCCAGGCCTTTGCCTAAATTGAAAATTTTCTCCATTTTTGTTACATTTTAGAAAATACTTCTAAAAAATATTATATTTAAATAAATTTGCCATAAGAAGACTCACTTTGCACTTTTTGATGTTCTTATTGATCATTTGTGGGAGGAGTACTCTAATTCACAAGATTGTTAGTGTTATTTATTCTATTTTAAACGTAATAAGTGTAATCGTGTTGTATTAGATTATACTCACATGTATCATTTTACGTCATTATGTGTTTCGTAATTTTATATTTAAATAAAAGTAATATTTGAAAACTATAAGTTTATTTACATTTTATGATTTTGATAAAATTAATATTAATATTTAATTTACTAATTGAATATTTAATTGTATAAATTAATTTAAATACGAAGATAAATATATTATTTAATGATTGTAATATATTGAAAATGATTAAAATAATAAATAGAGTAAGATATAGAGTTTCATGATTGGAGAAAGTTTTTAAAATAAAGTGTGAAAAAGTGTATTTTGAAGTTTAGAGCTCTTCATTTGGAAGTTTGTAGTTGGAGATAACCTGACTCACCATAATGCACACGTAAATTCAGAAAGAGACGGAGAAAAAAAAAATTACCAAGAGAACTTGGGAGAATATTTGTTTTGGAATTTTGAAATTCGAATTTCAAAATTTAGTGGATTTTAATACTCCCTCCGTTCCACTATAAATTTCCCACTTTTCTTTTATGCATGTTCCACAATAAGTTTTTCATTTAATTTTTTTCCATTTTTTGGCATATGATTTTCTCTCTCTCAATCACATTACTTATACTTTATCTATTATTTTATTCTACTTCATCTCATACTCATCTATTATTTTTCCTCTCACCATCACATCACTTGTACTACACTTATTATTTAATCATATTTCTTAATCAAAACAATCAAAAGAAAAGGAAAACTTATAGCAGGACGGAGGGAGTACATGTTTTGTGTTTATTTTGAGATTTAAGTAGGGTATAATTTAACTTTATACTATATGAGTATAAGTGTCTATATGGAGTATGTTTTATAGGTATCTATATAGTATATAGATTTTGTAGGTATTTATAGGGTTTACTTTTGTACTATGATTATAGGTATTTGTAGGGTAGAATTTTGAAATTTTGAATCTAAATCTCAACACAAAAACTTGTATATGTAATATTGCATACATGCAATATTAAGTCAATAAGATGAAAATATATATTAGTATTTTAATTTTGACTAGAATACTTGGCACGTTTATTTGATCCGATTACGTGAATTTCTGTATTTTTTACTTTATTGTTGAACGCGGATTTTATTTTTGTCTTTTCGATTTTTTTTCTTTTAGCTCGTCTTCTCTTTCTTATCTTTGAAGCGGTTGACGATTTCTTCCTTCGAAGGTTGTGACGATTTTTTTAAATGTTGTAACAAAACACTATTAAATGTAGTAATTCAAATTGTAATATGTAGTAACACACATTATTTTATATGGTAATAACACAAACTATTTTATATATAATACAATTTCGTTTATGTAGTAACATGTTTTATTTTCTAGTGTTTTTATTGATGTAGTAACTTACATTATAATATATAGTAACATATATTATTACATGTAGTAATACACAATAATCATGTTGTAATACAAATTATTTTATTTCAGGGTGATGCAAATATATTAAATCATTTGATAAAGTTACATATAGTAACAAACACTGTTAAATGTAGTAATTCAAACTGTAGTATGTAGCAACATAAACTAGTTTTTTTTTGTAATATTTTATATAGTAATAAAGATTATTTTATGTAAAACATTATTTTTTTCTAGTGTTTTTGTTGATGTAGTAACTTTCGTTATAATGTGTAGTAACATATATTATTACATGTAGTAATACACAATAACCATGTTGTAATACAATTTCTTTTATTGCAGGATGATGCAAATATATTAGATCATGTGATAAAGTTAATAGTAACAAACACTGTTAAATGTAGTATGTAGCAACATATAGTTTTTATATAGTTAAACACATTATTACATGTAATAATAAAATAAACTATTTTATATTAATACATATTTTTTTATGTAGTAAAATATGTTTTTCCTAGTGTTTTTGTTGATATAGTAACTTATATTATAATGTTTTATATATTTAATATTTCAAAAACACTGCTTTTTTTTAATTATTCTGTAAAAAAAAAAAGTATATTAAAGTATAAATAGAGATGAAGTTAAAGTGATGGATTGTAGTATTTATTTTAACTTTTGGCTAAATGGATTTAGAGTTTTGACTTTTAACTTAATTGGGGGTGAGATGCATTATGCATATATGCAATATTTCACATAAAATCACCCCAAATTCCGAATTAGAACATGGGTGAAATTTCAAATTTTCAAATTCGAATTTTTCATCCCAAAACATTATAATGATTGAATACAATTTTATATTTTTTAATTTTTATATAAATAAAATTATATACATCTATTTTAAAAAATTGTATTAAATTTTAATAAATAATTTTTTTTTACAATCCCGCTTAATTGGGGTGAAAAAAAAAAATCATAAACGACTCTATTAACTACCAACCGTCAAATTGTAGGTCAAGCTTTTCAATTAATGGTAAAAATTTGAAACAAGTCGTTCAGATCCTGATATCACTAATGTTTTAAATTTTAATAGATAAATTAAGAGATTAACTGAAAAGTGTATGAACTATTAATGAAAAGTGTATGAACTACTAATGAAAAGTGTAAGTTATATATTAATGAAAAGTGTATGTTATTATAACTGTAAAGTGTATGATCTATTAATGAAAAGTGTATGTCATATTAATGAAAAGTTTATGTTACAGTATTATAACTGCAAAGTGTATGATCTATTTAATGAAAAGTGTATGTTATTATAACTGTAAAGTGTATGATCTATTAATGAAAAGTGTATGTCATATTAATGAAAAGTTTATGTTACAGTATTATAACTGCAAAGTGTATGATCTATTTAATGAAAAGTGTATGTTATTATAACTAAAAAACGTATGTTCTATTAATGAAAAGTGTAAGTTATATATTAATGAAAAATGTATGTTATTATAATTGAAAAATGTATGATATTATAATTGAAAAGTGTATGCTTATTGCTTATGATACACCTTTTTGTTATTTGCACACTTTCATAATCTAGAAAAACTGGTGCTAATTTTTTTTTTTTAAATTATTATTAATTTTTTTTTTAAAAAATTATTATTAATTTTACACGTTTTATTATTTTTTTACTTGTACTTTTATTACTATTAATGATATTATTAATAAGTGCAATTAATGATATTATTAATACTTGCACTTTTTTTTATAATGTATAAAAAAACTGGTGCTAATTTCTTTTTAAAAATTATTATTAATTTTACAAATTTTGACTTTGTGGTAAGGCAATCAAAGAGCAACCACTAGGCTAGAATGATTTTTGTTAAATACTTTGTTATTTATTCTATATATACTTAATATTTTCTATATGGCTGGACTCAAGTACACCGTGTACTTGAGTACGCAACAGCCCAACCCTAATTTTATAGATTCAATTTCGTAGTTAGCCTTTGTCATTTTTATATATTATTATTTGGCATGTCTTAAATCTTCCTTGTAATAACATGCTCCCAAGCCCTTGCAAGCAATCTACCTTAAATATTTCATGATCTACCTATAAATAGCCCTTGGCAAGCAATCTACCTTAAATATTTCATGATCTACCTATAAATAGTATAAGTCATTTAATATAAATGCATATTAACTTCAATTTGTACAGTATCATTCTTGCTTTTAATGCTTACACATGATTTCGATTTAATGGGTTTTCCCCTACTTCTACCTAATGTTTTGTCTTGTGGGTTTATTTGGTCTGCCCTTTCTTGGTTTCTTGTGAGTGTATCGTGTTACATTATGAATATATCTCAAAATTTAAACATTACGATTAGACTTTTTTTAAAAAAAACCGTCCAACCGCCGGTTACGGTTTAAAAACCAAACCGTAATCGGAAAATGGTGGTTCGGTTTCGATTTTGAATTTTAATACTTTAAAAAAGAGTGAAAATGAAAAAAAAAAAACGAAAACGAAGCTAAAATTAAAAAAAAATAAAAGGAAAAATCATAACCGACGGTTTGTAATCGTAACTGCCTGTTTGCTGGTTCAGTTTCGATTAACGATTTTGCAAAACCGAAACCGCCGGTTTGTAACCGTAACCGACGGTTGGACATGTCTAATTACAATGTATTTTTTTGGAATATCGTAAAAATATCATAAAATAGTCCTGGAATACCTTTAATAGGTAAGTAAGCACACTTTTTAAGAAAGAGTAATAATGAGTAGAGTTTTGAGGGGTAATTTTGTAAATTTTTATGTATAAAGTAAATAAATGAGTTGACTTGTGTGTATGAGTGAGACAAAAGTAATGACATTTTATATAAATTTGTGAATATTGTAAGGGTGGGGTTTATAAAAGAGTTTTCATTTTAAGGGTGTGAAAGGTATTGTGTGACATTAAAAAAAAAAAAAAAGTGTGAAAGGTAATGTGGGATTGATGGAGTACTCCGTAATATTTCTATCGGTTTACCTGTAGTGCAAAATTAAACGAAAATTGGAAAAATTGTGAAATTTTATTCTCTCGTCCAATTTTTATATGTATAATATTTTTTTCAAGTTCTAATATGAAATCGCTTTCAAATCTTTGATTCTATAAAGTATAAGTGACACTGATCATAGTGACCTTACTCAAGATTTATATTCAGGATTATGTCTAATGTGATGAAAATTTTAATAAAACTTCCATCATTTTTTTCAATTTTTTGTATGTTATCAATATATCTTGCGAATTGCGATATCTCCGTAAAAACAAGGTTCTGATATTTATTTTGACATTGATATTTTCATTCTTGATGAACGATGATGGTATTGTTGAAATAAATTGATGATACTATTATTTCTCTTGTGTAGCTTAGTTTGGATGTTACTAGAATTAGAGGCTTAAGAGGTGGCAAACCGTTCGTTGATCCGTTCTTGAGTTAATATTTTGGTTTCGAACAAGTTGTTCTCTGTGGGTTGATCTTCGACCTACATGAGTTGTGCATAATTCCAAACTATCTTCGCTCCAACGAGGGTTCTTGTGGGGAGGTAAAAACGATTCTGGTAAGAAAATCACGTGGGTAAAATGGAAAATTATTGGTACAGGGCTTTGTATGATGTCAATAGTCTTCTTTTTAAAGTGCTTGAGTCGAAATATGAGAGTGTGCCTGGGGGTGGTATTGAGTCTCCCAAGAGGAAGACATTTGGTCTTGAGCTTTACACAAGTGGGGTTTATTCAGTTAATTCCACATACTCTTATTTGCACAACTCATCTGATATGGTGGGCTCCGGAGTAGATGGTTTGAAAGGAATCTGGACGAAGATGGTCCCCTTGAAGGTGTCGACATTCTCGTGGAGGATGATTCATATCAAAATTCCGACAATAGATTATTTGAGAAGAGAAGCTTATAACATCGACTTTGTGTGTGCTGTGCAGTAACGAACAAGAATCTATCGCTAAGAATAAAGTGTCATTGTTGATTTTTAAACAATAACACTCTATATGTATAACAATAATATTTGGAGAAAAAAAGTTAACGTGAACTCAAATTCATAAAAGTTTTTTTTCCTAAAATTAGCATATACTCCCTCCGCCCCAAGTCCCGTGTTAAGGTTTACCCTTGCTTTTGACACATAGATCAAAAAAATATACTTATTATTAAACGTGTAGTGGATAGTTGAGGTAGAGAGGAGAAATGATAAAGAGTGGATAGTTGAGGTAGAGAGGAGAAAAGATAAAGAGACGCCTTAAAGAAAAAAAGTAGAGGGATCTGGTAGATTTTGCCAAATGAGAAAATGTAAACTTTAGATTTGGACTAACTAAAAGTAAAAATGTAAACTAGACGGAGAGAGTATTCCACCCCTAATCTTGGACATGCAAAAATGCCGTGGGAATTGTCTCCGTTTGTACAAAGCGCACATACATGCAACATGCTTGCTACTATATGCATATCATTCATCCCTATACCTGACAGAAATTGCATACAGAACTTGCGAGACGCTTTTGACCAGATCAAGATCGCATTTGCAACATGCGAGCGAGCCTGCTTATTTCATAAAAGTTGCTAAATGAGGCTGAGAAGCCGGAAGATTGATTAATAAATAAGACCAGCGTAGAGATCGCATGCATAGACACACAAACCAATTTCTTTGAACAACATGAAGTACCTGACGCCTGAGATGCTCAAGTATAGTGTAGATAGATTCTTGAGGCAAATTATGCTTTTTAGCATATTCGATTGGATCTTCTCTTTCCGTTATCTCCCAAGGAGCAACTAGACTCATTGCAACCTCAAAGAGTTTCGTCTCATCTAAAACTCCTAATACAGCCTACAAAGAGAATAAACAAAGTGAGATCAAAACAATATTTCAGAAATGCAGATACGACTTTTTATGTCACATACTTGACGAACATCTGCGCACTCCCACTGATCCAAATATTCCAACTCAGCATACTTGAGACCAAGAAAATCCTTAGTTTTGATAGTTTCCCGATCTAGTGTTAAAGACTTGAGCTTATGTGCTACAGGAAAGAGGACAGTCCCACCGTGAGTTTCGTACACCTCACGCCCGATTCCATGCTTCCTTTGGATGGTTTCATGATCTTGTGTTAGAGACTCGAACTCATATGCTGCGTTAAAGAGGTTAGTCGCAACAGTTGTTTCGTACCCCTGACAGCACATCATGCCAACCGGAGGATATTTGGCCATATCTATACAGCTGATTCTATGTTTCCCGCCTATCTCATTTAGCACTGTCAGTAGAGATTCAGGAGGAGAGAGTAGTTCCATTCCGTTGATTGAGATGGGGAGACCCTCAACTTCACCAATTTTCACGTACCTGCATATATATTCATCGTGCATGCCTGAGATGAGAAGAAGGATCTAGTGGAGAGGACGGATAAATACACGTAAAATAGCAACTCACTTAGGTTGATCTGGTGCGCCTTTCGGGTCAACAGGCATCATGTACATGTTCTCTTTTGGTTCATTTGCTGGGTCCTCCAAGATAATCCCCTTCAATAGCAGATAGCAGTCTTCATATTAGAAAGATGAGTAACACTTGGGTGCACTAATTGCACGATGCAACTAATACACAACTAATACTTTTCAATAAACTAACTAATAATTTTCAATAAAACTATACTAACAAACTTATACTGCATTTAAGTGAAACAACTACGTTTAAAATTACACACCAATTGCACGGTGCAACTTCGTGTAGGAATTAAGAAATGTTTGCAAGTACTGATCATAGAAATTAAGAATTACACACCTCACATGCATACACACACAATCCAACTTTGTGTTGGAAATTTTCCTTGAAGTCCATGGTACCGCTCTATATTGGTTTAGCAGATGAATGCTTGGACAATAAATTGCTTATCAGAAATTTATCTAATATATATAAAAAAAAATTGCTTATCAGATAGTGCAAAATACTTATCATAATGAGATTTAAAAAAGAATTGAGCAACATGAATTACCTCATGCCTGAGATGCCACAGATCCATATCTCTGCTGTAGACAGATTTCTTAGTGACTGGAACTGGCCAACCAACATCCGCAGTCAAGCAAATCACCTCGCAGCCATAAGTCTCCCTGTAAAGAAATAAACAATAAGAAAACATGAAAACTCAAAAGATGAAACATCCACCGAAAAACAATGATAACCATTTAGCTTAACGGGGTCGTCATGTTTTATCCATCCATCCATCCTTACTTTCAGAGGACATGTGAGGAGGTCAAATCTATAACCAAGAAATGAGGTTCAATACTCATTTATGATGTCTCAGGTAGAACATAGCTAATGCTGCCTGAGTATGTGATTATAGACTTTACTGAAGCAAAAGAATAGTCCCATTAATTAGTAGAAAATGAGCATTGCAGGAACCACATCAGATAACTTTTGAACAGCCATACCAGTAGAAGAAACACACCAATAAAGGGTAATTAAAAATGTAAATATCACCAATCACTCTCATATACTCCCTCCCATTCAAAATAAGTGTCATTTTAAAACAATGCACATATATTAAGGAAATAATTAATTTCTCACTATACCCTTAATAAATGTTGATCTATCTTATTAAAAGAACACATTTATTTGAGTATTTAAATAATTTCAAGGGCAAATTAGAAAAAATGCAATAGATATGCATTGAAAAGTGTAAAATGCCTTCTAATTTTCAAAGAAAACGAAAGGTCAAAATGACACTTATTAAAAATAGAAGGGGGTATCAATTAGCATACCTAAGCCAAGGTACAACTACAGAGGTGTCTAAACCACCTGTATAAGCCAGCACCACTTTGTTCAGTTTTTTACGCAAAACTTTACCATCAGCACCACTAGACATTTTCACCTCCTTGTCACTAGCCAACACCTCTCGGATAGCTGCATTCAAATTCATTGGAGTCTGAATAGCAGAAGATGATATATTTCTCTCTGAATGCACATGTACATAAAAATTTCATTTAAAAGAGCCACCTGCATGCATAACTATACGTAGCTAATAAAATTCAGAAATATATTGAAAATAATAGGATATTTGTGCATATGAGTGAGTTCCTGGCAACTGCTGAAGAAAAACAGAGTCCTTTTTTTAAAATACTACTCCTATAATTCAAAGCAAGCATTATACCAAAAACACCGCCAAATCGTGGACATCATACCAAAAAGCAATAAACAAAGACCAAGGAGAAAAGGGTATCTCCCTGTATAGAGCAAGGAAAAAGTGATACCAAGATTCTGTCTAGTGAGACCAGAGTAAGCAATATTTTGGGCGACTGGAAAACCATGAAACCCGCTGGCTTTCACCCCTAGCTGCCCACCATTAAAGAAGACAAAAAATATCTCAAAAATACCACCCATCATATCATACACAAAGGTGGATTAATTGAATGAGCAACACCTAAAAAAATACATGTTGGATAAGGCATTATGCATTTATGCTAACCTTGTTTACTATACACCACTAATACTATTGTTTTAAAAATATTTTTGAGAACTTCGTTCATATGTTAGTTCTTACAAAGCAATAATATTAGTGGTGTATGGTAAAAAAGGTCCACATAATACTTTGCCTACCTGTTGTTGTGAATCCATCTTACTGGTGCAGTGAACTATGTCAGGACTGCGAGCTGAATCTGCATTTGAACAGATTAATCAACAATCAATATATACTAAACAAGGAAAAGAATTTATGTTCACGCAGCTAAACTAATACACAATACTACCTCTTTTAGAACCACGGTAATGGAGATTGGCGAATGGAAGATAATGAAATTCATGTAAACTAGCCATCCCTTTCAATTGATGCAGCTGAAATGTTAAAAAAAAAATTGGCATTTCAATTAACAACCGTACACATATTAACAATACAACATGCTGTATTAATTATAATCCCTTCATCCAATTTCATTATTCTCAATTCCTTTTTTGAAATAATCCTATTCAAGCTAGTTTATCTCCATCTCAATTCATTTTATTCATACAAGAATCACTTTACTTTATAGATAAACTAATCAGTGGATAAATGAACTTAACGAATTTGCAGGGGAGGGGTATTCATACATACACATAACGCTAAAGTTGCAAATCAAAACAAAAAATGCGAAGCAACCTAAAACTCAAACAATACCGTGAATTATACAACAACATAAGAAGAAAAGGAAGAAAGAGTAAACTGGAATCAGAAAGGATCTGAATAAAGCAAATCAACAATTACAAGATTGGGGTTTAAAATCCCTAAAATTAAACTAAAAGAGGGTTGTATAAATAGTACCAAATTGAAAGGAAACGGCGGCGGGCGAATTGGTGGAGAGACAGACTGACAGACACAGTTAACGCGCCAACGAGTTGGGAGAGAGAGAGAGACGTCTCTTACGCTCAAGTCCCAACACTAACTTTAAAAAATATACTCCATATTAAATAAATTTGAAAAAAAACATCTAATAAAATTAAGGGTGGTGCTAAACATCCAGAATCTGGATATCCAGAAAATGACATTTTTGTAATTTTCTGTTTTAAGTTGTGTTAAAAAGACCAATATATCCTTAAGTGTAAATGCCATATTTTTTGAATTAAATAATAAAATCTGACACTCTCCCTCTTTTTATATTTTCAAGACAACAATAATTATACTCTCTCTCTTTATATTTCTTATATTTTCAAAACAACAATAATTACACCAACACATTTTAATATTGTATTTAATTGCATTTTTTTATTTCTTTCATTTAGGGATTAAATTTAATTTATTGAATTTTAATTTATAATTTGTTTTAGATTGAAGTGGATCATCTCCTTCACATATTTGCTTCTTTCCCAACACACCATTCCCAGAGCTGCCACATCGCCGTCCCCTATCTTTTTTCAAAATTCGGCCATCGTCTCCCTATTCCAAAATTTGGTTCCCATTCCCAAATAAATCGCATTTCAACCGGAAAACAAACTCCTCAATCAATTTTTATTTTGATAACTCCTCCGTCATGAAATGTGATTTAATCTAACAAAAAAAATATGAAATTATTCATCTTCCTCACAACCAAAAGCTTGGGGAAGAACAATCATTCAGCACAAAAATACATAGCATCGGAAAATCAATAGATGCAAAAAAACTCAAATGACGAAAATTAACGCAAAAAATGATACTCCAGTAATTAAAACATCAACCTGGAAGCAACCCAAAATGATCTAAACACAAAAATTTCAAAATGAAAATCAAATGGCAAGATCGTGATGAAGTGTAAAATAGATTGAGGGCTTCTATTCCTGATAGAAAAACGATGTTATAACTAGTAGATTGAACGGAGAAGACGACCGGAAAAGCTTAAATCAATCTGAAAAAATGGTCAGACAAAAATTATCGAAAAAAATGTTGTGAACACGGAGTAGAACAACTCTGATAAAAAGGTAGAAGTCGTGGACGAGCTCGACCGATGAAGAACAACCTTTCTTGTTATCTCGTTGCCGGAGAGGTTGGCCGGAAAAAATCATTTCACTGCCTCTGAGTTCTTCAATGTTTTCTTAGGAGAGTTCTGCTTGTAGTTTAATTTTTTTTATAAAGACTCAGGTATACTGTTAAGTATTACTAATTAAAACTCTCCATTGGCAACTGTGTTTGTGAAGAAGAAAAGTTTTCCCATAGATGGAGGTTGTGGTTACTGAGGAAATTCTGACATCCAATTCAATTCATTACGTACTTTAATTTAATTTTATAATATTTTAATTTATAATTAATTTTAAAATTTAACTTGGGTATATGATTATATTTCTCGAGAGAGTTGGCATTCACTTCATGATTTTAATTTATTTTTATTTTTTTATTGGACTAAAAAATTAATTATAAATTAAAATATTATAAAATTAAAGTAAAAAAATAAAATATTAGGAGTATTCTCACTCTTGTACATGAGATATCACTCGCAGACGAAGTATCACTGTTATGAGTACTCCGACAGTCCGACACTTGTTTACGAGTTATCACTATTATGAGTACCCGACTCTCGTATGCAAGATATCATTGTTACAGATACAAAGAATCACTATTAAGAATAATATGATTCTCCTATACGAAGTATCACTATTATGACAATTTCGACTTTTGTATATGAGATATCACTTTTACGAGCACTTTGATTCTCGTATACGCGGTATCACTTTTACGAGTCCTTCGTCTCTCGTAGGCGCGGTATCACGGTTACAAATACAAAATATCGTTGTTATAGAAAATTAATTTAATCATTTAATGTATGATAAAATTAATTTCAAAAGTGTACACTTATACTTAGGGAAGATTAAATTAATTTTCAATGTATTGATTAAATTAATTTTCAACAGTGTACACTTATACTTAGAAATGATTAAATTAATTTTCAATGTGTTGATTAAATTAATTTTCAATGATGTAATATATAGTTTTTAAATGAATAAGTTTAAAAATTATGCATTGGAGTATTAAACAATATTTTTTTATAAAATAAAATTATTTAATGTATGATAAAATGATTTATTTCATACATTGTTGAAAAGGTTCTTTTATAAATCATATATTATTATTTTCAAGATAATTAAACTTGTTTATTTTTAAAATCTTGTATTTAGATCTAAAGATTATTTTATTTACTAAATATGAATTGATTAATTTTTTTAGGAATACAATATTTTTTAATTTTTGTGAATCCTATTTACATGAAAGGGATAAGATTTGTGATATAAAATAAGAATAATCTAATTTTTAAAAAAAAATATATATTATGTAACATTGACACGTAATAATAACTCAGGTAAAAATTATTATTCTCATAAATTATTAAAGTTAACTTTTTAGAAAATTTAAATTATTTATTCGAATTATTTAATTTATTTTAAATAATTTCCATTGATGAAGTAAATGATTCAGGGTATAGGGTAAAGGGTTTAGGGTTTAGGGTTCAGGGTAAAGGGTTCGACTACTCCTTTCAACGTGTACATATAGGGTTCGTTAATAAATAAATTTCAAATGTGTATTAGTATGAATTTTTATTCAATATGGTACAGTTATCTCCGATTACTCGTTTTTCAGCATATAGTGTTTACGGTTCAGGATTTAGGGTAAAGGGTCCGACTACTCATTTCAACGTGTATACTTAGACTTCATTAATAAATAAATTTCAAATTTGTATTATGAATTTATATTTAATATAGTACACTTATCTCCGACTACTCGTTTCTCAACATATATTGTTTACGGTTTAGGGTAAAGGGTTCAGGGTAAAGTGTCCGACTACTCCTTTCAACGTGTACACTTAGACTTCATTAATAAATAAATTTCAAATATGTATTATGAATTTATATTCAATGTGGTAGACTTATCTTAGACTACTCGTTTCTCAGCATATAGTGTTTACGGTCCAGGATTAGACATTTTTCTTATTTCATAATTTTAATTTTAATAAATATTATTAACCATTTAAATTTTTTAATTTGAATTGATTCATTGATAATCATTAAGATTATGGCAATAATAATTATTATTTAGATATATACAAATATATATTTTTTTAAATTTAAATAGAATTGATCCACACTTTAAATAATCTTACTTGTAATAATAATTAAGATTATGATATTAATAATAATTATAATTATATATTTTGATATATATAAATATCTTTTTTTCTTTAAATTCGTTCTACCGTAAAATAAAAATTAAATATACTCATACATTAATATCCAATTATCCACACATGCATTTTTATTAAAAAAAAAATATAATCTAAATTATCGTAATGTTTAAAATAATCTTAAATCAATTAAAATTATATATATTAGATTCACGTCCCTTCATATTCTCAATCACAAAATTTTAAGTTTTAACATTTCAAAAATTAAATTAATTAAAAATTAAGTTTTAACATTCCAATTATCCGGCAGACGGCACATTTGCATAGTCCCCGACGAGGAGTCCAGGACAGAGTACGTGGCGGCGATGAGTAGGGGTGAAAACGGATCGGATATTTCCCGACCGATCCGAAACCGTATCCGGTCGGATACGAATTCGGTATAAAAATTTAGTATCCGGGCGGATACGGATAGTTGACTTCGGATTCGAATTCGGAATACATAATATCCGACCGTATTCGAGTTTTCCCATATTTTATCGGATATTATCCGGATAATAAATCCGGATACCCGGATTTTTTAATATATTTTATTTTATATTAATTTTATTAAAGCTCTATTATAACTTATAACATTATTGGGCCTTATTAAAAATTAAAAAGTCTAATAAAAGCAATGTTCCTACCCGGGATCGAACCGGGGACCTGCAGCGTGTAAAGCTGACGTGATAACCACTACACCACAAAAACCTGGATGTAAATTTAACAAACCATAATTTACTAATATAACTTATGTCCACACATAGTCAATTATTCAATTATCATTCCATTTTTTTATATGGATAAAATCAAAATGGTTCATCTAAGTTTGCACCATACAATAAATTAGAAAAATTAAATATTCATGGACTAGGACATATCAATTTGTAATCTACGAGAAGAATTAGAGTGTACATTTCCTTACCAAAAACCAATTGTAGAACATAAAAATGGATTGAAATCAATTATTCCACTTTTGATAGTTTCACATTTTGTTTCAATTGTTCTTTCAATTGACTCTCTCAGAACCCCCTTTTATCTCTCTCTCTTTTGATAATCCATAGAGGCGACCCATAGAAACAGATGCGACTCTGTTCCCATTTTTTGTAGCGACAATGGCCGAGGAGGTGGTGCGATTTTGTGTTGTTCTTTTCTTCAGATTTTGAAAAACACTGATAATTACTTTGAACTGTAATTCTTTGGCTTAGGAGTAGTTTGTTGATTGCTTTATTCATGCTTGGGTATAATATTATATATGTCTTCTTAGGCGTTATGTTGTGATGGAGTGGTGATGTTTACTAAGGATATATTTTGATGATTTCATGTTTGTTGATTTTTTATGTGTTTCAATCACATTTTGATGATTTCCATTTGAAATATATTATCCGATTATAGTTATTCGAATCCGGCCCGGATTCGTCCGATATCCGTTCCGTATCCGTATACCGAATATTCCGAATTCGTATCCGAATCCGGCTTTTCCGTATCCGACTCCGAATTCGATAAAAAAATATGGTTTAGGATACGGTATAAGCACTATCCGTCCGTATCCGATCCGTTTTCACTCCTAGCGATGAGTAGGGCTGTCAAAACTAGCCCGGCCCGATGGGCCAGCCCGGCCCACCCGACCATCAGGCCAGACTGGGCCTTAATTATAGTGGCCCAAAAAAATTCAGGTCGATTTGGCCCGGCCCAGATGGCCCGCTGGGCCGATCGGGCTCAGGCCGGGCTTGGCCCGATTTTTCGGGCCAGCCCGGTTCCTCTGTTTTTTTTTTTTTTTTTTATATTTTAAATTATGTATTTATTATAATTAATATTTAGAATAAATATTAATTTCATTAAATTAAAATTTACTGTTCCTAGAAAAACCCTAGTCCCATTTTTCAATCTCATTCCCAAAATCAGAAGCCGCTGCCTCTCTCCCAAATTTCAGAAAAACTGCCGGGCATATCCACCGCGAGCGACGCACGGGCAGCAGCCGCACCGCACATCTTCAGGCTGCAGTCGTCGCACTACCCACCTCCAGCCGCTCTTGCGCAGTCGCGCACGACGCACAACTCCGCCTTCAGGCTCCAGTCCTCCACGGCCCACGCCCATATTCACATCCACGAGATGGTTTTTCTTTTGTGTAGCCTTAATTCTGTGTACTTTAAGAGAAGGTATCTTGAAAGTTGAATACAATTGAAATTTGAGAAACTTGTGCCTGTGGCTGTGTACGTACTTTAAGAGAAGGTATCCTTTTTTTTTTTTTTTTTGGTGTAGAGAGAAACTTGTGCCTGTGGCTTTGTACGCACTTTGTGCTTTGCGCAGTACCGTGGCATCGTAATTATTGATACAGTTGGTTCGGTTTTCAAAATTAATAGCGTGGGTTTGATTTTTTTTATATTAATTATACAACAAACGGGCCAAAATGGCCCGATAGCCCTAGCAGGGCCAGGCTGGGCTCCATATTTCCAGGCCCGATAGCAACCGGGCCGGGCCGACCTGGCCCGACGGGCCGTCACCGGGCTGGCCCGGCCCATTTGACAGCCCTAGCGATGAGGAAGTCCGGCAGGCACCCGGCTGACGTCATCGTGGGGCGGCCGGAGGAAGCCATGGAAGGTCTGGAAGTGGTGGATCTGGCGGTGGTGGACTGCCGGAGAAACGACTTCGATCGGCTTTTGAGGGCGGCGAGGTTGGGGCAGAGAGTGGCGGTGCCGACGGCGTAGATGAGTGTTTATTTTTCTTTAAAACTACAGTCAGATTTAAAAATAAATAAATAATGATATAATTTACGCTCAAAATTAAATCTGTAATTGAAAACATGTGATTGTGAAGAAGAATATCTCTAGAGCAAAAAATTGTTCAGATTTCGTGTGTTGATGGAGGTAGGGTTGATAATGGCGAAAACTTTTTTTTTTTGTTTAACAGATGAAATGGTGATAATGGTGGAAACTTAAGTTAATGGCAATGACTTTAATGGTGGGAGAAAGAGAAAGAGTGTGGGAGAAGAATTAATCATCACAATGCATTAAATGTGCCGTCAAAACATTAAATTAAATGCAGCCCCAACATTTAATTCTAATAATTCTGACGCATGCTGTTTTAATTAATTTATTAGTATTATGACTAAGTGAGGGTAGAATAGTAATATCGCAATTAATAAACTACTCCCTCCATCTTTTAATAAGTGTCACTTTGGCATTTTTCAACAAATTAAGATTATAAAGCGTGGTCCATATTACCCTTAATTAATTATAGCTAATTTTGATATAGAAATTTTGTTTGATAAAGAATGTGGTCAAGAATGTAGCTATTATTCATAAACCAAATTAATTTTGGTATAAACAATGTTTATGGAATTTATTTATGAACAATATATATGGTAGATGAATAAGGGCAAAATAGTCAAAATTAAAGAAAAAAACTCAGAATGACACTTATTTTAAAATTAGTTAAAAAGCCAAAGTGACACTTAATAAAAAACGGAGGGAGTATTATTTAATTTAAAATCCAGATTCTGGATATCCAGAATCTGGATATATAGCATTACCGTAAAAGGAAATAAAATCTGAAAAATATTACAAAAACAGTAATGCTATGTATTCAGATTCTGGATATCCAGAATCTGGATTTTAAATTAATTAATTATAAATTAATTATGTAATTACTTATTTGCTTTTCATTAAACGACTCTTGTTTTTAGCGGATAATTACACCAGATTTTCTTTTTTCTTGTTTTCTCTCTCTTACTTTTAAAGTATGTGCACGAATTTCAATATTTTTAGAGAGATGGATATATTTTTGTAATTATTAGATTTTTTTAAGTTAATATTTTTATTTATATTTTCAAAATTGTATTTATTGAAATATATATTATAATAATATCTTACAAATATTTGGTATGTATCTTATATTTTTTTAACATATATTATAAGTATATTAGTGGACTAATTTTTACTTAGATGGCATTATGTAGTAAAAAAAAATCACTATCTTTTGAGTATCTTTTCATGAATCGAACTATCAGATTCAAAATTATAAACCACAAACACTATGTACCATTCTAATTAAATTTAAATTTCTCTAAATTAATATGCATTTTTTTTTATTTAGATATGCAGAAAAATAGTGTTATTACCTTTCCAGACTTGATACACTAATCGAACAATTAAACTCTAAATTATAAATCACAAACTTGTCGTATTGCTTTTAAAAAAAATGTTTATCCAAAAATTATTTATGTTATAGCTAAATTTGAAAAAAAAAAATAGTAGTGTCAATATCTTGTGGGTCTCAGTTTGCTAGTGGACTATCAAACTATTATTTAAATTATTTAACTTTTATTTAAATTATAAATAAATATGCAAAAAAAAGTGTGTCACTATCATGTGAGTCTCAATGTGCCAATTGAACCATCGAACTATAAATCATAAACTATAAACTATAAACTATATTTGCATCACTCAAAATTAAAATGAAATTGTATTTTATATTATATATTGTGCATAAATTTATAAAATATATTTAATTTGTATATATAATACTCATCAAAACTTAAATTATGAAAATTCATAAAAAAAATGGCATACCATAAAATATTAACTTTATTAATTTTTACCCTAAATAAAAATAAATTTAAATAATCTTCTCTTTAAGACTATGTTTATCCATGACCGGTCAAGACCGGGTCATCAAATATAAAATTCATTTCTCACTCCTCCACCTACACATTTTACACCACAACCAAAACTCATCTTTTTTCACAATTTATCCATAACCATTACAACCACAACCAACATTTAATAAATTATTTCTTTTATAATATAATAATTATATCTATTATTAATTATTTATAATATTTTCACAATATTTAAAAAACATATACTGTTATTTAATATTAAAAAATTCATAACTATAATAAAAAATTACCATAGACTTAAAAAAAATTACAACATTCAATAATAAAATTAAAATTACAAAATTGAAATACAACTGAAAATAAATAAAACGAACTACAAATAAATGCCTAATTACAACAAAACAAAAGATGCAAATTACATATTTAATTATCAGTGCCGAATTTTTGTCATATATGCTCAATCAAGTTAGAAGAGAAAAAAAATAATTAAAACAATTTAGAAGAGAAAAAAGATAATTAAAACAATTTATAAGAGAAAAGGGAGTTGTATGAAATTGTGATCCAAAATATATCAAGATTGGTCTCTATTTATAGATAATTTAATTTTATGAATTTTAGTTTTTTTTTAATAAGCAGATAAGTGAAAATCAGAAATTATCTAAATAAAATATAACCGAAGAGTAAAAATTTGACATGTGGCATATTTGATTTTTTTTGAAATAAAAAATCACCCCACAGGGCCCACACTGAGGCCCACAATGCTTGGTTGTGTTCGATCGTCCGTCCACCAAGGTCATCAAAAAATTTCAATTTTTTATTTTTTTTTGTCCTCTAGCTGACGCCCAGGTCGTCCAGCTAGGGATAAACATGGTCTAATAGTAACACTTAAATGTAATAAAAAAAATTAAATAATGTATAGAAAGTTTTTAATGAAGTGAAAATTTAAATTTGAATTCTCGATGTTACCACGGCTTGATGAATAAATTCATTGATTCGAGTAAGAAACTCAAACCGTGAGAGCATGCATAGATGAAATAAAGTTTTTTTTTTAATTTTTTTTATTGAGATTATTATTGTCACCACTGCTTGATGAATAGTAAAAATGAATTGATTACAAGTTAAATACCCCATTTTCCCCTCCCCATGACTCGAACCCAGGACCTAAGGCCTAGGTAGTGGTGCTCTAACCACTTGAGCTATCCCACTTTGTCGAATAGTAAAAATGAATAGGTTCACTAATTTGAATAAGAAACCATTAACCCTATATCCTAAACTAGGGGTGGGCACAAAACCGAAAAAAATTGAATTTCTGAACCGAACCGAACCGACGATTTTCGGTTTATTTGGTTTGTTTTATTCAGTTGTCGGTTCGGTTGAATTTTTTTTTTTTCGGTTGTTCGGTTCGGGTCGGTTTATATTTTACAAAATCGAATAAAGCGAAACGAATCGAATTTCTTTATATAAATTTAAAAAATTACTTATTTAATCAATAAATTATATGAAACAATACGTTAACAAAAAGAAACTCTATTTGAAGTACGTTACTTTATTAATTTTCAATCTCAAATTTTCAATTCGACATTTGTCGTCTTCTTGCTCCACTAAAAAAAATTATCTTCCTTGAAGATGAATTTCATTGTGAAAAATGCAACAAAACCATTAATTTTTTGCGTGATATTTTTGTGGTTTGTAATTTTAAACTTTGAGAAACTTGTTAGTTTGGATTGTGAACTCTTAAACTTATAATTTGAATTTGATTTTTTTGTGTACAAAATCCTTGAAATGTATAATTGTTGAAAAATAATATTTTATACAAGAATTTCGATTTAAACCGAACCAATCGAACTTTTAATCGGTTCGATTCAAACAAATTTCGATTCGATTTCAGTTTCAATTTTTAAAATTTAGATTATTTCGATTCGATTGAAAAAAACTCAAAACCGAACCGAACCGAACCGAATGTCCACCCTTACCCTAAACCCTCAATCTTATACCCTAAACCCTAAACCCTAAACCATCAATTCTAAACCCTAAAACCTCAATCCTATACCCTTAACCCTAAGCCCCTGAGAGAAAATTTTAAGTTTTAAAATCAAACAATAAAATTTGTCATAACTATACATAATGCATTAATGGTGTCTTTTTTTTATAAAAAAAATACTTGATTTCGTTACTTAAATTCAGTGATTGAATAAGGAACTCTGAACCCTAAATTCGAGACCTTGGACCCTAACCCATAAGAGTGATTTTTTTTTTTTTTTTTGTAATTTAAAATTTAATCACAAAGCGTATACTAATATATAAAGAATCAAATTTAAATTATAGTAGTATAATATAAACAAGTATTGAAAATATAAATTTTAGAGGGATTTAATTTTTTTTTAGTCCATTATGTTGCCATGATTTTGATATTGGTCCAGAAAATTTCAATATTTTGATTTTGATCCATTAAGTTTATACAAATTTTGATTTTAGTCCATGTGACCTGGAGTAGCAGGTCACCAGGTCATTGTCCAAATGTATTTCCTTTTCCATTTATTTTATGTATTACTCCATATGTCAATATGTAGTTTTAATTATATATATATATATTTTAATATTGTAATAATAAATAATTAAAATCTTATAAAATTAGAATAAAGTCAATAAAAGTGTAATTACTTTATTTAAATAAAAAATTAAACTTTAAAAATACTAATTATTGTATAATCGAATTATTATATACTCCGTAATAAATAAAATTCATAAATCAATTAATGGCATAAATTTCATAAATAAAATAATTATAAAATTAATGAAATAATATAAAATTTTAAATACACAATAAAAATTCATGATTTTTATAAAATCTTTTTTAATGTGTTTATTTTATGATTTATAAGATTCAAATTTTTAAAATGAGTTTTTTTTTCCATGTGTTTATTTTATGACCGGTAAGATTTAAAATATTTTTATTATTAAATTTTTTGTAATATTTTATTAGTTTAAGTTATAAAAAAAATTTAATTGTTTAATTTTTTTATACAATATTTCAATCTTTATTATAATTTATTAATATTAACATATTTTGCATATTTAATTTATTTAGTTTTATGTTATACGTATAAAAATTGAATGGTTTTTAAAAAATTGATATTAAATCTAATTTAAATTTATTCTAATGTTTGATAATTAATTATTTACTTAGTTTTATTTATATAAAAAAATTAAACAATAATTAAATTTTTTATAACTTAAACTAATAAAATATTATAAAAAAATTAATAATAAAAATATTTTAAATCTTACCGATCATAAAATAAACACATGAAAACTCAATTTTTTTATTAATAATAAATAATTCACCCTCCCCGCAATTTTCTCAGATTTTTTATAATTTTAAAAATTATATTTTATTATTTAAAAATGCATTTAAAAATCATGATTTTTTATTGTGTATTCAAAATTTTATATTATTCCATTAATTTTATAATTATTTTATTTATGAAATTTAATAATTTTATTTATTATTTAATAATTCGATTATACAGTAATTTGCATTTTTAAAATCTATTTTTTTTAAATCAATTAATTATTCTTTTAACTACTTTATTTTGATTTTATAATTATTTTATTAGATTTTAATTATTTATTGTTACAATATTAAAAAAAAAAAAAAAAGCCACAGAATGACATAATACATAAAATAAAATTAAATACATTTGGACAATGACCTGGTAACCTGCTACTCCAGGTCACATGGACTAAAATCAAAATTTGTGTAAACTTAATGGATCAAAATCAAAAAGTTGAAAATGTATGGACCAATTTCAAAATCATGGCAACATAATGGACTAAAAAAAATTAATTCCCAATTTTAGATTTAGTTTTTGATCGAATATAAAACCTAAAAATATAAATAATCAATACAATTTAGTTTTCAAGTATAAAGTCAAAGAATAATTCGGATCTTACTAATACATAATTATTTTTAAATATAAAAATATAAAATTTCAATAAAATTTCAATTTTTTTAATATGTAATAAAAAATAATACCCCGTAAACATCGTGGGTGCATGAAACATTAATTAATACAATATTTTTATAATGAAATAAGTAGCAATAATTGTAAAACAATTAAGTGATACAATATTACTAAATATTGTAATAATTAATAATAGAAAATAAATAGAAAAATACCATATTACTCAATTTAAAGTTTTATTTAAAATAACTTATGATATATATTTTTATGTGAAATTAATTTTTTAAATTTAAAGACATTAATTTTCAACATTTTAATTAAAATAACACGTGACATATATATTTTTGTGTAAAATTAATTTTTACATGTTAATTTTTTTATAATTTACTAAATTTGAATTGTGACATTAATGTTTATTGTTTTAATTAAAATAATTAACATGAAACATATTTTTATGTGAAATTATATTTTCATAATTTATTAAATTTATATGAGGATTAAATATGAGACATGCTCTTATATTTTTATTACAAAAATTCTAATAATTTTTGTCAATTAAATTTTTTATAATTTATTAAATTTGAAGTGGGTTACACATGTACATATTCAAAACTCATACAGTATAATATATTAAAATTATTAATATGAGACATTTTTTTTAAGTATATGTGACATTTATTATGTGATTAATTTATGACATTTTTTTTTATGAAATTGATTTTTAAATTTTTTATTAATAGAGAAGAGTATTGAATACGAAAGTGGAAAAGTGGAAAAAGTTTGTTTAGAGGTATTGGGATTTGGGAATATGTGAGAGAGAAGAGGGAGAGGAGAGAGAAGAGGGAGAGGAGGGAGAGGGGAGAGAGAAGAGGGAGGAGAGGGGAGGGAGGATAGATTTTAAATTTAAATATTTTTTGTTTGAGGGTATATAGGACATTTCCATTGACACAAAACATCATAATTACAAAAAAACTACATTCTGGATATCCAGAATGATTCTGGATGTTTAGCACCACCCTTATAAAAATAAACTAAATCCTCCATAATAAATAAATGTCATGTTAGCTAAGATGGGAAAAAAGACAAACCATCTCTATTCTTTAAGATTCGAGCTAAATTTTTTTTAATGATACAATTAAAGACAAAATGATACTTTGTACCTAATTGTACAAATTTAGCCTTATCTTACATTTATTTTCGAATTTTCAAATCATTTAATTAATGTCAAATATGCAAAGTCAAACGTATTAAATTTTAAAAAGATAGGAGATTATCCCTCGATTATAGCGCAATTTTCAATTCAAATTACTTTCCTAAAATTCGAGATCATTCATTCTGTCTGTGCACATATGATACTCTCCACTAGGGGTGTGCATCGGTCGGTTCGGTCACCGAACCGAACCGAATTAGGATAACCGAACCAAAACCGAAATTCCATTGTAATAAACCGAAACCGAACCGAACCTGTTCAAAACCGAAAATAACCGAACCGAATAACGTTATTTTTGCAATGGAACCGAAAATTCCATTGTAATTCGGTTTGGTTTCGGTTAAAACCGAAAAACCGAAGTAATGACCGAATTTTTGCAAATTAAAATACAATTATACAAGTTAAGAAACAGATTTGCTGTCAAATTCTTATAAAACAGATTTGTGTATTTTTTTTGAAACAGATTCTTAAAATTTTTTTGCCATCAGATTCTCATTTCTGCAACTCAGATTAATGTTATTTTTTTTGAAGAAACTGATTCTTATGGCTTGAAACATCTCATGATTCTTATGGCTTGAAACAGATTCCCCATCAAAAAAAAATTGAAACTCACCATTACTAAGAGTGAGAGTCGTGACTCGTGGCCGTGGGTGGCGGTCGCCGATCGCAGGCGCCGTGGGGTCGCAGTCTTCTCGCGATGGTGAGGAGGGCGGCGGGTAGTGGAGAGAAGACTGGGGAAGCTGGAGTTGGGCGTGGGCCGATTGGTATTGGGGAGGGGAAGCGGCCGTTTTGGAGAATGGGGAGGAAAAGTCAAGAGTGGTAATGAATTAGGGTTTACATATTTTAGGGTTGGTTTATATATGGCCTAATTCGGTCGGTTTCGGTTAACCGGTTTTATTTCGGTTATAACCGAAACCGAAAACCGGTATTCTTAAAAAACGAAACCGAAAACCGAACCGAATTATCTGGTAACCGAACCGAATTTTTATTTCGGTTCGGTTCGGTTTTCGGTTAATAACCGAATAGTGCTCACCCCTACTCTCCACTGAAGATTTCTGAAGAATCCAACACTATCTGCACAAAAAAAAGATTGAAGGTATGTTTGTTTCGTCTTTTCATCTACTACATGTTATGGTTTGATCCTTCGTTTGTTTGTACAAAGGAGTTTTCGCATGTAAGAAATCCTTCGTTTTTTAAGATGTGCATTTGATATTTTTGATGTATTGGAATTTATGATTAGTGTAATTTATGTTCATTGCATAGTCATAGAATATGCTTGATAGTTTGATGCATATATCTAATATGTGCATTGCATATTTATAGGGGATGCATATATCTAGGGAAATTCTCAAATGCACCGTGTGCACCAAACTTTGTTTTTTACCCTTATCATATAAAATCCCCCTTTCCACTTTTCCAAGAAACAACTCGCTGGCAATAGTTTTTGCCATCAACGCGTCTTCACTCCGCCGCAAATACCAGACTCGCACAATGTCCTCCCCATCGACGGTCCTCAGGTGGTCTGAACATCGAATTACTTTAGGGGTTTTGTTATGTTCCTCACTAGCATTCAAATAGTATGAAAATCAGAATCATCCGTACATCGTATCGGCGGTTGTGCTATGGTGAAAGACTACCTATCACCTGCTCCACAAATCTGCCGGAGACTTAACCAGCGACAGGCGGTGACCTCGCCTTTCCACTAACGGCGACGACGGTGGAATCGCATCGTATTGTCACGGCGACGGACGACGTCTTCACAGGACCGCGTCCATGGCATGCGTGCGGACTTTGACGGATCGCCCAGCGAGCAGAGGCGGCACGGCTAGGGCTCCTCCACAGCGGCAGTGGTTATAGATCGGCTAGGTAAACCTTCCAATTCAACGTGAATCGATCAAAAAAAATGCAAAAGGTATTTCACCTACTGAAAGGTATTTTCAGCGTTGTTTAGCGCATGGGTTTATTTCTTCTGTCATTGAGACTTTGTATGTAGTGTTGCTTTGCTCTACTACAACTTGTGAAAGGTTGCTTATTGATTTCTACGATGAAAAGAAGTGATATTCTACACTGTAAATTATAACACCACAGTTTTAGTTTTATGTTTACTTTTAGAGTTAATTAAGATCCCAATTATTTGAAAAGTGGTAATTTTGTTTACTAAAAAGTATAATCTTTAATACTGAAAAGTTGTAACTATTATTAGTGAAAAATGGTAAAAGTGGTAATTTTTTTACTGTTAGTGTAAAGTGGTAATTTTATTAATGAAAAGTGGTAACTATTATTATTGAAAATTAGTAATTTTGTTACTGAAAAATGGTAATTATTATTATTGAAAAGTGGTAGTTTTGTTAATGAAAAGTGATAACTATTATTAGTGAAAAGTGGAAATTTTGCTACTGAAAAGTGGGAAATATTATTAGTGAAAAGTGGAAATTTTGTTACTCAAAAGTGATAAAAAGTGGAAAATATTATTAGTGAAAAGTGGAAATTTTGTTATTGAAAAGTGGTAAAAAAAAAAAAGAGTGTTACTGAAAAGTGACAACTATTATTAATGAAAAGTTAAAAAATGATTCAAACCTATGACCTCATTCTTATGAAGGATGTCTATAACCACTAGAACATCAATTATTTAGTTAAATATATTTGCCTTTATTAATACATAGAGAGTTGACCCTCAACCTCCACTGGCCCATATTCTGTCAATGATGTGGAGTACTCCTTTATTCACTCTCCATCTTGTGTTTCCAAGAGTATCCAGTGCGCATTAAACACGAAGGCAGATAAAAATATGCACCTTTTTCATACCTATTAAAAAATCCATGAAGGATAATTAGAAATAAAAATAAACTGACATTTGGTACAACTGAAAAGATACTAAGCCAGAATAAAGATGAGCAATCTAAAATAAATATCCTACTCAGGGATAAAAATGGAAAAGGGAACTTCTGCAACTCCTCATAGTCCTGTAGAAGAGTCTGATGCTTCAATCTTGCCGGAATTAAGATGGATCGGTGCAAACCTCAATTATTTGTAACCCATAAATAAACAAGAACATAGGCAATCACAAATCTAAATCTATATATATATAATAACAAGATAGTCTGACCAAGTCAATTCCCGCTCAAATGGTTTGTGGACTCACCTATTCTTTTTTTATTTTATTTTGAAGAAAGGCCCAGCTGTTGTAATTATTGTTAGTGGGCCCAACTATTTTTTTTAAGCTGTTGTAATTATTGTTAGTGGGCCCAACTGTTTTTTTTTTTAAGTAAATGATCCCATTGTTCTAATTCTAGATTTGTATCAATTTTAAATTATACAGTATAACTCCTGAAGTCTTTCTTTATTCGCAGTCATTAAAATATTTAAAATACACAATTTATTTTTTGGGTATTTTATAATTTAAAAGAAATAAATATTTTGATGGCATTCTTTTATGAGTATTATTGTTTGAATCGTTTAACATTGTTTAATTAGTTATCCGAATTAAATCTGTTTTATTTAAGAATATTTTATTTAATTACATTTCTTAAAATTTTAATCTACTATAAATATCTATAAATCTTATAATATATATAAGTATAAATTTTATAACATAAAATTAAATTATAATCTACTTCAATTTTAAAACAAACACAAATGATTATAAGTATTAAAATTTTAATTATTAAAAAAAACATTTGTAATCAACCATACTCCTATAGATTTTAATTATTAAAAAAAGCATTTGTAATTACTTTATGTATATATATCTGACTATTTTGTACATATACTTTTATTTTCCAAGATCATATATATATATTTTAATTATAAGTTAAAATTTATATGAGATAGTTTCATAGATCTTATTTCGTAAATTTGAATTTTAATTAATTACTTTATTTTGTTAGGAACTTTCATCTTTTCATTTAGATGTTTTATAAAAAAAAAAATTATTTCATTTTTTTTTATACATTGTGTGGTCCCACCTCTTTTACTCATAATTTCTTTTACACTCCATTTCATTTACTCTCTTTAATTATATCAATTTTTACTACACCTAATTTTATATTAAGGGTTAATTGCAAAAAAAAATCATGACCTTTACAGTTTTTATCAATTACAACATATCTTTTTTTATTTGCAATTTGATACACCACCTTTTTTATTTTTGCAATTCAATGCATATGTCAATTTTCTCACAACAATTAAATCATAATTTAATTGTCAAAGTTGCCGAGGTGCCACATAAATGTCACAAATGATGAATAATTTTTTATAAAAAAATTTTTAAAACGTTCTTCGCTAAAAAGAATACTTAAAAAAATCGTTTTAAAACTAAAAACAACACTATTTTTTTAAAAATAAATTATAAACCAATTTAATTATTATCATTTTCCACCAAAACTCAAAAGTATAAGACCGCGTCCTTCAAATCACAGTCCACAAAAAATAATGTGATATTTTTCGTATTATTTTTATTTAAAAACGTTTTTAAAATACAAAAAATAAAATAAAAAAATATAAAAAATATTTTATTGATCAATCATGATATTTACGTTGGAATTTGTGTAGAACTTTAATGTGGCTTCGGTATATACATTATTCATGTGTTGCCGAAAAATAAACACATGCATCAAATTGCAAAATTTAAAAAGGTGGTGTATCGAATTGCAAAGAAAAAAAGAATATGTTGTAATTGATAAATACTATAAAGGTCGTGATTTTTTTTGCAATTAACCCTTATATTAATGTTCTTCAAATTCTTTGATAATTAGACGTTAGACGGATGGAGTAATATTCCATCAATAATTATAAGTGAAAATAGATTAAAAAAGATGTAATTGAAGCTTCATTCACATGAAATCAATAATATGGTCTCCCATATTATTATTTTTTAAATTTTTTTGTGAAATTCAACAATTGAAAGTTTTAAATCACACAAATAAAGTAATATTCTATAAATGACCCATTAAAATTTATTAATAACCAGTCCGTGCAACGCACGGGAGAATTACTAGTAAATAATAATAACAACAAATTCAATTCATGTATCCCAATTCAGATTAAACATAAAAGAATTGCTTCCTTCAACATGTACGAAAGAATCGTCAAACTCAAACTGAATTTTATACTTAAGAACTACTAATAATTTTAAAATTTCAGCACTCATAAATTCAATTCACAGAAGAAAAATATTTCACAATTCTTCACCTGATGCTAATAATTTCCAAATCAATTCACCGGACAGCCACAAAAGCG
This sequence comes from Galeopsis tetrahit, assembly GCA_963675135.1. Classification (NCBI taxonomy): domain Eukaryota; kingdom Viridiplantae; phylum Streptophyta; class Magnoliopsida; order Lamiales; family Lamiaceae; genus Galeopsis; species Galeopsis tetrahit. The sequence continues at coordinate 11,644,811 of OY776129.1, read as the reverse complement.
CCCAGAATCAATTTCCAAACCATTCATTCAAAATAGTCGTCGAGGAGGAGGTGGACTACCCCAACTTTCCGGTCAAATAACTCACCAACTTGAAACTTATTCCATAATAAGCTAAAATTGATGAGGATGCTAAGGCAAATGTCAGATCATAAAAATCAATTCTAATTGCCGATTTGAAAGCCGTCGGCGAAGAGAATCAAAATCAAGTTTCATCGACGTCGAGAATCAAATCAAACGACGGCGAATCAAAACTAAATCTGGATCCATCGCGAACCAATCGTCGACGAGGTAAAAATCGCAAAAAGAAACGAATCAAATTCATCATCACAAATCGCAAAAAGAAACGGTCAAATCGTCGGCGCCACCATCCCCATCCATCTCCGTCACTCACACGGAGGCCAGCATCTCGATTCTCCGAGTGGTGTAGTTGGTGACGGCTGCAACCTTAAAAAACCCTAAGGCCGCCTCCATTTTAGGGTTCTGAATATGAAGGGGTGAGTTTTGAAATGATAAATGATATAAGAGTATATTATTAATTATATTTAATTGTTAATTTAATAAAGAAAGATCATATTAGGAATTTTATAACTGATTTTGGTCTTAATTGTTTTACTAAATTTTTTTAGCTCATTTTGTTTATAGGTTTTAGGGGTTGTCTTTTATTGTTAATAAACTCAGCTAAGATTAGTTGATGGAACACCTAATAGGAACACATATCAACATTTAAAATTGTACTCCCTCCGTCCCGAAATAATTTTCGTATGTAGATGGACACATAAATTAAAAAAGTGTAATAATGAGGAGAAAAAGTAATGTCATTTGTGTAAAATTGAGGATATTGTGAGGGTAGAGTTTATAAAAGATTTTCCATTTATGGGTGTGAAAGTTATTGTGGGACGTCCCGAAAAGGAAAATGTGGAAATTATTGTGGGACGAAAAAAGGATGTGTTTTGAAACACAACTAAGTGCTTCTAAAATCATTTAATTTATTTTTAAAGCTCTCTCACACAATTTTTTTAAAAAAGTGATTCTAAAAGCAATTAATTGTGTTTCAAATAACACCCAAAGTATTAGATGTAAGATTGTCAACACATTAACTACGTTTATCTTCGTAATTATATCTTATCTTATCCTATCCTATCCTATCCTATATATTTACAAACTTATTTGGTGCCACATGTCACAAATCTACACATCTATCTCATCCTCTCCTTACACTACAAGAAAACTGCAATTTAGCCGTGAAAAAATTTATCGCTAATTCTAATATTTTCGTCGCTAACGTGAGTTAGCGATGAAATAATTTTGTCGCAGGATTTGTTGCTATACGCCCGTCGCTAACGTGTTTGCGACAAAAAAAATTAATTTTGTCGCAAATATTTGCGATGAAAATTTGAGTTTCATCGCAAAATATTAGTGACGAAAATTTGAGTTTCATCGCAAAATATTAGCGACGAAAAATATAAGTTTCATCGCAAAATGTTAGCGACGAAAATATGAGTTTCATCACAAAATGTTTGCGAGGAAAATCAAACATTTGTCGCAAACACGTTAGCGACGGGTGTATAGCAACAAATCCCGCGACAAAATTATTTCATCGCTAATTCACATTAGCGACAAAAATATTAGAATTAGCGACAAATTTTTTCGTGATAAATATTTTAATTTCGTTGCAAATGTTAGTGATGAAACCCATATTTTTGTCGCTAATATTTGGCTATGATATCCGATTTACGAATCATTCTCTAAACCCACTTTCGTACTCGACCAACCCAACCTGCACCCACACCCGACCCGACCCCAATCGAACCAACTCAATCATTCTCTAAACCCACCTCCGCACTCGACCCGCCCCAACCCGCACCCACCCCAACCCCCAACTCAACCCAACCCAACCCGCACCCACATACCCCCTCCCCCATTTTATTTAAATAAATATTTTATTTGATCTTGGTGGGAATTGATCCCGGGTGGATGGGCGCCTACCACTCGGGCAGACAACTCTTTGATTTAGTTTTTAATATTAATTATATATGTATTCAATTGTTACTAATTTAGTAGTTATTTTTACTCATTTAATAATTTATTTCACATTTATTAATTGATTAATTTTTAACTTGAAAGTTGTAACAACTATATATGTATATATATATATGTGTGTCTATATATTGTAATTTTTAAAACAATTTCAATTGTAAAAAATCAATGTTACTTTAACAATTAAAAAAAACAATAAATATTCAACCCAATCTTCATTCTCTCATCTTTATGTCCATCTTCATTTGCATCATATCATATTTATAAATATTTTTATTAACATTCATACTGATTTATAAGACATAAAATTTGGAGAATTATTAAACATTTAATTATATAAATCGATTTTCTTGATTTAATATGCATAATTGATTTAATATTAGCCACAAAATATAATTTTTATTGTTTTTCTTATTATTAAAAACAAAATAAAATAATTTGTTAAAAATGTAGCGATAAAATATTTTAATTTTGTTGTAAATATTAATTCCAAGAAATTAGCCACAAAAAATTTATTTCATCGCAAAATAATAGTGACTAAATATAATTTTCATTGTTGTCCTAATTATTAACAACAAAATAAAAGAATTCGTTGTTAGTTTAGTGATGCAATATTTTTATTTCATCGCATAAAGTAATTTCAATAAATTAGCCACAACAAATTATATTTCATTGCAAAACTTTAGCGACAAAATAAAATTGTCATTGTTTTTCTGATTATTAACAACAAAATGAAGCAATACGTTGCTAGTATAGCGATGAAATATTTTAATTTCATCGCAAAAATTAATTTCAATAAATTAGCCACAAAAATTTATATTTCATCGTAAAATATTAGTGACGAAATATCATTTTCATTGTTGTTCTGATTATTAACAACAAAATGAAGCAATTTGTTGCTAATATAGCGATGACATATATAAATTTTGTTGCAAAAAATTAATTTAAATAAATTAGCCACAAAATTTTCAATTTCATCGCAAAATATTAACAAGAAAATATAATTGTCATTGTTGCTCTGATTATTAACAACAAAATGAAGCAATTTGTTGCTAATATAGTGATGAAATACATAAATTTTGTTGCAAATATTAATTTCAAGAAATTAGCCACGAAAATTTATATTTCATCGCAAAATATTAGCAACGAAATATAATTTTCATTGTTGTTCTGATTATTAACAACAAAATGAAGCAATTTGTTGCTAATATAGCGATGAAATATATAAATTTTGTTCCAAAAAATAATTTCAAGAAATTAGCCACAAACATTTCTATTTCATCGCAAAATATTAGCAACAAAATATAATTTTCATAGTTGTTCTGATTATTAACAACAAAATGAAGCAATTTGTTGCTAATATAACGATGAAATATATAAATTTTGTTGTAAAAAAATTTCAAGAAATTAGCCACAAAAATTTCTATTTCATCGCAAAATATTAGCAACGAAATATAATTTTTATAGTTGTTCTGATTATTAACAACAAAATGAAGCAATATGTTGCTAGTATAGCGATGAAATATATAAATTTTGTTCCAAAAAATAATTTCAAGAAATTAGCCACAAAAATTTCTATTTCATCGCAAAATATTAGCAACGAAATATAATTTTCATAGTTGTTCTGATTATTAACAACAAAATGAAGCAATTTGTTGCTAATATAGCGATGAAATATATAAATTTTCTTGTAAAAAATAATTTCAAGAAATTAGCCACGAAAATTTCTATTTCATCGCAAAATATTAGCGACGAAATATAATTTTCATTGTTGTTTTGATTATTAACAATAAAATGAAGCAATTTGTTGCTAATATAGCGATGAAATATATAAATTTTGTTGCAAATATTAAATCTAACAAGTTAGCGACGAAAATTTATATTTCGTTGCTAAAAATTGATTTTAGCGATGAAATTTAGATTTGTCGTAAAATTTTCGTCGCTATTCCCCCTGTTTCTTGTAGTGTTACTCCAAATCTCTCCATTTCAAATTCCTTGCAATATCCTTAAATCTTGCTTCAACTTCTAATCTCAACTCTACAATTTAACTTTTAATCTCAACCCTCCATTCTTATTTTTAGTCTTATATAAATCTCAACTTCATTAGTCATTATTTCATTCTCCAACATTTGCCCTACTCAATCTCTTCTCATTTCTAGCATTTTCTTTCACCATTTTCATTTTTAGATCCCACTCAGATTTCGAGTTTATCATCTTCGGTAACTTTTTTCCATCTTCCATCGTATGTTGTGTATTCTTCTCTTACTTTTCCATTGATCTACATTAAAAAGAAAGATTTTATATATACATGTATTCTATCAAATAGTTCAGATCCAATGAAGATCCGTTAAATCGAGTGAAGTAGGATAAGTTCCATATCTCAAATTTATATGAAGAATGGCAACTTTTTTTTTAAGTACTTTTGTAATTTACATTTATTTATCGAATTTATGATGTAATCTATTGAATTTTCAATTTAATCATTATAGAAGAATATAGAATTTTCGATGTATTCATAGCTAATAGAAGAATATTTTCATTTGTGAGAAAAAGAGAAAGAGTTATATTTGTGAGAGATAAAAAATCTACACATCTATCTCATGCTCTCCTTGCTCTAAATCTCTCCATTTCAAATTTCTTCTAATATTCTTATATTTTGCTTCAACTTCTAATCCCAACTCTACAATTTCAGAGAGAAAGAGTTATATTTGTGAGAGATAAAATAAACATGTCCTTTTCAATAATTTTAATATAAGAACCTGCAAATTTACATTAGGCTTTCTGCCTAATTGGACATATTATTTTGAATCTCCGAACTTATTAGCTTTGGGGGGAGGCGAGTTCCTAATTTATGGGAGCAAGTTACCGACGTATATTAATTGTAAATCGTGAATACTATGTATTACATAGTTGATCCCTCAAATATACTTACTTATTTATCACAAATATTCTATATTTATACTGTAACTAAAATTACTAATTATTGAATTGTAAATAGTGAATAATATATTAATTGATTATGTAATTAATTTTCAACTATTACATCAAAAGAATGACTTAATGTATTATTTAATTAGTAATTATGCCTTTTTTTTTTACGAGCCTAACTATATATGCTATTGTTGGGAATAAAATGAGATATGTTTTGATTCAATACCAAAACCCCTTGAGACATGCCTAAGTAAAAAATGATTATGTTCTAAGAATGTTAGAACATATAACATAAGGCTAGATGAGAAGCTGAAATGTTAGGCAGCTCTTAGTTGAATAGATGCACAATTTGAGGGGGAACATATGCTTTGAAGTCTATCAAGAACAAGTCCCCTCAAGGCTATGCTGAAGAAATGTTCAGCAGAGTTATCTCAGCAAAGTTCAACCAGAACAAGTCTTCTGAAGTTTAAGGATCAACTATGCTGAAGAGTTCAAGACAACTATACTCTAAAGATCTTCAAAGTATCATGCTAAGATCACATCCAAGAGAAGCGAAGGGAAAGAGCCAAGTCATCTGAAAAGAGCAAGCCAACTATGCTGATAAGCAAAGTCTGCTGATAGTGATAAGGAGAGTTGTCTACTGATAAGGAATGTTGTCCTTATCATAGAACCAACCTTCAGAAGCCATGTCCATGTTTGAACAAGTGAATCTTGAAGTCAGACATTGTGAAGAGTGCTGCAGAATGAAGACAAAGTCTATACAACCGTTTATTTCCCAAATGAGGACATGTCACTATCAAGAATCTGTCTTCTAAGTTGAAGAACTAAAAGAAGACATTTATGGACATTTGGGGCTGCCTCTCCAACGGGCAAATCCTTCATTTGTCTATAAATACAGAAGTGTGAAGGCCATTTGAAAGCACCTCAACAGACCTCAACCTTGACAAGAATATCCAACTATCCTACAAATCAAAGTGCTTTCAAGCTTACAAAGAGACTACATTAGTCTTCATACACTTCTTCTAAGCTGAACCTCATTGTATATCCATACAAAGCTTAGAGAGATATCCTAATCCTTATACACTGATCTTCATTGTAAAGGATATCTCATTAGTTGGAACCTTACTTCAACCCTTACATCTTTCAAGTGAGAAAGTGAGAAGGTTGTAATAATAGAAGTGGTAGAAGCTGACTGTTGAGAGAAGAACAGTTCAGTTCTGAGTTGAGAAGAGGGTACTAGGACTCTAGACATCCTAGGGATCAATTCACCAAGGAGTGGTGTTCTTGATCAAGTGCACCTTGGCATTATAAAACAAGTTAATTCCAAGAGTGAAGGAATTATCATGTTAAATCAGGGAAAGTGGATGTAGGAGCTTGAGTCTCTGAACCAATATAAACTCTTGTGTTGATTTACTTTCAAAGTACTTTCATACACTCAGCACTGCACACAAAACTGATCTTTCAAAGGACAAACATTCAAAGACCGTGCAAAACCAATTTGAACAAGTTCCCCGAAAACTGGATTGATTGAGTGAGTGATTTCAGAATTTAAAAGGAGTTTAAACTAAAGGGCCAACCACTAATTCCGCACTTATAACTAACTTAGATAGCCATTCAACTAAGTACTCAATAGTACTTAGTAGCTTGGTTATCTTTGAAAAGTTATACATCTTCAGCAGAGTTGTCCAAGACAATCTTGCTGAACTCTGGTTTGATCAAAATTTGAAAAAGATTTGCATACAAGTGTATTCCCCCCATACACTTGTTATATACTCCTTTCAGGACCAACAACTTTTATATTTTCAGACGCTTAACTGAAATATTAATTTTTCAACTATTAAATTTAAGATATTTTTAGGATTTAATATATTAACATTTAAGGTAGTATTAATTAGAATTTAATTAAGGTATTTAACTATTAGCATTCACGTGAATGAAGACATTCCTTATAAATTATTCTCATATTACTATTAGTTTTTTATTTAATATTTGTTATAATTATAATTATTAAACATTCATTAATTTGTTATAATTGCCATGAATCTAGATGGTATTCAATTTTAAAACATGTTTAATTCAATTAGGAATTTAGGATATATATGTATTATATATGTATATGTGTGAGTACTTTTATTCCTTATTGTGAAAATTAGGATATATATATATATATGCAGGATGGAGAATCATGCATATATTCATGAAAATATACAATATGTGTATATAAAGAAGAATAAAATAAGAAATTAATTAATGCAAATCATAATAATAATAGAGAAATGATTTAAGAATAATAATTATAGGCTTATCAACACGCTTAATTATTACAGCATAATATAAATAAATAATTATTCTTTTTTGCGTAATATTTTTTTATAACATATAATTTAAAAGTTTTTCCAAATTATAAATATTATGAATTCCATGCGTTAGAATTGGATTGAAGAAAGACCATCTTACCTTGATTTAAGGATTACGATTATAATAAATAAGATTAATCTTCTATTACTATATTTTAAGTGTATAGACTATAGATTGAGATTAGTTACGGGAATAAAAATTAAAATATCAATCAATTTAAATTTGAATAGACAACTATAACGAAAAAAACTTAAGAACACAACTTACAAATATAATTATAATTTTCGATTCTTTATAATCAAAGTATATACCATCAAATGTATTTTCTGTAATTATATAATATTATATACATTGCAAGGTTACAAATTAAAAATTCTAATGGTAACAATACACCTCACGAGATAATTGAATTTTGAAAGTTGGGAATGCATGTGGATATTGGAGACAGTGATGTGTATTTTGCAAATATTGATATTCCTAAAGAGAATTTGATTTTAGATGTACGTGATCCAGTAGTTGTTTTAGTTGAAAATATTCATCTTTCTGTCTCTGATAACTTTGGTACAAAAAAGTATTTTGAGGGTTGAGTTATACTTGATTCAACACATAAATAAGTTGAAAGTATTAACGAGACAGTGTTGACGATGATATTTCGTGATACAAGAGAATGTTTTAGTTCAAACAATGTTTGTCCATCAGAGTATAAACCTGGTAGTATGAGACAAGTTTTTCCATTGTCTTTCTCAATTCTCTTAAGTGATCTGGTCTATCAACTTATCAATTGGTTCTGAAGATAGGTGTTATATAATGCTTATTAGGAACATTGATCAGAAGTCTGGTTTGTTTAATAGAACTAGACTGATTATTACCAAGCTTGAATATCACATCATTGAAGTACAAATTCTTTTTGGAAGAAATGTTGATAGTAGAGTTTTTATCTTGATAATAACATCAGTGTTTCAAATGGCACGACTCCTGTAAAGTTTCGAAGGAGTAAATTTCTCATTCTATTGTCTTTTACAATGATGATAAATAAAAGTAAAGGTCAGTCTCTTTCCATGGTCTACCTTCCATAAAATGTGATCACACACATACAATTGTATATGGCGTCCTTTAGAGTCAAGAGTCAGGAATAAGAGTGGATTGAATTTTTTTACCTAGATATATTCAAATGAAAAAATATATAAACGTACAACATGTAAACGTACAACAAATGTTATCTATAATAAAGTTTTTCGCAATTGGTAATTTTGTATATTAATTTCTTTTATAAATAAAATTTTAATTCTCTTTTTTTATAAATATATATATAAATGTGTGATGTAATATTTTAGCTTTTAATAGAATAATAAATTTATACATGTTTTAAAGATTATTTTTTTAATTAGTAAATTAAATTTAAAATATATTCTATATTATAAATTTATTTCAATCCCGCGTAAAACGCGGGTCTTACACTAGTACTATATATTTGCAAACTCCTTGAATGACACATGTCACAACCACACACACTCTACTTCAACCTCTCTCCTCTAAATCCTTTCATTTCAAAAATCCTTCACTCTAACTCATTTCATTTTTTTGCTTTAATCTTCACCGTTCATTTAAACATTTAATCTTAACCGTTGATCTTAATTCAATCCCCTATATAATAGGTGCTTATCTCTTTCATTTTTCTCAATTCACTCAATTTCTCCTTAAACATTTTTCAAGTCCATTTTCTTTTTAGGTTGTAGATCAGACATTTAGGTTTAGGGTTTAAGTTCTGCAAATCAAGCATTCATAGGTTTAGGGTTTAAGTTAGGCAAATCAAGCATTCATGTGAAATTCCATGTTTTTTTTAAAGTATGTATGTAATATTCCCCAAACCTATTTTCTTTTTATGTTACATATCTATAATGTAACATTCACGTGTAATTTCTACTTATTTATAAGTTGTACAACTGTAATGTAACATTAAGAATTCTCGGAGATACAAATATTCAATTTATCACCATATACATCTCAATGTAATTTGCTTCTCAAGGATTATATATTGCAACAGTTGTGTCGGGAATTATTGCAACGGCGTCGACGACTCCTTGCATGGGTGCATGGGCGGCAGTGGCTTCGACGTGAAGAATTTATATCTTAACAAGATATGAGACATTGATGTTTGAAGAGATTGAGACATTGATGATGTTTGAGGAGATTGATGTAACTGTAATGAAACATTAAGAATTGCTGGACATGCAAATATTCAATTTATCACTATACATCTCAATGTAATTTGCTTCTCAAGGATTATTGCAACAATTGTGTCGGGAATTATTGTAGCGACGTCGACGACTCCTTGCAAGGCGGCGGCGGTGGCTTCGACCGATGTTTGAAGAAATTGATGTAATAGTATTATTTTATAATTATTGATTTTAAATATTATTTGAATTCTTCAATTCAACCATCTCAAAAAGTTTAATATATAAGTTACATCCTAAATTAATGTTGAATTTGAAGAAATATAATTAATTACATTGTTAATATAATTAAATTTAAAACAGTTACCTATTTATACGGAAAATGTAAGGAAACATTTAAAACGATTACCTATTTATATGGAAAATGTAATGAAACAGTTATCTATTCCATCACGACATTAATTCTATAATTTAGTGAATTATATTAATAAAATTGATTTCCATAAATGAGTGAAACTTACTCATGTTCCATGCAACAGACATAATTTAATTTTTTTTCGTAGCACTTAACTAGAAAAATTATTCTCAATTTGTTTTTAAATAAAAAATGCATTTAGAGATGTAGTTAATTATTTAAACCATAATATAAATTCTGTCAAAAAAAAAAAAAAAACCATAATATAAATATAAAATTGAAATTAAGTCTTTCTTTAAAAATTAAGTCTCTGAATTTCGAAGAGTTTAATTACAATAAAAAATTTAATAGAATTGTGAATCAAAATTTAATATAAAATTATGTATTTATTATGTTGGTAAAAATTATGTACAACCACAAACACTCTACTTCAACATCTCTCCTCTAAATCCTTTCATTTCAAAAATCCTTCACTCTCACTCATTTCATTTTTTTGCTTTAATCTTCACCGTTCATTTAAACATTTAATCTTAACCGTTGATCTTAATTCAATCCCCTATATAATAGGTGCTTATCTCTTTCATTTTTCTCAATTCACTCAATTTCTCCTTAAACATTTTTCAAGTCCATTTTCTTTTTAGGTTTTAGATCAGACATTTAGGTTTAGGGTTTAAGTTCTGCAAATCAAGCATTCATACGTTTAGGGTTTAAGTTATGCAAATCAAACATTCATGTGAAATCCCATTAAAGTATGTATGTAATATTCCCCTAACCTATTTTCTTTTTATGTTACATATCTATAATGTAACATTCACGTGTAATTTCTACTTATTTATAAGTTGTACAACTGTAATGTAACATTAAGAATTCTTGGAGATACAAATATTCAATTTATCACCATATACATCTCAATGTAATTTGCTTCTCAAGGATTATTGCAACAGTTGTGTCGGGAATTATTGCAGCGGCGTCGACGACTCCTTGCATGGGTGACAGTGGCTTCGACGTGAAGAATTTCTATCTTAGCAAGATATGAGACATTGATGTTTGAAGAGATTGAGACATTGATGATGTTTGAGGAGATTGATGTAACTGTAATGAAACATTAAGAATTCTCGGAGATACAAATATTCAATTTATCACCATATACATCTCAATGTAATTTGCTTCTCAAGGATTATTGCAACAGTTGTGTCGGGAATTATTGCAACGGCGTCGACGACTCCTTGCATGGGTGCATGGGCGGCAGTGGTTTCGACGTGAAGAATTTCTATCTTAACAAGATATGAGACATTGATGTTTGAAGAGATTGAGACATTGATGATGTTTGAGGAGATTGATGTAACTGTAATGAAACATTAAGAATTGTTGGACATGCAAATATTCAATTTATCACTATACATCTCAATGTAATTTGCTTCTCAAGGATTATTGCAACAGTTGTGTCGGGAATTATTGTAGCGACGTCGACGACTCCTTGCAAGGCGGTGGCGGTGGCTTCGACCGATGTTTGAAGAAATTGATGTAATAGTATTATTTTATAATTATTGATTTTAAATATTATTTGAATTCTTCAATTCAACCATCTCGAAAAAGTTTAATATATAAGTTACATCCTAAATTAATGTTGAATTTGAAGAGATATAATTAATTACATTGTTAATATAATTAAATTTAAAACAGTTACCTATTTATACGGAAAATGTAATGAAACATTTAAAATGATTACCTATTTATATGGAAAATGTAATGAAACGGTTATCTATTCCATCACGACATTAATTCTATAATATAATGAATTATATTAATAAAATTGATTTCCATAAATGAGTGAAACTTACTCATGCTCCATGCAACAGACATAATTTAATTTTTTTTCGTAGCACTTAACTAGAAAAATTATTTTCAATTTGTTTTTAAATCAAAAATGCATTTAGAGATGTAGTTAATTATTTAAACCATAATATAAATTCTGTCAAAAAAAAAAAAAAAAACCATAATATAAATATAAAATGGAAATTAAGTCTTTCTTTAAAAATTAAGTCTCTGAATTTCGAAGAGTTTAATTACAATAAAAAATTTAATAGAATTGTGAATTAAAATTTAATATAAAATTATGTATTTATTACATTGCTAAAATTATGTACAACCACACACACTCTACTTTAACGTCTCTCCTCTAAATCCTTTCATTTCAAAAATCCTTCACTCTCACTCATTTCATTTTTTTACTTTAATCTTCACCGTTCATTTAAACATTTAATCTTAACCGTTGATCTTAATTCAATCCCCTATATAATAGGTGCTTATCCCTTTCATTTTTCTCAATTCACTCAATTTCTCCTTAAACATTTTTCAAGTCCATTTTCTTTTTAGGTTGTGGATCAGACATTTAGGTTTAGGGTTTAAGTTCTGCAAATCAAGCATTCATAGGTTTATGGTTTAAGTTATGCAAATCAAGCATTCATGTGAAATTCCATGTTTTTTTTAAAGTATGTTTGTAATATTCCCCTAACCTATTTTCTTTTTATGTTACATATCTATAATGTAACATTCACGTGTAATTTCTACTTATTTATAAGTTGTACAACTGTAATGTAACATTAAGAATTCTTGGAGATACAAATATTCAATTTATTACCATATACATCTCAATGTAATTTGCTTCTCAAGGATTATTGCAACAGTTGTGTCGGGAATTATTGCAGCGGCGTCGACGACTCCTTGCATGGGTGACAGTGGCTTCGACGTGAAGAATTTCTATCTTAGCAAGATATGAGACATTGATGTTTGAAGAGATTGAGACATTGATGATGTTTGAGGAGATTGATGTAACTGTAATGAAACATTAAGAATGGTTGGACATGCAAATATTCAATTTATCACTATACATCTCAATGTAATTTGCTTCTCAAGGATTATTGCAACAGTTGTGTCGGGAATTATTGTAGCGACGTCGACGACTCCTTGCAGGGTGGCGGCGGTGGCTTCGACCGATGTTTGAAGAAATTGATGTAATAGTATTATTTTATAATTATTGATTTTAAATATTATTTGAATTCTTCAATTCAACCATCTCGAAAAAGTTTAATATATAAGTTACATCCTAAATTAATGTTGAATTTGAAGAAATATAATTAATTACATTGTTAATATAATTAAATTTAAAACAGTTACCTATTTATACGGAAAATGTAATGAAACATTTAAAACGATTACCTATTTATATGAAAAATGTAATGAAACGATTATCTATTCCATCACGACATTAATTCTATAATTTAGTGAATTATATTAATAAAATTGATTTCCATAAATGAGTGAAACTTACTCATGTTCCATGCAACAGGCATAATTTAATTTTTTTTAGTAGCACTTAACTAGAAAAATTATTCTCAATTTTTTTTTAAATAAAAAATGCATTTAGAGATGTAGTTAATTATTTAAATCATAATATAAATTATGTAAAAAAAAACCATAATATAAATATAAAATGGAAATTAAGTCTTTCTTTAAAAATTAAATCTCTGAATTTCGAAGAGTTTAATTACAATAAAAAATTTAATAGAATTGTGAATCAAAATTTAATATAAAATTATGTATTTATTACGTTGCTAAAATTATGATTATAACTATATTGTAAGAGCAGGTATGGTGTAAAATTATGTATCTATTAGGTTGCTAAAATTATGGAAAATATTAGGCTACAATCAAGTAAATGTATCTATTATGTTGCAACTAGATCTTTGGAAAATATGGTCAATCACATAAATTGTATGGAAATAATATACTCCATTTTTACTAAAAATTTGCTATATACAATTAACTTGATTGTACCTTTGAAGTTATCATACATAAATATTTTTTTTCATAATTTTAAATTAATTTTCTCTAATTAATGTATATAATTAATTATAATTAATATTTACAACATATTTATACTATACGTTTATCTCTTTAACTTCATTTAATTTGTCTAATTCATATATTAGTTTTATTAATTAAAAATACATCATATCTTTCAATTTATATTTTCAATAATCACAATTTTTTTAGTGTAAGTATTTAAATACACAAAGAATTTCCAAAATTTTAGGAATTTCAATTTCATTAGTTCATTCATATTTATTGATATTTAATATTTATTTATTAAATACTTATTTTTAACATATGCCATTAAATTTAAGTCTTCCATAATTTGTTCAATTAAATCTCATTATTTTTTACTATTGAGTAATTATTTTAAGCACATGTCATTATCTATAATATTGGACCTAAGTTATTTATGATAGACTTTTTTTTATAGCCTTGATCTGGCCTTTTAAGTAAATAGGTAGACCTACGAGTCTTTTAGAAGCATGTAAAAATATGTTCAATATGAAACACAGTTCAATATTTAAAGTTACAAATAAAATTCATGATCAAAACAAATGCATTATAACGATGAGAAGTTTAAATACAAACATTATAACGATTTCTCAAGTACTAAAATTATATATATAAATATAATATATAATCTTAAATAGGCCGACGGTTCGGTTCATAAGGCCTTATATAAAATTTAAGTCTAACCTACTAAATTAAATTGACTTTTTAAAAAGTTTTAGCCCGACTCATATTATAAATAGGCTAGGTCTAACAAGACCCTTAATAAACTAGGTTGTAGACCCCTGTCTCGGGTGGCCCGACCTATTTCCACCCCTGTGCCATTTGCGGTTCAAACTCTGTGAAACAAGAACATAAAATACGTTTAAGGAAATATGCAATTGCTAAAAAAATGAATAAATTTAAATATTTTTTAAACAATATCTATATTAATCTAAAATTACTCTTTGGTGTACTTTCTGTTTCATTTTCGTTCGATTTGGAGCATTTAAAATTTAACCAACTTTTTCTGGTATACAACCTTTATAAGTTCTTCTATAGAAAAAAAAATTAAAATAATCGAAAAAAATAATATTAAAAAAAAAATAAAAGAAAAAGGTTACTAGGACTTTCAAAATTTAACCAATTTTGCTAATACACCTTTATAAGTTCTTCTATACAAAAAATAAAATAAAAATAAAATCGAAAGAATAATATTAAAAAATATATAAAAAATAGTGAAACTTACAATAATTTTTTAATTTTAGTCTGATATCTATGCTATTTGTAATTTTTTGAAGCTCATCTTCAGTCACATTTTGATGCTATGTTGATCAATTTTAAAAGAATAAAACTAGGGGTTTTAGAGTATATATTATTTTATTCGATTTTGAAAGGGTTTCGTTTTGATGTTTCAATTTACTTTCAAATCGAATGGCATATTACGCCACATAAAAAATAATTGACACAATTTTTTTTGGCAAAGTAATTTCGTGGGCTTACTATTTTGAAAGAGGAACCTTTCATGTTTCTACACAGATATTTGAAGCATAGGAGAAATGAAGAGTCAATTTTGAAATGAATGAATTGAAATAAAACCTAGTCGATTTGAAGATGGTGCCTTGACCACAGTGTTGAACGAATTTTTTGTTTGGAAAGTTTGCGTTTATTCATTTTATTTGAATCAATGTTTCGAATCTATTCAAGTAGTCGAGTTAAGTGATAATTTAGATTTTGAACGATTATATACTTATATCACTTAAGTATGTTCATTAAGTGGTTAAAACCCAATTATAATGTTAAGTTATAAGTGGTTTGTTAAATTTAATTATTTGTTAACTCTATTCTATTAGTTAACATGTTACAGGTGGACAAATGAAAATTTTGTAAACGTACAATAATTGTTGTTTAAAAAAGGTTTTTCGTAATTTGTAATTTATTATATTAATTTATTTTATAAATAAATTTATAATTCTTTTTTCTATTACTATTTTTTATATAAATAATTTAATATATATTACTACACCATTTTATTCTTTTATCTTTTAATAGAATAAAGAAATTTACATTGTATATTTTAAGAAATTAATAAATTAAAATTAAATATATTAAAAAAATATTTTAACCCCGCGTAAAACGCGGGTCTTACACTAGTACTGTATATATATATATATATCAAAATTAAATGGCAGCCCACAACCTGGTCTTCTCACAACTTCAAGATTGACCTTATTCATTAAATGACAAATCCCATTTTTCTATTGGTAAGTAGTAAAAAATTATTAAACTTTTAATTTATTTATTCTACCTTACTTTAAAAAAATCACATTTATATGTATAATTTTTTAATAATAAAAATTGAAACTAAATATATAAAAAATAGTGACCATGCATTTTTTATTAGTGTGATAATTGTTTAAAATTTATGGGTTTATTTTGCTTAAATTCATAGAATCTCATTCATTATTTATATTAAATTGATTCATTGCACTTGATTTGGAGAGAGTGTGATTTGCTTTATTCGTAGAAAAAAATGAGGATTTTTGAAACAAAACACGCCTCAATTATTTTGTGAAGTCAATTGAAGGAAGATCGAGAAAGAAAATGAAAATTGGTCTATTTATTTCAACACCTTACTATTTAAATTTCAACAAGGGCGCAATTATACACCCACACCAACCTATTGAGGACACTCACTGGCTGAGTACACACACCGTAAGTTCAGGATACCCACCTAAAATTTCAAAATTACACTTTTCTCCATTAAAACCCTAAATTCTTCCCTCATTTCTCAAACTCAGTACACCCACCTCCATTTTCGCCCCCTCCCCTTCCCTCCCACGAGCAGCGTCGGCCTCCCCCTCCCCAGCTGTGCCGGCAGCATCGCCGACTTCCCCTACCCTCCTCTCGGCGTCGGCCTCCAGTCCTCTATAAAAAGAAATCTGCATCGCGGCTGCACCCCCTCCCCCTCTTCTCGTCGCCGACGTCATACGAAGGTAAGTTGATTTGGGAATTTTTGTTATAGATCCAAACAAAAAATTAGGGTTTTGAATTTTATTTTTTTTGAATTTTTGGTATTTGTTCGAAATTTTTTGTCGAATCCTGTTACTTTATTCAATTTTTTCTCGAAATATTGTGTCCGATTTTTTTTTTCGGACAAATGAAAGTTTTTCATGTATTTTTTTCGAACATATTGAGTTTGTTCATGAAAAAATTTCAAACACCTTAACCTTGTTCATGTAAAATTTTCGAACAAGTCTTTTTTTTTCGGACAATGTTGATTCCGAAATTTTATTTTTCTAATTTTTTGTCTATTAAGATTTTTTTTTTTTTTTTTTGTAGAATTTTTTTTAATGATGGTGGTTGTTTTGATTTTGATGGTGGGGATGATTATGGTGAAATGGAATGAGTGGGTTACTCATCTTCCCTTCTTTTTTAAACTTTAACACTAGGGTATATGAGATATGAGAGATTTTACATGTTCTATCAAATGAAAAAAGGTTCTGGTGAGTGTCCTCAATAGGTTAATATGTGTATAACGCAGCCTTTCAACAATTCAAATCTGAATTTGAGCCCAAGGTGACCCAATTCAATCCATCTAATACTTTGTTGGGCTCGGTTAAAGGCACACACAGATCCTATGAGGACACCCACGCGATGAGAACACACACAAAATGGATGAGGACACCCACCTGAAAATCCCAAAATTACCCTCTCTCAATTAAAACTCTAACTCCTTCATTCTCTCTTCTTTTCATATTCAGACACCCACCTCCATTTCTCTCTGCAGCACCGCCACTACACTTCGTCGCGGCGGCCCCATGCCCCACGCCGCCCACTGCGCAGGCGGCCCACCTCCTCACCCCTCCGTTTGAAGCTTCTTCCGCCGCCGCGACCTCTCCGTTTGAAGAGAAGACCAAGCGATGTGGCCGCCGTCGCCCCTCCTCCAAGCGACGCGGCCGCCGTCGCGAACCCTCCCTCGCCTTTCGCAAGGGCGCCGTCGCACCCCCTCCCCTTCCTCCTTCAAACGCCGTTGGAGGTGTGCGCATTCGCTGCCGCTGCCGTTGGAGGTGTGCGCGTTCGCCGCCGCTGGAGGTGTGCGCGTTCGCCGCCGCCGCGTTTCAGTTTCAAGGTAGGAAATTTTTACTTTGTTTTTGTTTTGGAAATTAGGGTTTTTACAAGTTCGAAAATTATTTTCGAACATATTGAATTTTTTTGAATTTTTTTTCGAACAATGTGTGTTTGTTTTGGGAAAAATTTCGAACAAGATGTTAGATCTTTTTTTTTTCGAACAAATTTGAGTTGTTTTGGAATTTTTTTTCGAACATATTGAGTTTGTTTTGGAAAAAATTTCGAACATATTGAGTTTGTTTTGGAAAAAAAATCGAACATGTTTGTTTTGAAATTTTTTTCGAACAGTTGGTATTTTGAATTTATTTTTGTTGCAATTTTGGAGTTTTTTTTGTTGAAAAATAGTGTTTGTGTTGGTGGTGGTGGTGGTGGTGGTGGGAGATAATTCTGTGAAATAGAACGGGTGGGTGTACTCATCTTCGTTTTTTTCATAAATTTTACCCTAGGAGTATATGGGACATTTCACATGTTTTGAAAGATTAAAAAAATATGTGGTGGGTGTACTCATAGAAAATTCGGGTGCATTTAGCCGCGCCCTACTTTGTTTTATGGGCCTATTTCAATTAGTTGAAGAATGAAGTCATTGGAACTTGGAAGGAAGCTCGTGGCCCCAACAATGAAAAAATTGCATGGGCTATTAATTAAAGTTGGGGTTTGACTATATGCACCTCCATTTCGGAGAGATGCACTCCCCCGGTTGATGCACCCCCTAAAACCGGTTTAAAATAGACGCATCCCCCTCAATTGTCTTAAATGCCCTTGTCTCCATAAAATTCTTATTACTACCCACACCCCCAAAACCTAATTACATCTTCATCCTCTCCATTTACCCCACCACCCACACTGCCCCGTCGTCCGGCCGCCGCGCTTCCGCGTCCGACAACCCCCTCCATCTCACTGCCGTCGCGTTTGTCAGGGCGGCCAAGGCCCCCATCTCACGGTCGCCGACATTTTTTTTTGGGGTTAATTAGGGTTTCTACAGAAAAGTTGCAGAAACCTTTTGTTTTCGACCATAGTCACTCCCGTCGACACATCGTTGTCGACGGGAGTGTATATGGTTGAAAAAAATAATTTTTTTTTTAAAATTCGACCATGTAATGTCGACCAAATACACCCTGTCGACAAATTGTTCATTAATTGTAAATGAGATGTACATGAGGTATTTATACAAAAACATAATATTCTAACCTAACCCTAATGGACTTTACAGGAGAGCTCATAGGAAACTAAGGTGAGCCTATATAATAAATGTAGAAAAGACATATTTACAATATAGGTCCAATAGTGCGGATATGTGAGGCGATGGGTTTCTACGAGGCATTGTTGTGGCTAAAGAACATTAGTTTAGATAATTGCATTGTTGTGGGGATGCTAAACAAGTAGTCGACGCTATTAATTCACTAGAGGTAATTGATAACACATATGGAGACTTTTTATTTCTTGTCGAGCCTTGTTGGCTCAATTCACGAATGTAAACATTGTTTTTGCGAGACGAGATGCCAATATCATGGCACATTCTTTGGCTAGAGAAGCACGTCGATTCAATATCAATTCTTGTTGGGTAGACCCAATGACGGAGCCACACTGGGCCCAGAGGGGCCCAGTTGCCCCCTACCACTTTTTATTTTTATTTTTTTATATATATTAATTTTTTTTAAATAATTATATAAATTATGTATGAATAAAATAAGTGATGATTTAAGGGGTGATGATAATAATATTATTTTCATTTTTGAGACATGCATATTAAGTTTAGATGGACTAAAATTGAATGGTTTTTAATAGGTTTTGATAGCATATTTGAAACTATGGTCTAAATTTTTATCTAAGACTCAAAAAAAATATTATAATTGGAGTGATTTAAAAATATATATATTAATATTTTAGTAATTTTTTAATTGTTTCGTTTCATTTTGAGTTTGAACTATCAAAACTTCTTACAAAACATAATGAAAGTCAGCTCGATCAGTTTAATTTAATGGAATTAAATGTATTGACTATTGACAATTTTATTATGAAAAATTTCGATGAGTATAATAAGTACATATTATTTTATCTTTATAGTAATATTAATCGGGCCCCCCTATCAAAAATTCCTGGCTCCGTCACTAGGTAGACCCTCCGTCCATTGTGGTCGGGCTACCTACTATTACTTGCGTTTGCAATAATGAAAATCAAACTTTACAATTTTTAAAAAATAAAATAAAATTTATACACTCAATTGTATAAAAGAATTTGTTATTAAATTAATATAATGGCGTGAATAATGTCAAATCATCATGCAGCTCCGCAAGTAGCCGAACTCCATATCATTTAAATATATATATATATATATATATTATAAATTACCATACTTTTTTATTGTCTTAATGTTTTGTAGAGAAATAATTTTCTTAGTTATCGAAATGATTTAATCTAAAAAAAATTATCGAAATGATTTTTTCGATCATTCAATTAGAATCTCAATTTAACTAATGTGTACATCGTAAATAGATTACTATTATTTTTATTTAACTTATAAATTAAGGGAAAAAATAAATATAAACACCAAAATATAAATTAAAATTATTTCAAACGTATAATAGACTCTAATAATATAATAATATAACTTCGTTCAATTTTCTACATTAATTTAACTAATAAAAAAGATATATATAAAAAAAAAATTAAAATCATAAATTCATATGTCGAACCAAACTGATTCGCCATTAAAACTTTGTTGAAAATCCTTTCTTAAGGAATAAACTCAAATCGAATGAAAAAAAATACACCCCTATAAAAAAAAGTCAAAGCTTACAAAGTCTATAATGTTCCTTAAACATGTCATGTAATAACAAAGTCCGTAAAAAGGCGGGGCAAGCTCCATAGAGTAAAATTCACCTCCATTCAAAGACAAGAAAAATACATATTACTTCCCTCTTTCCCCTCCTATATATAATAACTTTTACACTTCCCTTTATGAAACGTGTCAGACCTACTCTTAATATGAAAAATATAGACCCTCACAGTATTCTTAATTTTACATAAAATGTCATTACTTTTGATACACACATACACACAAGTCAATTCATTTTGACTACCCAGACCCCACAATAAACGGGCTAAAAAACTGGAAGATTGATAATTATTAAATAAAACCAGCGGAGAGATCGCCTGCACAGACATACAAACCAATTTCTTTGAACAACATCAATCACGTGACGAGTGAGATGCCACGGAGCAGTTGCATCTTCAGTTGCCGCGGCTTTCTCCCATTCCCTGATCGGAGGAGCAACAAAATCCACTGCAGCTGCAGCCTACAAATACAAGAAGAAATTACAAAGTGAGATCAAAACGATATTTCAAGAAGCATGACCTCTTGTTAATTTCTTTTCTTTTTTTAACAGCATTTCCATGTGTCAGATTTGTATTTTACATACTTCACCAACGTACATTTGCACACTCTCAAAAACGGCGCGAATGAAATCACCTATTCCAATGTTCGTGTTCAAGGACGGAGCCACATAGGGCCCAGCGGGGGCAGTGGGCCCCCCACCAATTTTTTTTTTTTTATTATGTATATTTCTTTCGTTTTATAATTATTTGTATATATTTTTTTTTTATTTGAGACGTTTCAAAATTATTTGTACACTCATAATATGTAAATAATCTACAAAATTAATATTTTCACTACATCATTTTATTTTTAAAATTGTCACTCATTTTATTCTACATTCTTCCCTACATTTCACTAATTTTTTTTAACACCTCATTAAATTTCTTTTATACCTCACTAAATCATCAAAAATACACCTCACTAAATTCACATTTCTTAAAAAGTGAACTTATCAACGTATTCAAGTCATTACGGGATGGAGGGAATATATTTTAAGTTATATATTTGTCTAATAATTTTAACACCGTTTCACCTATTATGAGTCGGAACAATCAAAATTTATAATGAATTAAATATAATATTATTTTGTCTTTATAGTAATGTAAATCGGGCCCCCCAATCTAAAATTCCTGGCTCCGTCACTGTTCGTGTTTCACATTTTATTCCACTATACGGATGATTGACACGTGTCATATTAAAAAATAATCAACGTACTATAATATTTGGGACGATACGTGTTAAAAATCATACCAGGGGTCGTCAATTATACAC
Source organism: Galeopsis tetrahit (assembly GCA_963675135.1). NCBI lineage: Eukaryota > Viridiplantae > Streptophyta > Magnoliopsida > Lamiales > Lamiaceae > Galeopsis > Galeopsis tetrahit. Next base: position 11,622,754 of record OY776129.1, on the reverse strand, counting down.
ACGTATGCCAACCAACCCAGCCACATCGTATCATCATCATCTTTGGGCACCTTGGCTGACCACCCGTGGTCAACCAGGTGGCGAGCAACTATACATGAAATGAAGCAAGGAGGCCGAGCAAAGAGCTCGACCAGCCAAAGAAATGCGCAAAGGCATTCAGCTCGCCCATATAAGCTAGGATTGAATGCACATTAAATGGTGTAATTAGATGGTAGGACACCTAATAGGACACTTGACATCATTTAAAGTTATATTTATTGTACAAGAGACAATATCATGCCCTATATAACACTCCAAGAAAAAAGAAAAAAAAAAACAGGAATAGCAACAAAAATTTTGCGACAAAACTAAATTCATCGCTAAAATCAAATCAATATTTTAAAATTCAAAAGAAAAATACATATTACTTCTTCCGTCCAACTATAAATTTTCTACTTTCTTTTTACTTTATGGATAATAAGTTTATCTAGCATATTATTTTCTCACCAAATCAATTTATCTATTATTTTATCATATTTCATCACATACGCATCTATTATTTTTCTCTCACCATCGCATCAATTGTAATATATTTATTATTTCATCATATTTAATCAAAACACTCAAAAGTCCAAAATAAAAAAGAAACATATAATGCGACGGAGAAAATAATATCAAGATTTCAAAAATTGATTTTAAAAACATTCTCAAGGAAACCCAAAGTAAACACTCAAGGGAAATTTTCATTGGGGAATCTTGCTTAATTATCAGATAGTGCAAAATACTTATCATAATTTATGAGGTTAGTGTTATACCAAAGAAGTCAATCTTTGACAAGTCAATCCTAGTCACCAGCTTGCGTGGCGAGGACTAGTCAACCAAGTCGTGCGACGACTAGTCAACAATATGAAGAAAATGTAATAAATGTAATGTATTTAATATAATTAAGTGCTCGCCTAAAGATGTCGGCGAGCACGTGTTTAGCTAGCTAGAAAAGGACAAGTGTTGAAGCCTTGGGAGATAGCATAGAGCGTGGCGACCACCTTCCCCGACGACCAGGTCCTCCGGCGACCACCGTGGCCCAGCTCCTCGCCTCCGCCGAGGACGACCACAGAGGCGGTTTAGCATTAAATGCACCGTCCAATCACCTTTTCGGGCAGAAGTTCAGGTCCAGTGAGGGCGTGCCACGTGTAAAGGGCGGGCAGCCCAAGAAACTACTATATAATGCCTAAGAGGCTCATTTGTAACATTCAAGTAACATTTCACACCCAACCCAAAGCAATACACCTCCCAAGCTCAAAGTTTTAGCTTCTCTAAGAAGCTACTTTCTTGTGTTCTTCAATTGTTCTTCATTAAGATCACGAATCATCATATAAATCCGCATTAACACGTAATAAACCCCGATCATAAATATATGTTTGTTTAGTGCTTACTAAAGCCCACATCCAGATCATCCGTTCTAAGGCACGTACAACATTTGGCGCTAGAAGGAGGGGTCCTTTTACGTTTTCTTCATCAAAGTTTCAACCGATCATCGAACAATCGGCTTGCAAACTCCTTATTTCAGGTTTTAATCGGTAGATATACCTTTTAGAACATCGTTTACATATTTTATTTATTTTCGTGTTCTTGAATATTTGCGGTATTCGAGACATATTTTGGAGTTTGATCTCTTTGTAATTGTGTTTTTAAGCTTTTTTGTGTTGTTACTTTGCAAGATAGTAGTTGTAATAGCACGTTCTTCTGCGTAAGAACTCAAATCTTTTGTTTTTAGCGTCGAAAGTTTAGAACAGTCTTATCTTTGTAATCGTTTACCAAAAGACACTCTTTTGCGATGTCTCAACACACCCATCATGACAGAATCCCACCGCCCGGAGGGAACGAACACCTTCCGGTGCCGGCGGCTCCGACGCCAAATCCTTTGGCCAATATCAATCTGGGGGATATCTTGAAAGATCCCCAGCACTTGAGAGATTTCACAGATTTCCTCAACGAAAAGAGGAGAAAGAACGAGGCTGAAGAACTTGAAAAGGCCAAGGATCAGGCCTTTGACAAAGCTCGCAAGGCCAAGGCAGCTGCCAATGTGAATGACGAGGACGACCGCTCCTATCATTCATATTCTGTGCGTCCCAAGGACAAGGGAAAGAGTAAAGATCACGAGTGCTCCCACAACAGTCATACGGGAGACTCACGAGGTGGTCGAAACTCAGTTTTTGATCGCGTGGGCGAGAAAGATCAGAGGGCTCCTCGCCCCATACCATTTAAGTTTGGAGGCCGACCAGAGAGAGATGGTCGTCCAGAAAAATCCGACCACAGAGACCGTGGCGGAAAGAAAGGCCAAGGAGACAGGATCTCCACCCTCGAGCGAATAGGCTCGCGAGCTCCAGCAAAGAGCTATCACAACCGTCAGTTAGAGCGACAACTGTTCCCCAGGCGATCACATCGGGATGATCGCCCGGCCGCATCTCATGGGAGCCGACGAGACGAGATCGTCGTCCCCAGACCACAGACTGCCGAGGAAGGGCAGATCGCCCAGTTCATCGAGACACATAAATTGATGAAGCTGGAAATGGAGAACTTGCGAGTAGAGGTGGTCGCATCAAAGAAAGGAACTGCCCCACCAATCACTCTGCCCGCTCCTCCACTAAGTGTTACGGTCCTCACCGCCCCCATTCAGAGAAAGTTTCAGTTGCCTTCTATGGCAGCATATGATGGATTGTCCGACCCCAGGGTACACTTGTCCAAGTACTCAAACTACATGGCCTCAATCGGGGCAACGGACGCCACTTAGTGCATAAACTTCTCCCTGACCTTGGGAGACCGGGCTCATCGCTGGTACACTACTTTGGGTGCCGGATCCATCACCTCCTTCATTGAGTTGGAGCAACAATTCTTGACTTACTATGGGTCAATTACTGCTCGCCCAGCCTCAAAGCAACGTTTGGCAAACGTTCGCCAAGCACTGACCGAATCGTGTAAGGAATTTATCGAGCGCTTCGATAGGTTGGTGATCGATGGGGAGGCAGTGAATGACGAGACGAAGCTGATCTTGGCTGTTTTCGGTCTGAGGATAGGTTCCAAACTCTGGGAATCTATGCACACCATCTTCCCGGTTTCTTATGTGGATTTCCTCAATCGGGTTGGGAACCTTATTCAGATGGAAGAGATAATGGACGCTGCCAAGGCTAACGAGCAGCCTGAAGCGGCTAAGAAAGTCTGGCCAAAGAAAAATTTCAACACTGGGGAGCCGTCCCAGCCAAAAAAGGCGACCAATCAGGGCAGCAGTGCTCGCCCAGCAAATTTCAGACCTTTCGAAGAGTCTCCGGAAATCATTCAATTCAGAGAGGCCCTCTCTTTTAATCCAAGGGCCATTTTCGATGCAATTAGGGGAAAGAATCTGCTCCCCCAAGCAAAGCCAATGCATACGAACGAGGACAGTCTGGATGGTAGTAAATTCTGCAACTACCACAACTCCATCGACCACCACACCAATGGGTGCCGAGATCTGGTGAGAAATCTCTTCAAGTTATACAATGAGGGCAAGCTCGCCCAATTTATCAAGCCCAGGGATGGGAATGGCGACAACAGAGGCAGGAAACGTCGCGACGACAACGACTACCTGCGCCAACAGATTAACCGTAAAAAAGACAACTCCTCCTATGCCGAACACTCCGACGGGCGACGTTGACAACGTGAGCGGAGGCTGTTTTGTGATAGAAGGCCCCTTGGGGGGTACTGAATCTGGGACTCCTCTGTCTGTTCGCCGACAACAGAGTGAAATGCGATCACTCAACAACGTACACCAGGTGTGCGTCGCTCCGGCTGCCGAGAAGCCTCCATCCCATCATGTCCTTTTTACGGACGACGATCTGAACGGCGTGGTGCAACCAAACAACGACGCTTTGGTCATCACCGGAAAAATTATGGGAACCAATGTCCATCGCATGATGGTCGACACCGGGGCATACACCAATATCCTTTTCAAGCATACTCTGGATGCCCTCGGCGGATATGCTAACTATATCGAGCCTTGCGATGATATTATCATAGGTTTCGGAGATACTCGCTCTCTTCCACTAGGGAGAATCAGGCTATCATTTGAACTGGCGTCGACGAAAGAGCCAGAAAAGCGTTACACTCGGCAGCTCGACTTTATGATCGTCGACATGCCATCTTCTTACAATGTTTTCCTCGGCCGACCTTTCTTCGATGAGTTCAAGGCGGCCGCTTCTACTTTCTATTACTGTGTAAAGTTTCCGACCCCGGCGGGAGTTATAACCGTCAAGGGCGACCAGACGCGGGCGAGGGAGTGTCTCGTCCGTTTTGCTAAGCGTCATTCTAAAATAACTCCTATGATTGGAATGTATATCGAGTGTAAAAAACAAAAAGAACAAATGAACTACTTGGAGGGTCTTCCCAGCAAGTACCAAAAAATCGAAGTCGGGGAGTCTAGTCGACGTTTCGACGACCACCAAGTGGAGGTGAACGAGCACACCTCCATGGAAGTGGACGACCACACCCCAATGGAGATTGACGAGCAGATAGATTCGGGCGATTAGATCCCCGACGACCAGGTTCCAGAAAACTTTCCAGATCTGGAGCCTATGCTAGGCTTTGAGCCAGAGTTTGGAATCGAGGATCCTCATTGGAAAGAACCCAAAGAGCGGGCGACTCCAGCAGAGGACCTTGAAACCACCCATTTAAACGAAGCTCGTCCTGAACTCGAGGTATTCATAGGTTCAAATTTACCAGTGCAGCTGCGATCAGAGATGGTCGCATTTTTAAAAGCAAATATCGGAGCGTTCGCCTGGTCGCACGAGGATATGGTGGGCATCGACACGAACCATGCCTGCCACAAGTTGAATATTGATCCAACGAGAAGACCCATCACCCAAAAATGAAGAAAGTTTGGGCCTGATAAATATGCGGCTATGGCGGTCGAAGTCAAGAAATTGATCGACAACAAGTTAATCGAGAAAACTGGAACTGATCCTGAGTGGTTGGCAAATCCAGTGCTCGTCAGAAAAACGACCGGGTCGTGGAGATTGTGTATAGACTTCACAGATCTAAACGACGCTTGTCCTAAAGACCATTTTCCAATGCCCCACATCGATCATCTGGTAGATAATACAGCGGGGCACGAGATGCTTACTTTTATGGATGCTTTCGCGGGATACCATCAGATTGCGATGCATCCCGACGACCAGCGACATACAGCTTTCATGACGGCGACCGACATGTACATCTGGAAGAGAATGCCTTTCGGTTTGAAGAACGCGGGGGCGATGTACCAAAGACTGGTAAATAAGATGTTCGAGAAACACATCGGTGAGATGGTGGAGGTCTATATCGACGACATCATTGTCAAAAGCCTACGGAAAGAAGATCACCTACACCATCGATATTCTGAAAGAGTACAACATGAAGTTAAATCCAAAGAAGTGCAATTTTGGTTAGCCAGAGGGGCATCGAGGCGAATCCGAGCAAAATTCAAGCAGTCATCAATATGCAAAGCCCAAGGAATGTAAAAGAAGTACAGAGGTTGACAGGATGCCTAGCATCGCTGAACAGATTCATTGCACGAACGGACGATCATTGCAAACCTTTTTTCGATGCTTTGAAAAAAGGGAGGTTCGAATCGACCAATGAGTGCGAGAAAGCTTTCGAAAAGCTGAAGGAATATCTATCGGATCCGAAGGTCCTATCTAAGCCAGTCCCGGGCGAAATTTTATACCTATACTTGGCGGCCACTGACTGTGCGATCAGCTAAGTGCTCGTCCGAGCAGAGGGGAGCACACATCTGCCAATCTACTACGTAAGTCAATCACTGAGAGATGCGGAGTTGAGATACACTCCGATGGAAAAATTGGCGTACGCCTTAGTCATGACGTTTCCTCTTCGGCGAGCACTACATCGGCCGGATACCACTGGAAGACTTTGGAAATGGTCGGTGGAAATCGGGCAATTTGGGCTCACCTACGCACCCAGAACGACAATCAAGGGACAAGTGTTGGCAGAATTCATAATGGAACTCACTTTCCCGAATAAATTTGACAAGGAAATCGAACTTCCTTGGATACTGTTCGTCGATGGCTCTTCGACGAGCACCAAAGCGGGGGTAGGAATCGTCCTCACTAGCCCAACCGGACAGACGTTTGCTTCAGCGATCGAGTTCGAATATCGGGCGACCAACAACGAGGCAGAGTACGAGGCTATGGTCGCTGGAATCAAGATGGCTATGGCCGTGGGCGCCAGAAAACTGAAATTTTTTTCTGACTCTCAATTGGTGGTATGTCAAATTACGGGCGAGTACGAGGCTCGCGGCGATCAAATGTTGAAGTATCAAGACCTAGTGAAAGGATTACTCGAGCAATTCGATCAGGTCTACATCAAGCAAATCCCTAGGGAGGAGAATACGCAAGCAGACGCTTTAGCTCGGCTGGCCACTTCAGAGGAGGAGGCAATATTTTCAGAAGCGACGATCACTAAAATTTCTTCCCCATCAGTGAGCAGAAGTCAAATTTTGCAGGTTGAAGCGACCAACGACGAGGACTGGAGGTCGCCGATCACCAAGTACATCAAGACCGGCGAGCTCCCGGAAGACAAAGTAAAGGCGACCAGGTTGCAACTCAGGTCCGACAGGTACACCGTCATCGGCGACCAGCTGTACAAACGAGGTTTTTCAATGCCTTTATTGAAATGCCTCGGAGAAGATGAAGCGAAGATCGTCATGCACGAAATCCACGACGGAATCTGTGGAAATCATACAAGGGGGCAAGCGCTCGCTTTAAAAATCATGAGGCAAGGTTACTTTTGGCCAACACTGAAGAAGGATGCTATTCATTACGCCCAGACGTGCAAGAGATGCCAAGATTTTGCTCCCGCTATTCACTCACCTCCAGACGAGCTCATCTCCGTCTATAGCTCTTGGCCCTTCGCGAAATGGGGCATCGACATCATCGGACCTTTCCCGCCCGGCGTCGGGGGGGTAACTTTCGTAGTCGTAGAAGTCGATTACTTCACAAAATGGACGGAGGCAAAGGCATTGAAGACCATCACAACGGCCCAGATGATAAGCTTCATCTGAAAAAAATATAATTTGCAGGTTCGGCCTACCACGAGCAATAGTGACCGACAACGAACGTCAATTCACAAGCCAAGACATGCTGGAATTCTGCTCAAAGTGGAAAATCAAGAAACTTTTTTCAACACCCTATCATCCACAATCAAATGGTCAGGTAGAAGCGATCAACAAAATCATCAAGCACACCTTGAAAGCTAAGATGGATGGATTGAAGGGAAAATGGGCGGACGATCTGCACATGGTTCTGTGGGCATATCGGACGACCACGAGGAATTCTACAGGTGAAACTCCGTTCGCGCTCGCTTTCAGAACCGAAGCTGTCATTCCAGCAGAAGGACAGATCGCCACTTTCCGAGTGGCAAACTATGACGAGCAGTTGAATAACGATGCACAGCTCTCCGACTTGGACTTCCTTGAAGAGCGAAGACTAACGGCGGACGAGAAGAATGTGGTCTACAAACAAAGGTCAGAACGTTATTACAATTCCAAAGTACGTGCTCGGCAATTTACTATTGGCCAACTCGTACTTCGATGGGCGACGGAACAGTCCATAGGCATACTTGGCCCGACTTGGGAGGGTCCGTACCGCATAACGTGCACGCTTTCGAACGGATCGTACGAACTAGAAGATCTCGAAGGCAAGTCGAGCAAGTACCCATGGAACGCGGTCAAGTTGAAGAAATACTACCAGTAAGTTTTAAATTTCGTACATTTGTATAGTTTGTATCTAGTATCTTTTCAATACATGTCAAGTTTTAAGTTTTATCAAGTGTTAGATAAATTTTTAGAATTTTTTAGATGAGGCTCTGCGTAGCCATCTAGGAAAATAGTTCAACCGACGAATGGTTAACTCTAAAAGACAAGTACTCGTCCTTAAAGATGCTTGCAAAGTAGTGACAACGACGATCACTATTTAAAAAACAAACGAGTTCAACCGACGAATGGTTAACTCTAAAAGACAAGTACTCGTTCTTAAAGATGCTTGTAAAGTAGTGACGACGACGATCACTATTTAAAAAACAAACGAGTTCAACCGATGAATGGTTAACTCTAAAAAAGACAAGTACTCGTTTTGAAAGATGCTTGCAAGAAACTAGTGACGACGATGATCACTATAAAACATACGAGCACAGACCAATGAAAGGTTTAACCTAAAAAGACAAGTACTCATTGAAAGATGCTTGCAGAAAAATAATCAAACATAAATTGAAAAGCACTGACGAGAAAGATCACTCAAAATAAACGAACACATCATAAGCAAAAAGTTTCATTCATTAATAAAAAGCCTTATAGGCTGAGATTACAAAAAGGCCTTAGTGGCCGAGCAGTTACAAAACAAATAGAAAAGAGAAGTCGCCGAGCAGATTTATAGTTGATCTCCAACTTCTGCAGCCTCTTCCCCGGCCGGAGCATCTTGCTCGTCAGCAGCCTCTTCCCCGGCCGGAGCATCTTGCTCGTCACCAGCCACTTCCTCGGCAGGAGCACTCTGCTCGCCCTGTTGATCCGATGAGAGTTGAGGCGGACTCTCAAAATACACCGGAATCGCCAAGAGGCAAGGAAACATGAGGCCCATGCCCATCAGATCGAGCAGGGGGAGAGTTGAGCCTTCGGCAGGTTCTTCCTCCATAAGAAGATTGTCAATAAAACCGCCGAGCTCGGCCACATCCACTTCTGGATGAATTTCTTTGAAGTGACGAACAAGCTCGTGGACAGTGAGCGCTACCGCATAAATGGCCCAAGATCCAGCGAGGTAAGCATTATCATCTCGTTCTTTCTTCACGGCGACAGCTCCTGCCGAAGAGCGGCTAATTCGTCCTCAGCAGATGTGAGACGGGATTGAAGAGTGGTCACCTCTTCGCGAGCAGCGGCAAGCTCGCTGGACTTCACTAACATCTCGTCCTCGGCAGCTTTGAGGCGAGCACGGAGATCTTCGATCATTTGAAGATCTTCTTGATCTTTTTTCCGAACAGCATCAAGTTGGGCCTCAGAGTCGGCCAGCTTCTTCTCAAGGCCACTGTTCGCTTTGGACATTCGGGCGAGCGCTGCGTCTTTCTCCTCATTGCCTTTGCGAAGGTCGTAGATTTGGAGGGAGAGTTTCTCGGCCGCGTAAGCTTGGCGACAAGCGCTGATGGCGATTAGCCGAGCGTTCTCGGCAGAGTTATGACCGTCGACCTCCTCGACATATTTTGTAGTTAGCGATCGGGGCACGTTCTTCATGGTCCTGATCGCGACCTGGTTCAGCACATCGTCGTCGGTCGGGTCCCTCGACCGATAATAGTTGAGGAGATCTTCATTGAAGGGCTCAGGACACGGGTGCTCGGAAATCCTAACAAAGAACAAGAGACGATCAGAGAAAGGTACTTCTAAAATTATTCAAAGGAATTTTTTGAAAGCTTACTTGGCAACCCGGTCGACATTCCAGCCGAGTAGAGTGATGTCCTCGGGGGCCCTTTGCTCGGCCGAGGAGCTTGTGGCAACTTCCCTCGATCGCTTGGTCCTGCGAGGAGGGGATGGTCTCTTGGGGGTGGCGATTTCCCCCTCGGCGGAGTCCTCCTCGGTGAGACTCTCTGCTCGGCAGCAGGTGGGCGATGACCCCCTCGGGTCGGTTTAGAAACCTTCTTCGAAGGAGCCTCCGCGATCTTCGGCGCCTTCCTTTTATTGGTTCCCTCAATGATCGCGCGCTCGCGGCTGGCTATCGCTGCTCGTAGGGTTTTGTTCACCATTATTTCTTCGAGTTGGATGGTCGGAGGAAGATATGTGACAACTTTCTCAGGAACCACTACTAAAAACGAAGAGTCAGTTTTTTGAAAAGAAAATATTCACTAAAGACTTAGAAATATTTTGATACCTGGAGGAAACTCTCGAGTGATGTGGTGAGAAGGTACTCTAAGGCCTGCTCGCTCTCGCATACACTCCCTGTTCAGAAAGTGGCAAGACCTCTCCAAGTAGCGACGACGAGCTACGCAGCAAATGTGATACTGAAATATGGGCGATAGACGGTGCTCGACGGTCTTCACGCGAACACTTTCACCTACAAAAGCGAGGAGTTATTTAGTATAGACAAGAACGAGCACAAATAAAAAGACTTACAACGAATTCTCTGGTAGTCGGTCGCAATGGGAATGCGAGCAGAGGATCCATCTGGCCTCACGACACTTTTCCAGTCCCTGTCTACCCACCACCAGTTGGTCTTCCAATCTCGGATTTTGTTGGGGACCCCTTCAACCAATTTGAAGTGATCGCGACCCTTCACATAATACCAGCCATGACCCACCTTCTTTCCGGCTTCGGCCGCCTGAAGGAGATAGTTGATCTCTCGCGGACTCAGCCAGGTGTTCCGACAACCGTTCTCGACGGCCTCCAAACCGAACACTGTGAGGAGTCCGATTATATTTTACCATCCATTCGGGAACACTTGAGAAGGTGCCACCCCATGAAAATGCAAAAAAATAGTGATTCCGGGGTGCAATGGAAACCTTAGCCCAACCTCCATCATTCCAATGTTCACGGCAACCATCCCTTTAGGAGGCTGGTCGACCCTCTCATCTTCTCGCGGAACAAAGAAGCAAACGTCCCGAGGTAATTGATATTTTCTTTGAGAGTTGGTCACCTGAGCCAACGAGACAGTGCTCGCATATTCGCTAGCAGCATATGCCGACTCGTACGCCTCTCGGTAAGGGCGAGGAATCGTCCTCAATGGGTACTCGACTGCATACTGGTAGTAATTTTCTAGAGACAACTCGTCCCCATCGAGCTCTTCTCGCCCGGACAAAATGTCCTTAATCCTCGCCGCGTAGCGAGAAATCTCCTCATACTCCTCGCGGAGAGTGTTCGTCAAGGTTTCCTCAACTCGGGCCGGGTCAAGCTGCTCGCCCACTTCCGCATTCAAATCTGGGTCGCCCAGATCTGAGTCAACCTCCTCGATTTCGTCCTCGGCATCATTGCCGGCATCCTCCCTTACAGATCCATCGCTCTCATTGGCAACGGCTACGCCGACCGCTTTCAACATTTCATCCCAACTGTCGGCCGGAAGGTTGGGTGCTCCTACACTAATGGGGTCAGGGGAATGAACCCTAGAATCCGAGGAGACCACCCTCTCCACTAGGTCCAGACGAGCACCCTCGCCGGAAGGGCTGGCACCACCATCCAACGGCGGCGAACCACCACCGGAGCCACCACCGATCTCCATTTTTTCTATAGAAATGGGGGGGGGGGGGAAAGAAGTTCTAGAGAAGAAAATGTAAGTTATTTACCTTTGTGCCGATCGAAAACCACCCAAAGTCGCCGGAAAAGCTTGAAGAGGTTTCTTGGAAGGAGGCTCGAGAAGGAATTCGTAAAAGGCAAAGAGTGAAGTATTTTCAAGAGGTATGAGGTCCTATTTATAGGCAAAAGTGTTCAGGGGCCAATGAGCAAAAAAACGGGGTAAAATCTGCAATTTTCCCAAAATACTGGGGTCATTCCCGAAATCGAGGTGGGAAAGTGGCCTCAGGCGCGACCTTTGAGGTCGGCACGCGCCCACGCGCACAGTTCAAATTTTCGGGCGTCGACCACGCGCCTGACACACGTCAAATCCGTCATCATTAAAGTGCTTCGAAAAGCGTGCTCGGCGTAAGAAACGAGGCGACCGCCTCCAACTTTCATCATCAAGATTTCAAATCTGATTTGTTTGTCGAAGACAGATCCGTTTTCCAAGAAGACGATCACACTGCTCGCCATACTATTCTACGAACACAGAGAAAGGCGACCAGGGGGCAAATGTTATACCTAGTCAAAGAAGTCAATCTTTGACAAGTCAATCCTAGTCACCAGCTTGTGTGGCGAGGACTAGTCAACCAAGTCGTGCGACGACTAGTCAACAATATGAAGAAAATGTAATAAATGTAATGTATTTAATATAATTAAGTGCTCGCCTAAAGATGTCGGCGAGCACGTGTTTAGCTAGCTAGAAAAGGACAAGTGTTGAAGCCTTGGGAGATAGCATAGAACGTGGCGACCACCTTCCTCGAAGATGTCGGCGACCACCTTCCCCTACGACCAGGTCCTCCGGCGACCACCGTGGCCCAGCTCCTCGCCTCCGCCGAGGACGACCACAGAGGCGGTTTAGCATTAAATGCACCGTCCAATCACCTTTTCGGGCAGAAGTTCAGGTCCAGTGAGGGCATGCCACGTGTAAAGGGCGGGCAGCCCAAGAAACTACTATATAATACCTAAGAGGCTCATTTGTAACATTCAAGTAACATTTCACACCCAACCCAAAGCAATACACCTCCCAAGCTCAAAGCTTTAGCTTCTCTAAGAAGCTACTTTCTTGTGTTCTTCAATTGTTCTTCATTAAGATCACGAATCATCATATAAATCCGCATTAATACGTAATAAACCCCGATCATAAATATATGTTTGTTTAGTGCTTACTAAAGCCCACATCCAGATCATCCGTTCTAAAGCACGTACAACAGTTACTTTAAAAATGAATCCATGAATTGAACAACATGATTACCTCATGACTGGAGACACATTTCTTAGTGACATTATGCTCTTCAGGACCAACATATGCAATCACCTCGTACCCATAATTCTCCCTGTAAAGAAATAAACATGAAAACTCAAAAGATTCATCCACTGGAAATTGCAGGAATCAGATAACTTTTCAACAGCCGTATACACATCAACATAATCGAGGGTGTTCCAATTAATTGAATAATAAATTAAATTTTAATATATTTTAATAAAATTAAGTTTCATTCATATTGCTCATTGTCTACAAAATAATCATAGGTTAGTGTCTTTTAATTTTTATGCTTTAATTCATCATAATTTAAAGACAATTAAATACTTCAATGCAATTGAGTGTATAAATACGTACACTTGAATTTTAATGTTAACATTTGATTCAACATTTGACCTAATGAATATAAGTCAAATTTCAATGATATAGGTGCAACAAATTGCACTCAAATATCACTCCAATTTAAATTGTTATATACTCCAATCGTTTCAAATTGTTTGTTGTTTTTTGTCTTAATTCTTGTTTCAAAAAGTTTGTCATTTTAGCTATTTTTAGCACGTTTCTTTCCTATACAAATCACTACTATTTTTTAGATAATTTTTTTAACCCCCTTTTGATAATTGAAGCAAATTATTTCAAATTCTCTTTTATTTTTCCTCATTTTTTCTCTTCACCTTTCATAATAATGAAGGGTAAATTTGTGAAAAAAAAAACATGTTCTTTAATTATATTCAAAACAACAAAAATAAAAAATAGAAGACCGAGAAGTAATAATTACACTACTACTAATATTTTAATAATAGACTAAAAATTGTTATATAATTATTTAATATACATAAAGATTTATTATAATTATTTTTTCATTTACTCATATTTATGAATTTATAAAATTAAATTTTCTATTGAAAAATAAATAAAATAATCTTATAAGAATAATTTTAGTTGAAATATTATATCATATTACATTTCATATTATGTTTTATCAATTTATATTAACCTAAAAAAATATAAAGTTAAATTGTTGTTATGTATAAATAGGGAGTTTAGAATGCTTACGTATCGTTTTTATATTAATTTTTTTATGTGTCGATATCTTAATGAGTTACATATTTAATTTTATTGGTTGATTGTTATATGTGTTATCATACATTTTATTTAAAAAAATATATGAAAAACATACATTTTATTTAAAAAAATCATTACTTATTTATTTTTCTTCTCTATATAATAACGTTTGTAAACATTTCGCGTAATGCGTGGGTGCTCATCTAGTATACTATATATTACTCTCTTATATTCAAAATAAATGTCATTTTAGATCATTGCACATATATATTTTAAGGAACTAATTTCTTTATTTATATACCCTTCATAAATTTTTATTTACCTTATTAAAAGAATACATTTATTTTAAGTTTTTAAAGGATTTTAGTGGCAAATTAGGTAAATAAACATCAAAATATAGAATATATTACATTAGTGAAAAATTCGTGTAATACCTGTACCTGCCCATCTCATTGCGGGACTACTCAAATAGCATATGTTAGGGCATACCAAGCTAAAATTGTCATCCACTACAATTGTTATGATTCTGAAGATTAAGCAGCCATCTCAGGTTACACAGTTTCTCTCCATTAGCCTGTGTAATGTGTGTTATAGGTTACTGTCTAGAGTTATCACTAACAGATTGAAGGTTTTTATGGATGAAATGATTGATTCTCACCAAAGTGCGTTCGTTTCGGGTCGTCTTATCTCAGATAATATTCTTATTGCTTTTTAGAGTATGCATTGGCTCCGTATGTCTAAAAGTCAGGAAGGTTATGCAGCTTTAAAGCTTGACATGAGTAAGGCGTATGATAGGGTTGAATGGACTTTTATTGGGAAGGTTATGCAGTGCATGGGTGAAAGAATAAGAGAAAATATAGTTTACCTCAATTGAGGATTTTGATTTAGTCTATTCAATATATATAAAGATTACAATTAGGGTTTACAGAGTAACCTACAAGTAATTACAGATATGGAAAATATATACAAATCTCTAAAGATCTTTGACTAAATCAATTATGGACTAAATCATTATTCCTATTACCCCCCTCAAGCAAAGCGGATGTGGAGATACGCGAAGCTTGGACCGAAAGAATTCAAATAGCGGTCGCGGAAGACTCTTGGTGAATATATCAGCAAGTTGAAGATTTGAGGGGACAAAATGGGTAGATAGACGACCCGAAGCAACCATTTCCCGAACAAAATGATAATCAATATCAATGTGTTTTGCACGCTTATGAGCCACCGGATTTTGGCTAAGAAAGAGCGCAGACTTATTATCACATATGAGCTTTGGTGAAGATGAAGGCATGGCATGAAGTTCACGCAAGAGTAACGTGACCCAAATAACTTCAGAGGCAGCATTAGCCAAAGCCCTATACTCAGACTCACAGCTGGAACGAGAGACAATGGGTTGTTTCTTAGCACTCCAAGAAACAAGATTCGGACCCAAAAATATGGAATAACCATAAGTGGAGCGGCGAGTGTCAAGGCAACGAGCCCAATCAGCATCAGAGTAACCCAAAAGATTGAGAGGTCCACGAGTGAAATCCAGACCAAATGTAAGTGTGCCCTTGACATAACGAAGAATGCGCTTGACAGCCTGAAAATGAGCAACAATGGGTTTCGATTGAAACTGACTTACAGTGTTCACAGCATATGATAAATCCGGCCTAGTTATAGTGAGATATTGCAACGCACCCACCAAAGAACGAAACTCAGTAGGATCGGAGTGAGGATCACCATCAACTATAAGAATTTCCGATGAGGAAAAGGGAGTAGACACTGGCTTGGCATCGAGAAGAGCAGATCGAAGAAGGATGTCTCGCGCATACTTGGACTGGCCCAAGAAGATACCAGATTTCGTATAAGTTACCTCCAAGCCGAGGAAATAATTCAGCCGCCCTAGGTCTTTAATCGCAAATTCACGGTGAATTCGAAGAATAATACGATCAATAAGCGACTGGTCACTCCCAGTGATAATAATGTCATCCACGTAGACAAGTAAATAAAGCAAAAAACGATCTTGGCGAAAGACAAACATAGAAGTGTTAGATTTGCTTTCAAGAAAACCAAGACTTACCAAGAAGGCACAAAAGCGTTGAAACCACGCCCGAGGAGCCTGCTTCAAACCATAAATCGCCTTATATAGCTTGCAAACAAAGGATGGACGAACAGAATCAATGTAGCCATGTGGTTGCTCCATGTAAACAGGCTTTTGAAGAACACCATGCAGAAAAGCATTGTTTACATCCAATTGACGTTATGGCCAATTATTAATAACCGCCAAAGAGAGTATGATACGAACAGTGGAAGCTTTGACTACAGGATTGAAAGTATGATCGTAGTCGAAACCAGGAAGCTGAGAAAACCCTTGAGCAACTAAGCGAGCTTTATAGCGATCAATAGAACCATTCGCCAAATACTTGGTACGAAAAACCCATTTAGAACCAATAACATTTTCAGTAGCAGGACGAGGGACCAAAGTCCAAGTGTTGTTGGCATGAAGAGCCTTAAGCTCGTCGTCCATTGCAGAAATCCAGTGAGGTGATTTTGCAGCTGATTTGAAACCCTTGGGCTCCTTAGAAGAGTGTAGAGTGGAAAGAAAACCACTATGAGCCAAGTAAGAAGTTAAAGGAGGATACTTTGGCTTGAAAATGCCATCCTTGACACGTGTTCGCATAGGATGAGTTGATACCGAAGCAGGTGGCGGCAAAGGGGCCAATGGTGAAGGCGGAGGCGAGGCCGGTGGTGAAGGTGGCGGAGAGGCCAGGCGCGCCGGAGATGTCGTAGACGTGAGATCCGGACATGCTGAACAAGGAGTCGAAGCAGCCAAATCCATAGGAACCACTGCTGGACTCGAAGGCGAAGGAAAAATGGGAGCCGAACCAAGATCCCTATAAGCCGAAAAATCCAACGAGTCGGCTGAAGAGGACCGTGTGGAAGGTGCAAAGGGAAAATATTCCTCATCAAACCGAGCATGCCTGCTAATGTACAAACGAGACGATGTTGTATCGAGACAGCAAAAACCCTTATGCGTGGAAGTGTAACCCAAGAAAACACAAGGAATGCTGCGAGGAGAAAACTTGTTAGCAGCATAATCTCGTAAGCATGGATAAACTCTACATCCAAACGCATGAAGATTATCATAATTTGGAGGAGAGGAAAATACCAATTGAAACGGTGGTTTATCGGATAACACAGAAGAGGGTAAACGATTAATCACATAAACCGCAGCACCAAAAGCTTCAACAATATTCCATAGGGACAGATGAATGAAACAACATAGATAACCCTGTTTCTGTAATATGTCTATATTTTCTTTCTGCACGGCCATTTTGAGCAGGGGTGTATGGACAAGACATGGTATGTAGAATGCCACAATTTCTAAAAAGGTCTTGCAATTTGTTATTTGTGAACTCGGTACCCCCATCAGATTGAAAACGTTTGATAGTTGTGGAAAATTGATTTTCGACCAAAGTTTTGAACTTAACAAACGTATCATAAAAGTCTGATATCAAATGAAGCGGATAAAACCACGTAAAACGAGAGAAGTCATCAACGAAAACCACATAGTAGAGAAAACCATCACAAGATTTCACAGGAGACGGACCCCACAAATCACAATGAATAACATCCAACAAACGCAAAACGGATTTTTCATTATTGATAAAAGGAAGTCTTTTACTTTTAGCCAACTGACAAGAAGAACAAACAAGAGGCCTAGGTAAAACAGAAGTAACTGACAAAAAACCAAGTTTGTTCAACAACTTAATAGTATCAAAATTAACATGGCCTAAACGACTATGCCACAATTCAAAAGAGGCACGTGTACGACGATTCCATAAAGCTGCCACCAAAGCCGCATGACCACGCTCCAAAATATATAATCCATTTTCACGTCTGCCTCGTGCCAAAGGAATCCCTTTTACCCGATTCTGAATTTCAAAACAGTCGTTAGAAAAAACAACATTCACCGGATTATCACTCGTAAGTTTGCTAACAGAAAGAAGGTTCTTCGTGATATGAGGAACCACGAGGACATTCAGTAGAGATAAATCACGAGATAAAGTATGAGAGCCAGTATGAGAAATAGAAAGAGTGTTACCATTTCCCACAACAACCCTATCAGAACCAGAGTAGTTCGATGTGGAGTCCAAACCATCAGTAGAATTAGCCATGTGTGATGAGGCACCCGTGTCGACATACCAATCAGAAGAGTTCTAATTTATCGAACAACTGTTTTGAAAGACATGAGCAAGATTGGCTTGTTGCGGAGGAGAAGAGTAACGTTCTGGGCACACTCGAGCATAATGTTCACCACGGCAGATTTGGCAATTAGGGGGATAGCGACCACCGGAACGACCACCACGGCCAGGATTACCGCCACGATTATAATTAAAATTATATCCCCCACGGCCAGATTGATGGAACGAACCAGACTGGTAAACATTACCAGATTTCTTATTTGATCGCTGCTGAGCAAGGAAAGTCGGTGACTGAGAGGAGGCAGAAGCGGAGTCAAGCGATTTTGTAAACAGGTCGTGCGACTCGGCTTTGGACAATAACTCAGGGAAGGAGGGCAGAGGCGTGAGATTAATTTGAGAAGTAGAAAAGCCATGAAAATCCGTACCTAATCCGCGAAGGAACCAATGGGATTTGTCAGTATCATCGATCGAACAACCCATGGCAAGAAGTTGATCACACAGATTCTTGAACGTGGCACCATACTCCGTGACAGAACGGGAGCCTTTCTTGATAAGTTGCAATTCGTCCTTGAGACGAAGCTCTCTAGCCTTGGATGGTCGATTGAAAGCAGTAGCCAAGGTAGACCACATAGCAGCGGATGTTGAGCATCCAACAACAACAGCCATGGCATCTTCAGTTAGGGTTGAGGAGAGAAAAACTCTAACTATTTGAGGAAAGAATAAGAGAAAGTATATTTTACCTCAATTGAGGATTTTGATTTAGTCTATTCAATATATATAAAGATTACAATTAGGGTTTACAGAGTAACCTACAAGTAATTACAGATATGGAAAATATATACAAATCTCTAAAGATCTTTGACTAAAACAATTATGGACTAAATAATTATTCCTATTAATGGGGTTTTCTCACAGATGGGTTAATCTTATTCAGCAATGTGTGTCGTCGGTGTCTTACTCAATCTGTGTCAATGGAACTCTTTCACCAACTTTTCTCCCTTCTAGGGGTCTACGCCAAGGGGATCCCTTATCGCCTTATTTGTTTGTCATGTGTGCACAAAGCCTTTCATCTTTGATTGTGAATGCTGTTGAACATAATCGCTTCTCTGGAGTTAGGATTGCAAGGGGTGCGCCGGTTGTTTCTCATCTTTTTTTCGCTGATGACAGCTTAATTTTTATGAAAGCAACTTCGAAGGATAGATTGGCTTTGCATGACTGTCTTCGAATTTATGAGAATGCTTCAGGCCAGCTTATCAATTTTAACAAGTCAGCAGTTACATTTAGTCCTTTGACAAAGCAAGTGAATAGGGAGGCAGTGCTTAATATCCTACAAGTTCGGTCGACTGATGGACATGATATTTATTTGGGCCTTCCTACTGTGACGATTAAAGCTAAACGCTTCCAGTTTGGTTACTTGGTTGATCGAGTGCGTCAAAGAATTAATGTTTGGAATCATAAGAAGTTCTCGAAAGGAGGGAATGAGGTATTGATTAAATCGGTCCTTCAGGCTATTCCATCATATGCGATGTCTTGTTTCAGGATTCCAATATCCATTTGTACGGACATTGAAAAGCTTATTGCCAGATTCTGGTGGGGCTCTTCGAATGAGGACAATAAGGTTCACTGGATGAGATGGAAGGCCCTATGCAAGCCACGGGAGGAATGAGGAATGAATTTTCGTGGTTTGGTTTCATTTAATCAAGCTCTTTTGGCTAAACATATTTGGAGAATTATGCAACGTCCGGAATCACTTGTAAGCAGGATATTCAAAGCCAGGTATTTTAAAGATACTGATATTCTCAATGCAGGTCTGGGATCTAATCCATCATTTATCTGGCGATCAATGATTTGGAGTCGTGATATCATTGAGCAAGGAATGCGGTGGAGGATAGGGGATGGAAAAACAGTGCATATCTTCAAGGATAGATGGATACGGGGGGGCAATAATGGAAGGATCTTTTCTCGAATTCCAAGTGCGTCCACTGTAAGTCGGTTTTTAAATTCAGATTATCAATGGAATGAGGAACTTTTGAGCAATGCTTTCTTTCCTATTGAAGTTGAAGCTATTATGAGGGTGCCGCGTCTGGGACGACATTGTCTGGACCAAAGATATTGGCCATATGTTACAACTGGGAGCTATACAGTTGCGTCAGGATATGTTCTTGCAACCCAGATTTGTAATAAAAATAAAGTTTGTAATCAAACAAGCTCATCAGGAAAGGACCAATTGCAATGTGTGGCAAAGGCTATTTGGAAGCTTCATGTTCCTCCTAAGATTCGAATATTTGGATGGAAGATATTGCATGATTCGTTAGCCACAGAAGGTAATCTTGTTAAACATCATGTCCCTATGTCTCCTTGTTGTTTATGTTGCGGGGCTCATTTTGCGGATACAATGCATGTTCTTTTTCTCTGTGTGTTTGCTAAAAGTGTTTGGAAGAGGCAAGGTCTTTGGGGAGTTTTAAAAGGGCTTGCGAAAGGATCATTGATCCAACTTCTTGATGCAATTGTGTGCTCTTCTTAGATTGGAAGCTTAATTATTACCTAATGTGATTGTGATTTCATGGGCTATTTGGAAGGAGCGTTGTAAATGGCTACATACGGATGGAGTAGGAGATGGGAGGATTCGGGTACCCTTGATTCTTGAGGTTAAATGGGCATTGGACTATTGGCAGGATTTTCTTAAAACAAGAGTATGTCCTTTTGTTCAGCTTGAGGATTACATTGGTAAAGGGAGTCTCTCAATACAAGAGTCTGTGGAATTTAGTTTGTATGTCGATGCAGCTTTCAATCCGGATAAGAGCTTCTTTGCTACTGGATATGCTCTTTTTAACAAGGAAGGATTTCTGGTATTAATGGGAGGAGAACGTATCAATAATTCGGGATCGGTAGTTGCCTCTGAATTGAAAGCGGCCGAGTCTGGTTGTGCAAGGTGTGTAGAATTTGGTAGACAGGTTACCAATTTGTTTATGGATTCCTCAGTTGCAATTCAGGCAATTAATGGATTAGAAGGGTTGGAAAAATTTGATGAAGACATAATTGCAAATATCCGCCGTTCTTTAGGGGCTGCAGGAATGTGGAGGTGTAGCTATATTCCTCGAGAAAGAAACAGAATTGCTCATTTAGCGGCTCAGGAAGTTTGGAATTTTTCAATGCCTTACGATTGACTTGAAAATGATATTCCGCAATATATTAGGGATTGTATTCTTATTTAATCTGTTGTATCCCTGGTGTATTCTCAAAAAAAAAAAAAAAAAAAAGCTAAAATTGTCATCCCTAACAAAAAAAGGGTACAAATACAAATATCGACAAACACTCTTATATACTTTCTCCGTCCATTTTTTAATTTCCGTTTGAATTAGACATATATTTTAAGGAAAATTGATTGATTATGTAAAAAGTAAAAATTTGAAAATGAAGATAAAAATATAAAATTTGTCAAAAAAAAAAAAAAAGAATATCAATTAACATACCTTAGATACCTAAGCCAAGGTACAGTTACAGAGGGGTCTACTAAACCACCACAACAGGCCAGCACCAGAATTTTACCATCGGCACCACAAGAAGTTTTCATTTCCTTGTAACTAGCCAACGCCGCTCGCATAGCTGCATTCAAATTCATTTAATTCTCTCTGAATAAATTCGTTCATTTAAAAGAGCCATCTACCTAATAAAATTTAGAATTAAGTAAACAACATCCTAAATTCCTAACATTTCTGTATTGGGATGTTCATACTAATTTGAATATTCTAAAAAAGGAAACAACTTACTAACCTTTCTTTTCAAATATACTCATATTTCATTAGTACTTTTCTACGTTCAATCTATCTTTTTTTTTTTTTTTACTTTATTCTTAAAGGATTACAAAACTAACTCTCAAAACATCACTTATAACACGTTTACTTACATATTTTTTAAAAGATGTGCAATTTCAAGAGTGCAAATTTCCCGAGGGATCGAGTAGTATAATTCAAATAGTAGACATCATACCAAAAGCAATAAAGGAAAAATTAAAGTTGTATAGAGCATTGCAAGGAGATGGAGTGATACCAAGATTGTGGGTAGAGTGAACTCTATTTTGGGCGATTTGAAGATCATGAAATTGAAATCCTGCAGTACTGACTTTCATCACTAGCTGCCCCTGCCCACCAGTAAACAAGAAAATATAAATTAAAATCAATATTTTATTGTACAAGGGACAACAACATGCCGTATATAACACTAGAAGAAAAAAGGGAATAGCAACAAAATTTTTACAAATTCATCGCTAAAATCAATATTTTAGTGGAGAATTAAAAAAATTTGTGACTAATTTCAAAGTTTAATATTTACAACAAAATAAAAATATTCCATTGCTATAAAAACAATAAATTGTTTTATTTCATAGTGAATAATCAGATTAGTAATGAAATTGCAACGAATTATTTTATTTTGTAGCAAATAATTGCAATTAAATTTATATTTGCCGCAAGTTAATTATTTTATTTCCTAGCAAATAATCAAAATAGAAATTAAAATTATATTTTGTGACTAATATTTTAGTAATGAATTACAAAATTTAGTAGCTATTTTATTTTTATTTTTTACTGTCAATATTTGTAATTTCCAGGTTAATAAATTAGCTAGGGCTTAGGGTTTTTTTTTTTTTTTTTTTTTTTTAACTCTGACAAACTACCTTTTTTTTTTAAACTACCTCTATGATACCATATGAAAAGATAAAGTATGTAAAAGGGGGAAGTTTAATTGAGTAGTAGGTTGTGTATACGAAGGAGAGATAATTAAATTATTTATTAAGAGGCTGAAGTAGTTAGGTTGTTAATAAATGCAATCTTAAGTGGGTAAGGAGATACTCTGCATTAAGGGGGTCTTTATTTCGATTTAAAAAAAAAAAACGAGTTTTGTGTTTAAGATCTTAAATCAATTTTTTAAAATCATCATTTTTAAATCTATTCATTAATTTGACATAAAATTAAAATTTTCACATTAATTTTATACTAAGTTAAATACTATTTTTCATGATTTAAAAATCTAGAATTTTAAAAATGAATTTTAAAAATAAAACCACTCAAAATTCAAGGTAAACATGCGGTCTTAATTTGCACAATAAATTGCTTATTAACGAAATTTTAAAAAACAATTCATGAACAACATGAATTACCTCAGGCCACAGATTCCAATCTATGCTGGAGACACATGGATCCGGCACATTATGCTTTTCAGGACCAACAATCACCTCATACCCATAATTCTCCCTGCAAAGAATAAGTGCGCGTGAGGTTTAGAGCGTCATTAAAACTTTATTCGAAAAAATTCTATAAATCAGGTTGAAGAAAAGAAGGTAACAAAAAAATCAATTAAAGCTTTGAAATCTATAATGTTCCTTATATATATCAAGAAAAAATAAAGCCGGTAAAAAGCCGAGCAAACGTCATTAATTTGACATAAAGTTAAATTTTCTCTAAAAGAAAAATACATATCCACTTTTGTACTTTTCTTTTTGAAACCTTAGAATAAAAAACCTCAAAAGGATAAACAGATCGCCTGCATAGACATACACACCATTTTCTTTGAAAAGCAGTTGCATCTTCTGTCTCCCATTCCCCTGGAGGAGCATCAAAATCCATTGCAGCTGCCGCCTACAAATACAAGAAACAAATTATAACTGCAGAGATCAAAATGATATTTCAAGAAGAATTACTTGTGTTATACTTGTTGAGAAAAGGTCAAACAAATGTTCCACATCGGAAAGGCATTAAGGATTGTTGGCTATAAAATGATGGACTAGTATCCCCATTGGTATGAGGCCTTTTGGGGAAACTCAAAAGCAAAGCTGTGAGGGTTTGGCAAACCCAAAGCGGACAATATCATACCAAGTGGGGAATACGAAAGGGTCAGTCCCGGAAAAAAACCATAACAAATGGCGTCGTCTATGGGAAGAACGAACCCAGGGCCATAATCCGGACGAGTGTGCCCGATGTCAGTAAACAGTTGGACGAACCAGAACGGGCAGAACCCCTTGGAGGAACGACAGTCTCGATGAGATAGGCAAGATAGTCTAGACAGAGCAAACCTGTCTCTTTGCGGCAGTAGTCTAGCTAGCTAAGTGATCTAGTTAGAGCGGGGTCGTTTGAGGGGAGGCACGTGGTCCATTGTTTGAAGGGGAGGATTGTTGAGAAAAGGTCAAACAAATGTCCCACATCGGTCGACAGTCCCGGAAAAAAACCATAACAATACTCCCTCCGTTCCACAACACAATTGTTTGCACATTTAAAAAAAAAAAAACTTTTTCATAAACCTCATCACCCTCACAATATTCACATATTTATATAAAATGTCATTACTTTTACCCTCAATCCAATCATTTACTTTACTTTATTCATAAAAGCTTATTTCAAGAAACATTACTTGTATTTAAAGAGATGAGCATATGGAGGAGCAGTGACAGAGGCCAACAGAAAAAAGTGGCTAGTAAGCAGAAGAAGAGGGCTCATGGGTTAATTCTGCATACAAATTATTACAACAAGTTGGTGCCGCTAAAGGTTTAATTTTATTTTAATTTTCGAGTGTGCAGGCATTAATTCAGAAACCACAGTGTGCTGGTTAATAGCTAGCTAGGAATAAGAACAACAAGTATTTGGGTCCAAGAAAGATAGATTCACGCTTCTCTGATTGGCTTAAACTTAGAGAATCTCATGCTTCTTGTTAGTTGGTTTTTTTCCTGTGGTGGCTAGCTAGCTGTTTGTAATCTGGATTGTACTGATTGTTAGAAAAATATGATCTCTTTCTTTATTTAATACTACTAGTTATTCTTATTTCCTTTTATGAAAACAATCATTTTATTTTTACATCAAAATAACTCTTTACAACTTTATCTTATTTTTTGTGAAGAAGAGGGAGTATTACTTAGTGATAAGGTCTCTAGGTAGTTTGTTTTTGGGCTCGAAGCGAGTCTATATCAGTTCCCTTTTTTAGAGTAATTTAGGTGTGCATGTACTGTATTATATTAGGTGATGGTTTACACATTAATACTGTAATTTGATATAACTCTTACTTTAAAATTAAAAAAGCACCTACAACAATTAGGACTTAGAAGAAGTATCAAGATTTTAAAAACCACACCCAATAAATAAAAGGGAAATTGAAGTACATGAATTACCTGAGCATGACTGGAGACACGTAAATGAACATTTGCAATCACCTCGTACCCAAAATTCTCCCTGCTGTGTAAAGATAATTAATCGAAATTCTCAAGAAATTAAGGGTAAATATAAATTAAGATACCTAATTACACAGGGGTCTAACTCTAAACCATCCCTCGAAGTCTTGAAAGTAGCCAACGCGGCTCGCATAGCTGCTGCACCATTTAAAATTCAGAATAATTTATACTTTCAAAATAATTAAAACGATACTCCTATATGATACCAAGATTAATATTCTGGCCAGAGTAATTGTAAACTCTGTTTTGGGCGATTCGCTGAGCCTCAACTTTTATCCCTATCTGCCCCCAACCATTAAACAAACAAAAAATTAATCTCAAATCGATCGGTACTGGATTAATCGAATGTCTCGACCAATTATACTATACCTTTAAAAAAAAATAGTACCTGTTTTTGTGAATTCATCATCTTGCAGTAAACTATGGGGGCGGAACCTGCGCGCGCATTTGAACAGATTAATCAACCATCATTATATATATATATACTAACCAGGAAAAAGCTAGCTAGAATTGTACTACTACAACTACTACCTCTTTTAAAACCATCGAAATGGAGTTTAGTGGAACAACTGTAATTAAGTGCATGTAAATGAGACATCATTTTCGATAGACCATGACAGAGAAGAAGAAGAAGAAGAAAGAAAGAAAGAAAGAAAGGAGCAAATTTTTCAAGAAGCCGCTGCGTTGTGAGAATATGCAAGCGAGTATGGCGCAGATTTTTCATTTTTGGACCAAATTCAATTTAATTCCATAACTTTTAATCATTTCTTAAGTTGTCCAAAAAAAGTTAGATAGCATCACATTATCACCCGGATTTCCTGTCATCTATCAATTTAATCCTTTTTCTTTTTGCATTTTATTCTGTTTTGATCCCTAAAAAGTTAAATATATTAATTTTACCCTAATATTTTGCAATTTGTTCTACTTTGGTCCAACAAAAAGTTAAATGTATCATTTTAATCCAAATTATTTGTAATTTGTTCTATTTTGATCCCAAAAAAGTCAAATGTACCAATTTAGTCTCATTTTTTCGCAATTACATTAAATTTTTTTGAAATCAAAACAGAACAAATTGTGAAAAAATGTAACTAAATTGATACATTTAATTTTTTTTGGACTAAAACATAACAAATTGTAAAAAAATAATAAATTAGTACATTTAACTTTTTCGAGAACATTTAAAAAAAATAAAAAAAATTATGAGACTAAATTGACTTATACCCAAAAATGAAGTCTATATTATTATTTTAAAGTAATATATAGAAAAATTTATTAATTAAAACTCAATAGTACTATTTTTTGTAGTTATTAAAATATGTATATATATATATATTAAATTTACAATAAAAATGATATTAATTTATAAAGAAAATTTGTAGGAAGAGACAAGAAAATTAAAGGGAAGGAGATACGGAAAAAAAGAATTAGACGAAAAAGAGAAATAGAATAAGAGAAGAGAGAGAATAAAAAAATGCAAAATCTTTATAAAATATTTTTTCTTCTATTTTTTTTCTCATTATTGAACATAAAAAAAAAAAAAATAGTAAACTAATCAATTTATAAAATTATGGAACATAAATTAAAATTTTATTTTTTTAAAAAAAATGTTAGAGTCTTTAGAAAAAAAAATGCAAGAGTTACAACAGTTTTTTTTTTCAGGCGTTTACTTGCTTTTTGAAGCTTTTCAGCGTTAAAATTATTTTTTTCTGCCTAATTTCTCAAATTAATTTTCTCACACCGAAAATCTCCGAAGACTCAGAAAAATATTTTAAATCAATTAAATTAAATAAAATTGTAAAATCTGAAAAAATATTATATAAATATCAAATAAATCCAAAAAATTAAAAAAAAAATCAATTATAAGTAAATAATGTCTGGAAAAATATTACAAAAGTCTAAAAAAATAATTAAATCCAAAACTTCTCACCGGAAACTCCATCCACTGCGTCGTCCATCACAGCGCAAATTCACCAGAAATTTTTCGTTGATTAAGACCAGAATCTATCGGCCAAATATATCTCTTTGCGTTGGTTGTGGACCGACCCGCCCTGTTGGCCCGTTCTGAACATGTTAACTCTACCGCCTAAAAGAACATGTATTTAAACAGTTAGGCTCCTTGACTCCATATGTAAGGTTGACTTTTCGAGATCCTATGCAGATGGAGACGTCGGAGCTCCGTGCCATCTTTGGTGTGAGAAAGTCGCCGGCGTATGGAAGGTAATGAGGTTGTCTTTGTTCTTGTCCGCTGCCTATAATGTCAACTTCGATCATTTGCTACACCTACCGTCTTTTATATTCATATAGTCGTTTTTTGTTGAGAAAACTAGTTTTTAATCCACAAAATTGTTTTATTTGTTTTGGCTGATTTTAAAATTAATCATTTAAGGGCTAGTTTGGATATTGGATTAATTAACTCACCCATCTCTAGTACTATTAGTCCCACAAATGCATGGTAAATAGTACAAAATTAGCGGGCTTTGCATTAAACACGGGCCACAATCATATCAAATTCACCATAGCAATCTACTTTTTACTTTCTATAAATGGATGTCCCATACCAATTTGCACACTCCATAAAAGGAAATATCTTCATAACCCCCACCCTCAAAATATACTCTTATTTACTCATATGTCATTACTTTTCCACACTCAATCTACTTTTTACTTTACTTTATTCATAAAACTTTACAAAACTACCCCTCAAAACAACACTCATTACACCTTCTCTTACACATTTCTTAAATTGTGTGTCATCCCAACTGTGCAAGTTTCTATGGGACGGAGGGAGTATGATGTTTGGCTGGAGGACAACTTTCCGTGAACAAGGGATCGTTCGGTCATGGGGCATCCCTGACTTGTGGACATCTCTAACATATGTCTGACTTGACCCGAACTATATAATAAAGTGTGAGAAGAATCGAGTCAACCACAAGTGTGAGAAGAATCGAGCCAACCACATATCAAACGAAGGAGGCGGGGTCACAAGGGATCGAGTGGGATCCCGGTCCATCTACGAGCAGGACTTACCATTGTAAGTATTTATTTAATCGTATTATTAATTCATTTCATTTTATTTAGTAATGATTATTCATTTATATGTTAAATTTTTTACATTATAGAAGTGGAAGACGGGATGTGCACCCACTCACATGGACTACTTAAACACCACTCATTTGTTTGATGTTAATACATACACAAATGTCCACGTATCGGTGCACGATCGACCTCCACATAATTTTAATTTTAATCATATAATATTAATTAAATTAATTAATTAGTTTATTATATTAATGGTTTTTTAAAATGTGTTTGTAATTGGACTTGAACCGAGGGTGACCAATTAAGGCAAAGACTCAAGCCGGTATCAGTGCTCCTACTAAGGTTGACGTAGACTGAATTTATCTAGAGAATGTCGGGGCTAACCGAGGACGAGTCCTTGGCCTTGACCGGATGAGTAATGTTGTTAGAAAGTCGGCATCCCAGAGCTCTCAGACGTTTGTATCCTTAGCAATGTCGGGAACTTCTCTGAAACCATGAACCCAAATAACCATGAGTCGATCTACATGGAGCGGATTGGGCCATCAATGAGTCGGCGTATGTGGTTTACTCAACAAATAGTGCAGGAGGTCTTGGCTGAAATCATGACCTCAATTAACCCGCCCATCAGATGGTAACGTTAGAGGAGCCCTTATCCCGCCTGATGGTTACGGAGGAGCAGCTACAACAAGTTCTGATGATGATGATGACGACGATGGTGACTTAGGCGAGTTCAGCAATGACATTAAAATCTGATTGGTCGTCATAGTTTCAATTCAACAATTTAATTTTTTTGTTGATCAATTTATTTTTGTGTTTTTATGTTGTACAATTTATTTATTTTTATAATTTTATGTTGAACAATTTATTTATTTTTGTGTTTTATATTAAACAAATTGTTTTAATATTGTTAATTTTGTTTAATTTTTATAAATTATATGATTATATATGTGTTTTTAATGTTAATTATATGTTGCAAAAATTGTTTTAATGTTTTTACTTATATATATTTTATATGATTTTTTTTAATGTTTTGTTAGACTTGAACCGAGTGTGACCAATTGAAATTTTTTGTTTTTTTGTTCATTTAAATTTGAACGGTGAATTTTACAATGAACTTATTATATTTGTTGAACTTGCGCAATTCCAGCCATAATGCATGTATGGCAATCAAATTAGGTGTTCGTGTAATTTGAAGTGTTGAATAAAGTATTTAAAAGTGTTCATTATATTATATATGATGTTGTGAAAAATTGTTTCGTTGATAATTACTACAGTAGGACAAGTCGTGGTGAAAAACATTAGAATGTTCATTTTGATGTCGTTCTAGAATATTATTGAATTAAATCTATTTTTCAATAATTTGACGTCCACGACAATCAAAACAGATGATATGATTCGTTTAGAGCAAGACATTTAAGTCATTTTATGTAAATTGAAAAGAATTTTTCCACCAAGTCTCTTTGACTCAATGGAACACTTATTAGTTCACTTAACATTGAAAACCAAAGTTGACGGCCTAGTAGAAATACAGGTGGATGAGCTCATTTGAAAGGTAAAACTCCTCCTTAATTTAATTTTAGTATGCTGCATTTGAATCATAATTAATTTCATATATATATATATATTGTTTAGTTATCTACATATCTTGAAAATGCAATGCTAAACAAAAGGCGAATGTCGAAGCACTGATTGTTAATGCATGTTTTGAATGAAGACGTTAAGAAATGAGTCACGTAACTACGATGTTAGAAGTACATGCAATTTCGATGAAGAGGTCGATGGCATGTTGTCCACATTTAAGTTATTAGGGAAACCTATGAAAAAATACATTGAACGGTTTTGGTCAACGGATACAGAGACTCAAACTGCGCATACGGAGGAGTATGTGTTATTGAATTGTGAAGAAGTCTAACCCTCCTACATTCAGTAAGTACTTCAATATTAATTAATTAAATACCACTTCTTTGATGTTTGTTAATAATTGTATAATATTGAAAATTAGAATGTATACTCAAAAACTATAATATAAAGAACAAAACATCTCAAATGCAGACATAGATACTAGACCTAGTATTCAACATAATTTGGCTGTATGGTTTCAGAATTACATGAGTACCATTTACTTCGATGTTATTGAAATTATTATTAGTGTGTATATTATATATATATATATATATATATATATATTAATGTCAATTTGAATTATAATTAAGGACAGTCACACGGTTTTGAGAGTCGATTTTTAAAGGACCACTACATAATGTAAGAACTTACAACGGGTATTATGTGAATGATTATAAATTTCATACATCCGAGTTTGAAATCAAGAAGAGCAACTACCAATAGTGGTGTTTGCATTAAAAGTGCAAATTACAATGCAGATGTAAGTGATTACTTTGGAGTGCTCCAAAAAGTTCTAAAAGTAATATATATATATAATATATATATATATATATATATTTGGGATATTGGCCAAAGACGGTAGTGTTGTTCAAGTGGTTTGTCCTTAAGAAACAATTCAAGAATCAACCAAATTAGAGAATTAAAGTTTTTTTTTAATCCATTTAGTTGGTCTCTTTTTTATTTTGATCCAGACGTTTTACACTTTTTGATTTTGGTCCTTTATGTTTGTATAAATTTTGAAATTGGTCCGTCGACCTGCAATAGTAGGTAAACTAACAGGTCAATGCTGATGTGGCATGCAATTTAAGTTTTCAGTTATTTTCTTTACCTAAGTGTTATGTCTTTATATGTTAAGTTTGACATTTCTAGTTATGTAGATAATTGGAATAATAAATAATACTAGTAATAATAATATTTTTCTACTTTTGTAGTTTTAATTAACTAAAAAAAATACTACCAAAAAATAATAATAATCTATAAATTATAATAAAGAATTATATTATTATTTAAAAATATATACTACTATATAAATTAAGTTTTGATATCAAACAAAAAAAAAGTACAAAATAAATTTTATCAAACTATTTAGTTATTTTAAAATAATAAAAAAAATTAAAATATTATCTTTAAAATTATTACCAATTTTTATTTTATTAATACCTTACTTATTTTTTAATATTTTAAATAAATTCAATATTATTAAAACCTAACATTTACTGGAATATTTATTTAAAATTATCTTCATAAATTAAAATTTTAATACAATTTAAACTTATTTGATTTAAAAATATAAATAAAATTAAGATAAACAATTTAAATATTTTATTATCTTAAAATTTAAAAAAAAATTAAAAATGTAATATATAATTCTTATATATTTTTTAATGTTATTTCTAAATATATTAAGAAGATTAAATTGAATTAAAATTTAATTTATGGAAATAATTCTTATATATATTTTATGTTATTTGTAAATATATTAAGAAGATTAAATTGAAATAAGTAAGGGTTTACTAAGATTTTTTTAATTTGATAGTTTTTAATAGCGATTTTTTATTTCGGATTTTTTTATTTTAAAATAACTAAATAATTTTATAATATTTATTTTGTAATTATACATTTTTCTGACATTATATTTTAAATATATATTAAATAAAAATTTTTAATTTCTTATAAAATAATTTGTTGATGTTGATATGAGTGTTCTGTTTAATGATCCAACACTGACAGCCGAGTGTTGTGCTTAATGTTCCCAACACTCATGACAACATCAGAATTTGCCCTTCCTTTTCTCACTAACTCTTATCTTACGCTTGTTGTCTAATGATGTCCCCAGAGCAGTTAGAAGACGTGGGCAATACTGTTGGGAATAAAATGAGATATGTTTTGATTCAATACCAAAACCCCCTGAGACATGCCTAAGTCAAGTTGAATATGTTCTAGAGATGTTAGAACATATAGAATAAGGGTTAGATTAGAAGCTGATATGTTAGGCAGCTCTTAGTTGATTAGATGCACAATTTGAGGGGGAACACATGCTTTAAAGTCTATCAAGAACAAGTCCCCTCAAGGCTCAAATTCTGGAATCATGACCAAGTCTGCTGAAGGACAAATATGCTGATCAGATGAGTTGTCCAGAGGAGTTGTCTCAGCACAATCTATTCAGAAGAAGTGTACTGAAAGCTTGAGGTCAACCATGCTGAAGAGACAACTACACCCTAAAGATTCTTAATGAATCATGCTAAGATCACTTTCAAGAAAAGCAAAGGGTAAGAGCCAAGTCATCTGAAGAAGAGCTAGCCAACCTTGCTGTTAAGCAAGACTGCTGATAGTGATAAGGAGAGTTGTCCATTTGATAAGGAATGTTGTCCTATCATTGGAACAACCTTCAGAAGCCATGTCCATGTCCTAACAAGAGAATATGAAAGTCAGACATTGGGAAGAGAGCTGCAGAATGAAGACAAAGCTCATACAACCGTTTATTTCCCAAATGAGGACATGTCACTATCAAGAATCTGTCTTCAAAGTTGAAGAACCAAAAGAAGACATTTATGGACCTTTGAGGCTGCCTCTCCAACGGGCAAATCCTTTAATTGTCTATAAATAAAGAAGTGTGAAGACCATTTGAAAGCACCTCAGCACAATCCAACTAACCTCAAGTTCTTACAAGCTAGAGTGCTTTCAAAACTTTCAAAGACTATCTTAGTCTTCAAACACTTCTTCTAAGCTGAACTCAATTGTATATCCATACAAAGCTTAGAGAGATATCCTAATCCTTATACACTGATCTTCATTGTAAATGATATCTCATTAGTTGGAACCTTACTTCAACCCTTATACCTTTCAAGAGTGAAAGTGAGAAGGTTGTAGTAGTAGAAGTGGTAGGAGCTGACTGTTGAGAGAAGAACAGTTCAGTTCTGAGTTGCGAATAGGGTACTAGGACTCTAGACATCCTAGGGATCAATTCACCAAGAGTGGTGTTCTTGATCAAGTGCACCTTGGCACTATAAAACAAGTTAATTCCAAGAGTGAATGAATTATCCTGTTCAATCAGGGAAAGTGGATGTAGGAGCTTGAGTCTCTGAACCACTATAAACTCTTGTGTTGATTTACTTTTCAAGTACTTTCATACATTCAACACTGCACACAAAACTGATCTTTCAAAGGATACATACTCAAAGACTGTGCAAAACCTATTTGGACAAGTTCCCTGAAAACTGGACTGAATTGAATTGACAAAGTGATTTCAGAAACTTTAAAGGAGTCTAAACTAAAAGGGCCAACCACTATTCTGCACATACAACTCCCCTAGATAGTTATTCAACTAAGTACTCAATAGTACTTAGTAGTTTGATTATCTTAGAAGAGTTTATCTTCTTCAGCAGAGTTGTCCAAGACAACCTTGCTGAGCTCTGGTTTGATCAAAAGTTGAAAAGAATTGCATACAAGTGTATTCCCCCCCCCCATACACTTGTTATATACTCCTTTCAGGACCAACAAATACCAAGTCATGCCACTGCGTGGGAGTGAGAAGTCATTAGAACATGGTATAACAAGTTCCTAAATTCTAGGAGTGGTGGAGAGAAGTTCTATAACCGCATGATCTCAAGGTTGAGGCGATCATGGGAGTTGTGAGGCACCTTCTCCACGTTTGATAGCACGCCGTCCACCCGGTGTTCGAGCGAAGTTGGGAGACAGACTAGAAGATCTGTAGATTGGAATCAACGCCTAGATCTTCAAGGGTAACGGATCTAAACTATGTTTTAGAAGCATGTTTAGGTTTTATTTATTTATTTATACGTTTGGCATCCGACAACGATCCTGGTGACGGACCGCCTTCGCCGGCTTGTTCCAGCAATTGGTATCAGAGCCTGGATGCGTGGATTGTTGGCTCTGCCTGAAACGTATGATTGTATGATTCAATTTATTTTGTTTCATGTATGTATGCGTTTCTGTTGGTTAATTTTTTTTTATTCGTCTATCGCAACCCTAGTGTTATGTAATCGTTTTTCCCACCAGATAATAAGTGTGGGTAGTATAGGACTATTTCATAGATCACTATAGTAGGGTTTTGCTCGTTTATATTGTAATTTTTGATCGTGAAAACGGGCGGTGTCGATGGAAGATCTGAAAACAGTAATCTGAGTTTTTCGGGTTATGGCCTTGGATGGTGAAAACTGTTTTGGCCATAACTTTTGACTCGGGTGTCCGTTTTCAGCCCACAAGACCTTTTCGGAAATGTCTCGACGAGATCTACAGGAATCACAGCTATGCTGAGACGACGAGTGGCGAGGCCTAATTCAAACGTCTTGATGAAGTTTTCTGCTAGTTTTAGTCGGTGGACGCGTATTCGAGTTTTTTGCATTGCGTGAGAGGCCGATGCGAGACATCCGTCCGCGCCACTGTTTTATCATTGTAATAGCTTATTGTAGGCTGTTTTTTGATAGGTTTTTCAAGGGGTTGCGATAGATGTGCATTTATTTATTTATTTTTACCTCTATTTATCGCATCTTGTTATGATTGGCATGCTTGTATTATTTAGTTAATTTGTTATGCCTGTGAATAATCTTCAAAGTTTAAATGACTAAGTGAGATAATTGAATTTTAATTAATTTATAGGCCTCCACAATTGGTCTTTAAGTAAGGTGTATGTTGCTCGTGGGACCTTGGGAGTCTTCCCCTAACGGGTGCAACATTCACGAGCTTACTAGTTAAGACTTCTAATAAAACTGTTTTAATCTTTAGATGAAGTGTGTGATCTTCCCTAACGGATGTGTCATCCATGAGTTCATCAGTAAAGAATAATTCAAGATAACTGTTGTTAAATTGTGGTCATCACTTAGATGTGAATTTGAATATAACCCCCCAACGGGGTCACTGTTCTAGTTCACATGGCCAGTTAAAGTTCGACTGTTAATTTCATTCGTCATAAGGATAAGTTGACGTGATATTGAAATTAAAGACTGAATGTCTGGTCGATGAATACATGTGTAAACGACCACCCTAACGTGGCTTGCATATGTGTTTGTTGGGCTGTTGGAGGTTGTGTTGAATGTTGGTTTTGAAGGTTTCCAATGTTTTATGCTTCAAACTTATGTGATTTATTCCTTGCATTTTATTTATTTCAGATACATTATGGTGACATTCAACCCACTTATGGTTATCTTAAATCAAAATAAGCTTATTGGTCAAAATTACTTGGATTGGAAAAGAAATCTGGACATTGTCCTTGTTGCAGATGAGTACAAGTTTGTGCTTGACACACCTGCTCCTGCCCCTTTGGGACCCGAATCTACTGAAGAGCAAAATGAGGCTCATAAGAAGTGGCACAAGGCTGATGAGATGGCTCGTTGTTACATTTTGGCCTCGATGTCAAATGTTTTACAACAGCAGCATCAAACTATGCCTAGTGCCGCAGCTATGATGTTGAGCCTCAAAGAGCTTTTTGGTGAGAAAGATAGGGCTGCCCGCTTTGAGGCTATGAGGAAGATCATGTCAACCTCTATGCCAGAGGGAGCGTCCGTGAGGGACCACGGTCTCAAGATGATGGAATATCTTAATGAGATTGAGGTCCTCGGAGGGTTAATCGATAATGACACCAAGATCGATATGATCCTACACTCGCTCCCAAAGTCTTTTGAGAACTTCCGTGTAAACGCGATCATGAGTAAGAAGGATTATACTTTAACCGAGCTTCTTACGGAATTGGTCGCGGTGGAGGGTCTCATGGGTAAACGACCACAAGCCAATGTTACTGTCCAGGCTGGACCTTCTTCGTCTAATGGCAAGAAGAAGAAAAAGCCTTTACAGAAAAAGGATGGTGGTGAAAGCAGTGGGAGCAAGAAACTAGCGCCTTCTGGTGGCGTTAAAAAGCCGAAGGGCAAATGTTTCAAGTGCAACAAGACAGGACATTGGAAGTCTGATTGTCCCCTTCTGAAAAAGGAAAACTCTGGTACGTCTCTCGCTTTAGTTGTTGAAACATGTTTTGCGGCTTGTTCTGCCTTTTCTTGGGTAGTAGATACAGGAGCCACTGACCATGTTTGTTATACCTTGCAGGGGTTTCTGCAGACAAGGGAACTGAGTGAGGGCGAGATTACTATTAGTTTGGGCAATGCTTCGATAGTATCGGTGGTTGCAGTGGGAGACGTGCACTTATGTTTATCTAATTCTGTTTTAGTATTAAAGAACGTTTTATACGTGCCGAATTTTCGGAGAAATTTAATTTCTGTTTCGAAGTTATTTTTGGATGGATGCTCGGTTGTTTTTAATGACAATGTTGTTATTATGAGAAATGACTCTTTAATCTGTTCTGGCACGTTAGAAAACAATCTTTATACTATTACGTGTGCATATCATACTGTGACTGAAGCTCATTCATCATCATCATTAAATAAGAGAAAGGAACCTTCTAAGTTGAATCAAACATACCTTTGGCATCTAAGATTGGGTCATGTCAACCTAAGAAGGATTCAAAGACTAGTAAGTAGTGGGTTTTTGGAGTCTCTCCAAGTGGAACCATTCTCAGTCTGCGAATCCTGTTTGGAAGGCAAGATGACCTCGAGGCCTTTTAAGGCCAAGGGTAATAGGGCTAATGATGTGTTGGAATTGATTCACTCTGATTTGTGTGGGCCTATGACTGTTCAAGCTAGAGGAGGTTTTGAGTACTTCGTCACTTTCATTGACGATTACTCAAGATATGGATACATCTACCTGATGCGCCACAAGTCTGAATGCTTTGGCAAGTTCAAAGAATTTAAGGCAGAAGTGGAGAACCGTCATGGTAAGAGTATCAAGTCACTGCGTTCTGATCGTGGTGGCGAGTACCTTAGCAACGAATTTAGGCAATACTTATTAGAGAACGGGATTAGATCCCAACTCTCCGCGCCTGGTACTCCGCAACAAAATGGCGTGGCTGAGAGAAGGAATATGACTCTATTAGATATGGTGAGATCGATGATGAGTTATGCTTCATTACCTACCTCTTTTTGGGGTTATGCCTTGGAAACAGCAGCGTACCTTCTAAATTATGTACCTTCTAAAGTGGTTCCAAAAACCCCGATTGAATTGTGGTCTGGGCGAAAGCCCAGTCTAAACCACATTCGGATTTGGGGTTGTCCAGCACATGTGCTGAACAAGGAAGCTGATAAGTTGGCACCTAGAACTGAAGTACGGTTGTTTGTAGGATACCCTAAGGGAACGAGAGGTGGTTATTTTTATAGTCCTAATGATCAGAGGGTGGTGGTGAGTACCAATGCCCGATTTTTAGAAGAAGACTATATGAATGAGCATAAGTCCAATACTGAGATCATTCTAAATGAGTTGAGAGGAGACAATGGCACATCGAGTGTGCAAGAGGAAATACCACAAGAGACTGCACAACGTGGCGACTCTGATGAACCTTTGTATACATTGCCTCGTCGTAGTGGGAGGGTTGTTCGCCAACCTGATCGTTTCATGTTTGTGGGAGAGTCTATTGACTTGATTCCAAGCGATGAACATGATGATAACGACCCCTGGACATACAAGGAGGCAATCAAAGACAAAGATGCAGAGTCTTGGCACAAGTCCATGGATTCAGAAATTGAATCTATGGATGGTATGGAAGTGTATGACCTAAGTGAACTTCCCCACGACAAGAAAGTTGTTGGGTGTAAGTGGGTCTATAGACGTAAGAGAGGGTCTGATGGGCAGATTACTGCTTTTAAGGCACGGTTGGTGGCAAAGGGTTTTACCCAGAAAGAAGGAATCGACTATGACGAGACCTTCTCACCAGTAGCCATGCTAAAATCGATCCGGATTCTCTTATCCATGGCTAATCACATGAACTATGAGATTTGGCAAATGGATGTCAAGACAGCTTTCCTTAATGGAAATTTGGATAAGGACATCTATATGCAGCAACCCGAGGGTTATGTGAAGAAAGGCCAAGAGCATCTAGTCTGGAAGCTGAAAAAGTCTCTTTATGGGCTAAAACAAGCTTCCAGGTCTTGGAACATTCGTTTTGACGAGGTGATCAAATCTTTTGGATTTGAACAATGTCAAAATGAAAGTTGTGTGTACAAGAAGAGTGACAGAGACGTAGTGGTATTCTTAGTATTATACGTAGATGATATTCTTCTTATTGGCAACAATGTGAAAGTATTATCAGACGTAAAGGTGTGGCTTTCAGAACAGTTTCAAATGAAGGATATGGGAGAAGCATCGTACATTCTTGGTATTAAGGTCACTCGTGATCGAAAAAAGAGAATGTTGTGTTTATCTCAAGCGTCTTACATTGATACTGTGATTGCTCGTTTTGGCATGCAGAATTCCAAGAAGGGTGTACTACCTTTCAGACATGGAGTCCCTCTATCTAAAGATATGTGTCCTAAGACACAGAAGGAGATAGAGGAGATGGCTAAGGTTCCTTATGCTTCGGCTGTAGGAAGCCTTATGTATGCGATGTTGTGTACGAGGCCTGATATTTGCTATGCAGTCGGCATGGTAGCAAGATATCAGTCTAACCCTGGTCAAGGACACTGGACTGCTGTTAAGCATATTCTCAAGTACTTGAAAAAGACTCGAGATTATATGCTAGTATACCAGTCAAATAGTTTAATTCCTTTGGGTTATACCGATTCAGATTTCCAAGCTGATCGAGATGAACGGAAGTCAACCTCGGGTTATGTGTTTATGCTGGGAGGCGCATCCATATCTTGGAGAAGTGTGAAGCAGAAATGCATCGCAGACTCCACTATGGAAGCCGAGTACGTAGCTGCCTCAGAGGCCGCAAAGGAGGCTGTCTGGCTGCGTAATTTCTTTCTGGAATTAGGGGTATCTCAGAGTATGCCGATGTGTATCACTGTTTATTGTGATAACGCGGGTGCAGTGGCAAACTCGAAAGAACCTAGAGCCCACAGAGCAAGTAAACACATAGAGCGAAAGTACCACATTATACGAGATATCGTAAATCGAGGAGACGTGGCTGTAGCTAAGATTGCATCGTTGGATAACTTGGCTGATCCTTTCACAAAGACGCTGGCAATAAAAGTCTTTGAGAAACATGTAGAGGGCCTTGGTTTACGATGTATTACAAGCTAGACTTTGAGTATAAGTGGGAGAAATGTTGATGTCTTTATGTGTATACTAAAAGTTAAGCTTTAGTATAAGTGGGAGATTGTTGGTGTATACTGTGAAGCAAACTTTTAGTGGGCTTTTGTGACGTATATTCGATTTCCTTTTATCTGAAATAAATGGTTTTTCACATTATTGCATTCTTTGTGATTACTTGTATGTCTGCTTATCTTGCATTGTAGACGATGTGGTGGGTTTGTAGTCACACAGAAGATCACATTGTCAGTTCCTTGTAAGATATAAACAGTATTCACAACTGAGATAGTTATGGACAAAACTATTGGTTTAAGTTGTAGTATAAACTTGTTAGTGGTTTGTCTTGGCCATTAGTTTATACTAGTGCGCTGTGGCGTATTGAATGGATCACAGATAAGACATGTTCTTCTGTTCTGACTGTTATGAAGAACTAGAAGTCTTGGTGACTTTTATGATTCTTAACCCTAAGTGTGATATTTAGATGTGTGGGGTGCTTGTTCACTACTTTGATGTACCATAGGTGAGAATCTTGATAGATTCTTCACGCTCTGTATTTTGGGTAGTGGCATCGCTCGCATGATGTCTACTTATTGGCATTAGGGCACCGTGTCCTGTACATCCAGGCTGATGATGTCCCCTTGAGGAAACTCATAAAGGATTGTCGTATTAAACCCTGCAGGTGGATTTAATCCGTACGACAACAAGGTTGAGTGGTACTACTCAAGGAATTATAGTAATTAATTATTTAAAGAAGTCGGGAGCTTTAATAATTAATGGACGTGCGATATCTTAAACACGGGGAATTATAAAGTCTAATAGAAGCCCTGATTCGGTTCGGGATAGGACGGGAGTGCAACATTAATTCTCTAGTGGAATGAATAAATGTTCTCGGGCCAAATTATATGTTCTGGGCTGAACATAAGAGTATTTGGGCCTGTAAGAAGCCCAAGCCCTATACCTTCTAATGGATCCCTAGTCTGGCCCATGAAACTTATGAAAATTATAAATAGGAGCCCTAATTCAGTTTTGAAACCCTAGCACACACGAAATAGAGAAAAACGGCTAGGGTTTCAAGGAGACGAAATTGAGGCACCTTCTCCACGTTTGATAGCACGCCGTCCACCCGGTGTTCGAGCGAAGTTGGGAGACAGACTAGAAGATCTGTAGATTGGAATCAACGCCTAGATCTTCAAGGGTAACGGATCTAAACTATGTTTTAGAAGCATGTTTAGGTTTTATTTATTTATTTATACGTTTGGCATCCGACAACGATCCTGGTGACGGACCGCCTTCGCCGGCGTGTTCCAGCAAGTTGATGGCAGTTCGTGGATGAAGCCTATAAATACAGAAGCTGCCCTCAACACAAGATACACAAGAAGAAAAACTTAAATCGACTACTACTCTATTGAACGCTATATACGCTTCTAGTTAGGAAAATCTTTGTTTCTTCTTGTAGTTCTTCACATTATTGTAAACCCGAATAATAGTGTGTTAGAACATAGTCTTATTTACTAGGTTATGTGCATAGATCTATGCGGGAGATAGTTTCATAGAACTTAGTAAATCATTATACACTTTCGTAGTGTAATTATACACCTCAAAGAGGTTGTACTCGTTTCACATATTTTTATATAGTGAACAACGTAGATTATTTTGAATACTTCCATTTTCACTACGTGCAATTTAATTTCCGCTGCATAGTGTTGTCTAGATTGTGCCAACACAACTGACAACATCTCTGATTTCGCACGCACACACACTTTCAATTGGTATCAGAGCCAACTACTTGATACACTAAGTAGAGATTCTGCTTAGAGTGTGTAAAATCTGAAATGGAGTATCCACTTTCACCCGCACTAAAGCCTCCGATTCTAGATGGCACGAATTATGCCTTCTGGAAACCAAAGATGAGGATGTACATCAAATCCATTGATGAACGAGCCTGGAGGAGTGTTCTTGCTGGTTGGACTCAACCAAGAACTGCTGCGGATGAAGACAATGAAGCTCGGATCAAGAGAGAGCTCGACTGGACGGCTGAAGAAATCACAACCGCAAGTTACAATTCAAAGGCATTGAATGCAATTTTCACCTCAACTGATGCCTCAATGTTCAAAATCATATCAAACTGCATTTCATCGAAGGACGCATGGGATCGACTGCAAGAACATTGTGAAGGATCGGACAGTGTACGAAGGACTAGACTACGTATGCTTGGAACCAAGTTCGAGAATCTGAGGATGAAAGAAGATGAAACCATTTCATCTTACAACGAAAAGCTGACTGAGATTTCAAATGAAGCTCATTCTCTTGGAGATCCAATATCAAATCAAAGGTTAGTACATAAAATTCTTAGATCTGTTCCTAAACGTTTTGAACCTAAGATATGTGCTATAGAAGAAGCTAAGGATACTGATGTGTTAAGTCAAAATGAATTGATTGGTATTTTGAAAACTTATGAGATAAACATTTCTGAAAAGACTGATAATGAAAAGAAAGTGCTTGTTTTCAAAGGTGATGCCTCATCATCTGTATCATCAGGTTCTGGAAAGTCTCCCTATGTTACTGAAATTGATTCTGATGAAGATGATATTGAGGAATACCTTAACAATCCTGATTATATGGCTTTCATTACTAAACAGTTTAAGACATTCATGAAGAACAAGAATAATATGTTTAAGGATAACATTCAACCTAAGGTTCAGATTAATAATACTCAACAATTGCCTATTAGGAAGAACAATTTTAATCCTTCTAGACAATTAGAAAGAGGAAACAGGTTTAGATCTGACCAAGATTATAGGAAGAATGTTAAATGTGATGCATGTTCTGGATATGGTCATTATGCTAATGAATGTGCTAACACCATTCTCAAAAAGAAACTTAATTTCAGTGCTACTTTAAGTGATGAGTCTGATGTTGATCATGATCCTGAAAAAGATATTGAAAAAGCTTTCTCTGCTAGAATTTTGTATGATGATACTTTTGATGATGATCTGGACGATTATTATGATGTGAGGACAAATGAGCCATCATTTGAGAAATCACTGAATAATAATATACCAGAATTTAACTGTTTCACAAGTTCTGTTAATGAGACAGGTACATCAAGTAAAGCAGGTTTATCCAGAAGAGATGCTGACATTCAAGACTTGTCTAATACTGTTTTTAAACTGGAAAGTCTTTTAACAAAGAAGGATAAGGAAATTTCTAAACTCAAAGAAAGACTTGATGTGTCTGTTCTTGATTTTAAGAAATATTCTTATGAAAAACCTTTAACAAATGAAAAAGTTTGCAAAATATTTTCTGAAACTGAGAAACTTAATCACATCATTAAGTCTCTGAACTTTGAAAATTCTGATTTAAGAGAATCTATTACTAAGCTTGAAGGTATTCTAACAAGAAAAGATATTGAGATATCTAGACTTGAAGAAAGGTTGAAGGAAGCCTCACTGAACTTTAAAAGATTTTCTGAAGGGAAGAACAAACTGGAAGACTCTCTTATGACCAACAACTCAAGAAAAACAGGTATTGGCTATCAAGGTAAAAATTCAAAGAAGTCTGAACCTAAGAAACCTACTGTTTTTGTAAAAGCTGAAGTGAATTACAATCCTAGTGTTTCTGCTAAGACTCAGATTAATGCAAAAGATGTTATATGCCATTACTGTTTCAAAAAGGGTCATAAAAGTCCTCAATGTTTGAAGAAGAAAAATGATCTGAAAAAGTCTGTATTGCCTGGAATGACTCAACATTCAAGATCACATAGTAATTCTGCATGGATTCCAAAAGAAAATACATCTTGTAATGCTGTTCATATGTCTCTAAAAGCATGTATACCTGGATTATGGTACTTTGATAGTGGCTGTTCTAAACACATGACAGGTCAAATTGATTATCTCACTGATTATATTGTTCATAATGGTGGTAATGTCACTTATGGTGGTGGATCAAAAGGAAAAATCATTGGTAAAGGGACATTGAATGTTCCTGGTTTTCCTAAATTATCCAATGTTTTGCATGTTGATGGATTACTGGCCAATCTTATAAGTATTAGTC
This sequence comes from Galeopsis tetrahit, assembly GCA_963675135.1. Lineage (NCBI taxonomy): Eukaryota > Viridiplantae > Streptophyta > Magnoliopsida > Lamiales > Lamiaceae > Galeopsis > Galeopsis tetrahit. The sequence goes on along the minus strand of OY776129.1, from coordinate 11,579,633 downwards.
AATTATGTGATGATGATTTGCATGTTAAGTTTGATAAGAACTCATGTTATGTGCTAGACAAAAACTCTAAATGTATCATGATGGGAAACAGATCTGCTGATAATTGTTATCTCATTGAATCTGAACTTATCTGCAATAAGGCTAAAGTTGATGATAGTATTCTGTGGCATCATAAACTTGGACATGCTAACTATAGACAGCTTGATAAACTTGTTAGATTGAAAGCTGTTACAGGTTTACCAGATCTGAAATTCTCAGATAACAAGGTATGTGGACCTTGTCAAAAAGGCAAACAGATTAAAGTGTCTCACAAAATGTTGGGACATTGCTCAACCAAACATTGCTTCGAATTACTGCACATGGATCTTATGAGTCCTATGGAAACAGAAAGTATTGGAGGTAAAAGGTATTCTTTAGTTGTGGTTGATGATTACTCTAGATTCACATGGATTGAATTCTTAAAAGACAAATCTGAAACTTTTTCCATTTTTAAAATTCTGTATAAAAGATTCAAGAATGTTTTCAATTCTAAAGTATGTAGAATCAGGTCAGATCATGGAAGAGAATTTGAAAACAGTTCCTTTACTGATTTTTGTGAATCAAAAGGTATAATCCAAGAGTTTTCTTCTCCTAAAACTCCTCAACAAAATGGCATTGCAGAAAGAAAGAATAGAACACTTCAAGAAATGGCTAGAGTCATGTTATTTTCTAAGAACTTATCTAAAAGATTTTGGGCAGAAGCTCTTAATACTGCTTGTCATATTGCTAATAGAGTTTATATTAGAACAGATTCTACTAGAACTCCATATGAAATTTTGAACAATAGAAAGCCTAACCTGAAATATTTCTATGTTTTTGGCTGTGTATGTTATATCTTGAATGACAGGGATCAGTTACATAAGTTTGACTCAAAGAGTGATAAAGGCTTCTTTCTTGGTTACTCAAGAAACAGCAAAGCCTATAGAATTTATAACTTTAGGACTGATACTGTATAAGAATCTGTAAATGTTGTTTTTGATGATGATACAAGCATTACAGGTAAAAGCATTGAAGATGAAGACATTTCAGACTTGATTGATGTACCAATCAATACTGAAAATGTTGAACAGGTTCAGAATGTTGAGAAGAATGATGACACACCTGAGAAGACATATGTATAATCTCCAGAAAACTCCTTCCATAAGTATTCAGAAATATCATCCACAAGACCAAATCATTGGTGAACAGTCTACATGTGTTCAAACCAGAAGAAGAATTGGCATGAACTCAAAGGATGTGGTAAGATCTATATGTATGTTATGCATGTGTAGTAAGGTAAATCATGAATGCTATCACTCTGAGATTGAACCTGAATCTGTTAAAGAAGCATTAGATGATGAGAATTGGATAGAAGCTATGCATGAAGAACTTAATCAATTTGTTAGGAATGATGTGTGGACATTAGTTCCTAGACCAGACAATATTAATGTTATAGGGACTAAATGGATTTTCAAAAACAAGACTGATGAAATGGGAAATATTATTAGAAACAAAGCTAGGTTGGTTGCTCAAGGGTATACACAGGTAGAGGGTGTAGACGTTGATGAAACATTTGCTCCTGTTGCTAGAATTGAATCCATTAGGCTCTTACTTGCCATTGCATGCTATATTGATATAAAACTGCACCAAATGGATGTTAAAGCTGCCTTTCTAAATGGTATTCTAAATGAAGAAGCTTATGTTGAACAACCTAAAGGCTTTGAAAACCCTGATTTTCCTGATCATGTCTATAAATTGAAAAGGGCTCTATATGGCTTGAAACAAGCACCTAGAGCATGGTATGAAAGGTTGACAGATTTCTTGATTGAGTTTGGTTTTGTAAGAGGAGAAGCTGATAGAACACTGTTCATCAAACATGATAAAAATGCTATTATGATTGCTCAAATCTATGTTGATGATATAGTATTTGGTTCTACTTGTGACAATATGCTTAAACACTTTGTGAATGAGATGACATCTACCTTTGAAATGTCCATGGTTGGTGATTTAAATTACTTTCTAGGACTGCAAATCAAACAGCAAAAAGATGGGATTTTTATTTCACAAAGTAAGTATGCTAAAAGTCTTGTAAAAAGGTTTGGATTAGAGAATGCTAAACACATGAAAACACCTATGGGATCAACTCAGAAACTGAGTAAAGACAATGTTGGCCAGAATGTTGACTCAACACTGTACAGGTCTATGATTGGCAGTCTGTTATATTTAAGTTACAGCAGACCTGATATTATGTTTAGTGTCTGTTTATGTGCTAGATACCAAGCTAACCCCAAAGAATCACATATGAATGCTGTTAAAAGAATCATTAAGTATGTTGCAAGTACATGTGATTTAGGTATTTGGTACAGCAAAGACACAAACTGCACCTTAATAGGTTACAGTGATGCAGATTGGGCAGGAGACAGTGATGATAGGAAAAGCACTAGTGGTAGCTGCTTCTATATGGGAAACAACTTAATCTCTTGGCACAGCAGAAAGCAGAACTGTGTGTCTCAATCAACAACTGAATCAGAATACATTGCAGCAGGGAGTTGTTGTACTCAATTACTTTGGTTGCAAAAAATGTTTCATGATTATGGCTTACCTAGTGATGTTTTGACTGTGTACTATGATAATACTAGTGCTATAAATATCTAAAAAAATCTAGTGCAACACTCACTAACAAAGCATATAAGTATTAGAAATCACTTTATAAGAGATCTTGTTGAAAATGAAGTTGTTAAGTTGGAGTACATATCTACTGAAAAACAATTGGCTGATATATTCACTAAAGCTCTTGATGATAAGAGGTTTTCTTCTCTACGAAAATCTCTTGGCTTATGCAATATCTGAAAATATAATCAAGGGTGTTGTATCAAATGCGACAGCATTTGAGACAACACTAAGATAAGTCACTTATGTGTTTCCTTGCTTTAATTTTCGTAATTATTGAATTAATAAAATTCCTTGTGATTGATATCTGAATTCTGAATGACTTGTGAAAAATACTAAAGAGCCTATACACCTCTCAAATGCTACAAAAGAAAAATCACGTATTAGATGCTTTATAAATCACTGAGTAACTATGGGACACGGAGCTCGCTACTACGATGATCTATTTTCAAAAGGTGATATAAATTGCATCAATATATTCACAAATCCATTGAGTAACTATGGGGCACGGAGTTCGCTGCTACGATGCACTCTTTTCAAAAGATAGATCAATGTGAAGTGTGATAAAAAGATAAAAATATTAGAGCAACACATATGATGTAAAATCATGAAAAAACTGTGTTGAGGTGTATAGAATGCCATCAATAGTCAAAACACTCGTTAATTCAGATTCTTAGCCCAATTTTCATGGAATTAGTTATTTTTTATAATTATTAAATATTATTCTCTGAAATATTTAATTTGACTTGGTCTTAATTTGTTTTATTATTTCAGTTATTATATCCCGCTTTTTCTTAATGTTTGTTTTTCAAAATTCTTATTCTCCCTGTTAACCACGATCATTAGTGGAGAAGTTACTTCCACTACTTCACTTCCCCTACTCTCCAAAAATCGTGTAACTCCTTCCTCTCAATTCCCAATATAAAATGAGTCTTCATTACAGTGTTGGAAAATACTTGAAAAGCTTTGTTAACTCTTTTAAGCCTGGTAATTACTGATCTTAATTGTATTTGTAGCACTCGAGTATATCTAGTTCCTATGTCACATCATTTTTTTTGACTCACACTGTTTGAATTCTTATTTGCATCTATCTGTGGAATTCGAAAAGTCTCAAGAATTAATTTTGATTGTCTTGTTTTGTGTGTACAGCTCCTCATATGTCTAACACTCCCCAGATTGCAGCTGCACACTCGAACACAACCTCAGGCGACAAAATTTCTCCAAACCCTCTCAATCTCCTTGCTGAAATGGCATCATCCAACTCACCAAACTCTCCATCGTTCACCGTTGGAACCATCGGTGTTCCCTTTGCTACTGAACAATCTCCCACACAAACAACTCCTCTTGAAATCGTCCCCTACAATCCGTACGACATTCGCACTGAAATCGCGAATGCAAATGCCACAGCAGAAATTTCAACCTCCAACCCACTAGATGAGCCCTCATTTGAAGCTCCCGCACTAGAAACCACTCCAGTAACCCTACACTTCCCTCTGGGCACTCCTTTCAACACTTTGAAAGAAGCCTTCGAAACCCTAAGCCTCAAAACAACACACCCTGTTTTAGTGCTTGAGGGAGAAACACTGGATAATGCCATGTTCAAAGGCGATGTGGACATGCAGACTCAGCCGGAATCCTTTGATGAAGAAGTCTTGGTCGCTAAGTTCGACAGGATTCATCGGCAGAAAAAGGGCAAAAAGAAAGCTGCTGCTCTTCCAAATGCACGAAAATGGCCTGGTGGAAAGAGAAAGTCCCAAAGGAATCTGGGCAAGATTGTTGATTACACTGGAAAGGGGAAGAAGCCAAGAACGGATGGGAATGCGTCTGAGCCGATTGCTGTGTCTGATTCTGAATCAGAACCAGAAACAGAGGCTGAACATCCTGCACCTCCAGTGGAAGAAGAGGTGGCTGTTAATGAAGAGGATGTGGACGAAGTTGCTGAGGAAATGGAGGAGGAAAGAGAACCCAGTCCACCAGTTCGACGATCAAAGAGGCTACGAGAGCCCGAAAGTGTTGCCTCTCCGATGGCAACACCAAAACCATCAGAACCTGAGCAGTCCTCCAGTTCTTCAGAAGAGGAAGAAAATGAGGTACTTTTCTCTTCTGATGATAGGAATAGTGATTCTGATGAAGATTACAATGATAAGTCGAGCATATAGTATAGAACCATAAGAACTAGGCAGATTCTAAGTGAAAGATTGATTAGAACTCCTGATTTTGAGGATATGAATCTGCTTGATTGGCTTAGAGAAAGATCTTTACTGAATGCTTTGCAATTTGCTTGCCCGTATATTGTTGATTGGATTTATGAATTCTATGCAAACATCTCTCAATTTGCTGGTGATCCCAACTCTACAAGATATGGACAGTTTTGGTTTAGAGGAAATAGGCATATGATTACCCCTAGGAGGATCAATATTTTACTTAAAACTAAAATTATGGAAGATCCTGTTGTTACTGATCATGATGTGATGATAAGCATCTTGACTGGGGGAGTAATCACAAAATGGAGAAGAAGAATTTTGGCCTCTAAACTCACAAGTCTATATTCTGTTTTGCATAAGTTGGTGTGTTTTAATTGGCTGCCTACTACAAACAACACCACTCTCACCTTAGAACAGGCTGTATTGATGTACAAGATTGGGCATTTAAAAAGATTTAACCTAGGACAGGTTATTTTCTCCAACATGATGACCTTTAAATCTGATATGTCTGGAAGAAGTATCCTACCTTACCCATGCCTTGTGTACAAGTACTTGATGGATAAAGCCTTTGAGTGATTTGAAGATGAGGTTGTAAGTACCTATGTCCCAAGTTTTAGCATCTCAAATCAGTTCCTCATCCAAGGTGAAAGGGTGGTTGATCTTCCTTTGAGAAGGAATGCTGATGAAGCAGGCCCCAGTAATGTTCCAGCAAATGATCCCTTCCACAATACCACACTGCCTCCAGAAGGAGCTGCCTCCTCAATCTATTTATCTTCACATTACATTATGAGGCAGATTGATATTTTGCAGGGTTCAATTCTTAATTTGCAGCATTCTGTGGAGGATCTTCTAGTCCAAAAGAAATTTTGGATGGATCTTCTTTCCACTTCAACAGGGGGAGTAGCTGACAGTTCACAAAATCAGCCCACTAACATTGTTACTCCTGCTGTAGATGAACCGGATTCAGTTCCTGGGCGAGCTGATGAACCTGCTGCTGACACTGCAATGACCGAGGGTGATGAACAGGATATCCAGGATCTCTATGGTGATCTGGATACATGATGAGTTTGAAGACAGGGGGAGAGCTTACACAATGGGGGAGTAAATGCAGATTATGGAGATGCAGCTGAAACACATTTCAGCCCAATCCTTTCCCATGTGTTAATTCAGTTCTTTCCTTGTTGTAAAAGCTTTGCACTTATGTTTTTATTTCTCAAACTCTGTTTTTTTTAATTCTGTAATTATTTAGGATTTATTTTTGCTTTAGTTATTTAAATCTAAACAAGTTTTTTTTGGTTTAGATGTTGTTTACTTTAATTTGATCTTATACAAATTGTTACTTCAATTTTTTTTGGAATATCAATTGTGTAAACTTCTTAATCAATATCTCTGTTGTGTGAACTTCAGTTGTGTTGATGTAGAAAGGTCAAATTGGGGGAGATTGTTGATGTTGATATGAGTGTTCTGTTTAATGATCCAACACTGACAGGCGAGTGTTGTGTTTAATGTTCCCAACACTCATGACAACATCAGAATTTGCCCTTCCTTTTCTCACTAACTCTTATCTTACGCTTGTTGTCTAATGATGTCCCCAGAGCAGTTAGAAGACGTGGGCAATACCAAGTCATGCCACTGCGTGGGAGTGAGAAGTCATTAGAACATGGTATAACAAGTTCCTAAATTCTAGGAGTGGTGGAGAGAAGTTCTATAACCGCATGATCTCAAGGTTGAGGCGATCATGGGAGTTGATGGCAGTTCGTGGATGAAGCCTATAAATACAGAAGTTGCCCTCAACACAAGATACACAAGAAGAAAAGTTGAAATCGACTACTACTCTATTGAACGCTATATACGCTTCTAGTTAGGAAAATCTTTGTTTCTTCTTGTAGTTCTTCGCATTATTGTAAACCCGAATAATAGTGTGTTAGAACATAGTCTTATTTACTAGGTTATGTGCATAGATCTATGAGGGAGATAGTTTCATAGAACTTAGTAAATCATTATACACTTTCGTAGTGTAATTATACACCTCAAAGAGGTTGTACTCGTTTCACATATTTTTATATAGTGAACAGCGTAGATTATTTTATAATCTACGCAAATTTTGAATACTTCCATTTTCACTACGTGCAATTTAATTTCCGCTGCATAGTGTTGTCTAGATTGTGCCAACAAAACTGACAACATTTCTGATTTCGCACGCACACACACTTTCATAATTAATTATTTATTAATTTATAGAGGTAGAAAAAAATTGTTATTACTGTCATTTTATTCTCAAATATCCACTTAACTAAAAATGTCAAACTTAACATACAAAGATGAGCAATTCTTACGGTAGTCACATTTTACAAAGTGACTACGCAGTCACTTTGTCGAATCGCGCCATGTGGGGTTGTAACCGTAAAAACGACCTGCTACCTGTCATACAGGTTTCAGTTATTTTTAGCATTATTTAAATTATATTTTATTATTTACTATATTACCCTTCTTTTTAAGTTTTATTTATATTTTACCTGCACCCACAAATTTAATGAGTGCACCCCCTAATCATATTTTTACTATAATTATCTGCACCCGCTAATTTAATGAATTCACCCCCTAATCATATTTTTACAACAATTATCTGCACCCGCTCATTTAATGAGTTCACCCCCAAATCATTTATTTTTTACAACAGTTATCTACACCCGCTCATTCTATGAGTTCACCCCCAAATTATTTTTTACCACAATTATCTGCACTCGCTCATTTTATGAGTTCACCCCCAAATTATTGTTTTACCACGGTTATCTGCACTCGCACATTTTATGAGTGCACCCCAAAATATTTTTTAAAAAATAATCACATTTAAAAGACTATATTATCCTTTTATTATTTTACACAAAATATAATAAAATAAACTTTAAAAAATCAATTCACCACCAAATCACCCATATTTAAAAAAAAAAGCGTAAAAATATAATTAATAAAAAACTATCGAAATTAGCCACAAATCTCAATTTTTTTCTTTTTAATTTTTCTTCCCCCTCCTCTTTTTCTTTTTTCTTCCAATTTTCAATTTTTTTTTCAAATTTTTTATTTCCTTGTTTTTTTTTCTTTTCCTTTTTAAATTTTCCTGTCTTTCTTTTCCATTTTTTGCATGTGTATTTTTTAAATTTTAATACAAAATAATATTATAGGTATAAGTTTATTAAAGTCGATCGGCGGTGCACCTAAATTTTAATTTGATGAGTAAAGGACCTGCCGGAAATCCATGCATGTCGGCGGGTGACCCAACCACCACCATGCCCGACCACCCCCTCGACGGCGACGACGGCGCTTCGGTCTCGGCCGCTGAAGCCCGAGACCCCTCCTCGAATCGCAATCGCGATTCTTCACTTCCATAACAATCGACATAATCTTCCATCTCGGCCACGATCCATGGCGGCCGAAATCCTCTCCTCATTTCGACCACCGACGCGACTGCTTCGATCAATCTCCCTTGAGTTCGCAATCCAGGAGCTTCTCCTACATCAACGGCGCTCGCCTGCAACACTCGGATCGACGCTGCCTCTCTCTCGTCGTTCATCTCTGTCCAAATCGAAGCTACATTGCTTCATCCGTCTTCTTCACCCTGCTCCTGCGCAGCCTCTTCCTCCGACTGACGACGGCCCGACGGAGGACTGTGAGTATGTTGCTGATGGATCTCTGACCGGACGACACTCGGAGTCGGTGACCTTGCTGATGAAATCCCAAGCGACGACTACTGACCTAGGGTGCCCTCCCATTGGGCTAGGGTTTCCTTCAATTGGGCTTGGTAATGTGCACCCTCTATTTTCTTTAGTACACCCCGATCTGCACTCTCTTCATTTTTTTATGGTATTATTGTTATTGGTATTATTGATACTGGTATTACTAGTTATTGATTGCGGTATTACTATTAATACACTATTGAATTAATATTAATGATTATTGATTATTAATTGTGGTATTACTGATTATGTGAAATTATTTATTACTGATTATTATTATTTTTATGGTATTACATATTATTGTTTATGGTATTACTGATAATTGTTTTTGGTATTATTGAATATAATTAGATTTGTGGAATTATTTGTTATTGTATGAGATATTACTATTCAATGTTCATGGTATTACTAATTACTGTTCATGGTATTACTGATAATTATTTTTTGTATTATTAAATATAATTAGATGTGTGAAATTATTTGTTATTGTATAAAATTTTACTGATTAATATTAATGGTATTACTGATTAATGTTCGTGGTATTACTAATTATTGTTTATGGTATTACTGGTTATTACTTGTTGTATTACCGACTACTCCCTCCTTCCTATTGAAAGCTACCACACTTTTCTTATTCGTTTGTCCCAATGAAAGTTACTCATTCCTTTTTTGCCAAACTATTCTCTCTCACATTTCATTATATTCTTCTCTCTCTCAATCACATCACCTCTCATACATCCACTTATTATATCATATTTTTTAACCTCTGTGTCTGAAGCTCATGAGGAGCTTTCACTGGGACGGAGGGATTATAATAAAATCATACATATAATATTATTTTGTATTAAAACTAAAAAATATACTAATGAAAAAAATGTAGGAAACAAAAAAAACAAAGAAATAAAAAGATTGGAATAAAAATTGAAAATGGGAAGAAAAATTGAAATTTGTGCCTAATCTCGATAGTTTTTTTAATTATGTTTTTACGATTTTTTTTCTAAAAATATGAGTGATTTGGTGGTGAATCGACGGTAACTCGGCAATGACTCGGTTGTAGATTGTAAATGTATAAATTAGGGTTGATTTTATTATATTTTGTGTTAATTAATAAAATATAATATAGTCTTTTAAATGTAATTATTTTTAAAAAAATATTTTGGGGTGAACTCATAAAATGAGCGGGTGCAGATAATTGTGGTATAAAAATAATTTGGGGGTGAACTCATAAAATGAGCGGGTACAGATAACTTTGGTAAAAATATAAGGGGGTGAACTCATAAAATGAGTGAGTGTAGATAACCGTTGTAAAAAAGAAATGATTTGGGGGTGAACTCATAAAATGAATGGGTGCAGATAACTATGGTAAAAAATGATTTGGGTGAACTCATAAAATGAATGGGTGTAGATAACTATGGTAAAAAAATGATTTGGAGTGAACTCATAAAATTAGCGGGTGTAGATAATTGTTGTAATGAATTATTTTATTGTATAAGGATAAAAATGTAAATTTACAATAATATATATTAATTAATTTAATTTAATAGAAAATACAAATTTATGACACATTACGACAATATATATCGTAAAATTTACAAAAAGTAACAGGACATCAAATCTAAACCTTTAGATTAGATTTTTAATGACTTAGATTAACTGACTACGGTAGTCATTACGACATGTTACGACACCCTGACTACATATAGAAGGTCCCAAGTTAGATAAGCATAAATGTTTCTTGTTTCTAAAGAACTACTCTCTCTATTCCACAAAGATAATCACATTTTCATTTTTTAAACGTCCCAAATTATAACCACATTTCCTCTTTTATTTAATTATTAAATGTTTTATTGACAATTTTACCCTTGATTACTCAATCCATAATTACTCTTAACACCTCTGGAATTTACACAAAATTTATGGAATATCAAGGGTAAAATAGACATGTTAGTTAAACTTGACCACATATATTGAATTTTCTTAATTTGTGTGTAAAGTCAAATGTGATTATCTTTGTAATAAATAATCATATGGAAATACAAAATTAAGTAATAACATAGGAATATGCATCATAATACACTCACAATAGAGATGATATCACATTCATGGATTAAAAATCCTGGCTCCGTTCCTGCTCGATCGTTTCATAGACCTTTCTCGAGCATAGCTCGAATCTTGATAGGCAGTCCAAAGAGGTTAATAAAGCCAGTAGCATCAGCATGATTGAAGATTTCCCCACACTCAAATGAAGAGACATCTTTCCTGTAGAGACTGTTGGGACTTTCCCAGCTTGTTACACACACACTTCCTTTATACAGTTTGAGAGTCACTGACCCAGTTGTCGTCTTAGTTATTTCCTTCATGAAAGCATCCATCGACTCACCCCCAAACACTAAGTCAGCATACTTGAGGGCAATAATGTCTTTAATTTGCATTGCCTCACGATCAAGCGTCAGAGACTCGCGCGAGCTCACGAGCTGCTTTGTCCCACCGGGAGTTTCGTACACCCCTCGCCCTTTCATGCCAACGATCCGATTTTCAACCATATCTACGCGCCCAATTCCATGCTTCCCGCCTATCTTGTAGTAGAGATGCAGGAGAGAGAGTTCCTTATCGTTGATTGAAAATGGGAGACTCTCTACTATACCGATTTTCACATACCTATATTGATGGGCATAAAGGATATATACAGATTCATCCAATTCAGTGTAACTAAAACTTAAAAAATGAACGTATGTACGTAGAATATTTAATCTAGTAGACTAGGAGAAAACAATGAAGAAATCTTTTGGATCGACAGTAATCATGCACATGTCCTCATTCGGCTCGTTTGCTACATCCTCCAAGATATCACTCTATAATACCACAAAGCTAGATGCGAAAGCAATTGAATTTTGGCACAGACATTCAAAAGTTAAGAATCTAAAGCAAGTATATAAGTTAATTTTGATCGCATACTTGGGTCCAAAAAAAAGTTTACCTTTTCTGAGTGGCGTGGAATTCGTCTGGTTAAGCCTTTGCTGCGTGTTCAGCCGGAGGAAGTGATTGTTATATCACCGGAGATAGTAGAAATAGTGAGAGTGTTTGAAAATGTGAGAGAGAAGAGAGTAAGTGGTATGTTTGAAAATGCTTTATACACTTGTAAAAACCAAGCCATCCATGAGTAAATGAGATTTTTCTTGTGCTGTATCGAGTAATAAGGGAAAAGGTCTTGTAGCTAAGAGTAAATGAAAGAGTTACTCATGGATGCTTGGTTTTTACAAGTGTATAAAGGATCTAAGTTCAATTTTTTTTTTAGAGCTACGATTAAGCGGGCTGACTTTTTTATTGATTTATATGAATTTTTATAGATTTGACAGGATTTTGAAATACACATTTTTTATTGATTTACATGAATTTCCATAAACTACGCCCCTAAAACCTAGTTCAAAAAAAAATATGGCCTCATTTTCACATAGTTAGCAATACTAGTTCTCTCCATGCATTAACTTAAGTTCTTTGTTGTAGTTGTCTTTGAGAAAGCAATTCCAAATTTTCCTCTTTCATGTCGAGATGTGGTGAATCTTGATCTTCTTTATATTCGACTGAAAATTCATTTCATCAGAGCGACCTTCTTTCCGAAGAAAAGTTATGTAATCCAGCGAACTTGTGAATTGCAATTTGAAAATACCAAAAAATTCGATTGAATAATTGCATTTCTGGGGTGACGACCTTGACCACCAAAATCTTTTAGATGATATCGAACACCACGTAATGGAGAATTGACGTCGATGAGATATTATTCACGGTGTCAGATATACTATAATTTTTAAAGAAAGAATATAATTTTAAAATACAGAGATGTAATTTTTTTCACGATAATAATGGTGGTGAAGAATCTGTGATGCTTATCAAAGAACATAGTTAACACAGTTTTTTTTTCTTCTCCTTTAGAGTCTTCTAAGAGAATCCGTTGAAATCTCTACTTTTTAGAAGAGATTTTGATTAGTGAAATTTATTTATATTTTTGAAAGAGAATCCAACGAAATCCATTCCGGATTGAATACTCCAGATTTTAAAAGTCCAAAAAAATCCAACAGAATCTCAATTGAATACACCCCGTAAAATGACACTTAAAAAATTACTTCTATACATTTTTAACTTAATTTTAAATTTTAAAAAATTGAATTTCAATCTTCTAAAATTAAATTCCAAAATTAAAAATAGCAATTAAACATTCCAGAAATAAATAGCAAACCTACCAAATAAAAATCACAAAATTAAAATCTCAATAAAAATTGTTATAATCAAAATAAAATCCTTGAAAATACATAGTACATAGTACAACTACACATACAACTGGTAAACAATTTTGCACGAATAATCAAAACAATGTTGCACGACAAACGAAAAACTTTACACGAAATTAGTGTTATTTGAACAAAGCAACAAAAGATTTGCATTACACTAAACCCTATTGCATAAATAAATGAATTCAAACTCCCTGAAAATTTATAACAAAATTCGAAAAAACTGGTAATGCCATAAAACAACAAATAATTTACATAACACTATTTGTATAGATTTTTTTACTTTATAAGTAATAAAGATGTTTTTTAATGTAAATAAAATAGTGGCATTTAATGTAATATTGTGATGTTTTGAAAGAATAGTTAAGTTCAAATTACTTTTCACCAAATAGTGGCATTTAAAAATAGTGGCATTTAATGTACTATTCTGGGGATTTCACCAAATAGGTCTTTCCACTTAGAGTTTTTTCAAAATGGAGCTAAGTTCAAATTACTTTTCAATTAAGCTCAAAAACCAAGTTAGATGTACCATTTTACCCTTAATAATTAAAATTGTGTTTTAATATAGTATTAAGTGCAATAATTTAAATTTGGAATGCATATCTCTCAACAAATCGAAAAAGCCGTTGATTAAGTCAACCATTTTTTAATTTTTGAAATGCAATCTCTCACCACATCGTAGAAGGCGCTAATTACTCACAGTTCCCAAAACTAAAACTTTCTCAAGATTTCAAACTTTTGAATTGATTATTCTGCAAAAATTAAATCTCTTTCAAATTTCACTTTATTTTGGTATTGTGAGGAAGACCTACGAAAAGGGAGCGATTGTGCAGATAACTTGAAAAAATGGTTTAACACTTTGTCAAAGGTAAAGGATTATACTGATTTACTGATACTTTGTAAGTTGATGATTTTTGGATGATATGGTTTGTTTCTTCTGCATCGGTGTTTTCAGGTTTGTAATGTATGCATAAGATATATTTGGGTTTACAATTTCAACAAGAGCTTATATTTTGAAATATAATCTATTTTTTAATGAAAGATTCGAGGCCGTTTTAACAGTGATGAAATATCCTCGAGTAGGTCTGTGATGAAGAAACCCTAGAATATGAACATACATTTTTTATCCAGGATTGATCCAAGTGGTACGTTTTCGACGTATGATTTCACGACGAAGGAAATATTTGATTTAGAAGAAGTTGATAGGGTATATGGAATTCAACATACGTATAAGTATGTTGAGAGTCTTGTATCACCGGTTCAAAGTTTGGACAATTAAATAAAATATTTACTTTGTATTTGATGATATAGAAGTTTTTATGTTTGTTATTTCAACTACTCAATAAGTACAAAATGCAATATAATACATGAAATGCAGAAAACAAGGATAAAAGTAGTGCATAAGCGCAGTACAAGTGAAATTAAGGTTAATAAATACGCTACATATATAAATTTGTTATGCAGATTATGTAAAATAATGCAGTACAAAACTGCATAAATAAACTTATTGTATTGCAATATTCTATATGAAATGCAGTTAATCCCAGCTAAAACGCTGCATTCCAACAAAGCGTAATGGAGATTAATCAGTGTATTGTCTACATATTCTGATCAGAATTCTGCATCTCATTCCCTTGGTCCTTGTGATGTTCGGATTCTATACAAACGTTTACTAGCTTTTCAGAAGAAATCTGGCAAAGCTCAATTAACCCACCAGAATCATCATCCCACGCTAAACAACAATTATTTATGCATCCAACCGAATAATACATTAATACATTACTGGGAGATAATATGGGTCAAATACCACTGACCTGATTCACAATGTCTTGAAAGAGTGAAGACTGATTAACACGAACCAACTTGATCTTTCCATCGAACTCGATCTTTAGTATAACGCAGTAATCCATTAATCGTAATCTGAAACGTATGGGGATAAAATCACAGATTAAGTGCAGAACAAATGCGATGAACAATACGCAATTATGTAAAACGGTTTAGGGTTTACGGTAATTCGAATCATACGATTTGCATAATACGTTTTTTTAGAGGAAAATTGACCATTGTTAACAATGATTCTGTAATTTTTGATTTGTGTAATTGAAAATGGAAAGTCAAGAGAATTAAACCAATTCCCACAATATTTGCATAATTTGAAAACGGATGATATATTAAATAGGCGTGTGATAAGGAATTTTTATATTTTAAAATGGGTTATGGGCATTAGGCGTTTGTTAAGGAATTTAAGGGCATTAGGCGTGTGTTAAAGAATTTTTATATTTTAAATTGGATTAAGGGCATTATGGGTTATTTACGTTCAATTTTGGCCTAATTGAAAATTATTTTAAATTTTGCACTAAATTTGAACTATACCTATAGGAAGGGCCCTTTTTGTAAAAATTCACTAGTTAAAATGCACTTTTTGTATTTTAAATATAAGTCATTAAATAATAGACGATCAAAAGGACAAAATGAGTCATTAAATAGGGGACGGATGGAGTATCAATCATAAGAATGAATATTCTTATATCATTCATTCAAACCTTCATACCATAACATTCATATGTTCATTCCATTCGGCCACATTTCATTCAATCGGATCAAGCATGTCCCTTAAAGCTCAATCAAGAAGCACTCGACTATAATGCACGGGCCACCACTCACTACTTCCTAGTCTGGCTCTCCTCATTCTCCCGCTTCTTATAAAGTTTCTTCAGTACACGCTTTGCCTCGCAGTTGGGAAAGTTTGATAGATCATAATAATGTGGCGCAATGTCAACCAACCTGTAAATACAAAGCGAGACCCCTTGGGTAATAATATTTTTCTTAAGAAAAACAACGACCTCTGTAAGTATTAACATCAGGAAAGTTGAGGGGTAAACATATGCAGAGTAATTTAGAGCCCCAACTTTACTACTAAGCTTATTTTAAAAATCTAATAAGCTTTAACATCTTATAAGTTGTTTCATAAGTGGCTTATTTTGAGACCTTAAAAGAAGCTGCTAAACATCATTTTTTACCAAACACTATTAGAGAGCTTATAACCTCATAAACATTTTATAAGTTCATAAGCTCAGAAAAACGGGCTCTTAGAACTAAATTCGGAACTTAAAAGATCACCACCCAAAGCTATTCTTAGTTTCTATATATGAAACAATAAATCTTTCTTATTTCAAACCATAGTGACATGAAAGAAATAGAGCATCCCAAGGAATGAAAAACTGACCATTCACCACGAATATCCGTTACTGTACGAATGAAAATCCGGCTTGCCGTTACACACTCATTGTAGATAACCCACTCTGGCTTGTGGTCCAGGCAATTTGAAGGGTGTAAATGTACAGCCTGTGAGATAGGCCATAGTGTTAGGTTGTTAACCAACAAGGATGAATCATGGCACCAAAATGCAACATATAACATTGTCATCACATACTTGGTTGTCTTTCACGGTCAGATAGTACCCAATTCGCTCTAAATGAGCCACCTGCATGAAGTATCCAGCTAGCATGGCCTTCCTGATATTCACATAGTAATCACGGCTGTTAAAATCCGCACTGCACAGCTTCAAATTTAATCTGGCCATAATCCGAGATAGCTGTTGTCTAACATTGTCTGCAGATTTCAGGGCTCTATGATTGATGAAATTCTCATAGCACCATTGTGGATCCTCCTCTGCATATTATCATAACGTATAAGCAAAAAAACACTTGAGAACAGCTAGCAAAATGAAAATATATAGTTCTGTTGCTTACTATTTTGTTTGTAGGCATGGTACACATTCAACAGCGTGAGGTGATCTCCATCGATGTGACCAAACCGAGCTTTTGCTTCATCAGCAGCCTTTTGAGCCTCTCTAGGCCGGACAAAGCAATTGGGTACTAGAGAAAAAATTGGTTATCACAGACGAGGCCCAGGGAAGGTCAGCAGATGTATAGAGGCGAGGTGACACCATTTGCTTCATGAGAGAATACTGAGAAACTGTAACTATCTGCATCAGCACTTACTTAGAAATCCTTGGTACATGCCAGTGGAGGCATGGTACCCAGACAAGAGATGCTGATGACAACCTATACACATACACAGAATGCTAAATAATGCATTCATGTATGCAATGAAATATCTGCAATTACAAAACACAGAAGTGAATCTGTGCATGTAAGACAAGCCAAGCATGAACTTCACATTGGGTGAAGCACATATCTACTTCTTGGTAGATACCAACAAGACGACACTGACAACTGAGACAAGAATATACAATAAAGTTGCATACCTGAGAGCATAGCAGATACGGAGAGGATTTCATTGGAACAGTTAAATTCCGAGCTAACAACAAGCATTTTTGCCATCTGAGGATCCAAGGGAAACTCGCTCATGATTTCGCCCAACTTGGTCAAACTTCCATCATCATCGAGGGCCCCCAAATAGCTCAAAACCTCCAAGGCTCTCATCAGGGTCTCTGGAGCAGGTGGATCCATAAACTCAAAATGCACCAGATCATCTATTCCTAGTTTTTTCAAAGTTAAAACAATATTAGCTAGGTTCGAGCGTAATATCTCTGGATATGTCCGGGGTACAAGATCGTTATTAAAACTTTTCTCTGTGTAGAGCCGGAAGCATTTTCCTGGCTGTGTTCTTCCAGCACGCCCCGAACGTTGATGGGCACTGGCCTTTGATATTGGAGAGACCATCAGAGATTCAACACGATTTTTTGGATTGTAAACTTTATGTTTTGCAAATCCAGGGTCTATGACATACACTATGCCATCAATTGTGAAAGATGTTTCAGCAATATTTGTGGAAACAACAATCTTTCTTCCTGGATGACCACCCTCCACATCCGGTGGAGGAGCAGGTTCGTATATATTCTGCTGCATTGCTGGTGGAAGAGTGGAGTATAGCGGTACTATCTTGACAGGTCCCACTTGATCCCCAGCATTAGCTACTTCTTTTGCTATTTTTTCACATGCATCTTCGATTTCCTCTTCACCAGTAAGGAAGACCAGTATGTCACCAGGAGGTTCACACAAATGTATCTGACAAACAGTCTTTATAGCTGCTTCAAGGTAATCTCTTTCAGGCTCCTGAGTATAGAAAATCTCAACTGGATGAAGCCTCCCAGGGACTTTCATGAGCGGTGCACCACTAAAGTAACCTTGAAACTTCTCTGCCTCAAGAGTGGCACTCATAACTACAAGTTTCAGGTCAGGCCTATTTCTCAACACTTCCTTAAGATACCCAAATACAACATCTGTTGCCAGTGTTCTCTCGTGGGCTTCATCAAGAATTATCACTTTATATCTCTCCAAGAGTGGATCAGTCATGGCTTCTCTCAGAAGCATACCATCTGTTAGGTACCTGCAATGCAAGGGGAAAAAAGAGTTTCAGGAGCCAATCTCACAGAAAACAAATCAAGGGAGCAAAAACCGAAAAACAATACTTATAACAGCTTACTTCAAAACAGTCTTTGCACTGCTGCAATCCTCAAACTGAATACTATAACCTACTTCCTCCCCAATTGTCACATCCATCTCTTCGGCCACTCTCCTTGAGACAGATATAGCTGACACACTCCGAGGCTGGGTGCACGCGACCTTGTATTTCCCACGCTTATCTGGCGTCTCTTCCTCTATTGCATCCAGAACGAACTGGGGAATCTTTAATTGAAATACTATAACTTAAGCTCAATTTGGATGGAGAGATTTAGGTATATGTACAATTCAAATTCACTCCATTTGTTGTTTGGATTAACATGTAAATGAATGAATTTCAAATACTTCCATATCTATCTTGTTAAATCTTCACTAAAAACAAAACATGTCATTTAAAATTACATTCATTTGAAATGTATACTCAAATCAAATCCTCTCATCCAAACACAACCTGAACACTTATCACCTAGCCACGCCATTTATTTCAAAAAATACCTCTTTGTTAACAATCCAGACTAATTTGTTCCAAAATACGTAGAGTTATCATGGGTATGATCACACAGTAGTTTTCATATAACACTAGTATAAAATATACAAAAGCTAATTTTACTACAACAGCTTAGGAATGAAGGAAAAATGTGTGAGAAGTTTCTCTTGTTCCGGCGAAGATTATAACTTAATATAACTCCAAGCTTAATACTAACCTGAGTGGTTTTACCACTACCAGTTTCACCAACAAGAATTAGCGATTGATTGGCTTTAAGAGCCTGCAAAAACTCCTCTCTCTGGTGCCAAACAGGAAGAGTCTTCCTTTTTTCCAAAATATCATAATATCTTTGAGAGAAAGGTCTTCCATTCCACGGGTTAATAGGCGAATCGGTCGCCGCCATCACCTATGCCGTTGATCCTCGATTGAGAGAAAAACCTAGAAAGTGTATATATACTGATATGCACGGAAGGATCGTTGAGTAGGAAAAGGGAATACAGTATCTGGATTTATATAGTCGAGCAACCACCCGTACTCCACGTGGCCCACCTCCGGTATTTAACAAGAGATTTGAGAGGAAAAAAAATTGAACGTATATTTGAGAGGGAAAATGAAATTTTGAATTTTTTGTGGTTTTCATTATTTTATTTTTTTGAAAAAAATGTACCCCGTACTAACTTTTCTTGATCCAATAATGGATGAAAATATTTGGAAATATCCCTATATATTTTTCATGTATCTATTTTTTGTGGTCATCGATCGATATTAGAAGAATTAATATTTTATGATATTTATAAAAAAAATAAAATATATTAATAAATATCGATAGACAATAATAATATCGAACTTAAAATCTGTAATATCGAGAGAATGTCGAAAAATGTGAATAAATTTTTAAAAATATCCATAAATATCATATAAAATAACATTGTATAGAGAATATGAAATTATAATTTCATTGAATGATTGAAAAAAGGTGTTTACAAGAGGAGGAGTATTTATAGATGCGGATTACAAATCTTTAAAATATTAGGGTAGGTCTCCTATGGAATTGAGTCTATATAAGAAATTAAATTTTTTGTTACACTTTTTAATTGTAGTGATTTACACTTTTTAAAATAATATTTTAAGTTATATTGACGTACACTTTTTAGTAATGTTATATTGCACATTTTAGTTATATAGACGTGCATTTTTCAGTAATATTGTGTTGTACCTTTTAATTATAATGACTTACACTTTTTATTAAAAACTGTATTGCAATTTTCAATTATAGCGACTTACACTTTTCAGTAATATTGTGTTGCACTTTTTAGTTATAATAACTTACACTTTTCAATATACACATTAAAAAAAAATGACTTTTGGTCAACTCAGGAATCGAGTCTATACAAGACCTTGGCAAAATATTATCATCCTAATACGCCCCCTCAAGATGGAGCATCGTAGGAGAGTCCAATCTTGAACATAAGCAGTTGTAACTGAGAGCGCGGAAGTGGTTTGATAAGAACATCAACAAGTTGGTCTTTAGACGAAACATGTAGAACTCGAAGCTGGGACGACTTGATCAAGTGTCGAACAAAGTGAAAATCAATTGCAATATGCTTCATTCGAGAATGAAAGACAGGATTCGAACAAATATAAGTGGCCTCAATGTTATCACAGTAAATCACAATAAGAGATGAAGTGGAGAAACACAATTCCTGAAATAGAGATTTTACCCATTGAACTTTAGAGGCAGCTAAGGCAATGGCACAATACTCAGCTTCAGTAGAGGAACGAGCAATAGTTTTTTTGTTTCTTGGAGGACCATGAGATGGGATTAGTCCCAAGAAAAACAATATAAGCACTTGTGGAACTACGATCATCATTGTTGCCCTCCCAATCATCATCAGTGAAACAGTGGAGAGAGAAAGATGGATGAGGTCTTAACGTGACTCCTACATCTCCATTCAAGTACCGAAAGAGCCGTTTAACAGCTCTCCATTAAGTCGTAGTGGGGGAATGTATGAACTGAGACACAACTTATGAACAATAAATGCAATATCAAGTCTGGTGAGTTGAAGATATTGGAGACTACCAAGTACCTGACGAAATTGAGTGGCATCAACAGGAGGCGTCCCATCTGAAAGGGAAAGACGGGTTGAGGTGGAACTGGGAGTTTAGACCGATTTGGAGGTGATCATGTTGTATCGAGTAAGAAGATCAACCACATACTTTCGTTGGGAAAGAAAGCATGACTTGTTGGTACGAAGAACTTCAACACCTAAGAAGTAGGAAAGAGGGCCCAAATCTTTTATTGAAAACTTCGAACCAAGGTCCGTAGCCACTTAAGTAAGGAAGAGAATGTTATTTCCTGTGAGAACCAAATCATCAACATACACAAGGGAATATGCAATAATACCAAATTCATTGTACACAAAAGAGACTCATCAGATTTTGTGTGAATAAACTCAATCCCTTCCAAGGACGTCCTAAGAGCATAGTACCAAGTACGAGGAGCCTGTTTTAAATCGTAAATTAATTTATGCAACTTGTAAACACAGGACGGAAATGCTTTATCAATAAAACCGGGCGGTTGGGTCATATATACTGTGTTAGATAGGGTACCATGGAGGAAAGCATTATTGACGTCAAATTGTCGAAGGGGCCAGTTTTGGGTAACTGCAATACTGAGAACAGCTCTAACAGTAACAAATTTGACAACCGGGCTGAAGGTCTCGGAAAGATCCACTCTCGGACGCTGATGAAAGCCTTTGGCGACGAGTCGAGCTTTAAATTTGTCTAAGAACCCATCAGGTTTCCGTTTGATGCGAAAGACTCTCTTGGAGCCAACTATGTTTTGAGACTCATCAGGGGGAACCAAGTCCCAAGTTCCATTTCTGAGAAGGGCATCAAACTCAGTTGACATGGCATCCCTCCACCTTATATCTTTTAAGGCATGTGAAACACAACTTAGTTCGGTATCAAAAGGTAAAGCTGGTGTAAGAAAATACCTCGGACTGGGCTTGAATATTCTGTTTTGAGACCGAGTGACCACACCGGATCTGGGCTGAGCTGGAAACGGTGAAGGTGGTGTAGGTGACTGCGGAGAAGCGTCTAGGGGCCTGAGCACCGGGTTAGGTGGAGGAGGTTGGTCGGGAATGGGAGGTACATGGGGTGAATTTAGTGGTTTTGAGGGTGCAGGTGGTGTATGTTGGTCCTGAATTGAGTATGACACAAGTGTATTGGGGGAGGGGGAGAATGCACTTGTGTACGCAAATTTTTACTTTTTCAAACAGTTTAGTGATCACCAGAGTTGTCCCGACAAATTCTCTGAAGAGTATAAATTTGGTTAGATAACAATCCTACTGAAGACTATGTAGTAATCAGTTGAAAGACTATCTACTGAAGTTATTTAGTACGGAATAGTGATAGACCCTTATGATTAAACTCCTTTAAATTACTTAAAAATCTTATATCATCTTATCTTAATTTTACTACTCATGGATACTAATTCTACTAAACTGCCATAGTTCTCAGTTGATGAATATGATTACTGGAAGCTGAGGATGGAAGCCATCTTTAGCTCGACGCATGATCTCATTTGGTCAGTTATCATTGAAGGACCAATCATCACAAAGACTCCAAACACTGCCACTCACGATCCAACTAAAGTTGTTGGTGTACTCGTGCCAAAATCAAGGTCAGAAATATCTACAGATGAAATGAAGCAGAACAATCTAGACAGTATTGGCAAAAACCTTATCTTGCATACTCTACCTAATGAATATTTAGGTAAAGTACTCAAGTGTAAATCTGTCAAAGAAATGTGGAACACCCTTGCTATTCTTTGTGAAGGCACTAGTCTAATAAAAGAAAACAAGCTAACCGCAGCTGTCTAGAAGTTCGAAACATTTAAAATGAAATTTGGTGAAACAATTGACCAACTTGATAATCGCTTTACTAAGATTATGAATGACATTGATGTTTTAGGCAAGAAATACACAAACAAGGAGATTAATCTTAGAATTCTTAAATCCCTAGATGAGAGGTGGGAGTTGACTAAGGATATAGATAATTGGTTTATGCAAACTCTTTTCCAAACTCTTAAGGCGCATGAGTTCGAGCTAAACGAAGAAGATTCCTTAGTTAGTGATGATCAATCCAAGAATCCTACTAGTAAGAATGTAACTTTCAAGGCATCTACTTATAGAGAATCTAAGACTCCTAGTGTTAAGTCTACCAGTATCAAACATGAGTTAGAAACTTCAGACCTTAGTCTGAAAGAGCAGATGGGCTTAATGATCAAGAGGGTTGATAGACTGAACAATAGGTATTGTAGATATAAGAAGTTTTATAAAGACTTTAGGGGTTCCAGGAACAGGGACTCTTCTGAACCCAGGAGGGATCGAAACTCTTTTGACAAGAGAAGGGAAGAAGTCTCGACTAAAACCAGAAGAGATAGGGACTCGTCTGATAGAAGAGATAGGAACTCGTCTGATCATAGAAAGGATAGGAGGCGAGATGACACACCTATCAAGAAATCTTCTAGCGTAACTTTGTGATATAACTGTGACAAACCAGATCATTACATCTATGAATGTCCAGATCTGAGTTCAGAAGACAGGGAAGAAAGGAAGGTCAGACGTGATCGTCGATACTCAAGAGATAATAAGGCTATGTTGGCTAATGATGAATCTGATGCAGATTCAGATGATTTACCATCATCTTCTTCTGGATATCTAACCAGCAACGATCATGATCATGAGTCATGACGATGATTTTGCATTCACAGCCAAAGAGGAAATCGAGTAATCTTATGTTAATTCTTTCCGATCATATGACTCAAAAAATGATATTGAAAGTGATACTGCTGATAGCGGAGTAGAAAATAATCTTCATCTCACATGCGAACAGATGAAAGATGACCTTCTACTTGCTAATAAAACATTCATAGAAGTTTGTGATGAGAACATAACTTTAAAGCAAGAAATCATTAGTATTAAGGAAGCCCAACAACAAGCATATCCTAAGACAAGTGTCATGAATGTACGCTTATCTGAAGAGCTTACTCAGCTTAAAGATTAGTATGCACTCATTGACAACATGTACAATGAGATGCTTAAAACACAAGCTCTTGAGATGCTTGTCAAAAGGGCAAGCAGATTAAAGTTTCATTTAAATCTATTCCATCTCCTTCTACAAGCAGAGTCCTTGAACTCTTGCACATGGATCTTTTTGGTCCAATCGCTCCACCATCGTTTAATGGTAGAAAGTACACTTTAGTTGTTGTAGATGATTATTCTAAGTTTACTTGGGTAGTCTTCTTATACAAGAAAAGTGAGACTCAATCTAAACTACCAGAGTTATTAAAGAAAATCCAGGTTGAAAAGGATCAGCCGATCGTAAAGATAAGAAGTGATAAAGGAACCAAATTCATAAACTCTTTTATCATAGATTATTGTATTAAAGTTGGTATTCAGTATATGACTAGTGCAGCTAGGACCCCTCAACAAAACGGAGTGACGGAAAGAAGGAATAAAACGCTCAAAAAAGCTGCCCGAGCCATGCTAGCTGAGTTTGGCACATTCAAGAAATTCTGGGCAGAAGCCATCAACACTGCTTGCCATACACAAAATATATGTGGCTTGCACAAGGTACATGGTAAGACTCCATATGAATTATGGAAAGATAGGAAACCAAGTGTTTTATACTTTCATGTTTTTGAATGTAAATATTTCATTCACAATAATGGAAAGAGTAAATTGAATGTTTTTGATGCAAAAGCTAATCAAGGGATGCTTTTAGGATACTTTTCTTCGTAATAACAATAGATAGAAAATAATTAATTTACTCGAGACAAATCGAGTAATCTTGGACCATGCTTTTTACGTTATATTAATTGAAGAAGCAAAAGCTAGGCCGTAAATGAAAAGTTAGATAAGCATAAATACTTCTTGTTTTCAAATAACTAATAAATAATCTTAATTTTGATTTAACATATAGAAATACTTTTGAAGACTTGCTAGAGTCAATAACATAGGATAGAGATGATATCACATTTATGGCTTAAAAATCCTGGCTCCGCCCTTGCTAGATCGTTTCATAGACCTTTCTCGAGCATAGCTCGAATCTTGATAGGCAGTCCAAAGAGGTTAATAAAGCCAGTAGCATCAGCATGATTGAAGATTTCCCCACACTCAAATGAAGAGACATCTTTCCTGTAGAGACTGTTGGGACTTTCCCAGCTTGTTACACACACACTTCCTTTATACAGTTTGAGAGTCACTGACCCAGTTGTCGTCTTAGTTATTTCCTTCATGAAAGCATCCATCGACTCACGGAGCGGGTCGAACCACCGACCCCCAAACACTAAGTCAGCATACTTGAGGGCAAGAATGTCCTTAATTTGCATTCCTTCACGATCAAGCGTCAGAGACTCAAGCTCACGAACTGCTGTAAAAAGGATAGTCCCACCGGGAGTTTCGTACACCCCTCGCCCTTTCATGCCAACAATCCGATTTTCAACCATATCTACGCGCCCGATTCCATGCTTCCCGCCTATCTTGTTAAGTTCGGCGAGTAGAGATGCAGGAGGGAGTTCCTTATCATTGATTGAAAATGGGAGACCCTCTACTATACCGATTTTCACGTACCTACATTGATGGGCATAACATTTTCACGTATATACAGATTCATCCAATTCAGTGTAATTAAAACTTAAAAAAATGAACGTATGTACGTAGAATATTTAATCTAGTAGACTAGGAGAAAACAATTAAGAAATCTGACTCGGGTTGATCGGGAGCCTCTTTTGGATCAACAGTAATCATGTACATGTCCTCATTCGGCTCATTTGCTACATCCTCCAAGATATCACCCTATAATAAAACAAAGCTAGCTGTGAAAGCTATCGAATTTTGATATAAAGATCTCATCTAAAACAAACATTAATTTTGGCAGACATTCAAAAGTTAGGAATCTAAAGCAAGATATATATACAAGTTAAAAAGGTTTTTGATGTCATATTGTTCAATCTGGGTCCAAAAAGAGTTCGCCTTTTCGATTTAGCTTAAAAAGTACAATACATTAGAATCTGTTTTTGAAATGATAGCCCCCTTACTAGGGGGAAATAACGGAATTGTGTCCAAAGATACTGCTTTAGAGCACCAAAACAATGAGAGATTTTAATCAAGACGTTTTTGTAAACCACTATTTCCAATTCCAAACTGTTTCGACAAGACAATTTTTTATTTTATTTTTTGCAAAATTCCAAGTAAGCTCGTCTCTTATTCTTCTTCTAGGCTGGTGGTTCTGTATACTGGTAGTCTGGTGTACAAGACAATTGAATACACAAACATTTTTTAAAAAAATGAAATTGTTTCACCAGGAATCTCAGACGATATGCAATTACCTCATGACTGAGATGCCACAGATTCCGGTCTCTACTATAGATAGATTTCTTTGAGACGGGAACAGGCACATTATGCTTTTGAGCATAATCAATAGCATCTTCTCTTCCCTTGATTTCCCATTCCCTCCATGGAGCAACAACGCGGAGCTCAGGGTTCAGCGCAAAGAAAGTGAGCTCGAAGATAACCTACAACAACAAAAGCAATGGATATTGCTGAAAGAGTAAGATTCAATCAAAATCTAGAGCAGTTCTGCAGCATACCTGGTCACTTCCTTTCGCTGTACATCCATGAGAAACAGCATCGGCTCCAACCTCTTTAGCAACATCAACCAGTGTCTGCAATTGTCAATGAATTCAATATCGCAAGTAGACAAAAAAAAAATGTGAAATTTAAAGAAGAAAAACTAGTGAGAAATTACCTTTGCAATAAGTGGGCGAGCCATTGAAGTCCCAAGCAAGTACTTTCTTTCATAGATTGCACCAGCTCGTAAGCAAGGAAAAATAAAATCTCTAACAAATTCCTCCTTCAGATCCTTCACCACTAGTTGACATGCCCCACTGGCCTTGGCCTTTTGTTCCAAACCTTCTAACTCTTGTTGACCCTAAATTCATAGGAAGTGATCAAGCACACATCATTAAGTAGATCTAAATGATCACCCCAACCCTTTTCAGTGTCAACATAAAGAATCATCTGCAAGAATGACCTAAAAAGTTTTTCCTTGAATAGCATTTCAATGCAGGTATTGGTTTTTTTATTAATTGATTCAATTAGGTTAGTTCTTCACATACTTGGCCAACATCTGCAGTGAAGCAAACAACCTCGCAGCCATAATTCTCCCTGCAATGCACATAACAATGAGAAAACGTCAAGCAAACTGAAAATATATATCCAAGACATGAAAAGTGTGTTTAGACGTTTTAAGAGGTACAATTGCAATGAAGCATGAATATCCATGACAATAGATTTCATTGACTTGCACTTATCTTTGATATGTACACACAATCTGGGACTTCTAACCTTGAGGTACTTATAGAAAATTACCTTTTTTTTTAAATGAGGGTTAACCCATCTACCCATAGCTTCAAAGGACATTTAGGTGGTTATAATTAACCCAAAGAACGAGGTTTAGTACACAAATGCGATGACAGATGACCATGATCGAGCATGGTCAAGTAAATATTGTGCATAGACATCAAAAGAAGCATGAGAGTCATCCCATGAAACAATGGGAATTGCAGAAATAAAATTCAGATGTCCACTTAAAACAATCATAGTTAATATACTTTTGTAAATAAAAAAGGGAAGAGTTAGCCATCGTAAGCTTACCTAAGCCAAGGTACAATTACAGAAGTATCTAAACCACCACTATAGGCCAGCACCACTTTGTTCAACTTTTTGCCCAAAGCATTCCCATTCACACCAATACAAGTTGTGGTCTCCTTATCACTAGCCAAAACTGCTCGGATAGCTGCAGCCAAAATCATTGGAGGCTACATGTATTAAAGATGATATAAAAGCAATAACTAAAAGAAACTGGCTTCTGTCAAGCCTTGAAAGTTGAAACTATTTACTTTAAACTAGAAAAGAAAATGTTAAGCAATAGAAACATCACCAAATTAATTTTTGACCATTATACTATAAGATGTTTGCAAAAGGTGCAGCCATAACAAAGAAATTGATGAACTGACACCAAAAAAAAAAAATGTAAATAAATAGTCCTCGTATTCCATAATAAAACACAAAATTGCATCAAAAGCAACATAATCTCTTTTTTTCGTTTTCCTCGGGATGAAAAGATTTCTACATTTCCTAGTATAGAGAAATATTCATCACCCATTCACTTATGTCAAAAGGAGAAATTAAAATTCATAAATACAGAGGCCTTGTAATCTATACATCTGCTGTAAAAGCATGACAAATGATATTTTAGTACAAAATCACATATCTATATCCTTCGATTTTGCTTACCATATTTTATTTTTCTTTAATTTTGGTCGCATGAATTTGCTCTGTTTAAACTTGACAATAACAATACTCACTAGGAAGGGAAAATGAAATTGGAAAGAACCACGGCCACATTCGATAATTCAGTCAAGCAAATAATGAATTCGGCCAGAACTACGAAGGTTCACGGCCGCGCATCACCCCTCAAGGTACCGATACCGCGAGACGATGGTGGCCATCCAATTATCGGCGGCGGCAATATCAGGCTGTATAATCGCGCATGTTGACCACTTGGATTGTTGAGGAATTGCGGCGGTTTTCGACACATTTTGGGATGGAATTCAATTAACGAAGTTTGGATTTCTGAAACTAAATTTTGGTACGGAATTGGAATTGGAATTGGGGCTAAAGTGCAACTGTGCAAGACAGAGGGAGGAATTACGCGGGCAAAGTGTTAATTGTTTAAATCAATTTTTTTATTTATTAATATTTGGCTCAATTTCTTTTTTAGGACTAAACAAGACAAAAAATGCGTCCTCAGCAATTTTTTTTAAAGTTTCTAGTATTCAAGATCCTGTTTAAAATTAGAATTTTTTGCGATATTAGCCTCATAGAGTGTTCTAAGTAATTATCTTCTCTATATACTAATTCTGAATTTGAATGGAATAAATTTTTCAATTTTAAAAGTTTTTATAACTGTATTTCTTCTCTCTCTTCTGTTTTTAATTTTTTTTTTTTAATCTTTTTCTATATTTCTTCTATAAAAGTAAATAAAATTACTTACATACATATAAATTTTAAAATCAGAATTTTGTGCCTATCCTAGAGTGTCATCAGCAATTATCTTTCCTATATACTAAAGGTGAATCTTTTTTGAATGACACGACTTCTCCAAATTTTTCAATTTTAAAAGTTTTTATAACTGTATTTCTTCTCTCTTCTCCACCCATTTACTGTTTTTAATTTTTTTTTTCTTTTAATCTTTTTCTACATTTCTTTCAGTAAAAGTAAATAAAATTACATACATGCATTTTTTTAAAAATTAGTACTAAAATTTGTTAAATATATATTTTTTTTTACAATCCCGCAGTTATTTTTCTAAAGCCAGAAGAAATAAACAGGAATTAAAGATGAGGTGATACCGTGATTATCAGACATTGGGCCAAACTTGTCAACTATTTGAAGCCCATCAAACTCATGGGATTTTGCCCTACCTACCTGCAGCTATCATACAAAACCCAAATTTTTCAACATTTCATATCATATCCTCATGCACATAATACATATTCCACACATACATCTTTCTTCACTAAATAATTGAGATTCATGGAACGTGTGTATGAATCAAAAAAATTGTGATCGAAATAAATCAACATATGTGTATATATATATTATGATTATGATGGGGTGAGACAAATCAAATTTCATATATAAAGTTAAAATGTAAAATGGGTAAGAATATATATGAGTAAGTTGGTATTGTTAAATTCATTTTACAATCGTCTCAAACTACAGTGTCTCACGCAAGAATTTATCCATATATAAAGATGGACAAAATGGATGAATGTTACGTAAAACACCTGCCGTTGTGAAGCCATTCCTCTAGAGTGCCACTGGATTTTATCATAAATTCGAGCAAAATCTGTTTTAGAGTAAAATACTTTAAAACAACGAATATATATATATATATAAAATCAGATGATGAGTAACGTGTAGAATTCACCTATTACATAAAACACTTGTACATATTATTGTGTACAAGTATTTTATACAGGTGATGAGTTCATAAAAAAAATCACTAATGTGAGTAGTTTACCTCTTTTAGGAGCATGAAGGAGATTATTGGACGAACACAAAGAGATTGCATGAAACTTGGCCATTTTATAGTTTGAAGTAGTGGAGTACTAATCTTGTCTGGAATTTTAAGAACATGCAAAACTAATTAAAATACGTTGAAGTAAAGCCCATTGATTACAAACCTTTTTTCCAAATATATATAGTGTCGAAAATTAAAGAAGACACGCCTAGCTAATATATATAGTACACTAAGACTAGGTTGATAGGTGATATATGGTTTTAGTTTTCATCATTTTGTAGTAACCTAATATTCCTTCCTTATATTGGCCACCAATTCCAATAAACGAGAATAATTAAACGGCCGATAGCAAAATCGCACCTCTTAATTTTCATTAACAATTTCTATAGGCTTAAGTAATTCCAATGTTGTTGGTCGAATTTTGAAATCTAACATACGTTATATTTTGAATTTTAAAATTTTATCCTAAAAATTTTATTTAACTTACTTACTACTCCCTCCACTTTTAATTAAGTGTCATTTTAAGAATTTTCAACAAATTAAAATATATAATCATGGACCATTTTACCCTTTATTAATGATAATTATATTTAATAATGAATGTGGCCAATATTGTAGGTGATATTCATGTATATAATAATTAAGGTTTATTCATGATTTATGCTACAATACTATATTCAAAAGGGAAAAGTTTAAATCAAGGTAAAGAAAATGGAGGGAATATAATGTATAAAGGTAAAATTGTTAAAATTAAAGAAAAAGGTGTAGAATGACACTTATTTTGAAAATATAAAAAAGACAAAATGACACTTAATTAAAAACGGAGGGAGTAATTGTATATATATATATATATCTACCCTTATAGAATTTTATAGAATTTTATAGAATTTCTGATTTTTTTTCCTATTTTTTTGTGTAACTGTTTTTTTTTTTTTTTACAGTTAACTTATTTAATTTTCTCTCTCTCTTCCTACAGGTTTTTTTAGAGTATATAGATATTTATAAACCATATAAATACAAAATTTCAAAACGAAAGTAACCCAAAATAGAAGGTTGCCTTTGTTTTGTTGGTGTGAAAGGAATGGGATGTCAGCATAAAATTCTTTCAAGAAAAATACAAGCGCCACCACCATCGGCCACCTAGACTCAATCTTGGTTCGAATTAGTACAATTTTATTTTATTACATGGACACATGCAAATTCTAAATTTCCAAAGAACCCCTTATATTTCTTTTTCATATATTTTGTAATATAAACCCTCTTTCCGTTAGATTCTGATGCTACTTGTTGCCTAAAGTCTATACTATGATTGTCCACTCTAGTCCAAATTAATTTATTTTTATGTTAAAAATTAAGGAACAAATGGGTTTCAATTTTATTCATGTTAGGGCGTCGTTACACACACCTTAAAATTCTTTAAGCACACTTTATAATGTGTTCGATCATTATATATGTTCATATACGTTCTTCAATTTGTGCGTTTAACACTAAGCATTTTGTACTCTTTTTAATGGTCAGATATTAATTTTAGGCCTATTTTATATAAAGTGTAACTTAGTCATTTTATTCATGTTTATTTTTATCCAAAAATAAAATTATGAGAGGAATTTTATTTATATGTGCCGACTGCAGCGTTGCCGAATGGCTGAAGATGGTACCCAAAGGACACTTAACTGTTCATTGGAATAATCTAATCTAATTAATTCCCCAAATACACCAAATAAGCTCCTAATTATGGATTTAGGATCAAACTAACGGTTGGCCCATTTTTATTTATTTATTCACTCATATTTACATAGGTCACGGTTATATGCACACATGTGATTGTTAATGACACCAACATCCCACCCGCACCCGCTTAGCATATTCATCCTAAAATAAGTACACTTTCTGTGAAAGACCTAAAAAATACTCTTTCTCTTCTAAATCCTAATATTACCCCCTCTGTCTGCCTCTCTCATTTTCACCGATCACACTTGACACCTACTTACTCATCTTCTTCAATCTGATGTCGGCGTCCCTCCCCGTCGCGCCGCCCGTCTGCCCTCTCAATCTGCCCTGTTCGCATGCCCGTTGCTGGTGTTAACTCTTTCACTGAGTTGTTAACTCCAGAATCTGTTGTTAGGATGGTGGAGAGAGTTTCTGGATTTTCTTACTATGTGGAAAATGTTGAAACTGCTGAAGAGAATGTTGATACTGTTGTCAACATGGATGAGCAAATTGATGAAGATATTGAAGCTGATGACAATGCTACTGAGGTGTTTGAGAACACAATAGTTATTGAAGATACTAAGGTATTAGAGGAACAACAAGTATTAGTTGCTGATGAGGTTGAGAGCACACCAATCATTGATACAAATGTTAATGTTCCTGAAGTTGTTCAAGAGGAAGTAAGAGCAGTTCCAGCTGAGAAAGTTTCTGATAACTCTAGCTTTGAATTGTTGAAAAAGCACAATGAAGAGTTACAAGTTAAGTTGGAAGCTACTTTGAAGCAATTTCAAAAAGCTACTGAAAAACTTACAAAGCTGACAGCAGAAAGTGCTTATGAGCAAGTGATTGAGCACACTATGTCAAAGATCTATGATCTGCATAGACTTCAAGAGAAGAAACTTTCAGCTGATATTCATAAGAAATTGGAAGAACATCTTGTAGATGAAGCCAAAAAGGGGGAACAAATGATAATGAGAGTAATGGAGCATACTCAAACTCAACAAGCTCAGTTAGTTATGAGTCAGGATGAGCTCAAGGAAAGTCAAGATGAGCTAAAGCAAGAAATTATAAGTTTGAACCAGAAAATCAAACTCAGAAAGCAACAAGCTGTTTCTGGTATTCAAAATGTTGCAATTGCCAGTGCTGAGAAGAACATTGCTGAATCTTCTTCTGGAAAGAGAAAGAGAAAGGTCATCTTAAGTGATGATGAAGGTGAAAATGAACCTGAAGGAACTGGTAGAGTTACCAGATCTAGGAGCAAGTTGAAACATGTGGTTTCAAGTGATCAACCAAGTCAAGAACAAATGGTTGAAGCTCAAAAGAAACTGGAATTGATGAAAAAGAAGCAAGCTGAAGCAGAACTGAAAAAGAAGAAACTTAAAGGTGTTGAACCTTTGAGTAAGAGGTTTGAAAACAGAGTTGCTGCTTTGAAAAAGAAAATGAAAGTTAAGAAATCTGGAAATTTCAAAGATGAAAATTTTGTCGATTTCATAGTGCTACCAGAGAATATGGATTATTGGAATGATCTGAAGATGAAATGGCAAATTGCTAATCATATTGTGTTGGTCCCAAAGTTGAGTTTTAGATTGAGTAAGCTAAGAAAAAGTCTAGAGGGGAGGGGTTTAGACTTTTCAAATTCTATCAAAATATCAGAGTTTAAGTGCGGAAATGTGTTCTGTACAGTACTGTTCTTAGAATCAGATCAGTACTCAACAGTTAGCTTTTATACTCAACTTTTCTTTAAATCTTTTCTTTAGAAAACTTACTGTTCTTGGTTCAACAAATATATCAACAATTAATCAAAACAGAAAGTAAAGAACACAAGATTTTTATAGTGGTTCGGCAAATGTCTACATCCACTCTCACAAGATGTTTTATTACTCTTTTCTTCTTGAGTACTTGTAGCTTAGAGTCCCAAGGTTAAGACTTTGATCTTGTCGACTATACCACCAGGTATATCTTCGATCTACTAGTAATTTTACAAGTAACTAGCACACTTGTTTACACAATACAAACTTAAAACGAAAAGTAAAACTTCTCTTTGTAGTAGCCTTTGATTCTTCAAATCAGATCTGTGGCTTCTCTTCAGAACGATCTTCTTTACTCTGTGAGTTCTTGAATACTTGAATGCTTCTTGATTGCTCTTGAATACTTTGAGTAGCAGTAGTCTTTTCAAGTAGAAGATCACACGGTATTTATAAGCATTAGTAAGACAGTTAGCAGTTTGTGAACTAACTCTCAACTAACTCATAACCGTTTCTTGTTGTAACTTCCTTCTTTATAACCAACTTATCTTATCTTTCCAAGTCAGCATATCTTCATATATATCTTCAGTTACGCCTTAAATAAGTTATCCAAACTTATTCTTCAAATCAACTAACTCAACACAGTAAACTGCTCTTCTTAGTTTTACTGCTCTTGGTCAGTCAGCACAGTTCTTCCAAAACTGTTCTTGCTTCCTTCAAAAACTTCTTTTAGCCTTCTGAGCTTCAACTTGACTTCTCTTGATAATCTTCATATCCTGAAGTAGTCTTCTGATGTCTCTTAGTCTTCTTTCTTTAATCTAATCTACTGTTATGAACTTTTACAATGCTGAATACAATAGAATACAACTTTACAAATATAAAACCTATCTATACATCAACTGAACTACATACAGATGAGTATAACTAAGTCCTATACTATAAGTTGTCTATACAATTCATTCATCAGCTTAGTTCTTAAACAGTTCATATATCAGATTAGTAAAACACTAAGATCAGTAAACTCAAACTTCATATTACATTAAGATCAGTAATCCTAATTCATATAACTCACATATATAATCACATATATCATTAACTCTAAATTGCTTTTGGCCATCAAAACATATAATCATCAATTAGAACATTGTTTATAGGATTCATATCCCAGCATATTGTTAAGAAATTTGGATTTCATTCTAGCAGAGAAGCAGAGTTTGATGATTTTCAAGATTTCATGAACAACATAGCAAGAGAATTCTGGGAAGATATCTTGTTAACTGCTGGAGCTGCTGATATTACAATTCTGTGTCTAGAAGAACCGATTTGGGATCCTCCAAGACTAGAGAATGGATTGGAGTCCACACAAGAGATTCCATCAAGGCAAGTTTTTGTTCAAAAAGGAATCAATGGAGTTTGAACAACAACAACAGCAGCAAGAATATCGTGGATCTATGTTTAGATCAGATGATGAGGAGCCTGAAATAAGATCAAAGGCTAGGCATGATCCAAGCAGAGTAAAGATCAAGAAGGATAGGACTGCAAAGTTGACCCCAGAGCAGTCTGTTGTAGTTGTGGAGAAAGAGGCTATCTCGGAGAGGGAGGTAAGTACTTCTAGCCTTGTTGTTATCCATAAAAGAACAAAAGGTAGAGGTTTATCTAGACCTAGGAGATTGCTTAAAAACACTTCTTCCACTCCTTCCAACTCTGACCCCATTCCAGCCCAACCCATTGATCAACAACCTACCCGTTCTGATGAGTCAGTACACTACTCTCCTATTCATTAGAACAATCCTCATTCATCTCCCCAGAACACTACTTTTCAACCCACTCCCCAAGCTAGTCCTCAATATCAATCAACTCCATATTTTTCTCCTGAACCAGTTCATGATCACTCTACTGAACATGAATTTGAACCTTCTTCTGAACCCATTCATATCACTTCATCCCCTGAACCCGAACACATTGACCCCAAGCCTGCTTGTTTAATGGATTATCCTATCTGTGATAAGGAAGAACAGATTAGAATGAATCTGAGTAAAGTCATTCTAAAGGAATTTCATGGTATAGAGGAAATTCTACTGTGTTTGAGAAACTTCTTAGGATTGGCACTTGGGTGTATCTAAGAAGGGTAGATTTGGAAGAATTATTGGTGGTGATGGAAGGTATGGGAGGTTCTGCAGTTTTTAAGAATTGGGAACAAGAACAGAAAGAGGTTGCTGGTGTTAACTCTTTCACTGAGTTGTTAACTCCAGAATCTGTTGTTAGGATGGTGGAGAGAGTTTCTGGATTTTCTTACTATGTGGAAAATGTTGAAACTGCTGAAGAGAATGTTGATACTGTTGTCAACATGGATGAGCAAATTGATGAAGATATTAAAGTTGAAGACAATGCTACTGAGGTGTTTGAGAACACAGTAGTTATTGAAGATACTGAGGTATTAGAGGAACAACAAGTATTGGTTGTTGATGAAGTTGAGAGCACACCAATCATTGATACAAATGTTAATGTTCCTGAAATTGTTCAAGAGGAAGTAAGAGCAGTTCCCGCTGAGAAAGTTTCTGATAACCCTAGCTTTGGATTGTTGAAAAAGCACAATGAAGAGTTACAAGCTAAGTTGGAAGCTACTTTGAAGCAATTTCAAGAAGATACTGAAAAACTTACAAAGCTGATAGTAGAGAGTGCTTATGAGCAAGTGATTGAGCACACTATGTCAAAGATCTATGATCTGTATAGACTTCAAGAGAAGAAACTTTCAGCTGATCTTCATAAGAAATTGGAAGAACATCTTGTAGATGAAGCCAAAAAGGGGGAAGAAAAGATAATGAGAGTAATGGAGCAGACTCAAACTCAACAAGCTTAGTTAGTTATGAGTCAGGATGAGCTCAAGGAAAGTCAAGATGAGCTAAAGCAAGAAATTATAAGTTTGAACCCGAAAATCAAACTCATAAAGCAACAAGCTGCTTCTGGTATTCAAAATGTTGCAATTGCCAGTGCTGAGAAGAACATTTCTGAATCTTCTTCTGGAAAGAGAAAGAGAAAGAGAAAGGTCATCTTAAGTGATGATGAAGCTGAAAATGAACCTGAAGGAACTGATATAGTTACCAGATCTAGGAGCAAGTTGAAACATGTGGTTTCAAGTGATCAACCAAGTCAAGAACAGATGGTTGAAGCTCAAAAGAAACTGGAATTGATGAAAAAGAAGCAAGCTGAAGCAGAACTGAAAAAGAAGAAACTTAAAGGTGTTGAACCTTTGAGTAAGAGGTTTGAAAACAGAGTTGCTGCTTTGAAAAAGAAAATGAAAGTTAAGAAATCTGGAAATTTCAAAGATGAAAATTTTTGTCGATTTCATAGTGCTACCAGAGAATATGGATTATTGGAATGATCTGAAGATGAAATGGCAAATTGCTAATCATATTGTTAGGAAATTTGGATTTCATTCTAGCAGAGAAGCAGAGTTTGATGATTTTCAAGATTTCATGAACAACATAGCAAGAGAATTTTGGGAAGATA
This sequence comes from Galeopsis tetrahit, assembly GCA_963675135.1. NCBI lineage: Eukaryota > Viridiplantae > Streptophyta > Magnoliopsida > Lamiales > Lamiaceae > Galeopsis > Galeopsis tetrahit. Next base: position 11,542,683 of record OY776129.1, on the reverse strand, counting down.
TCTTGTTAACTGCTGGAGCTGCTGATATTACAATTCTGTGTCTAGAAGAGCCGATTTGGGATCCTCCAAGACTAGAGAATGGAGAACTAGGTTACAAGGAAATTGGAAACATCATTGAGAAGATCATTAAGGATGAAGGCATCACTGATCATCAACACATGATGGACATCAAGGCAAGGCTATATGTGGCATTTAGAGTTAGACCAAAAGAATGAAGATGAAGGACAAAGCTTACAAGATAATATTTCTTACCTTATCTTTATTTCTGTATTATATATTATGTGATTATGTGTAATATGTGAAATATCTGATCTTATATGAATATGAATTTGAGATTTTGACTTGATGAACTGTTATGATTGACTACATACTTAACTACTGATTTATTATCATTTAAGTAGTTTTGACTTCATCAAAAAGGGGGAAATTGTTGGGATATGAATCCTATAAACAATGTTCTAGTTGATGATTATGAGTTTTGATGGCCAAAAGCAACTTGAAGTTAATGATATATGTGGTTCTAAGTCATCCTAACTAAGTCATCTTGAGAAGTTATGAAAACTGAGTTTACTGATCTTAATGTGTTACTGATCTGATATGTGAAATGTTAGGAACAAAGCTGATAAATGAATTGTATAGACACCTTATAGTATAGTACTTAGATATACTCTTCTGTATATAGTTCAGTTGATGTATAGATAGGTTTTATGTATGTAAATTTGTATTGAGTTGTAATCAGCATTGTAAAAGTTCAGAACAGTAGATTTAGAACTGATCAGAAGACTAAAGAAGCTCAGTAGACTACTCCAGAATAAGAAGACAATCAAAAGGAGTAAGATGAAGCTCAGAAATACAAGAGAAGTATTCTGAAGAAGTGCAGAACAAAAGTTGAGAACTGTGCTGACTGGCTCAGAACAGTAAAAGTCAGAACAGTAGATTATTGTGCTGAGTTGGTGTAATTGAAGGATAAGTTTGGAAAACTTATTTAAGGCGTAACTGAAGATATTAGAAGATATGTTGACTTGAAGATAAGAAGATAAGTTGGTTACAAAAAGAAGTTACAAGAAACGGTTAAGAGTTAGTTGAGAGTTAGTTTCACAAACTGCTAACTGTCATACTAAAGTCTATAAATACCGTGTGATCTTCTACTTGAAAAGACTACTGCTACTCAAGATATTCTACTGATCTAAGAGCATTCAAAAGCAATCAAAGTATTCAAGCAAAGAAGAACTCACAGAGTTAAAGGAGATCAAATCAAGAAGAAACCATCGTACTGAATTGAAGATTCAAAGACTACATTCTAGAGAAGTTTTACTTTACTATTTTTAGTTTGTGATTTGTTGTAAAAACAAGTGTGCTAGTTACTTGTGAAATTACTAGTAGATCGAAGATATACCTGGTGGTATAATCGAAAAGATCACAGTCTTAATCTTGGGACTTTAAGCCACAAGGAACTCAAGAAGGAAGAGTTTAATAAAATATCACGATTGGAGTTGTGAGAGTGGATGTAGACATTTGCCGAATCACTATAAATCTTGTGTGTTGATTTACTTACTGTTTGATATTTGTTTAATATACTTATTCAAGATCTAAAACTAAGCTGAGTATAAAACTGAAACTGGCAGTACTGATCTGACTCAGTAAGAACAGTACTATACAGAACACTATTCCGCATATAACTCTGATATTTTGAAAGATTTTTAAAAGTCTATTCACCCCTCCCCTCTAGACTTTTACTAGCTTAATCAATCTTAACTCAACTTTGGGACCAACACAATGTATGAAGTCATGCATAACACACATACATATAAACACATACTCATAATTCTCACGGAACCCACAAGTCTAACCATGCAACCATTTCCCCACTTTCCCACTAATCCATCATCTACTCATGCATCACAAATAAAATCACAGAGCAACACGAAGACACAAAGCACAAAGAACAAATAGCACAATGGGACGTAATCAACAAGAAAAAATAACCACAAAGACACCAAGAAAGCAAACTACATGCATCAAGAGATTAACCACAAAGAGAACAATAAAAATTGCACAAGAAAACCAACCACAAAGAACATATTAAAGAGAATAAGAGGAAGCAATAACGTTTACGATACACAAAGATTTAAATAAAATCACAAAGAGATAGGACTCACAAAGATATTTAAAGGTGTAAAATAATTTAAGTAACTCAGTTAACTTAAACTAAATTACCACATAATAATTAATAGACACATAACCCATAGCCCAAAATAATTTGATCTGATAAGCACTACTTAGCAGAAACAAAAGAAATGCAAATAGTCCACCTCCAATTAAATCAACTGCCCTACTGCAAAAATAAATGACAGCGGGAAAACAAAAAAAAGGAAAAACAAGCAAAAACTTACCTGTTCTTACCAGCCGCGACTTCAGTCCAGCAGACGGGCGGCGACGGCTTCTGTTCGCTAGGCGGGAGGCACGATCTGATTTTGGGCAGCAACGAACGGCGCTCACAAAGAGGCGGTGAAAATAATTTCCTACGAGAGATACGGTGGCAAGGCGGTCGACGACGAAACCAGGCTCTGATACCACTGTTGGGTTTCGGTGCCGCCGGCCGCCACTCGTACAGGTCACTTAGACGGGCTGAAACACGTGTCGGGATTGTATCTTGATATAGTGGAGATAACCAAACACTAAGATGGGTAGCACTTCACCCTTACTGTTCTCCACTCTCACGTTTACATCACGCGTCTCATCATTTTGACAATAGAGAGGGTGACTCAATATAAATGGGAAAGCTGTCAAGAATATAATTAGGACAACAATAAGTTGGGCCCTTATGTATAGGTCCAATGGCAAAAACCACACTTGAGCTAAATCCCAACATTATTAAAATTAATTTTATATTATTAAAAATAAAATATTATAACAACTTGTTATTAAAAGTTTAAAAAAATATAGTGAAAAGATTTTATTATAACTTATATAAATTGACGGATTTTTTGTGAGACTACTATATACGTATACGGGTCTCCATTTTAATTTTAAAATTTTCTTTAAACATGGGATTTTATAAACTCGTGAATCGTATATATGTTAAATGATGAGACTATCTCAAGGAAGTTTTGGTTTTACACTGTCCAACTACTTTCTTTACTTTGTTTTTTCTTTATTAATGTTTAACTTTGTTATTGCTGCTTATTGTTTCTTGAGTTTATTTAGTTAGTGGCATTTAGGGTCAATTTTTTTTGTAAAATTAATATCAGGTACAAAATGAGTATCAAAATATCATTTATACCTTCTATAGAAATAACCCACTCCCACTCATTTAATTTACATTCCTAAACCTTTGCCTCTTTTTTCACCTAATTAACTGTTGATGTTGAAGACTTGGTGATGTTATTGAAGATGTTATCACACAAGGCCGTAACATTTTAATTCGACCTTTCTTATTTTTCCTAAGTCTAAATTCTATTTTCTAGCTAATGCTTCTTTGGATGTTGTAAAATCGCAGGTTGAAGATCTAGAATATTCTACAAGGTCCAGACTGGAAGGCTCTGGAAGATTGCAAAATTATGTAGATCATGCGGTTGCTTTGAAAAACGTCTAGAACTGGCTGGAAGAACCTAGAAGGCGGCTGGGAGAAAAAGAAGGAATGAGATCCTACATTTTATGAGATCATGGATGAAGGTTTTAGGCTCCATTTCCACGCCTATAAATAGACCAGAACCGTGTTCATCATCTAACCAACGAAGTGTCATTCTTTAATAACTAAACTAGCGTTTATCCTGTTAGAAATTAATTGTCATTGGCATGATCTTGTCGTTGTACCGAAGAATACAAACTTTCTGTACAACATAGACTTTTCTATACTTATTTGATAGATAGATCATAAAGTTAGAGTTTTTGGTAGTGTAATTTTTACACTTAAAACCCATCTTTAGACTAGATAGATTATCGAGTCTTATTTCTGTTGTGAATATTTGTTCACACACAATTTGTATTCACTCTTTGATTAGTGAAAGTTTAGCCATGAGGCTCACGCAATTTTAATTAAAATCTATGTAAAAAGTTATTTATGTATCTTTGTGTTTTCATTCTTTTAAGTCTTCCGTTATTCGTATTCTGATATTCTGTAATCGAGTCAATGTTGCATTGAGTGTTCTAACATTTAGTGTAGCATCAATCTTATTTTACTTAACACGCACACTTTAAGTTGGCACCAGAGCCAAAACCTAACGTCACTAGATTTAGATTCTTGTTTTTAATTAGTGTGTTTTAGTATTTATTGTGTCTTTGCAACAATGGAAATACATCACATCTCTACAGCACTTAGGCCACCCGTTTTAGATTGTACAAATTATGCATATTGGAAACCTAAGATGCACATGTATATCAAATCTATTGATGAACGTGCATGGAGGACAGTACTTACAGGTTGGGATGCACCAAAAACTCCAGTAGATGAAGACAATGAAGTTCAACTTAAGAAGGAAGTTGATTGGACGGCTGACGAGATAACAACAGCAGGGTTTAATTCTAAAGCTTTAAATGCTATTTTTACTTCTGTTGATATTTCTATGTTTAAAATTATTTCTAATTGTTCAACTTCTAAAGAAGTTTGGGATAGATTACAAGAGCATTGTGAAGGTTTGGATAGTGTTCGAAGAACAAAACTTCGAATGCTAGGAACTAAATTTGAGAATCTTCGGATGAAGGAAGATGAGACCATATCATCTTATAATGAACATTTAAGTGAGATTGTCAATGAATCACATTCTCTTGGTGATCCTATTTCAAATGTGAGAGTAGTTCATAAAATTTTGCGTTTAGTTCCTAAAAAATTTGATGCAAAAATATGTGTTATAGAAGAGGCTAAAGATACTGATAAATTGAGTCAAAATGAGCTAGTAAGTATTCTTAAAACTTACGAGATGAACACTACTCAATTTGATGAAAATAAAGATGATAAAAAGGTGGTTGTTTTTAAAGGAGAGACATCACAAGGTTCTGAAATACCGTCAATTATCACTTAATTCGATTCAGATGATGATGCGATGGACTTATGTTATGACAATCTAGACCACATGGTCTTTCTCACTAAGCATTTTAACAAGTTTTTGAAGAAAACAATGAACAGGTCTAAAGGGAATATTCAGCCAAAGATCGAAATCAACACATCAACACCACAACCAGAGAAGGAGTCAATTTCCACCGAGACTATCACAAAGTGAAGGTAAACCAAGGTATGATCCTGAATATAGAAAATCAGTTCAATGCAATGCATGTTCTGGATATGGCCATTATGCAAATGAATGTGCCAATACCAAACTCAAACTGAATTTTAGTGCTACCTTGAGTGATGATTCAGATGATAAAAATGTTAAATCAAAAGAAATTGAATTTGTCTTTCATACTCATGTTGATTATGATGACTCTTTATATGATCTGGATAAAATAGACTCTGATGTTGAATTGGATGTTACAACATTAGAAACAACATCAAGTCAAAATCACCCAAATTTGAACTGTTTTAATGGTTTTGTTGATGATACAGGAATAAGGACAGAAGATTCTATATACCAGAAGTTGTTGGAGGATTGGAACTTTCAGAAACTCACTCTTTATCCTTTGAATAAAGAGAATAAGGATTTGAAAGGAACAATTACCAAACTAGAAGTTATCCTTACCAGAAGAGATTTAGAACTCTACAAATAAAAGGAAGAATTGAAAAGTTCTACCTTAAGTTTTAGAAAATATGAAAAGAGTGTTTCTGATATGAATGATGTTTTGGTATTTGGTAAGTCTAATAATCATGATTTAGGTTATGATGGTGAAACTGCATCTATTTCTAAAAGTTTCAAAAATCCAATGAAGTTTGTGAAGGCTAATGCTAAAACATATGTTGAAGCATCAGCACAAACAAAACCTCACAAGGCTAAAACTTTTAAAAGGTTATTTGTTTGTCATTATTGTTCTAAATTAGGTCATATTCGTCCTTACTGTTTGAAAATGAAGAAAGATTTTGCTAATGAGAAATTGTTACCTAAAAAGTTGTTACATTCGAAGAAACATTTTTCAAAATCTACTTGGAAAAAGTAATCTGATGTTACCTATAATGCAGTGCACACTTCTTTGAAAGCATGTTTACCTAGTCTATGGTATTTTGATAGTGGTTGTTCTAGACATATGACATGACAAATTGACTACTTATCTGATTATGTTACTGTAAATGGTGGATATGTTACATATGGTGGAGGTTCAAAAGGAAAAATTATTGGAAAATGAACTTTAAATGTTGAAGGTTTTCCTAAGCTTAAGGAATGTCTTGCATGTTGATGGCTTGCTTGCTAATTTAATTAGTATAAGTTAATTGTGTGATGATAATTTGCATGTAAAATTTGACAAAGATTCATGTTATGTTCTTGATAAAGATGATGAATGTTTAATGACTGGTACTAGGTCAGCTGATAATTGTTATCTTATTGGAACAAACAATGTATGTAATTTGTTAAAACATGATGAAAAGGTCTTATGGCATCAAAGATTGGGTCATGCAAATTATAGATCATTGAAAAAACTAGTCAATGCTAAAGTTGTGAATGGATTACCAAACTTGAAGTTTGACAAAACTATTGTATGTGGACCGTGCCAAAAAGGTAAGCAGGTAAGAGTGTCGCATAAAATGTTGTCACATTGTTCTACACATCGTTGTTTTGAGTTGCTGCATATGGATTTAATGGGTCCTATGAAAACTGAAAGCATTGAAGGAAAAAGGTATTCACTTGTTATGGTAGATGATTACTCTAGGTTTACCTGGATAGAATTATTAAGAGACAAAACTGAAACATTTGGTGCTTTTAAAGTTATTTACAAAAGGTTCAAAAATGTGTTTAACTTGAAAGTTAGCAAGATTAGAACTGATCATGGTAGAGAATTTGAAAATAGCATGTTTACAGATTTTTGTGAAAAGAAAGGTATAATGCAAGAATTTTCATCTCCTAAAACTCCACAACAAAATGGAATTGCTAAAAGAAATAATAGAACTCTACAAGAAATGGCAAGAGTCATGCTTACTTCTAAAAGTCTTGCTAAAAGATTTTGGGCTGAAGCATTGAATACAGCATGTCATATCACTAATAGAGTTTATATTCGATCTGGTTTTAATCAAACACCTTATGAGATTTTGAACAATAGAAAACCAAACGTGAAGTACTTTCATGTATTTGGTTGTGTGTGTTATATATTGAATGATAGGGATCAACTTCATAAGTTTGATTCTAAAAGTGATAAAGGTTTCTTCTTAGGCTATTTTAGAAATAGTAAAACTTATAGAATTTATAACTTTAGGACTAACATTATTCAAGAACCTGTTAATATTGTATTTGATGATGATAAAGGTCTTACAGATGTTACAGATGGAAATGAAGAAGAAGATGTTTCAGAGGTTACTGAAAAATCTGGAGATTCTCTGAAAACTGATGTTGCTCCTAATGTTACAACATCTGGAACAACATCGACAAAAAATTCAACAGAATCTACACAGAATAATCAGTATGTTCCCAAAAGGAATATTTCTTCAAGGATTGATAAAAGTCATCCATCTAACCAGATCATAGGTGATGGTACAGTTGGAGTGCAAACAAGAGGCAAAGTAAGAGCCAATAAGGTAGATGTGGTAAGAACATTATACATGTCTTCTATATGTAATATTGTGAGTGCAGAGTGTTATTATTCTGAAATTGAACCTAAAAATGTTAATGAAGCATTAATTGATGAAAATTGGATTAATGTTATGCATGAAAAACTTAATCAGTTTGAAAGGAATGAAGTTTGGACATTAGTTCCAAGGCCTGACAACACTAATGTCATTGGAACTAAATGGATTTTTAAAAATAAAACTGATGAGTCTGGTAACATTGTTAGGAACAAAGCAAGATTAGTTGCACAAGGTTACACACAAGTTGAAGGTATTGATTTGATGAAACTTTTGCACATGTTGCTAGGATTGAGTCTATTAGATTATTGCTAGCAATTGCAAGTTGTATTGATATTAAACTTCATCAAATAGATGTAAAAGCTGCATTTCTTAATGGAATTTTGAATGAAGAAGCACATGTTGAACAGCCTAAAGGGTTTGAAAATTCACAATACCCTGATCATGTATATAAACTTAAGAAAGTTTTGTATGGTCTTAAACAAGCTCCTAGGGCATGGTATGGTAGGCTTACTGACTTTCTTTTGAAATTTGGTTTTATTAGAGGAGAAGCCGATAGAACTTTGTTCATTAAGCAATCTGGAGAAGATATGTTAATTGCTCAAATTTATGTTGATGACATTGTTTTTGGTTCAACTTGTGATAATATGTTAAAGCAATGACTGCAACATTTGAAATGAGTATGGTTAGAGACTTGAATTATTTTCTAGGTCTTCAAATCAAGCAATGCAAAGATGGAATATTCTTCTCACAAGGTAAGTACGCTAAGAACTTGGTTAAAAGGTTTGGTTTTGAAAATTCTAAAAGTATGAAAACACCTATGGGATCTACTTTAAAACTTTGTAAAGACAATGTTGAAAAAGATGTTGATCCAACATTGTATAGATATATGATACATAGTTTGCTTTATTTAACCTCTAGTCGACCAGATATTATGTACAGTGTTTGTTCAAGGTACCAATCTAACCCTAAGGAATCTCACCTGAATGCGGTGAAGAGAATCATAAGATATATTGCACGTACAAGTGAACTTGGAATTTGGTACACAAAGGATACAAGTAGTACACTAGTTGGATATAGTGATGCAGACTGGGCAGGAGATATAGATGATAGGAAAAGCACGATTTGATGATGTTTCTACATGGGAAACAATCTTGTGTCATGGCATAGCAAGAAGCAAAATTATGTCTCACAATCTACAGCCGAATCTGAATACATTGATGCAGGCAGTTGTTGTACACAACTCCTATGGTTGAGTAAGATGTTTAATGATTATAGCTTAGAAAGTGACACATTAACTATTTTTTGTGATAACACAAGTGCAATCAACATTTCTAAAAATCCAGTACAACACTCTTTGACTAAACACATAAGCATTAGACATCATTTCATAAGAGATTTAGTAGAGAAAAGTATTGTGAAGTTAGAATATGTTCCCACTGAAAATCAATTTGCAGATATTTTCACTAAGGCTCTTGACCATGAGAGATTCTCATTTTTTAGGAAATCTCTTGGTATATGCACAACCTGAAAATCCATGATGGATATTGTTACAAATGCGATAGCATTTGGAACAACATCAAGGATAAGTGTAATCCTTATTGATTTAATTTATTCCAAGATTCGTTAACTAATTCCTTTGTAAAATATTTTTGAATTTGAAATTTGTGGTGCAAAAATACACACGATTTTACAACTCTCAAATGCATATAAAAATAGAATGTTGTTAGCATACTAAAAGATGTAGTTAATCACTGAGTAACAATGGAGCACGGAGTTCACTACTACGATGCCTTCTTTTCAAAATGTGATTAACAAATACATCAATATGTTCATAATCCATTGAGTAATTATGGGGTACGGAGTTCGCTACTACGATGCACTCTTCTAGAAAAATGGATCAATATGAACTATGTGCTACAACACGAAAAGAAAAGAAAAATATAAGGTGCAACACAAATGAAGCAAATTCATGTAAAAATCGTGTTGAGGTGTATTTATAAATGTCCTGAGTACAACACTAAAAGATTCGAATTTATTTTTATTAGTTGTAATTATTTAATTAATTTTATGGAATTTATTTTATTAAATGGAGCATACTAACCTACGTTTTAATTTTCCAGGTCATGCATTTTAATTAATTCTGCATTTTATCCACTAACACCATGATCTAATATGGGATACCCACTTTGTCCTTCATGACCAAAAATTGGCTGCCATAATCTGATCATGGACATTTATTCCAGAATTTTCTAAAGTGGTGGGACATTTTAATAACTTCCAAACTCAGACTCTATAAAATCATCTCGTGGCTTTATGTTTAATTCATCAGTGTAAGTTGAATTTTGTAAATTGGATTTTTCATAAATACAAATTGCAATTGCTTGTTTCGAATTATGTGTCCACTTTCTTGTGCACTAATTATTCTTTTGAAGGGATTTAAAAATGAAAAGGATGGTAAACACTTCATCTTCTCAAGCTAAAAACACTCAATCCTCGTCTTCTTCGAACCCACTCCACCTACTCGCTTCAATGGCTTCCAACTAAACCACCGGAAATGCTGCTTCGATCACTACACCAGCCACTGTCGCACCGTCGCCACCGCCACTAGTTGCTCTGACCACCGTCGTCATTCCTCAGAACGCGACCATCGAGGAATTTACACTGGTAATTCAAAATATCTCTTCCAACCTTTTAAATTCGATGTCTATGCCTCAAATCTTTGTTGGAGACGTTCCCCTGAATATCCCTACTCAAATTCAAACCACTACCTCTACACCACAAAATCCCCAAACTGCAAACCCTACTGAGCCCGAAACTTCACCTGAACTCATCCCTGAAACCACCATCCCTACTGAAACCGCTGTGATTGCTGCTCCTGTTGTTGAAACAACTGAAGCAACTAAAGGAGATGATACTCCCATGGCCAAAGCCGAGCCTGAACAAGTAGAGGATTCTGTCTACACTGGTTCCTCTCTTTCGGAATCACCTGAGTCAGAGCATATGCCTCTGAAATCTTCCTTGGTTAAAGGAAAAAGAAAGCGGAGCCCGAAGAAATCAAAGAGGAGGTCCAACAGAGTGTTTTCGAGGGTGAACTATGCTGAAAGTTCACGAAAGAAGAAGCATGTAGTTGGTTATGTAACTAACACTCCAATTCAGGTCTTTACAGATTCTAAAAAGGATAGCTCAAATGGTGGGATTGCTGATAGTGAAGCTGGTGAGAAAGTGAGTTCTGACGAGGAGAATGTTACTTTAATAGAGTTGTGCAAGAAGAAAGGAAAGAAACCTAAGCAAAGGAAGGATGCTACTCCAGTTGCTCCAGCACCTGTTGCAACCTCTGTTCCTGCTGGAAATGATCCTGATGATAGCAGTTCAAATGATTCTGATCAACCCAATTATGAGTCTGAGAACACCTCTAATGGTGATGAAGGTACACCTACTTCTTAAACTGATGTAGAAATGGAGACCTCTGAGGATAGGTTAGCTAATCTGTCAAGGAGAAAGTTATTAATTGAACGTAGGATATCTGTGCCTGATTTTGATTCTAAGGGTTTGGTTAGATTTCTTGAGGATAGAAATTTACTGCATGCTGTTACGTTTGGTGAATCATTTGTTGCAACATGGGTTTATGAATTTTATTCCTGTTAGAGAAAGAGCATTGGTAGAAGAACATCTCAATGGTATGGAATTGTAAGGTTAGAGAAAGGGATCTTTCTTTTACACCCGAATTGATTAATGATTTTTTACACCTTGAAACTGTTGAGGAGGTTGAGAAACCCTCAGTGGATGTAATTGCTCAGGCAATTACTGGTGGTAGGGTAATGAGATGGAAGAAAGCGATGCTTGCATGTAACCTTAATTCTTTATATTCAGTGCTACATAAGTTGATTGTGTATAATTGGATTAAATCCACAAAGGTCACGATGAGTCAAGGTATACTCCTTTACAGAATTGTGGTAATGAGAAACTTCAACCTTGGGATGATTATATTTCATCATATGATGAAGTTTTTTGGGACAGTGTCTGACAAAGGCAACCTGCCTTACCCGGCTCTTATCTATGGATATTTGAGACACAACAACTACGAAAGAGATAGTCATGATATGTTGAGGGGGAGAGTTCCTCAAATTACAGTGTCTCGTAAGTTGATGATTGGAGATAGAGTTGTTGATCTCTCTATACAAAGTGCTGAAAGAGCTCAACAACAAGCCTCTGATGCTGCTCCTAATGTCCCAAACACTACCAGCCACATTCAATCTCCAGAGACTTTATAGTTGCCCAATTAACTCATTTGCATGATACCATCAATGAATTAAAGTTCATGAAGGACTATTGGATGAAGAAGCTTTCTGCTACACCAGGGGGAGTACCTGCTGCTGCTTCAGTCCCTGATGTTGGAGTCAATGAGGGAATCACTGAGTCTGAGGGAGTTAGAATTGAAGAAGTTGTTGCTGATACCAATGTTGTTGCACACTTTGCAACAATGGTTATTGAACCTGGTGAAGAAGAACAAGTTTTTGCAGATCTTCCAGACCTTGCTGCTGGAAATGCTTGAAGACAGGGGGAGGCTGAACTTTAAAGGATGCAATGTGCAGATTTCTGTTGTTGCAGCTGTTGTTACAGCAAATGATGCATTCTGCCTCACTGTTTTATTTTATCTTATGCTCTGATATACTGATTTGATTGTTTTAGTTCTGATTGACAGTTTGTTTTGTTAAGTCTTACAAACTCAATAGTTTATAGTTTATTTTAGCTCTAATATTATATTAGTTGATAGGAGTTCGTTTTACTTTGAACTTATTTTCTCTTCACATTTACTTTGATTATGACTTGTTTCAATATTCCCTTTAACTCTATTTATTTCACTTTGAAACAGATTGTGTTAAATGAGTACATTACTTACTCATTTTATTTTTGGAAGATATTACAAGGACAAGTGTTCTACTTAGTATTCAGAGTACTAACACCACTTAGTCTTGTATATTTTTTTTCACTATTTGATCATATGCTACAACAGGTGTTGACTTGACTAGTACATGGATATGATGGTAATACTCTAGCATGTACATAAAACTGGTTTATATATGTTTACATATGTACATCAGGTGTGCTGTAGAAGAAATGTCAAATTGGGGGAGATTGTTGATGTTGAAGACTTGGTGATGTTATCGAAGATGTTATCACACAAGGCTCCAACATCTTAATTCGACCTTTCTTATTTTTCCTAAGTCTAAATTATGTTTTCTAGCTAATGCTACTTTGAATGTTGTAACATCGCAGGTTGAAGATCTAGAATATTCTACAAGGTTCCAGACTGGAAGGTTCTGGAAGATTGCAGAATTATGTAGATCATGCGGTTGCTTTGAAAAACGTCTAGAACTGGCTGGAAGAATCTAGAAGGCGGTTGGGAGAAAAAGAAGGAATGAGATCCTACATTTTAGGAGATCATGGATGAAGGTTATTTCCATGCCTATAAATAGACCAGAACCGTGTTCATCATCTAACCAACGAAGTGCCATTCTTTAATTACTAAACTAGCGTTTATCCTTTTAAGAATTAATTGCCATTGGCATGATCTTGTTGTACCGAAGAATACAAACTTCTTGTACAACATAGACTTTTCTCTACTTCTTTGATAGATAGATCATAGAGTTAGATTAGTTTTTGGTAGTGTAATTTTTACACTTAAACCATCTTTAGACTAGATAGATTATCGAGTCTTATTTCCGTTGTGAATATTTGTTCACACACAATTTGTATTCACTCTTTGATTAGTGAAAGTTTAGCAATGAGGCTCACGCATAGATTTTAAATTAAAATCTATGTAAAAGATTATGTATGTGTCTTTGTGTTTTCATTCTTTTAAGTCTTCCGCTATTCGTATTCTGATATTCTGTAATCGAGTCAGTGTTGCATTGAGTGTTCTAACATTTAGTGTAGCATCAGTCTTGTTTTACATAACACGCACACTTTCATTAACCATCACTCACGGTGATAAATTAAAATTTTAATTCACTATATTTCTCTCACACACACTAAACCTCTCCATCTCTCTTTCACTCACAACGTACGAATTATTGTAAAATTAGGGAGATTCATAAAAATGTACTTGAAGACCTAGAGATGAAACCCAAATCAGATCTTGAGATGTTAGAATAAGATTTATTTTTCTAATTGTGTGAGCTAGGGAGAGTGTGTTTTTCATTATGTTCTTTTTGATGTTTGGTGGTATACCGCATACCTCATACTCACCACATGATCATACTTTGTATATTGGTCTTACTATTAATGTTTTAATGTATCAATTTGTTATGAATTTTTGAATAAATGAATATTTATTAATTTATGCAGTGATTTTCATTGTAATGCAAATTTTTTATTTCTTTGTTCAAATATAACATTAATTTCGTGTAAAGTTTTTAGCATATGTGTTTTCAAGAATTGTATTTTAATTATAACAATTTTTATATTTTAGAATATTTAATTGGGATGTTCGGTGTTTAATTCTGGAATGTTTAATTGTTAAAGGGTTTAAAAATAATTTTAAGTATCACTTTGCACACCTAATGGTAACTCTTAATTTTCATCTAATCTTCATTTCCTTCTTTATAAAAGGAGATATCAAAATACAAAAAATTAACTCTAAAAATAAAAAAATAAATTAATTAAATACCAAACCAAAAAACTCATAGGGAAAGGAGCTAATGGTGCACGTACCTCCAAATAGAAGTGGATCTAAAAATAGATTATTTAGCTCAAGTTAATAATCAACCTACTATATACCCGAAAGCTAATCAGGACAATTACCAAAATAAGTTGAATTTATTTATGAAAACTCATTTTTTATTTAGAAAAAACATTAGTTAGTTTTATGCAATCAAAACATTGACATGTTTGATAAATTGGATGAATGAATAACAAACATATATTAGAGCAATAGACAACAACCACAATGATTTATAGGTGTCAAAGTGACACTTGTAGACTACGAAATCAACATAAAGAAATAACACAAGCACTAATTAAATTGCTCCTAGCAAGGATTAAAGATATGATAAGTATGCGTAGAAAATATTAGTATAACATTGTGGGTTCCCTAACAGAAGCTGTAATAATAACTGTTACAAAGGAAGCACAAATATGGCATCCAAACTAATTAATTAATAGAAATGGAGAATGAAATACATTGATCGATGCTTCAAAGCTTAAACACACTTAAAGCTCAGTTAAGAAGCACTCGACTGACCCGTCAAAAAAAAATGAAGCTATAATGCATAGGGTTTTCATCTGGCCGGGCCACTACTCACTACTTCTTAGTCCGGCTCTCCTCACGGGCATTCTCTCGCTTCTTATAAAGTTTCTCCAGGACACGCTTTGCCTCACAGTTGGGGAAGTTCGATAGATCGTAATAATGTGGTGCAATGTCAACCAACCTGTAAATACAAAGCAAGACCATTAATGATTTTCTATCTCCAGTACAACGCTTTATAAGTTGTTAAAGTATTTGGCTTATTTTAAGACCTTATAAGAAACTGCTAAACATCACTATTTACCAATACTTTTAGAGAGCTTATAACCTCTCATAAACATCTTATAAGAAGTTCATAAGGTAAAATAGGCTCTTAGAACAAAAATCGGAACTTATAAGAAAGCAGACCACCCAAAGAAGAAGCAGCATGAATATGTGTGCATCCATAACTATTCTTAGTTTCTATTATATGAAACAATAAATCTTTCTTATTTCAAAAAATAGTGACATGAAAGAAATAAAGAATTGCAAGGAGTGAAAAACTGACCATTCACCACGAATATCCGTTACTGTACGAATGAAATTCCTGCTTGTAAGAACATACTCATTGTAGATAACCCACTCTGGCTTGTGGTCCAAGCAATTCGAAGGGTGTAAATGTACAACCTGTGAGATAGGCCATAGTGTTAGGCTGTTAGGCAACAAGGAAGAATATACAACACCAAAATGCAACATATAACATTATCATCACATACTTGGTTGTCTTTCACGGTCAGATAGTGCCCAGTTCGCTCTAAATGAGCCACCTGCATGAAGTATCCAGCTAGCATGGCCTTCCTGATATTCACATAGTAATCGCGGCTGTTAAAATCCGTGCTGCACAGCTTCAAATTGAATCTGGCCATAATCCGAGATAGCTGTTGTCTAACATTGTCTGCAGATTTCAGAGCTCTATGATTGACGAAATTCTCATAGCACCATTGTGGATCCTCCTCTGCATATTATCATAACTTATAAGCAAAAGAAAATTGAGAATGGCTAGCAAAATGAAAATATTTAGTTCTGTAGCTTACTATTTTGTTTGTAGGCATGATACACATTCAACAGCGTGAGGTGATCTCCATCGATGTGACCAAACCGAGCTTTTGCTTCATCAGCAGCCTTTTGAGCCTCTCTAGGCCGGACAAAGCAATTGGGTACTAGAGAAAAAATTGGTTATCACAGACGAGGCCCAGGGAAGGTCAGCAGATGTATAGAGGCGAGGTGACACCATTTGCTTCATGAGAGAATACTGAGAAACTGCAACTATCTGCATCAGCACTTACTTAGAAATCCTTGGTACATGCCAGCGGAGGCATGACACCCAGACAAGAGATGCTGATGACAACCTATACACACAACACAGATACACCTCGCATACACCGAATGCTAAATAATGCATTCATGTATGCAATGAAATATCTGCAATTACAATACACAGAAGTGAATCTGTGCATGTAAGACAAGCCAAGCATGAACTTCACATTGGGTGAAGCACACTGGAGAAGCATATCTAATTCTTGGTAGATACGAACAAGACGACACTGACAACTGAGACAAGAATATACAATAAAGTTGCATACCTGAGAGCATAGCAGATACGGAGAGGATTTCGTTGGAACAGTTAAACTCTGAGCTAACAACAAGCATTTTTGCCATCTGAGGATCCAAGGGAAACTCGCTCATGATTTCGCCCAACTTGGTCAAATTTCCCTCATCATCGAGGGCCCCCAAATAGTTCAAAACCTCCAAGGCTCGCATCAGCGTCTCTGGAGCAGGTGGATCCATAAAATCAAAATGAACCAGATCATCTATTCCCAGTTTTTTCAAGGTTAAAACTGTATTAGCTAGGTTCGAGCGTAATATCTCTGGGTATGTCTGGGGTACAAGATCGTTGTTAAAACTTTTCTCTGTGTAGAGCCGGAAGCATTTTCCTGGCTGTGTTCTTCCAGCACGTCCGGACCGTTGATGGGCACTGGCCTTTGATATTGGAGACACCAACAGAGATTCAACACGAATTCGTGGATTGTAAACTTTTTGTTTCGCAAAACCAGGGTCTATGACATACACTATGCCATCAATTGTCAAAGATGTTTCAGCAATATTTGTGGAAACAACAATCTTTCTTCCCGGATGACCACCCTCCACATCTGGTGGTGGAGCAGGGTCGAATATCTTCTGCTGCATTGCTGGTGGGAGAGTGGAGTACAGGGGTACTATCTTGACAGGTCCTACTTGATCCCCAGCATTAGCTACTTCTTTTGCTATTTTTTTACATGCATCTTCAATTTCCTCTTCACCAGTAAGGAAGACCAGTATATCACCAGGAGGTTCACACAAATGTATCTGACAAACAGTCTTTATAGCTGCTTCAAGGTAATCTCTTTCAGGCTCCTGTGTATAGAAAATCTCAACTGGATGAAGCCTCCCAGGAACTTTCATGAGCGGTGCACCACTAAAGTAACCTTGAAACTTTTCTGCCTCGAGAGTGGCACTCATAACTACAAGTTTCAGGTCAGGCCTATTTCTCAACACTTCCTTCAGAAGCCCAAATAGAACATCTGTTGCCAATGTTCTCTCGTGGGCTTCATCAAGAATTATCACTTTATACCTCTCCAAGAGTGGATCAGTCATGGCTTCTCTCAGAAGCATACCATCTGTTAGGTACCTGCAACGTAAGGGGGAAACAAGAGTTTCAGGAGGAAATCCCACAAAAAAAAGTCAAGGAATCTCTAATTATAAAGCATAACAATGGAGCAAAAATCGAAAAACAATACTTCCAACAAACAGCTTACTTCAAAACGGTCTTCGCACTACTGCAATCCTCAAACCGAATACTATAACCTACTTCCTCCCCAATTGTCACATCCATCTCTTCGGCCACTCTCCTAGAGACAGACATGGCTGCCACCCTACGAGGCTGGGTGCACGCAACCATGTATTTCCTGCGCTTATCTGGAGTCTCTACCTCTATTGCATCCAGAACGAATTGGGGAATCTGTAATTGAAATAAGTTAAAACACTTATCACCTAGCTACACCATTTATTTCAAAACTAAGCCGCCAATGTGGCACTTATATTACATATCAATTAGAACATGTGCACACTCAAAACCACAGCATATGCAAACAGAAATCAATTTACAAGAAGTTATTCCAAAATGCATAGAGTTATCATGGGGGATGACCACACAGTAGTTGTCATATAACACTTGTATAAACCATAAAGAAGCTAATTTTACAACAACATATGGAGAATGAACGAAAAAAGTGCGAAAAGTTTATCTTGTTCCTGCGACAATTATAACTTTAAGCGTACGAATACTAACCTGAGTGGTTTTACCACTACCAGTTTCACCAACAAGAATTAGCGATTGATTGGATTTAAGAGCCTGCAAGAACTCCTCTTTCTGGTGCCAAACAGGAAGAGTCTTCCTTTTCTCCAAAATCTCATAATATCTCTGAGAAAAAGGTCTTTTATTCCATGGATTAATCGTCGAATCGACCGCCGCCATCCCAGCTACGCCGTTAAATTTAGAAAACTTAGTTCGGTCTGTGTCGTCAACTACGTCGAACAGACTAACCTTCCTCTTTCTCTCTGTTCCCATCTACCTAAGATTTACGTTGCAATTCGACGGGAATATGTTTTCTCCGTCAAATCGGGAGAAATCGGAGCCAATTGTAATAGCTCGATTGAGAGGAAAACCCTAGAAAGGGAGAAATTAGGGTTTGTTTTGTGTATATATACGGAAGGATCGTTGAGAGGAAAAAGGGAATATCTGGATTTATATAGTCGAGCAACCACAGTTAAATATTTGGGCCGCAACCGACTAAGGATGCCCATTAGATGTTTGGGCCATGTTATAGGCCACGGTTATTTACACCCTAATTTGTTATGTGTTTACCCCAAAAAGTTTTGAGAAAAACTTTCCCTAGAAACGCTATATTACCTTCTTTTTTTTTTTTTTTTTTTTTTTTTTTTACAATATACAAGAAGTATACAGAATTAAAAGTAACACATCTCCTTAATATATTGGGGAATATCATTTTTAACTCAATTGTAAGGTGTTGAAAAATTACAAGCTTTCTGAACCATCATATGTGCTGCCTGATTACTTTCTCTTGGGATAAAATTACAATCCCAAATTAAAAGATATTTCAGTAAATTTCTGATCTCTGTAACCAAGTCATTCTCCATTCCTTCAAAACAAATAGAAGCGTTGATGGCCCCAACAGAACTGGCAGAATCCATTCTAAGACTCGAAATCGACATCTTGTGTTTAATACAGCTTTTCAAGCCTTTTTGAGCCGCAATTAATTCTGATGCAACAACAGATCCCGGGTTTTTAATGCGCTCCCCTCCCGCAATTAATCCTTTTGTTTTATATACCCAAATTATAGCTCAACCAACACTGATTTATACATTCACCACCCGCAGGTGAGTCAACGCTGAGTCATCATTGATTAACCACCATGTCACTCATATTGTACTATTTTTTAAATTTTCGAAAAAAATTACCGAAAGTAACTTTGAATCTCAAAAATAAAATCCAAAAGAAATTTTTTCAGAATTTTTCTTTTTAAAAGACCAAAACTTCAATTGAGATAAAAATAAAATCTGTTTGGTTAGAGATGGTGGTGGGTGGGATGGGGATGGAGATGGAAAAGGGTGGATAGGGTAATCCAGTAATAGTAATTGTGTTTGGATAGAGATGGAAAAGTAGGGTGGATGGAGAGTTTTATGTCAAATCAAGAGTGATGTTATATTATTTTGTTATTGTTAATTAGTGAGCGTTTAGTGTGGGGAAGAAAGGTATGAAAAAGATTTAATATGGGGAAGAAAAATAGGAGAAATAAAGAGTGATTAAAAAGAAAGATGGCGATGTGATTATATAAAAGCAGGTGTATGTGTGTATTATATGGGTGTATGGGTATTTAGATGAGTATTTATGTGTTTGGATGGAGAATGATGGAATGGGGAATAGGTCGTCCATCACAAACTGTCAAGTAATTCCAATCGATTAGACGTCTCCAACCAAGTAGAATACTTGAAGATATATAAGAAATAACTCCTCTAAGATAGTAATTCGAAAAGTAAGCAAAGAGACAAACATCACACAAGAATTTAAGTGGTTCGATCAATGTGATCTACATCCACTAGACCAGATGAGTACTTCTTTGATTGATCAAGAATGTTTACACACCCATTCACTCGGAATAGGATATTTCCTCACTTCACTCGTGAACTCACACAACTCAAAGATTACAATCGTACTTGCATCCAAAATCTAACTCTCTAACCTTTACAATTTACACATACAAGAGTATATAAAGAATAAGGTAGTTGCTGTTGTTAGGAAGTGCTTGAGTGGTTATCAACCGTTTGCAACCGCTTGTAACAACCCATGTGCTCTATTAATGCCCAACTGAAATGGTAGTTATGCCCTCAAGTAGTTGTAACTGTAATACAGCTAGTTAAACTAACTAACTTTCATATCAGAAGACTTGTCCATAAAGATCAGAACACTACTTAGTGTGCTGATACTCAACTCTTCTGTTCTTGTGACCAAAAGCTTACTCTGCTGATAGACTTCTACTGTGCTGATCTTTACTGTGCTGATCAAGTACTGTGCTGATCTAGTACTGTGTTGATCCACTACTGTGCTAATCTGACCAACTGTGTTGAACTCTAAGCATCACCTCAAATGATTAAAAACCTTCAACTCATCTGATTTCGGCCTAAGTCATCTTATTTGATCCTATCAGCTCTCTACTTACTTAGTGTGCTGACTATGAGATTATGAGATAACACTCACACAAACCAAATACAGCCTTACGTGGTGTTTGGTCTGGGATTGTGGTGGATTAGATTAGATTGGATTGGATTGAGACTCAGATTGAAAGATAGAGATTGAGAAGTGGAGGTGGATGTAGTTTTATGTCAAATTAAATGTGATGTTGTAATCTTTTATTAGTTGATAAAAAAAAATAGAAGAGAGAATAAGTCTTTGAAAGAAAAGTAAGACAGTGAACGAAAATTAAAAAAAAAATGGTGATGTGATTGTATAAAAATAGGTGTGTAGATGTATTATAGGGGTGAATTGATATTTGGATTGAGAGGGATCGGATTGGGAATGATCAATCCAAATCTGAATTGGTCAATCTCAAACCAAACACCGTTTTAGTGAATTAGCAACTCTTAGTAGCAAGGGGAGAGAAATTGTCCATCTATACGGACGCTCATGAAATAGATATATAAGCGCTAATTCTGAAATAAAATCCTACTATTATTTTTGATAAAAAAAAAAAAAAAAAAAGATAAAAATTTAGGGTAAGACGAGGAGGCGGGAGTGCGATTGGTCTCATGCTGGCTGGGGTGCAGAGGCGGCGCAACGCATGGTGGATAGGGCGCAAGCAGGGTTGGGGAGGTTTACACAAAGAAGGAGTATGAGCATGGTAGTGACGTGAGGAGAGTACGCAGGGAGAAGAACAAGCACGAAGGAGGGCGGTGTACAAGAAAGGGAAAATGGGAGAAAGTGAATTAAGGTTTGAAGTGGGTGAATGGAGTTGAGGAAGAAGAATGGTATAATAGGTAAATAGAGGTGAACTCAATATTAAGGGGTGAACACATAAAAATTGAAAATTCGGGTCCATGCTCAAACTATAAATTTTATACACATCAACTGAGTCCATATAGTACCTATTATCAATGTGTCATCCGACTGTATTACTCACGACAATAGCATCTTTAAACGACTTTGTTGTAGTTGTTTCATTTATTTAATATATAACAATAGTTAAATTTGAGGTTTCAGTTCGTTGTTTTTGTCGAGTCTACTTTGTAGTACATTTTTTTTTATGGGTACTTTGTAGTACAATTGAATGAGATAGTAGCTTGTAATGCGTCGGATCAGGATACAGATCTAATTCTAAAATTTGTCTTTTTCTTCAATTAGATTTTCTTGTGTAGTTTTAATTATAATCTGCTTTCTAATTTGGGTGATTTTTTTCATTCTGCTCTTAACGATATTGTTAGGATTTCAAAGTAAAGACTAGCCTTTGTAATTCTTTGAAAATATTTGAGGAAGTAGAGTCAGTGTTGCGGCGACTTCAGAGATTGTTAGAAAAGGTCATTGTAAATGATAATTTTGAGCCATGATTCCACAAACTTGTTGCTACTTTTTCTTCCTTATTGTGTTTTGCAAAGTTATGAATAAGGTTATTTTTTTTATATATACAATGTTGACCCACTTTAACGTTTTATCACAATTATATGAAAAATAAGTAAAAAATAATTAAAATAGTTACCAGGTAAAGTAAATCGGGTGAAAGATCAAAGGGTTCAAGGGCAATCTTATATTTACAAATATGGCCATGGTTGAGGCGGTACAACCGTGGAAGAGGGCCGCCGTGGTGCATTTGTATAGGTTTCGAAATGAGTGAGTGATGTAAAAAGTTTATAAGGGATAGACGAATAAGTAAACTAACAGATAATAGTTGTGACTGCGAGGTGTTTAGCTCAAGTTAATAATCAACTTACTAAATACTCGATAGCTGATCAGTTGGACAATTATCAAAATAAGTTGAGTGTAAAATGTGTAATCCTAGACTATACTCATTTGTTTATGAAAACTCTTATTTTATTTAGAAAAATTATTAGTTAATTTTATGTAATCAAAACATTATCAGTTGTGTTTGCTCAGATGATCTAGCGTGTTACGTTATTTTGATAAAAATAGTACTCCCTCCGTCCCATACTTGAAGCTACATTTTACCATTTTGGGCGTCCCATACTTGAAGCTACATTACCTAAAATAGCAAAAACACTTTTAAACACTCTCCTTAAAACATCACAATATTACAACAAATGCCACTACTTTATTACACTAAAAAGTAACTTTATTACTATTTATAAAGTTGAAAAGTCTTTACTACCCCCACTTTATCTTACACAATACTAATAAACAACTCATTTATTAAAACCCGTGCCAATTTGGTTTGTAGCTTCAAGTATGGGACGGAGGGAGTAATAAATAACACGATTATTTTAGTGGTTCGAAGACTTCGCTTCTACATTCACTCCACAAAGTCGATCGTGAGTTCATTCATTTCAAAGAGTGCTTGATTTTTAAGTGTCAAGTGACATTTGTAGACTTATCCCTCTTCACGAGTTTTATTTCCTAAAATTTGTACGAGTTTCACCCCTCTTATAATAACACTTTTTTTTTAAGGTAGTAGAATTACAGATAGGAGATAAATTACATATCACTCGCCCTCACCTATCCAGACAATAAATTTTACCAAAAGATCACAAATTCCAGACTCAATCGTGAGAGGGTGGAAGGATCAATGATCAACCAGCATACCTTGAAACTCCGTGATCTAAGAAGATAGCAACGGCTGTGCTACAAACCTCCCAAACCACATAAGTACGGACCCAAGGCCTACCAGCTCCAACAGGCACAACAAAGTGCCACCATGGGAAAACCCGAAAACGGGAGGAAAACCCATCATAACAGGGAAGAAACCAAACCAGCGGGGAAAGGGAAAATACCGAAAGCAGAAAATAACGGCATAGGAAGAAGAAAAGAAAAAACGAACCTAAAAAACACCAGATCTAAACTAAGAAGTGTTGGAGAAATTGGTTAGAAATTGATTAATTTTAATTAATTAATTGATTTTAAAATGAGAGTGGAGAACACTCGTCTTTGACCAATTTATTGAGGGCTATAAATGTAATTTCAAGGAAATTAAATGGCATAAAATCGTTCTACTCTCAGAGTAGATGTTCGTAGTGTATTTAAAATTTCAAAACCGAATTTCGGTGAGTGAGAAATTAATTCACGAAGTTGAAACGTCAAATAATACACTTTATGGGATAAAGTGTTACAACATAATAATTGTCCCACATTGAAACTTTGAAAGTTTAATGGGGGCTAATTTTATAAGGAGGATGTTACAATGGTTCAAATAATAATGATTAAGGAGCAATCTAATAGTCTATACTGATGCACGTGTGTGCTCGTTCGGTTGAGCTTGGGCCTAGTCTTGGGCTCATGACTCGTGGGTTTTAAATTTGGGCTTTCAGACCCATCGAAATTGGGTTAACCCAAATAAATTTAAAAGTTGAATTTGAACTATGACGAATTTGGATGTTGAGGATGTCTAGGTACATTGACGTTACAAATTGTGATGAACTTGGACGTTCGGGTGTCCAGATTCATAGACGTTTCAGTAATGAATTTGTAACCGCAAGGAGTTACAAAACCATGAATGTCATAATTAAATCTTGTAACCGCAAGGCGTTACAAATAGCATAAATGCCGTAATAAATGTGGAGACCCCTCACATGTTGGAACATGCCTATAAATAGGGTGCATGTTTTATGTTGTAAAACACTCTTACACACAACACTTGAGATTTTCTAGAAAAATCATAGCATCACACATTTTGCATCAAGCATATAGAGTGTAGTCCAGTTTTCGTGTCGATTCAGTTCGTTGGAACTCTATACGTTATGGTGCTGCTCGTATAGAGGCGAAAGTCGTTTTACCTTTTAAAACGTTACGCCAAACCGTGAGCACTAGCCGGGACGTATTCGTTTTGCGGGAAAAGGGTTTCCTTGACTCGACTTTAACTTTGTTCCTATTGTTCGTGAGATGGGGTCGTTGCTGCTGATTTCAAGAACCTGTCTGGTTTGGGAAGCTGCTAAAGGAGAAAAGCTGCTAAAAGAAGAAAATCGAAGACTTTGTGTAAATATTATTTTAATTGTATTTACAATTTTGTTATTTATTTTTGTCAATTTTGTAAAGCCATTGTTGGGTGCTCAAAAATTCCAACAAGAAGCAGACTAAAATAACATGCAGAAAGGAAAAAAACGAAAATAAAATGGGATCGGACGGATGACTCACCCGATCGGTCACCGTGGCTCCGACGGGGAGATTCACTAATTGATCCCAACTAAATCCCTAAAAAAGACCCCTTCGCCCAATAGAAAAGTGGTGCGGCGACTCTGCAGGCGGTGCGTTGAGCGGCGGCGCTGCAAGCGGCGGGCAGCGGTGTTGCAAGTGGTGTGGCGGCGCAACTACTAACTTCTGTGCAGAAGGTAGGCGATTTTGTGTGATTTTGTTTAGGATTGAAGATGGTGAAATTATACGCAGGTTTTGGTGGGGGAGAAAGTTTAGAGACCTCTTATAATAACACTTGATCAGTCAATGTTAGAGTAAGTTTGTAAAGTAGCTGAGACAATTAATCTGGTTGGTGTAATTCCGATTGTTTACATTTTTTTTTTTTTTTGGGTAAAATTAATGCACTCTATAGGTCTCATCATAATTTGCTACTTGGAAAAACTTTCTACGCAATTGATTGCACAAGAAATATTAGCTTATATTAAGAACATTATTACGCCATCAAATTCAATTTAAATATCATTTTTAGCTATTCAATTTATCTGCAATTTAGATGTCATTAATTTTACTATTTTCAATATCAATTAATTACAATTCTTCTCAATCTACCCTTAAAACCATTAAAAATAACATGGATAGTAGTAGTAACCAATAACTTTATTAATATGTGTGCATGATTATTTTTCTCATTTTAATTTATTTTTAAAGTCATTAAAATTAATGTAGACAACAGTATATCAATGATTTTCATATTCTAAGTCTTATGTAAAATTTCAAAGCAATTGATCAAGGGCATAGTGGTAAGTCAATTATTTCCTAATTTGATTGATTCAAAACGACATACTGTATATTTTAAATTGAGGGAGTAATTCATTCAAAAGGAAGTTTAGATTGTAGCCTAAACAATAACACTTTTTCAATATACAACAAGTATTTATCAAAACACGAACCAAATACTTTTAACGTTTGCAATAATCCAAAAAAAAAAAAAAGAGAGATCTCAAAATTGTATCAATTGCATGATACAATTGATACGCCAAGATGCTTCTTTTATTTAAAATTTTAACATATGTAAATAGTTCACGATCATATTTCATTTTTGTTACACAATGATATAACATTTGTGTTACATGCACCTTCTAATTAAGGACCATCACCATCACCTATTTTGTCTTAAATGTCAAAAGGTACCATATATATCTTTATGCAACAAAAAATCCTTACCAATAATACCCTTGCACCACAAACTTTCACAGTTTAGCATGACAGATTTTATTCTGCACACCAAAACAGAAGTGAAGTATTCTATCATTTGGCTAATGATACATTTACAAGTAATAGAATCAAATAACTTTTGCATATACACCAATATGTGTGGTCAGTTACAGTTTGATCACCAGCATCTAAAGAACCAAAACTATGTCCGTGGATCATTGCTCGACTCTAAAAGAGAGAACTATCCCGTAGATCTGCACCCACAAAGTTAAACAATCGTGTCACTTGCAGAAACAAAATGAATATAAGCAAGCAAGCATAAAAGAAGTACAAATGTCTCGTGTATGAAACATGATACTCTTGACAGACATTTGAGTATCATAAAAATATGCAAGAATATCACGTCTCATACTACAAGTTTTTGTGAAATACGGACTTGGGAGGTAAATAACTTGGTGCACCACCATCATCCGACATAACAATTTTATAAAACTCAATCGGTGTCATGCCTGTTGTCTCTGGTGCTGGCTGAGGAGCCCCCGCGAGCGTCATGTTTGAACTAGTGCTCGAACCAAGACCTTCCGATAAAAAAAATTAATCACAAAAGTTAGAAAAATGCATATCAAACATAACACAAACAATCTCCTCTAATAAAAAAAGAAACCTTTTAATGATTTTACTCAAATTAAAATTGATCAGTGTGACAATATAGTACCTTGTAAGAGTATGACGAGAAAAAAGAAACCAGTGATGAACATGGCTGAGATGGTGGCACCGGATGATGCTAATGAAGACGACGAAGAAGATGATGACGACGTTGACAACGCTTTGGCTGCTTTCATCTTCTTTATTGCTTTTATTCGTTCCACCCTCTCTTGCTTCCTCTTGGCAATCTTGGCTAGTTCTTTGAGCAATCTCATGTCAGCTGCATCTAGGGTGGGACCTTTCGGGGGACGAGGTGGTTTTGGCGCCTTTTTTTGTTTTGCTGCCTTTCGTCCCTCATTCTCCGTCGTCGTCTCATTCGTCTCCTTCTCCGCGAGCGGCACATTCCCCTGCCCCCCGGTATTCCTATCAGCTAACAACCTCGTCGTCGTCTCGTCTCCAGGCTCCACGTCGATATTAGATCCATTGAAGCTCAAAAAGCCACTAACGAATCTTTTCAATGATCCCTTTTTGGCCTTTTGAGCTCCACGACTTGCCTCATCGCTCTCGATATCAATTAAAACTTCTTTTTCATTCGAAATAGTAGTATCCTCCATGAAATATATATATCTATCTATATAAGATTCTATTGCTCAATTCTTTCAAGATTCCCCTTTCAATTATATGCCAAGATTGCAATATAAATAAATTCTTCCTAGAAGAAATTTATTTTTTTAGCCAAAAAGAGGAACCACACGGTTCTGGAAATTTGAGAATTAATTTTCTCCAAAAATCTCAGAGTAATCCTGTAATCAAAACCATGCATGGATTATTTTCTACAACAAGACATGATGAAACCATTAGAGAGAATTGAATTGCGAAAAGACGAAATGAGAAAAATTAGAGAGAATTTTTGCGTACCGATGAGGAAAGAAAATGCAGAAGCCTTAATTTAGGCAAAATAATCGCCGATAAGAAATTGAGAAAAGGGGCTTCTTTAGAAATTCCCAGAGGCAAAGAGACTTTTATTCGACCCCATATTCAGTTTTATTCATTTTTAAAGCAAAATAAATAGCGTCGGGCGGAATGTGAAACCAATATCCGTACAATGTCGGATAGTCCGAATATTGCCCCGTCGCAATTGCATTCAACTAATTAACTAGGAGTACTTTTTAATCCCTGTGTAATTAGATGCAATTAAACTATAATTTTATTTGTTGTTTTAATTTGGTGAGTTAAAAGTTTAATTAGACAATTGAAAATATATTTAAATTATTTAAAAAATATATATTTAACTGCATACGAGAATTTGTCCACTTTTTGAATGTGTGTTTCAAATTTGTGTGGTCAATTTTTTTTTTTTTGAATTACATTAAATATCCATCCCTTTTCCCCTTTTCCCATGACTTGGGACCCAGATCTAATGCCTAGGTAGTGGTCAAATTTAAATTCAATAATTTCTGTAATTAGATTTAGCGTTTTATTTTAATTGAAATAGCAATCAAATTATTTCACTTTCTGATTTTCTTCTGCCAGATCATACTTATTCGCATTGGTCAATACAATTATCAATTAAACAACAACCCAAAAACTTATATAATACGAGTATATTTCATACATCAAATACAGATAATCAAGGTAAATTTGAAATAAAATTTCGCGTGTCAAGTCCGGGTCAATGCGGATTAAACTAAACTAAAGTATATATTTTCACTTTTAGGTATTGTTTATTACATGATCAAAATTATATTACTATAAATTATATGACTAAAATATTATTGCTTTCTGGACACTTAATTTTCTAATCGAATTTACCAAAATATTTTAAAACTTTTTATAATAACATATTTGTTTCCCTTTAGTAGTAATATATTTTATGATATTACAAAGCTAAAATATGTTACAATAAGATCAAAAATATTCAACTATTACAGAGTGCCAAAACTATAATTTTGTTTGTTGTTTTAATTTGGCGAGTTAAAAGTTTAATTAAAGAATTGTAAATATATTCAAATCATTTAAAAAAAATTAATACGAGAATTTGTCCACTTTTAATGTGTAAATTTGTGTGGTCAAATTAAAGAGTAGATCTTGTGCTCGAGTCCATATAAAAATTTTAGTTGACCATGTCAAATTTTTTTATTGGTATTGCATTTTTAATTATAGTGACTTATAGTTTTTAATAATATTTTCAGTATATTTTTAAATTATATAAAAACTTGAGTTGACCAGGTCTTGTGTAGAATTGGTGTTGCACTTTTGTTGTAAGATTAAAACTATGTTGCACTTTTCGATTATAGTGACTTACACTTTTCATTAAAAATTGTGTTACACTTTTCAATTATACTGACTTACACTTTTCATAAAAAATTGTGATACTGACATGCACTTTTTAACTTTTTAATAGCATTGTGTTACACTTTTCAGTAAAAAATTGTATTGCACTTTTCAGTTATAATAACTTATATTTTTCATTAATATTGTGTTTCCACTTTTCAGTTATACTGACTTGTACTTTTTAATAAAAATTGTGTTGCACTTTTTAGTTATAATAACTTACATTTTTCGTGTTATACATTTTAGTTATAGTGGCTTACACTTTTTTTAAAAAATATTTATCAAAAAAATAAAATAAAATGTTGAATCGGTCAACTACGGTGTCAAGTCTAGACCTGTCAAAACAGGTCGGCGGGGCGGGCCAGTCCGTTTGCAAGGCGGGCTACCAAAACCCCAACCCAACCCAAAAATGGGCGGGCCGCAAGTTTTGGCGGGCCAACATTTTTTATTTTTTTACAAAGTATTTATTAAATTCATCAAGAAACATAAAAAAATACATTATATATATTGATTGTACATAATAGGAATAAACATCAAGAATTACATTAATTATTACTTAAGAACAAAAAATATAAATAGAAATATGGTCATTAATAGTTGTATAATATATTATAAATACAGTAATAATATACATATATATTAAAGTAATATACTTATATTATATATATGATATAAAATAGGGTATTATGAGTACAGAAAATGAAGAAATAAGGAAAAAAATGCCACTGCTTATATAATCTACTATTATGCGCTAGAGTTTTTAATATTAGTTAGGTTTATTATATATTGTTATTAAATAAAGTTGGATAGCTTAAGTGGTTAGAGCACCATTATTCAGCCGTAAGGTCTTGAGTTGAATTCTGTAGGATTTTTTTGGACTTTCAAAGTCTGGAGGTATTCAATTCAAATTTTTAAAAGTCTTTAAAATTTTTGAGGTATTCAATACGGATTTTAAAAAATTGTTTGAACTTATATACACCCGAGTGTACAGCGTACACCCTAGTCCAATTTTTTTTCCCTTTATAAAGTGTAAGCCAATATTACTGAAAAGTGCAATACAATATTATAAAAACGTTCAAGTCAGTATAATTAAAAAGTGCAACACAATATTACTAAGAAGTGTAAATTCATATAATCGAAAAGTGCAACACGTCACTGTAAACACAAATTCGTGAATTAAATATAAAAACGCAAAAATGCGAACAATTTTATTTAATTTCGGATTAAACCGATGAATATTGCGGGTTACAATCTCTAATTTGTTCCTCTGATTCTCTCTTCTTGAACTTCACTTGGATTTCTTGAGCTTTTGGAGCTGGATCCGCAGCCGAATCCTTTCCGATCTTGTATTTGGGGCTTTTATAACGTTAATCCAAAGGTTTAGCACCGTATTTTGGATTAAACGCCGAATTTAGGGACTTTTTGGATGAACGTCGTTGAAGATCGTTCTTGAATTTGGGACTTTGTAACGTTAATCCAAAGGCTTGATGCCGTATTTTGGATTAAACGTTTGATTTTCGGGACTTTTCAGGACTTTTTCGGGACTTATTGGGACTTTTCCAATGAAGATCCACGAAGAACTTTGAAGAAACGCTGAATTGAAGAGGTTTAGCACCTTGATCTCCACTCGAACACTACTTCTTGCCGCTTTGCACGAAGAACGCCTTGAAGAAACGCCGAATCGAAGGGGCTTAGCACCTTGATCTCCACTCGAACGCTGCTTCTCGCCGCTTTGCACGAAGAACGCCTTTGAAGCTCCTCCACTTGCTGAAGAACACTCTAAAATCTCTGCAGAGAATTTTAGAGCCTTGAATGCTTCTCCTTTTGTTGATGATCAAAATGAATGAAATGAGGCCTCTATTTATAGGTGTAGGCCTAGAGATATTTGTGCAAGTGGTTAGGGCTTTTAATTCAAATTTTTGAATTGTTTGATGGGCTAAGAATGCCTTTTGGGCTCAAAATACCAGATTTGAACCCGATTTGATTTATTGGACTTTAGAGGCCCGTCTTAATTTATTGGACTTCAGAGACCCGACTGGATTTGTTGGGCTTTAGGGGTCCGACTTGATTTGTTGGACTTTGGAGGCCCAAATTAATTGAATTTTGCTTGTCTACCGTCACTATAAAAAGTACATAAAGAAAGCCAATCTATTGCTTATGTGTTGCCTTCTGATACTTATTCTTCACCTAGTGGATTCCAGCGGAGGCTCCCGCTTTCACCTTCTTGACTCCGGTGGACGCTGCCATCTTCGTCTTGTCAGAGAATTTGGAAGAGGTGTATTTTATTAAAACACCTTCAAACAACTACTCGTACATTCTATTAATTCAAATTTAAAATAATAATATTTTAAGGCCCTAATATTCGAGTTAGTTTGGGGTAATTCGGATGGACAAATTCTTGTATACACATGTTACAAGGTGCACTTTTATAATACATTAATAATTCATCACTTATCGGATAATATTACTATATTTATAAATTAATACAGCAATATCCCCTATATTACTAATAGGGAGTTCTTTTCTGCTGAGGTGTCGCTCTTAGAGCCATTTCGCCTATGTGTAATTTTAAGAATAATCGAGTTCCACGTGTCATTTTATCACTTCATTCCGTTCCAACTCATAATCTGACCTGTACGATGACGTTTCCTCAAAAAATAAGAATGGAAAATCATTCGTGAAGCAGGGTTTTCGCCGTGTCTCATCTCTTCTTCGCCTCTCCTCGCTGCATCTCTTCACCCTTCTCTCTGCTGCATATCGTCGCCCTCAATTAATCGCTGCATCTCTTCACCTCTCTCTGCTGCATATCATCGCCCTCAATTGATGATAGGTAATACTCATTCGACTCGATTCCTTTAGCCTCTCCTCACCCCAAGTCAAGATCGCGTGTATGTTTAAGATTTATATATTGCCCACAAATCTGATTTTTTTCGTATACATCTATTCTCCATTATATTTCTGCTTTATCCGATCCAGGGTTTTGCCCGGTTTTGCCTCGCCGCTCTTCACTGTGCCGCTACGCTAAATCGTTGGAGAGGATTTTGGGGGTATTTTCTGCAATAGAGATATTCGACTGTGAATATGCTTGAAGGCGAAGGTGAGAACGCCTCCTCTATTGAGCCGATTGTGGACTCAATTATTGTAGGTATGATCTTGATCTACAATTATTGTTGACAAAACCTTCTGCCTAAATCGCTGATTCTGAGTTATTCGTATTTGAACGAAGCGTTGTACGATGTGGATTGTGTGGAGAGGCGGTGGTTTTTTATTTCAGTATCAAAGATTTTTTAAAATTAGGCCAGTGGAGTGGCGGCAGCCTTTTCGAACCACTTCTCAGCACCGGGACGTGCTTCCATGTCCCAATCTCCTCATCTCTATTTTACAATCCTCATTCATCAATTAATTAATTAATAAGCACATTGCAATGCCATTTTTTTAATAACCTAAGTTCCAAATAGATAGAGCAGTCTCTTAATTATCTGATTGGAGTAGAGCTGTAGAGGAATGTAGGTCTTTTTTTTTTTAATTAACAGGCTGATTGTGTTGTTTTATTCAATCCATATTTGCTCCCAAGTTTGTATCTGTGTTGCTCACGTTTTAATGGACTCAATTATTGCAGATATTATCTTGATCAACAGTTGTTGGATGTGCATGATGACAAAAGCACCTTTCACTGATTCAATCTCAAGTATAATCCTTGTGCGCAAAGTAGGCTCGGATAAATTTTTCTGAAGCAGGATAATTTTATCGAAGGTTAGTATTATTGTAATTTGTAGGATTTCTTATTGCTACTGAAATTAATACATATGTTGCAAGAATTTGTTGAATTTTATTGACATTTAATTTCTTAAAATCCTCAATTGTAACTACAGTAGGCACTATAATATTGGTCTCAATTATTGATACAGGAAATTTCAACGTATTGCCACTTGGGTGCTTGCTTATGGCTTAATGTCAATATGTATTTTTATTAAAGTAGATAGTTTAGGGAGTTACTTTCTACTGATGTGTCATTGTATTAGACATTTCGCCTACGTGTCATTTTAAGAAAAATCCAGATACACATGTCATTTTATTACTCCACTTTGTTCCAACTCAAAATCTAATTTGTACAACCAAGTTTGCTCTAATCTACACGCCCTCTTCTATCGCCCCTCCATATCGCCGCCTCTTCTAATACCCACTCCATGTCTATTAAAATTTGATCTGGTAAGCTTTGATCTTTCTTCGTGTTTTTTCTGTAATTTTTGCGATTTTATGAATTCAGTTTTTGTATGTGTTTTATGAAATAGTGAAGTCCATTAAACTATACAAAACTCCAACTTATACACGCAAAATTTTAGACCAGTATACCGTCGCCGGATACACCATGCCGACCGTGAGTGCAGGCCGAGATCGCCTCTACGAAGCTCTTACATTAAGAAATTTATCTGTATCTTTATTTTTATCCATGTTTATATTTGGGATAAGGGTAAATGAGTTTCTATGTTTCAATTTTTTAATCTACTGAAGGCGTTCAAGTTCGAAATTGAGTTGGATGATGTGGTGCGTAGAATATGCAATTACATTTTTTTCTATTCTCCTTTTAAACGTCCTGTGTTAATTTTTTGATAATTAAGATTACAACCAAGCTAAGTTTGATTTCTGATAAATTTTTGTTTGAATTAACATGAGATGACAACGGAAAAGGCAATTATAAGGAAATAGAAGTATTTGAATGAAGAAGATTTGTCTAAAGATGAGAAAGTTATATATTCCAGTAAACAGGTATTATATGTATATGTCTATTTTATTTTACTAATCATGTATTGTGACATTCTATTATGGAAAGACTAGAAAGCTCATAGTCTGTGACAAATTGTGCATAATACTAGAGTTGAATAAGATTGGCTTATAGTTTGAAAAGGTGTTGACTTGAGTTTTCTTCTATTGGATTTTGAATTATATGTCAGATGTTATTTGCTTTGTCTTGAGGGGTTGGCGCAAACCCTTTGGATATTTGATGGACTAGATTCGATGCCTGCTTATAATGTGGAAAGTATAAGCAATGAATCTATGCTCAAAATGCACGTAAATGTGGCAAGTATAAGCAATCAATCTATGCTCGAAATGCACGTAAAATCCAAGGTTAGCAATATGGATATTTAGTTTGTATCATCAATTTTTATGCTTACTATTTTTTATTGTTTTGTTTGTAATTTCCATTAACTGTAGATGTCTGAGATTCGCCCATTTGTGTGTGTGTTGTTTTAAGAGATATTACATTTGATGAAGCTCGATATAATATCTTCATTGATCTTCAAGACCGGCTTCATCAAAATATATGTCGGTAATGAAATTTTATCTCTGATTTAAGTATCGTTCTTTACATCTTTATTCTCTGTGTTTTTTCTGTAATTTTTGCGGTTTTATGAATTCAGTCCAGGTAAGCTTCGATCCTTCTTTGTGTTTTTTTCTGTAATTTCTACTAACCAGAATCCGATAATCCATGGAGTATAATTTATATTTGTTAATGTTATGTGTCTCATAGATGTGTAGACTAACCGTATATAATGTGTAGAAGTGCCTAGTTCAAAAGAGTAAGGTCTTTATTGACAATAATAGTTGTTAAAAGAGACTCTAATACTGAAGGATCTTCTTTGGTTCAGCTAGAACATCGACTTAATTCGAGTTTCTATCTAAAACTTTAAAAAATATCAACTACATATGTATAACTTAAAAAAAATGTGTTTTGCCTACTTCTGAATTTTAATTAACTAATTATCTAAAACCTTAAAAAATTATCAACTACATTAAAAAAATATGTGCTCTGCCCATTAATAGTTTCATTGGAAATCCACACGCGTGGTGTCTATGCTCCAACAATTCTAGATACAAGGAACTTTGCAGTGTATATGTCGTAGTTGATAACAAGTCGGGTATATTTTATTCTAGCTGAATGTATATAGATCATTCTCAGCAGAAGATGAAACTACATGTAAGGTCATTGTTATATTTATGACTATAGTTTGTGATTTTCCAACTGAAATTAATCCTACATGTAGTTGATTATGTTTAACCATGATTATTCTCACTAAAACTTTTTTTTTTTTTTTTAGAAGAACTGCTGAACCAAAAGCATCTCATCCGATTCATCAAGTCAAAGTTAAGAAAAGAACCAGATGAGGTATTAATATTATGATGTTTTTTCTCAAGCAATGTTTTATCTTCAATATATATGCATGTTTAAGTTACAAATGCAATTAATAAGACTTCCTATTGATGATATGTTGTCATGGTATTTTAATTTGATTATGTAGGTTGTTATCTAATCTACCACGATGGGCAGTATCTTACTCTGAAAGAAGTCTTTTGACAGCTTGGACTTAACAGGGTTTGCATTGCTTTATTCAATCCATGTTTGCTCCCAAATTTGTATCTGTTTTGCTCGCATTTTAATGGACTCAATTATTGCACGTATGATCTTAATGTAGATCTGTTGGATGACAAAAGCACCTTTCATCACTTTGACAAATTCATTCTCAAGTATAATTCTTGTGGACAAGGTAGTCTCAGAGAATCTTTTCTGAAGCAGGATAATCTTATTCAAAGTTAGTATTGTTGTAAATTTGTAAGATTTTTTATTATATTCAAACTTATGGGAAATAGATTAGCTGAAAACTTCATCCTTCCTTTCTATGTAACAATCTCTTCAAGATTTATTTTGGCTGATATGGTTTTTGCCATTTATGCTGAAGTTGATATTCTACATGTGTGCTCTTTTGTTACGTTTGTTGTATCTTGACTACTATCATGCAATATGATTATTATGATATAAATGATCGCGTCATTTTATCATTATGATGTAAAGTAGCATAGAATGTCAAACATGTTACAAGATGTTTATATTCCATTTACCTGCTTTAGGATGTATCAGAAACTATCACCTAAAAAACAATTTAAATAGTACTCCGTAATAGAATTGTTAGAAATCATATTCTCAAAATCAAGTAATCATTGTTGAAATTTCTCTAAAAAAATTTGTGGGGTGTGCTTAAGTGGATTTTGCCACTCTACTTGTCGTTGGCTTTTGTTCACTAAATCTAAAAGTGGCTGAAAACCTGATAAACTGTAACAATGACATTCCTTCCGCCACTCTAAATACATGATTTAGAAAGATAGAAATATTGCTTAGGTTGCTATATAGATTCTATTAGCTTGAACTGATTTTTCAGTAGTATTTAAGATGATAATAAAATTACTAAAGATAGGACCTGTTGGCCGTTGATGCTTCCTGTTAACTTGAATTTGTGCGTTCTTTAACTTGAATTTGTGCGTTCTTGAATAACTCTCTTACTTTTAGAGTGAAGGATTATTGGTTGCTCAAATTTAGTCCTTTTTTATTCTAAAATCTTTCTAGGCAACAAAACTCTTACTAGTATTTCTCTATTAATTTGGCTTTCTTGGATTGATCAATTTTGCCCTTATTAGTTCTTATGTTCAAAATTTGGCAAGAGAGTATTTTTTAAATTTTACTCCCTCCGTTCCAATAAAAGTTTTTCATAACTTTTGAACACGAAAATTTAAAAATATACTGTAGTAGAATAAATAGATATATTAGAGCTAGAAAGATTACTTTTTTATATGCTAACCATCCTGCATGAGAAGAAAATTGTTAAGACTATTGAAGTCACTCCTATTTCTTTATAGATGTAATCAATTGCACCCAAGTATCACTCTATATTGAGACTCAACCTAAAAATTGAGTTTTTTGATATGAAATTCTTCCATAAAATATACTATAATATTAAATATTTAAATGTTTATTTAAAATTCCGTGTAATACACGGGTTCTACACTAGTTTTTAACATAATTCAAAGTAAACGCACATGTAAAATGATGTAATACTTAAACAAATATAGTAATACTTCCTCCATTTCTGAAAAGTTTACATTTGATGGAACGAAGTTTAAGAAAAAAGTGTAATAATTAGAGTGTTGAGGGTAATTTTGTAAACTTTTATATATAAAGTAAATAAAGTAGTTTGATTGAGTGTATGGTGGACCCAAAAAAATAGAGTTTATTGACATTAAGAGTTAAAATTCACACCCCTACAACAATTAAAAACAAAAAAAAATTAGCAATTCAATTAAGTTCAAATCAATACTTAAGATACCTAATATACCCTTTATAATTAAAATATCCTAGTAATTCAATTTTAATATTTTAAACTTACTCCACAATTCTCGACAATCATTCCATTATTATAGTTACCTTCCATTTCATTCTTTTAGAAAACATCCACAATTCTGCAAATTATCATTTTGTTTCGACTTTCCTACAACCACCCCGATTGGAATTCAATTCTCCAAGTCCCGCAATGCTCCGACAACCTGGAGTTCATAAAAAAGCAGTATCGTCGCCTCACCCTCCTCCTACACCCGGAATAAGAAAAAAAATCCCATTTTCCGACCCAGCTTTCCGTCTAATCGCCGATTCCTAGGCGGTGCTTTCCGATCTACCTAAGAAATCGCTCTACGACAATGAATTCGCCTCTCGATTCACCAAGGTGGATCTCGTTACCACCAAACAGTACCACCAATGTGCGATTTTGAGTTCGATTTCAGAGTTCTTTTGCTTTTGAGTGCGATTTTGGGGTGCAATTTTGAGTGCGATTTCACATTTCTTGCTTTTGAGTGAGATTTTGGGGTGCGAGATTTCAGGGTTTTTCGATTTTGCATGCGATTTTGGGGGTTTTCGATTTTGGGATTGTTTGGGTGCGATTCAGGAGCTACAGATTCTAGATCTAAACAATTTGGAGTTGCGTCGGCCGAGAGTGGTCGGCGCTGGAGAAAGAGAGGACGCGCTCGCCCTCGACTACATCGCCGTGCGACCGATTGCTATTCACCTTCGATTTTGAGAAATTCGAGTTGTGGTATTTGATTAGTTTTCTGATCGATCGTGCCTGGGCATTGGATTGGATGTTGATTTGCAGATTTCCTGTTTGATTGTCGTCGGAGTTGGTCGCTACTCTGTGTTTGCGGATTGGTGTTTTTGTTCCGCTAATTTGAATTCCAGCGTTTTAGTTGGTAATTTTGTTGTGTTCGTCGGTGGTTACCGCTTGAATTGATGTTCGACCGTGAGGATCGGCGGTGATGATCGTATTGTGCCGCTGATTAACATTGATTAATTGTTAATTGTTGGCCGATTTTGTTGATAATTATCCTTATAAACTGTTGAAGTTTGAGATGAAGCAAGGTTCATCATATGCAGACTATACAAATGGTTGAGATATGTTTCAAGATTGTCTGTACTGATTTATTCATATTGTTTATGCCTATCAGTATTCTAATTCGTGTCTATGAATATTTAGTTAGAAATTGTGGGGTGGGGCTATTAACACCCCATATAATGTTATACACACCCCCAAATGTTAAACACACCTCATTAAAATTTAAAAATCAATTTTTATTACTAATCATACCCCAATTCTTTCTTATGTGCCCTTTAACACTTAAAACAAAATACAAATTAAATAAAAACCAAAATAACATTATTAAGATTAAGTAAATCTTTAAAATATATCATACATAAAAAAAATCAAAAAATATATTCAATCGGGATAAAACAATTAAATTAATTTTTTTAATTAAATCTGGATAAAATTAAATAAAATTAAAAATATCAATTTAAGAATCAAAATTTTGATAAACTAAATAAAAAAGAAAAAGAAAAATCAATTTAATTTCAAAACAATTAAATTAATTTTTTTAATTAAATCTGGATAAAATTAAATAAAATTAAAAACATCAATTTAAGAATCAAAATTTTGATAAACTAAATAAAAAAGAGAAAGAAAAATCAATTTAATCTTAAAAAAATTACTAAATAAAAAAAAATCAAATATAAAAAAATCTTCAAAAATAAATTAAAGCTGCAAAAAATTTAAAAATATTAAAAAATCAACCAAATCTTCAAAGCTTATTTAATTAATTAATTTTTTAAGATTTAGGTGATTTTTTAAATATATTTTTTAATTTTTTTATATTAATTTGAATTCTTAATTTTTCAATTATTTTTTTAATTTTAATTTTTTTTACAATTTATCAAACTTATTAAATATTTTTACGTTTTTAATTGATTTTTTAAATTTTTATTTGATTATTTTTATTTATTTTTGAATATTTTCAGATTTTTTTTCAAAAAATTTAATTTATTATTTGAAATATTTTGTTGGCTTCTTAAAAATATTTTCAAATTTTAAATATGTTTTTTCAGATTTTTTTTAAAATTATTTTACTCCCTATTTATATAAAAGGGTTACTTAGTCATTTTATCCATATCTATTTTTGTCCTTAAAATAATGGGGTATGTATAACATTATATGGGGTGTTAATAGCCCCACCCAAATTG
The DNA here is from genome assembly GCA_963675135.1 of Galeopsis tetrahit. Lineage (NCBI taxonomy): Eukaryota > Viridiplantae > Streptophyta > Magnoliopsida > Lamiales > Lamiaceae > Galeopsis > Galeopsis tetrahit. The sequence continues at coordinate 11,503,199 of OY776129.1, read as the reverse complement.
TGGCCTAAAATTTTGTTTCTCATTAGATTGTGCTGATGATGTGAAGATTGTGCAGATTGTTGGGAAGGTTTTTGACTATGATGTTGTGAAGACTGTACGCAGTTGCTGTGAAGATTAACCAGTTGCTAATAGATTAACGCAGCAACATGCAATTTTCATTACATATATATGTAAATCCAATTTATTGCACATATTTGTATGTATATGCAATTACTTAAGTGTTATGCAATTTTTACGTTGTTATATGCAATTTTCATGTTGCTTTATGCAATTATAAAATTACGAGTAAATACAGTGCACTAAATTTCAATTTCATAATGTGTAAAGAAATATTAAACAACTATGTATGTGTAAATGATATATGCAGCTGAATAATTCAAATATCGTTTTTTAGGAATATTTTGATTTTTTGAAGGTGTATTAATTAACGTATTTTAGGTATAATGTATTTTGAAAAGGTTTGAGTTTATGAAAAGTCTTGAAACGTGGAAATTAAAATTGATTACAAATTTTAAATTAAAAAAGGATTGACTAATTCTACATGACCATGCAATTGAATATAACGGTTATATTGGTACAAGTACATACTAAATTGTCTTTAATTGTTTTACGAGGTTAAAATTGGATATATTTGTTAAAAATTTTAGTGGAGTGTCCTTAGGTGTAACTTCCAAAAAAAAAATTGTATAAAGGATAAATATGTATATATCGTGAGAGTGACTATGCAAACTTTTTAGGGACGATGGTAATATTATTTAATACTCCAGTAGTACTCACTTTGTCCTAAGTGAAAAACTTGTTGTGCCTTCTGGAAATAGAGTTTAAATAAAAAAATGTAATAATTAGAGCGTTGAGAAGTAATTTTGTAAACTTTTATATACTATAAAGTAAATAAAAATATTTGAATTGATTGTATTATTAGACACAAAATATCCCCTATATTACTAATAGCGAGTTTTAAAGAGCTGATGTGTCGAATTCTTATGAATTTGAATGATGTGTCATTTTTTTAGAGAGTGAGAGTATATGGTAATTATTAGGTGTCAAGTATTTATGAAATTTTATCTTATTGAAAATGATGACGTGTCACACTATTATATGAAATAGTTTAAGAGGTTATATATAATATTATAAATTCTCACAATTTATAATTTTATATAAGTAAATTAATCGAAACAATTTATCTATCATAAAAAAAGTTTGATCATGTGTTTTTCTTTAAATAAAAAAAAAGTTAGACCCACCATATTAATGATTAAAATTAACCACATTGTTAATATTTAAATTGCCTAGAATTCATAATCTTGATCTAATTTATTTTTTAAAATTTTATTCTTATTTATTTAAAATTTACATATTTTTCAAAACATTTTTACATATTTATTTTATTTTATTATTATATACACAATACAAATTTAATCATTTGTAAATTTGTAATACGTATATTATTATTTTTATAATTAAATATATTGTATTATTACTTTAAATTTTATCATTTTAAAAAAAAATCGCGTGACACGCGGGCACTACGCTAGTTTGATATGAATAGTAAATAGATGTATATTGCGAATTGTAATGATTGTTTACTGTATACAAAAAAAAAAAAAAAAGATAAAAAAAAAAAAAAAATATAAAAACTTCAAATTTTGAAGGATAGAAGAATATAAATTACAAATTAAAAAAATTAGATGATGCAACTTGTACTGGGAGATTCGGGACTCATTGGAGCAAAGGAATTAAAAAAAAAAACGACTCACTATTAAGTCAAAACTCGTCCAAGGGCTGAGAACGGTAATCACCGCGTCCTTGAAAAAAAAAAAAAAAAATCAATGGAGAGACACGGAGGAGAGAGGCGCGCGGATCACTTCGCCACACCGCCGTCTTTTGCCGCAGACGGCGGCCATTTCCACTACGACGATAGACAGGAGCACTCTTATGGCGGTCAGCATCAACCGGACCACCGCCACCACCACAACTTCAACGGCAATCAGAATGAGTCCACTGGATATAACCTCAACAACGATTCCAACAATTCGCTGCCTCACTCAGGACACAAGAGACAATTTCCTCACCCTAGTAATTGCTGAGTTTTAAATTTAAATGTTTTGAATACCTACGAGTCAACCTAGTAGTTTCACCATTTTGAGTATCATTTTCTACAGATAATGCTGATTATGGTTTTGTGAAGCTATACGTTGTAGGCATTCCAAGAACAGCTACTGAATTAGATGTAAGTAGCAAGAGCGACGTAAATTTCTTTGATTAGTATTATTTTGCCTCAAATTATGATATTATCAAATTATCGTGCTTAAATTTTATTTTCGTAACATTACCATTTACATTCAGGTTAGTAATGTCTTTGGAGAATTCGGAGATATTATTGAGGTTGTTCTTCTAAAGGATAAGCGGACTGGTTTCCAGCAGGGTATGAAACATTAATTTTAATAATTTTCTTTTTTTGCTTAAAATTATAATGTTATGCTGAGTTTTAATGTACATTTGGTTTTATAGACTTGCGATTCAAATGATTTTTAAAACAATTTTGTTTGATGAAGTACATTACAGTGCTTTTAGCTCAATTAAACATTTCAATCTGAGTTTTGTAACAGTTTGATGTGTATTCCATGATCATTAGTGGCTGATATTATTTCCTTGTTATATACCTGGCTTGAACCTATTTGTTGATTATCTAAAATGTGTAATGCTAAAGTAGTTAGATAAGCATATAGATATACATAAGTATGCATATTCACAGTCGTGGGTATATTCAAATATACATGAGGGACATGAGACGGATTATCTCAACTGTTTATATGACCTAATGACTCTTATACAAGATTTATACACTTCACTGGATGTCTAGGAGTTGACATATACCAATTCAACAATTCAGCAAAAAAGTTAATTAAGAATAGTTATGCTTTTTGCCGTACTGGACTGCCAAGTTGTAAGAAGTTATTCATGAAGAGCTGTTAATTGTTCTGTTCTTAACCATGATGTTTTGCTATGCTAATGTACCTACATGCTAATGTTTTCAGGCGTTGCCATTTTCATGTACTAAACATGGAAGGCTCATTTGTAGATTCGTCAAATATCGAATATGTAAATATGAGTATCTTGATTTCATATTTTTCTAGAGTGTTGCTTTGTGAAGTATGCAGCGGTTGAGCAAGCTGAGCAAGCTATTGGGGCATTTAACAGTCAATATACTTTCCCTGGGGTTAGTTATTATGCATTTCTGGCAGATTAACCATATCAAGATTATTTTATCCAAATACATATAATTTATTTGTTACACCCATAATTACTTACAAGAGAAGAACTAGGCAGTTAGGCTAAGTTGGCAGTTATGATATGGCAGTTATGATATGATGTGATAATGGGCCTATAGATTGTATATATAGTCTTGGTTGATATTGTATTGTTTTTTCATGCTTATTGAAATTGTTGAACAGCTAAAGGTTTGGCCAAGAGTAGCTCTTGGATTTTATCAAGTTTTCCTTATTTTCTAGTTTGATCTCCAGCATTCTTTTACTGCCTCACATACTGTTTTCATCCAGGCAATGATTCCTCTGAAAGTTAAATTTGCTGACGGAGAGCACGAGCGGCTTGGTAATTATATTCTCGTGAAACTTTTTGTGTTGTTTGTTATAGGTTTGTTGTAGTGCCTTTTGATCAGTTGTATTTTAGGGTTTAGTATACAGCAGTTTTCTGAACTTGATTTCTTTGGAAGTAGTTTGGTGGTGTATATATTTTTTTAAGGGAACCCATGCACTCTTTCTGGTGCTAAGCTCTCATAATTGGCTTTTCAATATATTCTTTTCTGAGTTTTATTGCTTTGGTTTTATTCTTGGTCCCTTTATTGTTCTTCTCATGTGACTGAAAGTGTTATTTGTGTGGATTCGTTGGATTTCAACTACATTTATGTGAAATTGTTGTTTTTGAGTGTCAAATACTGCATTGTTCAATTGGTAAGAGTTTGTCAATTTCTGGTATGAGTGGAAATTATATCTTTTTGGATGGGTGACATATATCTTATTACCCTCCTTGCAAGAGAGTCTGTTAAGTTTTGTTATTTTTTGGTTTGAAACCTGATGAGTGTGCTATTTCTTTTGAAATTCATATACAATCACCACTCATCTGTGGAATGAATGGAGAATTTCAGTCCTTTTCTAATAATCAGATTCCACGAATGGAATATCTTTATATGGATATTGTATTTCTACTTATCCAATCTGATTTAAAGCATTAATCTGTTGAAAATTTTAATAGGAGTATTATTTATGAGTTTTTACAAAAGTCTGCACTGGTATATCTGATTGCATGCTTTCTGACTCAAAAGTTAAAACTGATTTTTTTTTTTTTTGTGGGATTCTTGCTGATTCAGTTTCCCTCTCTGTTCATAGGGAGCATTGGTGGACCTGTCCATAACCACAAGTTGTATGTTGGCTGCGTGAATAGACAGGCTCTGAAACAGGAAATTGAAGAAGTACTTACCTTTTAGATTCTTTCCATACTTTGCAGTCCATTTCTTGGAGACCTATTAGGCTATTACCATGTCCTGTTGTAAAGGGGGTTTCGTACTTTGAATGCGCAAATCTGCTGAAGTATTTACATTTGATGCATTATTTGCTGTTCATGTTTTCACATTGTAGCTTGATATGAATGTTATCCAGTCTTGCTTTTGTCTTGTACTCTGAGTAGGCTAATTAATTAGTTGAATCGAGTAAGCCTCAAAAAATATGTAGTTTTGAGCTCGGGCTTATTGATTATATATGGAATATAAAAATTCTCTGTTTTTTGGTCAATACCAAGAGAAATATATGAGTTTCTGAAGTTAACATTGTTATGTTTATTATTATTATTACTATTATTATTATAAAATTGGTGCTTTGCCAAGTTCTGATTGAATGTTTCTATTTCCAGATATTTTCACCTTTCGGTGTCATTGAAGATGTTTTTATTGTTCGGGATGAATTCAGACAAAGTCGTGGTATGTTTCTTGCTATTTCTCTTGCTCTGTCATCTATGTTCATCATGGATTGCATAGGCTTGAGAAACATTTAGTAGTGAATTATGAATCTGCTCTCTGAGTCTGCATGCTCTGAAAACAACTTTTTGACTTGGTGGAAAAGAAAAGTGCGTGAAATCAATTGGTTCCATTCCATGCCTTTCTTTGGTTTTTGTTTGCTGTTCTTTGAACGTTTTTGCAACTTGTTGATTGGTGGCTGTTTGATTATTTCTCCTGATGTGAACTTTCTGTTGCTTTCAAGGATGTGCTTTTGTCCAGTATTCTTGTAGAGATATGGCAGTGGCTGCAATTCATGCTTTACATGGAACATATGTGATGAGTGTAAGCCTTAATTCTTGGATGTGTTTGTTTTCTCAAAATTTGATTTTAAACTTTAGAAGTTAATCTTAAGATTCTTTCTTTAGGGATGTGATCAACCGTTGATAGTTCGGTTTGCAGATCCAAAGAAGCCACGCATAGGGGATTCAAGGTGCTGTGCATTTTGAAATCCTGACTACTATGGTTTTCTGATTATTGTAAATATTGTTGCAAATTTGTGAATCTTGAGTGTTTGTTTATGCACTGTGTTTGTGACAAAGAAACATCAATCTATAATAATTTTTTTTGCATATCTTGATTGTGGTGGTATTGCGGGATGTGTAATGTTTTTACCCGGAAATAGAGAGCATTTTTAATATTTTTGTTAAAATGCTACGCCAGCTTGATAGTTTTCTTTGTTTTCTCCAGGCGTGCTCCACATACAAATGATCCCTCTGGTGTGCATGTGCTGTCTAATGAAATGCAACAGATGAAGGTAGCATATTCTTCCTGATCACCCATAACCACTGGAGCACATGTATTACCTGTTTTTGTGGATAAATTTGCACATCTTGTGGATATTTTTTTAAACTGAATTCCTAGCATCAACCGAGGGCATCTGGTTTGTGGCTAAAACGTAAGTAAAACTCTTTATCTGACAATCAGGTTTGTTTAACGGTGTCTAAGTTGATTCTATGCTTGTCGTAATAACTCCCAAGTATTGGTGGACAAAAAAATTGTTTGCTGTTTTTGCTCATACACAATGTGGATTCCTGTTGCAACATGGAAACAAAGTGTTTTTCGTATGTTACTCTTTCAAGTTACATGCTTCAGTCACAAGTTTATTCTTTTGTACCCAAAGAAAAAAGAAAAGGCGTAGCGAGGACAAAATCAAATATATTCCCATCATTGAGGATAACATGAAGAATTTTGTGTTAAAATAAATTACTTATGCAGCTGATGCCTCTTTAGGGAATGCTGTTGGTGCCAACACATAACAGCACTGCTGTACTCTTGGTGTTTAGTCTCTTGTTACCCTGAGTACTTGACATTTCACTTTATTCTCATTGCAATGTCTTCTTGATATTTTGTCTTCTCTCTCCCTTGCCATGGCTAATGAAATACATAAGGAGGCACGTTTTAATATTTTCTTCTTTATTCTCATTTGATATTTTCATCTTCCATCTTCTCTTTCCATGGAGAAACGGTAATGTGGCTTTAAACATCTTTAGAAAAGCATCTTGTCAAGAACGCCAATTGTGTATTTTGCAGTCTTCACACCCAGGAAGCAGCAGCATGGAAATAACGACAAACAACCAGTCTTCAAACCCAGGATGCAACGTGGAAACAATGACAAACGATGATGCTCCACCTGGATTTCATCCATCTGATTCAATTCCTGTGGTAGAAAACACATTAGAATGTGACTGGAGCGAGCATGTTTCTCCTGATGGAGAGTTATATTATTATAACTGTGTAACATGTGAAAGCAGGGTAAGTATTTCTTCTTTTTCGTAACTATTATCCACTGCACTGCCTTACTATTTGCCAATTAGTAGCCTTGTCTGCTAGGGTTAGACTTGAATAACTTTAAACAAAATCATTTTCTATTCCTATATGAGTGAGATTTTTGGAAAAAGGGATTTAGAATAAGGATAAAGTTTATCTTCATTCCCTCTTGCTACACGCAGAAACACTTCACACAATTCAGTGTAGTTTACTTGATGAGTTAATAACATATTGGATACTTTGATTATCTTAACCTGGAAAATATGGAAAATGTTAGAATTTTTTTTTAAAAAAAAATCAGCCTATTAGTTGGTGCGTAGAGGGAATCTAGGCTTCCTAGGCCAGTGTTCGCCCAACTAACGCCTAGCAGTTTTTGTAACATTGTGTAATCTTAGATTTTGATGGTGTACTAATAATATCATATCAGTGGGAGATGCCTGAGGAGTATGCAGTTTATGAACAAGAACTTGATATTCTGGAAGAACAGCAGCAGCAGCAGGAACCATAGCCACATTTCGTTTCTTTTTCTCTGGAGGTTTCTTTTTCTTGACCATCTGATACGGTTAGTTCCAGTTGACTGCTTTGTATTTCTCTTGAGATAATTGTACATTACAACTGCATCTCATGTGGTTGACTGGAAGAAAGTGAGGAATTCCCGATAAACTGGATGACTAATTGAGTAAAATGCCATAGCTTTTCTATGCAATGCCTCGTGCGAGTGTGGTCGTTACTCTGTTGTGCAATTTTCGACATGAATTAGTAATGCCCTTCCTGACACTTTTTATTCACATACCCAAAATCCTCCAATGCTTGGTCCGAGCAATGACGCATATGTTTGATCTGATTTTACTTATATGTTTTGATGGTGTGTGAGGCTTGCATTTTTTTTAGTTACCCTTTATTGAAAAGATTGCAAGTGAAATTCTCAAGGATGTTTGATTTGTGATTCACCCGACTGGACGTGGGATGTTACATCTTCAGTCTTGTTCTAGTTCGGGATTTAAAATCCGAATTTCATCATCCAACTACATATACCTTTAAAAATACATATAAATCTTGTTATTTCATCACTCACTCTTACACTATTATTTTGACATAAAATTACACCACGTTTTCATCAAAATCTCAAAACAAACACACACGGTCACTATTCATCGTTCTACATAATCTCAATTAAACATCCTCATCCCATTAAATGGATTTGGGTGATAAAAACCGAGGGTCGATTTTTATGAAGTCAACTCAATGCAGTACCAATACTTTTCTATTGAAATAGCTAGTTTTCATAAGAAATCAAACAAACATCGGATTCTATATCAGCTCTTAGATGATATGCATTGGGATTGTCTGAAAGCAATCCAACGGTTGTCGATGGTTGTGTGAGTCCACAGAATAAAAGTTGGAGTATTATTTTCTTTCAAGGACATGAATGACTCACAAACAGGGTATTAAATGAGGCTGGTCATGATATATAAATCAAGTGTTTATATCTGATTAATCTTTGGGGTAGACTGTCCCCATTTGTCTTTAATTCAGTTGACAATAATTTTTTTAATTTAAAATAAAAAAAATAGGTTTAAAAAAAAGAAAAGAATTTATGGAGTATAAATTTAAGGTGGACGATGTGTTTCAAATAATCATGACAATTCAAGGCGACGACGTTTTGTGATGTGTACTTGAATTTTACCACACAAGTCGTGAATTTAAATGAGCATCACCACCGACTCAATTGTGTTTAAATCCGAACCTTGTCGTGATTCTTCATTACAAGTTACCACGTTAGCCATATCTAAGGTTCAATGCATTGAACCTCATAATAATAATACCATTTCCGACACATCATTATATTTAGATTAGGACGACAAATGTTAGGTCACTTGTCAAAAAGTCAGTTCTCTAATATACGGCAATCTATTTCCGTAAATTTCTTGTAAATTTTAGGTAGAAATCAATAGACATGTGACAAAAGTATGAAATTTGCTCAATGTGTTCGTGTCTCATCGAAATTTTACTAGAAATTTATCAAGATATCATTATAGCAAATGAAATATTTAAACTTGTCATAATTCATAAGAAAATGGACGCATACATGAGAGCTTCACTATTAGGGTTTCTGCAACTTGTAATTAACATTAAAATACATTTCATTCATCTACATATGTTATAATACATATACTACTAATTGTTCTAACAACGAGTCAGAAATAAAAATAAAAGACAAAACTCCAACACAAATTAAGTCAACTTCCCTTTCAAATTCAGTGCCCTTCATTCTTGACCGTTGACCATGGCACCATATCTTGTAGAAGCCCATTGTTTGCAGTACCAAAGCTCATCTGCTGCCCATTCAAGTAGTTCATGAGTTGGCGTTGCGGCGGAGCCACCGCCGTGGAGAAGCCGAGGTACGGAGGAGGAAGGACGGCGGCAGAAGAGCGCGGCATTTGTGGGCTTGGATGAGTGTGTTGGCCTTCATATGTAGTGACAACAATGGTGGGATCATTGCAAGATCTCTCCACCCTTTTCTTCACATTACATGATGCATATGTGCATCTGTAATAACTCCTGCAAACACAACAACAGATTTTTCAACTTTTCTTTTTCGTCCGTCCCAATTAATTAAAAAGCTTTTACATTTCATTTAATAACATCACCCAATGTACATCTACTTATTTCATCATATTTTTTGTTCAAAGTTGGTGAAAAGTTTTCACTTGAACGGAGAAAGCGCGTATCTACCTAGGGAAAGGGCTATTCTTGACAGCTTTTTGACCGTACTTTCTCCATCTATAACCATCTTCCAAATGATCAACTTCACTCTTTGTCATGAAGGCAAATCTAGCTTCTCTCTGCTTCTTTTGGTTTGTTTTCTTCACTTTCAACCTGTACATAATCAGCTAAAAATCTTTAACGACAGACAGAAAAAAGGACCGGATTTTTTGTGTAGTGAAACAAATAAACACACACAATCCCCACATGTACTTATATAAGAAGAAAATTAAATTAATTACTCTTTCTTAGTGTTGGGATTCTCTTGTTGTTGTTGTTCTTGTTCTTGCTCATCATCTTCTTTATTAGGGTGTTCAATGGATTCAGAAGAAATGGAGGAATAATTGGGTGTGGCGGGTGCATTGAAAGATTGAAATTGATCGGAAGTGGGGGTTTGAAGAAGATCAAAAACAGAAGGGCCAAAATCTTGCATATTCAGCAATTCTATGAACCCTAATGAGCTCTTTTCACACTCATCAGAATTATACTCAAACATCTCTAGCTTTTCTTGCAATCTTTTTTTGCTTTTTAGAGAGAGAATGAAGGGGAGAGATGGTGTGTATGTGTATATGATCAGTAGAAATAGAAATAGAAATAGAAAAAGGAGAGATGGTGTGTTGTAATGAAAATAGAATCTTGGAGAGGAAGGTTGACTGGCAATAGCCGGTGGAAGGGAGCAATAAATAGGGGCGTTCAGACGGTAGTTTTGACCGGTAAGCCGGTTAAGTGTGAACGCGATCGACTCACTGACACCAAAAGAAGCACCTCCTTTCTTTCTTTTTCTTTTTAAGAAAATAATAATGTAGCTAGTGTAGTAAAACTTTGTAATACTCGTGTGCATGTGCACTCGATCACACTTATCTTTCTTTTGTCGACTTTAATTCTTACTCCCTCCGTCCCGTGATTATTGCACACTTTCCTTATCAGGGTGTCCCAAAATTACTTACACACTCTTAATATGTAAATACCCCACAAAATTAATAACCTCACAACATCATTTTATTTTCAAATTTGTCACTCATTTTTTTCATACATTTCACTTTACACATCATTAAATCCAATTTACACATAATCAAAATACCTAAAATACCCCTCCTTTATTTCTTACATCATCAACCACTAAATCCATTTTTCTTAAATAACATGCCGATCAAACTATGCAAGTTAATCCGGGACGGAGGGAGTACATTTTATTATCAACTAATCTAGTCTAAACTTTAATTATGGTTACATGAAGATTTTCGTAGCATCTCTCACTCGGGTGGAGTTGTTTTTAAACAGGGATTGAACCCAGATTGTAAGAATTCGGTCTTATCTAAAAGTTTGAACTTGTAGAGAGGTTTGTATATTAATTCCTAATAGTTATGATTTAGATTTTTTTGGCAGCCTTCTTTCTGTTCGAATCTAACATTTTGAGATGAAATCAAATTAAAGAAACAACAAAAGTAACACGTCAGCATGTTACATTAGATTCAGACACAAAATTTTTTAAGAGAAAAACTAATTTACAAACAATATTTAAAGTTGGATCATGTTTAATAATTTAAATTAACTTCATCTCGTTTCTTATAAATTGTTTGATAACTTAGATTAAAAGTATATTATACTTTAAAATGTATAAAGTTTAAATATCATAATCTAAGCGAGAAAAACGGTGATTTAATTTATAATGTTTATCCAAATATAAGAGTATGATTGACATTCGTAGACATTGATACCAAATTGAAAAAACTTGAAACTATATTGGAAAAAATCTGAAGTTTTAACTATAGAAAGTATAATTTTTTATAAATGTTTGGGTTCAAATTATTAGGCATATATAAATATATTAAGAGATATTATATATATCTTGTAAATCTTTGATATTATATATATCTTGTAAATCTTTATTTTTCTTAATTCAAATAAGAAGTGGAAAAATGAAGATTGCTTTTCTACGTAATCTTGTTGATAAAGATTTCTGCACAATTTAATATGTACACACACGAATATATACTTTTTATTACAAAAAGAAAAGTAATAGGAGTAATATATATATATGTGTGTCCTAGTTCTTTTTGCATGAAAAGACAAAAAGTATACCGATCGGTTTTGAAAAAGCATCAAACGCTAGATTGTTTGAGGAATAAATAAATGCATAAATAAAGAGTACAGTATTTTAACTTATGCGAGTTTAAAATTAAATTTCGAATCGACTTTACATTTTAGAAAAATAAAATAAAAAATTAATAACGTAACTTCTCTTCTTCAAGACTTCAATTGTAAAAAACAAAGAGTACATTATTATTCCAGCAGTGACATGTAAAAATAACTATTTCAAGAGCAAATAATAGAGTTTTGTCTTTTATGTAATATAGAGTGATATTTTATATACGTCAACCTCGTAAATAATGGAGTTTTGTGGAGTTGGAGAGTCGTACAAGTAAAATTTCCATTTCAAACATGTGTCACACGGGATTGTGCGACAAATCCAATAGAATTATGCTTGTTTAAAGGCAAATTTTAGTATGCATAAGTTTGTTTGTTTTTTTAACAATTTGTAGTACGATATCAGTATTAATTAATACACTACGAACATTTTTATATATAATTCTGTATAATTATGAATGTAAAATGTTGTTGTATTGTTTTATAAATATAGTTATATTATTTACTGGAGTAATAAATAATGTGATATTATATATTGTTGTAGGATTTAAAATGCTGATAAAAAGCGAAAAGACATGTTCAAATTTGCGTTTAATATATTACTGAGAGATAAAAGCTATAAAAAAAAATGTTTTATAATTATATTTGTGCATATTTTTGTGTGACGATTTTGATATAATTGAATGATAAATCGATGTACAAGTGATTTTATAGCTATAGGTTGGTGTTCGTGGGTGGCCGACTATCTCAATTTATAGGTTGATGTTCGTTAATTTGTAACTTATAACTTAAATTATTATTAGTATAGTGATAGTCAGACAAATAATTAAAATTCTACAATGGCTCTACTTTTACACAAGAACTTAACTAGGTCTCTGTATTATTTAATCACAAGTAGCGTTACATACACATGTGGCACCGTGTAAATAGTGTACATTTTTTTTAACAACACTTTTATAAAATATTTTACCCATAAAAAATATATCTAATTGATGCAATTTTTTAAAATTTGTAGGTTATAAGTCTGGATTCGGATCATTCAAAGAATTCGTGAATCGCAAGCAAATAATTTACTACATGGCCAATATATTGTTATTAGAAAGTCGAAATATTATCATAACAATGTCAAAAAAATATTCTGAAAGATTCATCCCAAAAATTAAGTGTTTAAAACATTTTTGTACTTGCAGTAGTGCACTTTTGACATTATAGTAATAATATATTAAAATATTTTTGACTTTGTTGTAGCTTAAAATATTTTACTAGTAAAAAAATATGTTATTGTATAAAGTTAAAAAATATTCTGATAAATTCAATCAAAAAATTAAGTTTTCAAAATATTTTTAGACTTATAGTGATATATTTTTGACCCTGTAGTGACAATATTTTGGTCCTGTATTAACATAGTTTGATAATTTAATAAATAAATTAAATAATACTTGAAAGTGAAAAAATATATTTTAGTTAAGTTTCATCCACAAATTTTTACCTTAAATTTACCTTATTTATATATATTTCATGTATGAAATATTTAGTTTATATATTTTTTTAACTCATTAATATTTTCATTTTGTAATATATTATTGACACGTATTTGATCCGTCAATTTTTTTATAATTTTTATTTAAATAAAAAAAAAGAAAGAAAAAATAATTGTTCATAAAAAAAATTGAAAGTTTTGGATGAAGATAAAATAGTGTATGTAATATTATTTTTTATTTTTTTGAAATGAAAATTATAAGAAGAATGACAAAAAAGAAAAAGAGAAATTATGAAATGAGGGAGGGAGTATTAGTGAACAAGTTTAAATAAGCAGTCCGTTTATCCCGCGTTCCGTACTTCATCAAAAGAAAAATCAAGATTCAAAGCAAGATTAGTGGAATGATTAATGAATTAATTAATAGTATAATGACAGTTAAGCAGGCACTTAACAACAAAAGTAAAATAAGTGGAAGGAAATTGGGCCACGGCAGGTGTGAATCGAAGGGAAAGCCCATGGGCCTAGACATGTGGCCCAAATGAAAGTCGGTCCCAGTAATTGGACCATATGTCAATCAATTCAATTACTACGTCAGTAGCACGTGCCGATTTACGCGTTTTTTGGGATAGCCTGCCTGAGGTGGCTTCGATTATACGCTCCTTATTTCTTTTATTACATTATTATTGCTAGTCTTTTCATATTTTAACTATTTGAGGCCTCTATTTTTTTTTAATTATTGTCTGCTTAAAGCTCCGTTTATTAGATATATTGAAATACACCTTTGTAAAGAAGACATTTTGTCATTTTTATCGTCTCAACTTAATTGACACATTTTTTTTAATGTCAACTTTTAACTATATTTCAACCTTTTTTTCTACATTTGTTCACTTTTATTATTTTTTATCACTTTTCATTAATTTTATATAGTTTAATACTCCCTCCGTCCACCTATAAGTTTCACGTTACTTTTTACTAAAATAGTAAAATGGAAAACTTATAGACGGATAGAGGGATTACTATTTTTTTTTTAAATACTATGTTAAAAACAAATGTGTCAATTACAAGGGGACAAATGTAGTATATAGTTAAACTCAAATACTTCAAATGACTCCAATTAAATTACACAAGATATGTATTTTTAAGTATTTGATAGAGATTTTATTTTAGGTCTTGTTAAAAGTTTATTATATTGAGCTTAATTATTCATCTATTTTACACTAATCTACCCTACCAAATTATGTATTACTATATGACAATAATATTACTAAGCTATTTCAGTCCACCAAATATAGACTTCTAATTTTTTGGGGTGTACATCAATTACCATTATAAGATTCTTTATTGTTAAATTTAAATTTTGTCGCTCTATATAACTTTTAATTTTTGCACATATAACTCATGAACTTCGTTGCATAAACAAACGAGGTCATGCACACTTAGAGGTAAAATGAAAAAAAAATCGTATTTAAGTTTATGTTCTACTTTAATTTTATAGTTTAGGAGAATATAAATCATCATTATTATATTAAAAAACAATATAAATACACTCATTCACTCATCGGTGAATATAAATAAAACATTTTTCCTTTAGGTTGCGTTTGGTTGGATGGATTTGGGCTTATGAATTTCGAATCCACAGTCCAAATTCATTCTGCATGTTTGGATAATGAATGAATTTCAAATACTTAGATTTGTGTCCACACACTTTTAATTAAAATTGAGGAAGATTTCAAATTCTCACTAAAATCATGTCATTTGAAATTCATGAATTTTTAACTCCCTTCATTTGAAATGCCTCCTCAAATCAAATTCCCCCATTCAAACACAACCTTACGCAATTTCCCTTTAAGTTTAAAGTGATTTTCAATTTTCAATCTACCAAATTCGATCCGATTCTTATAAATGTGTGTTCTAATTTTTCTCATTGTCCAGAAGCTATATTTTTTAACTACAAAAATTTCCACATTTATGTAATATTGCCAACGGAACCACATATATGGATAATATTTTGAAATTTGAATAAATTCTAAGCTAGGTTTAAAATTAAATGTTGCTTCTACTATACGTTAGAACTTAGAAAGAATGGGAGGGAAAAAATTTCCAATATTATCATGAACACTAAGCTTGTTTGTCTTGTAGTCACGAGTCACTATCCGAGTCAATTGTCTTGACTCGCATCCCAACATATGACTATTCTTATTTTTTTGAATGGCAATGTCTATTGTTATTAAGAACTCCAAATTAATATTTTTGATTGATAGTTGTATACCATTATTGAACAAAAGAGAGAGCATGAATACAATTGTACTCCCTTACTTTTAGAATTGTTTGGATACACAAATTAGAATTGTTTGGATACACAAATTAAGAAAAACAACTTAGTGATGTATGAGATTAAATAAAAAAGAGATATTTTATATGATTTTGTGAAGTGTAAATATAATTTAATTAAAATGTGAACTCAAGTGACAATTTTAAAAATAAAATGATATTATATGAGTGTATTAATTTTATGTGTTATTTTCATATTGAAAGTATGTAAACAATCACGTGACATGCGGATAATCTTTAAAAATTGACTGATTCACTAGCTATATATTGTATTGGCAAAAATTTTAATGCAATTGAGTGTATAAATACACCTGAATTTTAATGATTAATTAATTTTATCCAATTTAATCTTTGACTCAACATTTAACTCAATTCAATTGTATAGGCACAACCAATTGTACCTAAGTATCACTCATTTACCATTTATCTATTTTCATGATTGCTTAAAATCGAACAAAAGTATATTACATCAAACATTTAGCATAATATAAATATCGATTTTGATATGAAATCAGATGATTAGATTTTTTTATGGAACTAAGCACCACCATAAAACACTTTTACGTGTATAATTTTTTTATTGAGTTCCATAAAAAAAAAAACCTACTTTAAGTAAAATAGAGGTCTATAATATGAATTTTGGATCAATATACTTCATGCCCATACACACATATATATATATGACTATAGTACAAATATAGTTGGAAATTGAAGTTTCTGTATGCTTGTGTAGATGATGGGAGCAAAATCCTTAATCAAAGGGATTTCAGGATTGAAAAAATCCTAGCGAATATTATTAAATACTTGTTTATCTAATTCCCACCTAAAAATATTAGTATGTCCATTGCTTATTAAATTAATGCTTCACCTGCCCCAAGCGTCGAGGCTTATCTTGTTCAACACATCATATAAAAACTAAAATCAAATTTATTTAATTATTTATCATGAGTACCCTGTACATAATCATAGTTATGGGCTCGAAAAAATAAGAAATTTGTTAAAATTTCATTTATATATTAAAATATTTTGTTAATTTCTTCCGATCAAAACACATGTTGTTTTGAATTAATGTGTATATATTAAAAACACAATTAACTTCCTACTAAGAATGTTGGTCTCTCTCGTTAAGAAAAGTGTAATTAAATTACATTTATAAATACAAAATATTAACTAAATTGGAAATTAAATAAATAATCAAAACACCATTTAATAAAATTGAACACCTGTGAACCAATTTAGTTGAAGTGATTGTCAGTCAATCTTAATCACCAAAAAATTAGAGATAATAATTTGAAATAGACATTTTTGTTTACGTGGGAACTCCAATTCTGTCCTTTCACAGTACGCTTAGCTGCCATTATTGACCGGTCACCGGCCAAAACAAGTTTATTTTTAAAATAAAAAAAGCTGCAGTAAAACCGTTTCTTACAACTCAAAAGGCCTGCTACATAACGATGAACAAGTTGGGCCTTTATTTCCTTGCAGTCCAAATATATTTTGTGCTAGCCCATTTATTAAAGGGCGCGGCTAAAGGCACCCAAGGATCCTATGACGACACCCATCAAACTTTTTTTTCATCTCAGACTGTTTGTAAAATGTCTCATATGTCCCTAGTGTAAATTTAAAAAAAAAATGAAAGATGAGTACACCCACCATTATATTAATCGACAAACTCTTTCACACCGCCCAAAATTCTTTCCCACCACCACCACCACTGCCCCAAAGATCTCCCCCCACAACCACCTTAACATCCAAATTCCAAAAGAAAACAACCGAAACAGAGGTAAAATGTTCGAAAAAAAAAAAATTAATGTGTTCGAAAATTTTAAATGAACAAAGGTAAGATGTTCGAAATTTTTTACAAAACAAACTCAATATGTTCGAAAAAAAATCATAAACAATTTAAATTTGTCCGAAAAAAAATATCGAACATCTTGTTCGAATTTTTTTCCAAAACAAACAAAAAATGTTCGAAATTTTTGCCAAAACAAAACCTAATTGTTCGAAATTTTTTCCAAAACAAACCTAATATGTTCGAAAATAATTTACGAACTTCCAAAACAAACTCTAATTTTCTTAAATTTTTTAAAACCCCTAATCTTACCTGAAACGAGAAGAGCGGCGGCGACGGCGTTTTCTGGGGAGAAGGGCGACGGCGTTTCTGGGGGAGAAGGGCGACGTCGTTTTCTGGGGAAGGAGGGCGACGGCGTTTCTGGGGGAGGAGGGCGACGGCGTTTCTGGGGGAGGAGGGCGACGGTGGCCGCGACGAACGAGGAAGGAGGGTGACGGCGTTTCTGGGGGAGAAGGGCGACGGCGGCCGCGACGAACGAGGAAGGAGGGATGCGAGCGGCGGCGCTGCAGCGAAGGTGGAGGGGCGGAGGGTGTGCGTGGATGGGGAAGAAGGGGAGTGAGAGAGGCAGAGGAAAAAGAGGAAAAGAGGGAGGAGGGTGGGTGTACTGATTTTTTTGGAATGAAAAGTATAGAATTAGAGTTTTATGTAGGTTAAGGGTATATTGGAGATTTTCACATGGGTGTCCTCATAGGATCCTTGGGTGCCTTTAGCCGCGCCCTTTATTAAATTATAGACATAATACTTCCCCTGCACCACTTAACTTTCATTTTTACTTTACCCATTTTTTTAAAATATTATAATAAATAGAATTTTGAGATATAATTTTATAAAATAAATAAATAAGTGAGTTAACTTGTGTGTATGTATGTACCATAAAAATAATGACATTAAATATAATATTGTAGATATTGTATGAGTGAAGTTTCTAAAGGATCGAAAAAGTAGGTGTGAAAATTTATTTGAAACAGAGGGAGTACTAGTATTTGTGCAGTAAGCAAGCACGAATAGGTAGTCCGTTGACCATGGTTTAACCTTGAAATTGTAAGGTTTGATTTTTTGGGATGTAAGATTTGTGAACAATGGAGCCGACAATTTAAGCCAAACTCAATGAGTAGATTCAACCAATTAAAAAATAAGTACGGACTAGACTATAAAAATACAAATATAAATAAAACATGGACCTATTTATATAACCCGTCTCATGTGGTCCATAGGGCTAATGGAATTGGACCGATTTGCCCAGTGGCCTGATGAACGACCACGGGTCCCGACATTCAAACTTTTTTTTAAAAATTATTTTTACTATGATTCTTAATTTTACCTATAAATTTTTAAATATATTTTTATTAAAATGATCTTAAAATTAAAAAACTCTCATTAATTTCTCACATCATAATAATTTAAATATTCATTAAATAAAAATAATTTTGACTTATTACACACTTCTAAATGAAAATTAAACTATTTTTTTTTTTTTAAAGCTAAAATTAAACTATATTTAAAAAAATAAAAATAAAATACATTTCATAATTTTGGTAGGGAGTACTCCCTCCGTCCCGGAAGTGTTTGCACCACAAAGTGGGCACACTTTTTAAGAAAAAAGTGTAATGAGTGGAGTGTTGAGGGGTAATTTTATAAAGTTATATGAATAAAGTAAAAAGGTGATTGGAAAGAGAGTAAAAATAATGACATTTTGTGTAAATATGTGAATATTATGAGGGTGAGGTTTATGAAGAAATTTTCTTTTATGGGTGTGCAAACAATTGTGGAACGGACAAATAAGGTAAGTGTGCAAACAGTTGTGGGACAGAGGGAGTACAATTTTGTGCTAGTAGGCTCAACTATAAATGGAATAGGTCTTTTGAATATCCAATCAAATAAGACAAGTGACAAGTTGGGTCAAAGCCAAATCATCAAAAGGGCCGACATCTAGTCAAATAAGTAGCAAGTCTAAATGGGTTTGAGGTGAACAACTGAATAAGAATCCAATTATACATGTGCAAATCCATCCAATATAATTAATTCTAGTAATAAAATATTAAATTTAAATTATATTTAAGGTTCATATAAAATTTTAACACCACATCATTTTTCAGCTGATATCAATAGGGGTGTTAGTTGACTCAAAACTTGAAACCTGAACTCGCTCAAGCCTAAAAAAATTTAAACTCGAGTTCAATTCGATAAAAAAAACTCGATAAATTTGACACGACCGGCTCTTTATAATTTTACAAAATTAAATGGAAAATATATTTTTTCTAATATAATTAATGATAAAATAAATTCGAGTTCGACTCGATTATATGTATATAAATATAAATTATATAATTAATAACAAAATAGTAACTATTGTACAAGTTAGATTAGGCTAGCGAATCTTTCGAGCCGAACATCTATGAACTCGAATTCGATAGCTACTCAATAGCTCGAAACTCGACTTGATTAAATTCAAATCGCTTTGATTTTTTTTTCGAGTCGAACACAAGTGGCTAGATCACGACTTAACTCGACTCACTTACACACCTATATATCAATCTGTTGATCCCGTTTTTGTTTTTATTTTTGCTAAGTTGTTTAATATTGTTTAGTGCTTTAGTTTTTTTTCAATTCAGTTCTTGTTGTTACTGTATAGGTCTATTTTCCTGGTTTATATGTCTCTTTCTTCATGGTGAAACTTTGTTGTTCTTCTGGTTGAACTTGGCTAAAGCTGGCTGTCCTTGGGATCTTGATTAAATAATTTGACAAAATTTGACGTGAATCAAAGTGTGCGATATTTTGTTCTATTTCAGAGCAGATTTGCTACTTTCCTAGATTAAAGAATTTAAGAGCACTCTATTATGTTTGAGAGTTGTTCTCTCCCCATGATTTCACGATTGATCTGGAACAGATCATTTTTATTGATTAAGAACTGGTGATGTACTTTTCTCAGTTTTTTTTTTGGTCCATGATGTCTTAACTTAAAAAAAAAAAAAATAGATAAAAACAATATTTTTATTAATCTTACGCATTCACAACTTTTTGCTTCAAGTTATTTGTGTTCTAAAACTGACAAATTTTTTTAAATATTGCAATTTTGAAATCAAATATGGCAAATATAGTAAAAACTAGATTTATTTTCAATTTAAACATAATTATATCTACAATCCGCGACTATTTAAGAGTTCTGTTTCACAAGTGCGACTATTAAATTGATTAATTTAAAAAACGAAAAAGAAAAAAAAAATATTTTTTCAATTTTGTCTTTTAGTAAAGTTCTTTCTGATAGATGCGACTATGTCAGGTGACAAGACCACACAAAAAATCAATAACGAGGGCCCGTGTAACTTTTCAAGAAAATTTGACTCCTAATTCGTCTTTTAGCATAGTCACATCTGGTAGATGAGACTATGTCAGAATTTTATCTACCATACACGTGACACAAAAAAAAAAAAGTTAATTTGACAACTCATAAAACCACTTCCCACCACCCATATTAACTCTCCTTATGTGCTATATATATTGTATACTCCATTTTGTGTTTTATAGAGTTCCTTCTAGGAAGTGCGACTATGTCAGGCATGACACTGAACATCATGCTTGACAAGATAATACAAATTTTGTTTTCAAACAAAGTTCTTGGTAGACATGGGTACGTGGTCTTTCCGGGTTTGACCGACCGAGTTGTGTCCCTCTCAACAATTATATCTTCCCTCTTCCCTTCTTTCTCCTTCATTCATCATCTCTTGGTAATTTTCTAACTCTACTTCTTCTCCTCCTTCATTTATGTCTCTTTTTATTTCTTTAGTTTATTTTCCAAAAATTTCATAAAATAGTACTAAAAAAATATAAAATTCTGAAAAGAAAAAAAAAAAAGTTCCAAAATTTTACTCTCAATTTTTTTTTTTCTTTAATTTGAAAATTTTGAAATATTCAAGATTTCAATCTTTATTTTTAAAATCGAAAATTTTGGAAGATTTCAAATTTTTTCAAACTGAAAATTCGAAAATTTTGGAAAAAATAAAAAACTACAAAAAAAAATAAAAAAATAAAATTGTGATTTATATTTTGTATTATGTAGTTATAGTTTATTATATTTGATTTAATTTTGTTTTATTCTTTTTAGGTAATTTAATTTGATCGAAGATTTTAAATGTGGGTCAACACAAAAAGACTTTAGGAAGAATTGAACATAAATCAATCCAATTCTCGTATCTTACAATATCTTAAAATTTATGTTCAATTCTCCACGAAGTCTTTTTTTTTTTTTCGAGTTGGTCTCCTATTTTAAATGTGGGTCAACACAAAAAGACTTTGGGAAGAATTGAACATAAATCAATCCAATTCTTATATCTTATAATATCTTAAAATTATGTTCAATTCTCCACGAAGTCTTTTTTTTTTTTTTTTCGAATTGGTCTCCTGTGCACAGTGTGCATGTGCATACTAATGCACAGGTCATTCATATACAGTAAAACCTCTCTATAGTCATATTCTTGGGACCACAAAAAAATATTCCTAAATGGGGGTTATTCCTAAATAGAGTTATAAGGTTTTTTTTTTTTTTTTAAATGCATGTATATTATATAATGGTATAATTAGTAGATACATGTACATGATGTAATGTGTTGAACTTAATTGAACTAATTTACTCACTTAATATGAAAAGACAATACTCAAGAGTCACCCACCATAGATGCATGTACTTGCTTTTGATTGCTTTAATTTTTTCATCTATAAATACTATGTATAATACATTTTTTTATCAATTACATCAAATCAACATTTTCTTCACGCATATAATAGCACCAAAAATAGAAAAGAGAACTCAAATGAGTGAAAAAATTCGTGTGGAGATGTGCAAAATGAAAGAACTACATCCATGTTGGAAGCAAAAAGATTTTGCCAAGTGGTTGAAGGATACTCATAATCTTAAGCTATCACAATCAGCGATATCGAAGGCGTTCAAGAGGTCAATCAACAATGACGACCAACAGGCTCTTGTAAAATTAACCTTGAACAAGTATTTTAAATCAACTTAAATCTATTGTAAAATTATATATATTATTATGATTTATTTCTAAATGGAGATGTATTTCTTTATGTTGGGACTTGAAAAAATATGAATTATGACAATATGGAGTTTATTCCAAATTATAACTGGTCCCAAGTTGGGACCATGAATTTTTATTCCTAAAGAGAGTTTATTCCTTAATAGAGTATTCTTTTTGAGAGGTTTTACTATATCTATTTGTAAAAGCAAATAAATATACCTAAGTAATGAATGTTCTAGTTGTTATAGATACCCTTCATAAGCATGAGTTCACAGGTTCAAATCCTTTCATCAAACTTGTTTTTTTTTTTCCTTTTTTTTTTTTTTTTTTTTTTGTTTTTGTTTTTGTTTCGATTTTTTTTCGTAACTCACTTCCACTTTTCAATAATTACTCACTTTTCACTAATAACAATTATCACTATTAAGTAACAAAATTTCCACTTTTCACTAATAATAATTACCACTTTTCACTAACAAAATTTTCAAATAAAATATCTATCACTTTTCAATAATAAAAATTACACTTTTCAATAATAAGAATTTTATACTTTTCAGTTAAAATATCTACCTCTTTTCAATAATAAAAATTACATTTTTCAGTTAAAATATCTACCACTTTTCAATAAAAAAATTCCACTTTTCAATAATAAGAATTACACTTTTCAAATAAAATATCTATCACTTTTCAATAATAAAAATTACATTTTTAAATTAAAACATCTACCACTTTTCAATAATAAGAATTACACTTTTCAGTTCAAATATCTACTACTTTTCAATAATAAGAATTACACTTTTCAATTAAAATATCTACCACTTTCAATTATAAGAATTACACTTTTCAGTTAAAATATCTACCACTTTCAATAATAAAAACTACATTTTTCAGTTAAAATATCTACCACTTTTCAATAATAATAATTACATTTTTCAATAACAAAATCTACCACTTTTCATTACTTTATTAATTAATTACAGTTCTCATTTTTATTGACCAATATTTACAATTATTAATTAACTTACAATTCTCATCACTTAATTAATTAATCTATAATTTTCATTTTTATTTTGCTTATTGCTATCATTGTTAATTTAATTAATTAAAACGCGTATATTTAATTATAAATTGTACCGTTAAAATTATTATTAAAATTGAAAAAATGTTATTCTTATTATTGAATAGTGGTAGATTTTGTTATTGAAAAATGTAATTATTATTATTGAAAAGTGGTAGATATTTTAACTAAAAAGTGTAGTTTTTATTATTGAAAGTGGTAGATATTTTAACTGAAAATTGTAATTCTTATTATTTAAAAGTGGTAGATATTTGAACTGAAAAGTGTAATTATTATTATTGAAAAGTGGTAGATATTTTAACTTAAAAATATAATTTTTATTATTGAAAAGTGATAGATATTTTAACTAAAAAGTGTAATTCTTATTATTGAAAAGTGGTAGATATTTTAACTGAAAAATGTAATTTTTATTATTGAAAAGTGATAGATATTTTAACTGAAAAGTATAATTCTTATTATTGAAAAGTGGAAATTTTGTTACTGAAAAGTGGTAACTATTATTATTGAAAACTGGAAATTTTGTTAGTGAAAAGTGGTAGTTATTATTAGTGAAAAGTGGTAATTATTATTAGTGAAAAGTGGAAATTTTATTACTGAATAGTGGTAACTATTATTAGTAAAAAGTGAAAATTTTATTAATGAAAAGTAGCGACTATTATTATTGAAAAGTGGAAGTGAGTAACCAAAAAAAATAAACTAAAAAAAAAAAAGTTTGAAAGGATTTGAACCTGTCTTATAGTGAAAGGATAAGGACAAAAGCATATGCACCAAACCTGTTTTGGTGCACAGGGTGCATTTGAGAATTTTTTTTTTCTTGTATCTTATAGTAATACCTTAAAATTTATGTTCAATTCTCCACGAAGTCTTTTTGTGTTGACCCCATGTTTAAAATCTTCAAGCAAAATTTTCGAAATTTCAGTTCAGAATTTTATATTTTTTGATTACTATTTTATGAAATTTTTGGAAAATAAAAGAAAGAAATAAGAAAGTGACATAAATAAATGAAGGAGGAAAAAAGTAGAGTTAGAAAACTTAACAATGATGAATGAAGGAGAGAGAAGAGAAGAAAGAAAATATAATTGTTGAGAGAGAAATCGGTAAAACCCGGAAAGACCACATACTCGCGTCTACAAAGAAGAACTTTGCTTGAAAACAAAATTTGTATTGTCTTCAACGTGTTGTCGCGTCAATATGTTCATGCCTGATATGATATATAGTCGCACTTGCACAGAAGAAACTCTATAAAACACAAAATGGAGTATACAATATATATAGCACATAAGGAGAGTTAATATGGGTAGCACATAAGGAGAGTTAATATGGGTAGGTGGGGAGTGATTTTATGAGTTGTCAAATCAACTTTTTTTTGTGTGTCACGTATGGTATGGTAAACAAAATTCTGACATAGTCTCATCTATCAGATGCGACTATGCTAAAAGACGAGGAGTCAAATTTTCTTGAAAACTCATACGGGCCCTCATTCTCGATTTCTTGTGTGGTCTTGTCACCTGACATAGTCGCACTTATCAGAAAAAACTTTACTAAAAGACAAAATTGAATTTTTTTTTTCTTTTTTTAATTTTTTAAATTAACCAATTTAATAATCGCACAACATAACTTTTAAATAGTTGCGGCAGGTAGATAGAACTATGCTTAAATTAAAAATAAATTTAGTTTTTACTGCAATTATTTAAAAATTTTTGCCTCTAAAACTAATTTGAGCATCAAGAATTTTGATGGACAATAAATCAATAACTGCCAATTTTGGTGGGTTGTGGCCCAGATGTAATAAGTTCGTTTTATGGGCCATAATTTTTTGAAAATATATAGTTCATCTGGTAAGCGATAAGTAGGGTTAAGTGTTTGGTAGGTTTTTGTGTTGTCTTTTCATAATTTTTGGAATTATTATATTTTAATATTTGATTTTATTTTTATTTATAGTTTTATTTTGCATAGTACAATTGATTTGTTTTTTATAAATAAATTATAAGCATGAAATAAAAAGCATGTGTCCACCAAACATGATTTTGTTATGTTTTTACTTTCTAGTGATATATTTTTACACTTGGTTGATGTTGCAACTTGTACAATACTTTTTCTCTAGTGCTGATAAATTATACTCCCTCAACTTGTACAATACTTTTTCTCTAGTGCTGATAAATTATACTCCCTCCGTTTCACTATAAATTTTCCACTTTTTTTTAGATGTCCCACAATATGCTTTTCATTTCATTTTAGACAAATTATTTTATCTCTCCCAATCACATCACTTATACTTTATCTATTATTTTATTATATTTCATTTCATAGTTCATACTACTCCGTATTATTTTCTCTCTCACCATCACATCATTTGTACTACATCTATTATTTTATCATATTACTTAATCTAAACATTCAAAAGAAGTGGGAAACTTATTTCGGGACGGAGGGAGCACAACTTAAAATTGTATTCTCACGTAAAAGGTTGCGGTACATTTCGAGCAAATCATTTAAATAAAATGTAATAATTAGAGTGTTAGAAGAATAATTTTGTAAACTTTTATACATAAAAAAATTAGTTGAATTGAGTGTATAATGGACCTCAAAGGAATGGTGTGAAAGGGTAAAATATGTACTACGTATGTATTATGAAAATTAAAATTGTGATAATTATTTTCATTTTAGAGATATACAAACTTTTATAGAATATAATAAAAAAGAAAGTATAAAAATTTGGGTAATTCTTACGGTAGTCAAATTTTACAAAGTGACTACATAGTCACTTTGTCGAATCGCGCCACGTGGCGTCGTAAACGTCGTAACGACCTGCTACCTGTTATACAAGTTTAAGTTATTTATATCAATTTTTAAATTGTATTTTGTTATTTACTATATTACCCTTCTTTTATTTAAATTATTTTTAATATATATATAAGTAAAATTACTATTCTACCCTTTCTGTATACAAACTAGTAATTCTCCCGTGCGTTGCACGACAGATTGATAATTAATAAATTTTAATTCATTATTTATAGAATACATTCGTACGATTTAAAATTTTCAATGGTTGAATTTTACAGAATTTGAAGAACAATAATATTATGTGAAACAATATCATTGATTTAATCTTGTGAATGAAACTTCAATTACATTTTTTAAAATCTATTTTCACTTATAATTATTGATGGAATATTACCCCATCTGTTTAATTATCACATAATTTGAAAAGAATTAATATAAAATGAGGGGTAGTAAAATTGATATGATTGAAGAGAGGGAATAAAATGGAGTGTAGAATAATTTAAGAGTAAAAGAGGTGGAGTCATAATGTATACACAAATAAAATGAGATTTTTTTGTGAGACATCTAAATGAAAAGATTCATGACGAAATAAAGTAATTAATTAAAATTCAATTTTATATTACGAAATAGATTCATGAAACTACCTCATACAAATTTTAACTTATAATTAAAATCTATATATAATCTTGAGAAACAAAAGTATATGTACAAATATACAAATTAATTATAAATATTTTTTAATAATAAAAGTTTATAGGGGTATATTTAATTACAAATATTTTTTAAGTAATAATTAATTTATAATTGGAGGTAAAATAAAAAAATGACTTAATGAGTGATATAACTCAAAAACTAAAACAGCTCGGCCTTTGCCTTAGAAAAAAAAAAGGAAAATTTGGGCCCACATAAAATTGGGCGGGAATTGATCAAGTCAGACTTGGCTGTTTTTATATATAACTAGTATTTCTCCCGTGCGATGCACGATTTATAGGTGAATTGAATTGTTCCAAATTAGAATTTTTTCCAATCAAGTTAACCTTTATAAAGTTTAATTTCAAATTAGCGGCCAAAGGTGTTGGACATAGAGGAAGTAAATCGAAAATAAAAAACTCAGAATATTTTTTTAGAAGAACCGAAAAAAAATGAGTAGACAAAATGATTAATGTAGAAAGCACAACATTGAGAGTATTTATTTTGTAATCCGCAATTTTGGGAATAATTTGTTAAAAGAATCGATAATAAAATATACTATGGAAAGAAAAGAAACAGAAATTTCCTGAGAAAAAGAGTGGAGAAAGTAGAATAGAGAATGAGAGGATAATAAATTTTTAAAAAAGTTTGACCATAATTTGTTAGGGGAGAAGATTACAAAAGAGAGAAAATTGGTAGAGAAGAGAATAATGAAGAAATCCAAATAGAGAAAATGAAAAAAAGAAAAGAAAAACCTGATAAGTCAGAGAGAGAAAATGAAAATAAAGAAAGTGAGAGAAAAAAGAATTTTAAAAGATAGGAGTAATATTTCAATGGTGGGGCTCACAAAAATAATATTTTAATACTTTTAACATTTTGGCGGGAACTTGCTTAGGAATCTACTATTCTGTTTTTATATATACTAATTTACCCGTGCGATGCACGGTAGTATATATACTTTTTGTGTTCAGATTTTTTCATTTTATTTTATGAAAAAGAATAATTTAAAAAGATAATGTTATAACTTAATTAAATAATTATATTTTATCAAATTCTTTTTTTCACCATTTCCCTGATGTGAACATGCTGTCAAAGCATAACCGATTAACTAAAATTAATATGTCATTTAATTACTGTAAAATATGTGTGTAATTTCATTCTTCAGCCTCACTTGCACATATGTATTTCTTGTTCCTCAATAACTTCAATAGTGAAATAGCTATTCTCACAGGTATCGTATGATGCATCAATTTCAATATTAATTAGACAACCATTAACCACACAAAGATTTGGGCATGGTGCTTTGTTTGTGTTCAAAGCTATTTTGGACTCGGTACTCTCTTTTCATTTTGAGTTCTCCCTGTATTTATTCAACCACAAAAAATAAGTCAAATACTTATCGACATCATCAAAAAAAAAATGAAGAAACATTTTAGCTGCAAATGGTATTTCATGAAAACAAATTATACTCCAACAGATCTTCAACACACACAAAGCATGACCAGCATCAAATTCACAAAAAAAAAAAAAAAAAAAAAAAAATCAGAAATGAGAATATCATTCGAGACGGAATTTACAAATTAAGGATATCCAAGTAATGTTGAATCAGGTTGAAAATAATATTTCCGGAACAAATTAAGTCGACACCATAAATCTCAAAGTTTTCCATAATGACCATAATTAATGTTCTCATTTTTTTTACAGCGCATCTTATTTATGTATTGTATTATATGCTTATAACAACTAATACAGACCATAGTAAAAAAAATAAATTACGACTCCATCTTATATCTCATGTCACCTAAAACTAATTTTTCATGTATATAAACCTTAAGATGCATGTTGGTGGCCATAGTAAATTCCATGGCTGTGAAAAACTGTAACACAAATATAAAATTTTTGATGCCATAGAATATAAGAATATTTGCTCCTTCTATTACTACATTGTTGATTACAAATGTTAATTAGTTGCAGAAATTAATAATCTCAATATAATTAAATTTCGGATAAACAACAACTACAGTACCAATAGGCTTGTTGCATGAATAGATTCAGAATGATAGCAACTAAACTAATACTTGACAATACCTCCTTCAATTTGATTATATTGAGGCACAAAGCACACAATGGTGTTAGGCTAGTAAGGGCTTCCAGGAGGACCCAATGCTCTAATTGGAAAGTGGTTAGCATACTAAAACTTCATAATTTGGTTGGTAAAGACACCAACCAAAGAAAAGGCAAATAAATGTTTCAACAATGGAGCTCTTAAAATTATCAATGAATAAATTAAGATAACATTCCATAAATATATGGTGTCCTTATACAATTGAATAGGACCGAGATAAGCAGCAACCACGCCTAATAAGTAATAAAACATGAAGTCGTACCAATCTCTTTAATTAGTAGAAACAATTTTAATTTTATAAAAGTAGGAAGATAGTCATTGTACGGACATAATTCATGAAGATAACATGAAATGTGAGGTGAATGCATATTTTCAGTTGTTATCAACCTCATTCAGAATTTCGGTCATGACGCGGTAAGAGTTATTTAGCATGAATTTTGCGGATATTTGATTGGAGTCAATTTTTAAAAAAAAAAGTATGACAAAAATTAGTAGGAATAAAAATGACAAAGAGAATGAAATAAAACTAACCTTGCCAAGAAAATTCAAAATAGAGATTTAGAAATCACAAGTATCTTGTGCCATATCATCAGCGTTCTCCATCAAAGTTGGATAAGCATTTAATTCTTGTATCCATATATATGAGACCACATGCAAAGAATGGACACAAATATTTATTACAGAAATTAATAGATAAGAAAATGACAACGAAGAATTCAATATCAGTCTTAAAAAAAATTGAACAACAAAATATGAAAGCAATATGTTAAGCATTACATATTCAAATAGTTATCGCAACTTTTCAAAAGTGAATTTGGTGCTTTGCCCACAAAATGCAATTGATAACATGAAGCAGAATATTGTAAATAAAACTGCAGTTTGGGAGACCTTTGACTACAGAAACTGTAAGCAAAGTAGAGTAGAACCATTTGTATGTTAATGTTAAAAACAGTGGCATAAACAAATATCAGTATGTTATTATCACAATCATACATAAAACTGTAATTATACTTCAAGCATAAACAAATATCGGTATAAAAGTTACAAAAAGAGAAGCCCCAATTCTATGTACTCAGAATTTGAATATGTATGAGAATTTTAATTCAGAATATTTCATATAATGCATAAATTGTATAATCATGTCTTGTAAGAGTCTTACAATCCCAGGCGTGAAGATCTTCTCCGACGTGGTCGTGGTGGGCGGCGTGAAGATCTTCTCCGACGTGGTCGTGGTGGGCGGCGACAAAATATTCTCCAACGTGGAAGTGATGATACGATTTGTACGTCGGTTCATCACATGGCCGAATCTGACGGAGAAGGATGCTGTGGACAATTTTTTTGAGTCATCTTAGAATGCATATGTTGGAAATTTGGAATTAGTTCCCTGTGCCCAGAGGTTTGGCGATTGTCGATCGGAGAGAGACCATCCGTTTGTGAGGGTCTTAGGGATAGTTTTGGTGGATTACGTGGATGGCTGAAGGATTGGAAGGATTAATTGAATTAAAAATCATGGAGAAATGTTTGAAGGATTGGAAGAAAGGGTTTGACAGGAGTTGGTGGGGAAGAGAACATGATATAATTTACAAATTATATATTCAAATAAGATAAATGGGGGAGATAGAGCGTTGGGAAAGAGGAGTGACTGTGGAATGATTGAGGCGTGCGTGATGTACTGATGTATAAGCTATAATATGTAGGTCCCACAATAGAAATATTTTATTATTTCTGCTATTTTGGCGGGAACTTCTCTAAGAAGCCACTATTGTGTTATTATATATACTAGGAATTCTTCCGTGCGATGCACGGATTTGAATATTGATAAAGTGTAATGTGATGTTATAGAAATTTAAAGTAAATTATTTTGTTTATTATAATTTAATTCTTATTAAAAAATTTACTAATGTTGTATATGTCTCATAACCTAGATACTAAAATCACCACCAAAACTAAAATTTATAAAATGATAGTATTAAGATTCAATATGAATCATATAAATAAAATATTTAAAAAAAATTAAACTCATATAATCATACTATTTATCAATATATTAAGAAAATTGTGACTGCTCAGATTGTGCAAGGTTGTTGATCACCAAGTTTTAGGTTCACCAAATAATATTTGTTTCTTCATATTTGTTTTCTTAATTTTTTTTTTACCGCTTTTTCTTGGATTTGGATTTGGAATTTTTTTTTTTTTTGGGCAGTGTTATTTTTCTGAAGCTTTGAAATTTGTGCATATAATTACTCCTATTAAAATATCAATAAACAATTCACTGCTACACTAATATTTTAATATTATATTCATGAAAATAGCAGCTGAAGTTTAGAGGGGAAAATGATAAGAAATGACTATGCTGTTTTTATATATATATATATAGATATAGATAGATATAGATATATACATATTATTATTTTTAAAATTAAATAAACCAATCCAAAATTTAATTAAATAATAGATTAGTTAAATTAGAAATTATGTTTTTTTTCTTCCCCAATTCCAATTAGTCTGGCACGGATTCTTAAGAATTTTGAGAATGACTTATTTCTTCCCAAATTTAATTTTTTTTTGTTAATAAATTGATTTGATTTGTTTTTTGTTATTAATTTTATTAATAACATAAGGGTAAGTATGTAATTTTAACATTACATATTTTAATTAAATTAATAAATATAATAAATTATTTTATTGTATAAGGATAAAAATGTAATTTTACAATAATATATTTTAATTAATTTAATTTAATAGAAAATACAAATTTATGACACATTACGACACATACGATGAATACATACCGTAAAATATACAAAAGGTAATCGGTCATCAAGTTTAAACCTTTAGATTAGATTTTTAATGACTTAGATTAACTGACTACGGTAGTTATTACGACACCCTTTTTTTATGAATTGAGTAAAAACTTAGATTAACTGACTACGGTAGTTATTACGACACCCTTTTTTACGACACCCTAACTACATGTAAGAGGTAAGTAAAAACTTTTATGAATTGAGTCACCCTCTAACAAAATGAAAATTCTAAGTATAATATTTCTCTCTAGCAATTTGATCTTTTTAGATCACTACCCTTTTTTTATTTCTTATTCTCAAAACATGTGAAGTGTATTGTATCATTATTTTAAGCAAATTTAGTAGGTTGATTAGTTCAAAATAAATGAGTAATTAAACTAAGATAATGGTTTAATTAAATCTAAATTAAAATTATATGCAACACGGAAAAACACCATCAATTGTGTGTATATCAAATGATAGGAAAATACATTATTTGCGATTTAATTTGGACCAATTGAGATATCTGAATCTGATTAGAGATATCTCAACATATTTATCTGATGAGAACTTAAAAAATTAATATAAATGAATTAATTTAACAATCTTACGTAAGTTCAGAATTTTAGATGAAATTTTTTTTCCATATTGATTGGTTTCTAAACAACATTTCATCTTCTGTTTTCGAATTTTCAAATATCTTGGATGATATTACTAATATACAACAATACTATCATAGAAATATAAGATCAAATACCATGATTTAGAATATAATTGGTATAGCAATGGCAATAATAATAGCAAAAATCAACAAGTCTCTTCTCTGCAAAGTCATTTCCAGACAACATGAAACATACAACGATCTACGTTGCCACTAAAAATCCAGGCAATCTCCTAATTACATGAAATCAAAGAATATACTAATAATAATAAAAAAAAAATTAAAACAAATATTCTTTTTTCATGGAAAATATAATTAATTAAATTAAATAGTATGATCTTGATTAGCATTTACAAATGATCTTACTCATCATTATCATCATCACATCCCGATAATAAATCAACCATAATCTGCATAACTTTAACTCTCATCTCCAAAGCCATAATATAATCCGCGGTTTCCCGAAAAAGCCCTTCAACTTCCACGGATTCACAATTGGGTACAAGTTTTTTCAAAGTTCTCACCTTCCCTTCAATGGCGTTTCTTGTCCGTACACGGCGAACCATTCTCTTGTTCTTAAGTTGTTGTTTCGAAGAAGCGCGATTTCTCCGCCACATGGGGTTGCTAAAATCGCGCTTTTCCAAGAGATCAAGCTGATGCTCAGGGGCCATGGTGGAATTATAATTACAAAGAGATGTGCAGGCAAAGTGTTTGTGAAAATGACTCAGAGAACAAAACTCAGTTGTCGTTCAGGTGTCGGAATGGGAGGCTTTATTTATACTTGATTTGATATTGGGGATATAAGAGTTGGTAGACATTTAGGATAATTTTGCAAAATTAAGTATTAATGCTGCCAAATTGATGTGGGCCCCCTTTACACCTATTATGTTTAGGTGAAAATTTTGTGGCTAGCTAATCTATTTTCCATTTTATCCCTCATTCTAGCTAATATTGTTTTTTTTAGCAAAAGAGTTGCTTTCATATCACTACATTTATATATGCTAAATTATGTAAAAAAATATTTGTGGTATTATTTTATAAGCATATTATTGTGCACTAAGAATTTAACTAGTTCAAGATGCAAAATATTTTGAACAATTGGTCTCATATGGTATTGATCAAAATATATAATTAAATATTAGTCAGAAGAAAAAAATCGAATTGAATTAATTGAGAAGATACTATACATTTAGGGGGTGATTTTGGAAAAAATATAAGTGATAATAATCATTTAGAATTGCATGCAAAAGTAATTTTAAATGTTTTTAAATTAAATGACTCAGTTTAAATTAATCATCTAGAATCTGTATATAATCTAAAATTTGATAAGGGCCATGCTTCTTCTATATTAAATTAATTAAAACACTTACATCACAATTAATTAGACCGTTTATATAGATATATGTTAGATCGATGACCATGATTATTTTTTCATCAAATGGAGATATTTGTGGGTGTTTAAATACTTAATATTGGACGATTTGTGTAGTAATTATGTACTATTAATTGTCTTGATCACACATATACAACTATACAAGGAGCTCCAAAAATAGATGAAATTAATTCTCAAACTTAAGCACTCAAGGAAAAAATAACCTAATTAGTTAAGTTAATTACCAATAATTAATTAATACTAGCCAACAATATTTCATATTTCCAATACCCTTGAAAAACCCCCTATAAATGAAATAAGAGATTAATCCATTATTTTTTTTTTGTTTTTTAGGTAAAGACGATATTAATACCATGAACAACAATGTACAGAGATACGTGAGAATGTAAAAAAGCAAGATGTTATACTTTCATGTTTTTGTGTGGTTAGTTTAGTTTGATGGGTCATAATTATAAGGGCCTAATTATTAAGAATTAGTTCCAAGAGAGTGGGATGAATGAATTAGAGGTAAAGCCATGGGCATGTTCTCCAACCTCACAATGCACATGCAACCACATGATTATAACACTAGCTATCTTAATTCACCACCATATATACCTTTCATCACATCTCCTCCACACCCTGCTGGATTATTCCCTTTACAACTTTCCCAATTCAATGCACACTGCCTTAAAATATATAAACACACACTCACTATATATCTATTTTTCCTTTTTTATCTTTCTCTTATTTGTTGAGACAT
This sequence comes from Galeopsis tetrahit, assembly GCA_963675135.1. NCBI lineage: Eukaryota > Viridiplantae > Streptophyta > Magnoliopsida > Lamiales > Lamiaceae > Galeopsis > Galeopsis tetrahit. The sequence goes on along the minus strand of OY776129.1, from coordinate 11,468,501 downwards.
ATATATAGCTTGAGGCACGAGTGGCTGAGAAATGCATGGTCATTAATTAAATCAAATTATTCGAAACTCGACTCCAGATCAATCCCCATTACCCATTACCCCAGGTAGTGGTGTAAATGAGTCGAGTCGCGCGAGCCAAACACATTCAAGTTTGTTTAAACTTTGTTGAACTTTGAAATTCTTTGAGTTGTTTAATAATTAAACGAGTTGAGCTTTAATGAGTTTTTATCAAGTCGAGCTCGAGTAGTCTTACATTTTTATTCTTGTTTATCTTTTTATTTAATCGAGTTTGAGCCGAGCTTTAGACTGTATCGAACGTAAATGCGTGTTCAAACTTAATTTGTTTGATATCTATATCTAATCGAGCTCAAACGAGATTTTACCAAAAAGTACTCTCGAATTGAATATCAAATAGTTTGCATAGTTTGATTTTCAAACCCTAACACAAGTCGAGCAATCTAGATTGTGTTATCTTACCACTCGAGTAATCTCACTTTGTCTATATAAATCAAAAAATATTTCATTTTTTAAACTTGATCTCGAGCAAACTAATAATTTGATTTGGCCGTCTTAAACTAGACTCCATGTCATATATAATATACGCATTTTAATTAGTTTAGATTTACAGCTGGATGAATGTGAATGGCGAAGGTTCCATGCACCCTTTTAAGGCGGCGGACGGCGGTGGTTAGGGCTCCCATGTTCCGTAACAGGAAGCCTAGCTGTGTATATTAATATTATTAAACGACCAATGTCTACGTTTGTCTTAACACCAAGATTTTTGTGTTGGGATAAGGATCGTATCATTCAACTTATAAATTGATATATGAATATATTCTGACAATTACTTCCACCAATTTATTCTCTTTTTTTTTTTTCTCCAATTTTAGATAATTTAAATATACCAGGTTCTCTTTTCTCATCTGAATTTGGTGTGGAGGTGAGTCCAGTCAATTCGCGAATACTCATGCTCGACATACTTGTAAAAAGATCGATATCGATTTGAATTTAATCGAGTCGAGTTTCGAGCTACTCAAGTAACTTTAGGGTGTGTTTGGTTTGGGATTGGCCCATCCGGATTTGGATGGGCCATCCCCCATTCCATTCCTCTCCATCCAAATACTCATTCAAATACCCATCCATCCCTATAATACATCTACATATCTATTTTTATACAATCACACCACTCTTTTTTTCTTTTAATCACTCATTTTATCTCTCCTACTTTTCTTCCACACATTTATTCTTTCTCCTACTTTCTTCCACACATTTATTCTCTCTCCTAATTGATTTGACATAAAGTTCTCAATCCACACCTATTTTTCAATCTCAATCCAAACACAATTATTATTCATGGATTACCCCATCCATATTTTTCCAATCTCCATCTCCATCCCCATCCCATCCACCACCATCCCTAACCAAACAACACCTTAGAGTTCGAGTTCATAAATACTTGTCTCGAAAGGCTTGCGAACCTAATCGAACTTGAAAAATATTTACTATTTTACCATTAATTATATAATTTAGTCAAGTCGAACTCGAGTTTATTTTTCCAATCTCCATCTCCATCTCCATCCCCATCCCATCCACCACCATCCCTAACCAAACAGCACCTTAGAGTTCGAGTTCATAAATACTTGTCTCGAAAGGCTTGCGAACCTAATCGAACTTGAAAAATATTTACTCCCTCCGTCCCACAAAAATTTGCACACTTTCTATATATGGATGTCCCATACCAATTTGCACACTCCATAAAAGGAAATATCTTCACAACCCTCACCCTTGAAATATACTCATATTTACACATATGCCATTACTTTTTCACACTCAATCTACTTTTTACTTTACTTTATTCATAAAAGTTTACAAAACTACCCCTCAAAACATCAATTATTACATCTTTTCTTACACATTTCTTAAAATGTGTGCAGGTCAAAGGGTGCAAGTTCCTCCGGGACGGAGGGAGTACTATTTTACCATTAATTATATAATTTAGTCAAGTCGAACTCGAGTTTATTTTTCCATTAATTATGTTTTACAGTTAATTTTAAAATTTATACATGTAATTGAGTCGAGTCAAACTCGAGTTTATCGAGTTTCTTATCGACTAGAGCTCGAGTTTAAAAAATTTAAGCTCGACCGTGTCAAGTCGAGTTTTGAGCTTCGAGTATAGCAATCGTGAGTCGAGTTTTGAGCTCAGCATTACTCGACTCGACTCATTGTACCACTATACTAATTAGGAAACAATCGTATCAGGAAGTGACATAAAACTCAGTTGATAGGGTTAATTTACTCAATATAGATGGGCAATCAATTCTAAAATCGATATTCAATTTGACTTAAAATAAAATTACATCATACAAATAAAAATACACTCAATTGTATATATATTAAATGAATTAAATCATTAACGATTCAATTTGAATTGATTGAGATATGTGAGTCTCGCCAAAGATATCTCAATAATATATCTAGAGGGTGTAATTACATGATAGTTAGAAATGATATTATTAGTACTCCGAATGTTGAATGAATCTGACGTGCGACGTTAGTGCGTGCATATTGCTCATTTATTTATATATCGATTTATTTTCAAAATTCTCTTAAAATACAATTTCTCTTCATATCACTTGTTAGTTCTTAAACGAGTTTATGCATATTACAACGAGAAGTTTTTAGTATTTGTGTTAATCCTTTAACCCTGGTCAAATCAGTCAAGAATCTCTTTAAACTAATTAAAACGAACTTCTTAATTATGCATAACATGGCACCCAGAAATAATTATATAAGAATGATATGTTTATAATAATTTTCATCTAAACACAAGTATATACTCCCTCGTCCGTCTATAAGTTTCTCATTTTACCATTTTGGTCCGTCTACCTATAAGCTTCTCATATCTTTTTTGGTAAGTATTTTTTCTTACACTTCACTTTATATCTTACTTTTTCTCTCTATTTCTCTCCTCTTTCAATCACATCACTTATACTATATCTATTATTTAATCATTTTTCTTAATTTATGTGTCAAAAAGTAACGTGAAACTTATAAGCGGACGGAGGGAGTATATATTAGTAATTCTTATAGACCTAGATGTCTGTCCTTAGTTGTTTTGTGTATTTTTCGACTTTCCTTGTATTCATTATTTATTGATTATTGATAGGTTGGGATGTATGGTGTTAAAAAAATTTGCACATAATTTGAAATGATAAACAAATACAATAAAGTTCCAAATGGACGCATATATAAGCCAGTCACCAAGTAAATTTAATATGACTAATCGAGGCATATTGCATAAATAAATAAATAAAAACCAAAATAAAGGATATCTAGGTGGAATTTAATTGTCGATAAAAAGCAGAACACATTCATTTTTTTTTCTTTTAATTTTTGATATCAAGAAAATTAGGGAATTATGAATAATATAATTGAGTAAGAGCACATGCGAGCACATGTAGTGGAAAAAGCGTGCAACTTAATCATAGTGAATAAATGTAATTGAAGAAACGTGTTTGAAGATGGCCATCTCTCTACGGAATTGAATGTATAATCGTGGCTAAATTTGGCATTCTCGTAGAAGACGTGTTGACGACTGTATACATCTTTTATTTTGGGTCCCAACTAACAACTTTATATCTAATCCAGATATAGTTGTGTGTTTGCTGTCTTCACGAATCATATGCCGCCATGCTAGGCCCATCGGAATAACCTGTGTGGTCGCCATAGACTCGGCCCGATTCGACTCAAATAGGACGGACCAGGATCGATATATAAACTTAAAAAAAATTAATTACTTAACTTAATTAGAAAATAACAATCTCGTATGCAATTACTATTGTTTTGTTAAAATAATTAATATTAGTATAGTTTTAAAATGCAAGTAAGTGGACGGGGCAAGGATTCGGGATTTTGAGTACGAAAGATTAATATTATAAATCACATTACATGCAAATAAAACTGTAAATACAACATAATCTGTTCATCATTAAAAAGTTGTAGAATTTTTTTTTTCTAATAAAAATAATTAAACAATCATTTATTATTGATCATTCACACTTTTTTACAATTTATTTTTAATTTAAATCATTACAAATAGTACTCTTTTACATATTGATTGGTCATTTATAAAAAATCCCAGATGTGTCATTTGTGTAAAGGATATAAAGTAGAATGGTTCCTTTTGTAACTACTTTTATAACTTCTTAGTTAGTGGTTAGTTAGTAACTACTTAGTCTATAAATATAGATTAGGTCTTTTGTATTCCTTATGCATTTTAGCATTGTAAACATTGTAACACTCCATATATGAAATACTTTTTGTTTTGTATTTCCTTTTTTATAATTATTAGATGAGTGTGTGTTTACCTCTCTACAATTTGTTATCTTCTATGGATTGATAGTTAAAAATAAGATTACAAATGTAGTGGTTTCTATAAACAGATTCATCATCAAAATAACACTTCACTAACAATTTTATCTCATGAATTATTTAATTTAATATATATAACAATAATATAATATTGTAATACACTCTTACCTAAATGCTGTATAATTATATATAATCCTTTTGTTTTGTTGCCGTCCAATGTGATTATTATACACATTAGTTGGTGTTTTAAGTGATTTAAATAAAAGACAATATTGGTCTCTCATAATAATATTGTTAAAACAATTCATGAGGGTTAGATATTCCAAAGGATTGGATAAGGATACACTACGTACAACATATGTAATTGGACTAGATGCTGCCTTTCAATCATTGAACTCCTAATATTCTTTAATTTAAATAAAAATTATAAATAAATTAATAAAAGAATCATATATTTTTTTGGGCAAAGTGTGCTCTAGTACATTTGGGAGACTCTAAGTGTGTGCAAATACAATCGATTAATAAATTGTGAGGCGGTACAATACTTAAGGAGACAATGACTAATTTGCCCTTAAATTTCCTTCTCTCTCTCCAATCTAATCAACCTACAAATCACACTACCCCTTTAACTCCCATCTTCTCTCTCTCATTTAATTCCTCTCCCTTTTCTCTTTCTCATTTATTTCTTCTCTCTCTCATTTAATTCCTCTCCCTTTTCTCTTTCTCATTTATTTCCTCTCTCTTCACTCTCAAAAGAAAGTGGACGTTCGACACCCCTCTCCATTTTCCGGCGGCCTCCAACGACGCCGGCGACACGGGTGGTGGGTTCCCGGCCTCCATCTTCCTCGGCCCGCTCCCGGCTTTGACTACTAAGGTTTGTTCGAAACCCTCCTCCCTCCACGCCGCTGCTGCTACTCTCTCACCACCGCCTCCGTTTGAAGGCCGCCGCCGCCCCTCTGTTTGAAGAAGAAAGATGTTCGTGCCTCCTCCTCCTCCGATTTTTTCCTCTGATTTTTTTCATTTTAAGTTAGTTTTTGAATTTTCTGGTTCTTATTCCTCCGATTTGCTGGGTCCTTTAAATTTTCAGATTTTTTTATGTCCTTGATTTTTTATGTTTTTCCTTATTATATTTCTTGATGAGTTTATAATGTGAAATTTGTAAAAAAATTTGAAGCAAAAGACATGTCTTTTTGGTGTGGAAGTTTGAGATCTTTGAATTTTTTATGGTGTTAAGAGGGTTTTTTATGACCACGAAGGATGATGACCACGAATATAACATTACCTTGAAGGATGATGACCACGAAGAAGAGTATGGTGACGATAAAGGCCAAAAGATGACTTTTGAGTGAAGGCGCCTTCTGCCTTTTCATCTTATTAAAGGTCCTAATTCTTATATGGCCTGAAAGCGGCCCTTCACAACAACGCCGGAGATCCACATCTCGCCCTGTTGCCGACAATTTCTCAGGCGGCGGCCGCCGCCCAGTATATTAGGCTAGTCATTGGGCCTGGTAATGGGCATGGACTAGTGTTTCCCAATTTTTCAATCACTACCCCACAACTTTCATCAATACACCCCCTCAATTACCATTTGGATATACATGTATTTTTTATCTGCATTAATTCAAATTTTACTTGAATTTTTTTTATTCATTTTTTTTCAAAATTTTTTTTTTATTAAATTTTAACTTTGACTTGTCAAATCATATTTTATTAAATTTTATTAATTCAATTTCTTTATTAATGAGGGTGTATTCAATTGAGATTCTGTTGGATTTTTTTGGACTTTAAAAAGTCAGTGGATTTAGAAAATCCATAGACTCTATGCAGAGTTTGACTGACTTTTTTTATTGATTTATATGGATTTTCATATATTTGACAGGATTCTAAAATACACATTTTTTTTTATTAATTTACATGAATTTCCATAAACTACGCTATGGATGCAAACGTATATTGAACACACTTGTATATAAAAAAAAAAATTATCTAAATTATTTAGAAAAAATACCAAAAATATATTAATTCAAAAAAAAAAAAATTATTATTCATCATTATTATTCTCATCTTCATTTCCACGGTTATACCTCGGCTTCAGTTCTGTGTTGTAATTGGCTTTGAGAAAGCAATTCCAAATTTTCTCTTCCATGTCGAGATGTGGTGAATCTTGATCTTCTTCATATTCGATTGGAAATTCATGACATTCGGAAAAAGAAAGTTATGTAATCCAGCCAATACTAACTTTGCTTGTGTTTGAAATGGGAACAGAGGTGGGTTTTGAAAATTGTGAATGACGATTTGAAAATACCAAAAAATCTCTAGCGAAGATTGAATAACTCAATTGCATTTCTGGGGTAACCTTGACCACCAAAATCTTTTAGATGATATCGAACACACGCGCTAACTTTAAGATCGTGAATAAATGTTCTTGAGATCTTAACGATATACTATAATTTTTAAAGAGAGAACATAATTTTAAAATACAGAGATGTAATAATGATGGTGAAGAATCTACTATAATTTTTAAAGAGAGAACATAATTTTAAAATACAGAGATGTAATAATGATGGTGAAGAATCTGTGATGCTTATTGAAGAACATAGTTACGTTTCTTGATATTATTTCGTTTGAAGAAGAGGGCTGTGTAGGATTTTGTGGTTCGAATTACAGGAAGAATGTCTGTATGTGCTTTCGGAGGAGACTTTGAAATTTTGTTAGAAGAACAACAAAGTTTTTTTTTTCTTCTCTTTCAGGACCTTCTGAGAGAATCCGCTAAAATCTCTAGTTTTTAGAAGAGATTTTGAATAGTGAAATTTATTTATATTTTTGAAGGAGAATCCAACGAAATCCATAGAGTATTAAAATCCATAGATTATTGAATACCTAAAGATTTCTAAAGACTTTTTAAAATCCGTATTGAATACCTCAAAATTTTGAAAGACTTTTAAAAATTCGGATTGAATACCCCCAGATTTTAAAAGTCCAAAAAAATCCAACAGAATCTCAATTGAATACACCCCTCTAAGATTTTAATTAATTGAAATTATATATATTGAATTTTTCTATCAACTTAACTCAAACTTTTTATTAAATTTTATTAATTTAATCTTCTTTATTAAGATTTTATATTCAGATTTTAATTAATAGTAATTATATATATATTGTACAACGATAAGTATATTGAACACTTACATCAATAAGTATATTGAACATTTACATAATAATTGTACATCGATAAGTATAGTGAATATTTACATAATTGTTGTACATCGATAAGTATATTGAACATTTTGTGTTCAAATTAGATTTATTCAATTTTTTTATTTATATTTTGACTCCAAATTTTTATTTTAAAATTATTATTCAGATTTTTTAAAATTTTTAATTCACACAATTTTTTTAAATCAGAATTTACTTGATTATTCAGAATTATTTTTCAAAAATTACGTCAAATTTTAAATTCAAAATTTTTAATTTTTAATTATATATTAATTAATTAGTAGTATAATATACTTTTCTATCAACTTTTCTTCAAATTTTTTTATTAAACTTTATTAATTCAATTTTCTTTTAACTGAATATCGACATACATATTAAATATTGAACACCGAATATCTATATATATTGAATATAATTAAATATTGAACATCAACATAAAACTAGAGGAATCTTTAGAGTAAAATTTTGGGTTTCTTGAAGAGCTTCTAATCATCAAGTATTTAAGACCTTTTATTTCTGCATCTTGTCCCTTCTCATCACCTTAAAAGTTTTAATAAAAATTTCTTGTTTCTTATCACCAAAAAAAAAAAAAAAAATCATAACTACAACATTTATTTAGCCACTTTACATTAACTTTGTAGTCAAAAGAATAGTTGGAGCATGAATTTTGAAACTGCATCTCAAAAAAGCGAACACATGGACAACATAAATCCACAAGACCTGTAACAAAAAAACAGTATTCAAAGTTTTCCTCTCACCTCCAAGTCTCCAATAGCCTGATCAGTAACTTCACCATTGGGAAACTTTTCAAACAGGAATTCAATTAGCATGCCAAACTGGGAACAGAACAAAAAACATTAGTGTGCATGCAGAATTGTAAAGAAAAATCATATTGAGATTCGGAAAATACAATTTAATAATAAGAAAATCAGATTAGCATTGGAGGCACGTAAGGAAGTTGGTCATATTCCAGTATCAAGCATAAGTGACGAACCAAAAAATATCGGCGTTGAAGTTTGTATGAGTTTTCCCACGGGAAATGAAAATCAAGAGAAATTGAGATGTCACGTTCATTATTTTCATGAACTTAAACAGTTAAACGAGGCATTAAAATAGAGAATTGCTTCAATAGCATTCTTTTTTAAACTTACGATGCATAAAAGAACTCAAACAACACAAAAAATGGGAGATCCACTTACCTCGCAACACTTTGGTGGCGTATGCATTCCCTCAACATTGCACCACAGTGTAATGCCAGATCACTATCATCATAACTATTCCCCAGTAACAAAGTAAATAAAATTCAATTAATTACAAATGCAACCATATTATTATTAACTAATTTAACAAAAGATGAATAATGGAAGAAAATTGCCACGACTCCTCTCCGGACTCTCAAAGAAAGATGCACAATTGACCAAAACATAAGTATCAAATCAAAAGGTCTAATAATAATAAGCATGTGTCCTTTATCTTTTCAGCCATGTTTGAAAGTTTAACATTTATCAGAGTTTTCTTACGCATGCATAAAGTAATGACAGATATCACAAGAATAGAACATGAGCAGCCCTCATATCAATACATCTTGAAGTTGAATACATTGGGTCCAGCTAAGGATTATACATCAGCCACAATTTTTTTTTTGGTATAATGATATACAACGAGTTTTTGCAAACACAAAGCTCTATTCCTCAGTAAACAAGGAAATATACTACAGGTAAAGAAGGTGATAACAAAAGACTTGAGACTATCATAAAAAAATCCATAATTGTATTACCACTGGCCTTTGAAAACTCCAGCATCACAAATTTCAAGATTCACTAAAATAACAAGATATCAACAAGGAGAGTGTATTACTGCTAACAACAACTAAAATCATTCCCCCTATTTAATTTGAAATTCTTATCATTCAAAAATAAGAAATTAACAATCTCTGGTATTTCATAATAACCTGATCGCAAGTACCAATACCAATTAAGCATGAAACTTAAATGAGCCATTTCTTTAAACTACTGCAAATCGTTTCATGAAACCCTTACCCTTTTAATAAGATATCCATGAGATCTATGTTTTTTTCCAAGTAATCACATGCAATCAACTTTGATTGAACCTGTTGCCTCTGCAGATTTGCAACAACCTGTGTAGCATCTCCCAAGGGTCTGCAATAAATCAAGAAAACACTCCAAAAAAAAAACCACAAATCTGATTCAAAAACTACAGAAACAAAACAACAATCAGATCCCAAAACGCCATTGATGAGAGGGTTTACAGATTTCTTCATCCACCCAAGAACGAGGTCGAAATACCTGTTTTACACATCGATATAAACAATTTTCGTCATCGATATACACATCCACCTAGGAACAGGTATTTCGTCATCGATATACACATCCACCCAGGAACACAATTTTACCTAAGAATAAACAAAAAGAAGAGTAACTAAAACAAAAACACCAAATCAGAAGCTGAATTTTAACAATATTTTCTAAAGAAAAGAAAGTAGATGGATTTTTAGGGAGAGGCACCAAAATAAAAATTTACCGAGTCAACTCAGTGTGTCAACACCACCCACAAAACCCTAGATCTACGCCGCCACCACGCGGTCGTAGAAGACGAGCCCCTTGACGGAGCATTCAGGCTCTGCAACAGCGTGGAGGAGGGTTTCGAACAAATCTTAGTAGACGAAGCCACATCGCTATGGTCGCCGCTGTTAGAAGACGAAGTCGGGAGCGGACCGAGGAAGATGGAGACCGTGAACCCACCACTCGTGTCGCCGTCGTCGTTGGAGGGCCGCCGAAAATGGAGAGGGGTGTTGAACGACCACTCCAATTTCTGGGAGGGGAGAGGAGAGAGGAAATTAATGAGAGAGAGAAGAGGGAGAAACAAATGAAAAGGGGGGAAAGTTGGGAAGAAGGGCCAAGAATGGACACCTCAATTCGACAGAATTGCAGGGGATATGAAAGGGGGCGGAAGAAACGAAACTAAAAAACCTATTAACAAATAAGGGGTATAATGGACCATTCATCTGAAAAATTGTATTACCAAGTGGATTTTTTTTTTAAAAAAGGCGGATGTATCCCCACCCACTTAAGGGGTAGATTTTGTACTTGGTGGTTAATAATCTCTATTTTTTTTTAGGGATGGTACAATGCCTGATTTACATATTTGAGCCTAGCAACTCTACAATTCATACTTCATAAAACTTCAAGCATCAATGTTCCATCAGCCAAGTCGGCAAATCTGCTCCTTCCCAATCATGAGGAATAAGAGAGTGAATTCCTTCTCTTGCTAGACGATGCGCCCTTGTATTTCTCGTTCTTGGAATGAAAAAGACATCGCACGCTACCATGCCTTCCATTTCTTCCTTGACACCATCTAACGCAAATCCATCGGGAGTGTGGAGTGTTTCTTTATTACGCAGCAATGTTATAGCATTAAGACAGTCCGAGAAGACCTTAATTGTGGAGAACCCTTTTTGTTTACATCTTTTGATACCTTCTTTAATAGCCTCAAGTTCCGCCGCGAGTACTGAACTTGTGTTCTTTATTCTCTTATAACCAGCTACCTGAACCACCTTCCCTTGACCACCCATCACATAGCCCACACTGACTAAGCCTTGGTCCTCCGCTGTAGCCGCATCCGTTTCCACCCAGCAACATGATCTCTCCTCGTCCTCCTGGCCAGCATATATAGTGGTTTGTGAACCGGTTGTGCTGCCCCTCTCTTTGCAGTTTGCATTTTGGAAATTCCTGAGGAAACTACAAGCCCAGTCCACGTTCGTCAGCAGTGATACATGTCGTCTAGTCTCCCCCTTGTTTAATGCTGCCTTAAGGTTGCATCTCTCACGCCAAATGCCCCACATCATGATCAAAATCTCCTCCAGTGACTTGCCCATATCATTATTCTCTAAAGAGCAAATAATATCTAAAACATGTGTCCCCTGTCTATTCTTAATTAAATGCCATACCCCATGATTCTTCCATACGTGTTTAAGTAAAGGGCAAAAGAATAGTGAGTGTACCGTCGAAGCTTTGTGGAAATTACACAGGAAACATTGTGGTAGGACCGGTACATGATGATCCGCAAGGTTTCCTTCCGTAGCTATTACATCCCAACAGACTTTCCACGCAAAAATACGTACCTTTGGGGGTACATTTAACTTCCAAACCTTATTCCACCACTCTTGTCGTCTATTGTCACTTGGTTCTCCCTCTGTATTATGCCCTTTGGCTTTGTTGGTGAGTTCAAATTTGTACCCCGATCTGACGGAGTAGACTCATTTTGTATCCGGTCGCCAGAACTGCTTATCTTCATAGGCTTCCCCTCCAATCTGTGTCTTTAATATTGCATCAGCCTCAAAGGTGAGGAAAGCCTCCCTTACAAGATTTGTGTTCCATGTCCCTCCCTCCCTTATGAAACGGCTGACTGTTGACGAGCTTGCAATTCTGAACTTTATTCTTCCCTCGTTTAGGCCAGCCACCCATCTTTCCTTGAATATTTTCACCTTATCCCCCTTTCCAATTCTCCAGAAAAGCCCTTTTTCCAGTAGCTCTCGGCTCCATAAAAGTGATCGCCACACATACGACGAATTAGAGCCCAGCCCCGCCTCTATAACGTCCTCATTCTTGTAGTATCTTGCCCGCAAAACTCGTGCCACTAGTGAGTTTGGGTGTTGAATCAATCTCCATAATTGCTTTGCTAGGAGAGCCTTGTTGAATTCCACCATCCTTCTAAAACCCATGCCTCCGTCTTTTTTAGGAACACACAAATCTTTCCATTTTTTCCAGTACAAAGAATTGCCGTTTTCATTTTCCCCCCACCAAAACTGAGCACACATCTTTTCAATATCTTTGCATATGGACTTAGGAATCCTAAAACAGGCCATCGCATACGTTAGAATTGCTTGTATTACCGATTTAATTAGCACTTCCTTTCCACCCACCGAAAAGTCCTTTGTTTTCCAGCTCTGCAACTTATTCGCAATCTTGTCCTTGATGTAGGAAAATTGCACCCTTTTCGCTCTTAATGAGAAGGTTGGTAAGCCAAGATAAAAGTCATGTCCTTGGCTCATCCGGATCCCAAGTTGATCCTTAACAGCTATTTTGGTACCTGGGTCAGTGTGTGGGCTGAATGTAATCGATGATTTCTCGTAGTTGATCAGTTGACCCGATGCCTTCTCATATTTTTCCAGCCCTTCCTTAAGATTCTTGCCCGCTTGTGTATCCGCTTGGAGAAAGAGTAGACTGTCGTCCGCGAAGAGGAGATGGGTTATGTATGGTGCTCCCCTTCCAACACGAACCCCTTGTATTTGTTTATCTTCCGCAAGTTTGCCAAGAATTTTTTAGAGGCCTTGTGTACACAACACAAAGAGAAAGGGGGATAGAGGATCCCCTTGTCTGATACCTCTAGTTGGTTTGACGTTCCCCTTGATCTCACCATTAATTTTGAAGGAGTAAGAGGTCGTGCACACACAGTCCATAATCATTGAGACCCATTTGTTGCTAAATCCTATTTTTGATAGAATCGCCTTAAGGTAAGGCCATTCAATCCGGTCGTATGCTTTAGACATGTCAAGCTTTATCGCAACGTACCCCTTCTTGCCTTTATTTTGCCTCAACCAATGCATACATTCAAAGCCAACGAGCACATTATCTGAGATAAGTCTTCCTGGTGTAAAAGCACTTTGGAACTCATCAACGGCTGTTCCCAATACTGACTTCATTCTGTTGCTTATAGCTTTCGCGAGGATTCGGTAACATACATTTGTTAGGCTTATCGGCCTGTAGTCTTTGAGCTCCTGTGGCGTGTTGACCTTTGGGATTAGAGTCACCAGTGTTTGGTTCCAATCTCCCACACTGCCTCCTCCATTGAGGATATCCAAGATATTTTTAGTAACATCTTTACCAATTGTTTCCAACGCCCTATGATAGAAGTCGGCCGGCATCCCGTCCGGTCCAGGAGCTTTGATGGGTCCTAGATCGAAGGCTGCTTTCTTTATATCCATGTCGTTGAAATCTCTTTCAAGATATCTTTGTTGAGTTTCTGTGATACTAATCGGGCACAGTTGTATCACTTCATCTATGTCCGTGTGTGAGGGTGCCGTAGACTGGAACAAGTTAGCATAGAATTCTTCAACCACCCTTGTAATCTCCTCTTGACTCGTGCACCACACTCCTCCATTATCTAGCAGTCCTGAGATTTGGTTTTGTTTGCGTCTCCATGTATCCTGTCTATGGAAAACGTTTGTGTTACGGTCACCATTAACCATCCAATTGTGTTTTGCTCTTTGTTGCCACCATGCTTCTTGTTGGGACAGAAGCTTCTCTAGGTGAGCTTCAGTTTTGTCAATCTCTCCCTTTGTCCACCCATTGCTTTCATCATTTTGTAAGTTGATCAATTTCTGCTTCCACACTGCAATCTGTCTTGGTAAGTTCCCCATCTTCTTGGTTGCCCAGCTTTTGAGGTTCAGAGTCATTGATCCCATCCGAGTTGGCAGATTTGTAGACACTGTCTCCTTTGTCCATAGTTCACTCACTTGTTCCTGAAAATCCGGCTTTAGAGTCCAAGCCCTCTCATAGTGAGTTGTCCCTTTCTTCGTGTTTGACACAGCACCCTGTTCTGGTCTTGTGTTCAAACGGACTGGCCGATGATCTGATGAGTAGTAGTTCAGATTGACAGCCTCAAACATGGGGAATAAGTTCATCCATGCCTCATTTGCCACAAAACGATAAAGTGTCTCATACATACATCCTAGCCCCTTTCTTCTGTTGCACCAAGTGAATGGTGATCCCTTTGCTTCGATATTCTCAAGCTGTAACTCCTCTAAAACTTTCCTGAAATTTTCCATTTGGGAATAGGGTCGTGTTTTGGTTGCATCCCCACCTTTCAATTCATGTAGGCCCATAATCTCATTGAAGTCACCCCCAAATAGCCAAGGCACTACCTCCCCTGACCTTGATTTATAGATCTTTCTAAGTAAATCCCAGGAGAATTTTCTTAAAGAAGTGTTTGGATTACCATAGAAGCCAGTAAACCACCAACTACACAATTCACTTTTCATAAAGCAATCAATGTGGCCAAAAGAATAGGAGCACAAACTAATATCAACTTTTTCATTAGCAAACAACAAAAGGCCCCCACTACTACCAATAGCATAAACTCCCAAACAAGTACTGAAATTTAAACTAGAAAGCCATCTCCTACCCATATTACTACTAATTTTTGATTCTGAAATAAAGAGAACATCAGGTTTTTGCTCCTTTACAAGGAGCTGGAGTTTTTGGAATGCTTGGGGCCCCCGTAATCCCGAGCATTCCAAACAATGACGATCATGGCTTGCGGCGGGGCTGGTGCATTCCAGCTCCCGCCATCCCCTCCAAATCACCAGGGTCTTCATCGCTCTTTGACTTTTTTCCTTCGGACGAATCAGATTCTCCTTCCTTTTTTCCCTCCATATCCTTGGCAGCCCGGACCCTCTTCTTGCTCTGCTGGGTTGTACCCTTTTGGCCTTTCCCTCCCAAACTTCCCACCTTCTTTGTTGAGCTTCCTTCAACAACTGTCATGGGCAGTTTCTTATGATCCCCCATGCTCATTCCAAATGTACCAAAAGGTTGAGTGTAATATTGTGCAGCAGGTGTTCCCTTCAAGGGAAAGTTTGAGCTTCCCATCTCAAAACCCAGTTTCGGCATTTTGACTTCCAGATTAGGTAGTGAGTTCATATATGCAGTATATTGGATGTTGTTCCCAAACGCTCTTTCATAGTCCTTCACAGTTATGGCTGCTTCCGGGATGATAGTTTGTTGTGCTAGCCTCCCCCGAGTGTTTTCAATCGACATACCTCTTTCGTATCTGGATTGGTTTCTTTTTGGTGACTGTCTCAGAAGATTGGGCCTGCATCGGTTCCTTCCCTTTTGTGTTTGTTGCTGGCTTTTTGACCGCCCCTTCCATACTTTTGCAGAAATCTGCAAATTCCTTCTCCGTTAGACCTTTTTGTTTGTCTGCTTTGAGCCAGGGGCAAAACTTGATCTCTTGTTTCCCAGTTCTTTCTCCTTCCGCAAAGCCTTCTGGGCACTCCTTGGCTACATGTGTTAGCCTCCCGCAAGTATAGCAAAAATCTGTGATCTTTTCATACCTGAAAGCAACCGTCATTCGCCCCTCCTCTGTTCGGATGATAGTGCCCCTGGTTAGGGGATGTGAGATATGTATTTGGACTCTTACCCTGAGGCATCTCCCCCAGGTAGCATCCTCTACCGGTGCGTCCACTTCCAGCACTGGCCCAATCTTTGAGCCCAGTCCTTCCCCCATCTCCACCGACATCGTATCCAGTGGGAGTCCGTGCATCTGGATCCAAAGTGGGACCTCTGTGAAATCCAGATCCATTGCCCTCTCGTTGCCTTTAGGTTTCTTCAGTATGAAGGATGAATCCCTCAATGACCAAGGTTGTTGGTAGTGCGTTCTGTTGAGTTCCCCTTTGTTCTCGAATTCTAGGACATAGAGTCCCTCTCCGATCTGTGAGACCTTCAGATTTCCTTCGAGTTTCCAGATCTTTTTCATCGTAGATCCCAAGTCCGCAGCACTCATGGGTTTTTTGGTAGTGAAACGACCTGCAAGCAGATGCCTCGATTTCGCCATAGCAGCTTTTGGGACCATGTACTCAGTACCTTCCGTATCGGAGATGGAGAAGTTGGACATCTGATCGTTCAGATCTGTCGCCATAGTAGCCTTGTTCAACTGGTTATCCAGAAGGGGAGGAGGGATATAGTAAAAGGGGGAAAGCTTTTGCTCAGGTGTCGATTTGGGGATCCAAATCGCGGTTAAAATAGCCATACTGGCCGCCAATACCACCAATCCTGGTGCGGTTGAACTTACAAGACGGATTGCACTCGAGTATTTTAGATATCCGTCCAGAAGCAGTTTCATTTTGGAAGTCGGAAAATTTTCGGAAGTCGGAAAATTTCGACGGAAATGTCATCATTACTGTTCAGGCGTGGTAACCCTAGAAAGGGTTAGAGAGAGAAAATTCATCTGCTTTGGTGCAACAAAATAAAAAAAGAATCATATATTGAAACTCCTACTAACATTTTTTTCCCCTTGTGCATTTCATATATTTCATGGGACTTAAATTTTTTATATATTTTAGAGAAAAATAGACACATAATAAAATTAATATCCAGTGAAAATACAAAAATGTAAAATCTATTCAATGTATTTATTTCTCTTTGAAATTTACAAAGAAAAATTACTAAAAAAAAAGGAGTTTCCAAAAAAAAAAAAAAAAAAAAAAAGAAGAAGAAAAAAAAAGAAAAAAGGAGAGGATCCATGTCCAATTTAATACTCTCATTTTCATATTAATTGACATTTTAATGGTTAAATTTTGTTTTACGTGATTTATCGAAATTAATTGTCATTTTAATGGACATGTGTAACTACATTTTAAGACAATTTAATACTCTCATTTCCATATAAAACTCCATGCTAATATTCAAATTTCAGTAGTTCCAATCACTTTTTTTTTAATCCGTAGAAAAAAAAATTTAAGATCTAAACTTGCAAATATAAATTTAGCTATTAGAATAAAATAATAATAATAATAATAACAATTACATAGAAATTCTATAAATTAATACTAATGGGATCATCAAAATTTATTAATTAAAAGAGTTATTAATTAATTGATAAATTAATAATTATTGCGGTGTATTTATTTAAAATTAACCCAAATTTTATTAATTTATAATGAAATACTCAATTAAAACGGCAATAAATTAATACTCATGAAAGTTCTACCATGAGTCTCCTTGGGGAAACAATAAAGCGTCAATCACATTGATTAATTAGTTCATACTAATTATTTCACTACAATTAATAGTATGATAGTCAAGCTTTTTATTTTTTGTGAACTCAATACAATTTTTTTACTATAATGATGACATAATCAACCAATAAAATTACATTTAATAAATATGTAGGAGTAATACATTAAGCAAACGAAAACATCAACAAAATAACTATAAAAATGACATGTAAATATTCTAAATTTTCTATTAGTATATAGAGGTGATTAAAGAAATAAAATAAAATTTTTCTTGCTATTTATATATTTTTAAAAAACACAAAATTAAAAGTTAGATAGTAAACTTAAAAATTTATTATGTCTTTTTTTTTACCCATTTTTTTAATTAAAACAATTATATTAATTGATTGGTTAGTTAAAAAATAAATTGATACAATACTCCATTAGACAATAAATAAATCCCTAATAAATTTTATAATTATTATTTTATAAAAAATGTTTTGTATAACTTATTAGACATTTAAAATTTTGGTAATAAAAAATATATTTGAAGTGAAAATTACAATATAAAATAGAAAATTCTATATTTATTATAATTATGCAACATAACTCTGAAATGATTTAGCATTCAACATAAAATTAAAGTTTAGCCTAGTCTAGTCTAGTATACACTTGAGTTCATGTTGTACACCCTAGTCTAATTTATTATTATTATAACTACATGACCTATAAAATAGCTTTTTTTATTTCATTTTTTTCTTCATTTTATTTCATTTTTTGCTTTTTTTTCGTTTCTTTTTATCTAATTTATTTTTATTTTTTTACCCTTTTTTTTTAGTTTTTACTTAAAAATATACACATTCTCCATTTAAATTAAATTTTTAAGGAAAATTTTTATTCAATAAAAAGTGCAACACAAAATTACTAAAAAATGTAAGTCGATATAACAAAAAAGTGCAACACCATATTTACTAAAAGTATAAGTTAGTATAACTAAAAGTGAAATACGATATTTCTGAAATGTGCAAGTCGGTATTACTAAAAAGAGCATCACAATATTAATGAAAAGTGTAAGTCAATATAACTGAAAAGTGTAAGAGTCTATAACTGAAAAGTGCAACAATTTTTTTTTACTGAAGAGTGAAACACAATATTATAAAAAAGTGCAAGTCAGTATCACAATTTTTAATGAAAAGTGTAAGTTATATTAAACTGAAAAGTGCAACACAATATTACTAAAAAATGTAAGTCACTATAAATAAAAATATTATTATACGGTTTAATAATTGAAAAATGCAATACTATTTTACCAAAAAGTGTAAATCATGAAAAAGTGCAAATCAGTACAATTGAAAAGTGCAACATGAACTAGAGTGCACAACATGCACTCGAGTCCATAGCAGACCAACCCTAAAATTAAATATAAATCGATAGGTCAACATCTTTTAACACACAGGGGGCCTAAAGGTGGATTAAAAAGTCAGGGACTTCTTCAAATTACTTACTGGGCGGCTGGGCGCTGTTATAGACACACACCAATGTATTGAGGACATCCATCAGAAGTTTTTTTTAGAATAAGTGGTATGTAAATTGTCTATTTTACCCCCTTCTTGAAATTTAAAAAAAAACTGTGGTTGAGTACACCCACGCCTGACCTCTCGCTTGATTTAGTTCGATGATAACACTTAGTTCGGCTTTTCGTGGACATGATGATGTCTGTGTTCGATTTTTTTTTACTCGTTTGATTTTATCTTGCGACACGTGTAAACTCGGTATAAGACTGGAGGTGCTCACTAATTTAAATAGTGTTGGGCCCAAAGAGGATTAGGTGTCAACATCAAGGTATATGAAAGTACAACAACATTCATGAGGGCAATACATCAACATTAAACGTAGGACGAACTTGCAAGCTCCAGAATAAGAATTGATGCATACTTAAATATAGAATAAACCTCTCAATCATATCACTTGTATTATTTTATCATATTATATTTCATACTGGCTACTAATCTATTATTTTATCTCTCAATCACATTATTTATATTATATATATTTTTTAATCAAAACACAAAAACGATGGTTTAATTTATCATATTCATTAATTAAAACATGTACTAAAAGAAAGGAAAAACGTATATTTTTCTTCAATTATTTGACCTTATAATTTATTATTTTTCTTCAAATACTTGAGGCTTAAGTTATGAATTTGTTCGATTTAATTATTCGAGGCTTATAGTATATTTTGCGGCATATGTAAGTTAAATTTTAAAAAACGTGGTTGTACTAAAAAGAATTTCATCAACCCGCTAAAGGAAAAAGGTATTTGAGAGACGCGGGAATATATGGAGGGAACCTAATACCTATTATGATCATAATACCTCTATTTTTAATTCAAAATACCTAAATTTCCAGTTCCTAATTCCACGCTGTTAATTACGACCACCAACACGACCACGGCCACTCTCTGCCGGCACCCTGTTGCGAAGCCCGTCCCCTCGAAAAATCATAATTTTCATTCTCATCCGTTAAGCTGATAGTTACGCTGTTTTTGCAGCACTCTGTCGGTGCCTCTTGCTGTTGCGGCCTGCCCCAAAAAAGATTTCAAGAGGCGCAAGTAGTGCTGCCCACTCCTTGAGTCCCAGTCTAAGTCCTCTCTAGAGTCTCCTCCCAGGTATCTAATTCTTCTAATTTCCTCTCTCAGGTATCTAATTCTTCTAATTTCGTGAACTATAGGTTTGTAATTAGAGATTAAATTAACGTTTCTGCTAATTTTTGAAAGTGAAAAACAAATATTCTAATAAAATTCTTTCACAACTCTATTCTTTTCCACTGCTCTTTTTTTTTTTTTTTTTTTTGATTTACCCTTTCTTTTCCAGTAATCCAGTGGGGTCATGATTTGTGATGGATTTTAGATTCTCTGAGCTGCCATATGATATCGTTATTTCTCATGTTGAATTAACTGTATGAATGAAACTGAGCTCTTATGCTAGATTTTGATTTGTTTACGATGGGTTGCTCATAACTTGTTTGATAAAATGTCCATGTCGGGGTTTTGATTTTGCAAGTTTAGAGTATGAAATATAAAAGCCTTTTGCAGGTTATTTATAGTAAAATGGCCTGTAAGATATGGACAGGTGCATTTGCTGAGATTCTCAATGGACAGGTTATTTAAAGTTTCTTGAATCTGTTTTGTCTTATGACCCTGAAACAAGTTCATGGATGCGTCTCATGCCTACTAGAGGGGCAGATTCGTCGGATTCTCTCAAGTGGGAGGATGCCCTTGAGATGTCGACTGATCTTGTTAACTGTTTGAGCGATGAAAGTGAATTAGCATTCCATGTTTCTAAGCTTGGGGTGATGAAAGAAGGGTTGTATCAGATTCGGGATGTGTTGGTTGATAAGAACATTGGGTATAAGGAGAATTGGTATCAAGAATATTTGGTGCAGAAAAAGCTAAGCAAGACGTTAGGACATTCATCGCGGTGTTTATTCACTCTGTTGCTGCAATATCTTCATGGGAGCGTTGGAGATGTCGAAGTAGAAGTTCGTGGAGGGGTTCATGCATTTGGTGGTGGTAATAAGTCGAAGTCTTGCTTGTATATGGGAAAGATTTTGACGATGGACGAAGAAAAGGTCGTCTGGAGTGGGGTGAAGCAGTTAGATAAGGTGATGGGGCTGTTCAAGTTTGTATGGGAGACTGCAGGGATGAAAGCTGATTTGCATCTGCAAGGCCATTGTATGTTGGAGCTAAAAACAGGTCCTTTAAATATAGAGGGAATGTTTACAAGGTACATGAGATCATCTCTGATTTACCAATTGATTATGGCTGTGACAAATTGGTTTAAATTGATTTTTGGCTTAAAAAGAGAGTTATTATAATTACTTAAGGGCTAATTTGTTGGGAGATACAAGGATAGATGACTTATACCCTTTATTATTTTGGGTATGCTTCTATTTTAAATAATACCCTTAAGTTCCCTTATATTTTTTTTATTTATTTTTTAGTTTTGGGGGACTTTAGGCAATATATATATATCAACTATTAAGGATTTTGGGTGGAGGAATTGATGATGTACTAACTTCATTTGTTGTTGTATAAAGTTGAAGAATTAATGATTCTGCATTACATATTTGATGCTCTCTCCCACTCTGCTGATTAATTTGTGTTTAAAATTGAAAAAAATCCAGCATTATCTGAGTCCTAGCTGAAAAATCATGTGAATCCTGTTGAGCTTCTTGGAATTGTCATCGAATAAACCCAGTAATGAAACTAAGGGATAGTTGAGGGAGTGGGTTCATATGAGAAAATAGGCAGATCACTATATTAATTTATTATACTTGCTCTTTGTGTTTTTGTGTTTCTTAATTTTGTGTTTCTAATAGTCTGTTATATGTTCAACATATGTTTGTCTAATTCTCTCTAAAAAGTCATGGTTTAACTGTCCTACTAGTTGAACTCTCATAACATAAGATATTTGTGTTGTGGCTGTATGCTTTAATGAAATACGTGGTATTTTGATAGACCACCAATTGTCAAAGTATATAAAAGGAGGGATAAGAGGAATTAAAAGGGTTACTTTGGGTATTATTCTGTGCGTATTAGTTGTTAATAATTGTGATGTATATATAGGGGAGTTAGTTGTGGAGTTTGGATTATTGAGAATTATACATTTGCAGCATGTGGCAGAGCTAGTCTCTGGGCCCTCTGTGTGATTCTTTCTATCAAATTCTGAATGTTGCTCAGTCGCTCTTTGCTCTTGCATTATCCTGAAGAAATTAAGCAGAAGGCCAGAAGTAACAAGAATTAAGGTAAACTTGTCAGAGATATTTAAAGTTCTTTTCATCTTCTCTTGAAGGTTAAATTTCTCTATGCATTGCTTGTTCATATAAGCATATTGGTAATATTACTGGTAATTACCTAATTGGATTCAATACTTGTTGGGTTTTTCAAAATTTAGATTCGAGTGGATTAGGTTTAGATTCTGTCTAGAATTTCAAATTTAGTTTTTGTGTTTAGAGTCTGAGTGATTTTATTTCTGGCGTCTTTCATTGTTGCTCTCGATTGGGTAGTTTACTTAAATCTGTTTCGAACTGGACAGGTTTTGTAAATTGTTTTAAATTTCCAATGTATTACAAAGCTTCGTTAGTACCATTGCTAACCATTGGTCCTATCAAGATTAAACACAAATTAAATTCTTGGAATTATGTATAGTACATAGAGATTACATGATGTGGAGCGGGCTAATGAAGTTTCTGATTTTTTTATTCTATGTCCTTTTCAGATAAAACCACTTACAAAACCAACAACATAGATAATGAGGATTTGGATTAGAAAACTATATATGAGAATGAACTTTTCCCAAGAGGTAATCCTGTGTGATTCTTTAACTCACATAAAACAAAAATAAAATTTGCAATTTTAAGTTGTGTATATAATTTGACGCGAGCTTCCCATATTTAGTCAATAGTAATGCGTGCGCCATTGCAACAATATGGTCTCTTATCTTCTTGCAAGTGTTTGAATACCAGAACGTTTGGAGTATATAGCGATGAACTAATAGCCACCTCAGTTGAAATCAATTATTAATTGTCATTATACTTATGATAGCATTTTTTAGTTTTTCAAGTGTATTTCATGGATACACGAACATGATATTCTGTTTACTACTATATCTGACATAGTTTAATTAAGGAATTTTGATTCTTAAATTCTGTCTGGATTGATTGTGTTTTGCCCTGTTTCTTTTTCTCTTGATGGATCTTGGTAATTTATATTATTAGTTGCTAATTGAATCTTGGTCTGCCGATTTTTTCTTACTTGCAGCAACATATATAGATAATTTTTTTTTAAAGTTTCGGTTTTAGATGCACTTGTTCTAGCAGGTCTCATAACCCTACTGCATATTCAGTCAATTTACAAATTATATAATGCGTCTTTTTTATTTCTTATGTCTTTGTGACCTATGACAGATTCTCATCTATTCTTTGCTATTGATGCAAATACATCTTTTCTTTCACAAGTTGCTGCATCTGGAGAGTTGAGAAAGATTTTTTCACATTGATTAGATGAAAACGAGGGAGGTGGGAATTTTTCTACTGGTGGAGTTGTGCAGCCAAAAATCAATAAAACACCACTAGTTCCAAATAAGTATGTGATGTTTACATGCAATTCTTACGTATTGTGCTGATAGTTTCAAAAGTCTTCTATCTGTAAGTTGTGCTCATCAGTAAATTCCACTTAATTGGTATCATGGTTCTTCATCCTATATCTTGCTTGTGAATCCGTTTTATATATTAGTTTTATAGGACCAATCTTCAACTGAGGTGACATAATGAATATCATTAGTTGAATTTGCTAGAGTTTTCATTTGTACATTACATACTAGATGCTGTTAAATGTATTGTATTGTTGATTTAATGGAGATATGGCAGAAATTAAAAATTGGTTGTCTTTTGAGCATTACGTTTGGCATTTCAGGGCTCAGAAAATCACTTGCTAAAAGCTTTACCAATGAGTGATGCATCACTACATTTGTAGCCTTGGCACACTCTTGAAGTAGCCAAGCTCCTGCTCCCCCTGTGATCGTGAGTTAAAACAACAAAGAAAAGAAAATGTGCAGAAACTAGAATGTGCAATCTTGAATCTTGTTAAACTTTATGTCTTTTTTCTTGCATAGAACATGTCTAATTTTTTTGTGTATTGTTGGCAATATTGTTGCATAAAAAAGATTTCATAAAGATTATTGTAGGCTAGGGGTAAATAAAGATTTCATAATGCTGTCCAACGATTGGAATCATACCCTAATTGGCTATTTCACGGGGCGGTACCCGGGGTTTGGTGCTTTGAAATCTGTTTGTAAGGGATGGGGTGTTTCCCATGTGATTAAAACGCACGAAAGCGGGTGGATCATGTTCAAAATGGAGAGTGAATCTGATGTGAAGAAAGTGTTAGAAGGGGGGCCTTATGCAGTTTGGGGACGCAACCTATTGCTTAAGAGAATGCCCTTTGCCTTCCTCTTCGATGATTATGAACTTTCCCATATTCCTACTTGGGTAAAGCTTAGGAATTTACCCCTTTGTTGCTGGAACAATAGGGCTATTGAAGTGATCACATCCTTCATTGGTAAGCCGTTGTATACGGATGAGATATCGTATTCTAGAGAAAGGGTTTCGTATGCACGGGTTCTCGTTGAGGTTGATGCTGCGTTGCCTCTAGTTCGTGAAGTTACGGTGCAGCTTGAAGATGTTGAATGGCAACAGCGTGTGGAGTTTGAATTTGAGCCGCTGTATTGTACAAAATGCAAGAGTTTAGGGCACAACATGGGGATGTGTGCTGCTGGAAAGTCTAGGACTGACCAGCGAAGACAGAACCGTACGAGTGTTGCTGAGGTTACTAGGGATGTCCTGCAAGATCCTAAGCTGAAGAGTGAGCTGGGAAAAGGGGCGGACGATGGTGTAAAGATTGATTCGAATGATTTTATTCCAGCTAGGAAGCGGAATAAAAGGACCAAACTGGATAAAGGAAATAAATCTGCTTCTACTCAACTTGACATGAAGACTGTTGGGGCTGTTATTTTTAACAGATTTGATGCTCTTCGGGAGGAATCAATGGATGGAGTTGTTGAAGATATGAAGGTAAGTGACGCTGGGAAAGATGAAGGTCTGACTTCAATTTTTTCTGCCATTATTAGAGATGATACTAGAAGAAAGGACTGGGATTCCAAGTTCCGTAATTGTCTGGAAAATTATGGGACTGCCATGAAGTCTGGGCACAAGGTTTCGACTGATATTGCCATGGAGATTGAACATAACAGTTCATTTGTTGCTGGGAAGGAAGTTGCAGTGGACAATGACGAATTAATTGATGTTATTAGATGATTTTTTGGTCATTTTCTGTGCGTTTTGTATGCTGTCCAGTTTTGGTTATGGGCTGTTTTTGAAGTGTTGCTGCCAAGGTTTCGACTGATATTGCCAAGGAGATTGAACTTAACAGTTCTTGTGTTGCTGGGTTAGAAGTCGCAGTGGAGAATGACAAATTAATTGATGATTTTAGTTGATTTTTTGGTCATTTTCTGTGCGTTTTGTGTGTTGTCCAGTTTTGGTTATGGACTGTTTTTGATGTTTTGCTGCTGTTTTTCAGCAGCTTGTGCTTGGTTTTGGCTACTTGTTTTGCCATATTGATTTTGTTTTGAAACTTAGAGTGGTAGTGCCTTGGGCAATGATGTAACTTTAATGTCTTTTTGGACTGTACGGTATTTTTGAATAATATTTACCCTTTATGTTAAAAAAAAAAAGATTTCATAAGGATTTGTAGATGTAATATACAAGGAAACTCTTTAATTGTAATGTGCTGTTATTTTAGTTTTTTTTTTTCTTTTTCTTTTGGGGTTATATGCATAAATTAGATGATGGCCGTAAAAATTGGTACAAAATATTAATGAAATAATCATTTTTTCTTCTTTCAAATTTCAATTAATTTAGTACCGAGTAAAATAAGTGGCAAATAAGTGTCATTAATAACTGGTTATAAATTTTCACTTAAATTTATTTTCTTATATTAATGAATTAAATTATAAATAGCTCTATACACTTAAATGTTAAGCAAAATATCCTTGAACAATTAAAGCAATACAACTAATAACAAAAGTTAAGTATTACTAATATTTTGTAAACACTTAAAAAATTGAGGTGATACAACAACTAGTATATTATAAAGATAAAAAAATTATTAGAAATAACAATTACTAATGATGGGTTAAATTAAGTTGGAATGAGAGAGTACTCATTATTTAATTATATCAATTAAGTAAATCTTATTTGTGAGAGAAATTTCATCACTAAATTATGGAAATCATTCCAATAGTATACCACTGTTGAAAATTCCATTGGAAAATTTAATTAAAAAATCCAACGATCTCAATTTGTTGGAAATTTTGCTGGAATTATATATAAAAATATCATTTGATTTAGAGAATCATTCCAACGGGCTAGCATCAATGGAATTATCGTTGGAATAATTAAAGAAAAATCCAACGATAACATGTCGTTGGAAATTCCGTTGGAATTAGATATAAAAATATAATTTAATTTGGAGATACCATTCCAACAGTCTAGCTACCAATGGAATTTCCGTTGGAATGATAAAAAAAAAATTCCAACTATATCATATCGTTGGAAATTTTGTTGGAATTACATATAAACATATCATTTGATTTAGCGGAACCATTCCAACAGTTTGGTGTCGTTGGAATATTCGTTGGAATTTTTTTTTAAATAATTCCAATGCATTTTCCAATGGTATACTCCAACGGTTTCTATAAGACGTTGGAATCTCTGTTGGATTTTTCCAACAGTTGCTTAAGTCGTTGGAAAAACTGTTGGAATTTTGAAAATTCCAACGGTTTATTTCTCTGTTGGAATTTTTCTATTGGAATTTCACAG
Source organism: Galeopsis tetrahit (assembly GCA_963675135.1). Taxonomy (NCBI): domain Eukaryota; kingdom Viridiplantae; phylum Streptophyta; class Magnoliopsida; order Lamiales; family Lamiaceae; genus Galeopsis; species Galeopsis tetrahit. The sequence goes on along the minus strand of OY776129.1, from coordinate 11,441,680 downwards.
TTTTCTTGTAGTGAGGGTCGATCAAAATTCTCATTCCAAAAACTTTCCAAAAATTACAAAAACGATTTTGAGTGGGGAAGAACACGAAAATGGCCGATAGTGATGCAAAAGTTACTCGTGGGGGTGCCAAATATTCATTTGTAAGTTGTTTAACACGTTTTGAAGGTTTTTTAGTTTTTTTATGTGTAGGGTTTTGTTGTGTTTATTCTTGTTTTTTTTTTTTTTTTTTGCATATTTTGAGTTTATAATGGTATCTAGTTTAAATAGTATACATTTAGAACATACATTTTGACAATATGAATGACATTTGCTTGATTTCGAAAAACCCTTATTTCGCGTCTGGTTTGGCGAAGAAGATGACTATGTTCGTGGACATATTGTTGTTGTTCACATATAAATTTCGAACATTTATCTTTTGCCTTAAAGTTATTTTCGAATATTGGTCATTTGCATGGAATATATTTTTGAACATTTGTCTCTTGTCTTGAAGTTATTTTCGAACATTGGTCATTTGCATGAAATTTATTTTTGAACATTGGTGTTGTACATGGAAGTTAGTTTCGAACATTGGTATTTTGCATGGAAGTTATATTCAAACATTTGTATATATTTTTTTGTTTTGAATTTCAGAAATTGGATGATGATAAGGATGATGTTTGGGTGGATGAATATGGTGTTGAAGAGGAGTACGATGATATGATGATGAGTGGTTGGAAGAATCTAGTATTCAAATGGAGAATGTTAAGTCTCCGACTCGTGACATCCCGGGTCGTGAATTGATTATGGACTACACAAACATCTTCACGAACATGGATTACTTTGAGTCTCGGGATGAACTCTTGTCTTGGGTTCGTCGTACGGGGAAAGAGCACAACATAGTTATAGTTGTGAAATGGTCGGATAACGGACAAGGGAATAAAAAGGCACGTATATTCTTGACGTGTGAGCGGGCGGTGCGTATCATGAAAAGAAGAAGCATGCAACTCCTAAGAAGAAGAAGGCTAAGAAGAACGAGGGGGAAGAAGAAAAGAGTGGAAGGGTTACGGGCACCAAAAAATGTGGGTGTCCGTTTATGTTGAAGGGTACACAAGAATCTCCATCGGAGTGGAGATTGGAGGTGAAATGCGGACACATAACCATCCAATATCCCCTTACCTTGAGGGTCATTCTTATGCCGGCCGCCTAACTACCGAGGAAGAGGAGTTCATAATTGAAATGTCCAAATTACATGCTCCTCCTAAATCTGTATTGACTAGGTTGAAGAAGAAGAATGAGCACAATCACTCGACTCTTCAAACGATCTACAATGCAAGGTCGAAGCATAAAATCCATCAATATTGTGGACATAGTCAGTTGCAATATTTGACGAGTCAACTTGTCGAGCACAAGTACTTTCATGCCACACGAAGATGTGAGAAGACAAACACTCTTAACGAGTTATTTTTTGCACATCCCGTCTCACTCCAATTAGTGCATGCTTTTCCGAAGGTCCTCATGATAGATTGCACATACAAGACGAATAGGTATCAGTTACCTTATTTGGAGATTGTAGGAGTTATATCGACTGGGATCACATTTTGTGTTGCGTCGGTGTACCTAATGGATGAAAAAGAAGAAAATTATCAATGGGCATTATAGGTTTATAAGAGCTTCTCTCCGGAGGAGCAACCCATCTTCTTGAAGCGTATGAGGGAGCTTGCAAACCCCGAGACTACGACTCTTATTGAGCCACCCCCTAAGGAAGACACTCGTGGTCGACCCAAAAAAGGAAAGAAGAAGAAGTCTGATGTGTCCACCAAACGTGAGCCGAGCCTATTTGAGCTTGTAGAGAGTCAAGTTGCAAGTTGCTCGGTACAAAAGGAGCAGACGGTCATCACAGTAGATAACTCGCTCTCATCCCCATCCTTCCAAAAGATAGGGATTCCACAAAAACAACCGATAATTCTCAGCCCTTGCATGTTTATTTTTGGTGATTTGTAGATGTGTATATTTTGGTGATTTGTAGATGGGTAATATTTTGGTGATGTGTAGATATGTGTATTTTGGTGATGTGTAGATATGTGTATATATTGGTGATGTGTAGATGGGTGTATTTTGGTGATGTGTAGATATGTGTATATATTGGTGATGTGTAGATGGGTGTAATATTTTGGTGATGTGTAATGTGCGTAGGTATTCCGTCGGCGTACCCGACAATTCCAGGTAAGTGACTTCATCGGATGTTTACCGACCACGTATCAACCCTACATTGTTGATATCAAGAACGTAAAGGGTGATGGACACTGCGGTTTCCGAGCAGTGGCTAGTCTTATGGGATGGGGGGAGGATGAGTGGGCTCGTGTTCGGATGGACTTGATGAATGAACTGTCCCACATATTATGTTGTACGACAAATTCTTCTTGTTGAATGATTACGTCCATGTAGTCCTTGAAAAATTGAATTGCTTTATGGAGTTTGCACATAAAAAATATTGGTTCGTGTTGCCGTACATGGGATATCTAGTTGCATCACACTATAATGTGGCGGTGGTGGTTCTTGATACACGTCTATCCCTTACATATCTACCGTTCAACAAACAACCTCCTCAAGAACCGAGGAGTATTTGGATGAGATTAATTAATGAGAACCATTTCATCTAGGTATTTGCATTGCATTGATTTACACACATATGTTGCATTAGGTATATATAACATATAAATTGTGTATACGTGTAGATTACGATGGGTGTTGGTCGCAATTTGCCCCCGGTGATTACTTCGTGTAAGCATAAGCATCAATACATTGCGGACAGATGGAAAATGCTTATGCGTCCGGAGGAATTAGATGATAGTAGTCGATGTGGTTACCATTTTTTGTTAGTTTTTGTAGTTAACAACTTTGGAACCATTTACTTTTTGTGTAATTTGTGTACAAATTATCAAAACAACATTTATAGATAATTTGTGTACAAATTCTTGACGTATGTATGTATGCTTAGAACATGTATTTTAAGCAACGTTACAATGGATGATTGTGTAATTTAATTGCTCTATTTTTTGAATGACTTATCGTGTTTGAATGAGGCACTACAATGGTGTTAAAAGTATAATATGGTGTATAAAACCTCTAGTTGGGATCATTTTTTCGAAAATTTGAGTGTTGTTTGAAAATTACTTCCGGATAATATAACAAAGTTCGAAAATTATTCCCGGACAACATAACAATGTTCGAAAAACATATGGTGTTTGGTAATTACTTTCGTACATATTCTCTATGTTCGAAAATTAGTTCCGAGTGTTTTATTTGGTCGAATTTCAAACCCAAAATACTCTCTGTTGGGAACAAATTTTCGAACATTGGTGTCATGTTCGAAAATTATTCCCCTACATGATAACAATGTTCGAAAATTAGTTTAGAGTGTTTTACTTGGTCGAATTTCAAACCCAAAACCCTTTGTTGGGAACAAATTTTCGAACATTGGTGTCATGTTCGAAAATTAGTTCCGAGTGTTTTACTTGGTCGAATTTCAAACCCAAAACCCTCTATTGGGAACAAATTTTCTAACATTGGTGTCATGTTCGAAAATTATTCCCCTACATCATCAAAAGTGATTGTCATTTCCCCGAAGGGCAAGTGGAATGAGTTGGTCTCTTCGTGCCATCTCTCAACAAAGGCTGTGATCATCATCGAACTCCGCCAATGACGCCAATTATATATGGTCATCATCGAACTCCCAATTCAATAGTTTGGTCACATGACAGTGACACTTCAACACATCTCGCTCATCACCCAACCATATGCATTTGGCTACATGCTCTTGGAAGCTGGTGAGAAGGGGAGGGTGCGGTTACCAATTGTCGACCAACCTTCTCATCTCTTCTTTCTTGATATCCCTCATCGATCCACCTCCGTCTCCCTCGTCCTCTCCATCTCCATCTCCATCTCCCTCATCGTTGCCCTCCTCCTTGTCTTGATCATCTACTTTCGGTTCTTGTGGCGCGGTCTCTTGAGGATTGACCTCTTGAGGATTGGAATCTTGTGGAATGGCCTCTTGTGGATTGGGCTCTTGTGGAGCGGCCTCATCGCTAACATGTTGCTTCTTTTTCCTGTTGGAAGTAGTCGATCGAGCCCTACTAACACCCTCTAGGAAAACATGAATAATATACCAAAAATATGAAACAATTAGCTTACGCACGAAACTAAATGATGAACAAAGACACCACGTTCGAAATTTTGAGATGAACATTCGCACCATGTACGGAAAACATGCATGAACATTCACTACATGTTCGAAAATTATTCATGAACAATCACACCTTGTTCGAAAAACATATATGAACAACAACTATATGTTCGAAACTGAAACCATAACAAACAAGCCATGTTCGAAACTGAAACCATAACAAACAAGCCATGTTCGAAAATTACTTTCGGACAACTCCTACATGTTCGAAAAACCAGTCCAAAACGAGAATTTCGTGCTAAACCATGCTAATTAGATGCACATTGGTTTATTTTCATCCTAACACATCAAATATTGATACATTGTACACATAAACATGATTATAACACAAAAAACCAACCTTAATCAACACATTCATAAATTAACACAAAATTCAAAAAACAAAACCTAAATCATGAAACCCTACAACAATAAAATCAATGTTTCAACAAGAACCTAAATTAAACACGCGTTATCACAACACTAATTCTAAATATAAGCAAGAAAAACTAACCTTTAACCATTTTTGCAAAAAAGAAAAAAAAAACGCGTCCTCTTCTTCTCAAAAAAATGTGACGCCCTTGTTCTCTCTTGTTCGACGTCGCTGCTTCAAGAGTGGGAATGGAGTGTTTATTGATTGGAGGGGGGTGGGGGTGGGGGGAATGGAGTTCGGTGCAGGGTTTGAGAGTTGGAGTGGGGGAGAAGTTTGGGGGAGATGGAGGGGTGGGTGTATCGAAAGCAATGGAGTGGATGGAGTGGGGGGATATTTTAAGGGCACTTTCAGGTTTTCCACGTGGGTGTCCTCATCTCATTGTGTGTGTCCTCATCTCGTGGGTGTCCTCAATACATTGGTGTGTGTCTATAACCGCACCCTTACTTCATTACTCGTGTGGGCCTAATATCATGGGCTTAAGTCAATCAAAATCAGAATAAATCATGGGCCTTTTAACTTATGATTCTGGCTTTTGGCCTGTTAGAAATAGGCAACGGTTATACACACAGTCATATTGAGGACACCCACTGGCTAAGCGCACACATCGTGGGATTAGGACACCCATGAGCCATGATGATAACTCAAAAATACCCTTCCTCTTCTTAAAACCCTAATTCTTTTCATTTATTCTATTCTCAATACACCTACCCCTTTTCTTTTCTTTTCTTTTCTTTCCTTTTCTTTTCTACGTCTCTTCGTCTCCCTCACGCTTGTCGCCCAACGTTGTTGTGGCGCAGCGCCGCCCCCTCCACATGTCGCCGTGACGCAGCGCCTCCTCCTCCCCACTTCGCCAAGGCTGCCACGGCCGCAACCACAACCATGCGTTTTCTTTTCTGGAGAAGTGCGTGACCGCTGTTAGAGAAGGGTGCGGCGGCCGCCGCCGCCTCTGTAGAAGTGCGCGACCGTTGCCACTCCGTCTGTTCTAGTCACTGCTCGTTCGCCCCCTCCTCCAAGCGGTCGCTTTCGTCGTCTCCGTTTGAAGGTCATCGTTGTTGTCGCTCATTTTAGGTTCCATTTACATAAAAAAAATAACATTGCATGTATTCCGGTTAGGGTTTTACAGGTTCAAATGTATACATATCCAAAAATGAGAATGTTTTTTTTTTTTTACGGGAATATAAAGGATTTGATTAATTAAGAAAGGTTGGCTTCAAGCCTTACATCATCCTCTGCTATAGAAGTGCAACAAGGAGGAAAATCAACATACCAGTACGATAAAAACCCACATGGGTTCCAAAATGTGCCAAAACATGAGCAACTCTATTAACTACTCTCTTAATGAAACAGCAGTCCCGAAGATCAATATCTTGGGCTAGATAATGCAAGTCATCGATCATGAGCTTTGTGTAGGGGTCTGGTTCGAGGGCTCCATGGAAGGCGTGAACGAGCCGTTGAGAATCAGATTAAAAAAAAAGGTCATTATAACCGAGCCTACGGGCCACTTGTGCTGCATGGCGCAACGCAATTGACTCGAGGAAGGTGCTATTCCCAGTGGAATACATTCGTTTAGACCCAGCTGCAATCACTCTTCTATTTCTCTCGCGGATAACAAAACCCAAGCCTACCGATCCATCAGAGAAAACCGCTGCGTCAGAGTTGAGCTTAAGAACTCCTGGGGGTGGTCTCAACCAGCAAGTGCGCGTTTCGACAGCAGGTAGGCGGTGAGTTAGGCGCAAGCTGAGGCTGAATTCACCAGCCATAACCAGCGAGCGAGCTCCAATAAGGGCGGGGTCTTGTTTCATTTGATCAAATAAACGAGCATTCCGAGCCTTCCATAAATTCCACAGCAAGAACATGACAATAGTTACTCCCGAGCTGGGGAGAGAAGCACACATGTCCCAGAGGATAGATTTGAAATCATGAGCTGCGACATAAATGGAGCTGAGTCGAATAGGGCTTCTCCCCCACGTATGGATCGCGGTCGGGCATCTGAAGAAAATATGGGATACGGATTCCTCATCTAGCCTAGGGGTAGGAATGGGCCAGACTACTCGACAGGGGCCTACGACTCGGCCTACTAAAGCTCGGCTCGTTTAATAAATAAGTTGGGCTCAAGCTTTTTTAAAAGCCCATTTAATTAAAGAGACTAAGCCTTTTTATATGCCTTTTAGGCCCAATAGGCCGGCCTATTTAAATTAATTTATATATATATAATATTATTAATATATAATTTATAAAAATATAATATATGAGATACCCGCTTAGAGAAACCCTAAAACCTAAAAGTAATCTGTGTTTTGTACACCGCTTTTAAAATCAGGAGAAAACCTACAAAATTCCATTCCGATCGCAAACACGTTCATAACAAAAAAAAAAAAAAAAAAACTCTCTACACACTTTTTGCACGCTCGTTTCACACTCGATCGAAGCACGCTCGCTGCACATTCTTTCATGGAGTTGGGTAACTTGTTATGATACATATTGTGATATTGAGCAAGATACATATAGAGAATGGCTAAGCCCATTGTTGCTTGTGAGTTTGGTTTCTTGAGCTGGTGGAGGACGTTTAGGATGTTTCAGGTGACAGGTGAGTTGTGAGTTGGTTTCTTTTTTAGCGTAAAAGGTAAATATTATAGCTCAAAAAACGATAGCCCCAAAGGGACCACGCACTCCGTACAACATCCACAAGCCTCCTATGTCCACCCCATCAGGTTTTCGGGTAAAAAACCGTGGTGGTAAACCCTATGGGAAAAACCCACTCACGGAAAACCGTGAACCATCATGTGAGGTAGAACCATCCAAAGTTTACGCTTCACAATTTTACAATTACAACCACATGGCCTTAACAAAGCCCACATCATGCGCATAACAAACCCTAATACACTATACTTATTACATGTGCAACAAACCACATTCCAGCTCCACTTTGACGTGCCACCTCCAATCTTCACAATATTGAACACGTCCTCGATCCATCCCTGTTGTGTTGCACCCTCCATGTCACTTTGCATGCCTCCATACACCTGCCAAATTGAAACGCAAACAGCAGCATAAGCCCATCCCATAATGCAATATGAATAAAAGCACCATGAAATGTATCGTACCATGTAGGCAACACTGGCCAAGTTACAGACTAGTATACGCATGAATATGTTTGAGCTTGCTCCCATATCGAAGGACGCTTAACTTCATCTTCCCCACGATGCTATCCACTGTCTCCCTCACGCCTTGGAAAACATGGTCATTCCTTGCTCTCCAAATGAGGTAGATAATCGAACATGCCACCAGCCTTGCCACATCCTTTTTACTCCTATCCAAGCGCCTACTCTTCTTTATATCATCAAACAACTCTTCAATACTTGCAGCCTCATTAGCCCAACCAATCCATCGCCAAGCATTTGTCCAAACCACCCTTGCAAACGAGCATTCAAACACAAGATGATTTGCCGTCTCGAGGTTATTAATGCACCATGTACAGCCCCGATCATTATCACCAAAATGAAGCCTATCCATTGTCGATAATCTGCCCCTCACTACAAGCCACGAAATAATAGAGTATTTTGGGGGAATAAAACCCTTCCAAATGTCCTCAAATATGAAATTAAACACATTTGTATGACCATTTATTTTATCATACAATTCCCCCACTTTTACACCCTTAGTATCCACCACAGAAGCTAACAAATCAATTGCCTCCTCCACACCTCCATACTTATCAATCAGCCCTTCCTTGATTCTAGCCATGTATCGTCTCAATTTCTAACCATTCTTCCCACACACCATATCCCATGGGCTGACCCCTTTAAGCCAATAAGCGTGCACCCATCGAATCCACATCGACTCCTTATTAGTGTGCATATCCCAAAGGTAACGAAAAAATAGAACTTTGTTCCATACCTCTAAATTTCGAAGACCAAGCCCTTCAACCTTCTTCTCCGAACACACCTCACTCCAAGAAACTAAGTGCCTTTTGCTCCCCCAAAGAAATGCACTTGCCATCCTATTTATTCTGTTTATCACTAACATTGGAATAGGAAAAATCCCAAACCAATATCCACATATGCCTTGAACCACTGAATTGATCAACTCCAGCCTTCCCCCATAAGACAAAGCTTTCGAATTCCACTTCCCTATTTGATCCCTAATTTTATCAAGTAAAGGATCAAAATGCTCAACTTTTAGCCTAGCCGAACCAAGAGGCACACCTAAGTATTTTATTGGTAGATGTCCTTCACCAAAGCCCAACACTTCCAGAATTCTACCCCTTTCGTCCTCTTTAACCCCAACCATCACTATCGTTGATTTGCTTGGGTTAACCGCAAGCCCTGACACCATCTCAAAATCATCGAGTGCTTACTTAACAATCCAAGCCGAATGAGCATCACCTCTAGCGAATATCAGAAGGTCGTCTGCGAACATCAAGTTTGTAATCCTATAAACGTTACATTTTGGATGGAAACCGAAGCCCGTCCCTTGCGTCCTCAACTTCAATAATCGAGCCAAATATTCCATACATATCACGAAGAGGAATGGGGACAGAGGGTCCCCTTGCCTCACACCTCGTCTCCTTTTTATGAATCCATGAGGAATTCAATTAATGAGGATCGAAAACATGGGTGTGCTCACACACTCCATTATCCAACCTATGAATCTTTTCGGAAATTTCAACCCTTCAAGGACTCCTTTCAAGAATTCCCACGATATAGAGTCATATGCCTTCCGTATGTCTACTTTTACAAACATCCGTGGCGATGCACTGGCCACCTTCCCATACTTGTGCACTAACTCTTGCGCCAAATGTATATTCTCCACAATTGATCTCCCCTTGACAAATGCCCCTTGCGTATCATTTACGACCACCTTTGCTGCCTCACTAATTCGAGTAGCCAATTTTTTTTCAAGAGTTTTATAAAAAACGTTGCAACACGCTATAGGCCTAAAGTCTCCAACACCCGGATCATGTTGTGTCTTCGGAATCAATGTTAAGAAAGTACAATTAGCTTGCTTTAGTAACATACCTGACCTAAAGAACTCCTTCACTGCTGCATATAGGTCATCCTTCACCACATTCCAGCTCGTCTTGAAGAAGGAAGATGTGTAGCCATCCGGTCCGGGAGCTTTACCCTCGCCAATACACAACATCGCTTCCTTAGTTTCCTCATTAGTGACCTCACGACACAACCATATGCCCATTTCTTCATCAACATAGCTGCCATTCCTACAAACCTCCTCATCTATACCTTCAACCTCCACATTTGTGCCCAGAAATCCCTCATAATACGCCACCATTTTCGTAGCCACTTCCTCTTGCGATTTTGTTTGTCCATCCTCAATTTTTAAGTGCGTAATGTAGTTCCTCTTCCTCACCTTTTTCACCATAGAATAGAAATAGTGAGTGTTTCTATCTTGGTTTATAAGGTACTTATTCTTTGCAAGCTGCCTCAAGTATGCCCCTTCGAATTTTTTCAAATCAGCCACAATTTTCTTTTTTGCTTTGATGTTCTCGGCCATACGATCGTCCATAGGCTGCCTATTTTCGAGCACCATCGCATGCAACTCTATTAGCTCTCCTTCCTCCCTTTTTACTCTCTCCGAAATGTGTTGAAATTGCTCCTTATGCAGATTTTTCAGTGGGTTTTTCAGTCTTCGAAGTTTCGTGACGAGCTGAAATTGTTTCGTCCCCTCCACCCTTTCGACCCAACTCTCCTCCACCGTCTTCTTATATTGCTCATGCAAACTCCACATGTTCCAAAATCTAAACGGCTTCTTCTTGCATTGAACCCTTCCAAATAAGTTTGAAATTGCTAAGGCATGATCCGACTCAATTCCCACGGCCCTAAAATCCGTAGAAATATTCCACTCCCTCTCGAGCCACTCATTATTTATCATTACTCTATCCAACTTGCTACAAACAATATTGTTTGTCCAAGTAAAAAAACAGCCCCTCGATGGCGCATCCACCAAACCTGTATTCACCACACAATTTTGGAAATCCTCAAAAGTGTTTGATGTCATATGAGCTCCTCCACTCCTCTCCTCCCTTTGCAATATATTATTGAAGTCTCCAACCACAACCCAAGGGAGGTCTTGCCTTTCATCAAATTCCATCAAGTTTTCCCAAAGAGGCCTTCTCGCCGGAATAGTATTCATTCCGTAGACCGTCGATAAAAAGAAAGTATGTAAGGTAATTTCACACTTAACATGTAGATGTATTACCTGTTCGTTCCTTCCAAGGGTTGCCACGTGCACCCTTTGCTTTCTCCATGCCACTAGGATTCTACCCATGCGACAAAGGTCGAAGTTGTGATCAAAATTCCACTCCTCCCCAAAATTCTTGGTAATCCATTCCTTCACTTCATCTTCTTTAAGCTTTGTTTCCACAAAACAGAATATATACACGTCGTCCTTCCCCATGATGCTCCTAACTTTCTTGAGAGTCGCGTCTACTCTCAATCCTCTTGTGTTCCACGAGGCTACGATCATTGATGCACCAAGGGGTTACCCCCGCTACCTCTCCCCTTCATTTGTCTTCCCCTATCAAACGAACTCGTGCTCGCTCCCCTTACTTTATCTTTTGTTAAAGTCTTCAAATCAGCAAGTATCCCTTTGCCTTTTACCCCTTCAAATCTGCTCCCATTTCCATTTCCAACCCTCACTCCTTTGACATATTGCATGGGTTCCTCCACTTCGATATCATCATCCATGGCTTTCTCTTCATTCACTGTCTTCATATGACTTGCTACAACCTGTTTGCCATTCGAATCATCATTCCTGCATTCGTAATTCTTCCCAGCCGCAAGATGTTCGCCAATCAAGCCTACATTTCTGCCTTCGTAATTACTTTCAGCTCTCACCCCTTTGATGTATTGAGTAGACTCCTCCTCTTCTAGCTCGTCCTCCATGTGACTGTCCTCATGCATAAGTTCATACCCCTGTTGCAAGTCCACGTTTCCATCGAGCACATCCTCTTCCATATCTTTTAAAGCCTCAAATCTGCCACTGTTCATTTTGCAACTACTTTCCCCAGATTTCGACCCCATCTTTCCTCCATCTCCTTTGTTTACTCCCCCACTTTTGCCTCTAATCTTGATGAACCCCATATCATCTACTTCACGATTTTTTAAAGGCTCATTCTCCTTATTTTCTGCTCCTTTTTGTTGCGTCTTCTTAGCCACTCGTTCCATTGGTTTACATAATTCCGTACTATGGCCCACCTTACGACATTTAGAACAATATCTAGGCTCCACTTCGAACTCAACCTTCTGATTCCATTCCTTCGTCTCCCCCATCCTCACAGCCACCTCCCTCACCAAGGGCTTTGCCGCATCAACTTCCACTAATACTCTAGCATACAAAACTTTTTCCATAGTGTTTGACATACGATCAGTGTATAACGGACGACCGACGAATGAGGCGATAATTTCAATTACTCGGTTAGACCAACAACACATAGGCAGGTTTCGAAGTTTTATCCATGTTGGCACCATGCTGATTTCTGCGTCACTAAAATCAAATCCTTGCGGCATTTTTTTCATCATTAAATTCCTCCCCCAGATTGAGTACGGGCCCCCTTTTATAACACTGTCCATATCTTCTTCACTCTCAAACTTGAACATAAGCCATCCGGAGTCATGGCCGTTGATCTCGTGTCGAACTTTCCAGCTATTACAAATCTCTTTCAAGGCCTTAAAGCCTGGAAACCTGCCCATAAAATAGGCAATAAGAGTGTTGTCCCACTCATTGGTGATTAGCTCCATAGGTATATATGCACTATTCGCTGTGGACTGCACAAACTTCAATCTATACTCTTGTTTTAACGTTCGATTTCCTCTTACACTTTCAGGAACTACACCCTTCGACCACGCTCTGTTTTTTGGGCCTTGTGCTCTGTTTTCCTGCTTGGAATTTGCAGCAACTTCTTCCCCATGATTCGAGTTCTTCAATGATGTTTCACCCCCTGTTTTTCCGACCTCTGTTTTTCCAACACTGCCTTCGTTGTTGCTGTTACCTTCTTTGTGGCTCGTGCTTGCTTCACCCTCTTGATTCAACATCCAAGCTGGCATTTCACTGTATTTCTCAGCGACTTCCATTAATTCACGCTGTGTTCTTGTCATTTCTAGCACATTCTCACCTCTGCCTTTAGTCAAACACCTGGTGTGCGTGAGATTTTCGTTCCCAAACTTGCTCTCTTCCATCGCGATCTCTTCTTTTCCTTTCGTCGAGCAACTGGTATGCATAGATTCATTCCCAGACTTGCTTAAATCATAAAACAAAGGCATATCACTAACCTCCATAGATGGGTCTCTGTTTTCTGCCATTGAAGCTGCCTCAATCTTCGTAGTCGTGGTTTCTTGAGTTGGTGGAGGACGTCTAAGATGTTCAGGTGAGTGGGACGTCAGGAGAGTTGTGAGTTGGTGGAGGACGTTCAAGTGAGTGAGTTGGTTAGTTGTGAGTTGGTGGAGGACGTTCAGGTGTTCAGGTGAGAGGTGAGTGGAAGACGTTCATGTGAGTGGGTTGGTTAGTTGTGAGAGTTGGTTGAGGACGTTGAGGTGAAAACACGGTTCAGGTGAGTGAGTTGGTGGAGGACGTTCAGGTGAAAACACGGTTCAGGTGAGTGAGTTGGTGGAGGACTGTTCAGGTGAAAACACCATAAAAAGTTGAGATTTTTTACAATAATCATAAGTATGGTGATTAAATTGACATTGAGACGATGAAATGTTGAGGTTTTTTTACAAGATGGTGATTAAATTGACACTAAGAGTATGCAACATTCAATGCAGCATTCATTTTCTATTATGAGCTCCAATAAATGTAGAGAAACGTCTCAAACGTATCCAAGTGTTAGAGAAACGTCCCAAACGTATACCCCAAGCGTTAGAGAACCGCGTTAGAGAATACTGAAAAGTGAGAATTCTCTGAAAAATGAGAATTCTCTGAGAAGTGAGATCGAGGAGTACCTGTATCCCACCTTTAGCTTTCTTAGCTTTCTTTTGGTACCTCTGTTTTTTTCTGAACAATCACATTTTCAATACTCTATTTTTCTGGATAATCACATTTTCAATATAATTTCATTAATTTGCTTTTGCTGATTAAAAAAAAGATTTTTACTTGCGAAACTAGTTACATGTAGCTTGTATAGCCGGTTGGGCTGTTCAATTTTTTTTTCTCGAAATGTCGAGGGATCGATTCTCTTCAGTAGCACAGCGAAAGTTTCCTTTAAACTTTTCATGGGCTTTTTTAATTTGCACGTGGCCCATAGGAATTTGCACACTTTCCATATATGAATGTCCCATACCAATTTACACACTCCATAAAAGGAAATATTGTCATAACCCCCACCCTCAAAATATACACATATTTACCCATATGCCATTACTTTTTCACACTCAACCTACCTTTTACTTTACTTTATTCATAAAATTTTACAAAAATACCCCTCAAAACATCACTTATTACACTTTTTCTTACACATTTATTAAAATGTGTGCCATCCGAGAGGTGCAAATTCCTCTGGGACGGAGGGAGTACGTGTTATGATATCAATTCATAAGTGTTGTGGTATAGTATTAATTAAAAAAATATATAGTATTAGTTTATATACAGTATATTATTAGTTTACATACAATATATGATCATACATGTATAAGCTCCAATGTCTTCTAGTTTTAAAATATACGGAGTATATGATATGTTATAAGCTCTAAACTCAAAAAATGTATAATATTGATTCAAATACAGTATAGTACTAGTTCACATATAATATAGTATTAGTTACCATACAGTATAGTATTAGTTTATATTTTCTTTTCCAATCACACTTTCCCTACTAAATCTTTAAGATACATCTTTATTTTCTGCAATAAGGAGCAAATGAGACACAATTATGAAATTAATTTTACAAAAGATAACATTTAACACACACCCACCATAAAAAAAAGTTTGAAAGACTGAAGCATTGATTATCTACATCTACATACTTTGAAACAGTTTCAAGTCATTCAATTCAAACTAAATACTAAATACTAGAAGTGAATCAACTTTCAAAAAAATTTATGCAATTTAAATGAAGAAATTATTCAACAAACTAAAAGGTTGATTAATTGAATGTCCAACTAACTTTGATGGCTAACAAGCATAACAAGAACAAAATATCTCTTACATATCCTAAAAAAAAACTCTCCCAGTTCAATAGAATTTCCATTTCAACATCTTAATTCAAATTGCTGGCTAACAAGCAACTTAAACGCATTTTCCATGAGCTAAATCATCCTAAATAGTTCCTTCATATCATTCAAATTAAATTAATCAATAATAACAGAGGGGTAAGGAAATCGGATGACAGATGCTGAGACACATAGAAACTAAACACAAAAAATAGCACACATAAAAACAAAAATTGACGTGGAAGAGTTTAATGAAATGAAAAATTGGTAGAGGGCTTTTCTACATGACACCGAGACGAAGCTTGGAGGGTAGGATTGTCAAAGATGGTGATTTGAGACAGAAGAACTGACAAACTGGAAGGAAGATCGTATGTCGGCGTCAACAGCGAGGGTGCGTCGCTGGTCAGAATATGATACGTTGTACGTACAATAAAAGCTCGTCGGAGGGGTTGGGCTTGCCGCCGGAGGGGAAGGGCGAAGAGAAGAAAGCTAAGAAAAAAAAAGTAAAAGAGAAGAAAAGAAAAGTTAAAGCAGAACACATACCTTTACGGCTTTACTTTACTGGTTTAACCGGATGAAATTGGATCGGACTAATTGGATCAGTTTTTTTAAAATGGATCCAGTTACACAGCGTGTAACTGGTACACATAAGTATATGTCTTTTACTTATGTATTTAGTAAGATTCTGACATTTATTAATTTTATGTTTAATGTATATTTTGCAAATATGTCTTCTCAACATGTGAATGATGACCCAACTTCATCTACTCCACATTTATCAAGTGAGGCGAAAAATAGTAATATTGATAATACCATGATAAAAATGACAATGAGTGTGTCATTAAAAAGAAAAGGCAAAAGACATGTCCGGAATGATTTTGAGGAATTTTTTGTTAATTCATTATAAAATTTCAGCATGTTTTATAATATTTTTTTTCTTATTTATTGTAGGGGGCTTAACGTGAAGATGAGATTATCTTGAAGAATTGATAACATTCTGTTATTTTTTTTTGAACATTTGTTATTGTTTTTTATGATTTGGTGGTACTAGTAATTCAATTGTTGTATTTTATTTTATTTTGAAATACACTTAAAAAGGCTTTCGGGCCAGGCTAAGCCTTTAAAAAAAGCCTATGAGAGGCCATGGACCAGGCTTGGGCCCAAATATTATATACCAGGCCCATACTTTTTTTCTTAAGGCCTGGCCTGATCCATTCCCACCCCTAATCTAGCCCACAACTGGGGCAAATAGGGTCGACAGGAAGACCCCGGATCGAGAGGGACTTCAGCGTTGCCAGAGATTCATTACATGCTCGCCAAACAAAATGTAGGATCTTGGGGGGGAGCTTTTGATTTCCACAGCCACGTCTAGAGGGATTGTCTAGAGCTTGACGAAGGGATATCTCTGCCACACGAAGAGAATTTTTGAATGGCCAAATAATAAGCCGATTTCACCATGACCTTGCCATCTTTGCTATATAGCCATATTCTTTTATCAGTTGGGCGGCGAATACTAATAGGGATGGCTTATTTTTTTTTTGTTGTGCATGAGACAAAGATTTCCAAAACTCTTCCATGATTCCAGTTTCTAGTGTCGATCAGATCTGATACCCTCAAATCAAAAACCCATGAGCTCGCTCCCTCCGGAGGATGAGGGGAGAGATCGCCAATCCATTTGTCGTGAAAACAGCGGATGGAGGCCCCATTTCCCACGCGCCACCCTAGACCTTCGGTGATCAGACCCCGGGCCTTGAGGATGCTTCTCCACAAAAAGCTAGGTTGATAGCCAATGGTTGCAAACTCAATATTGCCTCTAGGAAAATAGCGAGCCTTGAGAATACGGGCAACCAAGGACTCCTCATGATTCAAGAGTCTCCAATATTGCTTAGCAACCATGACCAAATTAAAGTAGAACATCTCACGAAAACCAAAGCCTCTATTTTCCTTTAATCGAGATATTTTTTTCCAACTAATCCAATGCATCTTTACTTACTCCGGTGAAGAGCCCCAATAAAATCGAGCCACTGCCCTCTGGATATCTTCACACAAAGATTTCGGAAAAAGAAAACAGCTCATAGCATAGTTTGGAATCGCTTGGGCTACTGTTTTAATAAGGATTTCCCGGCCCGCCTTGGTAAGGGTTTTTTCTTTCTACCCTTTGAGTCTACTCACCACCCGATCAACAATCGACTAGAAAACCATCTTTTTCCCCCTCCCAATAACAGCTAACAACACGAGATACTTAACATGTTGCACCACAGATTTAGCCCCAAGCAACCACTCCATGTCAGCCACACCCTCCACATCAATATTGCTGCTAGTTGTGAGTTCTGGCTTTTCCAAGTTAATTCGCTGCCCCGATGCTTGCTCGTAAGTTTGGATAATATTCTTTATTCGGTTCACTTCCAGCTGTGTAGCCCGGAAAAAAAGAATACTATTGTCCGCAAAAAGAAGATGCGAGACTAGGGGAGCTCATCTTGCCACCTTGACGCCTGTAATATCACCACCAATCCCAGCGTGCCAAATAAGGGAGAAGAAACCCTTTGCACAAATAAGGAAAAGGTAAGGAGATAGAGGGTCTCCTTGATGGACACCCCTACCAAGGGTGAAGCGATTCGTGGGGAACCCATTAACCAGCAAAGAATATGACAGAGTAGTAACACAACGCATCACCAAATCAACCCAATGAGCATCAAAACCAAGCTTTAGGCACATAACATGAAGGAAATTCCATTCAACTCTATCGTAAGCCTTACTCATATCCAGTTTAAGAGCCACAAAACCATTTTTACCTTTTTTTTTTTTTTAAGAAGTGAAAAATCTCAAAAGCTATCATAACATTATCAGTTATAAGGCGATCCGGGATAAAATCACTTTGGGAAGGAGATATCACATGATGCAGGATGATTTTTAGACGATTAGCTATTATTTTTGTGATGACCCAGATAATAACATTACAAAGACTAATCGGTATAAAATCTTTTGGGTATTCATGTGATTTCTTTTTTGGAATAAGCACTATGAAGGTGTCATTTATGGATGATAGATCAGCACCATGATTCAGAATATTAAGGCAGGTTCCAACAAAAGAAGAACTAACAGTAAACCAAAAACTTTTAAAAAAGAGGGGAGGCATACCGTCGGGCCCGTGGGCTTTTGTCGAATGCATCTATTGCAGCGCCGTCTTGACCTCGGATGCGGTATAGGGAAGGAGTAAGGACTCGTTCATCTCACCCGAGACTCGGGGCTCAACCGACTCAATAACCCGATGCATAGTACAAATATCAACTAGGGTGAACATATCCATGAAAAAAATTTTAAGCACTCTACCCACCTCTTCATCACCCTCAACCCACATTCCATTATTGTCCTTGATACGAGAGATGGTATTTATTCTTCTTTGTTGGTCCGCTTTTGCATGAAAGAAAGAGGGGTCCCCGTCTTTGAGCCAAAGGGCACGAGATCTTTAAAACCACCAACTTTTCTCCTGCCTGAGAGCTTCATCCAAGTTCTGTTGCTAGACTTTCATCTCCTGGATCACAATCTCACTTTGTTTCTGCAATTGGAGGCACTCAATTCTGTTTTTGAGGGCTTTTACTCTTGTTGTAACATTTCCAAAAACTCTCCGCCCCATCTACTCAATTGGTTGCTACAATTTCTCACCCGATCCGTCCATTGGGCGTCCATACGATCCCCATTCCAGCCTCTTTCAACAATTTCTTTGCACTCATCATTGCCCATCCACATCTTTTCGAACCTAAAGAGTTTCCTCCTTTGCTGCCCTATGTGAGGATGGGGTATTGACCTTTTGATTTCGATTAGGATTGGAGCGTGGTCTGATCGAAATCGGAGCAAGTGAAGGACCCGTGAGGCTGGAAACAAATGTCGCCAAGATGGAGTGGCCATTGCTCGATCCAATCGGACTTGTATGTTGGTTGTACCTGCCCTCCCGTTACTCCAGGTGAAACTGTTGCTAGAAAAACCCAAATCTTGAAACCCAAGATTTGACACCGTTTCCCTGAACATGTCCATCTCCTGCGTACTTCTCATATTTCCACCGTATTTTTCCCACGACCAAACTATCTCATTAATATCCCCCAAACAGAGCCAAGGATCATCGCTTCCCGGGGCGGCTTGGCGAATGAGATGGAAAGTTCTATGGCAATCAATACGGGCAGGCCACCCGTACACTCCCGTGAGGAGCCACTTCGTATTTGATTCTTCAATTTCCACCCATGCCGAGATATGCTGGTCGGAGTAATTGACAAGAGTCACATTCATGTGATTTTTCCAAAGGAGGTAGAGCCCTCCGCTTCTCTCGTGCCCCTGTCCTGTGCAGTCCACCGAGAGGTGAGCTTTGATTCAGTCGAGCCATTTGGGCAGTTTTTAGTTTGGTTTCCATGAGGAAGACAATACCCGGGTCTCTCTCATGCAGGAGCTGTTTTAGAGCGCGAAATGTCGGTCGGTTCCCAAGCCCTCGATAGTTCCAGCTTAGGGCATTCATGGCGATCGGCGGGGCTGCTTAGCAGCCGCCACCGTTGATTCCTTTTTCCTTGATGTTGCTCTCTCACCTACCTTTTTCCTCTTCTCCTGTTCATCATTTGGTATCTCTTCTTCCCATTTTCTTTTTTTCTCCTTTTGCTTTTGACCACTCGTATCCATGCCTCTCGTTCCCTGAAAATTTATTCTCTTGAAAGTGGGCTGGCCCTGCTTATTCCTTGACTAGGTGCTTATGTGGTATGGGTTTTTTTGGTGATTTACAAAGCTTAATAAGTTCTGGAGTGGGGGTTAAGTGAGATGTAAGGTTATGGTATAGGTTGGGGTGTTTGGTTTTTATAGTGGTTTCAGTGTTAGCATAATTTTTTTTTTTTTTGAGTTTGGGGGAGTGAGGGCCGTTGAATTGTGGGGCACATAATGGGATATGGGGTATGTTTGGTAGGTGGAATGTTTGGTTTTGGGGTCACAGGGTTCTTTATGTATGGTGGGGGAGGTGTTTGGATAATGATTGGTATGTTTAGGTTTGGTGCATTAATGGGATATGCTGGATGTCGGTGGCTTGGTAAATGGTGGTTATTAAGCTGGAGTTGGTTTTGGCTATTAATTTTGTGGTGGGTTTTTTTAGTTTGGTGCATACCTTCAGGGAGAGAGTATGGAGAGGATTCCATTAAGGTTTGGCTTTCACTATTATCTCTGGTGCTTTTCTCTCCCACTTCTATTTTCTCCATTGTTTCTCTCATCACACTTAACTCCTGGGGTTCCGGGATGTTTCTCTCCATCGACTTTAAATCTGCCATTTCTTCATCGTCCTCTTCCTTTAGAATATTTTTCCTGAACTTCTCGAACAACTGCCTTCTTAGGTGAGAAACCTTTTTATGAGGGGAGGCTATATATGTGGTCAGCTTGGGCATATGAAACGTGAGTGTGACTTAGTGGTTGGTGAAGAACAAATCTTAGCATTACCGGAAGAAAAACTTCCTTTCGGCGAGTGGCTACAAGCCTCCCCTCAGCCTTGGGTTCACTGTGTTTCTCCGTGGTGACCGAAACCTTTTTCTGAGGGGAGGCTTGTAGCCACTCGCCGAAAGGAAATTTTTCTTCCGGTAATGCTAAGATTTGTTCTTCACCAACCACTAAGTCACACTCACGTTTCATATGCCCAAGCTGACCACATATATAGCAGAACGACAGGAGACGTTCGTACTTAAGGTCCACTGTCAGGAAGCTCGAGTTACTCCGCTCCAACCAAATTTCTTTCTTTAGAGGTTTTGTGAGATCCACTTTGATCTTAACTCTCACACTTCTCGACAAGCCTTCCATGGAGCCCTTATCCAGCTCAATAACTTCACCACACCTGCTAGCTATTTGAGATATGTTGTTTTCGACCGGGCTGTCATTGGAAGGTCGTACACCCGGATCCAGAACGGGATCTTGTCGAACCTCACCGTCGAGGGTTGCTCTCCTCTATCTAGCTCTTTTAGGGCAAGAACATTTTTTTCAAACAGCCAAGGCTCCTTTGCGAGGACCTCCTTCATATCGGCTAGAGCTCAAAACTGAAAAGAGAAAAGATTTTTAGCGATTTCTCTAGCTGTAAACCCCATGGGTGGATTCATGGCCTTTTTCATTGTTTCGAGGAGACCAAAAGCATTGAAAGGCTTGTTGGTTATGGCTTTTCCTATCAAACAAAGAGTGGAGCCCCCATCTGCTAAAGCCGATTCTTCCTTCAGTTTCACTGTTTCAATCTCTTCCGGATCTGTACTACTTGAGTTCCCAAAGTCTATCATTGTACTATGCACCGGGTCAGGTTCGCCGCTTTGACACAGGGCTCTAAGATGAAAAGGACGAAAAGCCTACTCATATACCTACAAACACATGACAAGACCAAAAGGCCAAAGCTTGATCCACCGGGCAAGGCCCCAAGGGATCCCGAGAGGTACCCCATAGGGACAAAGCTGGTATGGATAACCAAAAGAGAAAGGACGCCAAGACTAATCAACTAAGGACACAAGGGAAGAAAAAAAAATAGGATAAGGACATGGGGGATGGGACTGGTGGAGGGAAGTGATTGAGAAGTTAGTTTGACTAATGGAAAGCAGGAGGTTGAAGACACTCCACCGGAAAATTCAAAAAGAAGAATTACGACAATGGCTCCTAAACTGAGCTACAAAACCCTAAACCTATAGGGACTAGAGAAATAATTTTTTTCTTCTGTGCGTACCAACTAAAATGAGAATGTAATGTATAAGGATTTTGGATTTTTTTTTTTGAATTTTTTGTATTATTCCGAATTTTTTTGTCAAATTCAGTTTCTTTTTTTGAATTTTTTTTCCGAAATTATTTTCGGTTTTTTTTTTTTTTTTTGAACATTTAATATTTTTGAATTTTTTTTTTCGAACATTTAATCTGTTTTCATTTTTTTTTTCAAAATTTTGTTTATATTTAGTATTTTAGTTTATCAAAATTATGTCCAATATTTTTTATCCAAATCTTACATATTTCTCTATTTTTTTTTCTGAAATTTTGTGTTTGTTTTATGATTTTTTTTTTCTCAATTTTTTTGTTTCTTAAGAGTTTTTATTTTTATTGTTGGTGGTTGTTTTGATGGTGATGGTTGAATGAGTGGATGTACTCATCTATCCATATTTTTCAAAATTTTAATAAAGGGTATATTGGACATTTAACGTGCTCTTTAGTGTTGTTTTTAGGTGGGTGTCCTCAATAAGTTTGTGTATGTGTATAACCGTGGCCTAGAAATAACACGATGCACTCTAGTATTCCCTTAGGGTCTGACTATTTACACCTCCATTTCGGTTTAGAACACTCCCCCGATTGATGCACACCCCCTCAAATTTGTCAAGATAGATGCACCCCCTCTAGAATTGTCTTGAATACCATTTTATCCCTTTTATCTATATAATACCCCTTTACTAACCACACCCTCTTCCAAACCCTAATTCTCTCCTCATTTTCCATTACCGCCGCCGCCCGCTTCCTCCCCCTCCCTCAGCCACGACAGCCTCCTCCTCCCACAGCCACGACAACCTCCCCCTCCCTCGGCCGCGATAGCCTCCCCATCTCTCTCCCTCGGCTGCGACAGCCTCTTCCTCCCTCTCTGCTTTCTGCAATTTCTTTTTTGTTCATCCCGCCGTGCCGCTCCCGATCGACCTCGCCGCCCTGCCTCCTGATCGAAGATGCCGGCCACCCCCACCCCAGGTAAGTGTATCGGCCGCCGCCGCCTGGTAAAGGTTCGGTTGGCGGCAATTGTATTTTTTAGGTTTTTCTGCTTGCAGGAACTTTTTTTTAAATTTTCGACAATGTAATGTCGATCATGTAACCTCTCGTCGACAAGATGTTGTCGACGAGAGGTTACATGATCGACATTACATTGTCGATTTAAAAAAAATTGACCTTCTTACGTCGATCATATTCACTCTCGTCGACCTAAGAAGGTCGAATTTTTTAAGTGTTTTTTTCCTACAAACTCAGGTCGACCATATTCTCTCTCATTGACAAATTGTTGTCGGCGAGAGTGAATATGGTCGACACTGGTTTGTCGATTTTTTTTTTTAAAAAAAATTGAAATTTTTCTAAGTTCCTGAATTTTTTTTGTTTGTGCTGAATTCTTTTTGTTTGTTGTTTGGTGGTGGTGGTAGCGGCGGTAGGGGAAAATATTAGGTTTATGGTTTAAAGGTGAAGGAGGAGTGTAGTTAGTAATGGGGGTGCATTTAATAGTGTAATATGACTTAAAGGGTATTTTTTATTTTTTACATTATTATTATATTGTTAAACTTACAGGGGGTGTTCTAAACCAAAATGGAGGTGTAAATAGTCAGACCCTTCCCTTAACACCGATGGACTCGCTTTTTATTTACAAATGTCCTGAACGACTTCAATGTATCTCCAGTTTCACACGTCTCAAACTTAATCAAAAGAATTCAACATAATCTGATTTTTGTAAAACACCAAAACAATTGAAAGTCACTAAACAATAAGTCGAGAAAACATAAAAAATATCAAATTAATTCTCACAAAAACCATAACATTTTTTAACTTATAATCAACACGGAATAAGGTTGGACTCCAAACATCCTAAATCAGCAGACAAACTTCAAAAGAAAACCAACAACGGAATCAAAGCAGCGAAACTTTTTTTTTTCCGTGTTTTTTCTTAGTGTGTAAGTATTTGAGGCAAATGATTTTTGAGGGAGAGAGACGCTAAGTTTTTTGGTTGCACTCTTCTGTACATGTATGTAACTGGATCCAATAACTCATTACAATAACATATGACTTATTTACTATGTCTAGTTCAATAACTCATTACAAATAACACATGACCCGTTTACTATATTCAATCCAATAATTTATTACAAATAACACATGACCCATTTACTATATCAATTTAGCACATAGATTTTTTCATGGGCCTTTATTTTACTTTAATTAATTTTTTTTAATTTTATCATTAAAAAATAATACTCCATTAATTTTCTAATTTTTTTTTTATTTTACTCCAATTGATATTTATATTTCTCTTTTTAATATTATTTTTTAAATTTATTTTTCTTCCTATTTATCATTTGTGTTTCAAATGATAATTTTTTTCACGTACTTTCTTTTTATGCCACAAATAATTATTCTAAAATTTTAAAGTCTAATAAGAAAATTTTAAAAATAATATTAATTGTTTTTTTAAGTATTAAATACGGAGTAGTATAATAATAATTTGTTTTAAAAATAAAACTCTCATCTCTCTTAGCTGCAAGTGATCAATTTTATTGGTACTATTTTACTTTAATTAATTGGTGTATAATTTTCACCTTATCCTTTCAAAATTTTACTTCATTCCTTACAAATTTTACTTCGTTTTACATTGTTTTATTATTTTTTTCATTCGAACTTTCATTTTTTAATCACTTTATTTTAGTTTTTTATGAATATAATTTTTAGTTTATAAGTGTTATGATAACAATTGATAAATATTATGATATATTATTAGTTAATATGAAGTACTGTACATATTAGTTCATATACAGTATAATATTAGTTTATATTGATACAAGTTCTAATGTTTTCGAGTTTCGAGTTCACATACTTTATGGTACTAGTTCAAATATAGTATAATATTAGTTCACATGTTGTATAGTATTAGTTCACATACTCTATGGTATTAATTCAAATATAGTATAGTATTTGTAGATGTTGTGAATTCTTAAATGTATCAACATTCTCAACAACATCTTAATTTGACCTTCCGAGATTTTTTTCTAAGTCCTTTATGAAATGTTGCATTAAATGTTGAGCTAAATGTTACAACATTTCAAGCAGAGTCTAGAAGCTTCTACAAGGATCTGGAACCTGGAAGATTCCAAAATATTGGAGAACGTCCTAGAAGAGCTAGAAGAGGTTGGAAACATCTTAGAATGACCTGGAACGTGCAAGAAGGATCTAGAAAGATCATGAAAGTTGAGATCCTAAAAAATAGGACCTCAATGTGGAAGCCTCTAGAATTCGCACCTCACTTCTATAAATACCGAATTAAGGCTTCATAATTGAGTGTATTCTATTCGATCAATCTCCTAGACCGAGCGTTCATCCCTGTTAGGAATTGTGGCCAGTAGTTTTACCTTTTAGATCATACGAAGTATCCCACCCGTATGGCTGTGTGCTTTTCTTATCTATCGAGAGTGTAATCATAGATAGACTAGCATTTCGACAGTGTGTAATTTCTTATACACTTAGTTCGTTTTCAAAACTGGGCGCCTGCCTCGTTTGTAGTTTTAGTTGTGAAGGTTATTGTTGTAACATTTCACACAACATTTGTACTTGAAGATAAGTATTGATATTTCGCAGTAAGGCTCACATAGATTTTTATTTATAAAATTTATGTGAAAAATATTTCCATTTTGTCTTGTTTGTTTTTAGTGTTTCAAGTCTTCCGCTGTGTATCTTAATTTCTGATATTCTGTTAGAGTCAGTGTTGTACAATTTGTCACAACATTTAGTACAGCATTATTCTACTTTTACTTAAACACTTAATACCAGCACACTTTCAGTTGGTATCAGAACTGATACCTGACGACACTAGGTTAGATCTTTGGTCAAGTGTGTTTTTAGTTTATATTAGCAATGGAAACACATCACATATCCACGACACTTAGGCCACCCGTTTTAGATTGTTCGAACTATGCTTATTGGAAGTCTAAGATGCGTATGTACACCAAGTCGATTGATGAACGTGCTTGGAGGACTGTACTTACAGGCTGGGAAGCTCCAAAGAGACCAGCAGATGCAGATGGTGAAATTCAACTCTAGAGAGAAGTTGACTGGACGGCTGATGAAATAACAACAGCAAGCTAAAATTCTAATGCTTTAAATTTTATTTTTACTTCTGTTGATGTTTCAATGTTTAAAATTATATCTAACTGTTCTACTTCTAAAGATGCACGGGACAGGTTGCAAGAGCATTGTGAGGGTTCAGACAGTATTCGAAGGACTAAGCTTCGAATGTTGAGGACAAAATTTGAGAATCTCCGAATGAAGGAAGATGAAACAATTTCATCCTACAATGAAAGGTTAAGTGAGATTATCAATGAATCACATTCTCTTGGTGACCCTATTTCTAATGTTAGAGTAGTACATAAGATATTAAGATTTGTTCCTAAAAGATTTGATGCTAAAATTTGTGCTATTGAAGAGGCAAAAGATACAGATAAGTTAAGTCAAAATGAATTAGTGAGTATTCTTAGAACTTATGAGATAAACACTAATCAAGTTGATGAAACTAATGATGATAAGAAAGTTGTTGTTTTTAGAGGGGAAACATCAAACAAATCTGAGATTCAGCCTATTATTACTGAAGTTGATTCGGATGAAGAGTTGCTTGATGAATGCCTCAACAATCCTAACAACATTGCCTTGCTCACTAAGCACTTTAATAAATTTCTTAAGAAATCTGTGAACAAATCTAGAAACATTCAGCCTAAAATTCAAATCAACACATCAACACCTCAACGAGAAAGGAGGAAAGGTCAATTCACACCAAGACCATCAAAGAGTGAAGGTAAACCAAGGTATGATCCTGAATTTCGAAAACCAGTTCAATGCAATGCTTGTTCTGGATATGGCCATTATGCAAATTAATGTGCCAATACTAGACTTAAGCAAAAACTGAATTTTAGTGCTACCTTGAGTGATGAATCTGATGATGATGATCTTGATGAGTTAAATCAGAATGAATATTCTAATTTTACCAGAATTGATTATAATGATTCCTCAGATGATGATCTGGATGAAACAGATTCTGATGTTGTACGTGATGCTTCAACATCTACAGCAACATCAGAACAGAGTCACCCAGATTTGAACTGTTTTAATGGTTTGGTTGATGATGCAAGAAAAAGGACTGATGACAATGAACACCAAAAGCTATTAGACGATTGGAACAATCAAAAACTCACTCTTGATTTCTTGAATAAAGAGAATGAGGGTTTGAAAGACACAATCACCAAGCTAGAGGTTATACTTACCAAAAGAGATCTGGAAATCTGTAACTTAAAGGAGAAACTGATAAATTCCATTTTATGTTTCAAGAAATATTCCAAGAGTGCTTCTGAGGTAAATAATGTTATAGCTACTGGTAAGTCTAATAATCATGGTTTAGGTAATGATGGTGTAACTGCTTCTATTTCTGAAAATTTTAGAAAACCTGTGAAATTTGTGAAGGCAAATGTTGACACATCTGATGTAACATTTGCACAATCAGATCCCCACAAGGTTAAGAGGAAGTATATCTGTCATTATTGTTTCAAAGTTGGCCATATTCGTCCTTATTGTATAAAATTGTTTGAAGAACAGAAAAAATTGAAAATGTTGCATAAAAAACTGTCACATCCTGGTAAACAGTTTCTGAAATCTGCATGGAAACCAAAAGCTACCTGTAATGTTATTCATACGTCATTAAAAGCATGTCTACCTTATTTATGGTATTTTGATAGTGGTTGTTCTAGACATATGACAGGTCGTATAGACTTCTTATTTGATTATGTGACCTTGAATAGTGGTAGTGTTACATATGGTGGTGGTTCTAAAGGAAAGATTGTTGGTAAAGGAACTTTGAATGTTGAAGGTTTTCCTAAGCTTAAAAATGTCTTGCATGTTGATGGCTTATTTGCAAATCTGATTAGCATTAGTCAACTTTGTGATGTTAATTTACATGTGAAATTTGATAAAGATTCATGTTATGTTCTTTATAAAGATGAAGTTTGTGTCATGACTGGTACTAGGTCAGCTGATAATTGCTATCTTATTGGAACAAATATGTGTAACTTGTCAAAACATGATGAAAATGTTTTATGGCATCAAAGATTGGGTCATGCAAATTACAGAGCAATAAAAAAGCTAATCAAAGCAGATGCAGTAAAAGGAATTCCAAAACTGAGGTTTCAACATACCACTGTATGTGGACCATGCCAAAAAGGTAAGCAGGTAAGAATGCCGCATAAAATGCTGTCACATTGTTCTACACATCGATGCTTTGAATTACTGCACATGGATTTGATGGGTCCAATGGAAACTGAAAGCATTGGGGGAAAGAGGTATTACTTAGTTGTGGTAGATGATTTTTCTAGATTTACCTGGGTAGAGTCTTTGAGAGACAAATCTGAAGTAATTGCTGCATTTAAAATTCTTTATAAGAGGTTCAAAAATGTGTTTAACTTGAAAGTTGGCAGTATTAGAACTGATTATGGTAGGGAATTTGAAAACAACATGTTTAATGATTTCTGTGATAAAAAAGGCATTTTACAAGAATATTCATCTCCTAAAATTCCACAACAAAATGGAATTGTTGAAAGAAAGAATAGAACTTTACAAGAAATGGCAAGAGTCATGTTTACATCCAAATGTCTTGCTAAGAAATTTTGGGGAGAAGCATTAAATACCGCATGTCATATTATTAATAGGGTTTTTATTCGTTCTGGTACAAGTCAAACACCTTATGAGATTTTGAACAACAGAAAACCAAGTTTGAAATATTTTCATGTATTTGGTTGTGTGTGTTATATTCTAAATGATAGAGATCAGCTTCATAAGTTTGATTCTAAAAGTGATAAAGGTTTATTTTTAGGTTATTCTAGAAATAGTAAAGCTTATAGAGTGTATAACCTTAGAACTAACATTGTTCAAGAATCTGTTAATCTTGTGTTTGATGATGATAAAGGTCTTACAGATGACAAAGATGAAGAAGATGTATCACAAGTCACTGATAGTTCTGAGAATAAACTGAAGTCTGAAAATGTTGCACCAAATGCTAACACATCTGGGTCAACATCTACAGAACAGTCAATTGTAATCTCACAGAATGATCAGTATGTTCCCAAAACGAACCCTTATTCAAGAATTGGGAAAAGTCATCCTTCTGACCAGATCATAGGCGATGCTACAGTTGGAGTGCAAACAAGAGGAAGAGTAAGATCAAATAAGGTAGATGTGGTAAGAACAATATGTATGTCTTTTATGTGTAATGTTGTAAATGCTGAATGCTATTTATCTGAAATTGAACCTAAGAGTGCTAGAGAAGCCCTAACTGATGAAAACTGGATTAATGCTATGCATGAAGAACTTGGTCAGTTTGAAAGAAATGAAGTGTGGACACTTGTTCCAAGACCTAGTCATACTAATGTCATTGGAACAAAGTGGATATTCAAGAATAAAACTGATGAATCTGGTAATATTGTTAGGAACAAGGCTAGGTTAGTAGCACAAGGTTACACCCAAGTTGAATGAGTTGATTTTGATGAGACTTTTGCACCTGTTGCTAGGATAGAATCTATTAGATTATTGCTAACTATTGCATGTTTTATTGATATTAAACTTCATCAAATGGATGTAAAAGCTGCATTTCTAAATGATATTTTTAATGAAGAAGCATATGTTGAACAACCTAAAGGATTTGAAGATCCACAATATCCTGATCATGTATATAAACTTAAGAAAGCTTTGTATGGTCTTAAACAAGCTCCTAGAGCATGGTATGGTGGGCTTACTGACTTTCTTTTGGAATATGGATTTATTAGAGGAGAGGCTGATAGAGCTTTGTTCATTAAGCACACTGAAGGAGATTTACTTATTGCTCAAATATATGTTGATGACATTGTGTTTGGTTCCACTTGTGATAAAACGTTGAGTAACTTTGTTGAGGCAATGACTGCAACATTTGAAATGAGTATGGTTGGAGACTTGAACTATTTTCTAGGTCTTCAAATCAAACAATGCAGTAATGGTATTTTCTTCTCCCAGAGTAAGTATGCTAAGAACTTGGTTAAAAGATTTGGTCTTGAGAATTCAAAACCAATGAAAACTCGTATGAGATCTTCTTTGAAACTTTGCAAAGATAGTGCTGGAACAGATGTTGATCCAACACTTTACAAATCCATGATAGGTAGTTTACTGTATTTAACCTCTAGTGGACCAGATATTATGTACAGTGTGTGTGTTTGTGCTAGGTACCAAGCTAATCCAAAGGAATCTCACCTGAATGCTATGAAGAGGATTATCAAGTATGTTTCAGGTACACGTGAACTTGGAATCTAGTATACTAAGGACACCAACAACATTTTGATTGGCTATAGTGATGCTGATTGGGCTGCAGATATAGATGATAGAAAGAGTACGAGTGGAGGATGTTTCTACATGGGAAACAATCTTGTTTCATGGCACAGCAAGAAACAGAACTGTGTTTCACAATCTACTGCAGAATCTGAGTACATAGCTGCTGGAAGCTGCTGTACACAACTCTTGTGGCTAAGCAAGATGTTCCATGACTATGGTATTGAGAATGGTATACTTACAATCTTTTGTGATAATACTAGTGCCATTAACATTTCTAAGAATCCTGTACAACACTCACTCACTAAGCACATTAGCATAAGACATCACTTTATGAGATATTTAGTAGAGAAGAATATTGTAAAGTTGGAGTATATACCTACTGAAAAACAAAATGCTGACATCTTTACTAAGGCATTAGACCATGAGAGATTCTCAACCTTGAGAAAATCTCTTGGTATGAGCACTATCTGAAAAATTCGGATGGATGTTGTCACAAATGCGTCAGCATTTGGGACAACATCATGGGTTGTATAAATTTTATAAGTTGAATTTATTTCTTACTTAGTTAAATAATTCCTTTGTAAAATATCTACGAATCTAAGAACCTTGGAGTGCAAAAATAAACGTCTTACACCTCTCAAATGCATAAAAATAGAATGTTATTAGCATACTAAAAGATGTACCAAATCACTGAGTAACTATGGAGCACGGAGTTCACTACTACGATGCCTTCTTTTCAAAAGGTGATATTTGGTAAAAACATCAACATATTTGTAATCCATTAAGTAAGTATGGGGCACGGAGTTCGCTACTACGATGTACTCTACAGGAACAATGGATCAATACAAATTAGACACTGTAACACAAAAAGAAAAAATATGGTGCAACACAAATGAAGCAAATTCATGTAAAAACCGTGTTGAGGTGTTTGTAACAGTTTTGAGCACAACATTGCCTGATTCAAATTTATTTTTATAAGTTGTAATTATTTAATTATTTACTGAGATTTATTTTGTTTATTTAAATTATATACTGACCCACGTTTTTTTTTTTTTTTCAGATTATGCTTGGACTAAGTAAAAATTCTAGAAACTTCTTAATTACTTAATTAATTAATAAAATTGATTTTTTCCACTAATTAACCATGATCTAGGTTGTGGCTAAAAATGTGGAGCACTATCAAATTATTTTTGGAATTAATCGTGTTAACCTCCAACTACACACATTCTCTCTATAAAACTCAATTAACTGTGATTTATGTTGCTAATTGTTTTTGTCGAGCTTTGTTTAGTACACTATTTGCAGAAACTCTTTTTGGCCGTGTATTTCCCAAATTGTTGTATACACTCTCCCACCTTGCCTTGAAAATTCAACCGCCCTTTCTTAATGGCTGGAAACCACCGTCAATCTCACTCACTCACACCCTGCTTCTGAATCTTCCGATCAAATTGCCCAAAACTCTCTGGATCTTCTTGCTTCAATGACCTCGCAACAGTCAAATTCCTCAAATGCCGACACCAATGTCTCTACAACCCCATCAACAACCGCTCTTGTTCCACAAACTACTCCACCAACTACCCACATCCCACAAGACTCAACCGTTGAACAGTTCACTAGGGCTGTTGAAGAGGTATCCAATACTCTTCGGGCTACTGGTCATCTACCTGTGATGACGTTCGGAGATATCACTGTGGATATCTCGAGCTATTTGGCCGAACAAACTGCTCAAATGGCTGGTGCTGCAAAAACCCCCAATTCATCGAACCCTACTGAACCTACAGCACCGGAGGAATGTGGAAACCGTTGTTGAAAGAGAAGCTATTGTTGATGCATCCGATTCTGAGGATGTCGAAATGGAGGATGCCGAAGCTTCTGATAATGGTACAAACTCCTCTCTCTCCCACCCTCTGATGAGTCTGCCCCTATCCCTCTTAAGAAACAGGTGCAGAAAGGGAAAAAAAGAAGAAGCTCTATTTAAAGGAGGAGGTCAAACCGTGTCTTTACCCGAGTGGATTACTCTGAATCCATGAGGAAAAAGAAGAAAGATGGACATGATGCTACTGAACCCATTTAAATGTTCACTGAATCTGAGGAGGAAACTGAACCTGTTGTTGTTGTTGTGAGAAAACAAAGAAGAAAAAGGTTGCTGCTGAACCCAAAGGGAAAGGGAAGGCCAAGATGATCCCTGAAGAAGAACCTGCTGAATCAGACTCTGATTCTGACTTCAATGTTTGCCTAAGAGATATGCAATAATCTCTTAAGAAGAATGCTGAGTCATTTGCTGCTGCAAAGGAGTCCACTCCAGAACCTGATGATGGTGGAAGTGGAGACTCATCTTCTGAGGCAAAGAGCTCATCCAAAAGCTCCTCTGAACATGATGGAGATTCTGATCCTGATGAGGAACTACCTTCTGAGGAAGAAAGTGAAGGTATCTCTGATCCCTCTAACTATGTTGAGAAAATGTTAGAAATTTATTCTAAGAGGAAGCTGTTGATTGAGAAAAGAATTAATGTGTCTGATTTTGATAGTAAGGGAATGGTTAAATTTTTTGAGGATAGAAATTTGTTGAATGCTGTTACATTTGGTGAAGCTTTTCTGACTAATTGGTCCTATGAGTTCTATGCTTGTATGAAGAAAAGCACTGGTAGGAGAAGTTCTAGATCTTATGGTACTGTTAATTTTTGGGGGAGGGATGTGTCATTCACTCCTGAACTTATTAATGAGTTCTTGCACACTCCTAATGTTGATGAGGATGATGATTCAGATATGGATGTTGTGATTACTGCAATCACAGGGGGTAGAAAGACTAAGTGGGCTAGGAAAATGTTGGCTAGACACTTAACCTCCTTACATTCTGTTCTGTATAAGTTGATTATTTACAATTGGATCCCCACTACCAACACCACTAAGATTACCAGAGATCAAGCCATTCTTATGTATAGGATTTCCATACATAAGAAGTTCAATCTAGGTCATACCATCTTTCACCATATGAGGAAGTTTACTAGGAAAGGAAATCTGCCCTACAGTCTTGATTTCAAACTATTTGAAGCACCATGGCTTCACTGCTAAGAATATTGATGTTTGAGGGGGAGAGTGCCACTACTTGCTATTGCTCATGCCTTATTGATTGGGGACAGAGTGATTGATCTGCCCTTAGTTGCTCCAAGTACTGATAGTCCACAAAGATCTTCCAGACCCTCTACTTCTGCACAACCAGGCCCTTCCAGATCAAGACAGAGAAATGCACCCCCAAATTTTGAGAACATTCGTATCAACATTGCTGGTAATGTCTGTATTTCACAGGAATTCATCAAACTTCAGCTCCAACACTTGCAGGAAACAATTGAAGAGCTCCAGTTCCTGAAGGACAGGTGGACCAATATGCTTTCACCTACAATAGGGGGAGTACCACCACCATCGAACTCCAATGTGGTATAGATGACTGGTGAGGGAGTTCCAGCTGCTGGTGATGGACCTGATGCTGGAGATGCTGCAGTGACTGATGTAGTTGCACACCTTGCATTTACCTACTTTGTTGATGAAGGAGATGATGATGATGCTGACATGGAGGCCTTGTATGGTGATCTCCATTGAGGAAGCTGCTAGACAGGGGGAGATCTGAATTCATAATGGCTATTGTGCAGGAATCTGATGCTGCAGCTGTTACCACAACAATATATGCCATTTATTCAGTTTCAATCTCTGTAATTAATGTTTATGTTTGAATTCTGAAATTCTGATACACTTGTTATTTATTTTCTAGATGATAGGGTGTTTATTGTTTTACAACTTGCTTAATTATGGTTCCACTTGATGATATTGTTTACTGCTTTTGCTTAGACTGTTTACAGGTTATCATGTGTCTACTGCAGGTTGTTTAGTCTTAGTTTTTTTTTTTCATAGTTGTTATGCTTTTGCTCTGATACTTTAGCTATTCCGTTTGTTTGTTTGCTTTGATTTTGTTTTTTTTTTTTTTGTGTCTTACTTAAATCTTAAGTGGTTCTTCCAAAACTTAACTTAGGATTTCAGTAAAGTTACTTATGTTGTGAATAAGTGTATTGTTTATACTTGTTCTGTTTTGGATAAAATTATCTTGATCTTATGGCACGAATCATTGTAAGATTATCCTTGATCTTCATTTGATTTGATCCAACGATTACAACAGGTATTGTCTTGACTAGTGCTTAGCAATGATGTCAACCTCAACTAAGTACATAATACTGAGTATGTATAGAAATATATGTGCATCAGGTGTGTTGTAGTCGAAAGGTCAAATTGGGGGAAATTGTAGATGTTGTGAATTCTTAAATGTATCAACATTCTCAACAACATCTTAATTTGACCTTCCGAAATTTTTTTCTAAGTCCTTTCTGAAATGTTGCATTAAATGTTGAGCTAAATGTTACAACATTTCTGGCAGAGTCTAGAAGCTTCTACAAGGATCTGGAACCTGGAAGATTCCAGAATATTGGAGAACGTCCTAGAAGAGCTAGAAGAGGTTGGAAGCATCTTAGAATGACCTGGAACGTGCAAGAAGGATATAGAAAGATCATGGAAGTTGAGATCCTAAAAAATAGGACCTCAATGTTGAAGACTCTAGAATTCGCACCTCACTTCTATAAATACCGAATGAAAGCTTCATAATTGAGTGTATTCTATTCGATCAATCTCATAGACCGAGCGTTCATCCCTGTTAGGAATTGTGGCCAGTAGTTTTACCTTTTAGATCATACGAAGTATCCCACCCGTATGGCTGTGTGCTTTTCTTATCTATCGAGAGTGTAATTATAGATAGACTAGCATTTCGACAGTGTGTAATTTCTTATACACTTAGTTCGTTTTCAAAACTGGGCGCCTGCCTCGTTTGTAGTTTTAGTTGTGAAGGTTATTGTTGTAACATTTCACACAACATTTGTACTTGAAGATAAGTATTGATATTTCGCCGTAAGGCTCACATAGATTTTTATTTATAAAATTTATGTGAAAAATATTTCCATTGTGTCTTGTTTGTTTTTAGTGTTTCAAGTCTTCCGCTGTATATCTTAATTTCTGATATTCTGTTAGAGTCAGTGTTGTACAATTTGTCACAACATTTAGTACATCATTATTCTACTTTTACTTAAACACTAAATATCCACATTAATCTCTAGTACTATACCATATATTAACTAGTAATATACCATAGGCGTACTAATACTATATCGTATTTAAACTAATATTATATTTAACAAAAAATACATAACTTAACACATTCATAATTCCAGGCATGCCATGCAAATTAATACATCAATATTTAAAGATTGATATTAATTGACTAGTAAGAAGAACAAAAGTGAGAATGAATCACACTGAACACACAATTCAATTAAGATTCGATCACACTCAATAAACATATGAATGCATCAACACGGTGATGACCACAAAGAAAATAATAAAGATGATGCAATATTATGCTGGTTTCTTCCCCAATTCTCCACTCATTTAAGTTTCTAAATATAAATTTTATTTTTCAATTAGATTATGTTATTAATTAGTCTTAAAAAATAATCTACAACTTTAAAAAACTTGTAACAAACCAGTGAGCATGTTATATTCATACATTTATACCCAAATTAGAAAAAAAAATTGAATTTTTTAATTTATTTTTTTTTTTGATTTTTTTGTACTTTTTTCCAAAATTTTGGTCATTTAAAAAAAAATCTGAAATTTTTATTTCATAATTTTATTTTTGAGTTTCATATTTTTTTTCAATTTATTTTATATTCGTTATTTTTTTATATTTATTTTTTGAAAGTTAAAAAAATAGAATAATATTTGACTTCGTGGTGATTCATTGGTGACTCGATAGTCGGTGTATAATTATAATTTTAATGAGTTGTATTTTAATTTAATTGATAAAATTGTAATATAGTTTTTTTACATGTATTTTTCTTTTAAAAAATTGGGGGTGAAATTAATAAAAAATAGGGTAAATAACTAATAACCCATGTAAAAAATTGGATTTAGTTACATGTATGTAGCTTGTACACATAAGTACCTAAAAGAATGGAGTGTGGACTTATTAAAAAAAGGAGGATAAATAGAAAATTGGATCCAGTTACACATAAGTAATTGTCAAGTTTTTTTTACTGTCAAAATTACTAATTTGTGTTTGGATGTGGGGGATTTGATTTGAAGAGGTATTTCAAATGAAAAGATTTAACAATAGATGGATTGGTTTTAGTGAGAATTTAAAATTCTCTCAATTTTAACTAAAAATTGTGTGAGCAAAAATCTAAGTATTTGAAATTCATTTACTATCCAAATAAGTGGAGTGGATTTGGATGGTGAATTTAAAATCCTCCATCCAAATGGAGCATTCTATCATGCCTTTGTTCAATTTTTTATTTGGCAAATACTTGTGTGTACCAGTTACATGTAGTACCACTTGATTCAATTTTTTAAATGTGTTAATGTTACCCACAAGTTATGACAAATATAATACTCCTATAATATTAGTAAAATTAGTATTTCTCCCGTGCGTTGCACGACTTATAAATTAATAAACTTATATAAACAATGATTTTTTTTGTATATATACAATAGTGTAAGAATTTTTTTTTAGGACCATCAATTTTAATATTTTATTTAAAAAATAAACGTAACAATAATATTGGATAAAATTAAAATTTACCAAAAATAATTAATTGAGGATAATTAATAAATATCAATTTTATATAATATTTAATAAGTAATAATATTTTACAATAGTTATATTTATAGATAAAAGAAGCCTATCTATAAAATAGACATGAAGATTTGATCAAATATAATAAAAAGATAGATATGAATGATACAATATTATTATATACTCCGTATTATTATATTGCTAATAGAAAATAATGAAGAAATTCAAAGAAAACAAATTCACTGGCATAGAGAGAGGAGAGAGAAAATGAATTTTAAAAGATGATATTTTGTTTGTGGGTCCCACAAAAACAATACTCGTATTTTACTATTACAACATTTTAGGCGGGAACTTATCAAGGAAGCACTATTCTGTTATTATATATATATATATATATAATATTATTAGTTCAAATACAGTAGTATAATATTAGCTCACATATTATATAATATTAATTCAAATATTACATAGAAACAAGAGTGTGCCACCCTTTTAATTTTCGTTTAATTTGAAAATAAGTCCTTCAAATTTTATTCATTTAGCACAACATATTGCTATTTAAATAGGGCGCGGCTAATGGCACACACAGATCCTATGAGGACACCCACGCGATGAGGACACACAAAATGGATGAGGACACCCACCGGGAAATCCCAAAATTACCTTCTCTCAATTAAAACCCTAACTCCTTCATTCTCTCTTCTTCTCATATTCAGACACCCACCTCCATTTTTACACCTCCCCCACCACGCCGTCGCCTAGCCCCTCCTCCCTTCCTCCCACTCTCAAGCGGTCGCGACCCACCTCCTCATTCCCCCAAGCGGCCGTCGTCGCGACGCCGCCGTCTCCGTTGCTTGAAGAAGGCCGACCACGCCGCTTCGTGAAGAAGGCCGCCGCCGCTGCGTAAAGAAGAAGATCTTCAACGGCGGCATAGCGCCGCCCACCTCCCCACATCGACGCGTCAGCCACAACGCCGCCCCCACAGCGGCCGCCCCTTCCCCTTTGCGGTCGTTCGCGACCGCAACCCCTCCCCTCCCCATCCCTCGCGCGTCCGCCGCGATTCCGGTAAGTTTTTGGTTTTAGGTTTTTACAGATTAAAAGCAATTTTTTAAAAGAATTTTTTTATGTTAGGGTTTTTAGAAATTTTACAGATTCAAGTGTGTTAGGGTTTTTACGAGTCAAAAACTGGAATTTGTGTTTGTTCATTGATTTTTTTCGGATAATTGTATGTTGTTCATGAATTATTTTCGGACAATATGAGTTTGTTTTGGAAAAAAATTCGAAAATGTTTGTTTTGGAAAAAATTTCGAACAGTTGGTGTTTTGGATTTATTTTTGTTGCAATTTTGGAGTTTGGTGGTGGAGATAATTTTGTGAAATAGAACGGGTGGGTGTACTCATCTTCGTTTTTTCATAAATTTTACCCTAGGGGTATATGGGATATTTCACATGTTCTGAAAGATTAAAAAAATATTTGGGGAGCGTACTCATAGAAAATCCGGGTGCATTTAGCCGTGCCCTTTAAATAAGACCAATTTTTTAAGGAGTTGAAACTTTTGTTTTATTGGGCCAGCCCAACTTTTTTATGGGGTGGGTTATTTCTTTTGGGCACGGTTATACACACACCGGACTATTGAGTAGACTCATCAAATATATTTTTCATCACAATGTGTATGTGAAATGTCTCATATATCCTTTGTGTAAATTTTTTTTTAAAAAAAAGCAAAGACCACATAATTTTGATAACTAATGTTCAAAAAAATAAATGAACACATGATCAATGTTCGAAAAAAATAAATGAACACATAATAAATGTCCGAAAAAAAAAATCGAACACCATATTTTGGGAAAAATTTCGGAAAAAGAAATGGAATTTGCCAAAAAAATTCGAAAAAGATTAAAAAAAACCCTTATACATTCGGAAAAACTAAAAACCCTAATACAAAAAATTCAAATTTATTTTTCCAAATTTCAAAACACTAATTTTAATTTTTGTAGATCTGTAAAAATGTACTTACCTTCAACGACGGCGGTG
Organism: Galeopsis tetrahit; assembly: GCA_963675135.1. Classification (NCBI taxonomy): domain Eukaryota; kingdom Viridiplantae; phylum Streptophyta; class Magnoliopsida; order Lamiales; family Lamiaceae; genus Galeopsis; species Galeopsis tetrahit. The sequence goes on along the minus strand of OY776129.1, from coordinate 11,403,077 downwards.
ACAGCATAGGAGGGGGTGGGCAACGACTTTCATGGAGAGAGGAGGTAGGAGGCGGCGGCCGTTGGAAGGGAGGAGGGAGTTCGAATGGCCGCGACGGAGGGGAGAGGCAGGAATAGCCGCGGCGAAGGGGAGGGAAATGGCGGATGCGGGCGACGAAGGAGGGGGAGGGGCGGATGAGGGCGGGGAGGGGCAGACGCGGGCGGCAATGGTGGGGGAGAAACGGACGCGAGCGGCGGCGGGAAGGGGTGCGCACGGCGGCGTCGAGTCTCAAGAGAGGCGGGGACGGACGCGCATGACGGGGAGGGGTGCGCACGGCGACGGTAGACTTGAGGGAGGCGGCGACGGCTAGATGCAGAGGCAGAGGCAGCGACAGCGGTTAAATGCAGAGGCGGAGGCGATGGAGAGGAGATTGGAGAGGGCTGAAGAAATTTTGGGTTGGAGAGACGTGTGATTGCGGGTGTACCTCAAATTAGATTTAATGGAAAGAATAAGGGTAGTGTAGACATTTCCAACGTGGGTGTCCTCATCTGTGGTGTGTACTCGGCCCATGGGTGTACTCAATATGACTGTGTGTATAACCGCGCCCATTTCTTTTGGGCTTTTGACAGGTAGTAATGTCGGCCTCTTTTGTAGGTCAAATTTACAGTGAAGAGGCAAATTTACTGGGGATTTCACATAAAAAATCTTTTCACCTAGTGTTTTTTTAAATAAAGACCTGATTTCAAATAGTTTCAAATTAAGGACAAAATGTAACATAAATGTACCATCATGCCCTTACTATTTAATTTTCGGAATTTATATAGAGAAAGTCAATAAATGTTTGATATTTAAATCAATGTCTATCAACTCCGTGAATTACGCTAATTAATTAACACCTTCCAAAATTACTCTCAACAGCTCCGGTCAATGATTTGCAGAATTTTGGGGAAGAAATCTTTGTATGATTATTCTACATCCCCAATTTTAGGACTTTCCCAAAGATATGGTATTCAATTCTTCCCTAAATCTCTGATATTGAAGTCTTTTACAAATATCGCATTTTCCCAAAGCTCTGATATTCAATTTCATTGTCAGACTTGAAGATCTGCACAAAAATCGTCAAATCAAATTAGATATTTTCTCCAGAAAAATCTCTGACTTGATTATGCAGAAATATCTGCAGGAAAATCGTACAATGCAGAAAAAAAAAACTAAAATTGCATGAGCATATAAATAATGCAGAATTAAAGTTGCATCAACATATAAATAATGCAGAAGTGTGCAGTACATTATGTGCATATACAAATATCATTATGCAGATGTTGGTCCCAAAGTTGAGTTAAGATTGAGTAAGCTATGAAAAAGTCTAGAGGGGAGGGGTGAATAGACTTTTCAAATTCTATCAAAATATCAGAGTTTAAGTGCGGAAATGTGTTCTGTATGATACTGTTCTTAGAATAAGATCAGTACTCAACAGTTAGCTTTTATACTCAACTTTTCTTTAAATCTTTTCTTAGAAAACTTACTGTTCTTGCTCAACAAATATATCAACAGTTAATCAAATCAAAACAGTAAAGAACACAAGATTTTTATAGTGGTTCGACAAATGTCTACATCCACTCTCACAACTCCAGTTGCGATGTTTTATTACTCTTATCCACTTGAGTACTTGTTGTTTAGAGTCCCAAGATTAAGACTTCGATCTTATCGATTACACCACCAGGTATATCTTCGATCAACTAGTAATTTCACAAGTAACTAGCACACTTGTTTACACAATACAAACTTAAAACGAAAAGTAAAACTTCTCTTGATAATAGCCTTTGTTTCTTCAATTCAGATCTGTGGCTTCTCTTCAGTACGATCTTCTTGACTCTGTGAGTGCTTGAATACTTGAATGCCTCTTGATTTTCTCTTAAACACTTTGAGTAGTAGTAGTTTCAGTAGTCTTTTCAAGTAGAAGATCACACGGTATTTATAGGCAATAGTATGACAGTTAGCAGTTTGTGAACTAACTCTCAACTAACTCATAACCGTTTCTTGTTGTAACTTCCTTCAGTTTGTAACCAACTTAAAACTTATCCATAAGTCAGCATATCTTCAACAATATCTTCAGTTACGCCTTAAATAAGTTATCCAAACTTATTCTTCAAACAAACTAACTCAGCACAGTAAACTACTCTTCTTAGTTTTACTGCTCTTGGTCAGTCAGCACAGTTCTTCCAAACTGTTCAGCTTCTTTAAAAACTTCACTTGATATCTTCAATCTCTGAAATAGTCTTCTTAGTCATCTCCAGTCTTCTGACTTCAAACTAATCTTCTGTTCTAACTATTACAATGCTGAATACAATAAAATACAACTTTTACAAATATAAAACCTATCTTATACATCAACTGAACTATATACAGATGAGTATAACTAAGTCCTATACTATAAGCTGTCTATACAATATTTCCATCAGCTTAGTTCTTAAACAGTTCATATATCAGATTAGTAAAATACTAAGATCAGTAAATTCAGACTTCATATTACAATAAGATCAGTAATCTCAGATAATAAGATCAGTAATCTTATATCATATAACAACATATAACAACATATAACAACATATATCATTAACTCTAAATTACTTTTGGCCATCAAAACATATAATCATCAATTAGAACATTGTTTATAGGATTCATATCCCAACAATTTCCCCCTTTTTGATGAAGCCAAAACTACTTAAACATTTTTAGATCAGTAGTTAAGATATATAGTAAATCATATAATTCATCAATTCAAAATCAGATTAGGATTCAAAATAAGATCAGATATTACACATACTTCACATAGTCACAGAAATATCAAATAGAAATAAAGATAAGGTTTAGAAATGTTATCTTCTTCAGCATAGTCCTTCATCTTCAATCTTCATTTGAAATTCTGAATGCTAAGTACATCCTATTCTTGATATCCATCATGTGATTAGGATCAGTAATTCCTTCATCTTTAATGATCTGTGAGATTAAGTTTCTGATCTCTGAGTAATCTGGTTCACCATTTTCAAGTCTTGGAGGTTCCCAAACTGGTTCTTCAGGACATAAGATCTGTATTCCTGCACCAGCAGCTAACAACAGAATATGTTCCCAAAAATTTCTTGCGATATTCATCATGAATGTATCAAAATCAGAATATTCATCTTCTTTGCTTGAATGGTCACCAAATTTCTTCACAATAAAATTAGCAATCTGCCATTTCTTTTTCAAATTATTCCAGAACTCCATATCTTCCGGATCCACAACAAATTCCATGAATTGTTCATCCAGAATAGTTCCAACAGATTTAGACTTCATTTTCTTTTTCAATGCAGCAACTCGATTATCAAATTTCTTTCTTGAAGCTTCTGCATCTTTCATCTTTTGTTTTCTAATCTGTTCAGCAGATCTTTTCTCAGCTAATTCAATTTTCTTTTGAGCAAGCATCAGATTATGCTTCTCAATAGCTTCAGCCATTTGTACATCACTTGGCCTACTATCAGTAACAACATGCTTCAACTTACTTTTAGATCTGGTATTCCTACCAATCTGTTCAGCCTCTTCTTCATCATCAATAACCAATTTCCTTTTCCTTTTTCCAGAAGAAGATTCAGCAACATGTTTCTGAGTAACAGAATCAGGATTTTCCAATTTTAGTTTCAGACTGATAATTTCTTCTTTCAAATCATCAATGCTTTCTTTCAACTCATCTTGACTCACAACCAATTGTGCTTGTTGTGTCTGAGTTTGTTCCAGAACTTTCATTACTTTTACTTCCCCCTTTTTGGCTTCATCCTGCCAATCTTTCAAGGGTGATAAAAGAAATTCTACTTTCTTTTGCAGCTCAGTAGAAAGTGACTTTTCTTGTAATCTATGCAGATCATAGATTTTAGACATTGTGTGTTCCAACACTTGCTCATATGAATTGGTAGTAGTCAATCTTTCCAGCTGTTCAGTAGCTTGTTGAAACCTCTTCAAAGTTTCATCCAACTTACTTTGTAACTCTTCATTGTGCTTTTTCAACAATTCAAAGCTAGAGTTATCTTGAGCTGTTTCAGAAGGAACTGTTCTTACTGTCTCTTGAACATCATCAAGCACAGTATTCTCATCAACATTAATTGGTGTGCTCTCCAACTCATCAGCACCCAAAGAGTGTTCTTCTAAAACTTCAGTTTCTTCAGCTACAACTGTGTTTTCATACACCTCAGTTGCATTTGTATCAACCTCATAATCAGCTTCCATATCAGCTTCATAATCAGCTTCAACATCAGCTTGATCATCAGAAAGTTTAACTTCAGCATCATCAGCACCCATGTTGACATCAGTATCAACATCTACATCAGCAGGCTTAACCATGGAATACTTACAACCAGTTATTCTTTCAATCAACTGAATAACAGATTCCAAACTTGATAGCTCATTATAAGAATTAACATCTGCAGCTTCTTTCTGTTCTTGTTCCCAGTCATGAAATACAGAAAGACCACCCATACCTTCAGCCACTATCATCAATTGATCTAGACCTATGCTTCTAAGATACACCCAAGTACCTATCCTTAGAAGTTGCTCAAAGGTCTTAGTGCTATCATCTAAACCATGAAAGCTTTTGAGAAGAGCATTTCTCAACTTAAATCGAATCCTCTCTTCTTTATCACAAATAGGATAATCCATCAGAAACACTGATTCAGGTTGGATAAACTCAGTTTCTGGGGAGGATGTAATTTCAATTGGTTCAGAAGAAGGTATATGTTCATGCTCAGTAGAGTGATCATGAACGGGTTCAGATTCAGGTTCAGGAACATAATGGGGAGTAGAAAAATGGTGAGGATCAGAATGAGGAGTGGAATGAAATGAAGTGTTCTGAGGGGTTGAGGGAGGAGTGTTCTGATGAATAGGAGAGTAGTGAACTGACTCCTCAGAACAGGAAGGCTCAGCTTCAAGGGGTTGGGCTTGGATAGAATGAGAGGTTGAGGGAGAAGGGGTAGTGTTCTGGAGGACTCTTTTGGGTCTAAGAACACCAGAAACTTTAGTTCTCTTATGTGAAAGAATAAGGCTTGGAGAACTTACCTCTTCCACAGAAGACTCCTTCACAGCTACAACGGACTCTTCTGACCTTTCAGAAACGGCCCTGGCAGAACGACCTCTTCGTAATCCAGCTCGTGGAGGATCATACCTAGCCTTCGTTTTCGACTCCGGCTCATCATTGTCAGAACGGAACATAGAATCACCAGATTCTTGTGGTTGATTCCTCTGGCTTTGTTCAAACAAAGTGGACTCCTTCTTGAACAAGAATTTGCCCTGATGAAATCTTTTTGGACGACTCCAATCCATCTTCCTTTCAGCTAATTGAGGTAACAGTATGCTCATTTTACTTCCAAAACCCATCATAGATTTAATGGAAAATTCTCTTGAGACCTCATCAAAAACCACTTTCTCTCGTTCAGCCAACAATCTGCCAAGCAAAAATCCTTGCCAATCACCATTGACTCGATCAGTGATTGCAGCCATAATGCGAATCTTGAGATAGGTGAGAGCGTCTTGACTGAAATGTTGCCCTAACAAACATTTTCCAGCTATATCCATCAACAACTGCATGCCTTCTGGAAGCATATCTTTCTTCAAATTGGACAAGGTCGCTGGGTCAACATTCAACCATCTGCCCACGCGAACCTTCTCTTGCCCTGCCATATAGCTCAGAATGTCTATTGGCCCGTTTGGAAGATCGAACGCGATACCAAGGGTTTCTCTAGAAATAACAACCCTATGGCCAGAAACAATCGAACGGATGCTGTTCGAGTCACCCTGTACTTGAAGAAAGAATTCCATCGCCTCAGGTTCGTAAACCTTCACAGGAAATGATTCTAGGTATTTTCGCAGCCCGCATTCTTCACACATGGTGAGAATGGCTTGATTCTCTGCCTTCTGACGTCCGGTGAAGTAAACGGAGTTTTCGACGAAGATTCCTTTCTCTCGCATGCATCTGGATGAATCAAAAGTTCCTGCTACTTCATTTTCTTCGTTAATAATATCAATAATTGCCATTGAAAAGAAATAGAGAAAAATAGTTTGCAAGAGTAAGGATATTTGAGAAAGCTTGAGCTTAGAGAGTTTTCAGAAAGATTCTTGAGTAATGAAGAAGAAGAAGTTAATGAGATCGTGTAAATCTAAAATCAAATCAATATCTAGGGCTTGGATTGATTTTGATTTCCACGTTGTGTGGTTTGGATTGAGTTAATGAAAAGGTGTAAATAAAAAACGTTCCAAATTCATAACATCTCAATTCCAATTTGGAGCCAACTAGTGATGATAAATACACCTTTTAAATTAGGTTAGAAATAGAGGAGTGTATTAATCTTCTCTATAAATGATCTAATTTTGAACAGATCTTGACTTAGAAAAATTCTAAGGCAAAATACTGTTCTGATGTATATCAGCACAGTTGTTTTCCAAACACATTATACTTCAATTTCTTATTACTACATTATTGAATTTTACTTATCTGGGTTCAGCTGAGTACTCTTATGAAGATCAGCTCAGTAGTTGAGTCAGCACAGTAATCCTCAGACCAGTTCCCAACTTTTCTGATTTTCACTCTCTTTGATATTAGCACAGTACTATCTCAGATCAGTACTGTAAATGTTCTGTAGACAGATTTCCCTGTTAATCAAATAAGCTCTGTAGACAGTTTTAATCAGTAATCAGATCAGTTCTGTAGATTGAATGATATTGTAGTCAGAATAGTTCTGTAGACAAATTAATTTGGTAATCAGAACAGTCCTGTAGACCGCTCAATTCAATAGTCAGAACATGTCTGTAGACAGATTTGTGCTCTAATCAGATTAGATTTGTAGACAGATCTAATCTGTAATCAGATCAGTTCCCCCTTCAGTGGAGAACTCCTCTTCTGTGCCTGTTTCACCTTGGTAGAAGTGTTAGTTCATGCATAGATGGTGAAATATAGTACAGAATAGTAAAGAATCATTAAAATAGGTCTATATAAGGTTTTGTTCTAAGGTGTCTTTGTGCTCTGAGTCAACATACAGGATTTTTCAGAAATCATAGATTCCCCCTTAAATGTATATTCTCAATTCCCTCAGCTTTACCAGCTTCCTCATCGGGATTTAGGCACCTTAGTAACCTATTTACCTGATTGTGATGAATGTAGAGGGCTTGACATGGTCTTTTCTTCAGAATTACCCATCTTGGTGAACAGATCTTGATATCAGCTCAGTACCTGAAATGTTAGTATATAGCCCTATCTACATGCAGGATCCATGTCTATCAATCCTAAACTTATGCATAGCTCTCCAAATCTAGTTTCAGCCAAAGGTTTTGTGAAAATGTCAGCTCTCTGAACATCAGTATGGATCTTTTCCATTCTAATGTTTTTCTTTTCAACATGATCCCTAATAAAATGATGCCTAACATCTACATGCTTGCACCTAGTATGTAAAACGGGATTTTGAGTGATGGCAATTGCACTATTGCTGTCACAGAATATAGGTACATTGGATTCCACAATGTTGTAGTCTCTAAGTTGTTGCATTAGCCAAAGAAGCTGACTACAACAACTTCCTGCAGCCATATATTCTGCCTCAGTGGTAGATGTTGCCACACTTGTTTGTTTCTTTGAAAACCATGATATGAGCTTAGAACCTAAGAATTGGCATGAACCAGAAGTTGATTTTCTATTTATCCTGCAACCACCAAAGTCAGAATCTGAATAACCACTTAGGGATAGATCATCATCTGCAGAATACCACAAACCTCGATTAATGGTACCCTTTAGATATTTCAATATCCTTTTAGCAGTCTCCACATGACTTTCTTTGGGGTTGGCCTGAAATCTAGCACATACACCTACTGCAAATGCAATGTCTGGCCTACTAGCAGTTAAATAGAGTAGAGAACCAATTAAAGCTCGGTAATAGGATTGGTCAGCAGACTTACCTTGATCATCAGGATCCATTCTGTATGTTGGCAGCATTGGTACTCCAACTATTTTACAGGTCTTGATACCAAATTTATCTAACAAATTTCTTGTATATTTTGCTTGATTGATAAAGATACCATCAGATGATTGTTTCACTTGAAGTCCAAGAAAATAAGTCATTTCTCCCATCATTGACATTTCAAACTTGCTTTGCATAAGTTTTGAAAAACTCTCACTCATGCTTTTATTAGGAGATCCAAATATTATATCATCAACATAGATTTGGACTAATAAAATGTTTGTACCTTCTTGTCTTCTGAACAAAGTTCGATCCACTTTGCCCTTAGTAAATCCATTTTCAACTAAGAATAGTGAAAGAGTGTCATACCAGGCTCTTGGAGCTTGTTTTAGACCATAGAGTGCTTTCTTCAACCTGTATACTTGATTACCATTTACCTCAAATCCAGGAGGTTGTTCTACATAAACTTCTTCAACAAGTATACCATTTAAAAATGCACTTTTCACATCCATTTGATACACAGTGAATTTCATATAAGCAGCATATGCAAGAAACAATCTTATAGCTTCTAATCTAGCTACAGGAGCAAATGTTTCATCATAGTCAATACCCTCAGCTTGAGAGTAGCCCTGAGCCACTAATCTGGCTTTGTTTCTCACAACAAGATCATTTTCATCTTTCTTATTTTTGAAAATCCACTTTGTACCTACCACATTGTGATCAGTAGGTCTTTCTACAAGTTCCCATACATCATTTCGAGTAAACTGATTCAATTCTTCTTGCATAGCAATAATCCAGTTACTGTCAGATAAGGCTTCTTTCACATTAGCAGGTTCAATAGAAGATAAGAAGCAACACCAACAGAATAGAGAGTTACTGGGTTCAGGCTTAGAATCAAACAGTTGTCTTCTGGTCTTAACACCTTTATGGGATTCACCAATAATCAGATCAGTAGAATGAGCAGATTTCCATGTTTTTCTAGTCTTAACAGGAATACTATCACCATCCACATCATGTATAACAGAATCATCAGTATCAATATCATTATTTTCAGCAGGTTTATTCACAGGAGAACAGTCAACTAAATCAGGCATGTCAATTGGTCTAGAAGACTTACCATTGTCTTTTACCTTTTCTACATCATCATCTTTGTTTAGAACATTCAGAAATGGATTGTAAGCTTGTACAGATTCATAGACTTCTGTTTCTTCAGTGTCTTTATCAGTTTGAATGGTCAGATCATCAACTTTCTTACTGATCTGATGATCAGCAGAGTCCTGTACAACTTCATCAAAGACAACATGGGGTGTTTCTTCTACACATAGAGTAGAGTAATTAAAAACTCTAAATGCCTTGCTTGTTGAGGAATATCCTAAGAAGATTCCTTGATCATCTTTGGCATCAAAAGCATTTAATTTGCTCTTTCCATTGTTATGAATAAAGCACTTACATCCAAAGATATGAAAATATGAAATTCTTGGTTTTCTACCTTTCCATACCTCATAAGGAGTTTTACCATGTACTTTGTTGAATGCACATCTGTTCTGAGTGTGGCAGGCAGTATTGATTGCCTCAGCCCAGAACTTCTGTGGTGTGTTGTATTCTGCAAGCATTGTTCTGCATGCTTCTTTTAGTGTTCTGTTTCTTCTCTCAGCTACACCATTTTGTTGGGGTGTCCTAGCTGCACTTGTCAAATGCTGAATTCCAGACTTAGAACAAAATTCTTTAATATAGCAGTTTATAAATTCAGTCCCCTTGTCACTCCTGATTTTGACAATGGGCTGACCTTTTTCTACTTGCAACCTCTTTAACAGATCTGGTAGTTGGGTTTGTGTATCACTCTTTTTGTGTAAGAAGATTGTCCAAGTGTACTTTGAATAATCATCTACCACAACCAAAGTGTACCTTCTACCATTCAGTGTAGGGGGTTTTATTGGACCATGTAAATCCATGTGTAAGAGTTCTAAGACTCTACAAGTAGAAAGAGTGGGAATTGACTTAAAGGAAACCTTTACCTGTTTACCTTTTTGGCAAGCATCACACACTTGTGACTTGAAATAGATTTCATTAGGGATACCTTCAACAAGGTAGTTTCTTGCAATCTTGTTAAGAATCTTAAAGTTCAGATGGCATAAGCGTCTGTGCCATAGCCAACTGATTTCTTTAGGACTTTTAGAAAGAAGGCAAGCATCCCTAGGACAGCTATTCCAATTTACAATGTAGACACTGCCCTGTCTAACTCCAACTAGTAGAATTGTATGAGTTCTTTTATCCCAGATTTCACATTTGGTGCTTTTGAAGTAAACCTTGTAACCCCTGTCACAAAATTGAGAGACAGATAACAAATTATATTTCAGACCTTCAACATATGAGACATCTTGAATCTCTACATCTCCATTCTTGATGTATCCAAATCCTTTTGTGATTGCCATGGAACTATCTCCAAAGATCACTTTTGGTCCTTCCTTCTCATGATAGTCAGAAAGAAGAGTCTTGGTACCAGTCATGTGGTGAGAACACCCACTGTCTATGTACCAAGTTTCTCCAACTGAACCACCTTTCTTGTAAAGATCCAGTCGACCCTGCAAATAGTGATCTTAATAATTTAGGTACCCTCTCTTTATTGGGGTCCTTGGGGGTTAGTAGTAAGAGGTATCCAAATAAACATTGAAGTTTTGAATAATTGAGACCTCTTAAGTTTTCTACCATGCTTATCACAGAACAGTACTTTATTGACCTTATCCAAATTATCAGCAGACTTAGGATCTATTTTTCTGAGATAGCCTTTCCTTGGTTCTATCCCTTTTTCAGGAAGATCAGTATGTCTGTAATAGTTTGCATATGGCTTGAAAGCCTGTGGACCATACGGCTTATAGATGCGTTTTGGTCTTTCCTCTCCAATGATATCATAAGATAAAGGTGGAGGATAAAGAACAGGTTTGTTATGATAATGTGGCACAAATTTCCTAGGTTTAGTTGAGTACAGCTGAGACTGCCTTATGAAAGGAGGTCTTGGCTGTTTCCAACTTGCCTGAGATTGTCTTGACCTACTGTTCTGAGTCTGCCTCTTCTGATTCCAGGACTTTTCAGCTCTGGTCAGAGGAGTATAACTCTTCTGGTATGGTCTTGACTGTACTGGTCTAGATCCATTCTTCTGTTTACCATTCTTGGCATTAGGAGGAATGTATTTAGACTGTACTTTGGATTTTGGTTCATCATCATAAGTCATAGGTTCTTTTCCTTTATCTAATTGCAAAGAACTTGAACTGGCTCCAGTAGTGTTCTTAATGCCTGAAGTAGAGGGACTAGGCAGATCAGTACCTATTCCTCTCTTGTCATAAGAAGCTCTGTATCTGTCTGACAATGTTTGATTAATCTTAGAAGAGTTAATCATATCAGATAGCTTTAGATCCAAGCTCAGTACTTCAGATTCTAAGAATCTATTGCGCTCTTCAAGTTTTTCACATTTAATCTTTAAGTCATTGAACTCATTTGTCTCTTTAGCTTGTGTATGAAGCATACCCTGATATATCTTGTCCATAGATGCATACTTATCTTTGAGTTGGGACAACTCTTCTGATAGTCGTGCATTTAGAATAGTTAGATTAGGATCCACTTTCATTTGAGCTTCTTTAAGACTCATGATTTCTTGTCTTAAAGATATGTTCTCATCACTGATTTCTATGAATGCTTTGTTAGCTGGTAGGAGGTCTTCTTCATTCATTCCATTGGAATGGTGAAGACTACTCCCTACACTACTATCAGCAGTGTCACATAAATCAGAATCAGAATCTGATTCATCACAAGATTGAAAAGATGTGACAGATGATACCTCTTGATCTATTTTTGCCATCATGACTAGTCCATCATCTGCAATGAAGACTTCTTTCTCACTGCTGGAAGAGTAATCAGAAGAGGAGGATGGCAACTCATCTGAATCCGTATCAGATTCATTGTTAGCCACCATTGCCCTCTTACCCTTTGCATATTTGCGATCTCTCCTTGCTTTTCTTTCTCTTCTGTCTTCAGCACTCAGATCAGGACATTCATGGATGTAATGACCTGGCTTTTCACAGTTATAGCAAAGAGGTTCATTAGAAGTACGTTTAGAAGGAGAATGATATCGGTTCCTGTCCTTTCTATCAGTAGAGTTCCTATCCTTTCTATCAGCAGAGTTCCTATCTCTTCTTTTCTCATTAGAGATCTCATCTCTCCTTTCAGAAGATTTGTGATCCCTTCTGGTCCTAGAAGAGTCCCTGTTATTAGAGCTCTGAGTGTCCTTATAGAATCTTTTGTATCTACCATACCTTTTGTTAAGCTTATCAAACCTCTTAATCATTAAGTTCAACTGATCCTTAAGATCAAGATCAGTACTCTCTAGTTCATCTTTTATGCTTGAGGACTTAGACACAGATGATCTAGGCTTCTTAGAGGTAGATGCCTTAAGTGCAATGTTCTTGGAGATTTCCTTAACCCTATCACCACTATCTATTGGATCTTCTTCATCCATTTCAAACTCATGTGCCTGAAGGGTTTGGAAAGTAGTTTCAGCAGACCAATTATCTATATCCTGAGTGTTTTTAATGATCAGTGTGACCATTTTCCACCGTTCATCTAAGGCTTTAAGGATACGTAAATTGATCTCCCTATTGGTATAAGTCTTGCCTAAAACATCCAGATCATTCATAATCTTGGTAAAGCGAGTATCGAGCTGGTCTATTGTTTCACCAGTCTTGATTTTAAATGATTCGAACTTCTGGACAGCAGTGGATAGTTTGCTTTCTTTTATAAGAGTAGTTCCCTCACAAATGATAACTAACTTATCCCACATCTCTTTGGCTGATTTACATTTAACCACTTTCCCAATATACTCATTAGGAAGGGTGTGCAAAATGTAATTCTTTGCCAAGCTGTCTAGATTGTTCTGCCTCATCTCTTCAGCAGTTAAATCTAACCTGGGTTTTGGCACGAGAACACCAATGGCTTTTGAAGGCTCCAGAGTTGCTGTGTTGGGTATAATGGTAGTAATAGGACCTTCTTTGATCACAGACATCATCAGATCATGGGTTGAACTGAATATGGCCTCCATCCTCAGTTTCCAGTAATCGTAATCTGCAACCTTGAACTTTGGAAGTTTATTAATGTTAGTTTCTTCCATGATAGAACAAGCAGTAAGATCAGTAGTATGACAAATAGGTCAAGAAAGACAAGTAAGATCAAGAAACAGTTATCAGTAATGAGAGACAATTAGACTTTCCCCAAAGTCTATAGGGTTATCTAGAAACAGCAGTCCAAAGAACTACTGCTCTGATACCACTTGTTGGTCCCAAAGTTGAGTTAAGATTGAGTAAGCTATGAAAAAGTCTAGAGGGGAGGGGTGAATAGACTTTTCAAATTCTATCAAAATATCAGAGTTTAAGTGCGGAAATGTGTTCTGTATGATACTGTTCTTAGAATAAGATCAGTACTCAACAGTTAGCTTTTATACTCAACTTTTCTTTAAATCTTTTCTTAGAAAACTTACTGTTCTTGCTCAACAAATATATCAACAGTTAATCAAATCAAAACAGTAAAGAACACAAGATTTTTATAGTGGTTCGACAAATGTCTACATCCACTCTCACAACTCCAGTTGCGATGTTTTATTACTCTTATCCACTTGAGTACTTGTTGTTTAGAGTCCCAAGATTAAGACTTCGATCTTATCGATTACACCACCAGGTATATCTTCGATCAACTAGTAATTTCACAAGTAACTAGCACACTTGTTTACACAATACAAACTTAAAACGAAAAGTAAAACTTCTCTTGATAATAGCCTTTGTTTCTTCAATTCAGATCTGTGGCTTCTCTTCAGTACGATCTTCTTGACTCTGTGAGTGCTTGAATACTTGAATGCCTCTTGATTTGCTCTTAAACACTTTGAGTAGTAGTAGTTTCAGTAGTCTTTTCAAGTAGAAGATCACACGGTATTTATAGGCAATAGTATGACAGTTAGCAGTTTGTGAACTAACTCTCAACTAACTCATAACCGTTTCTTGTTGTAACTTCCTTCAGTTTGTAACCAACTTAAAACTTATCCATAAGTCAGCATATCTTCAACAATATCTTCAGTTACGCCTTAAATAAGTTATCCAAACTTATTCTTCAAACAAACTAACTCAGCACAGTAAACTACTCTTCTTAGTTTTACTGCTCTTGGTCAGTCAGCACAGTTCTTCCAAACTGTTCAGCTTCTTTAAAAACTTCACTTGATATCTTCAATCTCTGAAATAGTCTTCTTAGTCATCTCCAGTCTTCTGACTTCAAACTAATCTTCTGTTCTAACTATTACAATGCTGAATACAATAAAATACAACTTTTACAAATATAAAACCTATCTTATACATCAACTGAACTATATACAGATGAGTATAACTAAGTCCTATACTATAAGCTGTCTATACAATATTTCCATCAGCTTAGTTCTTAAACAGTTCATATATCAGATTAGTAAAATACTAAGATCAGTAAATTCAGACTTCATATTACAATAAGATCAGTAATCTCAGATAATAAGATCAGTAATCTTATATCATATAACAACATATAACAACATATAACAACATATATCATTAACTCTAAATTACTTTTGGCCATCAAAACATATAATCATCAATTAGAACATTGTTTATAGGATTCATATCCCAACAGCAGAAAAATGAATTTAATGTTAATTAGATCTTTTCTTGAATCATCCGCTTCACCAAGGAAATCCCACAAGAAAAATTATGTGTGGTGAAGACATAGTCTTGAATAAGTCCATCTCTGAATTGCATTGAACAAATGATGAGTGTACGAGTAAAGAAGAGAAAAAGCACGAGCAAAAAAAAAACTAAAGTTGCATAAAAATATTAATAATGCAGAAGTGTTCAGTAATTATGTGCATATGCAAATATCATTATGCAGAAAACCTTATAATAATAACAAATATTGAACCAGTCACTTGCACCGTGTCTGTATTTTCACGTCGCCGCGAATGAGATTGGGTGGGGGTTCGATCGTGAACGACCCCGGCAAGGAAGGTCTGCAATTGGAAACGACGATCTGATGAGGTGAAACCACTGACACGACGGATTAGGGCAAAAACTCTTCGGATTAAGACGCCACGACGGATGAGGTGAGATTGGGTTAGGGCAAAACTCTTCATCTCACCGGATTAAGACGCCTTTTCGGCAGAGAAGAGCCCGAGAACCTCCGCAATTGGAAACGACGATCTGATGAGGTGAAACCACCGCCACGACGGCGGTGGATCCGACGAATTTGCACTCTGGAGATACCATCTCACATCGGCATTTGGCAGCGGCGCTACTTGACCACTCTGTGTTATCCTGATCCATTTTTAAGAAACTTTTACGTATTATATGCTCCCACGAAGAATCGGCGCCGTTTTCCACTTCGTTTTTCACGATTTCGTGCATTCGATCTTTGCATCTGGATGCAACCTGCAATAGATCGCCAAAATCAATAAGAAAAAAACATCAAAATACTACTACTAATTTAATGGTGAGGTACTTACATGAGAGCAACCATGGCCGTCGAAAACTCCGAAGTAGTCAGAAAAATTAGAAAAAGAAGGGTGAATCGCAATCTCGTCTTCCATATCTTTTCTTAGTCCGCAAACAGTCGTTATCCCGAACTTCGGGCCTTGCTGAGAAGTTTTCGGCGCCGTCGACGGCTTTGTTTCCGGCGATTTTTCAGAATTATGGAATTGATTGAATCTGAGAATAATTGTGATTGGTTTAATTGAAATGTGGTTGAATATATGGCGACAATTAAGGAAGATGATGATTTGTTATTTAATTAATAAATTAATTTCCATATTTAAATATAAGGGCATAATGGGTTATTAACATGCGTTTTTGTCCTTTTTTAAAAAGATTATATTAGTTGTCCTTTATTAAGAAGGTAGGTGTATAAATGACCTTTTTTATAAAAAATCTCAAATTTACTTTGGGTCTGACAATTTACACCTCCGTTTCGGTTTAGAACACTCCCCTATCAATTTAATAATATAATAATAGTGTAAAAATTCCAAAATACCCTTTGAATAATATTACACTACTAAATGCACCCCCACTACTAATTACATCATTTCTCAACCTTTGAACCCTAAACCTACCTAAAATCTGCAGCAAAAGCAGCCGCCACCAACAACACCACAAAAAACCACCATTTTCAGTAGAAACATAAAAAACTTAGAAAAATCTAAATTTTTTTTTAAAGATTTTCGACCTTTGTAGATCGACCATATGCACTCTCGTCGACGACAATTTGTCGACGAGAGTATATATGGTCGATCTACAAAGGTCGAAAAAAATTTAAAAAAAAAATTAAAAAAAAATCGACACCAGTTGGTCGACCATATACATTCTTGTCAACAACAATTTGTCGACGAGAATGCAAAGGGTCGACCCTGGTGTGTCGAAGAAAAAGAAAAAAAAATAGCTTACCTTGGAAGCAGTGAAACAAAAAATATTTGTACGTATGCAGCTGTTGAGAGAAATGGGGAGGGTGGCGGCGGCAGAGGAGGGGCGGCGACCAAGGAGAAAGAGAGGGAGGGGAGCAAAAAAAAAAAAAAAAAAAAGAGAAAGAAAGGAGAGAAGAAGGCGCTGGAGAGAGAAGGAAGAAGAAGGGAAAAATTAGGGGGGTGTGTTTAGTAAATAGATTTTTGAAACAAAAGGGTATTTAGGATAATTTAAGGGGGAGTGCATCCATCCTGACAAATTTTAGGTGGGATGCATCAAACGGGAGAGTGTTGTAAACTGAAATGGAGGTGTAAATAGTCTGACCCATTTACTTTCAGACCTCTACACTACTAGAATATTCGATTTACAGACCCTGAACTTTAAAATTTTAAAAATCTATTTTTCTATTGACAAGTAAAGACCAATAATAGATTAACATAGTAGTTGTTCACTTCGACACTTTGTCTTTATATGGGAAGCTTGTGAAAAACAAATCCATTTAGTTGGCACTTGAAATCAATGCCAAAATGTCCATTTGAGAAGATTCATTCCATAAATATAACAAATAAATTTGAGCATGATTTTAAATATTTTTTTAAAAGTATGTTTAAGGAGTAGTACTTCCTCCATTCGGTGAAAGCTACACATGAACTTTGGGCACGGAAATTAAAAAATACTCCCTCCGTCCAATTTTATTATGCTCACTTCTCCGGGTACGGATTTTAATGAATATTGATTAGTTTATTCATAAAGTAGATAAGTTGAGGGTATGATAGGGTATTGTGGGGTCCATTTGTAAATAAATGATTGTTTATGAATAAAGTGAATGACAAAGTAGGTAAATAAGTGATGGTAAGGCCATCTCCAACCCTTGGACTCAAATTGCCACCAAAATCTTCAATTTGCCACCAAATTTGAGTCAAACAATAAAATCATCCCCAACCATTGAACTCAAATTTTAACTAAATATTTTCTTAAAACATTCTTAATCTTATTATTTTTATTTTTTATTTTATCAAATATTTGTTTATAATAAGATATATAATTTCATATTTACATTTAAATTATTAATAATAAATTTAAAAATTAATTTACATAAAAAAAACCCTCATAAAACAGTAAATTACCTGAGTGTGAATTTCATAAAACAATAAAATAATAAATTTATAAAACAATTAGCCAATAAAGAAGTTATAAAAAAAAAAGGCAAAAAACATTTGCCACCATATTTAAGTTGGTGGCAAATTTGCCACTAAAATTGATTTGTGGCAATTTGCCACACAATTTGAGTTGGCATTAGAGAGGAAAATGGAGACAAATTGTCATTTTGCCTCTCAATTGGAGATGTCCTAAGAGAGTGGAGATAAAGTAGTATGAATAGTATTGTTTCCAAAAAGGGTATGGGCGTAGGTCCCTAGTTGAGTAGTAAGATTGAGTAAGCTAGTAAAAGTCTAGAGAGGAGGGGTGAATAGACTTTTAAAAATCTTTCAAAATATCAGAATACACAATGCGGAATATCAGAATTAATAATGAGCCCTTAAAATTTTATACTCAACTAATATCGAATATGAACACTGAACTTGTCTATTCTATATGCAGATTAATCAATTAAACAAGTAATCAATCAAACTACAAATAAAACAGTAAAGTGAATCAACACGAGATTTATAGTGGTTCGACAACTTGTCTACATCCACTCTCACAACTCCAGTTGCGAAATTTATTAACTCTTCTCTTCGAGTAGTGTGTTCTTGTAGCTTTAAGTCCCAAGAAATAAGACTTCGATCTTTTCGATTATATCTCCAGATATATCTTCGATCTAACAACTAGCTATTTTACAAGTAACTAGCAACTTGATTAACAACAATCAGTAAATAAAAACTTCTCTAATTCAGTAGTAGCCTCTTGAATATCTCGAACTTGTCTTCTGGCTTGAACTTCTGAACTTCAACTCTGCGAGTTTTCTCTTGCTTTGAATACTTCAATGAACGCTTCAGTATTTCGAATTTCAGTAGTCTTCAACGCTTCAAAGTCTTCAAGTATTTATAGACTCCAGAAATCAAGATAAGTTTGTTATCCAACAACCTTTCTTGATAACTAACTTTGAACGGTCTCTTCTTATCCTTTCACGCGTTTCTTCAGTTAATTAGTTATTCCATAACTAACTCTTCAATATATGCTTTTATCTTCATTTTGTATCTTTACGCGTTTTTTACTTAAGTATACTCGACTTGTCTAGTCTTCAGTCTTCTCAGCACTTGTCTTGTCTTCCAGCAGTCTTCTTCCAGCAGTAGACTTCCATATACATAGAACTAATCTAGTCCTATCAATCTAATCCTAACAAGATTATTACATTACTTTAACCTTTATAAATCCAGCTTAGTAACCTTAAGACTATACATCAATATAAACATAAACATAAGCTTCTATACAATAATTATAAGCTTATCATACAACCTATATGAAACTCAACACTTAGTTTCTTTTATACAGTACTTATAAAACGTATTTGTCTTTTCTTTCTTTCATATGTACTTATGTACTCTACTGATCTTGTTCATAAGACGACTTTCATAATGATTCGGGTGGAATTTACGCGTTTTAGGGGCACATGTGAAGTGTATTTTGATGTGGATTTCATTGAATTATGCATGGAATATGATTGTTTAAGCCGAAATGAGAGAAAGATTGTGTTTTGTTGATTTTGTAGGTAAAACGATGGAATTTGGAGCAAAACACATACCACGAGTGATCGCACCGGAAAGAGGAGTGCACGGTTGGATTCGTCTCGAAAAACGGAGTGGATTAGCCAAAGGAATCGAGTCAATCCGACACCCGAGGCGAAAGTTATGCATGAAACGAGAAGAGGAGGAACCTCGGCCGAGTGAGGTTACTCGGCCGAATCTGCAACTTTGGCCTCTACTGCGCACTCGGCCGAGTAAGGTGGAATGCGTAGCCCCTGAATTGGACATTACTCGGCCGAGTAACCTTACTCGGCCGAATCTGCAAGTTCTACATTTTCTGCGCACTCGGCCGAGTAAGGTTACTCGGCCGAGTCTCGGCTAAACAAAAGCGTGGCACGATTTTTAAGTGTTCCACTCGGCCGAGTGACCCCAACTCGGCCGAGTTACCTCATTTTCGGTGCCAAACTTGTATTTTCTCCATTTTTGAGGGATCAACTTGCAAATATGCCATCCAAACCCTTCCCCAACACTATATAAGGCCCCTTTCTTGAAATCCAAGACACTTTCCCCCAATCCACACATAGTTACACATATTTGGAGGTGTTTTGGCCATAACTTCTTCATCTCTTCATCAAATCAAGGAAGAAAGGATGCAATAGCTCCCAAATTCCATTCCCTACCACATTCTAGACTAAGCTTTCTCTTTCTTTTCCTTTTTATTTAGTTATTTCATTTGGATTTTGTAATTTGATTATGTATTTGATTAGCTAAACACTTTGTGGTTCTAAGGCATTGTAGATACTTGGATTGAAGTTTATGATTAATTTCTTGCTTTAATTGGTGTTTGTCTCTTATTTGTGTGCTTAATTCCTTATTGCAAAGCATGTTGTTATTGGCTATGATGATTTGCTTAATTCATTGTTAATTGGGGTAAGATCGAGAGATTTACTCCGTTTAATCGTATGCAAGCATGCAACCCGGTATTATTATGATCTCGAAAGAGGATTAATTATCGGAGAGGGACTTGAATGATCCTAGGAGCTATTTTAGGCGGTATAACATTTGTGAGGTAGAAATACGAGCCTATGTTACATTGCGTCTTTGGTTAATTAGATCGAGAGATTAATTAATTCTTCTTATGTGATCACCCTATATGAGATAACCTTAATGGTCATTTAAACGAGATCATAAACGGATATCTATGTATTACAATTGCCTTGGAACCCACCCTCCTTCTTTGAGTTTTCATCCGTTTTACTTTCGTTTTCTTACTTCGCATGATTAGTTGATCGATTTTATATTTACTCTCTCGTTGTCTATTTGTGACACATAGTTAGGCAATCTTAGAGTAATTCACACCACTCAATTTATCGATCACGTCTATTTAGAATTCGACTTGCAAACTACCCTTTTATGCTTTAACCTTCTCGTGGGATCGACTTCGTGCTTATCACGCTACAATAGACGCCGTACACTTGCGGTTGTTTATTTAGTGTTGCATAACGCGTGTATCAAGTTTATGGCGCCGCTGCCGGGGAGGTTTTTATAAGCTCTAGAGTGTAGGCTAGGAGAGTTTTAGTTTAGACAATTTATTTGCTTTCTTTATTTGCAAAAATCCAAAAATATTTGTGTTTGTTACCTTGAGCTTATTTGTAAATCTCACTCTCGTTTGCTTTTTTTTGATAGACATGGTTTATGATCACACGATCTAGGAGGAATCACCAAGAAGTGTTACCCTTAGATCCGGAGATTGAAGCCAATTGTCGAAGAAGGAACGCCGAAAGGAGAAGACTAGAGTTGGAAAGAATGAATCGACGGGAAAATCCGGTTGAAGAAGAGGAGGAACTTGAGAATCACGGGGTAGAAGGAGTTGAGGAACCTAACGGGAATGGAGGTAACCGACCTCAAGGGGTACTAAGGGATAATTTTCGTCGGAGAGGTGAAGAGAATATTGGTATGGAGAGAAATGGAGAGCAAAGGGAGGAAAACGGGAATCAACGAGTCTTGAGAGACCACTTCCGCCCTATCCCTAGACCATATGGAGGAGCGGGTAGGGAACCCGTAGATGCTCATAACTTTGAGCTCAAACCGGCGCTAATCATGATGGTCCAAAACAATCAATTTGGAGGGTTGTCGAAGGAGGATCCTAACCTCCATTTATCTCAATTCTTAGAGATAAGTGGAACGGTTAAGATCAACCGTCTCCCTCAAGATTACATCCGTCTTCAATTGTTCCCATTCTCCCTCCGTGATCGTGCAAAGCAATGGTATATGTCTCTTGATCTAAGGACGATCGAAAATTGGGCCGACCTTGTAGATGCCTTCCTTATGAAGTACTTTCCTCCAAGCAAGACCATCAAGATAAGAGGAGAAATTTCTTCCTTCATGCAAGACGATGATGAGTCTTTAGCTGAGGCTTGGGAACGCTTCAAGGATCTCATAAGGAGTTGTCCTCAACACGGGTTCTCAAGAGACCAATTGATTTGTTACTTCTACAACGGGATGGACCATCGAACGAGAGGGATGGTGGATGCCTCGGCCGGTGGAGGTTCTTTGTTAGGAAAGACGACGGATGAGGGTTATGTGCTCCTAGAGGAGATGGCAAAGAACGGAAACCAGTGGCCATCCGAGAGAAGGCAAACCCGGAAAGTTGCTTCTACTAGAGAGTCGGATGATTTTGCCACCTTATCCAACAAGGTGGAAAAATTGACTTCGATGATGGCGACCAAGTCATTAATGGGACCTAGTGACGATCAATATGAAGAGGCCCATTATATGAACAATCAAAGGGATCGTCATTTTCGAGAGAGAGGTTGGGGAGAAAGACAAACCCATGGGAACTATCACCCCTCTAATCCAAACCAATACCATCCCGGCTTGAGAAACCATGAAAATTTCTCCTATGCTAACACAAGGAACACCATCATACCACCTCCGAATTTCAACGTAAGAGATGGTGAAATTGTGGAATCTCCATCAAAGTTATCTTTGGAAGAGATGTTTGGTGCATTCATGGGAGAAACCAAAAACTTCATGAGAGAGACTAGGGAGAATGCAACCAAAACTTGGCAAAGAATTGATGAGCATGGTGAGATGATCAAGAATGTGGCCAACAATGTGAAGGCCATAGAAAAGCAAATAGGCCAACTCTCAAATGCCATTGGAAAGCAACACGTTCCGGGGCAATTCCCCTCTAACACGGAGCTAAATCCTAAGGAGCAATGCAATGCCATAAGGCTAAGAAGTGGGACAAGCTACGAAGGGCCCAAGATGCCGTTAGAGGAGGAAGTGGTAATGGCACCCGAGGGTGTTGACAAAGATGATGGTTTAGTGAAAGAGAAAGAAGAGAAAGAAGGGGAGAAAAAGAGTGGGGAGGCAATTCTTCCACAAAATAAAGGCAAGAATGTAGTGCCCCTCCCATATCCGCAAAGGGTGAAGAAGAAGAACTTGGATAGCAAGTTTGTCAAGTTCGCGGAGATGTTCAAGAAACTCCATATCAACATCCCTTTCGCCGAAGCTCTTGAACAAATACCGCACTACTTCAAATTCTTGAAGGAAATAATGTCACACAAGAGGGAAATTAAGGCATATGAGACGGTGCACTTAACCGAACAATGTAGCTCCATAATTCAAACTAAGCTACCTCCAAAGCTTAGGGATCCCGGATCCTTCACTTTATCATGCACTATTGGAGATGGAGGTACATTAAGAGCTCTATGTGATTCAGGAGCAAGCATCAACCTCATGCCATTGTCACTCTTCAAGTCACTTGGTTTAGGAGAGCTCACACTAACTACAATGAACCTCCAATTGGCGGATAGTTCTATGACATACCCTTTGGGTATAGCGGATGATGTATTAGTCAAAATCGACAAGTTTATCTTTCCGGTAGACTTTGTGGTTTTGGATATGGAGGAGGACAAAAACGTTCCATTGATATTGGGAAGACCATTTTTGGCAACCGGAGGGGCCATAATTGATAT
This sequence comes from Galeopsis tetrahit, assembly GCA_963675135.1. Classification (NCBI taxonomy): domain Eukaryota; kingdom Viridiplantae; phylum Streptophyta; class Magnoliopsida; order Lamiales; family Lamiaceae; genus Galeopsis; species Galeopsis tetrahit. The sequence continues at coordinate 11,379,954 of OY776129.1, read as the reverse complement.
GAGGAATGGAGAGTTGGAGCTTCGAATGAACCAAGAGATAGTTGTGTTTGACATTCAAAGATATGCCAATTTCCGGGATGATAAGAATGAAGAGTATGGGTATTCCAAGAAAAATCACTCTCCAATGCCCATGAAAGAGAAGATGGAAGAAGAGCCCACAATCAACATTGTGAAGGAGGACCCTCAAGTGGAAGAGCATAAGTTGAAGATAGGCAAGAAGGCCAAGTTTGGGGGAGTTTTCTTCAAAAACTCCCCCAAATCAAGAAAAGCTACTTGTGCAAGCTTGGGAATGAATGAGGCGTCAACTTCGTATGACATGATAGAAGAGCCGGATGGGCTAGCTTGTGGATGTTTCAATGGGTTCAAGAAGATTGCATGGGCAAAGAAGTGCAAGAGCAAGGAGGATGATGGGGTGACTTGATATTTCCTTCAAAGAGGAACCGTCCGGCATAGGACGTTAAAAATAGCGCTTCTTGGGAGGCAACCCAAGATTTTATTGCTTTCATATTTTTATTGCTTTAGTAGTGTTGATAGCTTGGTTTATTTTGTAGGTATGGATGAAGAGTAATATGGATATCACATCTTGAAGAATGGGGAAGAAAGTAAAACCAACTTTGGAGAGGAGGAAGCAAGTGTTGCAATGGTGATCGTTGAAGAAGCATTAGATGTGCAAGGAGGGAGGTAACAACTTGTAGCCCCAAACTTAGAATTTATACATAGTAAAATTCTAAGTTTGGGGGAGTTTTTTTTTATTTTATTTTTCTACTAGTTGTTACCCTTGCACCGGTTCGTCATTCTACTTGTGTCACATTTTGCACCGGCGCACACTTGGCTTTCACATGATTATATTGTTTAAATTGGTTTTGATTATATGTTGGGTAGTGGATCTTTGGTGAAATGTGAGCATGAATAGTCATTGGGATCCATTGTTGAGTAGTTGTGATGATGTATATTTGCTTTGAATGTATGCATGCTTGGTGTTGGAATATAGTATCATGTTGTGTTCATATTTGTGATCTTTGATAGCATGGATGCATGATGTGTTGTTGTTTGGGAACATTTGATGAATGTGAGAGTCCTATTGAATAAACCGGTGAGAATTGAGCCTTGAATCGAGCATGTAGTCCGGTTTAGTTCATTTGAGAGTGGACTATGTTATTGCTAGCAATCCTAGAACTTGCCTAAGTTCTTGTTTGAAAGCATGATTGTGTGAAACTTTGTGATGTGATATAGGCCATTTTGTTCTAAAAGAGTCATTTAGCCAAAATTTCCCAAGACCGAAGTAATTTTCCGTAGTTAGCCCCTTGAGCTTAATTCCTCATTTTCTTGGCAAACTACAATGTTAACCACTTAGCCTTTTTGAGCCTTTGATACCGATATCTAGTGGGGGATAAAAGACAAAGTGGAAAAACATGTGCTTGAATGAATATCTTTGGTGAAAAGAAAAGTTGGAAAAGTTGAAATAAGAAAAAGAGAAAGATGAAAAGAAAATCAAGGAAAAGAAAAGAGGGACAAAGAGCCCCAAAAGCTTGAAAAGAAAAATGGTTCAAAAGATGAGGTGATGAATGCTTGAAAAAGAAAGGAAAAAGAAAAGTGAGGATGAAGTTTGTAAGCTTTGAAATTGAAAGCACACATTGTAAAACACCAAGCTTTGTCCTCCACTAGAAGAGTCACAAAATCCTAAATTCATCCTACCTTGTCCAAAGAGCCAATGTTACATCCTTGATTAAGTCCTATTGATCACATTGTTGAGCATTTGAGTGTATGTAGAAAGTGGAAGTTGGGCAAGCATATGGTGATTGCATAGCATGACTTGGTTGATGAGTGCATTAATATCCTTAATTTGTTTGTGTGTTTGAGAGAAACACTCCATCATGTGAGTAGAGGATTTGAACATTTGGATTATGTTTCCCATTCACAATGTGTTGTGTGTTTATGCATTCTTTGATCCATGAGTGTGAATTGCAATAATGAGCCTATGACCTTCATTGAGAAATGCACTTTGAGAAAGAGATATCATTACATCTTACTTTACATGTGTGAATTACATTGAATATTCCATTGTGATCATTCCACCCTCATTGCTTTAAGTGCTTAGTTGTTTGAGGACAAACAACATTTTAAGTTTGGGAGAGTTTGATTCGGGTGGAATTTACGCTTTTTAGGGGCACATGTGAAGTGTATTTTGATGTGGATTTCATTGAATTATGCATGGAATATGATTGTTTAAGCCGAAATGAGAGAAAGGTTGTGTTTTGTTGATTTTGTAGGTAAAACGATGGAATTTGGAGCAAAACACATACCACGGGTGATCGCACCGGAAAGAGGAGTGCACGGTTGGATTCGTCTCGAAAAACGGAGTGGATTAGCCAAAGGAATCGAGTCAATCCGACACCCGAGGCGAAAGTTATGCATGAAACGAGAAGAGGAGGCAACTCGGCCGAGTGAGGTTACTCGGCCGAATCTGCAACTTTGGCCTCTACTGCGCACTCGGCCGAGTGAGCTTACTCGGCCGAGTAAGGTGGAATGCGTAGCCCCTGAATTGGACATTACTCGGCCGAGATCATAAACGGATATCTATGTATTACAATTGCCTTGGAACCCACCCTCCTTCTTTGAGTTTTCATCCGTTTTACTTTCGTTTTCTTACTTCGCATGATTAGTTGATCGATTTTATATTTACTCTCTCGTTGTCTATTTGTGACACATAGTTAGGCAATCTTAGAGTAATTCACACCACTCAATTTATCGATCACGTCTCTTTAGAATTCGACTAGCAAACTACCCTTTTATGCTTTAACCTTCTCGTGGGATCGACTTCGTGCTTATCACGCTACAATAGGCGCCGTACACTTGCGGTTGTTTATTTAGTGTTGCATAACGCGTGTATCACATAACTAAATCAGTCAACACTTAGAAATATATTCAAGTCTACTTTTGGCTTATCAAAACTATTTCAACATCAATTAGGACTTGTATCAGGATTCATATCCCAACAATGGGCATAATAAAATTGGACAACCAAAAAATGAAAGTGGAAATAATGAAATTGGACGGAGGGAGTATGATATAATAAGTAGATGTATTAGATGTGATGTATAAAGAGATAATAATATAATGAAATGGAAGAGATAGTACATTAATTTGCCAAAAAGTTAATAAATAACTTTCATTGGAATATACGGAAAAGGAAAGTTGAATAACTTTTACTGGAATTGAGGGATTATTTAATAATTTTAACAAGGTGTAAAACCTAATTTTAAAGTGCATATCTTTTGAATCATTAACTTATTTATATTTTGTAAGAAACATAATGAGAGGTATAACACTAAAAAAAGAGCTATAGTATTGAGAAATCCAAAATTTAAGGGGGTATTTATATTTCATGTTAATTATAAAAAATCTCATATTTCCACAAATGCATGATATCTTTATCTTTAGTAAGTAAGGGAAATGTTTGTGTAAAAACAATATTCTTATTATCAAAAAATAGAATTTATTGATAAGTAAATTATTTAACTTTAATTTATTTAACAATAAGTATTAAATAAAATGAATACTCAATACATTTTAGGATTTTCTGCACGCGTAGTGCGACTAAGATTAAGAAAAATGAAATTTAGTGATGTAAAAAGTTAAATAAATGAGATGTTTTTTTTTTTTTTTTTGTGTGTGTGTGTGATTTAGTGAGGTGTGAGATAAAATGTGGATCCAAATTGAGTGATAATTTTAAAAATAAAATAATATTGTAGAAATATTAATTTTGTGTTTTATTTTTATATTGATAATCCCCCTTCCTATTATAATAAGTTTTTTTTTAATCATTCAAGAAAGAGCTTAAAAAAGAGAGGATTTTATTAACCATTCAAGAAAGAGCTCTACACTAGCTGACTCCTTAATCCAAGAGGATTAGTTTTGAAAGCTTCAAAGCATGATTGTGAGGCTCTTAAGAATTGTCTTCGTACCTATGAGGAAGCATCGGGGCAGCTCATTATTTTTTACAAGTCAGCCATCACTTTTAGTCCACATACGAAAGATGATAATCGGGATTTGGTTAAACACGTTTTGGGGGTAAGATCAGCGAATGAATATGATATTTATTTGGGCCTTCCTACTTTTTCTATTAGAGCTAAACGACATCAATTTGGCTACCTTGTGGATAGAATAAATTCTTGGAGTCACAAGAAATTTTCAGAGGGCGGTCGAGAAGTTCTCATCAAGTCTATTTTGCAAGTCATTCCTTCATATGCAATGTCCTGTTTCCGAATTCCCACTTCGATATGTTCGGATATGGAAAGTTTAATAGCTAAATTCTGGTGGGGTACGAATGGGGATACTCGTAAAGTCCATTGGAAGAAGTGGAGTGATCTTTGTAAATCTCGTGAGGAAGGGGGGCTGAATTTTCGTAATATGGTCCTATTCAACAAAGCTTTGTTAGCTAAACAGGTCTAGAGGATTTCTCAATATCCCGAATCCCTGGTGAGTAAACTTTTTAAAGCTAGATATTTTAGACAATCAAATGTTTTGAATGCTGAAGTGGGTTCGAATCCTTCATTTGTATGGAGATCATTGATGTGGAGTAGAGATATTATGGATAAAGGTGTTCGTTGGAGAATTGGAAACGGGCAATCAGTACATATCTTTAGAGATCGATGGATTAATGGTTTTGTTGATGGTAGAATTGTTTCTAGAATTGCTAGTGCTTTAATGGTTAGCCGGTTTATATCTCCAGATTACAGATGGAATGTGAGTCTCATTCGTGAGGCTTTTATTCCAATTGAAGTTGATGCTATTTTGAAGGTTCCTCTCATCGGGATGAATAAAGAGGATCAACAATATTGGTCTGCATCATCATCTGGTAATTACTCTGTGGCTTCAGGTTATTTGCTGGCCTTGAAGAATCATCACAACTAGAACAATTAGACTAATCCAAGCTCATCAGGTAAGAATCATATGAAAGCACTTCGAAAGTTTATATGGAAACTGAACATTCCACCAAAGATTTGTATTTTCGGATGGAAATTATTGAACGAATCTTTAGCCACGGAAGGTAATTTGTTTAAGCACCATATCCCTATCATGCCTTCGTGTTATTGTTGTGGGGCTTCATTTGCGGATACATTGCATGTGCTTTTCACTTGTGCATTTGCAAAAGATGTATGGAAAAAACAGGGGATGTAGGAACAATTGAAATTTCTTACAAAGGGCTCAATTATACAGCTTTTGTTCACTATTAAAGAGAAATTTGACTGTGATTTCTTCTCACTTGTCATCATCATTGCTTGGGATCTTTGGAAGGAACGATGTAAATGGGCTCATTCATCTAATTCTCATGGGGACAGGAATGCGTTCATCCCTGGTTTTGAGGTTAAATGGGTTGTGGATTATTGGAATGATTTCACAAAAAATGCTTTGGTACCTCTGAATCGAGGTATTGATGCTCCTTCATATGGTGGAAAGTTTATTGGTTATCATGATAAACAAATTCTCTACACTGATGCTGCTTTCAATCCAATGAATAATTTCTATGCAGTAGGATATGTGATTGTTCAATCAAATGGATCTGTTGTATTAGCAGGGGGAAGACGCATTGATAATCCGGGATCAGTTCTTGCGGCCGAGCTTAATGCTGTTCGGATTGGGCTGGAAACTTGTTTAGCTAAACATTTGATGATTTCGAGTTTACGGCTGGATTCAAGTATGTCCATTGATGCAATCAGAGCGTCTTCAAATCTGGATGGACTGGAAGGTACTATTGTTAAAGAGATTAGACATCTTATGCAGTGCCTTCTCATTTGGGATTGTGAATTTGTCCGGAGGGATAAGAATCGTGTTGCGCACACCCTAGCACAACATGGCTGGAATATTTCAACGCCTTACTATTGGGTTAAAAATGAAGTTCCTCAATATATTAAGGAGATATGCCTATTCTAAATTTATACACTCTTTGTATATTCTAAAAAAAAAAAAATATATCCAAGAGGATTAGCTGTATAAGAAAGATGAGTTAGCTTATCAACCATGCACAATATGATTTATATTAATGCTGACATATTTTCACTAATTTACACCCTGAATAATCAATTAATCATTTATTTATATTTTGTAATGTACACATATTTAAAATTTAATTATTAAATACTCCCTCTGCTTCTCTGTAATTGACATATTTTACCATTTTTATCGTTTCAACCTTCTAATAAATAGTTGACCACCTTAATCCCTCTGGTATATTTTGTCGATTATTGGAGGAATACAAAACTTATTAAATACTCACTTAGTCACTTAGTTTTAAGCGTTAATTCATAAAAAAAAAAATCACTAAATTTAGAATGTTATTAATTTCAATACATTTTTTTTTTCTCTGTAATTAGTTTAATGTATCATTTTTTAAAATTTGTAATTTGATACACCTATATATTTCTAGTCAAATTTAGTTCGACGTGGTCGTTGGAGTCGTAGCCTCTGCCACGCTGGCTCCGTGTAGGTGCTAGCATTTTTTTTTTTTTGAAAAGGTGGTGTATAACAGATTTTAAAAAAATGTTCCTTTAATTAAAAAAAAGTTGGCATTCTGCATGGAGTTAGTGTGGAAAGAGTGGTGGTTTCGGCGGCTATGCCAGACTAAATTTGATTGAAAAATGAACTGTTTTATCAAATTGCAAAAAAAAAAATATATATATATATATATTATAATTGATAAACACCATAAATTTAACGATTTTTTAATGCAATTAATTAACCCCTTGCTTTAATTATAGTATATGTGAAATCTCTAATTAAAAATAATACTCCCTCCGTTTCATAAAGTTTGTCGCATTTAGTCTTTATTTTTGTTTTAAAAAGTTTGTCGTTTTTCCTATTTTTACCACAAATTTTTCTGAAATGCCCTTTTATAACTCCTACAATATCACTTTTAATTGGAAATATATTAATTATTCATTTTCTCTCACTTTCTTTCTAAAGGTAATAGTGTGATAGAAAAGAAAGGTCAAAGAAGAGAAAAAAATTAAGGAAGGATAAATGTGTCAAAAAAATATGTTCCTTAATTCTATAAAAAATGACAAATGCGACAATCTTTTTGAAACTAAGGGAGTAGTAATTTTCTTAGTCGACTAGATTTTTTTACATGTAACAATCATCGCAAATTTTATCCTAAAAGACAACGTTGGTCGTTGAGATTTTTTAGGGATGAATGACTTGTTACTTTGCACGACTCTTGAAGTGTTTTAGTTTTTTTTTTTTTTGAAGTCTCGGATATTCGATATTATGACCGACTAATCTCGGGGGACCAATCACACCGCCCACTTGCGGAGGTCCCGTTTAAAGTTAGAGTTTTGCACTCTTGAGGTGTTTTAGTTAACTTCCTGGTATCTCGGAACCAATTTTGTTAACAATCTACTCGAATATCCCGTGCCTTGTCGTTGACATCATGTGACGTCGGCCGCCACCTGTTACTGTCGTCGGTCGCCAGACTTGCTAATGACGTTAGTGGTTGAATTTGAACTATCTTCGGACGCCACGAAGAATTTTGGCCTCAACAATTATTACAGACTTTCCCTATTAAATGGATTTCATTAGCTGGCCTCTTTTCATAACCGCTTTCCTATTGAACATAAGATAATTAATACTCCCTCCGTCCCCGTATTATAATGAGTGGAGTTTTGAGAGGTAATTTTGTAAAACTTTATGTATAAAGTAAAGAATGAGTTGACTTTTGTGTATGTGTGGAGAAAAAGTAATGTCATTTGTGTAAAATTGAGGATATTTTAAGGGTGGAGTTTATAAAGAGTTTTCCATTTTAAGGGTGTGAAAGTTATTGTGGAACGTTCCGAAAAGAAAAATGTGAAAGTTATTGTGGGTCGAAGGGAGTACATGAAATGCATGGAGCCCAAATAACTAGCAGACCAATGGATGCATGGACACCTCAAATAGTAATTTTGAAAGTCGATATAGTGCCAGGGACGGTTCTGGGTGGGGCCAATCAAGATACATCAATATTCATCATATATGTTAAAATTCATACGGGATCTTTATTTAAAGGGTCTAGTCAACATAAAAGCTCATTTAAAAGACCTTCCTTCTTAATTTTTTGTTTAAATGACCCTCTTTTTAAATAATTGGCTGCTTTTACGTTGTCTTGTGAGGGGAATTTAAGGGGGTTTCTGATTACTGTTAGTCAAAGGCCATTTAAACAAAATTTAAAGTGAAAAGGATTACTGGAAATAATTTCCCAATTCATATATATGTCCTTATTTTATTAAAACTTAAAACGTTTTTATGGCATATCAAGAAAATCACTTATAATTGAGATTACAATTTTTTTTTTCCATTTAATTTCTAATATCAATTAATAATGAAACAATATACAATGATAAATAATTTGTAAAAAAAAAAATATAGCATGTAAAATTGAGAAACGACATAGGAGAATTAATACTGTAAAATTATATAGGTATAAATCTCTCATGCCTTATAATTTACAATTATATGAAATTAAAGATAAAAAGAACAAAATAAAGAATGATAACTTAAACTTGAAGGGTATTATTGGTATATATGATGGAATGAAATCATCATGGATCCATTTCTAATTTTATGATGGGTAGGGTTTATGGAATGAAATCATAATTGCTTAAATGGAAGTGATTTTCAAAAGTATGAAATTCTCATTCCATCCTATCCCGTGGGTTTAGATAAGGAATCAAACTTTTAATAAATAAAAAAACTAATAATAATAATATTATTATTATTATTACTATTATTTAATAATTAAAAAAATATTATATTTAAAAAATATTAATATAATATATAATCTCAAAAATAAAAATATATAATTTCTAAAAATATAAATAATATATACAATATATTATTTTTAACAATATAAAATAATAGTATAATAATTATTGATAATATAAATAATTATATTAATTTTAATTTATTTAATAGTAAAAAATATTCTTATTTAAAAATAAAATAAATTTATTTAAAATAATAAAATTAATAAGACAAAACTGACAAATATATATTACTCCGTATTAATAATAACTCTATCACTAGTAACTAGTACTCCCTCCCCTCCGTCCCAACTTAACTTTCATACTTACTGTTGATCCCCTTTTTAAAAAATATTATAATAAATAGAATTTTAAGATATAATTTTATAAAAAAGTAAATAAATGAGTTGACTTGTGTGTATATATGTAACATAAAAATAATAACATTAAATATAATATTTTAGATATTGTATGGGTAGAGTTTCTAAATGACTGAAAAAGTAGGTATGAAATTTAAGTTGGGACGGAGGGAGTAATAATTATTAAAATATTAATAATAAAAATAATATATTTTTAACAATAATTAATAATATTAAATAATAATATATTTTTAACAAGACTTAATAATAATAATTTAAAATAAATTTATACAATATTGCATTTGATTGCTACGTCCATTCATATGATATACCAATCATTCTTATGTCATTCAATTCAAACCTTCATTCCATTTAACCACAATTTCATTTCACCGTACCAATCATACCCTAAGATATTAAAATATTTAAACTTGGATCGAGAGCTATGATTAAAAAGTGGTTTGACATCCCAACTAATAATAAAGCAAATTGGTTTAATTAATCTATATATATATAAAAGGAGGATGAGGGCTCTCCTGCTTTCGACACGTGTGCATTTGAGACCTCTCCTCCTTCTGCCATGTGTATGCCATTATATTTCGTTTCGCCACATGTCAATCTATGTGTCATTTCGTCATATGTCAAGTGGCAATTTTTTTTTTTTGAAACATGTGTCTTTTAATTTCTAACGTTCTAAGCTAATGCATGTATTAATTGTAATTAGAGTACCCTCCATTACAAAAATAAGAAAATGGTGTGTCCTTTCAATTCTCTCTTTAATTATTCACGTTCGGCTATGGAGTATTAATTTTAATGTTTGGTCTATACCTCTACAACTTTCTCTCAATAGTTTTTTTTTAATTATTTATGAAGAGATCCTTTCAAAAGTATTTTCACATTAACCATATTTATGGCTTTAAATTGATAAGTTCAAAGGTCTTAGTTTTACATATAAATATGTCCATAGTTATTTATTAGGAATGAGAAATATTCTACAATCTAATTTGGATTGAAAATGAAGAAGGGAACCACAACAGAATAACCTTAATGTTGTAGTAAGAACATTCACTTATTCAACATAAGTCCCGTGCAATGCACGGACAAAAACTAGTATATAAAATAGGAGTATACTTTATTGTAATTTTTAACCTTCAACATATATATATATATATATATATATATATATATATATATATATATATATATACTACTCATATATTGCTAAAAATGAGATAAATTTTGGGAGGGGCAACGACCACCCCCAAGGTGTGCGTGGTTCCGTCCTGATAGTGCCCACTGATGAATTTTATATCATTTTCGATTCTTCTAATTGAATATGAAAAAAATTCTATAAAATAACGAACTACTACTATCATTTCCTTCATTATAAATTGAAATCTTCTTTGAACTTAATGCTCAGTTATAGACATAATAACAACAAATAACATACATAATTTCTATCATGCATATTATTGGAACAAGATTTCATTCCAAAAATTGTACCATACTTTTTAACGATAGGATGCCTAAAAAAATGTTAATTACCTTCTATATCTTGTAATAACGCTTTACTAGCTCATAGTATCTTGTAATAACTGCAATTATTATTTGAATAACATATTTTATTATTCCAATTAACAAAGGGTGTAGACTTCAAAAAAAAAAAAAATTAACAAAGGGTGTATAATGACGCGCCCTTCAAATTTTAGATGCCAATTTTAAACATGGAAATGTTCAAGCCCCAATCACGAGATTCTCAGAAGTTTAAGGACTTAATAAAAAGTACAATTTGCCGACAGGAATAACGTATACGTCTTACATCACACCATAAATAGCGAATCAGATTAGGGTTGGGGATTTTGTGCTTGCCGATCTGCAGCCTTTTCCAGCAAAGTCTGTTAATAGAGAGAAGGGGCATATTTCGAGTTTGTGCATGAATCCAACGTTTAGAACACCAGTAATTGGGGATTTTGATTTTAATTTACCAATTTCTCCAGTTCTGATAAATATGTTAGATTCACGCACAAACTCGTAATCTGTCTTTTCAATTTGCCGATCCAAAATTTCGATTTCGATCGGATTCAATTTCAGAAGTATAGATCGGTTACTGGTGGATTTTGATTACTAGGTATGACTTTATTTTTTGTTTATTCTGTTGGATCTAATGTAGATTTGTGTATTGAATTATTGATCTGTAGTTATTTTTTTGGAATGAATTGGCTCTCTTGTGTATGGATCTGGTTATCTCTGTTTCGTCTTGTTCATGTTTTAGGATTCTTCTGTGGCGAGCTATTCGGAGAAGAAGGGTCTGTTGATTTAACTTCATAAGAATGGTGTTTTTTGGTTATGAATAAGTTTCTGCAACACTTTCATATGATTCTAGCTCCTAATTCATCAACAAATCAAAGCAATAAATGTTTTTGGAGCACAGAGCACACAAATTTAACTGTTGTAGTAAATCTTTAATAAATTCACATTACTCAAAACCTTCACATGGAGAAAATACCAGAATCATGGCTCTACATATAGGAATGATATCGTATCCAACTTTGTGTGTGATAATACTTTTTTTAAACTCTAATTTATGGGGTGTAAAAACAATACCTTTTTTTTATGGGTTGATGAATTGAGATCACTAACATTTAAGTATCGCTCTTTTGAGCTAAATTTGGCTTGAAAATCTTTTTTCGCGCCAAATTCAACCCGTAGCTCACACGAGTTTAGCCAATTTTGACCCGGATCACACGAATTTTGAGTCAATTTTGATCCGGATCACACCAATTTGAGCCAATGTAAGCTAGGTTCTGGCTCGAAATACTTATTTCGCGCCAAATCTAACTTGTAGCTTACCCGATTTTTTATTCGAGCCAATTTTGTGAAATATTAGAAGACTGATGAACAAATGTGAAAATAGATTTGGAATAAAAAATGTGTTGGAAGCTAGAAACATACACCCCGTCTAAATAATTCTCTTTTAGGCTAATTTTGGCTTGAAATACTTTAATAGCACCAAATCTCTCATGAATTTTCAATTTTAGTCATATCGAATCAATTTTCCAAAATCATATTATAACCATCATAAAACATTGAAAGAAATCTGAATAAGCCTCGAAATAGATTTGAAATGAAATTTTGGGATGGGGCTAGAAACAAACACCTTATTACAAACCAAAAAATCACCTGAAGTCCTGTCCTAGCTAGAAACAAACACCTCTATTCTGCTTTTTTTTGAAATTATTTTTACATTCTTAAAATGGAAATAAAACACAATATTATCAATTTTATTTTAAAAATGCCACTCATATGGGAGCACATTATTTTTCTTAACCCAACCCATTTATTCAATTAAATACTCAATTACACTAAACTAAACTCTACCCAACATAATTAAACCCAACCAACCCAATATGAACCAACATTGACCCTATTATGGTCTTGTGATGAAAATCCAAGCTCAAAGAGTGAGAAAATGGAATGATTCATCCACGAAATGCTTTGCGTATGGATTCCATTTTTTTGGTCAGTTCAATGTGTTTTGTCCCTGTCTATTGCTCTTATGAATAAGTGTGATTTGATATGAAGATTCAAATTATTGCATGATTTGTCCATGTCTATTGCTCTTATGTTTATTGCATGAGGAATCTGATTCTGATTGACATGTAGGGTGATTTGAGGAATATGATTATTGCAGTTGTCTTTTGCACGAGGTTTCTGATTCTGATTGGTATATGGTGTGATATGATTATGAATTTGTGATGAACATAATCTGAATATGTCACTGATGATTGAGTTGTCTAAGAGTCACCACTTGGTTATTCCTACTTTGGTGTATGATCCTGAAATTGTGAATTGGGTGAAATGATGATTATGATCTGAAGATGATATGTCCATGTTGATTGAGTTGTCCAATAGTCACCACTGGGTTGGTTATTAGGTTCCTAGTTTAGGAGACTATTCCCTGTGATGAGCATAATCTGAGAGCTGTTTGATATTGAATTTGATGATGAATATACTGTAATCGGAATATGTCCATGTTGATTCAGTTGTCCAATAGTTACGACCAGGTTGTGATGAGTATAATCTGAGGGTTTAGTTGAATAATAAATTCTGATTCTTAACTGTCAAAATACATTCACATCACTTGTACCTAAAATATTAGTAAAAATTTGCATATGTGGTCATATGTTTAAGCTGTAAACATCACTAAAAGTTACATTTGTGATTGATTCAAAACTAATCATTTAACTGATTAAGTACTGTAAACTTTCATTGAGGGAATTTTGGATCATTTACGATTTATTACTTGTGGATGGAATCAGATTTCTCATTGAATGGTAGTATCATTTCAGCTTTGTAATTTTCAGATTTGATCAGTATTGTAATTTAAGATTTCAGTGAATGATGAAAATTTTGTTTATTTTTTTCAAATGAAACGTAGATTTTTTAATATTTGCAAAATAAATTTTGTTTGATTTCCTCTCATTTGGTGGAATGTTAAAACTTTAATCATAAAGTTAATCTCATCATTTAAGCTCCATAAAGGCGAACATTCACCTCATTGAGCAGGTTTAACTTCTCACTAAAATGAGTTTTTTTCTTTCTTTTTTTCTTTTTCCAGTAGAAAATTATAAAAATAAGAAAAGTAAATGATTTTTTTTTTTTAATTGAGATAATCGTATTTAATTTTGAGGTGTGAGTAGAGTAGGTGTCTAGTTGTGCTCTTTTTCTCAGTCATATCAACATTATGTTAGTGGCAGTTGGTTATTCGTTATGACATAATTGTGTTTTCTTATTTTCGTCAGTTAAGAGCGCGATTGGTGAGAGACCCTACCACAATTCAAACCAATCTTTATGACATTTGCCTAACTAAAAGACCTTTAGTAAATTAGCTCAAGATACAATAGATGCCTATCTGACCTATAATAAATTTTCTATCCAACATGTATAGGAAGATACTCAATTAAGTGTATATGAAATAACAAACAAAAACTCACTATTTATAAATCATTTTAGGTTAGTTGAGATATTTGAATTGACCATAAATAATTTATTATATCAATCGAATGAGGTCTAAGTAGAGAAAAAAAAGTTGTTAATGTAATCGAAATTTTAAAAAATGAAACAAAAAATAAGGAAGGGAGGGAGGGGCCGTTAGACGGGAAGGTTGGGGTAGGGTGGAGGGAAAAGGAAGTGGTTGTAGAAATAAAAAAAAATAAAAAAAAAAAAGAGAGAGGGAGGAGGGCAGCGACAGGCCGCTGGAGCGGCCGAGCTAGCCGATAGGGGCGCTGACAGAAATGATGAAGGAAGAAGAAGGTTTGTTTGGGGGAAGAAATGAAGAAAAGTAGGTTTTATGTGTGCGTGCATTTATCATACCGAATTTTAAGATAAAAGGGTATAATAGGTAATTTGGAGGGAGTACATCTATCTTAGATTTATTTTGAAGGGAGTACATGTATCAGGGGAGTGCATCTAACATTCACGGAGGGGCATTGGAAGGGGGGTTCATGGGTTTGGGAGCTAAGGTGGAGCAGAAATTTACTTGATTGAGAAATGGGCACACTAAACACTCTTGAATATTTATTGAACAAGTACAATCTGAGAGTGAATGTAAAAGACAAATGGAAATGGAAAGCGGGCACGAACTAAGCATACAAAATAAAGGCAGTGTACCAAACTTTACACTCGACGACACCGACGAGAAGAGAGGCTGTAGACGGGGGCGATGAATTCAATATGATATGGAATAATTCCTATATAAAATTCTCACAAATCCTAAAAATAAGAGATGTAGATTTAGTAAAAATTGACATTTTCAATTAAGTTCAGATTTATCCCTATCAAATATTATACTCTCTTCCTTCATTAAAAGTGTGCTCAGTCCAATTTTTATGTCGAAAAAGAATATATTAATAAGTTTATTTACTCTAAGAGTCAAAATCCAATACCCTATTACAATTAGAGATAAATTTTTTTTGAATACAATTAATTGATTCCGTGATTTATGTGAATCGAAATGGGAGATTAGTAATTTTTTGGAATTTTGGAAAGATAATAAATGGGCCGCGATTTTAATTTTTTTTTTTTACAAATTTTATTTTTTAATAGTTAACTAATTAATTAATATGTAATTTCATTTTGTGAAACTGATTCTACAGTTTATTTTTTTGGTTGTTGACTTTAATATATAATGTTATTTGAAATTTAAAATTAATATTCAAACTACGGTACAGTGGTACATTTATATGCAATTTTGATCTTAATTGTAACTCCTATAAAATTCGTCTTTCATTTGGAAACTTTGTATGTGAATTGTCCTTTAGAGTCGTTCTCCCATTAATAAGATCAACACTTTTTTAAACTATAAAAAATACAGTATATAAGCACTTTTTATGTTACCCGGCCACTAACAATATATTCAACCTTGGAGGTACTTTTGTATGATATAATTGCATCGATCATTCTTCCTCTCTTTAAAATGTCATTAATTTTAAAATTTTATAAATCCATAGATCATATGCAGAGCCGGTCCTGAGATTTTGTAGGTTTGGAGCGAACAAGAAAAATGAGCCCCTTCTTCTAGCATTTTGAGAGTAAATGAGTTTTTGCATAATAGGGATAGGTGAGAGAGGAAAATTATTTTTTATATAGGGTATAAATAATATTTTACCACCCATTTTGCACCTAATAGTAACTCTGAAAAAAGTTAGTACTAGAATGTAAAAAAAGAGGTCTAAAAAACATCTAAAGGTAAAAAAAATTCTTAAAATAAGTATGAAATGTGTACATATGGATCGTGCATGAAACATGCATATACATATCAAACACAAAATTTGCACAAAATGTGCACGTACGGATTATGCACAAAATGTGCACGTACGGATCGTGCACAAAATGTGCACATACAGATCGTGCACAAAAAGTGCACATGACATTTGTATTTTATTCACTATAAAAAAAAACATTTTGTCACACATCTTCCATCGTTTTGTTCTACATTCTCCAATAAAGATAATTTATGGTGTAATAATTGTTTTTTTCTTTGAAAGTTGGTACGTTGAGAATATGAATATTTTGCACAAACAGCCAAATCAACTTTCTCTTTCATTTCCCGCACACTTAATCCCCCTTCCACAGTAAAGATATAGGGTTTAATTATACTCCCTCCGTTCCATACTTGAAGGCATATTTTACCATTTTGGGTGTCCCATACTTGAAGGCACATTATCTAAAATAGCAAAAACACTTTTAAACACTCTCCTTAAAACATCACAATATTACAACAAATGTCACTATTTTATTACACTAAAAAGTAACTTTATTACTATTTATAAAGTTGAAAATGCTTTACTACCCCCACTTTATCTTACACAATATTAATAAACAATTCATTCATTAAAACCCGTGCCCAATTGGTTTGTGCCTTCAAGTATGGGACGGAGGGAGTATATTTTTTCAAGTCGTATCCGACAATCGTGATTTGTGTTTGATAGGTTCTGTGGAGATGTTTTCGAGGGCAAGGATGAGCAACATTCTTCGGGGATCAAAGCCAACTTTGTTGATGATTGTGGTTCAGATTTTATTATCCATTGTCAACATTACGTCCAAACTGACTTTGTATGATGGAATGCCTCTTTTCGACTTTCATCGTTCCCATCCATTTTTTGCTGAAAGATATTTTTTCCATTTCTTCAATTAAGCAAGATTTTATGTTGTTTGATTCTTGGGTGACTTAAGTTTTCATTTAATTAATCTTGAATTCTTTTCGGGGGAAAGAGGCCAAGGTTAACCAGAAAGACAGTCTTGTATGGATTTCTTTGTGGTTTATTCGGGTAAATTTTATGTCCAATAATTTCTTCATGCACTGCATTGATTTTATAATATTTATGGAATAATATTGTTTTCATGATATATTAATTACAAGCTAGGATGTACTAGTCCTATTTGAAAAAATTAATGATCATATGCATATATTATATTTGATGCGGACTAAAAATGTCACCTAATAAGGAGTCGACACGTGTATGAATGACGGGATTGGAGAGGAAAGGATTGAGTCATCTAGTGTTCTCTGAATAAAGAATCCTCTCTAGAGGTCTCTCTGGAGGGAGCTCCGTCTAGAGAGGAGTATCAGAAAGAAGCAGTCTTAACATGAAGTCGTGGGCCGTAAATATAGGAGACCCCCGCGATTTCAGGTCCAGACTTGATAAAAGAAAGACCTTGTCCTCCTTTATTTTAGGGAATGAGGTCCATTGAGCTGGAGTGCTGCCGAGTCTTCAGGGAGTGGAGAGAAGGGAGGATTTGGTCCACTCAGCAGGGCCGAGTCTCACGGGCAGCTCCGAAATAAGAGGAAGGCTTGACTTCCTCTCCAGAAAGTATCTCTATAAATAGGTAAATTCGAAGATATCTCCAGGTTAGACACTCATATACTAAAAACTTGACATACTGAATACGAAACACTTTTCTAAGATTCTTTGAGAACTATTCTGATACATCAAGGATCTTGAGATCCTTGGAAGATATTGATAAGCCCTATACTGACTTAGGCATCAGAGTGTCCACACCGGACCCCCCTCCGGTGTGTTCTTTGCAGGTTCTTGAAGATTTGGAGGAAAAGCAGCATACTTGGAGTGATTGTACGTGTTCGAAGAGTGGGACATCCAATCCGAAGGACACGTAATCCTCTCGTGCAAATTTTGGCACATCAACTGGCGCCGTCTGTGGGAAGGAATTGAAAGATTTTCTCACGAGTTTCTACCTGTCCGAGCAAATGGGTGGCGGAGACAAAACATCTACTTCTGGAAAGAAGAACCTTCCAGGGGAAAATTCCCCTTTGCCAACTGATCCCCCACCAAGGGGAGGCCGGGGGAAAAACCCAGTCCATACTCCTTCTGGATCAAATCAGCCATTGGCACCCACTCCAGGTTTGGGTGACGAAAATCATCCCCTACCGGTCGAGGAGGGAATAACAGGGAACCTTGAAGCCCCAGAGTTCCAGACCGCAGATCCTCAGCGAGAGGATATTCCAGACTCAGGGCCACTCCTGATCTCTCACGATCAATTGAACGCCCTCATCAAGCAAGCTGTAGAGAAAGCCTTTGCAGATCAAAGGGACCGGATTCCCAGGGCTGCACCGGGGAATCCGGAGGTACCGGCCCCTAGACCCCAGGATGAAGCACCTGGAGCCTCCCAAGTGCTGTCCAAGGAGATGGGGATACGAGCGGAGGAAGACGATAAGGTGCCCTCGCGAGCGGAAAAAAGCATTCCCCTTCGGAGTACTAGAAGGAATGCAGATCCAGCACCCCGAGGGACAGAACCCCTTGAGACAGAAGAAAGCACGGATGATACCTACGGAGGGCCGGTCGACCAATTACTGGCCCTACAGAAAGAGATGAGAGATATGAGGAAGCAAATGAGCAACCGAACCAGTAGATCCGCTCACGCCTCTGGATGCCAGTTCTCCCCTAACATATTACAGGATGAACTACCATTCAATTTCAAGCCCCTTAATTTTGAGTATGACGGTACGGCAGACCCGTACGAACACCTAGTAAGGTTCGAAAATGCTGCATTACTACACCGCTATGGAGAGGGAATAAAGTGTAGAGTTTTCCTAACTACCCTAGCAAAGGCCGCACAACAATGGTTCACTCAGTTGGAACCCAATACAATCCGATCCTGGGAAGAATTCAGTGAGCTCTTCCTTCATCAATTTGCCAGTGCCCGGAGACAACCGAGGGCCACTTTGACCCTCTTTAATTTGAGACAAGGAGAGGGCGAGAGCTTAAGAGCTTTTCTCCGGAGGTTTAACCAAGCAGCTCTGGAGGTCCCTACAGCCTCTCCAGAGGTGAAAATCAACGCTCTTACTAACGGATTGCGTGATGGAGACTTCTTCTCCTCCTTAGCTAAAAAACCGGTTAAGAACTTTGATGAATTGCTGCATAGGGCAGAAAAGTACCTCACTCTGGAGGAGGTCCGAAAAGCAAAGAGATTGGAGGTTAGGCCACAAGATCGAGAGAGGAGAAGGGAAAGGGAAGGCACCTCCAGACGATTTAGTCCAGAGGTCCTCCGGACCTCTGGGTCAGCAAGAGATAGCAATCCCTCCGGAGGTCCCCGGTCTGGTCCTCGCGGGAGGTTTGAGAAATACACACCCTTGAGAATTGAACCTGCCGAAGTTCTGGAGGTAGCAGGAGATCATCCAGACTTGAAATTCCCATATTCCAGAAGTCGAGGACCTCAGAAACCCAAGTCTGATCGATTTTGCCGATTCCACAATGAATATGGGCATGATACAAATCAGTGTTACCACTTGAAGGACGAGATTGAGAGGATGATCCAAGCGGGCCATCTAAAAGAATTTATATTTAGAGATAGGCAGGGCCCTCGAGGGCAGAAGCGGAAAGAGCATGAAAGAAAACCAGAAGAGAAGGAAACCAGAGAGGCGGCTGAGGATATGCCCCCTCCCCCACCAAAGAGAGGAGTAATCCACATGATTGTGGGAGGGCCAGCAGATGGAGATTCATTCCGGAAGAGAAAGCAGAATGTCCGAGCTCTAAAAGCAGAGCAAGGAAGCCAGTTAAGAGAAGTGGGGCGTATGACGAAGACGCCCAATATCCGATTTGGGCCGGAGGATGTGAAGGGAGTTAAGGAAGATCACAACGATGCTCTGGTGATCACTACCGACATAGCTGGATTCGATGTTGCTCGAATCTTCGTAGATACGGGGAGTTCGGCCGACATTATGTTTCTCGAATGTTTCAAGAGAATGGAGCTGAGTGTGAAGTTGCGCCCTGTAGATACCTCTCTGTATGGTTTCTCCGGAGGTGCTATCCAACCTTTGGGATCGGTAATGTTACAGGTAGGATTGGGGGACGCTCCAGCCCGGAAGGTCCACTTGGTGGAGTTCCTTATTGTAGATATCCCCTCATCATACAATGTTGTGATGGGATGACCTAGCTTGAACCTCTTTCAGGCAATCATCTCTACATTTCATATGAAAATGAAATTCCCTACAGCCACAGGGGTGGGAGAAGTAAGAGGAGACCAGTACCAAGCACGGAAGTGCTATGCAGAGTCTGTGAAGATGGCGGACAGAGCCCTAACTAAGGGTCTGGAGCGGACGAGAGGAGATGACCCTGAGGTCAAGAGGAAGAAAGTAGAGGGAGCAACACCTGAACAGGTGAATGTTAAAACAGACGAGGAACTGATGAGTGTGGAGCTCTTCCCAGGGAAACTCGGCTTTGTTACTAAGATAGGTACCCAACTGGGGCCTGAACTCACAGAGAAGGTAATATTTACATTACGTCGAAATTCCGATATATTTGCATTTTCTCCAGCTGACATGACAGGAGTCCCTCCAGAGATAGCAATACATTGCCTTAATGTTGATCCAAAGGCAAGGCCCGTGAAACAGAAACTACGAAATTTTGGGATTGAGAAGAATAACATTGTGAAAGAAGAAGTCGAGAAGCTATTGAAAGCAGGGCATGTGGTGGAAGTCCAATTCCCAGAATGGCTCTCCAATGCCGTGCTAGTGCCTAAAGGGGGAGGAAAGTGGAGAATGTGCATCGATTTCAGGGACCTCAACAAGGCATGCCCCAAAGACCACTATCCGCTACCAAGGATAGACCAGCTAGTAGATGCAACTTCAGGCTTCGAGCTGCTAAGCATGATGGATGCATACCAAGGGTACCACCAAATCCAACTGAACCCTGCAGATGTCCCCAAAGTGTGCTTCATAGCAGCCTGCAGAACGTTTGGATATGTTCGGATGCCATTTGGATTAATCAATGCCGGAGCAACATACCAGAGGATGGTCGATGCTGTCTTTCGAAGGCAGCTAGGAAGGAACATGGAGATATATGTAGATGATATGCTGGCTAAGAGTGTGAAAGCAGATCAACATATGGAGGATCTGGAAGAAATTTTCCAAGTAATTCGAGAGAACGGCATCAAGTTGAACCCAGCCAAATGCTCTTTTGGAGTAAAATCAGGGAAGTTCCTCGGATATATGGTCACTCAAAGAGGTATAGAAGTGAATCCAGCCAAGGTGAAGGCTGTACTGGACATGCGGCCACCAAGAAATATAAAGGAGCTCCAGACACTCAATGGGAGGATTACAGCATTGAGCAGATTCATAGCCAGGTCTGCTGAAAAGAGTCATCCCTTCTTTAAAATTCTTAAGAAAGGGACCAAGTTTGAATGGAGCGAAACGTGCCAAAAGGCCTTTGAAGACCTGAAGCATCATTTGTCTCAGTTGCCGAAGCTGACGAAGCCTTCTCCAGGAGATACCCTCATTTTGTATCTCTCCGTAGGGGAATTCTCACTAAGCACCGCCTTAGTCAAAGAAGAGGGATCTCTGCAGCACCCTATTTATTATGTCAGTAAGGTCATTCAGGGGGCCGAAAATCGATACTCAGAAATTGAGAAGGCTGCTCTGGCTGTGGTAGTTACAGCGCGGAGGCTGCGCCCATATTTCCTTTCTTACAAAATACTGGTCCGCACTAATTACTTGTTGAAACAGGTTATAGGGCGAGCAGACCTCTCTGGAAGGATGGTGAAGTGGGCGATCGAGCTCCAAGAATATGACGTGGATTTCGAGCCACGGAAGGCTATAAAAGCCCAAGCTTTGTCAGATTTCATCCAAGAGTCGACCAAACCAGAAGAAGTCGAGGGATGGAAGGTGTATGTAGATGGCTCAGTGACCCTGAGCGGATGTGGAGCAGGGATTGTGTTGACAGGCCCTCGAGGAGAGGACCTACAATTCGCAGTGAGGTTTCAATTCATGACCTCAAATAATGGAGCAGAGTACGAAGCTTTGATCAGAGGGATGGAGATGGCATTAGAATTGGGAGCTCCAAAGGTAACTCTGTACTCAGACTCCCAATTAGTTGTTCAGCAGGTGAATGGTGAATATGTAGCCAAAGATAGCAGGATGGCTGCCTATTTGGAACGAACCAAAGAAGTGATGGGCAAGTTCCAGGAGTGCGAGGTGGTCCAGATACCCCGAGAGAAGAACATGCAGGCGGATAGCCTCTCCAAACTCGCTAGCTCCACAGAGTTTGATGGACAAGGAACAGTAACTCTAGTAGTTGCAGAAAGAGAGACTCTGGAGAACCCCATTGGCTCCATTGAAGAGGAAGATGATTGGAGAAGAGCTATATGGATAGAACTCACCAAGGGAGCAGATGCCCCTACCACCAGAGAGACCCGAGCCCTTCGGATCAAATATTGTATTATCGGAGGGCACTTATACAAGAAATCATTCACACACCCATATTTGAGGTGTATATCAACTAGAGAAGCTATGTACACACTCAAAGAGATCCACGAAGGTGATGCAGCCAGTCATGAAGGATACAAAGCAGTGGTGAAGAAAGTTTTAAGGGCTGGATTATATTGGCCCTCCATGACAAAAGACGCTAGAGAATTTGTGAGAAAATGTGTCAAGTGTCAGAAAAATGGTCCATTGATAAGGACCTCTGCAGAAGAGATGGGAGTGATGCACTCTCCCTGTCCCTTTGCTAAGTGGGGAATCGACTTGGTAGGACCCTTCCCTCCAGCCTCCGGAGGGAGAAAATTTCTGATAGTAGCAGTGGACTATTTTAGCAAATGGGTGGAAGCTGCTCCTCTGGCTACGATAGATGAAGAAAATGTGATTAAATTCTTGAAAAAACAAATCTGTTGTAGGTTCGGAGTACCCAGAATATTGGTCTCTGATAATGGAACACAGTTTAACGGCGAAAACGTGCGAGGATGGTGTTCAAGACTGAACATAATACAGAGATTCACCTCTGTAGCTCATCCTCAAGCTAACGGACAAGTGGAGATTACTAATCGAACAATAGTAGATGGAATTCGAACAAGGTTGACAAAGATAGGAGGAGGATGGGTAAACGAGCTAGATAATGTATTATGGTCATATAGAACTAGTCCGAAGACAACAACTGGAGAGTCCCCATTTCAGCTGGTCTACGGAGCTACGGCGGTGATACCTCCAGAGGCCGTGTTACGATCGCACCGAGTTGCCCAATTTGAAGAGCATCAGAATGAAAGATTGATGAGAGAGGCTCTAGACTTGATGGAAGAAGAAAGAGAGATGGTTAGGGTACGTGCTGAAAGATATAAAAGCAGAATTAAAGCTGCATATGACCGAAGGGTGATCCCGAGGTCCTTCAGAGTGGGGGACCTGGTGCTAAGAAGAGCGGACGCCCTGAAAAATACAGGAAAGCTGGAGCCCAACTGGGAGGGACCTTATAAAATCACACAGGTGCTGAAAGGAGGAGCATATAGACTGCATAGTATGGAAGGGGTCGACATAGCTAGACCCTGGAACGTTTGCCATTTGAAGAGATTCTTTATTTGAAGACAGTGTAAGGTCTTGAGACCATCTATGACTTTTGTTTTGTGATTTTTTGCATTGATTCATATTTTGCTTGATGTATTTTGTGGCTTCACCGGAGCTCTTTTTCCCTCTCTACGGGTTTCCCCTTTGGGGTTTTTCCGTAAAGAGGTTTTTAATGAGACCGGCGTAGGTTATCTATGGCCTATGTTGAAAATTGACAATAAAGCAATGAAGCCTTATCCCTTTTTGAAGAAAGAATTATTCAGAATTATTGAGTCTTGATTATCTTTCTCATATTTGAACATGCGATGTATGAATATAACAATAACGAGTGTGAGAAACGCTCAAAGGCCTAGAGGCCGAGGTGCTCCAGAGAGCCCTCACTTTACTTGAGACCCAAGTGGGTTACTGAAATGAGAGGATTTTATGAATTAAAATCTTTTAAGAATAAGAGTGAGAGACACTCAAAGGCCTAGAGGCCGAGGTGCTCCAGAGAGCCCTCACTTTACTTGAGACCCAAGTGGGTTACTGAAATGAGAGGATTTTATGAATTAAAATCTTTTAAGAATAAGAGTGAGAGACACTCAGAGGCCTAGAGGCCGAGGTGCTCCAGAGAGCCCTCACTTTACTCGAGACCCAAGTGGGTTACTGAAATGAGAAGATTTTATGAATTAAAATCTTTTAAGAATAAGAGTGAGAGACACTCAGAGGCCTAGAGGCCGAGGTGCTCCAGAGAGCCCTCACTTTACTTGAGACCCAAGTGGGTTACTGAAATAAGAAGATTTTATGAATTAAAAATCTTTTAAGAATAAGAGTGAGAAACACTCAGAGGCCTAGAGGTCAAGGTGCTCCAGAGAGCCCTCATCTTAGTTGAAACCCAAGAGGGTTAATTGATGAAAGGAGACGATTTTTGTGAATCAAAGTCTTTCAAGTACAAGAAAGTGAAAAGAAAGAGAAAGACGTAGAGGCTTAGAAAACCGAAGCCCTCCAGAAAGCCCTAACCATGCTTGAGAATTACAAAGACTAGATGATGAAGAAGACAGGTTTTATGATCCAGGAGTCAAGAGAAGAGGGAGGATGACCTCCCACAACCAAGTCACCCGAAATCAAAAACAAAAACTGTACAGCCAAGAAGTGATTTCAACGTAGCCTACAAGACCAACAAAAAGGGGGGAGGAAGAGAGCCACACCTCCAACACATTCTTTGCTGGTCTTGTAAGTTACTCATGCATGAAAGAGAAAGACAACAAAACATCCAACATCAAGCTAATGCGATTACTACAAAAAGGCCCCACATATCCAGGAGTGTGGGGTCCCCTATAAAGTATGGAGAGCAAGTATTATGAGCAGAAAAGCAGAAAATAAAGAGTGTAGCAAAACAACAGAAAAATAAATTGTTTGATGTGATCATAGAAATGTGAAACTTAAACTGCTTTCTCAACAGCAGCTTCCTCAGCAACAGTCCCCTCGACCTCAACTCCTTCAACAATGCCATCCTCCTCAGCAACATGGTTGCTAGATCCTCCGCCCTCCTCTGGACCCGTAGTACCTCCCATGGTGTCTGCAACGCCAGTTCCTCCATCTACTGCGGTTGCCACGGCTAGAGCGGAGTCATAAGGATAAATCAGACGCTCCAGAGGCTTTAGCTCAGTCATACCTATCTTGACAGCCTGCAGCTTGGTGATGGCCTGACTCATTCCGGGTAGCCACCAAGGACTATCAGGGCTCTCCTTAGGATCCCACAAGAATTTTGGAGGAGTAGCGAGTCGATCCAAGTGGAACTCACGAGAGTAAGTTCCATTAAACCCCGGGGCTGAGTGCTCGGCTACGGCATTGCTGAAGCCGTGGTCGATGAAGTGAGGGATATGCGGCCCCATGGCACAGAGGAAGCTCGAGCTCTTTAAGAAGCTGGACAGCCACTGAGTATGAAGAGTTTCCAAGAACTCTTGACCCAAAGAGGAAGTGAACAGGGACTTAATGCAAGCCTGCACTCCGACATCCGGCAGCTCGCGCTCCATCCGCTCCACCTCCTGCACCAGGTACTTAATCCTGGCTGCATCCTGCTTGCTCTGAGTCTGTAAGAGAGACAACTCCTCAGATAGAGCTTGAGCTCGCTTATGGGCTTTTCTTTCTCCGTGGTGATACCCTTGAGGGTTGACTGGAAAGAGGACGCTTCAGCCCGGAGAAGTTCAAGCTCAGCT
This sequence comes from Galeopsis tetrahit, assembly GCA_963675135.1. Taxonomy (NCBI): domain Eukaryota; kingdom Viridiplantae; phylum Streptophyta; class Magnoliopsida; order Lamiales; family Lamiaceae; genus Galeopsis; species Galeopsis tetrahit. The sequence goes on along the minus strand of OY776129.1, from coordinate 11,354,279 downwards.
ACCATCTCAACGCCTTGGTCGAGTATCTTAGCATAGGTAAGACCAAACTACAAAGGAAAAGGAAATAACGCTTGAAGATATGAAGAAGGCAAAGATTATAAAAATGGAAAATACCAGAAAATACCTCAGAAAGAAGATGAGCGCCATGGATCAGTCGATCCTCAGGAAGGGGCGTGTCGGATAACTCAGCATCCGGAGGAGCAGGACATCGGTCAATAAGGCGATGGAAAGGCTCGTATACAGTAGAAGGAGGAGTTCCCCTATTAGCACGGGTAGCTTTCCCCTTATTCTTCTTAGAGGTGCCACAGTCAGAAAAGAAAGCATTGGCAGCGGAACGGGTTCTTTTGGCAACTGAACCTGGGACCTGAGTAGAAGAACTAGGGAGAGGAGGAATTTTTGAAGAACCCTCTGGAGCCGAAGTCTTTGCAGAGCTCTCGAGAGCGGGAGATGGAGGAGCCTTTGGAGGATCTTCTGGAGCGGATAGCACAGGGGTCTTCACTATGCTGAGAGCAGGGGCATCTCGCGAGATATGAGTTAACCAACTCATTGCTACAAATAATCAAGAAAATTTTCAGAACTCAGAAAACAGCCACGCGCAAGAAATAAAATACAGCAATAGAAGATTTTTTACCATCTCGAGAATCTAAAGGAAAATCTTGAGGACAAAAGCCGAAGTGGGAGAGGATGCGAGGATTTTTGCAAATGCCAATAATATCGAAATAGTCGTGCAAACGGATATGAGTATTGAGATTGCTCATAATAGTGTGATTGGAAACAGAGTAAGCTTTCAGAGGAGGAGGAATTACTCCTGGATTGTGGAATAACCAATCCCCGTGAGGAAATGGCCAATCAGTGGGGCTGGTAGCAAAAAAATAATAATCTCGCCAAGATGAGTCTTCTTCATGGAGTTTTTTCAGGAATTTACAAACACGGGACCTTCGCCCACTAACATAGAAAAAACCATCATTCACCTTACAAGAATATTGGCTCAGAAATAGTTCGGCAGACGGGTCACCCCCATTCCCCTTCACCAAGATGAAAAAACCTATCATGGTACGGATAGCATTCGGAGTAAACTGGTTAAGAGGGATCTGCATGCGGGTGGATATGGCAGCCAAATAGGGATGAATCGGAAATCGTAGTCCTGCCCTAAGATGTGCTTCGAAAAAAGCAAGAGTTCGAGGCTGGGAGATATCTGGGCGTTCATTTGAGCGAGGAGCGCGAAAGGCGTACTCCGACGGAAAACCATAGGCATGAGCAAGGTTAACTAGGTGAGTATGGTCGATTTGGGAAGCAAGGGAAATCCTATTCTCTAGACTCCCCATCAGAGAGGGAGTCACTTCAGAGGAGTTTTGGCTAGCGGCTTCCGGCGGAGAGAGAGGATTTGACATCGATTTACAGTGTTAATAAAAGAAGAAAAGAAGGATAGCTGGGTTACCTTGAGTGGAAGGGCTATGGAATCAGACGAGGCGACTGGCGACGGCGGAAACTCGGGATGAAGAACACCGGAGAAGAAGGATGAAGACGATGAGAAATTTTTGGGAAGAATGAAATTTGAAAAGTGAAGAGAGGAAAAGGGGGTGGTTGCGTGAAGTAAATGAGGAGAGATAGGGGGAAGAATCGAGGATTTTCCTCGGGAGGATAACAAAGGAGAGAGAAAAGTGATCGCGTGGAGCCCACGCGCGGAAGCCGAAAAGTCTCCCAGAATTGGAGGCGGGAAAAGCCTTTGGAGAAGGACATGTTTTGAAACTTCCTCTCCGAAGCAGGAACAATACACGTCTCTCCAGAAAGACCTTTGTACTAAGTTCTAGGAAATTTTTCTACTCTCACAAAAGATGTCTCCCTTTTACGAGAGTAGGGGGAGTAGATGATGCGGCCTAAAAATGTCACCTAATAAGGAGTCGACACGTGTATGAATGACGGGATTGGAGAGGAAAGGATTGAGTCATCTAGTGTTCTCTGAATAAAGAATCCTCTCTAGAGGTCTCTCTGGAGGGAGCTCCGTCTAGAGAGGAGTATCAGAAAGAAGCAGTCTTAACATGAAGTCGTGGGCCGTAAATATAGGAGACCCCCGCGATTTCAGGTCCAGACTTGATAAAAGAAAGACCTTGTCCTCCTTTATTTTAGGGAATGGGGTCCATTGAGCTGGAGTGCTGCCGAGTCTTCAGGGAGTGGAGAGAAGGGAGGATTTGGTCCACTCAGCAGGGCCGAGTCTCACGGGCAGCTCCGAAATAAGAGGAAGGTTTGACTTCCTCTCCAGAAAGTATCTCTATAAATAGGTAAATTCGAAGATATCTCCAGGTTAGACACTCATATACTAAAAACTTGACATACTGAATACGAAACACTTTTCTAAGATTCTTTGAGAACTATTCTGATACATCAAGGATATTGAGATCCTTGGAAGATATTGATAAGCCCTATACTGACTTAGGCATCGGAGTGTCCACACCGGACCCCCCTCCGGTGTGTTCTTTGCAGGTTCTTGAAGATTTGGAGGAAAAGCAGCATACTTGGAGTGATTGTACGTGTTCGAAGAGTGGGACATCCAATCCGAAGGACACGTAATCCTCTCGTGCAAATTTTGGCACATCAATATTCTTTACATTCATCTCCTTTTAATTTTTTAATGAGGTGTGCGGATGCCTGCCTAACATAAATAATATTTTAGGCAAGAGAATAATATTACGAGAATTTTCTTTATTTCTATTGATGTGCTAAAAATTGCACGAAGGGATTGGATATCCTCCGAGTTGGATATCTGACTTCCCGAACGCGTATAAGTAATCCGAATATGCTGCTGCCTTCAGCAGGATCCTCCAGAACCTGCCAAGAACACGCCGGAGGGGGGTCTGGCGCGGACACTCCGATGCCTAAGTCAGTATAGGGCTCTCAATATATTGCAAGGACTTCGAAGTCCTTGATGTATCAAATCAAGTTCTCAAAGGATCTCGCAGTGTATAATATGAAATGTAATCAGTGTTATTAAAAAGTGAAAAGTCTAACCCGAAAATATACCTTGCTTTACCTATTTATAGAGGACTTCCTCTTAAGAGGAAGTTAGAGCTTCCTCTTATCTCGGAGCTGCTTCTTGGACTTAGCCCTACTGAGTTGACAAAGTCCTCCACTCTTTCCGCTCCCTGAAGAACCGGAAGTACTCCTTCTCAGTGGACTTCATCCACTAAGATAAAGGAGAAAGAAGTCTTTCTTCCACCAAGCCTGAACCGATAATGGCGGAGTTCCCCTATATTTACGGTCCACGAGTTCATATCAAGACTAATTCTTCCCGATGCTTCTCTCCGGGTGGAGCTCCCTCCAGAGGGACTTCCAGAAGAGATTCTTCATCCAGAGAGTATTCCATAATCCAATACTTCCACTTTTATCTTATCCTCTGTACACGTGTCGACTTCTTATCGGATGACATTTTTAGGCCGCATCAACTACTCCCCCTACTCTCGTAAAAGGGATATATCTTTTGTGAGAGTAGAAAATTCCAATGAACCTAGTACAGAGATGTTTCTGGAGAGACGTGTATTATTCCTGCTTCGGAGAGAGAATTTCAAAAAATGCCCTTCTTCAAAGGTTTTTCCCGCCTCTAGCCTTGAAAACGTTTCGGCTTCCGCGCTTGGGCCCCACGCAGTCGCCTTTTTCTCTCTCTTGTTAACTTCCCGAGGAAAAAACCTCGATTCTACCCCATCTACCCCTTCTTCTCTTATTCACTCCACGCAACCTTTTCTTTTCCTTTCTGCAAATCTCAATCTCTCGAAAATTCACTTGTTGTCTCTACTTCTCTTCTCAGGCGTTTTTCCTCCCGAGTCTCGCCGTCGCCGGTCGCCCCGACTGACTTCGTAGTTCTCCCCATCAAGGTAACCTAGCTTTCTTCTTCTCTTTCATTAACACTATTTGGTAAATGTCTCGCCCTTCTTCTCCGCTTAAATCTTCTGGCCGAAACCATTCTAAGTCCACCCCGCTTCCGATGGGGAGCCCTGAAAATAGGATTTCCACCACCTCTTTACTCACTCATACTCACTTAGCCAGCCTCATCCAAGCCCAGGTTTTCCCTCCGGAGTACACTCTCTGAATCCCCCGCTCAGATGAACGCCCTGATTCTCCTGAATCTCGAACCCTAGCTTTTTTCGAAGCTCAAATTAGGGCAGGTCTTCGATTCCCAGTTCACCCCTATTTGGCCGCCATATCTACTCGCATGCAGATTCCTCTTAATCAATTCAGTCCGAATGCCCTCCGTACTATGATAGGGTTTTTCATTTTAGTGAAGGGAAATGGCGGTGAGCCTTCCGCCGAACTATTTCTGAGCCAACATTCTTGTAAATTGAACGATGGCTTCTTCAATGTATCTGGGAGAAGATCTCGTGTCTGCAAGTTCATGACAAAACTCCATGAAGAAGAGTCATCTTGGAGAGATTATTATCTTTTCGTTACTAACCCCACTGACTGGTCGTTCCCCCATGAAAACTGGATATATCATAACCCGGGAGTACCTCCTCCTCCCCTAAAAGCTTATTCTGCTTCAGACTACGCCGTTATGACTAGTCTCAATACTCATGTCCGTCAACATGATTTTTTCGATGTTCTCGGTATCTGTAAAAATCCTCGCATCCTTTCCCACTTTGGCTTCTGTCCTCAAGATTTACCTTTAGAACCTCGAGATGGTAAAAAATCCCCTGTTTTTGCATTTCATTTCTTGCATGTGGTTACTTTTCTAAGTTCTGAAAATCTTCTTGGTTATTTGCAGCAATGAGTTGGTTAACTCATATCTCGCGGGATGCCCCTGCTCTCGGAATAGTAATGGCCCCTGCATTGACTGCTCCTGAAGATCCTCCAAAGGCTCCTCAATCTCCTGCTCTAGAAAGCTCAGCAAAGACCTCGGCTCCAGAGAGTCCTTCAAAGATTCCTCCTCTTCCAAGCTCTTCTGCCCAAGTCCCCGGTTCTGTTGCCAGGAGGACTCGTTCAGCTATCAATGCCTTCTTCTCTGACTGCGGCACTTCTAAGAAGAAGAAGGGAAAAACTGCTCAGGCTCTTGCTGAGAAATGAGCTCCCCTTTCTGCCTCTTACGAACCTCTTCAGCGCCTCATCAGCCAATGTCCTCCTCCCTCCAACCTTGGGCTTTCCGACAAGCCTCTCCCTGAGGATCAACTGCTTCGTGGTGCTCATCTTTTTTCAGAGGTATTTTCCTTTATTTTCATAGCATTTACCTTTTTTTTTTTTACATCTTAAACATTATTTCTTTCCTTCATGCAGTTTGGCCTCGTCTATGCTAAGATATTTCTTTCCTTCATGCAGGGCGTTGAAATGGTTGCTGAGATCAAGCTTCTTCGAGCTGAGGCCTCCTCTTTCCAGTCAACTCTCAAGGGTGCCATCGCGGAGAAGGATAAAGCCCATAAGCGAGCTCAAGCTCTGGCTGAGGAGTTGCCTCTTCTCCGGGCTCAAAGCCAACAGGATGCAGCTAGGATTAAGCATTTGGAAGAGGAGGTGAAGAGAATGGAGCGCGAATTGCCAGATGTTGGAGTGCAAGCCTGCCTTAAATCCTTGTTCGCTTCTTCCTTGGGTCAAGAATTCTTGGGGACTCTTCATACTCAATGGCTATCTAGCTTTTTAAAGAGCTCGAGCTTCCTATGCGCCATCGGGCCACATATTCCTCATTTCATCGACCACGGCTTCAGCAATGCCGTGGTCGAGCATTCAGCCCCGGGGTTCGATGGGACCTACTCTCGTGCTTTTCGTCTGGACCAGCTCGCTACTCCTCCAAAATTCTTAGGGGATCCTAAGGAGAGCCCCGACAGTCCTTGGTGGCTACCCGGAATGGGTCAGGCCATCGCCAAGTTACAGGCGACCAAGGTGGGTATGGCTGAGCTAAAACCTTTGGAGCAGTTGGTTTATCCTTACATCTCTGCCCCCAATATGATAGCGGGAGCAGATGGAGAGAAAGGTGCGGAGGCTACCTTAAGAGGTGAAATGGGCCCAGAGGAAGGTAGAGGATCTAGCAGCCATGCTGCTGAGGAGGAGGTTGCCATTGAAGGAGCTGTGATCGAGGGAGTTGTGGTCGAGGGAGTTGTTGCTGAGGGGGCTGCTGATGAAAAAGCAGTTTAAAATTCATATTTGCATGGTCATAATGTTGGGAATAATCCCAATACCCAATAATAGTCCCCCAACAATGTGGTCCCCAATTCTTGTGGTCCCCAACTCCTTTGTGGGAAATTATTATGGGACCACATTCCCCATCTCCTTTGTGGGGAATTATTGGCACTTGTGTATTATTATTGACCGTCACGCTAGGGATCCTTTGAGACTCCCGGGAATCTTTTGAGATGCCCTAGGGATCTTTCGAGACTCCCGGGAATCCTTTGAGACACCTTCAAAATTACCAGGATCTATTTGAGACGTAATTTAAATATGAATTATCATAAATCTAATTTCATAATTTAAACAAATTAAATCAACTAATTCATGTAATGAATGTACGGTAAATAATTAAATCCCTAAACATGCGGAACTAAGGGATTACGTGTTTACCTTTGAATCGGAGAGATACCGTTGAGAAGAATAACAACTTCAACCCAATTGCCTTCTCAAGTATTCCCTAAGTCCTAGCCCGTTGATCCGGTGGGAGATCTCACGAACTATTAACTCTCAAGGAAGAATTAATTTTCTCTTGTTGCACACACTGTAATTTCAAAATTACAGATCTCTTTTTTCTCTTTTGTAGAGAAAACCGATTTCTTTTTGTCAACCCTTAAACAAGCGATTTTTCCTCTATTTATAAGAGAGAGAATAGTCAATTTATTTATTAGAAAATATAGGAGATCTAGAAATATTTTATTCTCCAAGAGATATTATATTATTTCTATATCTTTCTCCATAATATTCTCTCCCCAAAATAAGCGCTACTTTTCTCTCTTTCTTGCAACAAGATTATCCTAACCCATATTACGAAATATGGCTCCCGGTTATTATTTCCCGTGTTTAAGATTCAATGTCCATCAATTAATTTAAGCTACTGAATGCTTTAATTAATTAATATCTTTTATTCCTTAGAGTAAGGACAGCTCAACATTATTATCATACCGGAAATAAATTCCACTGATCAGATTTGATATGATAAACCTTCTGAGCCCACCAAGGGGACATAATCAACTTGACACTCCAAGACACGATTCTCTGTATTAATTTTGGCAATCTGTCCTATAATTAATAATATTGCCCAAAATATAAAGTATTGAATCACATTGATTTTTTACCCATAATAAATCAAAGCAATACTTCTTAACTACAGACAATTCCATTTAAGTGACAGAGATTAATAAATCAACAACCACTGAGGTCTAATTCTTCATTCCTTAAGCCAGTCTAGAAGAATTACCTCTCTGTAGGTCCTATTCAGCACATCAAAATGCACTAGTGTAATCTCTTGGTCAAGACAAACCAATCTGAGCCTTACACCTCAACTTCTACCAATGGATTGTTCAATTCCATCTAAGTTGTGAATCAATTGTACTTATATACAAGGAACTGACAATGTGATCTTCTACACACCACATTGTCTACAATGTAAAGTACATCTGAACGTTTATGCAATAAATAATTACCATTCATTATATTTAAAGCAACCAGTGACAAAAATTTATTCTCATTAATAAGTGCAAAAATCAGTTTGTATACATAAGTAGCACTAAAAGCATACTTGCCAGTATAACCCTAACAATCTCCCACTTATACTCAAAGTCTGCTTTTAAGTATACTACAGCACGTCCATGTTCTACATGTCCTAATAAATTCTCCCACTTATACTCAAAGCAGCTTGGCAACGCACTTGACCCCCATTCCTTCCACATGTCTCTCGAATGTACTCTGAGGCAGACCCTTTGTGAAGGGATCAGCTAGTTTGTCTTCCGATGCGATCTTTGCCACCACTATATCTCCTCTCTTAACGATTTCTCATATAAGATGGTATTTCCTTTCAATGTGTTTGCTTGCCTTGTGAGCTCTTGGTTCCCTTGAATTTGCAACTGCTCCAGCATTATCGCAATAAATAGTGATAGTGCTGGGCAAATTCGGAATCACATCCAAGTCCACTAAGAAGTTCTTAAGCCAAACCGTTTCTTTCGCTGCTTCACAAGCAGCTACATATTCGGCTTCCATGGTAGAATCAGCGATGCATTTCTGCTTCACACTTCTCCATGTCATGGCTCCACCCCCCAAAACAAAACACACTACCCGAGGTAGATTTTCTAGAATCCATGTCTGATTGGAAATCTGAGTCTGTATAACCCACAGGGAATAGACTGTCTGACTGATAAACCAACATTCTATCTCGAGTTCTTTTTAGATACTTGAGAATGTTTTTAACTGCAGTCCAATGTTCTTTCCCTGGGTTACTTTGATATCTTGCTACCATACCTACAGCAAAACAAATATTCGGTCTCGTGCACAGCATTGCATACATGAGGCTTCCAACTGCCGATGCATATGGAATGTTTCTCATCTCATCCATCTCCTTTTGTGTCTTAGGACACATCTCTTTAGATAGATGAATTCCATGTCTGAAAGGAACAAATCCTTTCTTGGAATTTTGCATGCTGAATCGTTTCAAAATAGTGTCTATGTATGAGGTTTGGGATAAGCATATCATCCTTTTCTGGCGATCTCGAGTAATCTTAATCCCAAGGATATGACCAGCTTCTCCTAAATCCTTCATATCAAACTGTTTTGACAACCATACCCTCACGTCTGTCAACACCTTTTTATTGTTTCCAATAAGCAGAATGTCGTCTACGTATAATACTAAGAATACCAAGGCAGTTCCGATACACTTCTTATAGACACAACTCTCAAACTCATTTTGATCAAATCCATAGGATTGTATCACCTGATCAAAACACTGATTCCAAGCTCGCGATGCTTGCTTAAGTCCATATATTGACCTTTTAAGCTTGCATACAAGATTCTCTTGGCCTTTTTCAATGAAGCCTTCGGGTTGGCGCATGTAGATTTCTTGTTCAAGACTTCCATTTAGGAAAGCTGTCTTGACATCCATTTGCCAGATCTCAAAGTCTAGGTGAGCTGCAATCGACAAGAGAATACGGATAGACTTAAGCATAGCTACAGGCGAAAAGGTCTCCTCATAATCGATTCCCTCTTTCTGAGTATATCCTTTTGCCACTAGTCTAGCTTTGAAGGTTTCAACCTTCCCATCTGATCCTCTTTTTCTCTTGTAGACCCACTTGCATCCAATAGGTTTTACACCTTTGGGTGGTTCCACAAGCTCCCACACTTTGTTATGATCCATAGACCCCATTTCTGCTTCCATTGCAGTTTGCCAAGAATCTGCATCCTTGTCTTGGATTGCCTCATCGTATGTCCAGGGGTCAGATTCATCCTCTCCGGGGACCAAGTCCGAAGACTCTCCCACGAACATGAATCGCTCAGGTTATCTCACAACCCTCCCACTACGACGAGGTTCCGGTTGTGTTTGTGTATCGCTTGGTACATCTACTTGTACACTTGGTATATGAGTTGGCCCTCTTAGTTCATTTAAGGTAATCTCACTCTTGGGCTTTCTATTACTCATATAGTTTTCTTCCATAAATCTAGAATGTGTGCTTATCACAATTCGCTGATCCTTTGGACTATAGAATAAACCCCCTTTCGTTCCTCTAGGATATCCTACAAACAACCTTAATTCTGAACGAGGATCTAACTTTCCAGCTTCCTTGTCCAACACGTATGCAGGACACCCCCAAATTCTTATGTGTCTTAGACTAGGCTTTCGCCCGCTCCACAATTCTGTAGGGGTTTTAGGAACTGATTTGGAAGGTACCAAATTCAGAATGTAAGTCGTTGTTTCCAAGGCATGACCCCAAAACGACTTAGGTAAATCTGAATAACTCATCATAGATCTGACCATCTCTAAAAGAGTTCGATTTCTTCGCTCTGCAACCCCATTTTGTTGAGGGGTTCCGGGTGCAGTTAATTGGGATACAATCCCTTAGCCTGATAAGTAGCCCAAAAATTCATTGCTGAGGTATTCGCCTCCACGATCTGATCGCAGAAACTTGATACTCTTTTCCCTATGCTTTTCTGCTTCAGCCTTAAACTCTTTGAATTTATCAAAGGTCTCAGACTTATGCCGCATTAGATAGATGTATCCATATCTTGAGTAATCATCGATAAAAGTAACGAAATACTCAAAACCTCCTTTTGCTTGAATTGACATTGGCCCACATACATCAGTATGAACGAGTTCTAACACTTCACTAGCTCTATTCCCCTTTGCCCCAAAGGATCTTTTGGTCATTTTACCCTCTAAACATGATTCACATGTTGGAAACGGCTCAACCTGGAGTGATTCCAACGAGCCGTCGTTCACCAACCTTTGAATCCTTCTTAGATTAATATGACCAAGTCTAAGATGCCACAGAAGTGTTTCGTTCATGTCTGAAGAATGCTTTCTTTTCTTAGAAATAGTCGATGTGTTATGCGATTCATTTTGTGTGGAATGTGCACAATTAATAGTATAAAGATTATTTACCAATGCTCCTGAACAGATAATCTCGTCATTACGACAAATAACGACATTCTTATTAAAAGAAACTGAATATCCATCCAAAATTAGTTTAGAAACTGAAATCAAATTCTTTCTAAAACTCGGAACATAAAGAACGTCTTTTAAAACTAAAATTCTATCACTAAAAGACAGTTGCACATCTCCCACTGCAACAGCCGCCACTTTCGTAGCATTGCCCATGGTGATGATGATCTCACTCCCACTAAGTTGTCGGGTTAGCTTGAACCCCTGAAAATCGAAACAAATATGATCAGTGGCTCCCGTATCCACCACCCACGAATGGGAAGAATACACCGCTAAACAAGTTTCAATTACTAGTGCGTGAGAATTACCTTGCTTACCAGCCTTCTTAGGCTTGGTACAGGCTGACTTCCAATGTCCTTTCAGACCGCAACTAAAGCACTTTCCCTTAGTGGTCTTTTTCTTGACACCTCCCTCAATTGGTATCTTTTCCTTGTTATTAGCTTGTTTCTGGCCATTTGCCTTCTTCTTCTTTCCACCTTTCGGTGCAGAATTAGAAGATGGACCGTTTGCCAACATAGCCGTATGCTCGTTCCTTGGTCCCATTAACATCTCAGCCGAAACCAAAGCTTGCAAGAGCTGAGCCAACGTATACTCTTGATTATTCATCGTATAGTTCAGTTGGAACTGCTCAAAACTTTTCGGTAGAGAATGGAGTACGAAATCGATCTGCGTTTCCGCATCGAATTCAGCACCAAGAATCTCAAGTTTGTTAAGAAAACCCATCATCTTAAGAACGTGATCCCTCACGGGCGTTCCCTCGACCATTTTCTGTGATAACATATCTCGCATGGTTATTTGTCTAGTCGTACGATTCTGATGAGCAAAAAGTTCATTAAGGTTCATCATAATAGCTGAAGCGGATTCCATGTTCTGGTGTTGGTGTTGCAACACATCTGACATTGAAGCCAAGATGGTACACCTAGCCATTTCATCGGATCTCATCCACTCCTTATGATATTCCTTATCTTCTTGGTTCGTCTCATCCGTAGGGGCAGGGGGTTTAGGTTCATCAAGTACCCACTTATGCTGTTGTGCAGTCAAGACTATAAATAAATGTCTTTTCCAATCCACATAATTCTCTCCTTCCAATTTATTTTCTTTAAGTATACTAAACAGTGGGTTAAAAGGAGACGACATGCTGAACTGAGAATAAAATATACAATTTGTATTAATATCCTATTAACACAAAAATTATCACATAATTTGATCACATGTACTATATCAAAAACCTCAAAAAACCGATATAAACATGCATCGGCCAACATCTTAAAACCAATTTAAGTAAGTCACGATGAGTGTGATCGTTTACTCAAATACATTTAAGCAGGTTACAAACAAAGCAGTTACAAACCTTTAATTCAAAATTAATAGTTGGCTTCAACCTGGCCATATAAAATTGACAGGGACTCCGATGGGGAGTTAATATATCAATTTTATACCTAAGTAATAACCATAATTAAATACAGGACTATTATTTCGTTTTGAATAAGCCACTCGATGGGAGGGTCATACCGCCACTAGTAATAATCCACAATCATCCTTAAAGGAATTTATTCATGTGAACTTATCTTTTGACCTATCCGATAGGGAGAGAGGCGCTTGCCAATGCGTAGCCAAAAGACTTCACAAATAAATAAATTATGGAGGCCATTTAATCAATTTATTATCTTAAATAAATTTAATTAATAAAAAAAAACATACTTAGTAATTTTTTAAACTAGAGGTTTTTCACGAATTCTCATGCAGAATTAACAAATAATCATAGCATAATAACAAAACAAAAATTAAACACAAATTAGGCAAACACGTCCAATTATCATGGTTTAATTTTCTCGTTTTGAAGGAACGAGAATTCGTACACCCACGACCGCAACAAAAAAAATCACGCCACGCCTACAAGCGACTCGTGTGGCTTGGTCGTCCGGGGCTCTCGGAATAGTAATGGCCCCTGCATTGACTGCTCCTGAAGATCCTCCAAAGGCTCCTCAATCTCCTGCTCTAGAAAGCTCAGCAAAGACCTCGGCTCCAGAGAGTCCTTCAAAGATTCCTCCTCTTCCAAGCTCTTCTGCCCAAGTCCCCGGTTCTGTTGCCAGGAGGACTCGTTCAGCTATCAATGCCTTCTTCTCTGACTGCGGCACTTCTAAGAAGAAGAAGGGAAAAACTGCTCAGGCTCTTGCTGAGAAATGAGCTCCCCTTTCTGCCTCTTACGAACCTCTTCAGCGCCTCATCAGCCAATGTCCTCCTCCCTCCAACCTTGGGCTTTCCGACAAGCCTCTCCCTGAGGATCAACTGCTTCGTGGTGCTCATCTTTTTTCAGAGGTATTTTCCTTTATTTTCATAGCATTTACCTTTTTTTTTTTTACATCTTAAACATTATTTCTTTCCTTCATGCAGTTTGGCCTCGTCTATGCTAAGATATTTCTTTCCTTCATGCAGGGCGTTGAAATGGTTGCTGAGATCAAGCTTCTTCGAGCTGAGGCCTCCTCTTTCCAGTCAACTCTCAAGGGTGCCATCGCGGAGAAGGATAAAGCCCATAAGCGAGCTCAAGCTCTGGCTGAGGAGTTGCCTCTTCTCCGGGCTCAAAGCCAACAGGATGCAGCTAGGATTAAGCATTTGGAAGAGGAGGTGAAGAGAATGGAGCGCGAATTGCCAGATGTTGGAGTGCAAGCCTGCCTTAAATCCTTGTTCACTTCTTCCTTGGGTCAAGAATTCTTGGGGACTCTTCATACTCAATGGCTATCTAGCTTTTTAAAGAGCTCGAGCTTCCTATGCGCCATCGGGCCACATATTCCTCATTTCATCGACCACGGCTTCAGCAATGCCGTGGTCGAGCATTCAGCCCCGGGGTTCGATGGGACCTACTCTCGTGCTTTTCGTCTGGACCAGCTCGCTACTCCTCCAAAATTCTTAGGGGATCCTAAGGAGAGCCCCGACAGTTCTTGGTGGCTACCCGGAATGGGTCAGGCCATCGCCAAGTTACAGGCGACCAAGGTGGGTATGGCTGAGCTAAAACCTTTGGAGCAGTTGGTTTATCCTTACATCTCTGCCCCCAATATGATAGCGGGAGCAGATGGAGAGAAAGGTGCGGAGGCTACCTTAAGAGGTGAAATGGGCCCAGAGGAAGGTAGAGGATCTAGCAGCCATGCTGCTGAGGAGGAGGTTGCCATTGAAGGAGCTGTGATCGAGGGAGTTGTGGTCGAGGGAGTTGTTGCTGAGGGGGCTGCTGATGAAAAAGCAGTTTAAAATTCATATTTGCATGGTCATAATGTTGGGAATAATCCCAATACCCAATAATAGTCCCCCAACAATGTGGTCCCCAATTCTTGTGGTCCCCAACTCCTTTGTGGGAAATTATTATGGGACCACATTCCCCATCTCCTTTGTGGGGAATTATTGGCACTTGTGGATTATTATTGACCGTCACGCTAGGGATCCTTTGAGACTCCCGGGAATCTTTTGAGATGCCCTAGGGATCTTTCGAGACTCCCGGGAATCCTTTGAGACACCTTCAAAATTACCAGGATCTATTTGAGACGTAATTTAAATATGAATTATCATAAATCTAATTTCATAATTTAAACAAATTAAATCAACTAATTCATGTAATGAATGTACGGTAAATAATTAAATCCCTAAACATGCGGAACTAAGGGATTACGTGTTTACCTTTGAATCGGAGAGATACCGTTGAGAAGAATAACAACTTCAACCCAATTGCCTTCTCAAGTATTCCCTAAGTCCTAGCCCGTTGATCCGGTGGGAGATCTCACGAACTATTAACTCTCAAGGAAGAATTAATTTTCTCTTGTTGCACACACTGTAATTTCAAAATTACAGATCTCTTTTTTCTCTTTTGTAGAGAAAACCGATTTCTTTTTGTCAACCCTTAAACAAGCGATTTTTCCTCTATTTATAAGAGAGAGAATAGTCAATTTATTTATTAGAAAATATAGGAGATCTAGAAATATTTTATTCTCCAAGAGATATTATATTATTTCTATATCTTTCTCCATAATATTCTCTCCCCAAAATAAGCGCTACTTTTCTCTCTTTCTTGCAACAAGATTATCCTAACCCATATTACGAAATATGGCTCCCGGTTATTATTTCCCGTGTTTAAGATTCAATGTCCATCAATTAATTTAAGCTACTGAATGCTTTAATTAATTAATATCTTTTATTCCTTAGAGTAAGGACAGCTCAACATTATTATCATACCGAAAATAAATTCCACTGATCAGATTTGATATGATAAACCTTCTGAGCCCACCAAGGGGACATAATCAACTTGACACTCCAAGATACGATTCTCTGTATTAATTTTGGCAATCTGTCCTATAATTAATAATATTGCCCAAAATATAAAGTATTGAATCACATTGATTCTTTACCCATAATAAATCAAAGCAATACTTCTTAACTACAGACAATTGCATTTAAGTGACAGAGATTAAGAAATCAACAACCACTGAGGTCTAATTCTTCATTCCTTAAGCCAGTCTAGAAGAATTACCTCTCTGTAGGTCCTATTCAGCACATCAAAATGCACTAGTGTAATCTCTTGGTCAAGACAAACCAATCTGAGCCTTACACCTCAACTTCTACCAATGGATTGTTCAATTCCATCTAAGTTGTGAATCAATTGTACTTATATACAAGGAACTGACAATGTGATCTTCTGTGATCTTCTACACACCACATTGTCTACAATGTAAAGTACATCTGAACGTTTATGCAATAAATAATTACCATTCATTATATTTAAAGCAACCAGTGACAAAAATTTATTCTCATTAATAAGTGCAAAAATCAGTTTGTATACATAAGTAGCACTAAAAGCATACTTGCCAGTATAACTCTAACACATAACAAACATTTTACCTTTCTTATACTCTATAGGGGACCCCACACTCCTGGATATGTGGGGGCTTTTTGTAGTAATCGCGTTAGCTTCATATTGCTTGTTTGTTGGCGTGCCTTTCATTTTCTGCTTGCATGAGTAACCTATAAGACCAGTAAAGAATATGTTGGAGGTGTGCTCTTCTCCCCCCTTTTATTGGTCTTGTAGGTTATACCATAATCGTCTCTTGGTTGCATAATCTTCTGGTTTCAGGTGGCTTGAGGAGGTTTTCCTTGACCCTTAAGCCTTTGTCTATCCCTTGCTTCATGCTTTAGACGGAGTTTTGGCAAATGTTTTTAATTTGCGAAGTGTATGTCTCTGAATAACCATCTTAGGTCTAGGTTATGGGGAGATGTTCTCCATCTTTCCTTGGCTTCTAAGCCTCTATTTGTCTCTCGCTTTTAAAAGGTCTTGAATCATAAAACCTGTCTTTTCTTTAACTAATCTTTGTGGTTCTCAAGTATGGTGAGGGCTCTCTGGAGCTCCTCGGCCGCTAGGCCTCTGAGTGTCTCTCACTCTTATTCTTAAAAGATTTTAATTCATAAAATTCTCTCATTTCATTGATTAACCCTTTTGGGTCTCAAATATGGTGAGGGCTCTCTGGAGCAACTCGGCCTCTAGGCATCTGAGTGTTTCTAGTTCTTATTCTTAAAAGATTTTGATTCATAAAATCTTCTCATTTCATTGATTAACCCTTTTGGGTCTCAAATATGGTGAGGGCTCTCTGGAGCACCTCGGCCTCTAGGCCTCTGAGTGTTTCTCACTCTTATTCTTAAAAGATTTTAATTCATAAAATCTTCTCATTTCATTGATTAACCCTTTTGGGTCTCAAATATGGTGAGGGCTCTCTGGAGCACCTCGGCCTCTAGGCCTCTGAGTGTTTCTCACTCTTATTCTTAAAAGATTTTAATTCATAAAATCTTCTCATTTCATTGATTAACCCTTTTGGGTCTCAAATATGGTGAGGGCTCTCTGGAGCACCTCGGCCTCTAGGCCTCTAAGTGTTTCTCACTCTCGCAATTTTTATATTCATACATCATATATTCAAATAGGAGGAAGATAATCAAGACACGATAATTCTGCATAAATCTTTTTCAAAAAGGGATAAAACTTCATTGATTTATTGTCAGTTTTCAACATAGGCCATAGATAACCTACGCCGGTCTCATTAAAAACCTCTTTACGGAAAAACCACAAAGGGGAAACCCGTAAAGAGGGAAAAAGAGCTCCGGTGAAGCCACTAAATACATTAAGCAAAATATGAATTGATGCAAAAATCACAAATGGTCTCAAGACCTTACACTTTCTTCAAACAAAGAACCTCTTCAAATGGCAAACGTTCCAGGGTCTAGCTATGTCAACTCCCTCCATGCTCTGCAGTCTATAGGCTCCTCCCTTCAATACCTGTGTGATTTTGTAAGGCCCCTCCCAATTGGGCTCTAACTTTCCCGTGTTCTTTAGGGCATCAACTCTCCTTAACACCAGGTCCCCCACTCTAAAGGACCTCGGGATCACCCTTCGGTCATACGCAGCTTTAATTCTACTCTTGTATATTTTCGCACGTACTCTAACCATCTCCCTTTCTTCTTCCATTAAATCCAGGGCCTCTCTCATCAACCTCTCATTCTGATGTTCTTCAAATTGGGCAACTCGGTGGGACTGCAGCACGGCCTCTGGAGGTATCACCGCCGCAGCTCCGTAGACCAACTGGAAGGGAGATTCTCCAATTGCTGTCTTTGGGCTAGTTCTGTATGACCATAGCACAGTGTCTAACTCATTCACCAATCCCCCTCCTATTTTCGTCAGCCTTGTCCGAATACCATCTACTATTATTCGATTAGTAACTTACACTTGTCCGTTAGCTTGAGGATGAGCTACGAAGGTAAATCTCTGTACTATGTTTATTCTTGCGCACCATCCTCGTACATTTTCTCTATTGAACTGTGTTCCATTGTCAGAGACTAATATTCTGGGTACTCCGAATCTGCAGCAAATCTGTTTTCCCAAGAATTTGATCACATTCTCTTCATCTATTGTAGCCAGAGGGGCGGCTTCCACCCATTTGCTAAAATAATCCACTGCTACTATCAGAAATTTTCTTCCTCCCGAGGCTGGGGGGAAGGGTCCTACCAGATCGATCCCCCACTTAGCGAAGGGGCATGGAGAATGCATAGCTCCCATCTCTTCCGCAGGAGTCCTTATCAAGGGACCATTCTTTTGACATTTGACACATTTCTTTACGAACTCCTTGGCGTCCTTTGTCATGGAGGGCCAATATAATCCGGCTCTTAAGGCTTTCTTTACCACTGTTTTATATCCCTCATGACTAGCTGCATTTTCTTCATGGATTTCTTTGAGTGCGTACCTTGCTTCCCGGGTCGATATGCATCTCAGATATGGTTGAGTGAACGACTTCTTGTATAAGTGTCCTCCGATAATACAGTATTTGATCCGAAGGGCTCGGGCTTCTCGGGTGGTAGGGGCACCTGCTTCCTTGGTGAGTTCCACCCATATAGCTTTTCTCCAATCATCTCCTTCCTCAATGGAACCAATGGGGTCTCCTAGAGCCTCTCTTTCTGCTACTACCAAGGTCACTGTTCCTTGTCCATCAAACTCTGTGGAGCTGGCAAGTTTGGAGAGGCTATCCGTCTGCATGTTTTTCTCTCGAGGTACCTGAACCACCTTCCAATCTTGGAACTTGCCCATCACTTCTTTGGCTCGTTCCAGGTAAGCAGTCATTCTATTATCTTTGGCTGCATATTCTCCGTTCACCTGTTGAACAACTAATTGGGAATCGGAGTATAGAGTTACCTTTAGAGCTCCCAATTCCACTGCCATCTCCATTCCTTTGATCAAAGCTTCGTACTCTGCTCCATTATTTGAGGTCATGAATTGAAACCTCACTGCAAATTGTAGGTCCTCTCCTTGAGGGCTCACTAACACTATCCCTGCTCCACATCCGCTCAGAGTCACTGAGCCATCTACATATACCTTCCATCCCTCTGCTTCTTCTGGTTTGGTAGATTCTTGGATGAAATCAGACAAAGTTTGGGCTTTTATGGCCCTCCGTGGCTCGAAGTCCACATCATATTCTTGGAGCTCTATTGCCCATCTCACCATCCTTCCCGAGAGGTCTGCTCGGCCAATGACCGGTTTCAATAAGTAATTAGTGCGGACCAGTATTTTATAAGAGAGGAAATATGGGCACAATCTTCGCGCCATAAATACCACGGCCAGAGCAGCCTTCTCGATTTCCGAGTATCGAGCTTCGACTCCTTGAATGACTTTACTAACATAATAGATAGGATATTGAATAGATCCTTCTTCTTTAACTAAGGTTATGCTTAATGAGAATTCCCCTACAGAGAGATACAAAATGAGAGTATCTCCCGGAGAGGGTTTAATCAACTTCGGCAGCTGGGACAAGTGACATTTCAAGTCCTCAAAGGCCTTCTGGCATGTCTCATTCCATTCGAACTTGGCCCCTTTCTTGAGAATCTTGAAGAAGGGGTGACTTTTCTCGGCGGACCTGGCTATGAATCTACTCAACGCTGTGATCCTCTCGTTGAGCGTCTGGAGCTCTTTCACGTTCCTTGGTGGCTGCATGTCCAGTACAGCCTTCACCTTAGCTGAGTTCACTTCTATCCCTCTTTGAGTAACCATGTATCCAAGGAACTTCCCCAACTTCACTCCAAAGGAGCACTTGGCTGGGTTCAATTTGATACCGTTTTCTCGAATTACCTGAAAAATCTCCTCCAGGTCCTCCACATGCTGATCGGCTTTCACACTCTTGGCCAGCATATCATCCACATATATTTCCATGTTTATTCCTAGTTGTCCTCGGAAGACAGCATCGACCATCCTTTGATATGTCGCTCCGGCATTGATTAATCCGAATGGCATTCGAACATAGCCAAACGTTCCGGACGCTGCTATGAAGCACACTTTGGGGACATGTGAGGGGTTCAGCTGGATCTGGTGGTATCCTTGGTATGCATCCATCATGCTTAGTAGCTCGAATCCAGAAGTCGCATCCACTAACTGGTCTATCCTTGGCAGCGGATAGTGGTCTTTGGGACACGCCTTGTTGAGGTCCCTGAAGTCGATACACATTCTCCACTTCCCTCCTCCTTTAGGCACCAACACTGCATTGGAAAGCCATTCCGGGAATTGTACTTTCACCACGTGTCCTGCTTTCAATAACTTCTCTACTTCCTCTTTCACAATACTATTTTTTTCAACTCCAAAGTTTCGTAACTTTTGTTTCACTGGCCTTACCTTTGGATCAACATTAAGGCAATGTATTGCTATCTCCGGAGGGATACCTGTCATGTCAGCTGGAGAGAATGCAAATATATCGGAATTTCGACGTAATGTAGAGATTACCTTCTCTGTGAGTTCAAGTCCCAGTTGGGTACCTATCTTAGTAGCAAAGCCGAGTTTCCCTGGGAAGAGCTCCACATTCATCGGCTCCTCATCTGTTTTAACACTTACTTGCTCAGGTGTCACTCCTTCCACTTTCTTTTTCTTTATCTCAGGGTCGTCTCCTCTCGTCCTCTCCAGGCCCTTGGTTAAAGCTCTGTCCGCCATCTTTACAGACTCTGCGTAGCACTTCCGTGCTTGGTATTGATCTCCTCTTACTTCTCCCACTCCTGTAGCTGTAGGGAATTTCATTTTCATATGAAATGTGGAGATGATTGCCTGAAAGAGGTTCAGGCTGGGTCGTCCCATTACTACATTGTATGATGAGGGAATATCCACGATGAGGAACTCCACCAGGTGGACCTTTCGAGCTGGAGCGTCCCCCAATCCTACCTGTAACACTACCGATCCCAAGGGTTGGATGGCACCTCCGGAGAAACCATACAGGGAGGTATCTACAGGTCGCAACTTCACACTCAGCTCCATCCTCTTGAAGCACTCAAAAAACATAATATCAGCTGAGCTTCCCGTATCTACAAAGATTCGGGCAACGTCGAACCCAGCTATGTCGGTAGTGATCACCAAGGCGTCGTTGTGATCTTCCTTAACTCCTTTCACATCCTCCGGCCCAAATCTAATATTGGGCGTCTCTGTCATACGTCCTACTTCTTTCAATTGACCTCCTTGTCCCGCTTTTAGAGCTCGAACACTTTGTTTTCTCTTTCGGAAGGAATCCCCATATGCTGGTCCTCCCACAATCATGTGGATTACTCCTCTCTTCGGCGGTGGAGGGGGCATATCTTCGGCCGCCTACTTGGTTTCCTTCTCTTCCGGTTTCCTTTCATATTCCTTCCGCTTCTGCCCCCGAGGGCCCTGCCTGTCTCTAAATATAAATTCTTTCAGATGCCCTGCCTGGATCATCCTTTCAATCTCGTCTTTCAGGTGATAACATTGATTCGTGTCATGTCCATATTCATTGTGAAATCTGCAGAATCGATCGGACTTGGGCTTCTGAGGTCCTCGACTTCTGGAATATGGGAATTTCAAGTCAGGATGATCTCCTGCCACCTCCAGTACTTCGGCAGGTTCAATTCTCAAGGGCGTGTACTTCTCAAACCTTCAGATGGATTATTGTCTCTTGTTGACCCGGAAGTCCGAGGGACCTCTGGACTGGAACGCCTGGAGGGGCACTCCCTTCTTCTCTCTCGATCTTGTGGCCTAGTCTCCAACCTCTTGGCTTTTCGAACCTCCTCCAGGGTGAGGTACTTCTCTGCTCTATGTAGCAACTCATCAAAGTTCTTAACCGTCTTCTTAACTAAGGAGGAGAAGAAGTCTCCATCTCGTAATCCGTTAGTAAGAGCGTTGATCTTCACCTCCGGAGAAGCTGTAGGGACCTCCAGAGCTGCTTGATTGAACCTCCGGAGAAAAGTTCTCAAACTCTCGCACTCCCCCTGCCTCAGATTGAAGAGGGTCAAAGTGGCCCGCGGCTGTCTCCGGGCACTTGCAAATTGATGGAGGAATAACTCGCTGAATTCCTCCCAGGATCGGATCGTATTGGTTCCAATTGGGTGAACCACTGCTGTGCCGCTTTTACCAGGGTGGTCAGGAACACCCTGCATTTGATTCCCTCTCCGTAGCGGTGTAATAACGCAGCGTTCTCGAACCTTACTAGGTGTTCATACGGGTCTGCCGTACCATCGTATTCAAAATTGAGGGGCTTAAAGTTGAATGGCAGTTCGTCCTGTAATATGTTAGGAGAGAACTGACATCCAGAAACATAAGCGGATCTACTTGCTCGATTGTTCATTTGTTTCCTCATATCCCTCATCTCCTTCTGTAGGGCCTATAGTTGATCGCTGACGGGCCCTCCGTAGGTATCATCAGTGCTTTCTTCTGCTTCAGGGAGCTCTGTCTCTCGGGGTGCTAAATCTGCATTCCTTCTTGCATTCCGAGAGGGAATGCTTCTTTCCGCTCGGGAGGGCACCTTATCATCTCCTTCTACCCGCATCCCTACTTCTTTGGATAGCACTTGGGAGGCTCCTGGTGCCTCTTCCTGGGGTCTCGGGGTAGGTATCTCCACATTCCCTGGTGTAGCTCTGGGGGCTCGATCTCCTTGAGCCGCGAAAGCTCTCTCTACAGCCTGCTTGATGAGGGCATTCAATTGATCGGGAGAAACCAGACATGGTTCCGAATTTGGAATATCCTCCCGTTGGGGATCCGAAGTTCGGACCGCTGGGGCTTCAATGTTCGCCGTTATCCCTTCTTCGATCGGGAGGGGATGGTTTTCGTCACCCAGGCCTGTGGTAGGCGTCAATGGTGGATTTGATCGGGAAGGGGTATGAACTGGATCCTTCCCTCGGCCTCCTTTTGGTGTGGGATCAGTCGGCAAAGGGGGATTCTCCCTTGAAAGAGCCTTCTTTCCCGAAGTAGATGTGACCGCGTTATTTCCACCACCCATTACTCGAACAGATAGAAATTCGTGAGAAGATCTTTCAACTCTTTTCCACAGACGGCGCCAGTTGATGTGCCAAAAATTGCACGGAGGGATTGGATATCCTCCGAGTTGGATATCTGACTTCCCGAACGCGTATAAGTAATCCGAATATGCTGCTGCCTTCAGTAGGATCCTCTAGAACCTGCAAAGAACACGCCGGAGGGGGGTCCGGCGCGGACACTCCGATGCCTAAGTCAGAATAGGGCTCTCAATATATTGCAAGGACTTCGAAGTCCTTGATGTATCAAATCAAGTTCTCAAAGGATCTCGCAGTGTATAATATGAAATGTAATCAGTGTTATTAAAAAGTGAAAAGTCTAACCCGAAAATATACCTTGCTTTACCTATTTATAGAAGACTTCCTCTTAAGAGGAAGTTAGAGCTTCCTCTTATCTCGGAGCTGCTTCTTGGACTTAGCCCTGCTGAGTTGACAAAGTCCTCCACTCTTTCCGCTCCCTGAAGAACCGGAAGTACTCCTTCTCAGTGGACTTCATCCACTAAGATAAAGGAGGAAGAAGTCTTTCTTCCACCAAGCCTGGACCGATAATGGCGGAGTTCCCCTATATTTACGGTCCACGAGTTCATATCAAGACTAATTCTTCCCGATGCTTCTCTCCGGGTGGAGCTCCCTCCAGAGGGACTTCCAGAAGAGATTCTTCATCCAGAGAGTATTCCATAATCCAATACTTCCACTTTTATCTTATCCTCTGTACACGTGTCGACCTCTTATCGGATGACATTTTTAGGCCGCATCATCTATGTATGGTGATGATGGTTTCAATCATTTTATTCAAAACCGATTGGTTAAACCTTTTCATGTCACAAAATAATTAATCAAAAATATAATATATATATATATATATATATATATATATAAAATCAAAAAAAAACCTTTTATAATAAAAAATTAGATTATTTTAACTCGATGACTGAAAAGGCCCGTGTTGGACCGGCCCGACAAAGGCGACATGATGGGTCGATCATGACCCGACATATTTAACAACTATAAATGTATATGTTATTTTATTATTAAATATTTTAAATTTTTTAAATTTAAAATGATAATGTTGTCATTCATTTTATATTTATTAATTTAATTTATTAGTAGTGCGAACTTGTGCGATTACATGACATTGCATAGCATATACAAATAATTATATATGTTGGATCAATGATCGATATATGAAAATATTAAACAAAAGAAACGGCAGTGATCATTTTTGCGGTTGGACCGACAATCCAATTTTATTAAAACACTATCTTTAATACTAGTAATTAATTAACACTTTTTTAAACTATAAAAAATACAGTATATAAACACTCTTTATGTTTCCCGGCCAATAACAATATATTCAACCTTGGAGGTAGTTTTGTAGTATGATATAATTGCATCGATCATTCCTCTTCTCTTTAAAATGTCATTAATTTTAAAATTTTATAAATCCACAGATCATATGCAAAGCCGGTCCTGAGATTTTATAGGTTTGGGGCGAACAAGAAAAATGAGCCCCTTCTTCTAGCATTTTGAGAGTAAATGAGCTTTTGCATAATAGGGATAGGTGAGAGAGAAAAATTATTTTTTATATAGGGTATAAATAATATTTTACCTTCCATTTTGCACCTAATAGTAACTCTGAAAAAAGTTAGTACTAGAATGTAAAAAGGGAGGTGTAAAAAACATCTGAAGGTAAAAAAAATTATTAAAATAAGTATGAAATGTGTACATATGGATCGTGCATGAAAAATGCATATACATATCAAACACAAAATGTGCACGTATGGATTGTGCACAAAATGTGCACGTACGGATCGTGCACAAAATGTGCACATATAGATCGTGCACAAAAAGTGCACATGACATTTGTATTTTATTCACTATAAAAAAAAAAAAAATTGTCACACATCTTCCATCTTTTTGTTCTACATTCTCCAATAAAGATAATTTATGGTGTAATAATTGTTTTTTTCTTTGAAAGTTGGTACGTTGAGAATATGAATATTTTGCACAAACAGCCAAATCAATTTTCTCTCTAATTTCCCGCACACTTAATCCCCCTTCCACAGTAAAGATATAGGATTTAATTATATATTTTTTCAAGTCGTATCCGACAATCGTGATTTTGTGTTTGGTAGGTTCTGTGGAGATGTTTTCGAGGGCAAGGATGAGCAACATTCTTCGGGGATCAAAGCCAACTTTGTTGATGATTGTGGTTCAGATTTTATTATCCATTGTCAACATTACGTCCAAACTGGCTTTGTATGATAGAATGCCTCTTTCCGACTTTTATCGTTCCCATCGCATTTTTTGCTGAAAGGTTATTTTTTCCATTTCTTCAATTAAGCAAGATTTTATGTTGATTGATTCTTGGTGATTTAAGTTTGAGTCCTGTAATTTAGGCCTAATCCAATTTATATCCTTTAAGTTTGTACTTTTTCGATTTACATCATTTTTTGTCCAATTTACGTCATTTCCGCCGGAAAATTTTAAAACTCACCGGAATGTAAGGAATAAATTGGGATTCCGGCCAAATAGTCCAATTTACGTCCTTTAAGTTTGAAAATTAAAATTTTCTAAAAATCCCATTAAAGATTTAAAAAATCTAAAAGTATCATTAAAAATCCAAAAATCTCCTTAAAATTAAAAAATATAAAATGTGTAAAATAAAATTCAAAATATATCACTAAAATTTTGAAAAATATCATTACAAATTATAAAAAGTGTAAAATATAAATAAAAAAATCAAAAATTTTGAAAATACAAAATTCTACAATACAAAGAATGGAAAATATGTAATTTAAAAATTAAGAAATTCAAAATCTCATTAAAATTTCTCAAAACTCTAAAAATCTCATTAATTTATTAAAAATATGTATATTAAAAATTACTAATTCTAAAAATCTAATAAGAATAATAAAAATTATTAACATTTCATTAAAAACCAGACTTGATTCAGACTCGTCTGCCATTAAAGTTTTGCTCGTACTCCTAAAAATTTTGGGTCCCACGAGATTTTCCAACTCACCGTAGAGGTTGAGTGTAAGTTCCACATGCACCTTGATCGATTTTGGAATAGTCCAAAATTCATTTTCACGATATTTTTTAAATTGTGGAATTTTTTTATTTTAAACATTTTTAAAATTTTAATTTATAGATTTTTTTATTTTTATGAGTTTTTAGAAAAAAATAAATGAATTAACACATTTTTTAGATTTTTTGAATTGTAGAAATTATAGATTTTTTTTATTTTTATGAGTTTTTAGAAAAAAAAATTAAATTTATACATTTTCAGATTTTTTGAATTGTAGAATTTATAAAAAAAATTTTAGATTTTTTATATTTATTTTACACAATTTATAAGTTTTTAATGAGATTTTTTTATTTTTAATGATATTTTCAGAATTTTTTAATTATTAATTTATAATTTTCAAACATAAAGGATGTAAATTGGACTATTTGACCGGATTTTCAATTTTCCGGTGGAAAGGACGTAAATTGGATCGAAAAGGATGTAAATTGGACACCCTAGGATGTAAATTGAAAATATGAAAACTTAAAGGATATATTCTGGATTAGGACTAAGTTACAGGACGTAAAATGAAATTTTCTCTTTATGTTTTCATTTAATTAATCTTGAATTCTTTTCGGGGGAAAGAGGCCAAGGTTGACCAGAAAGACAGTCTTGTATGGATTTCTTTGTGGTTTATTCGGGTAAATTTTATGTCCAATAATTTTATGACCAGAAAGAGGTAGTTTTGTATGATATAATTGCATCAATCATTCCTCTTATCTTTAAAATGTCATTAATTTTAAAATTTTATAAATCCACAGATCATATGCAGAGTCGGTCCTGAGATTTTGTAGGTTTGGGACAAACAAGAAAAATGAGTCCCTTCTTCTAGCATTTGAGAGTAAATGAGTTTTTGCATAATAGGGATTGGTGAGAGAGGAAAATTATTTTTTATATAGGGTATAAATAATATTTTACCACCCATTTTGCACCTAATAGTAACTCTAAAAAAAGTTAGTACTAGAATGTAAAAAAGGAGGTGTTAAAAACATTTAAAGGTAAAAAAAATTCTTAAAATAAGTATGAAATGTGTACATATGGATCGTGCATGAAACATGCATATACATATCAAACACAAAATTTGCACAAAATGTGCACGTACAGATCGTGCACAAAAAGTGCACATGACATTTGTATTTTATTCACTATAAAAAAAAAAACATTTTGTCACACATCTTCCATCTTTTTGTTCTACATTCTCCAATAAAGATAATTTATGGTGTAATAATTGTTTTTTTCTTTGAAAGTTGGTACGTTGAGAATATGAATATTTTGCACAAACAACCACTGTGAGGTGATCTATAGCAGCCCACTCCCTCCCATAAAAGATGGTGAAATGAGCTTCCAAATTAAGACGGAATTGACCATAATACCCCTAAATTGAGAATAGATTATAAAATTAAAAATTTCTCTTTCTTGCCTTTTGCTGTTTATCTTCCCTATGCTACCAAACAATTTTCCCCAAAATAATTCCTCATTCTTCCCAATGATGTCCGGCGATTAAATCAGATGAAGAAATCCGATTACTTCCCCAAAAATAATTCCACCTTCTTCCCAATGATGTCCCGGGCATTGATTTCCCAAAAAATTAATTCAAATTATCGGCGACTTCCCAAAGTTGTCACTTCCCCAAAAATATGGCCGACGATTAACTGAGATGAAGTAATCCGATAACTGGACTTTATTTCTGATTGCAACCTGACTTGACGGTTGAAGAAATTCGATCTCCCTATCTCGATCTTTCTTCACTCTATCTCTTAACCTCGCACATTCTTGTAACTCAATTCCCCCATTTTCATCTGCAAAAAAAGCTCAAATCTTTAATCATCAAGATTGAAAAAAAAAACAAGCTTTCTCTCTCTCTCTCTTTTAGCTTCTCCACTTCTGTGTTTCTCTCTCCAACCCTCTTCTCATTCTCTCACTATAAACCTGTAAAGGAAGGAAGCCCTTTATTTCGATCTATTCATTTTTATATTTTAATTTGTTTTGTTTAATTTGACCATTTTTGTTTAATTGTTAAAGTATATTTTTTAAATACTTATATTTAAACAAAATGCCATACATATTAAATTATTTAAACGTATTTATTATATTTAAGCAAACTGATTGCAAATTTTATTTTTTATTTGAAATTGTTTAAGATTTTTCTATATAAATTATTTAAACAATTTGAATATAAAGTTATTTTTCTATAATTTGTGTTGAAAAATATTGTCCCGATTTTAATTTCTTTAAATATTTGATAAGATTGGGATATATTTAAGGGAGAGAATTAAGAAATTTTATTTAATCTAAATTAAAATTTCATCTAAAGAGTTTAAACAGAAGATGTTATACCATTGTGTAACAGAAGATCTCGTTGGAAGACTATATATCTACAGAAACTCTAGAACAATATGATTCAATTCATAATTAATTTTAAATTGATAAAAATGTAAGTAATTTAATGTTATTCTAATTATTAATTTTAAACTTAAATAAAGATAATATAAGTTTAGTAATTTTTGTAGATTTAAGGTTAATGTTTAGTATCTTACCCTATACTTCCTCCGTTCCAAATAACATTTCACACTTCCTTTTTTATTCTCTTATCTATATATATAAAAACAGCATAGTTGACTGCAGTCAATTCCCGCCCAAATTGCTGTGGGCCAATTTTTCCTTCTTTTTTTTTTTTTTTTTTTTTATGTCCAGCTGTTTTAGTTTTTGTCTTATATCACTCTTAAATCTTTTTTTTTTTATTCTATTTGCAGTCAGTTATAAATTAATTATTAAAAACATTTGTAATTAAGTATACCTCTATAAATTTTAATTATTAAAAAACATTTGTAATTAATTTATGTATATTATACTTTTTTGTTTTCCAAGATTATATATAGATTTTAATTATAAGTTAAAATTTGTATGAGATAGTTTCATGAATCTATTTCGTAAAATTGAATTTTAATTAATTATTTTATTTCGTCAGAAGCTTTCAATATTTTTATTTAGATGTCTTACAAAAAAATTCTCATTTTATTTTTGTGTATACATTGTGACTCCACCTCTTTTACTCTTAAGTTATTCTACACTCCATATTCACTCTCTTCAATTATATTAATATTTTTCAAATTTTGTGATAATTAGACGGATGCAGTAATATTCCAACAATAATTATAAGTGAAAATAGATTTTAAAAAATGTAATTGAAGCTTCATTCACAAGATGAAATCAATGATATGATTTCACATATTATTGTTCTTTAAATTCTATAAAATTCAACCATTAAAAATTTTAAATCACACGAATGTATTCTATAAATAATTAATTAAAATTTATTAATAATCAATCCGTCGTGCAACGCACGGGAGAATTACTAGTTATTCGATAAACATAAGGTACTAAACCCTAAATTGAATTGGAATATCACATTGTTAAACTTAAATTGTATATAAGATACTAAACATAATGTTATAAACCTTAAACTTAAATTAATTTTGAATATTACATAAGTTACTAAAAGTTAAATTGAAATTAAATTTGAATAATATTACATAAGTTATTAAACTTGTGTGGTATATAAGGTATCAAACACTTAAATTGAAATACATATAACGTATTAAACTCTAAATCTTAAATTAAATTTAAATATTACATAGCATACAACATACTAAATTTAAACTTAAATTGAAATTGATTGATTCATTAATTAAATTTACATATATAAATTAAATTTAAAATATAAATAAAAAATTGAAATTGATTTATTCATTCATTAAATTTTTATATATAAACTAAATGTCCATGAGTTACCAAAACTTAAATTGAAATTGAAATATTACATAAGTCGGTAAACTTAAATGGTATATAAGGTACTAAACATAAATCTTAAACCTAAAAATTGAGTTTGAATACTATATAAGTTAATATTTGAACACTGAGGGTGAATATTTGAACACAGAGAGTGAATATTTGAACACAAATAGTATTTTTTTTGAATTTTTCTCATGATAATGGATTTAAGTAGAGAAGAATTGAAAAAAAAGTTAAGTTGTTTTATTTTCCTAATATATGTAGGTAGGGGTGGGCATAAAACACAAAAACCGAACCGAATCGACGATTTTCGGTTTATTTGGTTCGATTTATTCGGTTTATAAACTGAATTTAAAACATAAGGTACTAAACTTAAATGAAAAATTGAAATTGATTTATTCATTCATTAAATTTTCATATATAAACTAAATGTCCATGAGTTACCAAAACTTAAATTGAAATTGAAATATTACATAAGTTGGTAAACTTAAATTGTATATAAGGTACTAAACATAAACCTTAAACCTAAAAATTGAGTTTGAATACTATATAAGTTAATATTTGAACACGAAGGGTGAATATTTGAACACGGAGAGTGAATATTTGAACACGGAACACCCTCCTATGTTTAATTTGAAAGGAGCCACTACTAACATCCCAAAATATATTAAGCACACCCCAATTTTATTAGGAATAAATTAGACATATGCATATTGACTAAGTTGAGCGTTTGAAATTTTTAAATAATTATAAACACACCTTAACCCTAAATATGCATATTAGTTTAAAGCTAACAAAGAGTGTGAATTTGAATTATAAACTTAAGAGAAATATTTGAACACCGAGTGTGAATATCTAAACAAAGAGATTGTTTTGAATTTTTCTCCTGATAATAAATTTAAGTAGAGATGAATTGAAAAAAAATTAAATTGTTTTATTTTTCTAATATATTTAGGTGTATTAGTTTAAAACTAACAATTAAAAAAATATTCAAAGTCTAAACCCTTAAACTTAAATTGTATATAAAATACTAAACATGTACCAAATATAAACATTAAACCTTAATTGAGTTTGAATATTACATAATTGAATTTGAATATAACAGAAGTTACTAAACTTAAATGGTATACAAGGTACTAAACATAAATCTTCGACTCTTATATACGAAATATCATTGTTACTGATATGAAGTGGAGTATCATTGTTTTAAATACATTAACTCTTGTATACGAGATATTGTTGTTACGTGTACTAGAAAAATTACTAAAAAATGTTAAATTCAAAAAAATGTCTGATAAATTTAAAATGATGGAATAAGTAATTCAAATTTCACAAACTTAAAAAATTTCAAACTCAAATATAAAATCTGAAAAATTTATTAGACAACTTTCTTATTTCTTTATTTCTTTATTTTAATTTTACTAAACGTCGTTAAAAATTCATTTTTTTTTTAAATTTGAATTGATTAATTGATAATAATTAAGATTATGACAATATTAATATTAATAATAATAATAATTAGATATATAGAAACTTTTATTTTTTTAAAATTTAATTTAAATTGATACATGTAGATAATTTTACTCGTAATTATCATTAAGATTATGATAATAATAATAATAATAATAATATGTTTAGATGTATACAAACATTTTTTAAAAAAAATTTATTATACTTTTACAATAAAAATTAAATATACTTCTAAATTAATTTTTCACAATTTTATGCGATTTTCAAGATTTTTCTCTCTCTTCAAAGATTTCTCACTCTCTTCTCTCTCTCACTCACACACACACAGTCATCTCACACAGATCTGTCGATCTGGGTTTCTGCAAGAATGCTCGAATTGATTTATATATATTTTTTTCTTCAGCTTCATTCCATCTCAGAAAAATGACGAACTGTTGATTAGATTTTTTTTTTCTTCAGCTTCACTCCATCTCAGAAAAATGACAAAAAAACTCCATTATACAGCGATATTTTTTTTTGCCATAAACTTGAAGAATGCGTCGATATGGGACGTTCGCCGGAAGGA
The DNA here is from genome assembly GCA_963675135.1 of Galeopsis tetrahit. NCBI lineage: Eukaryota > Viridiplantae > Streptophyta > Magnoliopsida > Lamiales > Lamiaceae > Galeopsis > Galeopsis tetrahit. Next base: position 11,322,962 of record OY776129.1, on the reverse strand, counting down.
AGGGGGAGCTGAGAGGTAAGGGGAGAGAATGGAAGCTGAAGTGAAGAAAAGAGGAGAGTGGAGAGAGAAAGGGAGACTTGGGGAGTGGAGAGAGAGAAAGGAGATCTGACAAAGCTGGTACGAGTCTTTTTCTCTAAAATTAATAAAAAAATATAACAAATATAAAACAAATGAGAATGAAGGGGCAAAAGAGACAATACATATCATATTTGGGAGTGGGTTGCTACCTAAAAATTCGCAAAAATTCGCAGGGAGTGGGTTGCAACAAAATTAAAAAACAAGGAGCCAGTAGTAAATAATCTCTAAAATAAATACTCCAGTAGTACTCAATATTTTGGTAAAAGTGTAGCTGTTCACATTCTATTAAAGGGCTATTAATTGGCGTGACTGATGAATGTCTGGAGTGTGGACCACAAATTAAAATGGCAAAAAGGATTAAATTTGTTAAACAAGGCAATTAAAACAATTTTATCAACAATTAACAAACAGAGTGTGTAACAGCTTACAATTACTATATCTTTCCAGGCAGGGAATTAATTAAACAATAAATAAATTACTAACATTACTGGGAATCCTCCTGCCGTGGAAAACCGATTCACGCGGCTCCGATCCATTGTACGACGGATCGGAGTGCACGTAAATCGTGTACAACTCCTGGTGCCCTTTAAAGAATTTCTCCCACAGTGGGGCTAAAATCACCGGCCCTCTTGTCAAAAACATGAAGGCTATTTTGGGAACACGTTGAAATGGATATTCTTTCATTTTAGGCCTCATTGATGCTCTCCATACAAGCTCCTGATCTTTAAAATAGTTTTGTATGATATAATTGCATCAATCATTCCTCTTATCTTTAAAATGTCATTAATTTTAAAATTTTATAAATTCACAGATCATATGCAGAGTCGGTCCTGAGATTTTGTAGGTTTGGGGCGAACAAGAAAAATGAGCCCCTTCTTCTAGCATTTTAGAGTAAATGAGTTTTTGCATAATAGGGATTGGTGAGAGAGGAAAATTATTTTTTATATAGGGTATAAATAATATTTTACCACCCATTTTGCACCTAATAGTAACTCTAAAAAAAGTTAGTACTAGAATGTAAAAAAGGAGGTGTTAAAAACATTTAAAGGTAAAAAAAATTCTTAAAATAAGTATGAAATGTGTACATATGGATCGTGCATGAAACATGCATATACATATCAAACACAAAATTTGCACAAAATGTGCACGTACGGATCGTGCACAAAATGTGCACATACAGATCGTGCACAAAAAGTGCACATGACATTTGTATTTTATTCACTATAAAAAAAACATTTTGTCACACATCTTCCATCTTTTTGTTCTACATTCTCCAATAAAGATAATTTATGGTGTAATAATTGTTTTTTCTTTGAAAGTTGGTACGTTGAGAATATGAATATTTTGTACAAACAACCAAATCAATTGAAAGTGCGTTGAAAGTGCGTTTAAAGTAGCCTCCTTTCGTAAATGTAATTAAAAGAAAATTCTTAAATCAGAACCATAGCCTCCTTTCTCTCTATTTGTAATCGCTTCTTCTATTGAAAGTGTGTTGGTATGTAGTGTTTAAGTAGAAGTAGATTAATGATGTACTAAATGTTGAGACAAATTGTACAACACTGACTCTAACAAAATATCAGAAATAAAGATACACAGCGGAAGACTTGAAACACTAAAAACAAACGAGACACAATGGAAATATTTTTAACATAGATTTTATAAATAAAAATCTATGTTAGCCTTACGGCGAAATATCAATACTTATCTTCAAGTACAAATGTTGTGTGAAATGTTACAACAATAACCTTCACAACTAAAACTATAAACGAGGCATGTGCCTTGTTTTGAAAACGAACTAAGTGTATAAAATTACACACTGTCGAAATGGTAGTCTATCTATTATTACACTCTCAATAGATAAGAAAAGCACACAACCATACGGGTGGGATACTTCGTATGAACTAAAAGGTATAGCTATTGGGGCCACAATTTCCTAATAGGATGAACACTAGTCTAGGATATTGATCGAATAGAATACACTGAATTGTGGAGCATTCCTTCGGTATTTATAGAGTGGGATACAAATTCTAGAGGCTTCCAACTTTGAGATCCTATTTTTTAGGAACTCAACTTCCATGATCTTTCTAGATCCTTACATGTTCCAGGTCGTTCTAAATGGCTTCCAGCCTCTCCTAGCACGTTCTGCAATATTCTGGAATCTTCCAGGTTCCAGATCCTTGTAAAAGCTTCTAGATCCTGCCAGAAATGCGACAACATTTAGATCAACATTTAATGCAACACTTTAGAAAGGACTTAGAACAAATCTCGGAAGGTCAAATTAAGATGTTGTTGAGAATGTTGATACATTTAAGAATTCACAACATCTACATCTATGATTCCCCGTCGTGGTCTTGCCGGTGCCGCTGGTACTTCTTTTTAATCAACAGTTTTCGATGATTGATTCAATATTAGGACTGATGAGTGACTTCGTGTATTATATTATTTTGTTTTCCCCTTATTTGATTTTTTGAGTGATTAATTGTGGTTATATCAAATCGTTTCATTTTCAGATCACTATTGTCCACCAAAAATTGATTGATGGAATGATCCAATGGGTCCATCACAATAGAAGGAGGAGCATGTGAGTTCATTTATATTATTCATGCATTTTTTTTTTAGGTTATGCTGAAAAAGATTCATCTTTGTCTTCCCGGTATTCATTAATGTGAGAATAGGTATGTGATCACCGTTAATGAGGTGATAGGAATGAATCACTATTTACAAGGAGATAAACATGGTAAATATAACAAACCATATCAAAGAGATATATACAAAGATATGGTCAAAATAAAAAAGATATTATTCCTATATTTACATTATTCCCTATTACCCCCCGTCAAGCGATGCTGAGGATGAGGACGAACGCAGAGCTTGGATCGTAAAAATTCGAAGTTCGGTCGAGGAAGACTCTTAGTAAAGACATCGGCGAGCTGAAGGTTGGACGGGACGAACTGGGTGAGGAGGCAACCAGGGGAGACTCTTAGTAAAGACATCTAAAGCCCCAGTGTTATGATTATGCCAAAAAGGGGGAAAGAGCAAGAGCAAGGGCCAGAGGTGACTTGAAGATTGGTGAGCCTAAAGGAAAGGACAAAGTGACTGAAACAGAGGAAGAAGAAGAAGATCAAGGAAAAGGCAAGGAGCCTATGAGAATTGAAGATCTTACTGAAGAAGCATGGCTTCAGTTCTGGAAGATCAGGTCAGATGGGAGCAAAGACCTAGAGGAGAGTTAGCTGGATTGGATCCTAAAGAGAAGGACATTCCAGTGAGGGGAAAGGTTTTCAAAGTTTCTGGAAGAAAGAGAAAAGAGCAAACCTTTACCTCATTCCCAACAAGCCTGACTCTACCTGCTGAATTTCAGTTAGAAGAAGAACCCCAAGCCAAGAAGCCAAGGAAAACCAAGAAGGCAGTTAAGTTGCCTGAAATCCAGGAGGAAGAGGAAGCTGCTGAAGAAGAAGACCAAGTCAACCAGCCTGAAACAAGAAAGCCCAAACTTGATGATGATCCATCCAAACTGTTTGAAGAGGGTTTTGGCAAAGACCCTGAAACTCAAGAAAAGCTAGCTCTCCAAAGAGCTGAGGAAATGATGGAACAGTTGGTGGAAGCCAACAAAGCAAGAGATGTAAGGAGGTCTCAGTTCAAAGCTCCTCCTAGAAGAAGGGCTTCATACAGAAGGCTCAAACCCTAATTGTTGCAGAGATGGGATACTCAGTATCCACACCATGATAAGTGGGTGCCAATTCAGCTGAATGATGAATGGAAGAAGCCAAAAGGAGATTTGTCTATGATTTATATGTTATAAGCAGATGGCTTGGTGAAAATGTTAAAGAGATCTTTGGACAGTTCATGTTTGACAACTACAGAGAGTTGTATCAAAAGTTGTTTGCAGCAACTGATATTGCAAGGGTGGACTTCCAGGCACCTAGTCCCATTCTGTACATTCCTCCCAAGTTCAGTGGGAACTTGATTAATGAGCAGAAGATTCTGGAGGAGTTCATCTCCATTATGAAGATGGAGAAGCTGAAAATTGGGCCTAAGGGGACAAATCAAGAGATTTGAGAGCTGAAGAAGAGAGTATGGGCTCAGTATAGCATTGCCCCACAAGATGATGGTTCTCTCTGAATGGATAAGTGTTCTCCCCCCACCCCACCCCACCCCTTTTTATCATGTTGTTTGTTTCTGTTTATGTTCAGCATAGTTAGGCCTTTTCAATTTTCTGATCTGTAATGCTTTATCATATATGAAAAGGATAACTATTTTCTATCAGAGATAATAACTCATTATCTCAACTAACCTAATTACCTAACCTATGGTACTTAAATTACTATTGTGCTAACATTTCATTTCAGGGAGTTTGATTGAATCATCATCTCTGAAGACAAGTTAAGTATAATTCAAGTCACCTCTGTAAATAGGTTTTGGCATCATCAAAAAGGGGGAATTGTTGGGAAATGAATTGATTTTGATTAAGATACCAAAACCCCTGAATGATGATAGTCAGCTTAGTTGAGATAGTAAGTCAGTCTGTTTGTCTCAGGACAGTTGAGACAGTTTAGAATTTTATCTAAGTCTAGAATCTCAGGAATGTTGTGATCATAGTTTCAGGATAGTTGTCCAAGCTGGAATGTTAGGCAACTTAATAGTTTTTGTCTTAGCTCAAGATTGCTGAACACATGAAGACAGAATACCTGAAGTGGACAACATGGCTGAATGCACAAGTTCAAGTTAACTGATCCATTGAAGACAGTAGTGATAAGGGTTGTATCAGATCAATTGATGAAGAGAAGAACTAGGGATCAAGAGCATTAATGAAGCATTAAAGCCATCAAGCCTGAACAAGCATTAAAGACATAGAAGCATTAAAGACTGAAGACTTGAATGCATTGAAGAACATTCTATCTGCACCAAGAATGTTCAGAGAACTTGTCCCATCTGACCGTTGGTGAAGTACAAGTTCTGACACAATCAATCTTGGAAAATGTGCAAGATTAGAAATTGACACAAGTCTACACAATCGCATTTCTCAGAAGTCAATACCATACATTCAAGCAGCCATTGAAGAACCTTCTATACACAGTGGATAATAGAAGAGATCTCAAGTAGCCGTTTCAATGGAGCTGCAAATAGACAATTTGAATGTCTATCTCTCCAACGGATAGATGATCAAATTGTTCTATAAATACAGAAGTAATCCAAGGAATCCGTATACAACAACCTGTTATCAAACTATCATCAAGAAATCACAAGGAAAACAAAGCTTACTTATTATAATTCAAAGTTTCCTGATCACTTCTAGCTAAGCCCACTTTGTAAAATCCAAGCTTAGCAAAGAGATATCTTATCCTTTTACATTGTTCTTATTGTAAAGGATATCTCACTTAGTTGGAACCAAACCTCAAACCCCTGCCTCTTAAGTGAAGTAGTGTTTGTTGTAGAAGTGAGGAGTTAAGAGTTGTTAAGTGAAAATACAGCTTTAACTCAGAGAAGTTGATCACTAGGACTCAGAATTCCTAGGGATCAAAGCACTAAGGATAGTGTTGTTGATCAGTGCACCTTGGCACTATAAAACAAGTTAATTCCAGAAGTTAATGAATTATCCTATTAAATCAGCGAAAGTGGATGTATGAGTTTGAGTCTCTGAACCACTATAAATTGTTGTGTCATTTACTTACTGCATTTATTCATTTTCACACATTACACTCAAAGCTTTGTTGGAAAAATGATATCATAAAAGTTGACAAAAACAGTTTTGGACAAAGTCCCTGATAAACTGGTTTTTTCAGAAATTTATTAAGGAGTTTTCTCAAGAAAAAGGCCAACCACATTCCGCACTTAATAACTCTTTTAGATAGTTGTCCAACTGATTACTTCATAGTTTTCAGTAGGTTGACTATCTATTAAAGTTTACTCACTCAGAGAAGTTGTCAAACAACTCTCTTGATAAGGTCAAATCAGTTTGAAAAAGGAAAATTTGCATACATAGTGCATCCCCCCCCTACACTTGTGTCATACTCCTTCAAGGACCAACATCAATATATTTTATTAAAAGGATAAATTTGGTATTTTACACAAATATTAAAATAATAAATAGAGAGTGGGTATACTTAACAAAGCTGGAGGGGTTTATAGTCAGGGCCTTCTCGATTTCTAATAAATCTCGTCAAGCCCAATATTTCTGGGCCAACACTCTCTTTTTTATTCAATTCAATCCTGGGCTAGGGTATATACCCCTCCAGCTTTGTTTAATGCACTCCCCCGATACATGCACCCCCTTCAAAACACATGTAAGATAGATGCACTCCCCCTAAATTACCTATTATACCCTTATCTCTTTAAATTGTATAGGATAAATACACTCCCCCCAAAACCCTAATTTTTACATTTAAACCCTAATTTTCTCAAATTCCTTCTTCCCCACACCATTCATCTTCTTCTCCATCCCTTCTCCACCACACATATCGTCGCCGCCTCCCACCGCCTGCCGCCTTCGTCTAGCGCCGCCAGCTCGCAACCTCACCCAACAGCGTCGCCTCCTACTCCTCTTCTTCCATCGCACGGCGCCGCCGCCTCCTCATCCTCCTCCATCGCGCGTCGACGCCTCCTCCTCCTCCATCGCATCGCGCGGCGCCGACGCCTCTTCCTCCTCCATTGCGCCGGCGCCGCCACACCCCAAGAAGCGACGCTTCGTCCAGCCTCCGCTGCTCGTCCGCCGCCCCAGGTATGCATTTTTTGGTTGACTCCTCCATTTTTTTTCTGTTGCTCCTCCAGTTTTTTTTTTTTTTTTTGACAATATTGAGTCGACCAAAAACACTTCGGTCGACAAACCATTGTCGACCGAAGTATTTTTGGTCGATTCAATATTGTCGAAAATTTCAATTTTTTTTTAAAATTCTTTCGATAAAATCCTATTGACCGGAGTGTTTTTGGTCGACAGACCAGAGTCGACCGGAGTGTGTTTGGTCGACAAACCATTGTCGACAGAAGAAATTTTGGTCGACTTTTGTTTTTCATATTTTTTTTTTTTTACTTTTATGTTATGTTTTTTAATTTCTGAGTACTCCGTATTTATTTGGGCGGTGGCGACCGGAGTTTGGTCGGCGGCGGCGTTAAGTGGGCGACGGCTAATACCTTTTCAATTAGGGTTAGGATTAATTTAATTTATGGAGGGTGTATGTATTTTTTATATTTTATTAAAAGGATAGAATAAACATTTTACATGATTATTTAATTAATAAAAGTGGAAGGGGTTTGTATTAAACAAAGCTGGAGGGGTATATACCCCAACCCTTCAATCCTATTTTGTAATGATGCCATCAAATCTTAGTACACATTAATTTAATGTTTTTCTATTTTTTTTTTTTTAAGGATTTAATGTTTTTCTACTTCTAAACAAGAATAATCTTGTAGTTAACTACTCAAGTCCTAACTTCCAACCGTCATTCAATTTATTAATACATAATAAAACAACATAAAGTCATATGAAAGTAAGTAAAGTGATTTAATTCTTTAAAAAAAACAAGGCAATTTTAGTGGATAGTCAAGAAACCCAAATAAAATAAATTATTATGCTTTCACAATTTTTCACCGTAATTTTTTTTAATATAAATCTTGAAAGATGTTCTTAGCTAAAAAAAAAAAAAAAAAGAGAATTTCTATGAACACGAAAGAACAGAATTTCGGTAGAGATATGAAAAGGTAATTAAAATGAAAATTAATTAAAAATAAAATTTAATATCTAAAAAGACAATAGTTATATTTTACAAATATGGGAAATATATAAAACTCTTTTTTTTTAATGATGTTATATTAAACATTATAATATTGCCTCAATAAAATATTAAAAAATGTAAGTTTTATTATACTTGATCTTCGATCATAAATAAAAGTCGTCCATCGAATAAAACGAGGACACCTCAAAGTCAATGAAAATCGATCAAAAGTCAACTCCTCAAAAATTGTTCGTCAATGTCACCTCTTTTTGTCCACCTCAAAGGTCACCGCCTGATCAACCAAGTCAACGAACTTATCTCATGTGACTGTCCATTAGGGAAGAACAACCACCTCAACAAGGGCGTCAGTTCAACTATCCTACGTGTAAAGAGGATAAGATGAAACAAATTCCACCGACGATAGAATACTTAGTCATTAAAAAAAATACAATTGAGACAATTCATACTTACATGTACTATAAAATGCGCCATTTAACCTCATTAATACACAACCTGAATCTCAACTACAAAACATTCTCCCTTCCTCTTAAACTCTCTAAAGCTTACTTCAAGAAACTTCAATACAAATGTATAAAAAAAAAGGACGGACTAGGTCAAAAATATTTTTTATTTACATAAGTTGTGTTCTACGGTTTTTATCTGATATAATTCATCAATAATAAATCAGGATATCTTTTTTAAAATCATAATGTTGACGCTTTTAATTTAACAAAAAATTTAATTATTTTAAAGTCGTGGCTCAAGTCCTCGTCAGAACTCCCGTCAAACATCATGGACAACTTCCTAGGTTTTGGGGGCATGTTAAAGTGTAGGAATGGGAAAAAATAGCTACTTGTATATGGCTTTGTGTGATTTGGCTGATATGGAAATGGAGAAACGCATCACTCTTCAAGAATGTAACTTTCTCGATCACAAAAGTTAAGGAGGAGCTGAGAGCAAGAGTATGGAGCTGGTTCACGATCAAATACATCAACCGGAACAACCTACCCTTCAGGTCATGGGTGCTAGATCCAATTAAGTGCATGATTTGAAAATTGTGTAGTGTAAGAGTTTTTTTACTTCTTTCTTATGCTATATACTGTACACTGATTTTATCGGGTATCACTTGTACCCAATAATAATATAATCTTTTACCGATAAAAAAATTTTTATTTTAGACCTTATTTAGTAGATATGTTTGAGTTATCTATGATTAGTTTAGATATTTCAATAGGTTCACAGTAAATCGTACTCCCTCCGTCCCATGATTTTATGCACACTTTGACCGGCACGGAGATTAGAAAATGGAATAAAATGATGTGTAAGATAAATAAAGGAGGGGTATTATTGGTAATTTATTGATTAAAGTGAAAGAGATTTGATTAAAGATAAAATAAAGGAGGGGTATTATTGGTATTATTGTTTCCTTTTTTGGAGTGTGCAAAAAATGTTGGGACGCCCGTTAAGGAAAGTGTGCATAAAATCTTGAGACGGAGGGAGTAGATTTTTTTTTTTTTTTAAATATTGATATGTACACAATGTCTTTTTGTGAATTATGTAAAAAAAAAAAAAATTAAACCTTATGAGATATCTCTTAAAATGATTAAGTATTTTTATGTTACAAACAATTGTATGAAAATGAATCTGTATAGTGTGAATCTGGTACAAAAGAGTTATGTAATTAGATTTTTTAATTTGATTAGTATATATTTTTATTTTAGGTTAATTCTAAATAAATACATCATTTTTATTTTCAGTATCAATTTCATCACAAATATGAATATTGTAAAAAATTTCAACCTTAATTTAATTTCATCATATTGCAATTTGATACACATTTATTTTTTCACCGATCAATAATTGATGACGTGGCTTGCCGGAGCTCGCTACATTAGATTTTTTTTTTCCACATCAAAATACACTTTATAAAAATAAAAATTTATAAAAATAAACTCCTGCTTCTTCTCCACTTCTCAAACTCAATCAAATTCTTCTCTTCTAACCTCAATATTGCATAGATGGCGATAGAGTTGGTTATTTTGATTTTAGGGTTAGAAATATTGAATAGATGGCGATAGAGTTGGTTATTTTGATTTTAGGGTTAGAAGAGAAGAACTCAATTGAGTTTGAGGAGTGAGAAAGACGCGGAAGAAGCGGGAGTTTTTTTTTTTTTTTTTATAAAGTGTAATCTGATGTGGAAAAAAAAATACGTGTAATCTGACGTGGCGAGTTCCGACAAGTCACGACATCAATTGTTGATCGAAGAAAATAAATGTGTATCGAATTGCAACACGTTGAAAGGTTGGAATTTTTTATAATAGTTATAAAGATCGTGATTAAATTAATATTGAGACTGTGTATTTATTTAGAATTAACCCTTTTATTTTTTAAAATATATAATACTTTCTCCATCCAAGAAATGTAGTCTCATGGTAGTGGGGCACATGTTTTAAGAAAAAAAGTACATAAAGTAGATAAAGTAAGAGTATTGTAGGGTATTGTGGGGTCCATTGTGAATAAAGTGATTGTTTGTGAATAAAGTTGATGACAATTTGAGTAATTAAGTGATGGTTGAAGGGTGATAGTTTTCATAAAGGTATGGGACTACATTTTGTGGACAAAAAATATAGAACAAATGGAACTACTTTTCGTGGACGGAGGGAGTAACAATTAAAAAAAAAATGGGTGGGCTACCGCTAGTCCACCATTGTCAGTATAAACCTTATCATTATTTGATTAGTTAACCAAATTACATACATCATAAAATCTAACTATCAAGCTTAAGTCAAATAACCTTATCATGCGTTGTCTATTTACACTTCAAAAATGAATTAAAAGCATTTGATCTCCAAAATAAAGATTCTTTAATTTCAATAAATAGATAAAATATGGACATAATTTGTGGCAAAATTAATGGGCTATCTTCAAAGTTAAGCAAGAGAGTCGAGTCAAGGTCAAAATGGTCGGTTAAGTTAGTTAATTAAACGGTTGGGATTTGTCCAAATTAAAACACTTAATTGGTCCATTTGTTAGTTTGAATGAAATCTCTCTCTATATCTATAGATACCAAACACACTTTTGTAGGGACATATTAATCAAAATGACGCAAATCTGCCGACAATTTATCAGATTATCCAATCAAGATTTATTTAATTATTTATTTTTTTGGAAAAAGAATCAAGATTTGGTCTAGAAAAGCCCAGGTGTTAGTTTAGTTTAGCTAATTTAAGGTGAGATGAGTCGATTACTTGTAATATTTATACTCTACTAGTACTATACTTCTCCTTTCAATATTTTATTGTTCTTGTATTTTGAAATTCTCATATTTTTATTAATTTTTTTATTTCAATATATATTAAGTACGGAGTAACTGTTTTATATTACATGTAAAAATAATTAAATGGATAGAATGTGAGATGAGGCTACATATATATTAATGAAATAATAGATGTCCTTTCACAAGATTTATGTAAACTCTTTTGTTCAGAATACATTTTAGCAGGGAAATAATACATTTTTAATTACTGGTTTAAAATAATACTTACAGTATTATTTAAAAATGTATGATATATGTGTTATTCTTTTTAAAATTATTAAATAATAATATTTTGTATGCTTAGCAATATTATCGAAATTCATTATAAAACTTCTTTGATTCAAGTTTCAGTCATTAAAAAATTATAAAAATGACAAACGGGTAATTATTTGAAATTCGAATACTTATTCTATATTGCAATTAATCTAATGGAAGTATTGATATGATCCAAACCTAAAATTAATGCTTGTAAAATAAAATAAATAAAAAACTAAAATTAATGAGCGATACACGATATTGAGAGAAGTGCCACGTAGCAAGTGGAGTAGAGTACACTTCAAATGTTCTTCATTTTCTATAGCTATAAAACCTACTTTTCTTTTTTTTATTATTATTATTATTATTTTCCAATTTTTGAAGTATTCATAATTCATTTCAAGTAGGGAAAGAACCAAAGCCAAACCAACCACGTATTAAAATAATAAGTTTTAATTTGAAGTATTTTCCAGTGAATTCTTTCTTGACCTACAATTCAAATTTAAATAAATCAATGTCAAACTCAGAATTTAGAGTGGGAGGGTACAACTAAAACAAAACATTATAATTGAATTATAAAATAAGAATATTATAAATTGGTATCACCTTGGTAAAGATAATTTATTACTGAATTACATATCAACATTTTCGTATTTTAATTTTATTATTAAATTTGTGACATAGGAATATATATAGAATGAATCCCAAGTTTCAAAAATAGATTTTAGATATGTATTTTTTTTTTATAGCGTGAATTAAACTCAGAAGTTAGAGTGGGAGGTACAACTAAAAATAGTAAAACTAAACATTATAATTGAATAAAAAGATAAGAACATTATAAGTATTAATTATTAAAAAGAATATATTATAAACTGAATTACATCTCAGCATTTTTGCATTTGTGATTAAATGCATGTGTGACATAGATATGAATATAGAATGAATCCCAAGTTTCAAAAGTAGATCTTACATATGTATTTTATTATTTTTAGAGTGGCAGGGTACAACTAAAAATAGTAAAACTAAAACACTATAATTGAATTATAAAAATAGGAATATTATAAAGTAGTATCAATTTGGTAAAGATAATATATTCAGTTCAACATTTTTGTATTTTTCATTAAATTTGTGACATGGGAATACAGAATGAATCCCAAGTTTCAAAAATAGATCAATTAGATATGTAGTATTTGATTATTTTATATCGCCTGAATTAAATATTTATATTTATTAGCATTCCACTTACTATGTTTAGGATTAATTAAAACAACACGTGGCACTTCATAGAGGAAAATTCTCGTAGAAGTAAGAACAAATTAGTTCCCTAACATAGCCGTAATTTTGACAAGACTAGTAGCTCTCAGTCTCTCACCAAGCTTGTATATTAATTGATGTGTACCTACAAAATCTGATGTCTAAAAACTCCTCGGTATCGGCTTGGTGTTGTGATCCCTCCTCGGTATCGGCTTGGTGTTGTGATCCCTTTATTTGCATCATAGAATAACTGGAGTAAGGACTAGGCGGACGATATTATTATGTGTACTAGTTAGGCCTTACTTGTAAATTGATGGGTTGAGTACCCAAAATACTCAAGTGATATGAAAATTCTTTCTTTACCGTTCAAAAATAAAATAAAAAATACGAGTACTAGAAAAAAGGAAAAAAAAAAAGAAAAGGGATTTGAGAACGTTTTAGGATATTTTTTCGTGAAATTGATCTCTTTTAACTCTATATACATGAGTAATAATTTAATCATATAAATAGGTGTATAATTTATTATACTCTAACACAAATCATACTACTACGAAAGGTTTATCATAACACATACTAATAAACCAGACAATGAAATACTAAAATTGGCACAAATTCTTGTACTCTAAAAAAACATAATTTAAAAGATTTTAAAATCAAGATTTGTGACTGTCATAGCAATTCTTGAATTAAGAAAAACTAAGAATGCTTCAAAGGCATTTCTTACACAACAAAACACAATCTTGAACAAATATCCCATGGCTACTCTTGGCCTTGCATTAGGACATTATTTAAAATTAAACTCAAAAAAGAAAACACAAAATACATCATAATTTTCTTAGCTTGTTTGATCATCAAACAAGCATCATAAAGCATCATCAAACATTCAGAAAACAAAAGTAATGTTAGAAATCCCTCCACACTCTTCATACCAAGGCACATCCACTTCCACTTTCCCATTCCCAGACCACTTATACTCCACCTCTCCTCCATTCAAGTACGATTTCTTCGGCACACTGCTCGAATACGCTAAGAACTTCCCTTCACCCTTAACCTCAATTTTCGCTACGGTCTCATCGTACACGAGCCCTTGAATCGTCCCGCCCGAGTTGAACAAGTTGGTTAGCCCGATAGGCGCGAATTTTACGCCCTGTCCGAGTTTCTTGATTGGAACGAAGCTGAAAATCTCAAACGTGGTGGACTTGAGAGTGAATGGAATGGGATTGGACTCGGGAGTTGCTAACTGTAGCTTCTCGGATTCAGTGAAATAAACGGCGTATTCTTCAGCTTCTCCTAGTGGAGCTGCTTCGACCTTTTGGCCCCACTCGATATCCGTGACATGAACGGAACCCGAAAGAGGCTTGTAGCATTCAGAGTAGCCTTTGATCCTTTGTTCCTTGGGGTCCCACCCTGCTCCTTGGCAGTTGAAGGCGCCAACAACGCCTCCATACTGTAGAATATTTTACAAGTCATGTTAGAAGTTGCACAACTTTTTTAGTATAAAATAATTTTAAAAGTCAGTCTTTTATGCACCATGCTACCGAACACAAGAGCAAAACCTTCAAACTAATATAACTGAAACGTATATAAAGATTTACCTTGTTGAAGTTCCAAATCTTGAGAATGGTCTTGCTATCAAAGAGGGGATTCTTAAAGAGACAATCTCTGGTTGGGAGGGCAAAGTGTATGCATTTAGGGATTGTACCATCATTGAAAACAAGCTTTTTGAGAAGGTCAAAATCATGGCCTCCCAAAGAATCACTAACATAAACAGGGCCTCCACAAATGGCTCTTGAACCTGCATGAAACTTTGCACTACAATGGTCTGATTGAAACATGTCCCAATCTGGTTGGATGATCTGCCCCATCCACATGCTGTTGTAAGCACAGTGGATCATGTGGACCCCCTGTAGCCAATAAACTCCCATTGGATCACCGTTGGGATCTTGGAACCAGAAATCATCCCCTATGTGCACACAAACAAATATATTAGTACAATATATTTTCTTGAATTTTATAAAAATTACTAGAAAATAGTATATTCATTATTCTTACCAACTCTTCCCATAGATATCTGCTCTGTTCCAAGCAAAAAGAAGTCATTACACTGCTGCATACTTGAGATCAAACCAGTTCCATTGAAGTTCTTGTTAAGAGACTTTGAAAGCCCCTTGTAATAGGCCTTTCCAAGCTCAACTCTGCCTCCATAATTTTCAGACACATATTCAAGAGTCTATATTTAAAAACAAAATAAATTCATGTTAGATCAAATAAGTTATAAAAGAAAAAAGAGTTAAAGGCAAAAAAGAAGACTTACATGAATAACATCAACTTTCACTCCTGTGATTCCAACGTTAGAAAGGTAAGAATGCATCGATTCGTAGAAATCCTCGGCTTGATCAGGATGAACGAGCCCAATCGAGCCCTCGACGATCTTAACCACCGCAAGATCGGTCATGGTCCCATCAAGCCCCGGAGACAATGTGCAAGCCTCAATCTTTGCTTTAAGATGAGTTGCGCCGGGCTTAACTCCTCCCCAAGCACCCGCCAATGCATGCCACACGTAAATATCGTCCAACCCTTTGAAATTCGTCCTCAAATCGCTCGTAAAAGCTTTCATCCCCGAGTTCCCCGACTTGCACGAGCAATCGGAGCACCCCTTGCTCTCCTCGCTTCCCCCACCTCCAAACATATCATCGAGCTCCTTATTCAACTTCTTAAGCGTAACCTTGTACTGAGACAAGTCCGTGACACCAGACAGAATCGCCTTGTCACGGGCTTTCTCAGCTACTTCGATCTCAATAGCCTTAGATATCAACTTCTTAGGCTTCTTGGGATCGAAGGACGGGGCATTAGGCCCCGTCATAGACCCACTTTTATACTTTCTAAACTTCTCACATTCATCAAACCTATGGAGCCTAGCCGTCATTTGTGTCCCTCCCAACACAAGATTCTTCGCATCCGCGTTCGGATCTTGACCGTCGATCTGGATGCTCTGCCATCCATCATCGATGATCAAGAACCGAGGCGAGAACCCCCCTTCGGAAAACTCCTTCACCCCGTTCCAGATTCCTGCGGGCTCCACCGTCAGATAAAACGCATCCCACGTGCACCACCCGAATTTGTTGACGAGAGGCGGCGCCGTTTTCTCTTCAATGAGTTTGAAGGTGTCCAGATGAACACGGACAGCAGTGTAGGCGTCCTTCATCAGGGTGTAGGGATTTTCAGACACGTGGACGTAGGCGATGGAGTTAAACGATGACGTTTTGACGCGGGAGGAGCCGCTCTCAGCAGAAACCAACACGTGACCGTCTTTTCCAGGGAATAGAGCAGAGCGGAACTTCCCTTCAACGATGGGGATTACGACGACGTATGCGTTGATCTCGGGGACGTTGAGCATGACCCACTGAGTTTCCATCTGGATGTCCGAACCCGTTGTGCCGACCCACTGAGTCGACCACCAGGTTTTGAAGCGGAAGATGCTGACGAATTCCCGGGCGGTGAATTTGCCGAGGGAATTCGTCAGGCGGTCGGCGGATTCCTTCTGGGAAAACCCGAGGAATCCGCCGGAGTTGGAGAGAGAGTGGGCGCGTTGGAAGAGGGGGGGAGGAGCCCCCGAGGATTGGCAGATGGAAGAGAAGCTTCTGAAAGTAACGTTGCTGGGAACTTCGGACAGCAATGGAACATTCTTGACGGAGAGTTTTCCGCCTGTGAGATCAAAAGCGTTGTCTTTTTTGGAGGAAATCAGAGGGCTGAAAATTGAGCTGATTGGATCATTCGGTGGCGCCATGGGGGTAAAACTGTAAATAGAAAAAACAGAGACTCTGTTTTCAGACAAGAGTTGAAGAAGAAGTGGGTTTTTGCAGATGTGGAAATAGGGTGATGGGAGGGGAGGTATATATAGAGTTTTGGAAAAATGATGAAAAAAAGGGAAATGAATTATTGAAAAGAAAAAAGAATCAAAATTAAAGTAGGGGGTTTGGGCGGTTTATGCTATCTTGTTCCTTTATACCATTTGAATCGGTTTGATGTGAAGAATAGTGGAAAATGACTGGTTTTGTTTATACACAGATGTTTCATCAATGGATGTAGGCATGCATACAGGGTACATTTCTAAATCTCAAGTCATAAATTTTTAATCACCGTGAAAAAATAAAGAATAAAAATATATTTATTGTAGAATTGATAAGGATTGTAATGTTTAAGCGGCGTAATCAAAGAGCAGAGTGGAGGAGTGTGGAGAAGGAAATTGCGAAACTGGAACCTTCTGCATTTATTGAATTCCAACTGTATTTAGGTTTTTTTTTTTTATATTATAAAAAGAATAAAATAATGGTACCCAGTATATCAGTTTTTTAATTTCAACTAACTAATACTAAAAAATAAACTATATCATGGTTATTATGTGGTTGATTATTGATTAATATTATTTAGGGGTTTCTCTAAGTTATTCGTGTTGTTTACGTAGCGTCAGTCTTCTTACTCAAGTCGAATTTTCACTATAGTATTTTTGTTACATTTCTTTTAAAATGTGATTAAATCGGGGAGCACATAGGTCATAATAATTAGATTCGTCTTACATATAATTTTTTATGTAAAAAATGCTTTCACAACAAAGACATTTGAAAAAAAAAATACATTTTCAGTAGTAATAATTATGTTCAAGCTCTATAATGTATAATTTTAAAAATATTACAGTAGTTACTTAAAATTTTAGTAAAATAATCTGTTTTCTAATTTCATTTTAAATGATACTACTACTATTAATGATGTGGAACTCATCAGTTGGGCCTATATTGATTAAATTGTTTTAAGACCTTTTAGCCCATCAAGATTGGACCCTTAATACATCTTTGCCCTTCAAATTAAAATGGGCTGTAATAATAAATTTCAATTCGAGTAGGATTGCAGGAAATCTATTCACATTAAAATAGTTTTAAGAGAGTTACAAACACTCTGCCTGAATATTGGGCCTTGAGACTGTTTTACGCCCCCTGGATTTTTTTTTTTTTTAATATATGAAGCAAAAAATTATTTACACCTTTATTTCATATGAGGTTGCCCCTTTTAAATTGAAAATTTTGTATTAAGTTTTGATAATTAAGAGAAAGCACATCTTAATAGGGTTAAGCTGAATTTGTATTAGTCTATTTTAGTACAAAACTTAATCTTAGACAATAGTTGAAGGGACTCAACGAGTCGGCTAAGCAATATAATTAGACATGTTCTACACACATATTGACAAGAATGGAGATCATCTCAATGGACAGAACCTAGGAACAAAAGATTTAGAAGACTAGAAGATGTTCAAGATAATAAATCTAAAGATTAGAAAAGAAGAAGACTTGAGTATAAGACATCTTGATATCTAAACTCAAACTAATTGAGACTCGTCTGATAAGTCAAGTGTTTTCTCGGTTGTTCAGGTAATAACATTTGAGACAAATCGGATAGTTAGGTCAATGTCAAAGGAATCAAAGAATCAATTCTAGCTGAAAACTAAAGGAGTTCAGAATAGAAAACAAATAAAGACAAGAGTGAATTATAGTCATTTGTATATTTGTTGGATCACTCTATCTAAACAACTG
Organism: Galeopsis tetrahit; assembly: GCA_963675135.1. Classification (NCBI taxonomy): domain Eukaryota; kingdom Viridiplantae; phylum Streptophyta; class Magnoliopsida; order Lamiales; family Lamiaceae; genus Galeopsis; species Galeopsis tetrahit. Next base: position 11,304,768 of record OY776129.1, on the reverse strand, counting down.
ATGTGGATCAATGAGAAGATGATAGCCGACACATGATGGGACATAAAGATGAACTGACCAGAGAAAGAGAAACGATGCAATAGTACATGAGACAAATAAAAACTTACATAATCTAGTATGATCAAATTTGAGGTACAACTCTCAAGGAAGATATGCATCATACTTAGTAAGTTTTCAAATTGACTCTCCAACAACAAGCCAGGTTTGAAAGTCTACTATAAATACAAGGTCAAACCTTAAGAGTAGGGTTATACAAGATGAAAATACTAACACATAAATATTTTGAGAAGAACCCAGTTTACACACACTCAAGCAAAAATTATCTAAGTATTTTCAAGAACACTAACAAGTTAAATCCTTAGAATAAATTTATCAAGCCCAGTTTTTAAGGAAAGTTTCACATAGTTGGAACTATTTTACAAACTTACCTTACCCTTGAAATATCGAGTGTTAAAATATGTATATTTAGTAATAACTTTGTAAGATGGCTGAAACTCATATTAATTATAGGAGACAAAACTTGCGGAAAGTATAAGTCTACAAGTGTCCATTAACAATTAAAGATCAAGCATTCTCTAGTGGGAATTAACTCACATCTGAGTCTGTGGAGTGGATGTAGAAATTAAGTTTTTGAACAACTATAAATATTTATGTTATTTACTACTTTGATATATGTATTCTTTCATTTTATTTATCAAACTAGCATAACACACCATTTTAGTTGAGTGCCAAGCACAACCGAAAATATTGTCTTAATTGTATAAAAAAAATTAAGAGTTTTTCTAAGAAAAAAAGAGTTTTCATAAATAGGAATGAATTATAATTTATGATCTACACATGTCCGCACTCGTCTTATTTTGATAGTTATCTAACTTATTAAATTTCGAATAATTTAGTTACCAGTTTGAGTTAAAACATTTCATACTCACAACAGTTTTCTATCAGCTGACTTATTCCACTAAATCAACTACTCAATTGTTCACATAGATGAATCTTAGTTAACAAATGTATCCATCTATCTCCTCTAGGCTTTTTAACCTTATCCACTTGTTTCGGGACCTACAATTAAATATACATGATAGAGAAATTCTCATATGCACCCTGTGCACCAAACTAAGTTTGGTGCACACGCTTTTTTTTAACCACTTCTTTCTACTCCTTTTCTTTTTCTTTCTTTCTCCTTCTACTATAGCGCATTTGCGCCGGACTCAGTTTCCGCTCTCTGCTCATCACCGCTGAAATTACTCAAAACCCCCTCAAAACAGAACCGCTTTTCGCCATCGACGACGGCGTCTCCTCCGTCGCACCGCCGTACAACTTCTTCTCCGAATCAACTTCTTCTCCTCCTACGGCTGATTCTGAGGCTGCCTATTCACATTCATCATCATCATCGGCGCCGCCGCCGCCGGAAACCCTCCCCCCACGGCGCCGGATTCTTACATGGTGAAATTGCTTTTCAATTCTCCTAATTTCCTTTCGTTTCTCATGATTTTCTTCACGCTTTCCTGTTAATTCACACATCACATTCTCTTTTTCGAAATTGCATCCCCATCAAAATTCCAATTAATTTGTGAAATCAGTTATCAGATGGCGGAACATTGAATTTACTGAGCAAATCTTACAAGCGTCTTCTTCAGGCATCAAGAAAGGGAAATTCTTCTTCTTTTTTTGCCCCAAATCGGTTTTGTTTTTGTGTTTCTGATTTATTATTGAAAAGTGGAAAATTTATTATTGAAAAGTGGTGGATATTTTAACTGAAAAGTGTAATTTTTATTATTGAAAAGTGGTGGATATTTTAACTGAAAAGTGTAATTTTTATTATTGAAAAGTGGTGGATATTTTAACTGAAAAGTGTAATTTTTATTATTGAAAAGTGGTGGATATTTTAACTGAAAAGTGTAATTTTTATTATTGAAAAGTGGTGTATATTAGTATAGTTATTAGTGAAAAGTGTTGTTTTGTATTACTAAAAAAAAAAATATTTAGAACACAGGTCTTGAACCCGTGACCTTATACCCGTTACCAATTAAGGTAACCGCTAGGCCAGCAGTTACTTTGTTGTTGAAAATTCGCGTTTTTGTGCCTTATAGTTGGTCACTGATCGCATAGGGTGCACGTGCACCCTATGCACAGGAGACCAACTCTACATGATATTGCAATACTTCATTCGTCCTAATATATGTATTCTTAAATTGAAAATATACTCCTCCTATCTTAACAAGTTATTTTTACACAAAGTAAAAAATTGAAGAACGAGTCGTAACGATCTGATTTTCAACGATTGTACAACCTCACCGGAGGAGATATTGGATTCGATCGATTAAATTTAGCACCTGAAAATTGCTTAAGATTCACATATATGGTGTTTCGGGACTCTCGTATTTTAATTGGAAACGAGCCCCTTGGTTATGTATTTCAAACTACTTGTAATGGATGTTGAGTATTCCTTGTACTCAAAGTAATATATGATTATCTTAATCTTAAAAAAAAAAGTAAAAAATTGAAGTTATTATAATTAGTACCTTGATGATTTGTAAAAAAAATCATTAAACTAGGGAAAAGATGAAAATGAAAAATTATTGATATAATCAAATATAATAACTATCATGGTGGTATAAGAGATATTTAGGCATTAATTGTATTTATTGTATTCCTAGAATTATGCCGTGAGTTAGCCCTTTCCTTTCTTGTGCATAGTTGACAATCTATATATATAATTGTAAATCACAAGATGAAAGCAATCAATTGGAATACATTATTCTATATGGTATCAGTATCCTCACTCTAACGAGACAATCGATCCTCACCTTTCGCTGCACTCCCACCTGCGTTTTATTTTTCATCACCACCGATCACCATGTCTACAAACTCCTCAACCACACCCACTCAAGATGCCAACGCAACCACTACCCCTACTCCATCGCCGCCCTCTGTCGTCACCATCACGACGCATCATCACATTCCCGTGAAACTAACTCACTCGACATACACCTCATGGCGTGCAAACCATTTTGCCGTCCTGAACGGCTTCGACCTCGTCAGCCATATTGACGGCAGCAAACCGTCCCCTCCAACCATAAATCCATCTTACCGCTCGTGGTTCCGTCAAGATCAGTTGATACTAGCCGCAATGTTTGGTTCGATGGCCGTCGATGTTCTTCCGATGATCACTACTGCAACTACGGCTGCTTCCACTTGGCTCATTCTTGAGCGCATGTATGCAGGTAAATCAAGGTCTCGGGGAAAAATCGATCTCAACCTATTTACAAGAAATTAAATCTAAATCTGATGAACTTAGTTTAATTGATGAACCCGTCTCCGATGATGATTTAACTTTATTCGCCATCAAGGGACTCGGCCACAATTACAGGGAAATTGTTGGAGCAATTCGCTCCCGTGAAACACCATTTAAATTTGAGGAGCTTCATGACCTTTTGGTGGCACATGAACAGTATTTACGTACCTTGGAATCAAGCAATGCATATCTTGTTGCAACTGCTAATAGTGTGCGAAAAGGTCCATCCAATCACCGTGGTTCGTTGATCAACCGTCGCGCTCCAGCCCACTCTGCTACCGGTCGTGGACAGTGGACAAGCAACCGTGGTGCTCACCGATCGGACAACGCACAAAACACTCGTGGAAACTCTGGTCGTTGGTGCGGTCTGAGTGAATCTGTCGATTATTCTCATGTTATTTGCCAGTGGTGTGGATATAAGGGTCACATAGCATCCACTTGTCGTCGGTTGAATGCTTCCGCAAATATGGCCAGGTCGCCGCCCACACTCTCGTCTCCCAGAGGGTGGTTGGTTGATTCTGGCGCATCTCACAGCTTAACAAATGATTTATCTCAAATGTCCATCCACTCCGAATACGACGGTACTGATGAAATCCAGATTGCGGATGGGACGGGTCTCCATATTTCTCACACCGGTACATCTCATTTACAGTTTCCCTCTCGTAATTTTGTTCTAAATAATGTACTTTGTGTGCCTGAGGCGAAGCATAATCTATTATTTGTGCACCAATTCACTAAAGCTAATGATGTCTCCATGGAATTTTTTTCGTATCATTTTGTTATTAAGGATCGTTCCACGGGGGATCCTCTAGCCCGGGGAAAATGTGAAGATGGAGTCTATCACATTAAACCACCCTCATACTATCGACAGTCACCGTCTCATTTTGCTGCTCTTGGTGTTCGGACTTCAAGTGATAATTGACATGCTCGTTTAGGTCATCCGTCCCACACTCGTTGTTCGAATATTATTAAAGAGTTTAATTTACCTATTTTGAGAACATTTGCTACTTTACGATTGAATTGTGTGTCTTGCGATGTGTGCAAATCTCACAGAATGCCTTTTAATGAATCTACTTTTGTTGCTACTTGTCCGTTGGACTATGTTTATGCTGATGTTTGGGGCCCTTCATCTTGTGTAGCCTATGATGGGAGTCGTTATTTTCTATTATTGGTAGATCTGTTTAGTCGTTACAGCTGGATTTTTCCTCTTGCAGCCAAGTCACAGGTTCAGTCTGTTGTACATCAGTTTAAAATAATGGCTGAAAAACAATTTAATACGCCCATACGCCACTTTTATTCGGATAATGGAGGAGAATTTTTGGCACTTCGGCCTTACTTTACATCACATAGTATCTCTTGGCTCACAACGACACCGCATACCCCACATTAAAATGACATCTATGAACGACGCAACAGGCACATTCTTGAGGTAACTCAGGCCCTACTTCATCATGCTGGTCTCCCATTTCAATTTTGATCATTTGCGGTGCAAACAACGGTTTATTTAATTAACTGCATTCCGATACCACTTCTTAAATCCAAGAGTCCATTTTACTGTCTTTTTGGGACAACTCCGAATTATCTCAAGCTACGGACGTTTGGTTGTGTGTGTTTTTCATGGCCCCGTCCCTATTTTCCGGGAAAATTGTCCTATCCTTCAAAGCCGTGCATCTTCGTTGGATATTCTACGTCACAAAGTGCTTATCGATGCCTTGATCCTTCTTCAGGACGCTTATACTTATCTCGCCATGTTAAGTTTGATGAGACGAGGTTCTGGGCTTCTCTTCCACAAAACGTGCAAGACATTGATACCTCGGGTCGCCTATTTATTGCTCCAATCGATCACTCTCCTGGTCCTATTACCATCCCTCCATCTCATGCTCTTGTTCCCGCTCCTCTAGAGGCAGCTCAACCTGCCCCACCACCCACTCGTACTCATGCCATGCGCACGAGAAGTCAAAACAATATATTTCGCCCTAAGCAACTTCACTCTGCCACTAAGCATCCACTTCCTACAGACACGGAACCTACTACGGTGTCCGCCGCCCTTGCGGATCCCCGTTGGCGAGCAGCCATGTCAGATGAGTTTACGGCTCTTCAGCGTCATGGTACTTGGGATCTTGTTACTCCTCCTTCTCAAGCCAACATTATTGGTTGTAAGTGGGTCTTCCGGATAAAAAGAAAACCTGATGGCACTATCGACAAGTTTAAGGCTCGCCTTGTTGCAAAAGGCTTTCACCAGCGACCCGGTGTTGACTATCATGACACATTTAGCCCTGTGGTTAAACCGGTCACTATACGAACTGTTCCGACCCTGGCTCTTTCTCGCCAATGGCCTCTTCTTCAACTAGATGTAAGCAACGCGTTTCTTCATGGAACTCTCTCAACTCCAGTTTACATGAAGCAACCACCTGGATTTACGGATCCACTCCATCCCTCTCGTGTCTGCCTTCTGAAGAAGTCGCTATATGGCCTCCGTCAAACGCCTCTTGCTTGGTATCATGCACTAAGCTCGGCACTTCTTGCCTTCGGTTTCTCTCAATCGGGTGATGATCATTCTTTATTCACTTACACCAAAGGCCCTATTCAGTTGATTGTGCTTGTTTATGTTGACGATCTTATCATTACGGGCTCCGAGTCGTCCCTCCTTCGCTCTCTCACAGCTCATCTGGAGTCATCCTTTGTTGTTAAGGATCTTGGTGACTTATCCTTCTTTTTGGGTATTGAAGTTGCACGTTGCAAACAGGGGTTGTTTCTGTCTCAACATAAGTATATTTTCGATCTTCTCCATCGATTCCAGATGGATGGTGCAAAGCCACTATTGACTCCTTCGTCAGACAGACAGGGTTCTTCAACTGGCTCAGTTGATCCTACAACGTATCGAAGTGCTATTGGAGGCCTTCAATATCTCTCTTTCACTCGTCCAGACATTGCATTTACTGTAAACCGGCTTGCTCAAGCCATGTCCTCTCCAATTCCTAATGATTGGGGTGCGGTGAAACGACTCCTCCGCTACTTGAAGGGAACTTTACATCATGGTCTTCTCCTCCGACCGATCACTGATCTATCTCTCACTGCCTATTCTGATTCTGACTACGGGGCGACTCTCGAGATGGCAAATCCATCTCTGCCTATATATTGTTCCTTGGTAGCAGCCCGATCTCTTGGCGATCACGTAAACAAACAGGTGTCGCTCGGTCTTCAACTGAAGCGGAATACCGTGCCCTTACTTCGGCTGCTTCAGAGGTTTGTTGGGTCATGCAATTGTTTAAGGATCTACATCTCTCTCTTCGACAACGACTTCGACTTCTCTGTGACAATATTAGTGCAACTCGTCTAGCTCTCCATCCGATTCAGCACTCCAAACTAAAGCACATTGCCATTGACATACACTTCGTTCGGGATCTATCATCCAAGGGGCTCTGTCCATCTCTTACGTCAACACCCTTGACCAACTTGCAGATCTCCTCACTAAGTCACTCCCTCGGCTTCGCTTCGAGACTCTACGATCCAAAATCTCCGTCGCCGACGGGACGTCAATTTTGTGGGGGCGTATAAGAGATATTTAGGCATTAATTGTATTCCAAGAATTATGCGTGAGTTAGCCTTTTCCTTTCTTGTGCATAGTTGACAATCTGTATATATAATTGTAAATCACACTATGATAGCAATCAATTGGAATACATTATTCTATAGGTGGAACATACGAAAACAGAAACTAAGCCTATCTTCGTAGGACGAGGGAGTATAAAATATTTCAATCCCTTTGAAATAGAATTTAGATACAAAATCACCGGTTAGTACATAGGGTGGACTGGTGCAGACTAATTTATATATAGATTTTTTAAGGGTTAATTGCAAAAAAAATCACCAACTTTAATGTATTTATCAATTATAACATATTCTTTTTTTCTTTATAATTTGATACACCACCTTTTTATATTTTGCAATTCAATGCACATATATATTTTTTCGATCAATTTTAATTTAACTTGGCGTCGAAAAACAACAAACTCACCACGTTGTCGACACATAGACTATCACTAATAACTTTTTTAATGAAAGACACATGCACATTTAAAAAAAAATTATATAAATTGCACACCGAATTCATCTATGTTTTTATAATTTTTTGGCAAAATTCTCCATCTTTACGCTTTAATATTATGAGTATTGATTTCTATTTCATAGCTCTCTTATCCTCTACACAAATGTAATATCTAAATAATTTTATATATAAAAAAATTCAATCAAAAAATTATGTAAAATAAAATAATTCTTATAATCATATTTATTCATATGATGTGAATTAACATGATTTCTATTTCATAGCTCTCTAATCACACAAGTTGCGTATTAACCAAAATCATATTTATTCCCCTTGTCTTAATATTTCTTCTTGATTATGTTGACTTGTTTTTTCTGAATCACAAAAAATAAAAATAAAACATTTTTTTTTATTTTATGTTGCAAAAAAAAAAAAAAAAAAAAAAAATATATATATATATATATATATATATATAATCGCGCAAAACACGACGAATTTGCAATTTTTAGGAGCCACGTCAAATTAAAATTGATCGAAAAATATATCGGTGCATTGAATTGTAAAACTTAAAAAGATGGTTCATCGAATTGCGAAGAAAAAAAGAATATGTTGTAATTGATAAATACTCAAAAGGTGGTAATTTTTTTTGCAATTAACCCATTTTTTAATTTCACAAAGTATTATATGGTAAATCTTAATGTAAAATTTGTTTCACCCTTATTTTTGGGTCATATAAACGAGAGTTTTGTTTAGTATCACACAGGTTAAATTAAAATTCGAATTTATAATGATAATGATTCGTATATATATTCATATAAAAACCAGTCATTTTAATTTTATTTCAGCCGCACAATGCAAATGTCTGAAACAAGAATATACGTTTCAAAATTCTTCACACATGCCAAAATACTGAAAAAAAATAAAATTAGAATCTCACCATTTTTAATCTCTTTATCATTATCTACTGAATATTCTTGCAAAAAGATATCAGGTGCTCATTGAAACATATATACACTGATTCTAAACCTCTAAAACAAAATTAGTTCAAACTTCAAAGAGAGTTTGAATGTCTTGTATACAATGGAGTTTAAATCATACATGCGCGCACACATATATATATTATAAAAATGTTTTAAATACGATCGAGACTGTCGCATATAATTTTTTTATCATAATTCAATGCATAATACTAATACTTTGTTTTACGAAAAATAATATGATGCAAATAAGTTGTAAAAACATACTTATATACATTAAAATGAACTTCATAATTCATATAAATTAAAGTTACAACAAGTTATATATTATCAATACATGTATATGCTGATGTATATACGCATAAATCATGATGGATCAAGTATATTTCTTCTTATTCTTTTGCTCACTTTTTCCTTTTATCTGATTCATATATTCTCATACAACTTGGAAGTGCCTAAAATTCCTTAACAACCAAGACACGAAAATAATAAAATTTTAATGATAAAAATGAAAAATAATAGTATTAATTAATGAAAGTGTGTGTGCGTGCGAAATCAGAGATGTTGTCTGTTGTGTTGGCACAATCTAGACAACACTATGCAGCGGAATTTAAATTGCACGTACTGAAAATAAAAGTATTCAAAATTTGCGTAGATTATAAAATAATCTACGCTGTTCACTATATAAAAATATGTGAAACGAGTACAACCTCTTTGAGGTGTATAATTACACTACGAAAGTGTATAATGATTTACTAGATCCTATGAAACTATCTCCCTCATAGATCTAATCACACAACCTAGTAAATAAGACTATGTTCTAACACACTATTATTCGGGTTTACAATAATGTGAAGAACTACAAGAAGAAACAAAGGTTTTCCTAACTAGAAGCGTATATAGCGTTCAATAGAGTAGTAGTCGATTTTAGCTTTCCTTCTTGTGTATCTTGTGTTGAGGGCAGCTTCTGTATTTATAGGCTTCATCCACGAACTGCCATCAACACCCATGATCGCCTCAACCTTGAGATCATGCGGTTGTAGAACTTCTCTCCACCACTCCTAGAATTTAGGAACTTGTTATACCATGTTCTAATGACTTCTCACTCCCACGCAGTGGCATGACTTGGTGTCGCCCACATCTTCTAACTGCTCTGGGGACATCATTAGACAACAAGCGTAAGATAAGAGTTAGTGAGAAAAGGAAGGGCAAATTCTGATGTTGTCATGAGTGTTGGGAACATTAAACACAACACTCGACTGTAAGTGTTGGATCATTAAACAAAAAACTCATATCAACATCAACAATTAATATTTTAAGTACTTTTTTTGTTCCACAATAATTTTCATATTTGTTTTTCTGTACATTCTACAATAACTTTTACACATTTAAAATGAAAAACTCTTTATATAATCTACACTCTCACAATATTTACAATTTTATACAAAATGCATGTCATTACTTTTGGGTCATACCACACATGCACACAAGTCAATCCATTTATTCATTTTATGCATAAAAATTTATAAAACTACCCCTCAAAATCATATTCATCATTATACTTTCTTAATATTTTGTGTCCACCTCAATATAAAAGTTGTTGTTGGACGGAGTGAGTAAAATATAATGCATCCCTTTTAATAGAAAATATTATCACTTCACATTTACAAAGGTGTGGGTTATATACACCTCCAAATATAATAGATGCACTCTCCCCATCATGATCTATATTTTAAGGGGGGTTTTAAAGAGAAAATGATAGTTTAAGTAATTTGGGGAGAGTGTGTCTATAAATCATCTTTTTTTTGGAAGTGCATGTATCGGAGGAGTGCATCTAACATACTTGAGAGGTATATAACTCATGCCTTTACAAATCTTTCACTCTTCGGTTGTAAAGTTCAATGTATAGTATATTGAGCTACATTGACTGGGAAGTTCAAAAAAAAGTGTGTCTAGTCAAAAATCTCTAGATGGGCGGTAGACCGACGACTAGCACCTAAACGCCGACCTTTGCAACAAAATTTTAAACTACACCTTTTAAATATATTTCAAAATTACATGTCATTACTTTAATATATATTACTCTATTTTATTACTTCCATCATATTTTATTACTTTATTTTATTAGTCAAAATACTCTTATACACTCTATTTTATTAAATAATACTCCGGCTCGACCAAACCTAATTATTGTAGAGTTTTTATTATCTTAAGTTGCTTCCTAGTTTCCATCCCAAAACAGATAAAGGCAATTAATTCATGGAGTTTCATTCTTAAAGAAAAATGGAGTTTAATATAATACAAATTGAAATAAAATTACAAAAAAATGTTTTTAATAAGATCTATATCAATATTTAATTGATTCAAAAAGTAAAAGATTGTTCATAAAGTTCATTGTAATTAAATTCAATCTTTGACAATATTATGGTTGAGTTACCTTCTCAAAATTTTCTATTAAATTGGTTAATCTAAATGCAAATGTATTAGCGCACCATTCGTTTTCTAATTCCTTATTATTAGATTTTTTCTTTTTAATAAAACTTTTATTCGCCATACTCTTTTATTGTTCCTACAAAAACAAAAAATAGACATTTAGTAAATCATGCAGGTTGAGATTAATGCAATATTAGAATGTCATTTGTTTCTGGTAACAAAAGTGTTCTTACTATCATAAGTGTTCTAACTATCAGAACTGTTCTTGCTATAAGCACAGTGATGCGGCCTAAAATTGTCATGTCATAAGAAGTCGACACGTGTATAGAGGATCGGATTGATGAGAAGATATGAGCTTAAAGAGGACTCCTCAAGATAGAGAATCTTATCCGGGTGACTCTCTGGAGGGAGCTCCACCCAGGGAAAAGGTATCAGGAAGACCTGGTCCTGAGGGGAATCAGGGGACCGAAAGTTTAGGAGAAGTTCCATATAAAACGGGATGAGATTGGATAAAGGAAGACCCCTTCTTCCTTTTCTCAACGGTTGAAGTCTACCATGGGGAGTGGTTGCGTTTCTTCAGGGATTGAGAGAGTGGAAGACTCTGTCAAAGGTGGCTGGGCCGATTCAAAGGTAGTGGGAAGTGCAGGTCCGAAATAAGGGGAAAACCTAACTTCCCCTCAGATAGAATTCCTCTATAAATAGGTAAGCTTGGGTATATTCTCAGGTTACGATCTCTAACTTCATACAACTCATTACGCCTCTTACGAACATTCTGATTTTCTCCGAGAACCTCCTTGATAGAAAGAGGACTTTTACGTCCTTATCATACACTGAATTACACCTACTAACTTAAGCGTCGGAGTGTCCGCGCCGGATCCCCCTCCGGCGTGTCTTTTGCAGGTTCTTGGAAGATCATTTCGGAGAAGGCGTTGAACTCGGATTATTCATACGAGTTCAGGAACCTGGATATCTGATCTGAAGGATATCCAATCCGTTCGTGCAATTTGTGGCACAACAACTGGCGCCGTCTGTGGGAAAGTCTAGGAGATCTTCTCACGAATTTTTATTTGTTTGAGCGATGGGCGGAGGAAATAACACAATCACGCCTACTTTAGGGAAGAAAACTCTTCCAGGGGAAATTCCCCCTTTGCCATCTGATCCCACACCGAAGGGAGGCCGAGGAAAGGACCCAGTTCATGTCCCTTCCGGATCAAATCCGCCATTGACACCAACCGACACACCAACCCCGGGCATGGGCGATGAGAACCACCCCCTACCGATCGGAGATGAAATAGAGGAGAACGCAGAGGCCCCAGCGGTCCGGACCTCAGGTCCCCAACACGGAGAAACTCCAAATTCAGAACCCTTCCTGGTTTCCCCAGATCAGTTGAAGACCCTTATTAGTCAGGCTGTGGAGAGAGCTTTAGCGGCTCAGGGAGGTCGAGTCCCAAGAATTGTACCAGTGAATGCAGAGATGCCTCCTCCGAGAATCCAGGAAGAGGCACCAGGGGCCTCTCAAGTGCTTTCTAAGGATGCAGGAGTGCGGGCAAAAGGGGACGAGAAAGTGCCCTCCCAAGCAGAAAGAAGCGTTCCCCCTCGGAACACAAGAAGGAATGCAGATTTGGCGTCCCGAGAGATGGAGCTCCCCGAAGTAGAAGAAAGTACAGATGATACATACCCGGGACCAGTTAGCGACCAACTACAGGCCCTACAAAAGGAAATGAGGGATATGAGGAAACAGATGACTAATCGGGTAAGTAGGTCTGCTTATGTTTCCGGTTGTCAGTTTTCTCCTAATATATTACAGGATGAACTGCCATTCAACTTCAAGCCCCTCAACTTTGAATACGATGGCACGGCGGATCCGTACGAGCATCTGGTAAGATTTGAGAACGCAGCATTATTACATCGGTATGGAGAGGGAATCAAGTGTAGAGTGTTCCTGACTACATTGGCAAAAGCAGCACAACAGTGGTTCACCCAGCTTGAACCCAATACCATTCGATCCTGGGAGGAGTTCAGCGAATTATTCCTCCATCAGTTTGCAAGTGCCCGGAGGCAGCCGCAGGCCACACTGACCCTCTTCAATCTGAGGCAAGGGGAGAACGAGAGTTTGAGAGCCTTCCTCCGGAGATTCAATCAAGCATCCCTGGAGGTCCCTACAGCCTCTCCGGAGGTGAAGATCAATGCCCTTACAAATGGACTACGTGATGGAGATTTCTTTTCCTCCCTAGCCAAGAAGCCAGTCCAGAACTTCGACGAGTTACTACATCGAGCGGAGAAATACCTCACCTTGGAGGAGGTGCGTAAATCCAAAAGACTAGAGGCTAGGCCACAAGATCGAGAGAGAAGGAGAGAGGGCCCCTCGAAACGATCCAGTCCTGAGGCCCCTCGGGCCTCTAGGCCAACGGGAAATCCCAATCTACCTGGAGGCTCCCGTTCCGGCCCTCGCGGAAGGTTCGAGAAGTATACACCCCTGAGAATAGAACCTGCCGAAGTACTAGAGGTAGCAGGAGATCATCCCGACCTGAAATTCCCTTATTCCAGAAATCGGGGCCCTCAGAAGCCCAAGTCAGATCGATTTTGCAGATTCCACAACGAATACGGACACGACACAAACCAATGTTATCACCTGAAAGATGAGATTGAAAGGATGATCCAGGCAGGGCATCTGAAAGAGTTTATATTCAGAGACAGGCAGGGCCCTCGAGGGCAGAAGCGGAAGGAACAAGAAAGGAAACCAAAAGAAAAGGAGTCCAAGGAGGCGGCCGAAGATATGCCTCCTCCGCCGCCAAAAAGAGGAGTAATACACATAATTGTGGGAGGTCCTGCAGGTGGAGATTCCTTCCGAAAGAGAAAACAGAGTGTTCGAGCTTTGAGAGCTGGACAGGGGAGTCAACTGAAAGAAGTAGGACGCATGACAGAGACGCCCAATATTAAATTTGGGCCAGAAGATATAAGGGAAATCAAGGAGGATCACAATGACGCCTTGGTGATCACTACGGACATAGCAGGATTTGATGTCGCCCGAATCTTTGTAGACACGGGGAGCTCAGCCGATATTATGTTTTTCGAGTGTTTCAAGAGGATGGAGCTGAGTGTGAAGCTGCGACCTGTAGACACCTCCCTGTACGGTTTCTCCGGAGGGGCCATCCAACCCCTAGGGTCTGTAGCGCTACAGGTAGGATTGGGAGATGCTCCGGCCCGAAAGGTTCACTTGGTGGAGTTCCTCATTGTGGACATTCCCTCATCGTACAATGTAGTGATGGGAAGACCCAGCCTGAATCTCTTCCAAGCAGTCATCTCTACCTTTCATATGAAAATGAAATTCCCCACGGCTGGAGGAATGGGGGAGGTGAGGGGAGATCAATATCAAGCACGAAAGTGCTATGCGGAATCCGTAAAGATGGCGGATAGAGCTTTAACTAGGGGTCTAGAGAGAACGAGGGGTGATGACCCCGAGCTAAAGAAAAAGAAAGTGGAAGGAATGGTACCTGAACAAGTGAGTGTTAAGACAGATGAGGAGCTGATGAATGTGGAGCTCTTCCCAGGGAAAGTCGGCTTCGCCACTAAGATAGGCACCCAGCTGGGACCCGAAATGACAGAGAAGGTAATCTCTACATTACGTCGAAATTCTGATATATTTGCATTTTCTCCAGCTGACATGACAGGTGTTCCCCCGGAGATAGCCATGCATTGTCTTAACGTTGATCCAAAGGCAAAGCCGGTGAAACAAAAGTTATGAAACTTTAGGGTTGAGAAGAATAATATTGTGAAAGAAGAAGTTGAGAAATCATTAAAGGCGGGACATGTCGTGAAGGTACAATTCCCAGAATGGCTCTCCAATGCGGTGTTAGTACCTAAGGGGGCAAGGAAATGGAGAATGTGCATTGACTTTAGAGACCTCAACAAGGTATGCGAGTTATTGAGTATGATGGATGCATATCAAGGTTACCACCAGATCCAGCAGAACCCCTCAGATGTCCCCAAAGTGTGCTTCATAGCAGCGTGTGGAACGTTTGGTTATGTTCGAATGTTATTCGGGTTAATCAACGCCGGTGCAACGTATCAGAGAATGGTTGATGCCGTCTTTCGAGGACAGATAGGAAGAAACATGGAAATCTATGTGGATGACATGTTGGCCAAGAGTGTGAAAGCAGAACAACATGTGGAGGACCTAGAGGAGATTTTCCAGGTAATTCGAGAAAATGATATCAAATTGAACCCGGCCAAGTGCTCTTTCGGGGTGAAGTCGGGGAAATTCCTTGGATACATGGTTACTCAGAGAGGGATAGAGGTGAATCCAGCTAAAGTAAAGGTTGTACTAGACATGCAGCCACCGAGGAACGTGAAAGAGCTCCAGACGTTAAATGGGAGAATCACAGCGTTGAGTAGATTTATAGCCAGGTCCGCCGAGAAAAGTCACCCCTTCTTCAAAATTCTCAAGAAAGGGGCCAAGTTCGAGTGGAATGAAACATGCCAGAAGGCCTTTGAGGATCTGAAACGTCACCTGTCCCAGTTGCTGAAGCTGATTAAACCTTCTCCGGGAGATACTCTCATCCTGTATCTCTCCGTAGGGGAATTCTCGCTGAGCACAGTGACACGTGTTTTTACCAACATTTTCCCCTCAAGTATAAGAGGTTCGCGTGTAATAAAAGCAAGGTCCGGTTAAATTATCGATCCGTGGGACTAGATTGTGAAAGTAGCCTTAGTGTGTATGTTTTTCTTTGAATATAATGAGAAATCATGTTTTGTGCAAGAAAATGTAAATGAAACTATCAAATAACAATCAATGTTGAGCAAATAACTAAGATATGATGGTAAAAATCAAGTGAGAGGGGTAGTGTTCGGGTGTTGGTCCTTGTGTGGAATCGATATTAAAAGTCGAAGTTTATGTGTAATTCATTGGATGGAATTTGGTAGAAGCGATCACTAATGCATATATCGAGCAAGCACCTAGGATCGAGAGGATGAATAGAAGGTTTCTTACTCGGGTAATCACACGACTAGGGGGTTCAACTCTACCTAAATTATACTAAACTAATCCCTAGATATGCTTTTCCACTTGAATACTAACAACCAAGCTCCTATGGCCTTCTCATTAATCACTTAAATGTTAATTAAAGCAATTAATGTAGATAAATGGGGTTCTAATGAAATTTACCCAACTCTCGTTGCGATAAACCAATATTAACTCATTCACATGACTCCCAACCCTCGATTATACTATCTATCCCAAATTAACCAACTCTCGTTGCATTAATTGAGTTTCTAACACAACCTAATAGTTGAGTTCTTGCAAATAATCTAACAAAACCCATAAACCTAACCAATAAACCTCCCAATGAATTCCACAATCAAAATCAACCTAAAACATTAATTTCATCACAATTATACAACACCCAAACACCAATATGCTTAGCTCATGGCTAATTTAGGGAAATTGAGGAAGATAAGTGAGAAAACAAACATACCCATGCTTAATAATAACAAAATACTCAAATTAAAATAAGATATCACCTCTTGTCTTGCAAATATGAAATAAACCTTCAAAACTTCAACACAATCTTCAATCTCTACCTTGGAAATGAAATTACAACTTCAAAGATAACCTATCTATGGAAATTCACTAAGTTCTATGGCTAAAACTAAGAAAAACAAGCAAAAGATGGTGGAATTTTGATTTGTGGAGCTTGAGTACTCTTCTAATGGCTGCCTCTCCAGAAAAAATGAATTTGTGGCCTTTTATACCCTCCCCCTTGAGCTTGGCACGTGTCCCTAGGTCTAATTTGGAAGAGGGCAAAAAATGAGCAGTGACTCGGCCGAGTGAGCTCACTCGGCCGAGTGGTCTTGATAAAAAGCGTGTTTACACTTTTGTCCACCCGTGACTCGGCCGAGTTGTGCCACTCGGCCGAGTGTGCAAAAATGTTGAAACTCTCAGATTCGGCCGAGTCTGAGCACTCGACCGAGTGTTCAAAAATCGAAAATTTCAGTTTTTGGCCCGACTCGGCCGAGTTGGGCTCACTCGGCCGAGTGACACTCTGTCCTTACTTTTGCTTTGGGCATAACTTTTGATCCGGAGGTCCGATCGGCTCGATTCTTGTCTCATTACGATCTTCTCTTCGATGCCTTTCATGTGGTAGAATCTTTGGAAAGATCCAACGGCTGGATTTTTCGTGGTTTGCTTCGAAACTTATCGTATTGCCTAGAAATCAAACAAGAATGTTCGTGTATCAAAATTTCAAGAATTAACCAACGATCACACGATTCTTGCAAGAATAACTTGATATTTAGAGCACAATTCATCCACAAATTTGAGCAATCTCACGACAAATCACACAGCTCTAGTCAAAGAAGAAGGATCTATCCAACATCCCATCTATTACGTCAGTAAGGTCATTAAAGGGGCTGAAGCTCGATACTCGGAAATTGAAAAGGCTGCTCTGGCCGTAGTATTCACGGCGCGGAGACTGCGCCCATACTTTCTCTCTTATAAAATACTGGTCTGCACTAATTACTCATTGAAACGGGTTATCGGCCGAGCAGACCTCTCAGGAAGGATGGTGAGATGGGCAATAGAGCTCCAAGAATATGATGTGGACTTCGAGCCACGGAGGGCCATAAAAGCCCAAGCTTTGTCTGACTTCATCCAAGAATCCACCAAACCGGAAGAGGTAGAGGGATGGAAGGTATATGTGGATGGCTCAGTAACTTTGAACGGGTGTGGAGCAGGAATAGTGCTAGTGAATCTCCAAGGAGAGGACCTACAATTTGCAGTGAGATTCCAATTCATAACTTCAAATAATGGAGCAGAATACGAGGCTCTGATCAGAGGAATGGAGATGGCGGTTGAGTTGGGAGACCTAAAGGTAATTCTATATTCCGATTCCCAATTGGTTGTTCAACAGGTAAATGGAGAATATGCAGCTAAAGATAACAGAATGGCTGCTTACCTGGAACGGGCTAAAGAGGTGATGGGCAAGTTCCAAGATTGTAAGGTGATTCAAGTACCTCGAGAGGAGAACGTACAGGCTGATAACCTCTCCAAACTTGCCAGTTCCACAGAATTTGATGGACAGGGAACGGTGACCTTGGTGGTAGCAAAAAGAGAGGCTCTCGGAAGCCCCATTGGTTCCATCGAGGAAGGAGATGATTGGAGGAAAGATATCTGGACGGAACTCACTAGAGAAGCAGATGCCCCTACCACCCGAGAAGCACGAGCTCTTAGGATCAAATACTGTATTATCGGAGGACAATTATACAAGAAGTCGTTCACCCAACCATACTTGAGGTGCATATCAACCCGGGAAGCGGCGTATACACTCAAAGAAATTCATGAAGGCCACGCGGCAAGTCATGAGGGATATAAAATAGTGGTGAAGAAAGCCTTGAGGGCTGGGTTATACTGGCCCTCCATGACGAAGGATGCCAAAGAGTTTGTAAAGAAATGTGCAAAATGCCAGAAAAATGGTCCCCTGATAAGGACTCCCGCGGAGGAGATGGGAGTTATGCACTCTCCGTGTCCTTTCGCCAAATGGCGAATCAACTTGGTGGGGCCCTTCCCTCCAGCCCTGGGAGGAAGGAAATTTTTTATAGTAGCAGTGGATTATTTTAGCAAGTGGGTCGAAGCTGCCCCTCTAGCTAAAATAGATGAGGAGAATGTGATTAGGTTCCTGGGAAGACAGATCTGCTGCAGGTTCGGAGTACCCAGGATACTGGTCTCTGATAATAGGACACAGTTCAATGGAGAAAATGTACGAGGATGGTGCGCAAGGCTAAACATAGTACAAAGATTCACTTCCGTAGCTCATCCCCAAGCTAATGGGCAGGTGGAAGTCACTAATTGAACCATAGTAGATGGTATCCGGACGAGGCTGACGAAAATATGTGGAGGATGGGTGAACGAGTTAGATAACGTGTTATGGTCCTACAAAACTAGCCCAAAGACAGCAACTGGAGAATCCCCTTTCCAGCTGGTCTACGGAGCTGCGGCGGTGATACCTCCAGAGGCCGTGTTGCAACCCCACCGAATTACCCAATTCGAAGAACATCAAAACGAGAGGCTGATGAGAGAGGCCCTGGATTTAATGGAAGAAGAAAGAGAGATGGCTCGAGTACGTGCGGAGAGATACAAGAGTAGAATTAAAGTTGCATATGTTCGAAGGGTGATTCCGAGGTCCTTTAGAGTGGGGGATCTGGTGTTAAGAAGAGCTGATGCTCTAAAGAACACGGGGAAACTGGTGCCCAATTGGGAGGGGCCCTATAGAATCACGCAGGTACTGAAGGGAGGAGCCTATAGATTGCAGAGCATGGAGGGAGTTGATATAGCCAGACCTTGGAATGTTTGCCACTTGAAGAGGTTCTTTGTTTGAAGAAAATGTAAGGTCTTGAGACCATTTGTGATTCTGCGCTAATTTCTGTTTTATTTAATGTACTTAGTAGCTTCACCAGAGCTCTTTTTCCCTCTTTACGGGTTTCCCCTTTGGGGTTTTTCCGTAAAGAGGTTTTTAATGAGACCGGCGTAGGTTATCTATGGCCTATGTTGAAGACTGATATTAATCAATGAAGCTTTTTCCCTTTTGAAAAAAATTATGCTGAGTTATTGCGTTCTGATTATCTTTTTCTTATGAGAATATATGAGGCATGAATATGAATTGTGAGAGTGGGAGACACTCGAAGGCCTAGAAGCCGGGGAGAGCTGGAGAGCTACTTACCATACTTGAGACCCAAATGGGTTACTTAAAAATGAAAGAAAGATTTTACGAATCAAAATCTTATAAGAATGAGAGTGAGAGACACTCGAAGGCCTAGAGGCCGAGGAGAGCTGGAGAGCTCCTTACCATACTTGAGACCCAAGTGGGTTACTTAAAAATGAAAGAAAGATTTTACGAATCAAAATCTTATAAGAATGAGAGTGAGAGACAGTCGAAGGCCTAGAGGCCGAGGAGAGCTGGAGAGCTCCTTACCATATTTGAGACCCAAATGGGTTACTTAAAAATGAAAGAAAGATTTTACGAATCAAAATCTTATAAGAATGAGAGTGAGAGACACTCGAAGGCCTAGAGGCCGAGGAGAGCTGGAGAGCTCCTTACCATACTTGAGACCCAAATGGGTTACTTCAAAATAAAAGAAAGATTTTACGAATCAAAATCTTATAAGAATGAGAGTGAGAGACACTCGAAGGCCTAGAGGCCGAGGAGAGCTGAAGAGCTCCTCACCATATTTGAGACCCAAGTGGGTTACTTAAAAACGAGAAAGAAGATCTTATGAACCAAAATCATCTGTCAAGATTTTACTTAAAAATGAATGAAAAGACAAGCAGAAGCCTAAAGATCAAGGAAAACCCCCTCTATCTACTTAAAACTCGAGGAGGTTCCTCAAGATGGAGAGAGATTTCTTGAATCTTTTGAGAAACTCCTTGAAGGCTGTGAGGCCAGGAGAAAATAATAATGATGCAGCCCACAAGACCGGGAGGGGGAAGGAAAAGAGGACACTTCCACCATGTTCCTTACCGGTCTTATAGGTTGTCCACGTGAGCAAGAAAGGAAAGATACGCCATAAAGAAGCTAACATGATTACCACAAAAAACCCCCACATATCCAGGAGTGTGGGGTCCCCTATAGAGTATAATAAAAATAAGTATCATGAGCAGAAATTAAAGAGCGTAGCAAAAGAAAGGTAAAATGTTTGTTAAGATCATGGAAACATGAATTTTAAGCAGCCTTTTCAACGGCAGCTCCTTCGGCAGCAGCCTCCTCGACAGCAGCTTCTTCAGCAGCAGCATGACTGCTAGATCCTCCACCCTCCTCTGAGCCCTCTCCTCCTCCTAAGATAGCCTCAACATAATTTCCTTCACCTGCTTTCACCTCAGTCTTGGGGGCAGAGGTGTAAGGATAGATTAATGGTTCCAGAGGTTCCAACTCAGCCATGCCCACCTTGGCCGCCTGCAAGCTGGCAATAGCCTGACCCATTCGGGCAGCCACCAAGGGCTGTCGGCACTTTCTGCTGGATCCCCTAGGAATTTGGGGGGAGGAGCAAGCTTGTCCAGGCGGAAGGCACGAGAGTAAGTCCCATCGAATTTTGGAGCTGAATGCTCGGCCACGGCATTGCTGAAGCCGTGATCGATGAAGTGAGGAATATGTGGCCCCATGTCGCATAAGAAGCTTGAGCTCTTTAAAAAGCTGGACAGCCACTGAGTATGGAGAGTCCCCAGAAATTCTTGACCCAAGGGAGAGGTGAACAGGGATTTGATGCAGGCTTGCACTCCAACATCTGGCAGCTCACGCTCCATTCGCTTCACCTCTTCCTCCATCCGCTTCATCTCCTTTTTCATCTGTTCCACTTCCCCCTCCAGATGCTTAGTCTTGGCTGCCTCTTGCTTACTTTGAGCCCGGAGAAGAGGCAACTCCTCAGCCAAAGCCTGAGCCCGCTTTTGAGCTTTGTCCCTCTCCGCGGTACCACCTTTAAGAGTCGATTGAGAAGAGGACACCTCAGCTCGAAGGAGTTCATTCTCAGCAACCAGTTCAATACTTTGGTCAAATATCTTAGTGTAGACAAGCCCGAACTGCATGATGAGAAAAAATAACATTTCAGACATGAAGAAATTAGATGCCAAAAGATAAGGGGAAATACCTCAGAAAAGAGATGAGCGCCGTGGAGCAATTGATCCTCAGGAAGAGGCTTGCCAGAAAGCTCGGTGTTGGAAGGAGGAGGACATCGGCTGATGAGACGCTGGAGAGGCTCGTAGGAATTAGAAAGGGGAATTTCTTTCTCAGAAGGAGCACGAGTGGTTTTTCCCTTCTTCTTCTTGGAAGTGCCGGAATCGGAAAAGAAAGCGTTTGTAGCTGAGCGAGTCCTCCTACAGACGGAACCAGGGACTTGGGCAGAAGAGCTAGGAAGAGAAGGAGCCTTGGTAGAACTTTCCGGAGCCGTGGTCTTCACAGAGCTTTCTAGAGCCGGAGCAGGAGAATGAGGAGCTTTAGGAGGGTTGTCAGGGGTAACGACTGCAGGGGCCTTCACCATCCCGAGAGCGGGGGCATCCCATGAAATGTGAGTCAACCAGCTCATTGCTGCAAGCAACCATCAAATTTTCAGAAAAATAACCACACACAAAGAACAAAATAGAAGAACAGGGAATTTTTTACCATCACGAGGTTCTAAAGGGAAATCCTGAGGACAAAATCCGAAATGAGAGAGAATGCGAGGATTTTTGCAGATACCAAAGACATCAAAGAAGTCGTGTTGGCGGACATGAGCATTGAGGGTAGTCATGACAGTATAATTTGAGGCAAAGTAAGTTTTCAGAGGAGGAAGAGGCACTCCTGGATTATGATATAACCAACGTTCATGGGGAAATGGCCAATCGGAGGGGTTAGTCACAAATATATGATAATCTCTCCAGGACGATTCTTCTTCATGAAGTTTTGTCATGAATCTGCAAGCACGAGACCTTCTTACAAGAATGCTGACTCAGAAATAATTCAGCGGAAGGCTCACCGCCGTTCCCCTTCACCAAAATATAGAATCCGATCATAGTGCGGATGGCATTAGGAGTAAACTGATTGAGGGGGATTTGCATGCGAGTAGATATGGAGGCCAGGTAAGGATGGACAGGAAATCGAAGACCAGCCCTAATCTGGGCTTCGAAGAAAGCTAGGGTTTGAGGCTTTGGGAAATTGGGGCGCTCGTCTGAACGAGGAATTCAGAGGATATACTCCGGCGGGAAGACTTGAGCCTGAGTAAGACTAGCTAAATGGGTGTCGTTGACCAGAGAAGAAGTTGAAATTTTATCCCTCATGTGGGGGCTCCCTACTGGAGACGAGGTCGACCGGGAAGGACTTAGTCCGGAAGACTGAGGCGGGGGAGAAGGGTGAGATAGAGACATTGATAAAGTAGTGCGAAATAAAAAGGATTTAGAAGATAGCCGGGTTACCTTGTTGGAAGAAGTACGAAGTCGGACGGGGCGGTCGGTGACGATGAGAGCTGGGAAAGGAGATGCCTGAGAAGAGAAAAGAAAGCAGCGGGGGAGTTTCCGAGAAGAGGAGATTTGAAAGAGGATGTGAAATTATGAAAAGTGAGCAGAAAGGGGCTAGAATCGAGGCTTCCCCTCGAGAAGGTAGCAAGAAAGAGAAAATTGCAACTGTGTGGGGCCCAGGCGCGGAAGTCGAAGCGTTTTTCGGAAGCATGGGCGGGAAAAATCTGTGAAGGAGAATACTTCCGAAAATTCTTCTCCGAAGTGAGAGTAAAACACGTCTCTCCGGAGATGTCCCTTATGCCAAATTCACTTGAACTTCTTACTCTCACAAAGATATGATCACTTTATGAGAGTAGGGAGAGTAGATGATGCGGCCTAAAATTTTCATGTCATAAGAAGTCGACACGTGTATAGAGGATCGGATTGATGAGAAGATATGAGCTTAAAGAGGACTCCTCAAGATAGAGAATCTTATCCGGGTGACTCTCTGGACGGAGCTCCACCCAGGGAAAAGGTATCAGGAAGACCTAGTCCTGAGGGGAATCAGGGGACCGAAAGTTTAGGAGAAGTTCCATATAAAACGGGATGAGATTGGATAAAGGAAGACCCCTTCTTCCTTTTCTCAACGGTTGAAGTCCACCATGGGGAGTGGTTGCGTTTCTTCAGGGATTGAGAGAGTGGAAGACTCTGTCAAAGGTGGCTGGGCCGATTCAAAGGTAGTGGGAAGTGCAGGTCCGAAATAAGGGTAAAACCTAACTTCCCCTCAGATAGAATTCCTCTGTAAATAGGTAAGTTTGGGAGATAATGTTTTCAGAGAAGTTATGAAGGAGAAGGATGTTGCTGGAGTATTTGAGGCATTAAATGATCTGTATTTGGCACAATCTTTGTCAAATCAGATGTTTATGGAAAGGAAGCTCAATAATTTCAAGATGATAGATGATAAAACCCTTGATGAGCAGTTAATAGAGTTCATGCAGGCAGTTGATGATCTTGAGAATGTTGGAATTACCTTGGAAGATCACAAGAAGTCTTTTCTACTCTTAGAGGCATTACCACCTTCATATGACAGTTTCAAGGATGCTTTGCTGATTACCAAGGAGGGAAAGGCAAAATTCAAAGATGTCTTGTCAATACTGAAAACCAAGAGTTTACATGTAGCAAACTCAACCAAGAAGACCAAGAACCAAGCTAAGGGTCTTAATATCAAACTCAAGAATGACAAGAGAGGAGGGAAAGGCAAGAAGTTCAATGACAAGCCAAATCAAAAGAAGAATGGATATGTAGTCAAGAACAAGGCTTGCTACAAATGCCATAAAGAAGGACATTTCATAAATGATTGTCCAGAGCACAAGAAGTCTACTGATGCTTCCAAAGTTGATGTAGAAGAGGCAAAAGGATATGATAGTGCATAAGTGATGAGCATAACAAATAGCAAACTTGTTAATGAATGGGTGTTGGATTCTGGATGTTCTTTTCACATGTGTCCTACCAAATCTTGGTTTCAAAACCTGAAAATGATGGATGGTGGATCAGTTCTGTTGGGAAATGATGAAAGCTGCAATGTGAGAGAAATTGGCACTGTGAGGGTGAAGATGTTTAATAATAAACATGTGATCCTGACCAATGTCAGATTTGTTCCAGATTTAAAAAGAAACCTTATATCTTTTGGCACACTAAATGCTTTGGGTTATGATTTCAAGACATAAAAAGGATGTCTGCTTGTTACCAAAGCTGATAGAATAGTGATGCAAGGGAAGAAGTCTAATGGGTTATATTCTTTAATTGGTGAGACAATCACAGGTGTTGATGATGTTACCATGAGTTCTGATGATGCTATGTTTTGGCATAAGAGGCTGGCACATGTAGGAGAGAAAGGTCTGATGAAGTTATCCAAGAAGGGGGCATTCCACCAGAAGACATTCAAAAACCTGGAATTTTGTGAGCTGTGTATTCTTGGCATGGTCAAGAAGAAGTCATTCCAGAAGGGTGAGCACACTACAAAAGAGCTGCTGGATTATGTTCATTCAAATTTCTGGGGGCCATCAAGGACTGAAACCATTGGTGGAGGTAAGTACTTCATGTTCTTAATAGATGACTATTCTAGAAAAAATTGGGTGTTCATTCTCAAACAGAAGAGTGGGGTCTTTGCAAAATTCAAAGAATGGCTACTTGAGATAGAGAACAAGAAAGGAAAGTCCTTAAAACATTTAAGGACAGATAATGGCCTTGAGTATCTATCAGCTGAATTCAATGAATTTTGTAAAGAGAAGGGCATTACTAGACATAGAACTGTCCCTCTTAATCCACAACAAAATGGATTTACTAGAGAGAATGAACCAAACTATTTTAGAATGGGTCAGATGTATGTTAGCTGATGCTAAATTACCTAAAAGTTTTTGGGGAGAAGTTGTATGTACTGCATGTTATTTTATAAATAAAACCCCATCATTTGCTTTAGAAGGAAAAACCCCAGATGAGATCTGGTATGGCAAGTTGTCTGATTATTCAAAACTCAAAGTGTTTGGATGTCAGGCATATGCACATATTAGACAAGATAAGCTTGAGCCAAGGGCTCTGAAATGTATATTCATTGGCTATCCAATAGGTGTCAAGGGCTATAGATTGTGGTGCCTTGAACCAGGTCATAAGAAACCAATAATCAACATAGATGTTGATTTTAATGAGAAGGTAATGGGATATCCTCACAAGGGAAATTCCCATGACCTAGATGGAAGAATTGTAAATGAGTCAGAAGAGAGTTTCTCAGCTGAGGTGGAGTTTCCCACATCAGAAGAGTTGGCACTAGAGGAGGTGGACAACTCTACTGATCTAGGAGATGACACACCAGATGGGGGTTGTTCTAGAACAAGTACCAGGAGATGATCCAGAAGATGATGCCATGGAGGACAACCCTACTGATTTGAGAAATTACAGTCTTGCAAGAGATAGGCTCATAAGGCAGATTCATCCCCCATCTAGGCTTGGTCAGGCTGATCTTGTGTCATATGCTCTGATCACAGCAGAAGAGGTGGAGCATTATGAGCCAATAAACTATAGGGAAGCTATCACCAGTCCTGAAAGAGAGCAGTGGATAGCAGCCATGTCAGAAGAGTTGCAGTCCTTAGAGAAGAATGAGACCTGGATCCTTGTAGAGAAGCCATTTAACCAGAAGTTAGTCAGCTGCAGGTGGTTGTTCAAGAAGAAGCTTGAAGTTGGTTTTGGTGGTGTTAGAGAGCACATCAGATTCAAGGCTAGGTTGGTGACAAGAGGATTCACACAAAGAGAAGGCATAAACTTCAATGAGGTATTCTCTCATGTTGTTAAACATTGTTCCATAAGATTACTTTTGTCTAAGGTTGCTCAAGATGATCTTGAGTTACATCAGCTAGATGTTAAAACTGCATTTTTACATGGAGAACTAGCTGAAACAATATATATATGCATCAACCAGAAGGTTTATCATGCCTGAAACTGAAAGTAAAGTATGCTTGCTTAAGAAATCATTGTATGGGCTCAAGCAGAGTCCTAGACAATGGTATAGAAAGTTTGATACATTCATGCTTATTATTGATTTCTTAAGAAGCAAATATGATGGATGTGTATATATTGGTAAACAAGATTATCTAGAGAGCACCTATCTACTGATCTATGTAGATGATATGTTAATAGCTAGAAAAAGTATGAGAAAGATTACCCAAATGAAGCAGCATCTGAGTAGAAAATTCGAGATGAAGGACGTAGGTGAAGCCAAGAGAATATTGGGGATGGATATTCTCAGAAACAGGAAAGCAGGCAAGCTGTTCCTATCTAAGAAGAGTTACATCCGGAAGGTTCTGAAAAGATTCCTTATGCACCAGACTAGTTAGTACTTCATTTGGTCAGAAATTCAAGTTGTCAGTCAAGCAATCTCCTCAATCAGCTGAAGAGAAGAAGCAAATGCTTACTGTTCCTTATGCCAATGGAGTAGGAAGTCTCATGTATGCTATGGTCTGTAGTAGACCAGATTTTGCCCATGTTGTTAGTATGGTGAGTAGATTCATGGGAAATCCAGGAAAACTACATTGGGAAGCATTGAAGTGGATTCTAAGATATCTGAATGGATCAGAAGACTTAGGTCTAGTGTTCGAGAAGTGTGATGATACCAAAAGTCCTTTGATTGGATTTGTGGGTTCTGATTTTGCTGGAAACATAAATACAAGGAAGTCTTTATCTGGTTATGTGTTTACATTGTATGAAGCTACTTTACAATCTATGGTGACCTTATCCACAACTGAAGCTAAATACATAGCATTGACAGAAGTTATGAAGGAAGCAATGTGGTTAAAGTGCAGTTGATATGTTAACTAAGGCATTACCAAGCAATAAGTTCAATCATTGCATGGAGTTGGTAAACCTTAGCACCTGGGATGTTCATTAAAAAGAGAATGAACAAACAGCCTTGGGGAGGGCCGGGAAGAAGGCAATCTTGCATTAAGGTGGAGAATTGTTGAGATTAATGCAATATTGGAATGTCATTTGTTTCTAGTAACATAAGTGTTCTTACTACCAGAAGTGTTCTTACTAGCACAATAACTAGTGTTCTGATATTGGTTTTCAGTACAAGTTGAGTAAGGAGTACTCTACTGATAAGGTTTAGTATTCTGATTTTAGGTATCAACTCATCTGGTCTGATCAGAAGAGTAGTGTTCTTAGTCTGCTGAAACTACTGTGCTGAGGTCTAGTGTGCTGATTTTCAGTTTCAAAGTTAGTTTATTTCTATTAGTTTGTTAGGTAGTTAGTTTGTTGGTGGCAGTTTCAACTTGCATTGTACATCTATAAATGCACCATCTATTGCATAGGTTGTGGGTTACCAAAAATTGAGAGTTTCGAGAGAGATCAAACTTTGTGTACACTTGTAATCTGTAACTTTAATTTGTGATTAGGACGTAGATCATT
The DNA here is from genome assembly GCA_963675135.1 of Galeopsis tetrahit. NCBI lineage: Eukaryota > Viridiplantae > Streptophyta > Magnoliopsida > Lamiales > Lamiaceae > Galeopsis > Galeopsis tetrahit. Next base: position 11,277,106 of record OY776129.1, on the reverse strand, counting down.
TGATCGAACCACGTAAATCCCGTGTTCTTTCTTTGAGTTCTTTATTTGTTTCAATTCTTTACATTTCTAATTGTCTTGATTATCATTTGAAAAGATGCTTTGTGGATACAATTCCATAACAGTGCCTCAACAACATTAATAGACATGTTTGTTGTGACATAATTGCATAACAACTAATTATAGGTGGAGTCGGGTAAAGGTGGATGAGTTCATGGTTAAAATATCGCAACGGATTTAGAATGAATTGTAAATTAACTGTTCATCATTTAATCTTTTGATATGCATATAATTGAACATATTTGATATACATTTTATTCTTAGATTTAGGGGTTGTATTCAATTGAGATTTTTTTGAACTTTAAAAAGTACGTGTATTTATAAAATTCATAGAGTTCATGTAGAGTTTGACTTACTTTTTTTTATTGATTTATATGAATTTTCATAAACTTGACAGGATTGTGAAATATATATTTTTTATTGATTTAAATAGATTTTCATAAACTCCGGTATTGATGGAGTAATTTTTTTTAATGTGAAGTGTTTTTTTAAATTAATATTATATATATATATATATATATATACTATATAAATTTTATATATTAATTCGGGGGCGGGTCGAATACTCGCGGGTCGGGCATAAGACCCGGATCCGACTCATACTCAATACGGAGCGGATCCGATCTGACACAAAGCTCGCAGGGTGGGGTGGGTACCCGCAGGTTGGGTCAATATTACCATCTCTACTTCGTCTTCAGAGTTCTTTGAGAGAATCCATTAAAATCTCTAGTTTTTAGAAGAGATTTTTTATAGTGAAATTTATTTATATTTTTAAAGGAGAATCCAACAAAATTCATAGAGTATTAAAATCTATAAATTGTTGAATACCTAAAGATTTTTAAAGACTTTTTAAAATCCGTATTGAATACCTCAAAAATTTTAAAGACTTTTAAAAATTCGAATTGAATACCCCAGACTTTAAAAGTCCAAAACAATTCTACATAATCTACAATCAATACACACCTTAATTAGACATTTATTATGGAACTAATTACTCATCTATCATCTATCTTGAGTTAATCTATCCTACTAAATTAGAACTTAAATAAGTGGTGCATTTTCTATTTTTTTGGTAAATAAATATAGAATTAAACTTTGAGTATAAAGGGTAATCAAATCTAAAACGGTACCGAAAGAGATAAAATATTATAGAGTGGGTGGAAAACATTCAAGATAAGCATTCTCAAATATGAAGAGAGTAAATAAAGATACTAAAATCATGGGAAAAAAAATTAATGGTGTCACATTTGAGGAAACAATTCAAATAAAAACTTTCAAAGAATTAATATTAATTACATTGAATCGGATCAGAGCATGTCCCCTACATTCGTGTGTATGCAATTTAAAACATGGCCTAAAATATTTATATATTTTTTGAGATCATTATATACCACATATATATATATATATATATATATATATATATATTTCTCCTTATGAAATAAATTTAATTCCCTCTACAATTCGAATAATTTGTCACCTATTGAATTTTTCTTATAACATTTATTATAATAATCGGATACCAATTTATGTATTGGCATGAAAAATGGACTTTGCTTTTGCCAGGGTTTGGTATATACTGTATTCAATTTTACTCATTTTCCCATCCAATTAATTTCATAATTACGTGAAATTAGATTTAAAATGAAAGACTCGTAGAATTAAAAATAAACTTTACTAATTAAGAATTCTCTCATATAATTGTTCAATTTATTTAAGAAAATGTATTTCAGCTATATAAAATAAAATAAAAAAAAACAAATTGAACAATTTTATGTCCTATAACATCATATCATATAATATTAATTTAATATCCATAATCACTTCCCACTCCATCAAATCCTTCGTCGCTATATTTTCCTCCTCCAAAGCCACCTCCGGCACCACCACCAAATCCTCCTCCTCCGACTCCCCCACCAAAACCACCACCCTTTCCACCTCCAAATCCTCCATTAGCACCACCACCACCTCCGCTTCCTCCTCCGGCACCACCGCCAAAACCACCACCATTGCCTCCCCCAATGCCTCCACCAAAACCACCACCCTTGCCTCCGCCGGAACCACCTCCTACTCCTCCCCCAGAACCTCCTCCACCACCAAAACCACCACCAACGCCTCCGCTAGAACCACCTCCCATTCCTCCTCCGGCACCACCTCCAGCTCCACCCCCAATACCACCATGACCACCTCCAATTCCTCCACCGGCACCACCTCCGGCTCCGCCCCCAACACCGCCATGACCACCTCCTGCTCCTCCCCCGATACCACCACCATGACTACCTCCTGATCCGCCACCAATGCCTCCACCGGCACCACCTCCTGCTCCTCCGATACCACCACCGTGACCACCTCCTGCTCCTCCACCGGCACCACCTCCTACTCCTTCTCCGATGCCACCACCGTGACCACCTCCTCCTCCTCCTCCTCCGATACCACCACCGTGACCACCTCCTGCTCCTCCACCGATACCACCACCATGACCACCTCCTACTTCGCCACCAGCACCACCTCCTGCTCCACCACCAATGCCTCCACCATGACCACCTCCTGCTCCTCCACCAATGCCTCCACCGACACCACCTCCTGCTCCACCATGACCACCTCCTGCTCCACCACCAATACCTCCACTGGCACCACCTCCTGCTCCGCCACCAATTCCTCCACCATGACCACCTCCTGCTCCACCACCAATGCCTCCACCGGCACCACCTCCTGCTCCTCCACCATGACCACCTCCTGCTCCACCACCAATGCCTCCACCGGCACCACCTCCTGCTCCTCCACCATGACCACCTCCTGCTCCACGACCATGTCCTCCACCAGCACTACCTCCTGCTCCTCCCCCTATACCACCACCATGACCACCTCCATGTCCTCCACCGTGACCACCTCCATGTCCTCCACCGTGACCACCTCCATGTCCTCCACCAGCACTACCTCCTCCTACTCCTCCGATACCACCACCGTGACCACCTCCTGCTCCTCCACCGATACCACCACCGTGACCACCTCCTGCTCCTCCACCAATGCCTCCACCGGCACCACCTCCTTCTCCACCACCAATGCCTCCACCATGACCACCTCCTGCTCCACCACCAATGCCTCCACCGGCACCACCTCCTGATCCTCCTCCAATACCACCACTGTGACCACTTCCATGTCCTCCACCGTGACCACCTCCATGTCCTCCACCAGCACTACCTCCTGCTCCTCCCCCGATACCACCACCATGACCACCTCCATGTCCTCCATGTCCTCCTCCGATACCACCACCATGACCACCTCCATGTCCTCCACCGTGACCACCTCCTGCTCCTCCTCCAATGCCACCACCGTGACCACCTCCTGCTCCTCCTCCGATGCCACCACCGTGACCACCTCCTGCTCCTCCTCCGATGCCACCACCTTGACCACCTCCTCCACCAAAACCACCACCTGGACCACCTCCAAATCCTCCACCTTCTCCGCCACCAAATCCACCTCCTGTCCCTCCTCCACCAAAACCACCGCCTTGACCACCTCCAAATCCTCCCCCTCCAAATCCACTGCCTCCACCTCCTCCACCGCCAAATCCACTGCCTCCACCTCCAAATCCCCCACCTTTACCACCACCAAAACCCCCACCTTTACCATCTCCAAACCCTCCACCACCCCCGCCTCCATATCCACCTCCTCCATCAACCCCAAACCAATCTTCCTCAAGCTTCCTCCCCTCAACTACTTTTGTCACACACAACCCCAACACTAACATCATAATAAAAACCCCACCATTTTTGAAAAGCTTCCCCATTTTTTGTGTGATGGAGCAACTCAATGAAGCAGATTGTGTACTTCTTTTTTGTATTTGTGTTGTGAACCAACCAACTGATGGTATATATAAGAATAAATTGGGCGTGTGTCTTAAATGCGTGCAGTTGGAGATAGAGACTATGTTTCTTTGCCTAAAGTTAAAGCTCAAAATCCTCATTGACCTAACTACAATTATTTCACATTGTATCATGTGGATACACAGATTTTACATTAACTATTGCATTCCAACTCTCAACCACCTTAATTTCGTCTTTATTACTAATTATTTACTTTATCATTACTCAGTATCCCATCTTTATGTCTGTCCACCAAGACTTTTTGTGGGCTTAATTAATAGGTTAAGTGCCTTTAATTAGATATTTCTGTACTAAAGTTGTACTAATCCACTCTCACACGCGTAAAATTTAATTGAGACTATTATTGGCAAATTTAATTTAATTGAATAACTCCAAATAACTGTGGTGGAGGTAAATTGTGTTATTTTAATTAAGGGCAGAGTTAAAATTAGGATGTTTAATACACCACTATGATAAAATATTAGTACTAAATTGAGTCCTTAAGTAATTAAAAAAAACATATTAATTAAGCTAGCTAATCCTATGATTCTGTATTGCACTAATTTGAGGCATTTTTGAATGCCTTCTAACTTCGTGAAACACGTTTTTTTATGGCATTGTTAAAAGACATACGTAAGTAAGATGGTGGTGAAACAAATTAAAATTTATTAATTTTATATTTTTTTTATTTATTCTTTTTAATTAATTAATTAATTGGTTTTCATCGTATCGCCTGAAAAATCCATAGTGACAAATTCATTGAAATCGTTTTTTTGCCTGGAATGAATTTAAAATATGAATTTAAAAATCCATATTTTTTTATTTATTCTTTTTATTACAAATATATCTGATGTGCCAAAAATTGCACTGATGACCTGGATATCCTTGGAAGTGGATATCTAGGTTCCCAAACGTGTATTAGTAGTCTGGGTATGCTACTTCCTTCAATGTGATCCTTCAGAACCTGCAAAAGACACGCCGGAGGGGAGTCCGGCGCGGACACTCTGATGCCTAAGTCAGTATAGGGATCTCAATATATCGCAAGGACCTCGAGATCCTTGATTTATCAAATCAGGCTCTCAAAAGATATCAGAAATATGTTTTATATGAAGTATATTAAGTCTGGTAAAAGTAAGAAAATCTAACCTGAAAACATCCTTGGATTTACCTATTTATAGAGACTTTCTCTTAAGGGGAAGTTACGGCTTCCTTCCATTTCGGAGCCACCCCTTGGACCCAGCCTTGCTAGGTTGACAAGGTCCTCAACTCTTTCACTTCCTGAAAGACCGGAGCCACTCTCCCCAGTGGACTCCGTCCACTGAGATAAAGGAGGGAAGAATCTTTCTTTGGCCAGTCTTAGTCCGATTCGCTCGGGGATCTCCTATATTCTCGGTCTACCAATTCATATCAAGATCAAGTCCTCCAGATGAGTCTCTCCGGGAGGAGCTCCCTCCGGAGGGACTTCCAAAAAGGATTCTTTATCCAAAGACCTTTCCATAATCCCATATCTTCTCTTTTATTTTATCCTCTATACATGTGTCGACTTCTTATTGAACGACATTTTTAGGCCGCATCAATATCCACCTCCTTTTGTAATTGTTTGAGTATTTGAGTGAATTAATTGGTTTAGAGCAAAATAATTTATTTATTTTTTGTGTAGAGAACTCTTTTTTTTTTTTTTTTTCAAATAACTCTTGTTTTCTTTTTTTAATAGAATAAATAATGATGTGGCATGATGATGTGTCCTTTTTTTTTTATACATGAAGTGCCAAGTCACCCCTTCATTCTTTTCAATGATAAAGGATTAAAATTGAATAAAAATATGATTGAAATTGAATGTTTAAAACATAAAGGATGTATTTTGTAAAATTTGAAACTTAATGATTCAATTGATTAATTCACCCTATTAGCTAGTATTGTTGGTTGTGTCGACTACAACGACCGTATTGGGCTCGACACAACTAACAATGATAGCTAATATGGTGAATTAATCAATTGAATCATGGAAATCACAACACTATAAACATAAACACCCAAATCCTAAGCTAATCATGCAATTAATCCATAATTACACTAATTCACCCATCAAAACATTCACACCCAAGGCAATAAGAGCTTAGCCCATGGTTCTAAAAGAGAATCTCATGGCTACAACAACAAATAACATCAAATTCATAATAAAATAGCAATAGAATGGAGAAATTAAGAAAATACCAAATTGAATTGCAAAATAGAGTAATATCACCTTGATCATGAAAATGTAGCTACAAAATGATGTAATAGACGATGCCCGATGATAACCGTAGCTTGATTTGAAGTAAAAACCACTATTCTATCTAATCTAATGAAGAAATTAAACTAAAAATTAAGAACACTACTAACTATGTGTTTGTATGTGAGGAAATGCTATGATATCCACAATAATATAACAATTATAGATTATAAATTGTGAATTAACTAGAATTGATAACAAATAAATTCGGATGGCCAATCCTAATAAATCTATTAATCAAAACATGCTTCGCATAAAATCAAATAATAACGAAATTAAAATATGAATTGAGATAAATCGTGAATCACATAATCAAAAAGACATAATTAAATCCAGGTTTCATATCCTCGGGCTAGAATAACAATCTATCTACTAAACATAATTAAAAGAATCTTAAATAAAATCAAACTCATCACGGCCTGTTGTCTGCTTCCCAGAATTCGCTGCTGCTTGCTTCCTATCTTCACTCGCAGCTCCTCCTTCAAAAATGTGTCCGAATGTAGTGTGTTTCTCTTCTTTAAAAACTAAATACCCTTGGCCCATTCTTTTCTTTTTATTTTGCCGAATGCCAAGGCCCAAGATTAACAAATATGCTATATAAGTTTCTTTTGTTCTTTTTACTTACTCCTCAACTCTCACGAGCCCATTTTAAGTTATTAGGCTTCCTTCCCAATTTTCTCGTCAAAGTAGTGCTTCTTCACTTTCTTCTAACACGGGAACTCGTCATTATAATTTTAAAATGTTCCAATTTTACCTGAATAAAATAAAATAAATAAATATCAAGGTAATTGAAACCACAAAATAAAGAGTCCGAAAAACACAATAAATACCAATTTAATTCACAAGGAATATTCAATTAAAGAACAAAAATATGCAATAAATCCGTCTCATCAAATCCCCCCACACTTAAACATTTGCTTGTCCTCAAGCAAAGATAATCGTATTACTTGAGAATTCAAAGCAAGAAAAATTGGATTGCTCTTCTATAATTCTCAATACTAGATTTCTGAGCCAAATTCATAAGTTGCTTGCCTATCTCAATAAACCGCAAATTTCAATTCACATTTAACCACAAAATCTCATCAACACTCGGTTACTCACACCACATTCATGATCCCCTAAAAACTTTGACTTCGGATTACTCGACTCAAATTTCCTTCAAAGTTCAAATCCTAAGGTATCCATCTCCATTCAACTTTTTTTTTAAGCTGCATTTTTTTTTTTCACAGCTTTAGTTCCACATTGGAATTTTTCAACTTTTTTTTTTTTTCAAGAGGTCTGCAGCTTCTCTCCACTTTTCGGGTTTTAGCTAAGTTTATTCATTTTTGAACACTTAAGCTCCCTGAAGCAGGTAGCTGTTTCTGCCTTCTTTTTTTTTTTTTTCAAATGAGGTCCGCAACTCCTTTCTACTTTTCGGGTTTTAGCTAAGTTTATTCGTTTACGAACACTTGAGCCCCCTACAGTAGGCAGCTGTTTCAGCCCCTCATTATTTTTTCTCATTCATCACTTTTTTTTCAACTTAGGATACCAAATAAGATTCTTCACTTCTCGAGAAAACCAATACAAGTTCACCAAAATCAAACAATCAAGTACACCATTTCAGGGCATGAATAAACCAAAAATCAATTCAATTTCAAGGTATAACATATGAATATCAATCAGGCTACTAATCAAGACTCACAATTCATGATTTTAGCAATTTAACAAAAATCCAATAATTAAAAATATAGGCAAGTAACCAATTAAACATGCTTCAAACAGCAAACACATTTTTTTCACATAATTCCAATTCCCGCATAAAATACTCCAACAATGAATCATCCTCCCACACTTAAATAGGTGCTAGTCCCTTAGCACTGAAGCAAGAGATACAAAAAATAAACACCATATAGAAATAAGAAATAGAGTGGAACGGGGGTACCAGATTCTAAGGTGGTGTCGGGTGCTGTTTTTTTTTTCGGCGAATAGAAGACGCAGCACTGTGGTCAGATGCGCCTGTGGCGGTGTTGTGACATTGGGTCTGGAATTGCGCATGTCAACGTCGCGACGCTGCTTTGGCTGGAGTGGTCCGGCGAGAGAGGGTCGCGCGATTCCAGAGGCATAGAGGTGTGCGCGCCGGTGAAAGAGAGTGAGACGGTGGCGTGGTGAGGTCAGCCGCCGGCTGAAGTGGTTGCGCCGATGGAAAAGAGTGAAACGACAAAGAGAGATTGTGGGAGGCGGTTGAGCGTGGTGGATGAGGTGGTGTCGCCGGTGGAGTGGTCGAGCAGTGGCCGTTGCGATTCTGGCGATAGAGAGGGCGGAACGGCGAGTGTAAGAGAGACGTGGGGATTTGATCTTTGCAGCTGGGTTTCTCAAATGGTGTATTGGGCTTCTAAAATGGGCCTGCGAGAATGAAGAGAGAAAAGCAATAATAAAATAACTACATAATTAAAATAACTAAAAAAAAAAAAACTAATTAAGCAAAAGAATAATGCAAATAAAATTCCAGGAGAAGTGTTTCCCTAAGGCGTGCCCACGCCTTATCTGAAATCCTCTTCTGAAACACAAACACACAAAAACGAAATTAAAAGCAAAAATAGTAAAATAAAAACTAAGTAAACATTGGGTTGCCTCCCAACAAGCGCCTTTTCTTAAGGTCGTTGGCTCGACAATCAAATTCTCTTTCACGTAATAGGAGTAAAATAATTCTTCACATCTAGTGGCATCTTCCATCGAGAAGAGGTGCTTTCACCCATCAAACTTTTTCCATTCTAAGATAACCTTATTTTGTTGGTAAACAACTCATTCAATAGTTTGGCACATCTTGGTAGTGGCTCTTCTATCGGATCAAACAAAGGTGTCTGAATTACATCCATCCGATATATGTCAATCACATGCTGCTCTTTATTCTCTTTTTCATCATCCTGGACCCTGCAAGGAAATACAGATGGATTAGAAATAATAGGAAATAATTCACATGAACTCACCTCAATTTCCATTGCAAGCTCCTTGACACAGATAGGTCCAGCGTCTAATTCTGCATCATAATTTTCATAATCAACCCACTCAGGCCTTAAATCATCCTTGTTCGTAGAATTTTCTAAATAGTGTTCATCCTCTATTTCAAATTCTCTCTCAATCTTGCTATATTGGGCATGCTCTACAACAGTATCCACTTGAGTTTCACTCCATTGTGGTTGCAATTGGCTTATGACATTTGTCATTTGGCTCAATTGAACCTCCATACCCTTTCTCCTAGACTTTGAGTCCCTTACGAATGCTTGTGTATACTGATGAAATTCCTCCGTATTGGCTTCCATGGACTTCAACAAATCAGCCAGTGATGGTTCAAAGCCCCTCTCACCACTGTCTTGTTCATCCACCAAGCTCGTATGTGCCAACTGATTTCTACGTTGAAAATTCAACGTGTTCAACTCCATAGTTTTCAACAAATCTTCAAATGAGGGTTCAGAGTTTTGCTCAAAGTTAATCCACCCACAATTATCATAAGTCCTCTAATTTCTGAATAGTTGAGGCCTATAATCATGGTATTGTTGTTCTATTGCATCATTTAAAATCTGACAGTCGTCAGTGGTGTGATCTGTGGTGGAGCAAATTCGGCATGGTCGAATTTCAAGGGTCTTTCCCTTCATCATCATTTGCATTATACTTGCAATTTTCTCCAGTGCATCATCCTTTGACTCATGAACCGAGTAAGTGCTTTGATAATCTTCACACCTGAAATCATACATAACACAAAGAATAGAGAGAATAAACCTGCAAACAATTTTTAGAACAAAGAGACACTAAGAGAGTCAGTGTTAGTAGAAATCTGTTGAAGAGAAACAAATGAAAACAATAGCAGCAAACGTGAAATCAATTTATTTTTTTTAAAAAAAATTCAGAATTTTTTTATTTTTATGGATTTTTTTCAGAATTTTTTGACAGAAATTAAAAACACAAAAAATTCAATCAAATTTACAACCATTCCCCGGCAGCGGCGCCAAAATTTGGTGTGCTGTCGCCGACACCCAAAAATAAATACCTTAAATACCCACTATGCAGTAGGGAAGTAAGGGTCGATCCCACAGAGAACGGTGTAACTCAATTGAATTAATTTGTGCACGAAAGCAGTAAAAATGGGGGGAGTTGGATTGGTGGTTTCTAACTAACTACTAGAAAGCATGAAAAATAACAGGAAACAATAAAAATAAACACGAATCAAATATTAAAAATGATCTAGCCCTCGGATTGCTTCCCCTGGAATAATTTAACCAATTTAATTAGTGAACCCGGTAATCTCAATCTAATCTCAAATCTTATCCCTAAGTCAGTGGTACGACCAAACTAACTCGAATTGTTTCTTATGTTTGATTAATTAGAAAGTACGACCCCCAATTAATCTATTCCTACGAATAACCCTAAAACATGTATTTAAGGTTCAACTCGAGAAACGCATTCAAGACCTAAAACAATAGAATAAACTAGACCATGAATACGAGACGCTCGTTTCATGCAATATAGACGTTATTATCCCCTAAGGTGTTCTGCCTTAGTTGCTACGATATCCACAATAATATAACAATTACGGGTTATAAATTGTGAATTAACTAGAATTGATAACAAATAAATTCGGATGACCAATCCTAATAAATCTATTAATCAAAACATGCTTCGCATAAAATAAAATAATAACGAGATCAAAATATGAATTGAGATAAATCGTGAATCACATAATCAAAAAGGCATAATTAAATCCAGGTTTCATATCCTCGGGCTAGAATAACAATCTATCTACTAAACATAATTAAAAGAATCTTAAATAAAATCAAACTCATCACGGCCTGTTGTCTGCTTCCCAGAATTCGCTGCTGCTTGCTTCCTATCTTCACTCGCAGCTCCTCCTTCAAAAATGTGTCCGGATGTAGTGTGTTTCTCTTCTTTAAAAACTAAATACCCTTGGCCCATTCTTTTCTTTTTATTTTGCCGAATGCCAAGGCCCAAGATTAACAAATATGCTATATAAGTTTCTTTTGTTCTTTTTACTTACTCCTCAACTCTCACGAGCCCATTTTAAGTTATTAGGCTTCCTTCCCAATTTTCTCGTCAAAGTAGTGCTTCTTCACTTTCTTCTAACACGGGAACTCGTCATTATAATTTTAAAATGTTCCAATTTTACCTGAATTAAATAAAATAAATAAATATCAAGGTAATTGAAACCACAAAATAAAGAGTCAGAAAAACACAATAAATACCAATTTAATTCACAAGGAATATTCAATTAAAGCACAAAAATATGCAATAAATCCGACTCATCACAAGTTCTAGAAAATCAAGCAATGAACTGATCCACTCAAAAATGAAATAAACCGGATTAATGCTCGGTTCAAAGCTCAACTCTCACCGGTTCATTCAAGACTCAAACATTCATCAATCATCACCACACATAACTCATTGTGCATGCAAAACATCCATAGGCAACAAGATGACAACAACACAAACAAGATGATTCATTCCAATCATGTACACATTCAAGGAATCAAATTCACAACAAATCATTATCATATATGTTTCAATGATCATTAAAGCTCAAATTGCACACACACACACAAAAGTCCACATTGGTGTCAATAGAAAATGTAAAAACGAACATACCCCCTAAACTTTTTCATTGTCAAGCAATTAAAAGTTTGGAAAAATAGTTTTGCAATGATATTGACACCAAGTGTTATCCCTACAAATCTACACACATGGGCCACTATCCCAACAATAAAAAACAAGAGTAGTTAAGCAATTAATGTCATGAACAAGAATATAAATTCCACTACCCCCCAAACTTAGTAGGGCAATTCTTACGGTAGTCACATTTTACAAAGTGACTACGCAGTCACTTTGTCGAATCGCGCCATGTGGCGTCGTAACCGTAAAAACGACCTGCTACCTGTCATACAGGTTTCAGTTATTTTTAGCATTATTTAAATTATATTTTGTTATTTACTATATTACCCTTCTTTTTAAATTTTATTTATATTTTACCTGCACCCACTAATTTAATGAGTGCACCCCATAATCATATTTTTACTACAATTATCTGCACTCGCTAATTTAATGAATTCACCCCCTAATCATATTTTTACAACAATTATCTGCACCCGCTCATTTAATGAGTTCACCCCCAGATCATTTCTTTTTTACAACAGTTATCTACACCCGCTTATTCTATGAGTTCACCCCCAAATTATTTTTTACCACAATTATCTGCACTCGCTCATTTTATGAGTTCACCCCCAAATTATTGTTTTACCACGGTTATCTGCACTCGCACATTTTATGAGTGCACCCCAAAATATTTTTTAAAAAATAATCACATTTAAAAGACTATATTATCCTTTTATTATTTTACACAAAATATAATAAAATAAACTCTAAAAAATCAATTCACCACCAAATCACCCATATTTAAAAAAAAAAAGCGTAAAAATATAATTAATAAAAAACTATCGAAATTAGCCACAAATCTCAATTTTTTTCTTTTTAATTTTTCTTCCCCCTCCTCTTTTTCTTTTTTCTTCCCATTTTCAATTTTTTTTTTCAAATTTTTTATTTCCTTGTTTTTTTTTCTTTTCCTTTTTAAATTTTCCTGTCTTTCTTTTCCATTTTTTGCATGTGTATTTTTTAAATTTTAATACAAAATAACATTATAGGTATAATTTTATTAAAGTCGATCGGCGGTGCACCTAAATTTTAATTTTAATTTGATGAGTAAAGGACCTGCCGGAAATCCTTGCATGTCGGCGGGTGACCCAGCCACCACCATGGCCGACCACCCCCTCGACGGCGGCGCTTCGGTCTCGGTCGCTGAAGCCCGAGACCCTTCCTCGAATCGCAATCGCGATTCTTCACTTCCATAACAATCGACATAATCTTCCATCTCGGCCACGATCCATGGCGGCCGAAATCCTCTCCTCATTTCGACCACCGACGCGACTGCTTCGATCAATCTCCCTTGCGTTCGCGATCCAGGAGCTTCTCCTACATCAACGACGCTCGCCTGCAACACTCGGATCGACGCTGCCTCTCTCTCGTCGTTCATCTCTCGTCGCGATCCAGGAGCTTCTCCTACATCAACGGCGCTCGCCTGCAACACTCGGCAATGACTCGGTTGTAGATTGTAATACGACACCCTGACTACATATAGAAGGTCCCAACTTAGTAATTGCATACCCCCAAACTTAGTAATTGCTATGCTATTCCAAAGTTTGGAGTGGGCGTACCTCTTACGATTGTTATATCTACACCTTCTTCGAAGCTCAAAGTTCCACTTTCGATCTCCAATCGTCCATTCGATCCAAGCTTCTTCAACTAACATCAAAACTCACAAACACATCAAACTAAACTAATAAAGCAAATAAAATGAACAAGAAATGAAATAAAGCAAGTAAAAATGGGTTGCCTCCCATTTAGCGCTAGGTTTAACGTCCTATGCCGGACGGAACTTAACAAGTTCAAACTTCCCTTTCTTTGAATGGAGGATGATAGTGCTTTACGTTGTGCTCGTCGATGATGAACACTTCGTTCTCCTCACTTTCCAACCCAATGCCTCCTTCATAGGCCATTTTCTTCATGACCAACATTTTGCGTTCCTTGAGCTTCATCTTTCCAAGGACTTTCATCACTCCCACGTTGCACAATACCACCGTATCTCCAATTTCAAAGCCCTTTTCAATCTTTCTCTCCTTCGAACTCTTTCTTCTTCCCTCTTCATCTTCACTACCCTCAAGGAACTCCTCAAACCTCTTCTCCTCATCAAACCCCCCCAAACTTGAGTTTTGCTCAAGTTTTGGTGTTTGCTTCATTTTTTGATCATCTCCTGGATCGTTCAATGGGAATCTAGGGAAGGGCTCCTTCACACCAATGTTGAGTTCTTTGACGGAGTGAGATTCCTTCTTTCTTGAGGAACTCTCAATTGAGCCATACTTGGAGAAAATCACCTTCTCTCCATTCACTTCCAACGTCACCTCCCCTTTTCTCAAATTGATATTTGCACCCCCAGTGGCAAGAAATGGCCTCCCAATAATCAATGGGATATTTGCATCTTCTTTCATATCAAGCACCACGAAGTCGGTCAGAATGATGAACTTGTCAATCTTCACCAATACATCTTCAGTGAACCCTTTAGGATGTGTGATTGAACGATCCACTAATTGGAGAGTAATTGATGTGGGCACTACTTCTCCAAGTCCCAAACGCTTAAAGATTGAAAATGGCATCAAATTGATGCTAACTCCCAAATCACAAAGAGATTTTATCATGGGACCATCACCAATCTCACATGGGAGAGTGAAACTACCCGGATCCTTGAGCTTTTCGGGAGGATTCCGTTGAAGAATAGCACTACACTCCTCGGTCAAATTTATCTTCTCATCATCCACTAGATTCTTCTTGTTTGCTATTGAATCCTTTAGAAACTTCATGTAATGGGACATTTGCTCTAAAGCATCCGAGAGTGGAAGATCAATGTGGATTTTCTTGAAGATCTCCAAAAACTTTCCAAACTTTTCATCCATCTTCTTCCTTATATACCTTCCCGGATATGGAAGCGACTCATATGTAATTGGAACCCCCCATTTATCACAAGGTACCTCAATCTTCTTCTTCTTCAAATCTTTTGCAATTCTCCACTTTGGAATTCTTGGAGCAATCTCTCCACTCTCAACTTTTTCTACCTCCTTCTTTTTCTCTTCCTCTCTTTCTTTTCCCTTCACCACTTCATTCTCTTCTACTTCACTTGACATTGAAGAAACTCTATATTGTTCACCATTTGAAATTGTAATAGCATTACAATGCTCACATGGGTTTACCTCGGTTGTCGATGGAAATTTACCCTTACTTGGTTGAGATCCGATTGAAGTTGCCAATTGCCCCATTTGGAATTCCATTGATTTTTTATTACTCATAAGTTGAGTAAGGATGGAGTCGGTTGATTTTTGATTACTCACAAGTTGAGCAAGGATGGAGTCGGTTGCTTCGGATTTCTTCTCACTTGTCTCCATTCTCTTATCACTCATATACATCCTCTTCATGAGGAGTGCAAGAAGCTCGTCTGTGGCGGACTTCCCTTCTCCACTTAGAAGTTTTGCTCCGGGATCAAATTCGGGAGGATATTGAATAACACTTTTAGGATTGGAATAAGACAAATTCTCATTCCTCCGAAAATTCGGGTTTTGAGGAGTTTGGTATTGAGGGGATGGACCCCCTTGGCCTTGAGATGATGAATATTGGCCTTGAAATCGATTTTGAGGAGGAGCTTGATATCCTTGAGCACGATTTTGATATGGTGGTTGCCCTTGATATTGTCGATTCCCTTGAAAATTTTGTGGGTATTCTTGTTGACCCAAGTATTGCAATTCTTCAATAGGTCCCATTTGAAACTCATCTTGCCCATAGGGTAAATGATTATCTCTCGGTTGAGATATAACATTCACATTTTCTATGAGTGTGGCCATCATTGCCTCCATGCTTTTCATGTCATCTACTTGGGCTACCTGGTTTCTTGCTCCACGGTCCACTCTCATCTTAAAAGTATTGTTCGAGATCTCTTCCATTATGTCATTGATCTCATCCACCGAATTCCGCTAAATTAAACCCCCCGCACAAGCATCAATGTGGTGTTGATCTTCCGCACGTAACCCAGAAAAGAACCAACATGCTGTCTGTTCTATTGGGAATCCATGATGGGGGCATGTGATGAGAAGATTCGTAAACCTTTCCCATACTTCCTTGATACTCTCATTTGCCCCTTGTTGAAACGTAGAGATCTTTGTTTGGCTTCCATCGTCTTTGAAGGAGGGTAGTACTTCAATAGAAATATCTTCTTCAACTCTTCTGTTGGGATATGAATCCTAGAACAAGTCCTACATAATGATGAAAAGATAAGATGAAGTTTTGATAAGCCAAAAGTAGACTTGAATATTTCCTAAGTGTTGACTAATCTAGTCTAGTTGAGTTAAGTCATCTTGAACAAGACCAGTAGAGTTCACATAAGAAGAAAAGTATTGTTTTCTTATTAAAAGATAAGTACGATTTATAAGTACTTCATATATGCTATTTGTGATTGTTAGATTGTTATTGAGCTATGATAAATGGTGTATAGAGCTCATGTTTTGAATGTAATAGATAAATTCATTGTATAGATTATAAGTTGACTAAGCTTGTTTTATAAAAGCTTAAAGTAATGTAATAAGTCTTGATAGATTAGTATAGTCTACTACTAAAGATTACACGTGAAGACCAGACAAGAAGACTTGGAGTCTACTACTCAAGACAGATGGACTACAAGACAAAGACAAGTGCATCTACTATACTACACAAGATAAGTTAAACTTGAAATTAGTTACAAATACGCGTGGAAAGATAAGGATAAAGAAGTTAGTTATGGGAATAACTAATTCGTAACAAGAAACGCGTGGATTGATAAGAAGAGTCAGTTAAAGTTAGTTTTCAAGAAAAGTTGGTTACAACTACCTAAGTTCTTGAAGATTGAAGTCTATAAATACTTCATGGTGTTGATCAATTGAAGACTACTGATACTCTGACGTTCATACTCAAGTGAAGCATTATCGAAGCATTCAAAAAGAGAATTACTCTCAGAGTTTATTGAAGTTCAGAAAGAAGCCAGAAGACAAGTGAAGAATCCAAGAGGCTACTACTGAAGAACAGAGAAGTTTTTGTTTGTTGGTTTTTATCAAGTTGCTAGTTTCTTGTTAAATAGCTAGTTAGATCATAGATATATCTGGTGGTATATTCTTTGAAGATCTAAGTCTTCTTCTTGGGACTTAAAATCACAGGAACATACACTTTGTACTCGATTGGAAGAGTTTAGTGGAAACATCACAACTGGGTTGTGAGAGTGGATGTAGACAAGTTGTCGAACCACTATAAATCGTTGTGTGTTGTTTACTTTACTGTTTTGTTTGTTTTAATTGATTAACTGATTAATTGTTTAAACATACATAACTGAACTAGACAAGCTAAGTATAGAACAGAGTTCTCGAATTAAGAAGTTGAGTATAAACTTGAATTGGGCTCATTGTTAATTTCGTATTCCGCATATTGTATTCTGATATATCGAAAGATTTTTGAAAAGTCTATTCACCCCCCTCTAGACATTTTCACTAGCTTACTCGATATTAACTCAACTTTGGGGACCTACAAGTGGTATCAGAGCAGTAGTTTACGAACTGCTGTTTCTTGATAACCGACTTAAGACTTAGGGTGAAGTCTTGGTTCTTGATTGTACTTGCTTACGTGTTCTTGATCAAATACTCTTGTTATACCTGTTTCGTGCTCCCTGTTCTTGTTCTATCTGTTTCTTGATCATATAACTAATTAGCACTAATCTACTTGTGTAAACATGTCTCTTGAAATAAGCGCTAACAAGTTACCCAAGTTCCAGGTTCAGGACTATGACTACTGGAAGCTGCGAATGGAAGCCATTTTCAGTTCCACGCACGACCTAATGATCTCTGTTATCACAGAAGGACCCATTGTTACAATGATTCCAAATACTGCTGTTCTTGACCCAAGCAAACCAATTGGTACTCTCGTCAAGAAACCCAGGTCAGATCTAACCTCAGAAGAAATGCGTCAAAATAATTTGGATAGTCTGGCAAAGAATTACATTTTACACACTCTTCCTAACGAGTATCTAGGAAAAGTGTTAAAATGTAAAACTGCCAAGGAGATGTGGGACAGACTAGCTATCATTTGTTAAGGGACCTCCCTAATCAAAGAGAGCAAACTCTCCACAGCTTTCCAAAGATTTGAATCATTTCGGATGAAAGCTGGAGAAACTATCGACCAGCTGGATACTCGTTTTACTAAGATCATGAATGATTTGGAAGTACTTGGTAAATCTTATACTGCTCGTGAGATCAATCTTAGGATTTTGAAGAGTCTTGATAGTCGTTGGAAAATGGTAAAGATGCTTGTTAAGAACACTCAAGATATAGATACGTGGACTGCTGAAACCATGTTTCAAACTCTTAAAGCCCATGAGTTTGATTTAGACGAAGATGAACCACTAGCCAGTAGTGATAGAGAACATGCTGTATCTAAGAACGTTGCCTTTAAGTCTAGCTCTTCTAAGTCTTCTAAGGTAGACAGGTCCAAGTCTAGAACTAAGTCTGCCTCTGTGAAAGATGAGTTAGATACTGATCTTAGTTTGAAGGATCAGATGAGTCTCATGGTTAGAAAGTTTGATAGGCTCAATAAACGCTTCGGAAGATACAAGAAGTTCTATAGGGATCATAGAGCATCTACGTCTAAGAACTCGTCTGAGACCAGACGAGACCGAAACTCGTCCGAAAGGAGAGACGAAGTCTCGAAAAGTAACAGACGAGATAGAGAGTCTGACGATAGGAAGATTCAACGTTCTGATAGACGTGATAAACGTAGGGACAAATCTCCTATTAAAAAGGCTACTAATGATCTCTTGTGCTATAATTGTGAAAAGCCAGGTCATTACATATATGAATGTCCAGACCTGAGCACTGATGATCGTGAAGAACGCAAAGCACGAAGAGAAAGAAGATATAATCGTGGAAATAAGGCAATGATGGTCAATGATGACTCTGATTCGGATTCAGATGAGTTGCCATCGTCCGTATCTAGTCACTCAACTGATCAAGATCACGACGAAGCATTCATAGTAGATGATGGTCTATGTTGCATGGCTAAAATCGATCAAGAGGTATCATCTGCTACATCTTTTCAATCTTGTGATGATTTAGAAACTGATGAAAGTGACACTGCTAGTAGTGAAGTAGGAAGTAATCTGCAGCACTCGACTAGTGCTGTTGAAGACGACCTTCTACTTGCTAATCAAGCATTCATCGAAGTCAGTGATGAGAACATTGCATTAAAACAAGAAATCATTGACCTTAAGGAAGCTCAGTCTAAAGTAGATCCTAATGTAACAGTCCTAAATGAACGCTTGACTGAAGAGTTGAGACAACTCAAAGAAAAGTGTGCATTGACAGACAGGTTATATCAAGACCTACTTAAGACACATGCAACTGAGAAAAATGAATTCAATGTTTTAAAGAACAAGTGCAACAGACTTGAAGAACGTAATAAGTTCTTAGAGACCGAGGTTGTCACACTTGATCTCAAACTTACTGACCTGGTTAACTCTTCAAAGATTAACCTTGAATTGTCAGATAGGTATAGAGATCCAGCTGACAAGACTGGTATAGGTGCTGAGTCATCTAGCTCGTCTACTCGAGTCATTAAGAACCCTACTACTATTAAAGCGAGACTTTTGCCAAATGATAAAGGAAAAGGACCAATGATATACGATATTGGAACTCCTTCTAAAGGTACTGCATCTAAACAAGCTCTAGTTAACATTCCGATTACCAAGGGAGGTAAAAAGAATGCTAACAACAAACCTGTTCCATCTAGAACTAATCTTCAAAGGACCACTAATCGTGGACGACCCAACCAGGTCAGATACGAGGACTGGTATCCTGAGGAGACGAGCACTAGACAGGTACAGACTAGACGACAAGAGCCTAGACCTCCTTTCATAAGGCAGTCTCAGCTCTACTCGTCTAGACCTAGACAGGTAGCTCCGAAATATCGTACACAAACTGTCCTATATTCTCCACCTTTATCTTATGATATTATTAGTGAGGAAAGACCCAAACGCGTCTATAAACCGTATGGAGCTAATGCTTACAAGCTCTACTCTGACTATCATAGACAAGTGCCTGCTCAAGTAGAGATCAAGTCGAAAGGCTATCTCCAAAGAGTAGACCCGAACTCGACTGATAGGCCAGTTAAGGACAACAAGGTCTTATTCTGTAACAAATATGGGCGAAAGCTTAAAAGATCGAACTTGTTCAAGACTCCAATGTATATTTGGATTCCTCTGAACATGACTAACCCCCAAGGACCCCAATAAACAAATGGGTACCTAAATTATTGAATATCTTCATTGCAGGGTCGACTTGACTTGTATAAGAAGGGTGGCTCAGTAGGAGAAACCTGGTACATAGACAGTGGTTGTTCGCACCACATGACTGGTACCAAGGCCCTCTTATCAAGCTACCATGAGCAAGAAGGACCAAAAGTGATATTTGGTGATAGCTCCACTGCTGTCACTAAAGGATTTGGTTACATCCGGAATGGAGACGTTGAGATCCAAGATGTCTCATATGTTGAAGGTTTGAAATATAATCTACTCTATGTTTCTCAGTTTTGTGATCGTGGTTACAAGGTGCAGTTCAAGAGCCGCAAATGCGAAATCATTGACAAAAGGACGCACACAGTCCTACTAGTCGGCGTAAGACAAGGAAGTGTGTACATAGTGAACTGGAACAGTTGTCCGAGGGACACCTGTCTACTTACTAAGAATCCTAAAGAGCTTGGGTGGCTCTGGCACAGACGCCTTTGTCATCTAAACTTTAAGGTTCTTAATAAGATAGCCAGAGATTACCTTGTTGAAGGTATTCCCAATGAAGTTTACTACAAGTCACATGTATGCACGGCCTGTCAACAGGGTAAACAGGTTAAAGGTTCTTTTAAGTCAATTCCTACTCTCTCAACTAGTAGAGTCCTAGAACTTCTACATATGGATCTTCATGGTCCGATAACTCCTCCAACCTTGAATGGTAGAAGGTACACACTTGTTGTTGTAGACGACTATTCTAAGTTTACTTGGGTAGTCCTTCTACACAAGAAGAGTGATACACAAACACTTCTGCCTGATCTGTTGAAGAAGTTACAAGTTGAGAAGAACCAGTCCATTGTCAAGATTCGTAGTGACAAAGGAACTGAGTTCATTAATTGCTATATCAAAGAATTTTGTACTAAACGTGGTATCCAGCACCTTACTAGTGCAGCTAGGACACCACAACAAAACGGTGTAGCAGAAAGGAGGAATCGAACCCTTAAAGAAGCCTGTAGGACCATGTTAGCTGAGTTCAACACTCCTCAAAAGTTTTGGGCCGAAGCTATCAATACTGCATGCCATTCACAAAACAGAAGCGCGATCAACAAAGCTCTAGGCAAGACACCTTATGAGGTTTGGAAAGGTAGAAAACCCAGAGTTTCATATTTCCATATATTTGGTTGTAAGTGTTTCATTCACAACAATGGTAAAAGCAAGTTGAATGCTTTCGATGCAAAAGCAGACGAGGGGATATTCTTAGGATACTCCTCGACTAGCAAAGCATTTAGAGTATTCAACCGCTCAACTCTTTGTGTGGAAGAAACACCACATGTGGTTTTCGATGAATCTCAACAGGACTCGTCTGCCGACAAGATCAGTAAGAAGGTAACTGATCTATCGATCGAATCTGACAAAGATTCAGAGATATATGAATCCGTTCAAGCCTACAACCCATTCCTAAAAGCTCTCGACTCTGATGATAAGGAGAAGGTAAGTGCTCAAGGTAAGTCCTCTAGACCAGTTGACATGCCTGCTCTAGTTGACTCATCTACTCCTATTAAAATTGATGATACAAATGATACTGACATGCATGATGCTGTACATGATATAGATGATGATAGTATTCCTGTTAAAAATAGGAAAACATGGAAATCTGCGCATGATTCTGAAAATATCATTGGTGACTCTACTATTGGTGTGAAGACTAGACGACAACTCTTTGAGTCGCAAGAACAGCTGAGTCCAACCTTGTTCTGCTGGTGTTGTTTCCTCTCTGCTATTGAGTCTACCACTGTTAAAGAGGCATTGGCTGATAGTAATTGGATCATCGCTATGCAAGACGAGTTGAACCAGTTTGTTCGAAACGACGTCTGGGAACTTGTTGATAGGCCGAAACATCATAATGTAGTTGGCACTCGATTGATTTTCAAGAATAAGAAAGATGAGAATGATTTAGTCGTTAGGAATAAGGCTAGACTAGTCGCCCAAGGCTATTCACAAGCTGAAGGCATAGACTATGATGAAACCTATGCTCCTGTTGCTAGACTAGAAGTCATTCGATTGTTCTTTGCATATGCTGCTCACATGAAGTTTACTGTATATCAAATGGATGTCAAAAGTGCATTTCTTAACGGTATTCTTGCGGAAGAAGTGTATGTTGAACAACCTCCAAGTTTCGAAGTCAAAGGCAACCAGATGTACAGATTGAAGAAAGCCTTATACGGATTAAAGCAAGCTCCAAGAGCATGGTATGACACTCTATCTCTCTTTCTATTAGAAAATGGTTTTACTAAGGGCAAGGTCGATCGAACCTTGTTCAGAAGACAAGAAGGGAAGGACATCCTACTCGTCCAAATTTACGTAGATGACATCATTTTTGGGTCACCTAACAAAAAGCTGAGTGAAAGTTTTTCAACACTCATGCAAAGTAAATTTGAGATGTCTATGATGGGTGAAATGAATTACTTTCTTGTCTTCAAGTAAAACAAACTCCAGAAGGCATTTTCATAAATCAGGCGAAGTACACAAGAAACCTTCTAGACAAGTACGGGATCAAAACATGTAAGTTCACTTGCGTACCAATGCAACCAACTTACAGAATGGATCCACATGAGAACGGTAAATGTGCTGACCAATCCTATTACCGTGGTTTAATTGGTTCCCTACTGTATCTAACTGCTAGTAGGCCAGACATTGCATTCTCTGTTGGTGTTTGTGCTCGATTCCAAGCCAATCCAAAAGAAAGTCATATGGAAACCACCAAAAGGATCTTGAAATATTTGAAAGGGACCATCAATCGTGGTATATGGTATCCCTCAAATGATGATCTATCCTTAAGTGGGTATTCAGACTCAGACTTTGGAGGCTGTAGAATAGATAGGAAATCTACTTCTGGTTCTTGTCAATTTCTAGGCACAAAACTCATATCTTGGTTTTCTAAAAAGCAGACTAGTGTTGCAACTTCAACTACCGAAGCCGAGTACATGGCTGCTGGTAGCTGTTGTAGTCAACTACTCTGGCTTATGCAACAGCTTAGAGATTACAACATATATGAATCAAATGTTCCTATTTTCTGTGACAGTAATAGTGCAATTGCCATTACACAAAATCCTGTTTTGCACACACGTTGTAAGCATGTTGATGTGAAGCATCATTTCATACGTGATCATGTAGAAAAGAAGGACATTCGCATGGAAAAGATTCATACTGATTTTCAAAGAGCTGATATTTTTACAAAACCATTAGGTTAGGCACGATTTCGAGAGTTATGCATTAGTCTAGGGCTAATTGATTTCGATCCTACTTGCCTATAGCTATGCACTAACCAGTCAGGTACATCAAAGAAAAGGAGACAAGAACAGAGCACTCAACTACTCACGCAACAGACAGGTATACAAGGCTAGACTAGATGATCAAACAACCCGATGAGGAAGCTGGTAAAGCTGAGGGTAATACTAAGGGAATAAACATTTAAGGGGGAATCTTTGATTTCTTAAATATCCTTTTGTTAACTCTTATGTTTGTTAAAAGGTCATCTTGTTCGAAACCTTGATCATTGCTTTCGATTGATATTCATCTTATTTATCTTACTTTCCTGTACCTATGATTACACATTGCAAATGATGAGATAGGTACATAAAGTCGTTCGACGTTCAGAATAGACAAGCACAGGTGAAGGGGAAAATCGCCCTGTGTACTTAAGCCAACCCGTCTTGTGAAGCTTAAGTCTACTCGTCTGTTCTGGATGGACTCGAACAGACAAGCTAAGTGTTTCTCTTGATTGAAATATGTTAAGTGTTTATTCAATTGAATTAAGGGTATTATGGTAATTAGATAATGCGAAAATATGAAAACCCTAGAATTGGATTTATACACTCCCATTTTAATGAGGTGTATACACCCAGTTCGTACTCAACTATACTAGGTCAGATGAGTTCACTCCCCTGTCCTATTTAAGAAGAGACGGATTTCAAATTTTACAATATCAAATCACATAATATTCTCGATTCCGTAACTGAATTCCAAAAGCCACAACCGTTGGATCTAATCGATCAATGTTGTCCGTTGGATCTAAATTCAAGTTCTAGCAAAACCCATCTTTCACACTCAACTTGCCTCACGTGATCATAACTCTTCTACTCTGACTTATAATTCCTTGCAAATTACTCAAACCCTTGTTCTTACTCTATCTATTAATCATGTCGATTGTTTCTCTATTTGATGTGAGAACTAACATGCAAGCTAGGTTTAATCTTGGCCAGTACACCACTGAAGGGAAGGTACATGTTGAACCATCGGTGTTCTTCAAAGGCCCACACACTGAAGACAACCTAGAGATTCTCACCAAATGCAATCGATGCGGTTTGAAGCCATATTTGGAGGCATTTCCTCAAGTTGTATTGGAAGAAGAGGTGTTGCTATTTTATGCCAACGCCACCAGACGAGGCGATGTGATCGAGTCATTTATTGGAACAAGCCGAGTCGAACTCACTCGTGAAGTTTTGTTCAGACATCTGAAGTTATCCATCGGAACAATCGATGTGGAAAACTATGCTGCCGGTCAGGAACTGAGATTTTTGAGCGTCTTTTGTGGTAAGAAATTGAGCCTCAAACCCGACGGCAAAATGCCATCTGTCAAGAAGGGAGATCTTCTAATAAAATATCGCACTCTACTGGACATAGCCAGTAAGATGTTACTATGTGTCACCGGTTCTTTTGATTCAGTCACTCCAGTCAAGACAAGAGTGATGGCGGCGATATATGACGGTATTACAGAAGGCAATTGGTTCAAACTCATAACTGATAGGATGATGTACTTTGAGAGAAATGTTAGGGTCAATTCTGACACAGCTAATTGGGTGGTGTCGAATGCTGTTGGTTATGGCAACAAACTCAGTATTCTCCTACCAATATTGTTATCTGACAAAGCTGATTGGAGCAAAGGAAAGCCCTTTCATCCTTTGAAGTTCTATCTGAAGAAAGAGGCGCTAAGGAAGCAAGTTGCTGCAAGGCCATCTGCCCCGAGACGAGTTCAGATTGATGAATCTGCAGCGTTGCCGTATGGTGACTCGTCTAGTTCTTCAGAAGACAGGTCCGATGATGGAGAATCAGAGGACATTGCGGAAGCTGAGTCTAGTAAAGCTGACTCAGAGAAGACGCAATCGGATGAGGAGTTGGAACAAGTGAAGGAGCCGAGTACTCAAGTCCCAGAAGTATACACTCTTGTGAGAGTTGGTTCGCCTACTCAACCAGACGAGTTGAGTCTCCAGGTTGGTACTTCTTCACAAACTTTGTCTATTCCTCTTCTCCCTCACTCTTCTGTTCAAACTAAGGCTAGATCACATCGATCTAGGCCACGACCTGTACCCTCAACCTCTCAAGTACTGGCGGCATTACCGCTTAGAGCCAGTCTACCCCAAAACACTCCCATACAAGATACAACTGATACTCAGACAGTTGTCACACCAGACCTAGCCACATTAAAGCTCCCAGAAACCACAGTCCAAATTTCATCCTTACCCTCAACAGAAAATGTTGAACCCTCCAACCCATCTACTTCAGACAAGACGCCAGTTGCCACTGCAACAGCTGAGACAGGGACCCCACCTGCTCATAACCCGTCTAAAGTTAGATTCGAATCTTTGGTCTATTATCCGATGTGTCTAAGGGAGAAGAGAGTTCATGCTAGAGTGTCGAGGAATCTAAAGAAGCAGCTCTCAACTCTCGCCATCGACACTGCTTCAGAACAGTTTGAGAAGCTCGTCAGGATATGCACATGGTTTGCCTTAAAGAAATCTTCTACAGATGATCTTTTCGAGGTCATTCAAGGAATGGGCGGTATCTCAAATTTTATGGATTGGGAGATGGAACAAAAGGAGAACAGTGGTGTTAAAGACCACTCCGAACTATTTCCGCGCAAGGCCTTGGTTGATCTTGTCAAAAGGTTGTTAAGTATTCCAGATGGTGTTCTAGAAGATGAGTTCTCGTTCGATGTAGGAACTCAGACTGATCTGGTAGAAGAGGAGGTAAAGCCAGATGTCGCTGACATTGCTATTCAGACCTCAGAAACTTTATTTGAGTTAGAAAGTGCTCCTGAGCAAGCTGAAGAGGAGGCTGACAGTTCTGATGGATTTAACTCTTTTGACTTTGGCAAAGAAGACGATGAGTTCATGGATGCTGTGATGTTCAATGAAGATGATCTTCTTGAGAAAAATCAAGAAGAAGTGGTGGTTGACACTCACTCGTCTACTCAGGTCTTTCCTGAAGGCTATCTTGTAGAATTGAAATCGGATTTGAAGGATGTTGTTCACTCTGCTATTGATGAATTTCTGCACTCGAAAGTAAAAGATATGTTGGTTGAACAGAATCAAGCACTTGTTGACAGCTCAAGAGAACTGATTGTTGGAGAAGTCAACAAGATGGACTCAACTTTTCGAGAAGAGATGTATGCAGAAGTTGAAGGTTTTCTGAAGAAACAAGTGGATTTCTCTGAGAAGAGATCTATTTCGTTTGCTCGCTCATTAGCCGAAGAGTCAAGCAAGATGGAAAGACTCTACAGAGTGAAAATTGAAATTGCTGATGAACAGAGAAGGGAAGCACAAGATCAGTTGGTGCGTTCTCGAGATATTCTCTCTGAGCTAACTAAACATAATACTCTCCTTCGTCAAACAGCTACTCACTTCAAAGATGAACTGATCTCAAGTTCAAGGAAGCTGGAGCTGGTCACTGATCGTCTAGACAAGATGAGTCATGAGAAGACGCATCAGAGGCAGATTGAGCTAACTGCTGAAGCGATGAAGGATGCTATTAAAGAAGAGATGACTCGCTTTACAAGTCTTTTTACTCTTAAGGCAAATGATGAAGCCAAAAAGGGGGAAGAGACTAGTAGAGTTGAGAAGACCGCGTCTGATGAACCTGAAGATAAGGAAGCTGAAGTTGCTACTGCTATGCAGGAACTAAGAAGGCCTAAGAGAGGTAAGCTTGTTAAAACTGCAGAACTAGAGCATGCTAAAGCTGAAGAACAGAAAAGATTGGAGAAAGGTAAAAGCATTGCATCTCCAGAAGCCATAGTTCAGACTAGACGTGTGAAAATGAAGTTAGCTATTGAAAATGAAGAGGTTACTGCAATAGTTGAGAAGAAGCAAAAAGTTGTTAATCCAAATGATGAAGCTCACTATGCAAGTAAGAGGAAGATTAGAAACCATATTGAAAGTTTGTTGAAGCTGAAGGCAGATGAAGATCAGATGGAAGACAAGTTCGTTGATTACTTCATTGACAGAGAACATCGTGCTGAATGGTTGCAAGTGAAGAGTCAATGGGAACTTGATCACTGGATCATTCGCAAGTATGGTGATTCTGAAAGTCCAGACGAGTTGTATGCTTTGTTTGATAAGTTTATGGAAGGACAGAACAAGAAGCTATGGAATCTGATCATCAGGATATCTGTTGGAGCAAATTTAAATATTCTAGTTCCTAAATTTCCAGAATGGAAGTGTCCCATGACAAGTTCTGGTAAAAGAGTTGATATTAATCAGATCAAGAAGTTTGAAGAAGAACTGCTAGAGAAAGAGAAGATTGATGATGAAGATCATATCAGTATTATTCACAGAAGACTTCTAGATGCGTTCAACGTTCCGAATCTTGAAGGAGGTACTCTTTCAGATTAGTTGATTTTATGTTTTAATTGACAGTTTTTTTTTGCTCTGATTATATTTTGAAGTAAGTGTAATCTACTGATCTTATTTTGAATGAATGAAAAGATAAACAACTTTTGATGTTAAGACAAGATAACTACTTAACTAGTCTACTGTTGAGAAAAGATTCAAGTAGTTTTGGCTTCATCAAAAAGGGGGAAATTGTTGGGATATGAATCCTAGAACAAGTCCTACATAATGATGAAAAGATAAGATGAAGTTTTGATAAGCCAAAAGTAGACTTGAATATTTCCTAAGTGTTGACTAATCTAGTCTAGTTGAGTTAAGTCATCTTGAACAAGACCAGTAGAGTTCACATAAGAAGAAAAGTATTGTTTTCTTATTAAAAGATAAGTACGATTTATAAGTACTTCATATATGCTATTTGTGATTGTTAGATTGTTATTGAGCTATGATAAATGGTGTATAGAGCTCATGTTTTGAATGTAATAGATAAATTCATTGTATAGATTATAAGTTGACTAAGCTTGTTTTATAAAAGCTTAAAGTAATGTAATAAGTCTTGATAGATTAGTATAGTCTACTACTAAAGATTACACGTGAAGACCAGACAAGAAGACTTGGAGTCTACTACTCAAGACAGATGGACTACAAGACAAAGACAAGTGCATCTACTATACTACACAAGATAAGTTAAACTTGAAATTAGTTACAAATACGCGTGGAAAGATAAGGATAAAGAAGTTAGTTATGGGAATAACTAATTCGTAACAAGAAACACGTGGATTGATAAGAAGAGTCAGTTAAAGTTAGTTTTCAAGAAAAGTTGGTTACAACTACCTAAGTTCTTGAAGATTGAAGTCTATAAATACTTCATGGTGTTGATCAATTGAAGACTACTGATACTCTGACGTTCATACTCAAGTGAAGCATTATCGAAGCATTCAAAAAGAGAATTACTCTCAGAGTTTATTGAAGTTCAGAAAGAAGCCAGAAGACAAGTGAAGAATCCAAGAGGCTACTACTGAAGAACAGAGAAGTTTTTGTTTGTTGGTTTTTATCAAGTTGCTAGTTGCTTGTTAAATAGCTAGTTAGATCATAGATATATCTGGTGGTATATTCTTTGAAGATCTAAGTCTTCTTCTTGGGACTTAAAATCACAGGAACATACACTTTGTACTCGATTGGAAGAGTTTAGTGGAAACATCACAACTGGGTTGTGAGAGTGGATGTAGACAAGTTGTCGAACCACTATAAATCGTTGTGTGTTGTTTACTTTACTGTTTTGTTTGTTTTAATTGATTAACTGATTAATTGTTTAAACATACATAACTGAACTAGACAAGCTAAGTATAGAACAGAGTTCTCGAATTAAGAAGTTGAGTATAAACTTGAATTGGGCTCATTGTTAATTTCGTATTCCGCATATTGTATTCTGATATATCGAAAGATTTTTGAAAAGTCTATTCACCCCCCTCTAGACATTTTCACTAGCTTACTCGATATTAACTCAACTTTGGGGACCTACATCTTCCCACGTCTTGTTGGGATATGAATCCTAAAGACAAGTCCTAATTGATGTTGAAGTAGTTTTGATAAGCCAAAAAGAGAACTTGAATATATTTCTAAGTGTTGATTGATCTAGTTATGGAAGTCGTCTTGTGACAAGATCAGACAAGTAGAAGCACAAGTATAAGTATACTGAAAAATAAACTAGGTATTGAAATTACAGTTTCATATAGGATTTATGATAAGCTTATAATTGTTGTATAGAAGCTTATAATTTATGTTCATATTGATGTATAGTTTTAAGATTACTAAGTTGTTTTATAAATCTTAAAGTAATGTAATAATCTTGATAGATTAGTTGATAGGACAAGTTTAGTTCTATATGATTAGTTCTACAGTGAATGAAGACTTGCAAGACAAGACAAGTGTTGAGAAGTTGAGAAATATTCTAAGTGTTGAAGCAAGACAAGTCAAGTTCGCGCAGAATGAAGATGGAGATAAGATCGTATCTAGAAGTGAAGATATGAAGAGTTAGTTATGGAATAACTAATTAACTGAAGAAACGCATGAATAGATAAGAAGAAGTCGTTATGAAGTTAGTTATCAAGAAAAGGTTGTTGGATAACAAACTTATCTTGATTTGAGAAGTCTATAAATACCTGAAGACATTCTACATTGAAGACTACTGTTACTGAGATTACTAAGCGCATACTGAAGAATTCTAAAGCAAGGAAACTCTCAGAATTTGAAGATTAAAAGTTCGTGTTGAAGCCCAGAAAAGACAAGTTCAACAAAGAAGAAGGCTTACGGAAATAGAGAAGTTTTTCTTTATAGTTTTTGTTTGTAAATCAAGTTGCTAGTTGCTTATTAAATCACTAGTTGTTAGATCGAAGATATACTTGGTAGTATATTCGAAAAGATCGAAGTCTTAGTTCTTGGGACTTAAAGCCACAAGACAAGTTAATAAAATTTCACGACTGGAGTTGTGAGAGTGGATGTAGACAAGTTATCGAACCACTATAAATCTCGTGTTGATTTACTTACTGTTTTGTTTGTGTTTGATTGATTATATTGATTAACTGACTAATCTGCATATAGACTAGACAAGATAAGTGTTCATCGAAATAGTTGAGTATAAATCTTAAGGGCTCATATTAATTCTGATATTCCGCATAGTTTACTTTGATATTTTGAAAGATTTTTAAAAGTCTATTCACCCCTCCCCTCTAGACTTTTACTAGCTTACTAAATCTTACACTCAACTAGGGACCTACAAGTGGTATCAGAGCAGTAGTTATTTGGACTGTTGTTTCTTGATCACCCAGAAAGACTTTGAGGGAAGTCTTGGTGTCCGTTTGTATTTGTTCATATCACTTTACTTGATTTCTTGTATCTTTGATCTGTCTGAAATATTCGTACTGATTTTCTTGCATTATGACTATGGAGATAAACGCTAACAAATTGCCCAAGTTTTCAGTACAGGACTATGACTACTGGAAACTCAGGATGGAAGCCATCTTCAGCTCGACACACAACCTGATGGTGTCTGTAGTCAAAGAAGGACAAATCACTACTATGGTGCCAAACACTGCTAATCTTGAACCATCCAAAGTCGTTGGTGTGCTCGTCCCTAAGTCAAGGTCAGAACTCACTTCAGAAGAAATGAGGCAAAATAATCTGGACAGCTTATCTAAGAACTATATTTTACATACTGTACCCAATGAGTATCTAGGTAAAGTATTAAAATGTAAGTCTGCTAAAGAGATGTGGGATCGACTTGCAGTCCTTTGTGAAGGGACCACCCTGATCAAGGAAAGTAAGTTATCCACAGTTGTACAGAGATTTGAATCATTTAAGATGAAGGCTGGTGAAAATATAAACTAGTTAGATACTCGTTTTACGCGTATTATGAATGATCTAGAAGTACTAGGCAAGACTTATACTAATAGAGAAATTAACTTGAGGATTCTTAAGTCTCTAGACGATAGATGGAAGATGGTCAAGATGATCATCAAGAATACTCAGGATATTGATGCATGGTCTGCCGAAACAATGTTTCAAACGCTTAAGGCACACGAGTTCGACTTGGATGAAGATGATCCTATAGCTAGTAGCGATAGGGAGAAAACTGTGTCCAAAAATGTTGCTTTTAAGGCCTCTTCGTCTAGGAGCTCTACAATAGACAAGTCTAAGTCTAAGGCTAAGTCTTCTAGTATTAAGGACGAACTAGATAGGTCTGATCTAAGTCTGAAAGATCAGATGAGTCTAATGATTAAGAGGTTTGACAAGCTGAACAAAAGATACGGTAGATATAAACGCTTTTACAAGGATTTTAGAGGTTCTTCTAACAAGGACTCGTCTAAGACCAGACGAGATCGAAACTCTTCCGAAAGGAGAGATGACATCTCAAAAGAGAACAAACGAGATAGAAACTCTGAGGATAGGAAGGTTAGACGTTCTTCTGATAGGCGAGACAAGAAAATGGATAATTCACTTGTGAAAAAGTCTACTAACGAACCTCTATGCTATAACTGTGAGAAACCAGGTCATTACATTTACGAATGTCCGGACCTGAGCTCAGATGACTGAGAGGAAAGGAAAGCCAGACGCGAACGAAGATACAACAAGGGTAAGAAGGCTATGTTGGCACACGATGAGTCTGAAACGGATTCAGACGAGTTGCCTTCGTCTCCATCTAGCTACCCTACGAACAACGAAGAAGAAGCTTTCATAGTAGATGACGGCCTAGTCATGATGGCCAAAATCGAACAAGAGGTATCATCTACAACTTCTTTTCGTTCATGTGATGACTCAGATTCTGATGAAAGTGATACTGCCGACAGTGGAGTAGGGAGTAGTCTTCATCATTCCAATGGAGTGACTGAAGAAGACCTCTTACTTGCTAACAAGGCATTCATGGAAATCAGTGATGAGAACATCGCTTTAAAACAAGAAATCATTTATCTTAAATAAGCTAAGTCTAAGGTAGATCCCAATATAACTGTCCTTAACAAACGCTTGACAGAAGAGTTGAGTCAACTCAAAGACAAGTATGCGTTAACAGACAAGTTGTATCAAGATTTATTAAAGACTCATGCAACTGAGACTAATGAATTCAATATTTTAAAGAACAAGTGCAAAAAGCTTGAAGAGCGCAATAAGTTCTTAGAGACTGAGGTCATAAATCTAGACCTTAAACTTACTGACTTGGTTAATTCTTCAATGATTAATCAAAAATTGTCAGATAGGTATAGGGCTCCAAATGACAAGACAGGGTTGGGTGCAGATACACCTAGCTCGTCTACTCATGTCATTAAGAACCCTACTGTTGCTAGTTCAAGTTCCTTGACAAAAGCTAAAGGGAAAAGCCCAATGGAATACGATATTGGAACATCATCCAAAGGTGTTGTACATAAATAGACTAGAGTTAACACTCCAACTACCAAAGGTGGTAGAAAGAATGTTAACAACAGGCCTGTTCCGTTTAGAATAAGTCAAAAGAGGACCACTAGTCGTGGACGACCAAACCAGGTCAGATACGAAAATTGGTATCCTCAGGAGACAAGTTCTAAACAAGTACAGACTCGTTGGAATGAGCCTAGACCTCCTTTCATAAGGTAGTCTCAGCTCTACTCAACAAGGTCTAGGAAGGTTGCTCCGAAATATCGTACTCAACTTATCTTATATCCTCCACCTTTATCATACGATATCATTGGTGAGGAAAGACTTAAATGTGTCTATAAACCATATGGCCCAAATGCATATAAACCCTATTCTGAATATCAAAGGCCTATGCCTACTCAAGTAGAGGTTAAGTCGAAAGGCTATCTCAAACGAGTAGACCCAAGGTCTGAAGATAGACCAGATAAGAACAACAGGGTACTATTTTGTAACAAACATGGTAGAAAGCTTAAGAGGTCTAATTTGTTCAAAACTCCTATGTACTTTTGGATTCCTCTGAACTTTACTAACCCCCCAGTACCCTAATAGACAAGGAGGGTACCTAAATTATTAAAATATCATCATTGCAGGGTCGACTCGACTTGTACAAGAAAAGTGGTTCTGTAGGAGAAACTTGGTACATCGATAGTGGTTGTTCGCACCACATGACGGGTATTAAGGCTCTTCTATCGAGCTACTGCGAACAAGAAGGACCCAAGGTGATCCTTGGTGATAGCTCAACTGTTGTTACAAAAGGTTTCAGTTACATCAGAAATGGAGATGTAGAGATACAAGACGTATCCTACGTTGAAGGTTTGAAATACAATTTACTTTCTGTTTCTTAATTTTGTGATCCTGGTTATAAGGTACAATTCAAGAGTCGCAAATGTGAGATCATTGATAAGAGGACACATTATGTTCTACTCGTCGGCATCAGACAAGGCAGCGTATACATTGTGAATTGGAATAGTTGTCCTAGAGATACTTGTCTTCTTAGTAAGAACCCTAAAGAGATTAGTTGGTTGTGGCACAGACGCATATGCCATATGAACTTTAAGGTGATTAATAAGATCGCAAGATATTACCTTGTTGAAGGCATACCCAACGAAATCTATTTCAAGTCACATGTGTGTGACGCATGCCAGAAAGGTAAATAGGTAAAAGGTTCTTTTAAGTCAATTCCTACTCTCTCAACAAGTAGACTCTTAGAACTTCTACACATGGATCTTCATGGTCCAATCACTCCTCCAACTTTGAATGGTAGAAGGTACACGCTTGTTGTTGTAGACGACTATTCTAAGTTTACTTGGGTAGTCTTCCTACACAAGAAGAGTGATACACAAACTCTCCTACCTGATCTGTTGAAGAGGATACAAGTTGAGAAGACTCAGCCCATTATCAAGATTCGTAGTGATAAGGGGACTGAATTCATTAATAGTTATATCAAAGAATTTTGCTCTAAAAGTGGTATCCAGCACCTTACTAGTGCAGCAAGGACTCCACAACAAAATGGTGTAGCTGAAAGACGGAATAGAACACTCAAAGAAACCTGTAGAACCATGATAGCCGAGTATAACACTCCTCAGAAGTTTTGGGCAGAGGCGATCAACATTGCTTGCCACACCCAGAACAGAAGTGCAATCAACAAGGCACTAGGTAAGATACCCTACGAGGTATGGAAAGGTAGAAAGCCTAGAATTTCATATTTTCATATATTCGGATGCAAGTGTTTCATCCATAACAATGGTAAAAGTAATTTAAATGCCTTTGATGCTAAGGCAGACGAGGGGATATTCTTAGGATATTCCTCTACGAGCAAAGCATTTAGAGTGTTTAACTACTCTACTCTTTGTGTGGAAGAAACACCACATGTTGTTTTCGATGAATCTAGACATGACTCATCTATCGACCAGATCAGTAAGAAAGTGAACGACTTAAAGATTCAATCTGACAAAGAATCAGAAGTGTACAAATTAATTCAAGCCTACAATCCATTCCTGAAAGCCCTCGAGTCAGATGACGAGGTGAAGGTAAGTGACAAAGGTAAGTCTACTAGACCAGTTGACATGCCTGCTCTAGTTGACTCGTCTACTCCTGATAAATCTGCTGATAAAAATGATGTAGATATGCATGATGCTATAGATGACTTAGATGATGAAAGCGTGCCTGTTAAGTCTAGATAGACATGGAAATCTGCTCATACTTTTGATAATATCATAGGTGACTCTACTAAAGGTGTAAAGACTAGATGACAACTCTTTGAGTCGCAAGAACAGCCGAGTCCATCTCAGTTTTGCTGGTGTTGTTTCCTTTCATCTATCGAGCCTAAAACCGTTAAAGAGGCAATGGCTGATAGTAATTGGATCATCGCCATGCAAGACGAGTTGAACCAGTTTATTCGAAACGACGTCTAGGAACTTGTCGATAGGCCAGAACACCATAATGTAGTTGGCACTAGGTGGATTTTCAAAAATAAGAAAGATGAGAATGATTTAGTCGTACGAAATAAGGCTAGACTAGTAGCCCAAGGCTATTCACAAGCCGAAGGCATAGACTATGATGAAACCTTCGCACTTGTTGCTAGACTAGAAGCCATTCAATTGTTTCTTGCATATGTTGCTTATATGAAGTTTACTGTATTTCAAATGAATGTTAAAAGTGCATTTCTTAACGGTATCCTTGCTGAAGAAGTATATGTAGAACAACCTCCAGGCTTCGAAGTGAAAGGCAATCAAGTGTACAGGTTAAAGAAAGTTTTGTATGGACTAAAGCAAGCTACAAGATCCTGGTATGACACTCTCTTTCTACTTGAAAATGGTTTTACTAAAGACAAGGTCGATAGAACCTTGTTCAGAAGACAAGAAGGGGAGGATATCATACTTGTTCAAATTTACGTGGATGATATCATTTTTGGTTCACCCAACAAAAGCATGAGTGAGAGCTTTTCGAAGCTCATGCAAAGTAAATTTGAAATGTCTATGATGGGAGAAATGAATTACTTTCTTGGTCTTCAAGTAAAACAATCTGATGAAGGCATATTCATAAATCAAGTCAAGTATACTCGTAATCTACTTGATAAATATGGCATCAAAACCTATAAAACTGTTGGAGTACCAATGCTACCCATCTACCGCACGGATCCTGATGAAAGAGGTAAGTGCGTTGATCAATCATACTATCATGGTTTAATTGGTTCATTACTCTACTTGACTGCCAGTAGACCGGATATAACATTTGTTGTTGGTGTGTGTGCACGATTTCAAGCTAACCCCAAGGAAAGTCACCTGGAATCTGCTAAAAGAATATTGAAATATCTGAAAGGAACCATTAATCGAGGTTTGTGGTACCCTACAGA